>BSWB01000002.1:143882908-145132908 GCA_033239125.1 Fagopyrum homotropicum
AACAACCCACAAATTATTAGGTCAAATCGACCCAAAAATCTATAGGTCAAAACGATCCAAAAATCTGTAGGTCAAAACGACCCAAAAATCATTAGATCAAAACGACCCAAAAATCCTTAGATCAAAAGGATCTACGAATTAGTAGGTCACAACAATCCACTCCACATACAAATGCTAATCCGGTATAATAAGTATTATACTTGATTCTGACCAAAAGGTCCGAAAATGTATGATTTGTATAATTTTCAAACATTTGAGGTCTATTTATACATGTTGTCAAAGTGTCATCCTTCTCTGATAATCGATGTGGGATAACAAAATTCATATTTAAGGTTTAGTAAAAAAAAGTTATTGGCTTATAAATAATAAAAATAAAAAGGAGATTTGACTATAACCTATAAAATCTTGAAAAATCTCAAAAAAAAAAAAGTTACCTACAATTTTGAGTTAGGTTAGTAAAAAAAGTTTTCCTCCCACAAAAAATAAAGATTTATTGGCCTATAAAATCTTGGAGAATCTCCAACAAAAAAAAGTTACGTATAATTTTGAATAGCAGTGTGTTACTTTAGGAAAAAAAAGATTTTATGGCTTAAAAAGTAAAGATTTATTGGCCAAAAAATTGTTTAGGAAAAAAATTTTTATGGCTTAAAAAATAAAGATTTATTGGCCAAAAAATTGTGGGAGCTCCATTTGATTGTTGCTTCCACAGCGCGCCACGTCATCAAATCATGTACTCTGTTTTAGTATGTATAATAGAATTCAAAAAGAGTGAACAATTGCAAACTTGTACGATAAGTATTTTGATTAATTATGTTTTTCCACAAATTTGTAGATTAATTTGTAAATTAAATAAATTATTAGTTAATTTTAATAATTATATAAAACGAATAGAATTTGGCTAATATATTTTTCCTACTTAATCGTTAGGATTGAAATCTCTATATATTTTCACCAAATTTAAATTAATAAATATTTTTAAAAGAAATGACTATATTGATTCTAATGTATCTTCTTAAAACTAAAATAATTTTAGTATAAATTGTTTAACGTGAAAATTTTTGAATTATGAATTTATATTATAAAATACTAACAATCTAAATTAGTGACCAACTTGTTTCTCAACAACATCCACTATAACGCCCCGCTTATTCGGGTGCGTTTCGACTTTGCTTTTCTCCCTTCCAACGATTGGTTATCGCTCGAGTTCTTATTTAAAGTATATTTTATTGATTTTAAAATTATCTTTTCCGGGTATTTTATTATTTGGAATACATGTATGTACCTCCGTATTTTTTAGTTTAATTTGATTTTTTGTCGGAAAGTCGGGATTTACCGATCCGGAAAATTCCGTTTCGATCGTTTAATCGGGTTTTGCCCTATTCCCTTTTTCTTTATTTTTTTCCCCCTCCTTTCTCTTTTTTGTCTCTTGCGTGCTGGAATGGACTACCCAGAAGGATATGCCTCCTCGTTCCCCTCTGCTACAGCTGCACGCCATATGCAGCCTACTCGACCCCTCGTTCTCACCTCACTTGTGCAATTCTCTCTCTCATAGCCCCTCACCTCTCCTTCCCTTCATTTCCCACGCTGAAACCTCCCGTCACTCAACGGCCACCTCGCGAGCCTTAGTCAGGACCGAACCTTCACCCTTAATGTTAGTCTGAGCCTTGTCTCCACCCAGAACTGTCATCTTTTCCCCGTCTATGCTCCGGATTTGAACGCCGTCTCTCTGCCCAGCCCTAGCCGCCTTCTCTTCGCCTCTCCCTCTGATCGGAAGCCTGCTCGAGCCTCCCTACACTGCTCGACACCGGAGGTAGCTGCTGGACCCGACGGAGCCTGAACAGCGAAGCACCCTTGCACCCCTATTTCTCTCCCTGTTCGTCGTTCAGGTGCAAATCTCGCCGAAGCTCTACCCTCGCTGCTGGTGCCACCAGACGCCGGAGAGCCCCTGCAGCCGCCTTCGATCTCCTTAGCCTGGAACCAGAACCCTCACCGCCACCCTCCTTCTTTGTGTCTCCACTATCGAGTCCGGGAACTGGAAACCTTAGCGCCGGAAAAGCCCTTGCAGCCGCCAAGCCTCCCTGTCTTCGCCTGCCCTAGCGTTTGGTCGCCTCGCTGCCACCAGTCCCGCTGGGAAGAAGCCTGCCCCGCCTTGCTTCCGGAGCTGCCAGACCGCCGCCTACTTCTCTTCTCCAGCCCTGCGTATCTGTTGAAGAACCCTTTTTGCCCTAATTACCATCGGGCCCCCCCTGCTTTTTTGTTGTAATTGTCGTTTCCAGCCCATATTTCGTAATTGTGTTTTTGACCCTTGTTTTTGAAGTTTAACAAATCTGCCCTTACTGAAATAATTACAGATTTGGCCCAGAAAATTAAATTTCAAATTATAACCCATGTTTTTATAAGTGTATAAATTGTTAGGAAAATGTTGAGCGGTTTTGTTTATCCTTGGCGTTGAGAACGAGTTTTACCATTGGGTTTATGATGTTGTTTAGATTGCCCGAAAAATATAATTACGGATTTTGATTTCGGTTTATGGTTCAAGTTGTAATTTCGGGTTTACGACTGGTTTGATTTCATATTTTCGCCCCGGAAGGGTTTAACGAGTTTTAACGTTGGCTTTTGAAAACGGGCTTTCATTAGATTTATTTATATTATATATTCCGTTCAAGTTTAGCGTATGAGCTAAACTTGCTTAGTTTTGGTATTAGGTTTGGAAGCGTCCCGATAATGGCCTAACGAGTCCAAGTTCGACATCCATCCATCGTCTTTCGCCTTTTCGGCATCGTGTGAGTTACCTTTCCCTTGATCTAGTTATGTTTAGTATTAATAGCATGCTAGGATGGATCTAGCATAACTTAGTGGAACTACCAAGTAGTGGTTATGGACCTTAGGTGAGTTTTGAGGATTTATGATCGTTATAAGGCTTGAGGTGTTGATGTTATCTTGTAAGGATTGTAGGGCGTTGCGTGTTTGGGTTGATCTTGTGAGCTTATGAGGATTGAGATTATGGTTGTATGATCTTGTTGAGATTGTCGAGACTAGGAACTTGTTATCCTAACATGTGAGTCGTATGACCTTATAGCGGTCATTTGGGCTAGAAGTCTAAGGACTTCTAGCATGAGAGATAGATATTGATCGCGTGCCTTATTTTGCCAGGAGTTGAGTATCTTCTTGCGGGAAGTTGAGAGCTTTTGTTGATCGGTTTAGCTTTGGGGAAGAGGTAAGTCTCCGGACTTACTTAGCTCGTATTCCTTGTATTAGCGTTGATGTGTGTTTGGTGGTGTGTGTTTATTGTTTATGTTATAACAACTAAACCGGAAATAGGATTACCGACCTTTATATATTATTTTGGCCCAAGTGTATGATAACGGGCGGTGACATCATCTGCCTAGCTCTTGCGAGAGTCTAGGAGGTTCTTGGCGACTAGCCCGTGCTGGTTAGACGGTCGGAGGCATCCGCACCGTTCCATGCCGGTAAGTAGGGACCGAGGCGGGGCCACGGTGGTCTCGTGTCACAAAACTAAGTTGAATTAGAACGGGATATGACTTAATAATAAAAAGATAATAAACCGGAATTGTGTGCTTTAAGAATGTTGTGTGTTTATGATGATTTACTTGTGTTTGTGCCTTTCCCATTGATTCTAATGCTTCAAATATGAGCTAACGGTTTTATACCAACTATTGTAGATTGCATTGCAGGTTAGGATTGCGGCCGAAAGATCCGGAAGAGTGGGCAGCTGGGGTTCCGTACATTTTAGGATTGGGTTTTGGGTGGAGTCGAGTTGAGTATTGTAATTATTGTATGTTTTATGGCGTTAGCCTTTGGGGTTGTATTTTCGGCTGAAGTCCTTTGTTGTTTTCTTTTGGGTTTTTCTTTTCATTGCATAAAAATGTATTTCGGTTTTGGCCTTTATTTGTGCCTTGTTGCAAGATCCGGTGAAATTGTTGTCAAGCTAAGGGTCGGGACCCATTGTGAGGTCCCAACCCGTAGCATCCCGAGTCCCGCGGATTTGGGGTGTTACAAAAGTGGTATCAGAGCCCTAGGTTGACAACATGGCACTCGCAATCTTCTAAAGGCCGAATAAGGAATAAACAGAACCCCGCGGGTTCTGAGTTTTCGTTTTCATAACCACATGTATGAGTCGGGGTAGAATGTACGAACCACCACTCTTTCGAAGGATCTCGGCAGCTTAGTTTATTGGATTTTTGATATGTATATATATATATGTATATATATAGTAGTATATGTGGATTGTAGTTGCATGATGGGCGTGATTATATGTATAGTATATATGTGGACTATAATATATGCTTTGGACTTGTTATGTATAGTAGTGACATGACCTTATACAAATATATGCTTATATATGTGGTATGATAGGATCTAATTAGCTTTTGAACCTTGTATTGTTGTAATGTATTTTCTGGATTTGGCATATTAGTAGTGATATGGACATAGGACCTATATAGTCGTTTATACGGATTCTTATTATATATAGTAGTAGATAGTACGAGACCTAATAGAAAAGATGATAGTATGATATCATCACCTTTAAGTCGTCGTTGGTTTGGTATAGCGTTCATTTTTGGAGGAGTACGCTCAAGTATAAAGTTGAGCATTTCATGCTAACGAACACCCTGACGGTTCTCGGATTCCTTTATAAGGTTGTCGAAGAGGAAGATTAGAGACGATGTAACCAAAGGACAAATAAATGGAAGCGAACCTTTAGTCAACTTTAGAGAAACCGAGATGGAAACTATACAAGTAAAGGAAATAACATGAAGATGTGGGAGTGGTTTTAAAGAAGCAACGATTGAACAACAATGAACCAAACTAGAGGTAGCAACTTAAAGGGGCATTCCAAGTGTCGTGCCGATAAACGGAGGACATGGATTAAGCAGATAGGATTACAAAAGTGGCGATCCAATTAAGGCAACTTTCCCTAGGCGCTCCTAGGCATGAGAGTCGAGATGAGAGGCGTGGATGAACCAATCACAAAAGATCTAAAATATCGTAAGTTAAGCTTACAAGGTACCAAAAAGTAAAGTTACAACATTACTGGAGTTATGAGAAGAAGGGAATAGTGGGAATTCACGTAGAGTTGACCGATTTCCATTATAATGATCAGACTAAGAAACGCCAAGAAGGAGGAAGTGGGTATAAATGATGACCCCAAGAAGATGAAAGACGAAACGAAGAGCTTTGATCAAGAGACTTAAGATACCAACCAAGAGGAACACGAGTGGATGCTAGCTAGGGCTATAATCTTTGGGAAGGTGCTCTTGAAAGACATCAAGGAAGAATGGTTAAGTCTATGAAAGAGAGCTATATGAAATAACAAGGCCAAGAAGATATAGTTACCTTATAAAGAAGAGGAAGCAGGGAATGAGGAAAGAACTAACGGAGTTTAAGGTAAAATACCCCGAGGAGGGTAGCCTTGATGAGAAGGTAACATGAGAAGTGTAGTAGAATATAAGTTGCTCACTTCGGAGAAGGTTATATGCAAGTCCATCGGTGACAACTGAGAACGCACAAGTGCGGGTTGTCTATTGGTGAGTGTAGAGGGGGTGAGTAAACAAGACTATGGGCATATAGAGGATCGATAACAAGAGCTTAAAGTATTCGCGGGGGATTAATGTCAATGGTAAGGAAGTACGTCAACGGAAGTGCAATTGTCTTAAATCAAATAATGTTGAATGAGTTCAAGCAAGTAGTTGTTACAAACCTCCTAGGGGAGGATGGAGATGACCCTTTACGACCTTCTTAGGTCATGAGAATGACATGGGAGAACGATCCGGATTAGAAGTTTTAAGGTTTATTCATGGTAAAGAGAACTAGCAGATCAAGAGGAAGGTGAGGTTTTCATTGTTTGTGGTGCGTAGACGGGAGTATTATAAGAGGATGCATAGTATGTTCGTTCTATTGAATTGGGTGGTACGTTTTCGCGAGCAAAATCCGAGTCAGATGTTTCAGACTCACACGGGAGAGACATGGTGGCTATGGCGTGTAAGAGAGCACCTAGATAAGGACAACATTGCGAGCTTAGAGTTTATGATGCTAGCGTTTGGTGGAGTAATAAGTGGATCTTTTTGTGATTATGGTTGGGAATTTTGCCTGAAGGCATACTAGTACGGTTGTGAAGTTGGTCATGGATACCATGAGATACATAAGGTGACCAACAAGAGTAAGAGAAGACTGAGGTTTTGAAGTTTTATATCGATATGGGATATATAAGGAGTACATGAAGATTGAGGTTAGAGCCTCTACGATCGGTTTGAGGTTACATAAGGAAATGAAGTATAAATTTCTATACCTACTTGAAGAAAGGATGTTTGTGGTGGGGGCTGATATAGAATACGAGGAGTTCCTCCCATATGCTAGGATGTCAGAAGAAGCGAAGAAGATTGTATCGATTTGTTATGGCATGATTGAGTCTTGTAGTTAAGACCTTTATAACTGAACACATGCGCGAGATCATAAGAGGTTACTATCGCCATTCCTTTGAAGTGAGAAGAGGGATTAAGCTGAACTATTGCTTAACCAAGGCTTCAAGAGTTGGAAAATTTGAGCAAGTCTCTCGAATTCTGTAGATGAAGGATCTTTGAAAGAGGACGGTGAACATAGTAGCTATAGAAGGAACAATACACGGGTTGAAGGACGTCACCCCAGTAGATCGGAGTGGACCACTTGTCAAGAGTTTGGACCAGGTTGTATCGGTCATTGCGAGATGAGATGGGAAGAGAAAAGATGGAACCCGAGATAGAAAGGATTCGAACGCGGCAGTAGGTGGGTTTTACCATTAAGCTTGATTTGTAGATCATGTTTGGATATATCTTGAATTCTTGATTTGAAGTTATTATAGAGGACATCAGTTTGCGAAGAGAGAAACAGTTACCTCTGTTTGTACATCGATAACAATGAAACGAACAAGATCACAATAAAGAACAAGTATCCCTCACCACGGATAGATGATCTACTCGACCGGTAGCAAGGGTCGATAGTCTCTTCTAAAAGTGATTTAAGGTCTGATTGTCATCAATTGAGAATTCAAGATAGGGATATTGCAAATACGGCAACCCGGACCAACGTGGGTCACTACGAGTTGTTGTTATTCCCTATGGGCTTACTGATGCCCCGGATAAGATTTTGGTGTCTGCTCTTGAAGAAGAGAGAAGTTGTACGACAAGTTGTCACGGGATGGAAAACCCTGAAAGATGTGGGAGAAGTTACAAGTCTTCTTAGATGAGTTGAACTTTACCAAATCCGTGAAGAGAGAAGTTGTATAACACCATTTATGGTAACCTCCGGATGACAATGAAGTTTTATATGGGACGAAGAATTGACAAGAGTGTTGTTGAGAGTTAAGAGGGGATTCATTATTGCAGCTGTTTTGATTTACCTTGAGGTATTATGGGCTGAAGTGTACAAGTGATTTTCCAAGACAAGGTCTCGATTGTGTATTGAGGAATGACGTAAAAGTTATAGCATATGTGTCTCGTTAGTAGAAGCGGTGTAAAGTAAAGTACCTCCCTTAATTTATTGGAACTTGCCACAAGAATTGAGGAAACGTAACATCAAGTTTGGTTTGACAAGAACTAAGGCCAACGGTGTAAATTGAAAATTCGATCTTCTTTGTTAGAGACAAGAAAAGAGAAACATAATAGAAATGTTGCATTGAGAAAGACCCGTAAGGAAGTTGAGTTTCTGACATATCATGACCTTTTTTCTTGAGATCTTGGCACGAGTTGATAAGTGGCTTACAAGTTGGCATTGCCACCAAGAATAGAGAGTGTTCACCCGGTGTCTCGTGTGTATCAATCCAGAGAGTACACACATGAGTCGAGACATGTTTTCAGTCATGAGTATCTCGTGGTAGATGGCGAACCGATAAGGCTAACTGGAAGACAAAGGATAGTACCTTTGATTGAGTTTTACGTTTTTTTTTAGTAGCATCGGCAGAATCGACGAGTTAGACCTAGTTCTTCCCTTTGTTGAGTTATGTTTATGCGTGATGTTATATGATGTTTGTGCCCCGTGTGGGATGTGTTATATGGCATGTTATATCTTCCGATGGTAGTTTGAGAAGATGGTGTGTATAGATTAAAAGGGTTAAGCCTTCTTAGTTTGAGAGTTCTTTCCTCGGCCTTAGGAGTTGAAAAGTACGGCGTATAGCAAGTTTCGGGACGAAACTTGTTTTTAGGGGGGTTTGATGTAACACCCCGCTTATTCGGGTGCGTTTCGACTTTGCTTTTCTCCCTTCCAACGATTGGTTATCGCTCGAGTTCTTATTTAAAGTATATTTTATTGATTTTAAAATTATCTTTTCCGGGTATTTTATTATTTGGAATACATGTATGTACCTCCGTATTTTTTAGTTTAATTTGATTTTTTTGTCGGAAAGTCGGGATTTACCGATCCGGAAAATCCCGTTCCGATCGTTTAATCGGGTTTTGCCCTATTCCCTTTTTCTTTATTTTTTTTCCCCCTCCTTTCTCTTTTTTGTCTCTTGCGTGCTGGAATGGACTACCCAGAAGGATATGCCTCCTCGTTCCCCTCTGCTACAGCTGCACGCCATATGCAGCCTACTCGACTCCTCGTTCTCACCTCACTTGTGCAATTCTCTCTCTCATAGCCCCTCACCTCTCCTTCCCTTCATTTCCCACGCTGAAACCTCCCGTCACTCAACAGCCACCTCGCGAGCCTTAGTCAGGACTGAACCTTCACCCTTAATGTTAGTCTGAGCCTTGTCTCCACCCAGAACCGTCATCTTTTCCCCGTCTATGCTCCGGATTTGAACGCCGTCTCTCTGCCCAGCCCTAGCCGCCTTCTCTTCGCCTCTCCCTCTGATCGGAAGCCTGCTCGAGCCTCCCTACACTACTCGACACCGGAGGTAGCCGCTGGACCCGACGGAGCCTGAACAGCGAAGCACCCTTGCACCCCTATTTCTCTCCCTGTTCGTCGTTCAGGTGCAAATCTCGCCGAAGCTCTACCCTCGCTGCTGGTGCCACCAGACGCCGGAGAGCCCCTGCAGCCGCCTTCGATCTCCTTAGCCTGGAACCAGAACCCTCACCGCCACCCTCCTTCTCTGTGTCTCCACTGTCGAGTCCGGGAACCGGAAACCTTAGCGCCGGAAAAGCCCTTGCAGCCGCCAAGCCTCCCTGTCTTCGCTTGCCCTAGCGTCTGGTCGCCTCGCTGCCACCAGTCCCGCTGGGAAGAAGCCTGCCCCGCCTTGCTTCCGGAGCTGCCAGACCGCCGCCTACTTCTCTTCTCCAGCCCTGCGTATCTGTTGAAGAACCCTTTTTGCCCTAATTACCATCGGGCCCCCCTGCTTTTTGTTGTAATTGTCGTTTCCAGCCCATATTTCGTAATTGTGTTTTTGACCCTTGTTTTTGAAGTTTAACAAATCTGCCCTTACTGAAATAATTACAGATTTGGCCCAGAAAATTAAATTTCAAATTATAACCCATGTTTTTATAAGTGTATAAATTGTTAGGAAAATGTTGAGCGGTTTTGTTTATCCTTGGCGTTGAGAACGAGTTTTACCATTGGGTTTATGATGTTGTTTAGATTGCCCGAAAAATATAATTACGGATTTTGATTTCGGTTTATGGTTCAAGTTGTAATTTCGGGTTTACGACTGGTTTGATTTCATATTTTCGCCCCGGAAGGGTTTAACGAGTTTTAACGTTGGCTTTTGAAAACGGGCTTTCATTAGATTTATTTATATTATATATTCCGTTCAAGTTTAGCGTATGAGCTAAACTTGCTTAGTTTTGGTATTAGGTTTGGAAGCGACCCGATAATGGCCTAACGAGTCCAAGTTCGACATCCATCCATCGTCTTCCGCCTTTTCGGCATCGTGTGAGTTACCTTTCCCTTGATCTAGTTATGTTTAGTATTAATAGCATGCTAGGATGGATCTAGCATAACTTAGTGGAACTACCAAGTAGTGGTTATGGACCTTAGGTGAGTTTTGAGGATTTATGATCGTTATAAGGCTTGAGGTGTTGATGTTATCTTGTAAGGATTGTAGGGCGTTGCGTGTTTGGGTTGATCTTGTGAGCTTATGAGGATTGAGATTATGGTTGTATGATCTTGTTGAGATTGTCGAGACTAGGAACTTGTTATCCTAACATGTGAGTCGTATGACCTTATAGCGGTCATTTGGGCTAGAAGTCTAAGGACTTCTAGCATGAGAGATAGATATTGATCGCGTGCCTTATTTTGGCCAGGAGTTGAGTATCTTCTTGCGGGAAGTTGAGAGCTTTTGTTGATCGGTTTAGCTTTGGGGAAGAGGTAAGTCTCCGGACTTACTTAGCTCGTATTCCTTGTATTAGCGTTGATGTGTGTTTGGTGGTGTGTGTTTATTGTTTATGTTATAACAACTAAACCAGAAATAGGATTACCGACCTTTATATATTATTTTGGCCCAAGTGTATGATAACGGGCGGTGACATCATCTGCCTAGCTCTTGCGAGAGTCTAGGAGGTTCTTGGCGACTAGCCCGTGCTGGTTAAACGGTCGGAGGCATCCGCACCGTTCCATGCCGGTAAGTAGGGACCGAGGCGGGGCCACGGTGGTCTCGTATCACAAAACTAAGTTGAATTAGAACGGGATATGACTTAATAATAAAAAGATAATAAACCGGAATTGTGTGCTTTGAGAATGTTGTGTGTTTATGATGATTTACTTGTGTTTGTGCCTTTCCCATTGATTCTAATGCTTCGAATATGAGCTAACGGTTTTATACCAACTATTGTAGATTGCATTGCAGGTTAGGATTGCGGCCGAAAGATCCGGAAGAGTGGGCAGCCGGGGTTCCGTACATTTTAGGATTGGGTTTTGGGTGGAGTCGAGTTGAGTATTGTAATTATTGTATGTTTTATGGCGTTAGCCTTTGGGGTTGTATTTTCGGCTGAAGTCCTTTGTTGTTTTCTTTTGGGTTTTTCTTTTCATTGCATAAAAATGTATTTCGGTTTTGGCCTTTATTTGTGCCTTGTTGCAAGATCCGGTGAAATTGTTGTCAAGCTAAGGGTCGGGACCCATTGTGAGGTCCCAACCCGTAGCATCCCGAGTCCCGCGGATTTGGGGTGTTACATCCACCATGGAGAGAGCAATCACCTTGAATTATAAGAAAATATCTACAAAGAAATGGAAAGGTGATAACGGTTAATAATCTATTATCTATTATACATACTAAAAGAGAGTACATGATTTGATGATGTGGCACACGGTGGAAGCAACAATTAAATGGAGCTCCCCACAATTTTTTGGCCAATAAATCTTTATTTTTTAAGCTAGAAAATCTTTTTTTACTAAACTAATATAATGCTATTCAAAATTTTACGTAACTTTTTTTTGTTGGAGATTCTCTAAGATTTTATAGGTCAATAAATCTTTATTTTTTAATCTAGAAAATCTTCTATATCTATATTTATATATACTACTAAACTATACTACATTGATGTTGATGTGTCATTCTCACAAATTTTGTAGGATTAAATCTTTTTTTAATTAACTTATTAAACCATAAATCTTTATTCTTAATTTATTTTTGAAGGATTATAAGCTCAATCTATTTACATTAAAAAATTTTACGGAATTCTCTATCCCACATCGATTATAAGTAAGTCTGATAGTTTGATAACTTGTATAAATAGAGGGTTTGAAGATTAAACAAATCACACATTTCTTGGCATTTTGGTTAAGTTAAGTATAATTTTTATTCATAACGGATTAATATATGTTTTGTGAGTCGTTGGTCAGTTGTGGGTCGTTGACCTACTGTAATGTGGGTTGTTGACCTACTGTAATGTGGGTCGTTGGCCTATTGTTTTGTGGGTTGTTGGCCTACTGTTTTGTGGGTCGTTGACCTACTATTTTGTGGGTCGTTGACCTATTGTTTTGTGGGTCGTTAAGCCACTGTTTTGTGGGTTGTTGACCTATTGTTGTGGGTCGCTAAGTATTTTCAACGATTTTTGGCTAAGTTGAAGTATAATTTTTATTCATAAATTAATATCCGTTATATGGGTCGTTGACCTACTAAAAGTGATGGTTTGAAAACTTGTATAATAGAGGTTAATAACGGATATTGAAGATTAAACAAATGATACATTTTGTGATCTTTTAGCTAAGTTGAGTTATAATTTTTATTCATAACGGATTAATATATGTTTTAGGGGTCTTTGACCTACTTTTTTATGGGTCGTTTACATACTGTTTTCAGCGAATTTGTTATCATACGTCGATTATCAAGTAAGGTTGATGCTTTGAGAACTTGAAAAACGTTTATAATTGTCTAAATTAAAATTAATTTATCCGTTATTGTATGAGATTTTGTTTAATTTTATATTATATAATTTTTTATCGTCATCTATAAATTGTTTTTTAATTTACAAATATATATATCTATGTTCTATATACTATACTAAAACAGAAGACACTAAAACTGACGTGTCATTCTCACAAATTTCGTAGGGTTAAATATTTTTTTAATCTATTATCTTATATCTATTAAAGCAGAAGCCTCTATTGCCACGTGTCAACGCCATGTTTCTCGAAGCCTAAAAAATTATTTTAAAAAGTGATTTCTAAATGTTAATATAAATTGGAAATTGATTTCTAAATTTTTAAAAAATATTTAAATAAATAGTTTTATAAAAATAAATTTTAAACTTTTACAGATTTTTTTTACCAACAAGCATATCTTATCAAAAAAATTTAAAATATAATTAACTAGAAGAGATAAATACTTAAAAAAGAATTAAAAATCTTAATAATTTTTATAGTTTTATTATCCGGATTTTATTTTATAAAAATATACATATAAATTTCTAAATATTAAATATTTATTAAAACTCAACCCGCACAAAGTGCGGGTAATACACTAGTACATACTAAAAGAGAGTACATGATTTGATGACGTGACACAGTATGGAAGCAGCAATCAAATGGAGCTCCCACAATTTTTTGGCCAATAAATCTTTATTTTTTAAGCTAGAAAATCTTTTTTTACTAAACTAACATAATGCTATTCAAAAATTTACGTAACTTTTTTTTGGTTAGAGATTCTCTAAGATTTTATAGGCCAATAAATCTTTATTTTTTAAGCCAGAAAATCTTCTATATCTATATTTATATATACTACTAAACTATAATACATTGATGTTGATGTGTCATTCTCACAAATTTTGTAGGATTAAATCTTTTTTTAATTAACTTATTAAACCATAAATCTTTATTATTAATCCAAAAATAAAACAAAATTTTGTAAAATTAACTAACAATATCTCAAAATATTTTAAAAATAATTTTGTTTATGTATTGCTTTTATTTTTAAGCTGTCGAAATTTAAGTAATTTATTTATTGGGAAGATTTTTATTTTTTATTCTTAATTTATTTTTGAAGGATTATAAGCTCAATCTATTTACGTTAAAATTTTTTACGGAATTCTCTATCCCACATCGATTATAAGTAAGTCTGATAGTTTGATAACTTGTAAGTCTGATAGTTTGATAACTTGTATAAATAGAGGGTTTGAAGATTAAACAAATCACACATTTCTTGACCTTTTGGTTAAATTAAGTATAATTTGTAACGCTGGTAGGTGACAATAAAGACTTATGCTTTAATAAATATAAGATAAGATTTAGGATTATCGGGCTTAAGCATATTGATAAAGCCCAATAAGTAAAATGGCCCAAATGTCACCAGAATTCCTAAAATCCCAATGCAGAACCCTAGCACAGATAATTCATCCCCTTCCGCATATATAATCTCGGAGTTCGCTTTTGCACTTCTCTCTCCGTTTCTCCCTCGCTCTACTCTGCGCCGTCTACGAGCTCACCAAGCAAACAACAAACAGCAGCCATGGGGGAGCAGCTCGTGCTTCGCGGCACCATGAGGGCCCACACTGACATGGTGACTGCCATTGCAACCCCCATTGACAATGGCGACATGATTGTTTCGGCTTCTCGCGACAAGTCCATCATTCTCTGGAACCTCACTAAGGAGGATAAGACTTATGGAGTTCCCCGTCGTCGTCTCACCGGACACTCTCACTTCGTTGAGGATGTTGTCCTGTCCTCCGACGGCCAGTTTGCTCTCTCCGGTAGTTGGGACGGTGAGCTCCGTCTTTGGGACCTCGCTGCTGGAACCACCGCCCGAAGATTCGTCGGCCACACCAAGGACGTTCTTTCCGTCGCTTTCTCCCTTGACAACCGCCAGATCGTGTCTGCCTCTCGTGACAAGACCATCAAGCTATGGAACACCCTCGGTCAGTTATTTTTTCAGATTTATTTTATACATTTTACCTTCTAGTTTAGTCTCTGATTCTAAACAACAAAAAACGAATTGTCATACAGTCTAATTTGTGGATTCGGCTGCACTTAAATGACTGATTTTGATAATACTTGAATGCTGACGCGTTTCAGATTTGTACTAGTACTAAATATTTCCGAAGGAAAATGTTGGTCACGGGGTGCACGATATGCACGATATTTAAGCTAGATTGCTGGATGTGTAGGTTCATTGTTTATTTGGTGATTAAATCATTGCTATGTATTGATTCTTGTATTAGGATCAGTAAAGTTATCGAGTTTAGTTGTTAATGATTGCATCGTGTGATTTTGAGACTTAATTCAGAACTGAGACATTGGTTCTTTAGGTCTAACTTGAATACTTAGATTTAACACGTAGGAATTTAGACTATGGGTGAGTTATTTGATCTACATTCAGGGTTCTTCTTTAGTTAAAATTTGAACCCTTTTATAGGAAACTCATGCCAATGTTATTGAGTTGTTGGGCTCTCATAAATTTCCAGGTGAATGCAAGTACACCATCCAAGATGGTGATGGTCACGCTGAATGGGTGAGCTGTGTTCGCTTCAGCCCTAATGCACAAAACCCAACAATCGTGTCATCTTCATGGGACAAAACCATCAAGATATGGAACCTCTCAAACTGCAAATTGAAAAACACCCTTGCTGGTCACTCTGGTTACGTGAACACTGTCGCTGTTTCTCCTGACGGTTCACTATGTGCCAGTGGTGGAAAAGATGGAAAGATCTTGTTGTGGGATTTGACAGAGGGTAAACAGTTGTACTCCTTGGAGGCTGGTAGCATCATCCACTCCCTCTGTTTCAGCCCAAACAGATACTGGCTTTGTGCTGCTACGGAGAATGCGATTAGGGTGTGGGATTTGGAGAGCAAGACCATCGTTGATGAGTTGAAGGTTGACCTTAAGGCTGAGGCTGATCTTGCTGAGGGTGCTGCCACTTCTACCAAAAAGAAGGTATGACATTCCCTTGTGTCTGAAACTATTTTTATACTCTGATGAATGGCGGGTTCATAATCAAAACGTGCTTAGGGATAGATGGTGATTTGAGTTGATCATCTTTTTTATAATGGACAAGCTATAGTTGAAGATGGTATATATATCTCACTGTCAAACTTTGGCTTTTTTTTTTATACAGGTTATTTACTGCACGAGTTTGAACTGGAGTGCTGATGGAAGTACTTTGTTCAGTGGCTACACTGATGGTGTGATTAGGGTTTATGGTATTGGCCGCTATTGATACAGTGATTTTTAGTTCATTTGATTTTGTTTTAGGGTTCTCAGGTGAGAACATCTTGCAATTTTGTTGAAGACCTAAAATGAGTTTTGCAAGAACTTGTTTCTTTTGTCTTATGATTGTTGCATTGATTCTATGGCAAATCTCTGTTCTTTAGATGTCTGTAGGTTTTGCTAAGATACAGCTTAGGAAAAATGCTTGTTATACCTCTAACTGAACACTTTAGGGTCTGTTTTACTGAAAAAGACAGCTTAGGAAAAATATTGATATTGGATTAACCCTTAAGCTGCCTTTTTTAAACATGAAAGTAGGCCATTATTTTCTATTCTCTTGCATTTGAAATAATCTCGTCTTCTTTCTTGTTTCTATTCTTAGTCTCCAGCCAAATAAATACTTTACTTTCTTTGAATCCTTCATGAATGATAGTTTCAATGAATCATTATTTCACATGATGGTGTAAGTAAAAGTCTTCAATTTGATTAAATGGTACTTCTGGTAATGGTTAGCTTGTGCTCCGTGCAATGAAACGAAAACCGAACCCGAAAACTGAACCTGAAATCAAACCGGAACCCGAACCCGAAATCAAAACTGTAACGGAAATTCTATAAAATTCAGTCATTACATCATTGTTCTTCCCTGCTTATAAAGATAGCACAGAATACAAATCTTATTGACGGTTTAACATATAATACAAATCTTATTGACACAGAGCAATGAGATGTCACCAAAATTACGTCAATAATAATGGACAATGAGATGTCACCAGTTATAAATGTCAGTCATTACATCAATAACAATGGGCAATGAGATGTCACCAAAATCGATAATGAACGGTAAAATATCATTAACCATGTCATTACATCAATAACAATGGGCAATGAGATGTCACCAAAATTGGTAATGAATTACAAAATATAATTAACCATGATATTGGGAAAGAATAGTATTAAAATTCAAGATATAATATATTGGAAAGGTAACAATAATTGCTGGTTTACTACTAAATTGACTTCCCACATGATTGAAGCACAAACGTGCATTACTCGAACAAACATATGTGATTGGATCTGAAAACTTGATATCAACCTAAAATTAAAAACTTCATTTGAAAATTTTCATACAATGAAATTTCAACAAAAGTAAAAATGGACGAAAGAAGAATCGTAGTCACAAGACAATGTGAACATTGCAACACCACCTTGAGGTTGTGACCCATTTACTATTGGAATGCCTGTTTAGCAAACAAATCATTGGAAAAATAGACAACAATGTTAATCGACATATACACAATTATTGGTAACAACAAAAAAAATCATGAAATTCTAATTGAACTTAAAAAATTATATTGGATTAAACAAGCTTGCTTGCATCGTAACTATTTGGTGGAACATTTGGTTCCTCGAAAACAAAATCATTTTCGGTAATGAACCCATTAGGTCATGCAATAAGGTTATTGGCTTCATCAAGGAACAAATCCATAGCTGAAAAACCAATACCATTGATGAGGATGACTATGAGTTTAAACAACAAAAGAATGTAAATCCTATCACAAGGAAAAAAACATAATATTAAATGGGATAAACAAAAAATTGGCTTCCATAAGTTAAGCATTGACGGGTCAAAACTTGACTCGAAAATTACATCAATTGGTTACATGATTCGGGACCACAATGGAAGAGTCGTCAGCCTTAATGCCATAAAAATAACTTCAACTCGGTTCAAATAGCTAAAGCTTTCGCCCTTAAATCAGGCCTTCAAGAGACAATTAGAGTAAATATCTAAAATATCAAAATTGAAGGGGTATAACCTCTGTGTATTAAGACACTCAAGGATGTTGGAGTTGCTCTTGGGAGATCGAGATCATTATTTCCGACTTCAAACCGGACCTCCGGTTTTTTGACGAGGTCTAGATTACGCATGTCTTCAAAGAAGTAACTGGTGTTGTTGACCGTTAAACCATATGAGAATTTCAACACCCAATCCTATCCTCTTTGATGACCTTGAACTTAACGCTCTCATCCGTAAGGATGAGTTAGGACGGACTGCATCTAGACGATAGTTTCTTTCTAACCGCTTTCCGTTATAAAAAAAATAAAAAAAAATAAAAATTAAAAATAAATAAGGAAAAATAGATCTCCGAGCCACTTTTGAAGCAAACTTAAGTCGAAAGAAGGAAACCAATTCATTAATATTTACCGGCTTTCCAATGATAATTTGGTTTACTAGCCTTTTTCTAGTTTTGTGTTTAGTAAATGTACCCCTTGAGAGAATAGTGTGTAAATGTTGGGGTATATTTACTTAATTGAAACATTAAAAAGTCTAGTTACTACTATAGTTTTTCAAAAAGTCCTAGTTATTAAAATTGCCCAAACTAAATTATATGAGAAAGGGTAGGAATGAATTTTTTTCTAAAATAATAAAAAAAAGGAGATTTTTCATTATAGGAATGGACACGGATGAAAACTATTTGCCACAATATGTAGGAAGTTAGGGTTGGAGCAGACCCGTAGTTTAAACTACGAGTTTACATGAATAACCCGTAGTTTTAAGCTACGACTTTTATTGGAAATTAAAAAAAATATGAAGAACCCGTAGTTTGATTTTATCGGTTTGTTTTAAAAAATTTTTTAAAAAGAACCCGTAGTTTAGTACTACGGGTTTGTTGGAAAATTTAAAAAAAGAAGAAAGAACCGGTAGTACTAAACTACGGCTTACGTAAGAAAAAAAATGTAAATACTACGGTTTAGTTTTGTCAACTTGTTCGTTCCCATCAAATCTATAAGTAGAGTTGTAGGGGTGTGCACAAATCCCGCCAATCCCGACGGGATTTCATCCAAAATTATAAAATCTATCCTGTCAAACCTATCTGGGACGGGATATGTGCCTTAACTTCTTCATCGTCCCGCCCCTATATAATAAAATTTTAATTTAAAATAATACATATAAATAAAGTCCCTACAATATTGATATCGGTATACTTATATGGTTATTATATAGTTATGTTTATATATTTTAAAAAACAAACCATGTTGGTTAAATTGTCAAAATTGACAAATGACCCAGATTCATTTAGATGTGTAATGTGTTATTATGCATATTTATAAACTTTAATGTAACCTAAAATATGTTGTTATGTATATTTAGAAACTTTAATGTTTTTGCATTTTAAGTACGATATATAGATATTTTTGTGGATAAAACCTAAAACTTAAACACATTAAACAAATTAATGAGCAAGCGGACTTGAGTCCACCCCGCCGCAATCCCTACCGAGATAGGACCCAATATAAAAAATCTAATGCCCGTTCCGATCCCGTCATATATAACATAGCTGGGACGGGACTGAGATCGACCTCATTCCTGTCTTGTCCCATGCTCACCCCTATCTCTAAGGATTCATTCTTTAGTGCTAAAACAAGCCACAACTCAAACGCCTCCATACCTTGTGAGTTGTGATCATGTTTCAGTTCGCTTGTAACAGATCTGTGGGTAATCAAGAACCCCTTGGGCATTCGAGGATTCGATAGTAAGCTGATTCCTATTGACTTCATGGCTAGGAGAAGACAATTGGTTTTGTCTAGAATTGTAAGATTATTGAGAGCTGCAATGTCAGTATGGAGTTCCTCCAAGGGGTTATAATCTCGGAGATCGAGTATTATGAGGTTGGTGAGCTTACAAACTGAATCCGGAAGCCTTGTGATTGTTGGCAATCCCTGCAGACTTAAAAGCCTTTAATTACTTCATGTTCTTCAAATCTGCCAAGAATATATGGTCCACAATATCAATGAGCTCAGAGCAACGTCAATGCCCGAGATAAAAGACATACAAATGCTCCATTTTAGAAAACCATTCGGGCTTAGGGCCCGTTTGGTTTTAACTCCGGAATCGGAAATGGAATGAAAACGTATCTAGTCCATATATATAATCTTGTTCATGAAAATTTTTGAAATCATTCCTTATAGTTTGTAGTAATTGGAGTTGAAGTTGATTACTTTTGATACCCTATAGGGTAACCAAATGTGGGTTTATAAGTGCATTTTGTATGAAACCACAAGGAATGATTCCATAAAATTTCATGAACAAGGATACATATATGGACTAAATTCGTCTTCATTCCATTTCCGTTTTCGGAGTTGAAACCAAACGGGCCCTTAATGTTGATAAGGGACCCTTTGGCGTTGAACGTACATTGTCACCACATTACTCAAACTGGAGCGGGTGACGGTGACATATGAAGGAAGGTAACTACAAGTTGAGCTTGTTCTTTCACAAAAAATAAATTATAATATACATATTCTAATTTTATTTCTATGTAATCCGTAGTTTAGTACTACGTGTTTTTTTAATTTCTCAAACAAACCCGTAGTACAAAACTACGGGTTCTTCCTTTTTAAAATTTTTGGAAACAAACCCGTAGAACTAAACTACGGGTTCTTCATATTTTTTAATTTTCAATGAAAGCGTAGTTTAAAACTACGAGTTATTCATATACACTCGTAGTTTAAAATTACGGGTCTACTCTGACCCTAACTTCCTTCCTATTGTGGAAAATAAATTTTCTCCATACCTATTATAAAAATATTTATCTTTTTTGATTATTGAGGGATCCCCTAGGACTTCCCTAGTTCTCAGGCCCCGTAATTAAAATTTAGATGTCCCATTGTCAATAGGTGAGTTCTGATATTATTATTATTAGGGATTAATAAAAGACCAAATTACCAGATTATTACCAAACTATTGGTTGCGATATAAATAATTAAAAGGTAATACCTTAAAAGGTAACTTGTGAATTTATGTAATATGTTAAAATACCTCGTGACATTAAAAAAGAATGATGAATCAGTGATCTGAACTCAAAAAAGACTTTAGATGGAGCGAGACTTTAGATGGAGTGTTGGAAACGACGGACACTTGGATTATGATCGAATTAGTGTATCCCTCTAGAAAGACAAAGATGGAGTTATTCATGGTTCCATCCTAAAACCAATTGACAATAGGAACAGTAGCCCACCGACCTTAGAAGGAAAGAATTATATGTTAAATCTCCATCCTAAAACCAATTAACATATAATTCATTGTTAATTGGTTTTAGGATGGAACCATCCTACAATAGGAACAGTAGCCCACCGACCTTATTATCTAACATATAATTCATTGTATACATGGTTCCATCCTAAAACATAAGACGCAACCATTTACAAACTTGGTGGAATCTTATTATCTCCAACACCAAGTTTGTAAATGGTTGCGTCTTATGTTAAATCTCCATATACAATGAATTATATGTTAGATAATAAATTCGACAATTAATTTCCCATCTTTTTTATAAGGAAAGAAGCATCATGCATTATAGTAATCATTTATAATCAGATTACATAAATCAGAAGGTAAAAAGGCTAGAAAAGTTAGAAAATAAATTAATCGAACGAGTATGGGCTAACCAATTAGCCGGCTTATTAGCATGCTTACAAACATGTGACAACACACTTCATCAAAGTTTCGTCTTCTAGAATGAAGGATGCCAATAATGTTTCCCAACTTGCCTCGTTGAGACTTAAGAGTCTCCACTAAAAAGTTTGTTAATGACAACCTTTGAATCAGATTCAAAGATTACCTTCCTCCATCCGTAACTGCTTGCCCACACCATCGCCTAAACCCAAGCTTTACCTTCACAATGATCGACCGTTAACGTCCCCTAAAAGGTTTAGAAGCAACCACAAAGATATCCCCCTTATCGTCTCTAGCAATGACTCAGATCCCGCCGAGGCTATCCATGCTCATTGAAGTGTCACAGTTGAACTTAATTGTTAGGATTTAGATAAACCCGGTTCGAGTCAACCCTTTTTTAGTGTGTTTGAGATTTGAGCGTTAGGCCGGTTTGGTTTGATGAAGAGTTGGATAAGGTATTTGTGTTATATTGGTGATGGGCTGAATGTAGAGCTGGTTGGGCTTAGTTGATCGAGGTCCAACTATAAGAGCTCCAGTCCATCTCACATGATTGAAGCGGAATGTGTGTTATCCTGAGCTATTGAACGAAGCATTAAGTGATGAAACTCTGCTAAGGGTCACTTCTGGGCACATAGTACTTAAGCTCCCTTCATTCATCAACCCTAGCGCGCCAGAAACACATCAGCTTAGAACCCTAGATCTGAGAAAGTGAGAAAAGAGAAATCAGAGAGAAATTGTGAGAGAGAGATCAGAGCCGAGTGCTTCACTCAAGATTGGTCTTGAAGTGTTCTCTGTCGTCTTGATCTTGCTTTGCCTCAAAGCACAGATCGTTACCTTTGGTGGTTTACAGACTTCTCATCAATCCCATGTTTTTCGTTGTCTTTCACTTTGATCTTTTATGTTTTTTGGTTGTTGTTTTGCCTATCCTATTATCGTTCTATACTGTACATATGCCTAGTGGATTGGGCTGACTCTTCCCTCCTGAGATCCGCAGAGTAGAGATTAACTCGAACTGCGTCACCAAATTGATTTGTGTTGATGTGTTTTTGAATGATGGATCGCTCTAGATCCGGTCCTATTTGAATTGAATCTTAAATAGAGTTTTATCAAATTGGTATCAGAGCATGATCTTTTTTCGATATGGTGTTGTAGTCTTGTTTTTACTATCGATCTTTAACTCCTTCAAAGTTTTTTCCTTCTTTGTTTTTCGATTGCTTCCGCTAATCTCTATCGCCTAGTTTTCTTTTCTCAAAATCTTTCAAAAACTCTTTTTGGTTACCTTCTGGCTCTTTGAAAACCCCAGAAAAGAGGATACCTCCTTCAAGCATCTTTGCTTAAGGAATCCTAAATCAAGGAAAATCAAAAGACCTAAAACTTACAGTGTTTTAAGGATCTTTGATTCTTCCTACAGACCGACAGGTTCTTTGGAACGAAAGCCTGTCTTACATCGACCATAAGTACGACAGCTGGGATCGTGTCTTTTTTAGACACGGGACTATGTCGGAAAACACAGTGAGGATTAAGCCCTTTGATGGCACCTTAGACTTTGCCATATGGCAATTGAAGCTGAAAGCGATCCTGATCAAGGAGAAGTGCTAGACCACTGTGCAAGAAAAGTTTCCACCGGACACCTCTCTTGATAGGAATCAAGAGCTTGAGGAGCAAGCTCACTCCGAGATTTTTATACGGTAAGCTGACGACGTGGCTCGTCAGATTGTAGGTCTCACTAATCCTTCTTTGCTTTGGAAAAAAATTGGAAGATCTGTATCTTAAAAAATCTTTGCCTGGTCGTATATCTCTATTGTGTAGATTGTTCAATTTTCGTATGAATGTGAACTTGTCTTTGCATGATAATCTGGACATTTTTCTTAAATTGACACATGACTTAGAAAGATGTAATGATAAGATCTCTGATGACCATTCTGCTATCCTTTTGTTGAATGCCTTGCCTAGCCAGTTTGACAACTTTAAAGATGTTATCCAGTTTAGTCATGATGAAATTTCTGAAGATAAAATACTGGAACAAATAATACAAAAAAATGAAAGTATGAAAGCTTTAAAAATGGTCATAAAACTGATGATAAATCTGAGGCCCTTATGATGAAAAGAAATAAAAAGAATAAAACAAAATATAAGCAGAAATATGAACCGGAAAAGGATAAGAACAAATACTCAAATGATCTTGATAAAAAGAATAAAAAAATGCTTCTATTGTAGTAAACTAGGACATTACTAGGAAAAATGTAAGAAGAATAAGAAAGATGAATCTAATAAAGACAAATCTGCTCATTCTGCATCTATCTATGAATATGAATATCCTAATGAACTGCTTGTGTGCTCATCTAAACATGATTGTTCTAAGTATAACATGCCTATGATTGCACGTGTATATCATCATGAATTGCTTATGTGTGCTTCCAATACTAATACCATGAATGACTGGATTCTTGACTTTGGATGTACTATGCATGCTACTTTAAATAAATCAGTATTTAGTAGTATTAAATTGTACAATGCTGGAGAAGTTATGCTAGAAGACAATACTAGTATAGCTGTAAAAGGAATTGGTGATGTGCCCTTATGTATGCATGATGGTGTTACTAGAACTTTACAAAATGTT
This sequence comes from Fagopyrum homotropicum, assembly GCA_033239125.1. Classification (NCBI taxonomy): domain Eukaryota; kingdom Viridiplantae; phylum Streptophyta; class Magnoliopsida; order Caryophyllales; family Polygonaceae; genus Fagopyrum; species Fagopyrum homotropicum. The sequence continues at coordinate 143,906,546 of BSWB01000002.1, forward strand.
AGATGGGTCCCCAAACTTAGAAGAAACTTACTGTCAGAATTTGTCTTTGATAATCTGAATTGTACCATTGTCACAAAAAATAGTGTTAGAGATGTGATTAGAGATGATGTTGTGTTAATTACAAGTATTAATAAAGGAGGCTTATACCATGATATCACCTCACCTGAAATTAATATGTCTAAAACATCTGATCATATGACTCTAGCCCAAACTACTCTTCTTCACAGTAGATTGGGACATATGGGTAATAAGAGAATGCTTAGTTTGTATCAACAAGGTCTGATAGATAAGAAACCCGCTATTCTAGACTTATGTGAAACCTGCATCTTAGGAAAGAAATCCAAGCATAGTTTCACCCCTCTAGTTATGTAGCCAAACAACCTCTAGAGTACATCCATTCTGACCTGTGGGGGCCTGCACAGGTTGACATCATAGGAGGAAGGAGATATTTCATCTCCTTCATAGATCACTTCTCTAGAAAAGTTTGGGTCTATCTTCTTAAAACCAAAGATGAAGCCTTTGAAACATTTAAGAACTGAAAAATCCTTGTTGAAACACAAACAAAAAAAAAAGATTAAATGTCTAAAAACTGATAATTGCCTTGAATTTTGTAACAAACATTTTGATGAATTTTGTAAAGAAAAAGGTATTAAAAGACATTTAATCATCCCTGGTACACCCTAGCAGAATGGAACCGCTGAAAGAATGAATAGAATCTTGCTTGAGAAGGCAAGATGTATGTTAGTCAGTGTTGGTCTCAAACCTTCCCTATGGGGAGACGCTGTTACTTCTGCTTCTTACCTCATCACTAGATCCCCTTCCTCAACCATAGGTTTCAAAACCCCTTATGAGTTATGGTCTAACAGGAAACCTAACCTTAACTACCTTAGGCCCTTTGGATGCACGGCCTACACTCATGTGAGTGAAGGCAAGCTGCAACCAAGAGCTAAAAAGGGTATTATGTTAGGTTACCTTGAGGGTGTCAAAGGTTATAAGCTTCTCCTTACCCAACCTGGAGGGTATAAGGTAGTTGTTTCTAGGAATATTACCTTTAATGAAACAAACTTTCACTTTAAAAACAAACATTCCAGTGAGACAAGCAACACTGCTGGTGAGTCTGAGGAGAATTCCAGTGGTGGAACCTCCTTTTACATGTCCAGTGCCACTCACAACAATATTGAAGTAGAATTTGACATTGGTGACTATTTTGAAGGTAGTTATCTACCTAATGATGATACTACTACTAATGAAAGTAGTAGTCTTATCATTAGGTAGATCACTACCTTCAAAATAGTCACCATTTAAGGGGGGTAGATGATCCTAATATTTCTAAGAACCCTAGTATTCCCTCCTTGTCCTCCAGTAATGGAACAGGTCATGAAAACCAAAACGACATGAGTTCCACTGGTACATGACAAGATCATACCAACTTAGGTTATTTTGGTTTTCATGATCTATACTAGCTAACCAGGGACAAGGCTCCTAGAACCATAATCCCAAATAAAAAATATGTTAATATTGCTGGATATGCTCTCATTAGTACTTCAGTTGTGAAAAATCCCTACACCCTTGAAACTTAGGAACAAGCTGTTAATTGTAAAGATTCAAAACTATGGATAGCTGCTATGAAAGATGAAATTGACTCTATGCATGCTAATAATACTTGGATCTTAGTTAACAAACCAAATAACTCTAAGCTAGTTCAGTGTAGATGGATTTATAAAATCAAAGAAGGTTTATCTCCTAATGAACCTGACAAGTATAAAGCTAGACTTGTAGCTAAAGGGTTTACACAAAGAGAAGGAATAGACTATAATGACATTTTTGCTCCAGTAGTTAAGTATAAAACTCTGAGACTTATGCTTGTCATGACTATTGTGTTTGACTAGGAATTAGAACAAATGTATGTTAAGACTGCCTTCTTGCATGGTGATTTGATTGAAACTATATACATGTCACATCCTAAGGGCTTTACTGGTTCTAAAAATCCCAATGCATGTTGTCTGCTTAAAAAAACTATCTATGGATTAAAACAATCTCCTAGACAATGGAATTTAAAAGTTGACTCTGGTATGATCAAATTGGGTTTTGTTAGAAGTGAATATGATACTTGTTTGTACTTTAAGAATGTGAAGAAGCATGATCCTTTATATGTGTTACTCTATGTTGATGACATTTTGCTTATATCTTCTTCTAAAGTTCTTATAGCTAGTATATAACATGACCTTAAAAATCATTTTGACATGAAAGACCTTGGACATGCTAAGAAAATTTTAGGCATTTCCATTATTAGGGATAGATCTAAGAAAACCATGTTGTTATCCCAGATTGACTATGTGCATAAAGTTCTGCAGAAGTTTAATATGCTTAATTGTAAACCTGCATCTATACCCTTAGGAGGACACCTATAATTGTCTAAAAAGGATTGCCCTACCTCTGATGAAAGAAAAAATAATATGTCAAAAATACCTTATGATGTTGTTATTGGTTCTGTAATGTATGTTATGCTATGCACTAGACATGATCTGGGCACATAGTACTTAAGCTCCCTTCCATCTCACATGATTGAAGTGGAATGTGTGTTATCCTGAGCTGTTGAACGAAGCATTACGTGATGAAACTCTGCTAAGGGTCACTTATGGGCACATAGTACTTAAGCTCCCTTCCTTCTTCAACCCTAGCGCGCCGAAACACATCAGCTTAGAACCCTAGATCTGAGAAAGTTAGAAGAGAGAAACCAGAGAGAAATTGTGAGAGAGAGATCAAAGCCGAGTGCTTCGCTCAAGATTGGTCTTGAAGTGTTCTATGTCGTCTTGATCTTGCTTTGCCTCAAATCACATATTGTTACCTTTGGTAGTTTACAAACCTCTCATCTATCCCATGTTTTTCGTTGTCTTTCACTTTGATCTTTTATGGTTTTTGGTTGTTATTTTGTCTATCCTATAATCGCTCTATACTGTACATCTGCCTAGTGGATTGGGCTGACTCTCCCCTCCTGAGATCCCGCAGAGTAGAGATTAACTAGAACTACGTCACGAAATTGATTTGTGTTTATGTGTTTTTGAATGATAGGATCGCTCTAGATCCGGTCCTATTTGAATTGAATCTTCGATAGAGTTATATCATTAATAAACTCATGAGGAGCCACATACCAAACTTAGGCTACTTTCGCAACCCCGTGACTAGAAGAATGAAGAAAAGCAAGGTCAAAGTTGACACCCGAAACTTGTTAAGCATATCCATAGTCTGAGTGAGGACATCATTAGACAATAACTCCCTCCCTTAAAAAACTCTTAAGTTTGTATTTCTCCAAACGTTCCAGACAATTGTCGCCCAAGAGAGGACCTAATACTCAATGCAATGAGAAAGATTTCTTCCACTCAATATGTGATGCCTATAGCTCTTTGCCTTACCATTTAAAAGTGGGAACAATGCCCCATACCATAGAGGTGGAAGGACAATGAAGCAAAACATGCATATTGGTATCAATAGCCCCACAAGAATCACATCCGGGACCCAACAGGACCTTCTCAATCATCAAATGTTGCTTACCCGAAAAGACTCCTTTGCAAGCCCTCTAAATGAAAGACTTGATCGCATGAGGCATAAAAAGGTTCTAGATCTTCTTCAAAAAGGCCTCTCCACTTAACCCCTAGACGATAAGCATGCCCGACAACCAAATCCGCGAGTTCCATGGCTAGATGATAGACTAACGTGACTATACAAACACCATTGAAAGTGTGATACCACACAACATCATCCCGACACTCCCAATCAATAAGATTGATGTTTAACACTGTGGTGGCGTCATAAGGGGGCCATCTTCACACTTACGTCCTCTTTAATCGAAGAGTTATTGGACTAGTCAATAAAGTCACAAACACGTAGAGATAAGTTGGTATCGACGGGAATTAAAACCGACAGAAAGCTATACGGGCAAGGTAACCAATTATCTTTCTAAGAAGCTCTCAGCCTTTGAGAATGGGGTGTCAGGTGTAACTAGGGTTGTAATATGAGACAAGTTACTCGGGCTCGACTCGTCAAAAGCTCGGCTCGAGCTCGTTCACTTTCTAAACGAGCCAACCTTGAGCACATTTTAAAGCTAGTATAAATTTTAGGCTTGGCTCGGGCTCGGCTCGTTGATAAACGATCCGAGCTTGAGCATGTCAATGCTCGGCTTGTTCGGCTAAAATAACACTATAGGGGCATTATTTTAGCCGAGCTACTCGGACTCGGCTCGAGCTCGTTCACTTTTTAAACGAGCCAAGCTTGAGCACAATTTAAAGCTCGTATAAATTTAAGGCTCGGCTCGTCAAAAGCTCGGGGCTCGAGCTCGTTCACTTTTTAAACGAGCCAAGCTTGAGCACAATTTAAAGCTCGTATAAATTTTAGGTTCGGCTCGTTTTTAAACGAGCCAAGCTTGAGCATGCCGATGCTCGGCTTGTATTACACCCCTAGGTGTAACTCGGTCGATAATGTTCGGTAGCATGCAAAAACAGGCTACATGGCGATACTTCTCCCTAAATAATTGGCAATCAACGAGTTTGAATACAAAAATCTTAAATCAAAATACATAGTAGTCCACATATCAATCATGATTGCAATCATCCACTATGATCTTTAAATATCTTCTTAAAGCTTGAATTAGAGCTTTCAAACAACTTCATGATATAACTCTTTAAGGTGTTACGGTAAAAATATTTAAGCTTGTTACAAATCTTCTAAATCCAAGGTAATATACTATGAACAATGAAAACTCATGCATAAAGACCATGTGATACGCCTCAACTAAGGATCCAACGATGCAAAAAAAACACAAACACAAATAAAAACAAATCTAGACATGTTTATTGGATTTTTGATAATGGAAAAGAAAATACAATATATGTATTACTAGAGCTTCAAGATATGACTCACCATCAACCCTACAATACTCACATCAACTCTCATAAGCATCTCTCCTATAAGAACTAATGTCCTCGCCCTCGCATCTCACAAAGGCAACTCACCCGACATCTCACCAAGGAGGAGGTTTCGACATCTCGCCAAAAACCAAAGAACAAAAACTTTTTCCAAAAATTATCAATTCTTACTTATTTTCTATGAATAAAGCAAGTCTTTAAATATGAATAATATAGCTAGATGAATCATCAAAACTAGGCCAAAAATCAAATTTAATAACCGGCCTTAAAGATCCACTTAATGAAGCATTGGTTTTGGACTCTTCATATATTGACCACAAATCTGACTATTGTAAGATGTGCATTTATGAACTATCTCTTGGAAAAATCACCCCTAGTTGAAGTCTTGAATGTTGTATTCCTTTGAACCATCTTTCTAACAAGTATTTATGGACCTTCATTGGATAAATGTAACCTTAGTTATGACCATATTACTAAAGGGTCGTCTGAAAAGGCTTTCGGGTCATATATGTTGAAAAACTTCAGTTTTGGAAATGCTTAAGTTTTCATTAGATGACGCTTAAGATAATAGTTGCAGATCTTGAAGTTAAATTTCCAAAACATATTGAATCACCTCAAACGGACATCGGAATAAAAGTTTAAGATCAATATGCTGAAGTGCAGCCGTTTGCATCGGTTTCTTGGATCACATCATCCTCTCCACCTTTCAAAAAGACTCATCCTTGAATCTCCGTGCCTCTTTATTGACTTGCATCGAATAAGGATCTGATACCAAATGATATGCCCCATGCTATTGATCCAACAGTGCAAGACAAACACAAACTAAAACTAAAACAAATCTAGACACATGTTTTATTGAATTTTTGGTAATAGAGAAGAAAATACAAGATATGTATTGCTAGCGCTTCAACACTCATAAGCATCTCACCTATAATAACTAATCTCTTCTCCCTCGCATCTCACAAAGATAACCTACCTGACATCTCACCGAGAGGAGGTTTTGACATCTCACCAAAAACCAAAGTACCAAATATTTTTCCAAAAATTATCAATTCTCTCAATATTTTTCTATGAATCATGCAATCATTAAAATAGGAAGAATAAAGTTAAAAGTCACATTTAATAGCTGGCCTAAAAAATCCACTTAATGAGGCCTTAGTTTTGGACTCCACAATTCCAACTATTGTAAGATGTGCATTAATAAGCTATCTCAGACAAATCACCCATAGTTGGTTTCATGAATGTTTTTTTTTCTTTGAATCATAATTCTAACAAGTATTTATGAACCTTCATTGGATAAATGTAGCCTTAGTTATGACCGAATTACTAAAGGTTCGTCTGAAAAGGATTCCGGGTCATATATGTTGAAAATCTCAGTTTTGAAAATGCGTAAGTTTTCATTAGTTGGAACACTTAAGAAAAAAATTGTAGATCTATAAGTTTGCTTTCTAAAACATCTTGAATCACTTCAAACGGACATCGGAATAAGAAGTTAAGATCATTATGTTGAAGTGCAACCAGTTGCATTGGTTTTCCGAATCACATCATTCTCTCCACCTTTTAAAAAGATTTGTTCTCGATTCCTCATGCCTCTTTATTGACTTGCATCGAAAGGGTCTAATACCAAATGATACTCCCCAACATGTGGATCCAACAGTGCAAGACAAACACAAACTACAACAAACATACGCATGTGTTTTATTAGATATTTTATAATGAAAAAGAAAATACAAGATATGTATTGCTAGAATTTCAAGATATGATTCACTATCAACTATGTAATACTCGCATCAACTCTCATAGGCATCTCACATATGAGAACTAATGTCTTCGTCCTCGTATCTCACAATGACAACCCACCCGATATCTCACCTGAAGGAGGTTTCGGCATCTCACCAAAAACCCAAAGGACCAAATACTTCCCAAAAGTTATCAATTGTCACATATTTTTATATGAATCATGCAAGCCTTTAAATAGGAAAAACAAGGCTATACGAAACAACAAAACTAGGTCAAATGTCACATTTAATAACCGGCCATAAAGATCTTCTTAATGAGGCATTGATTTAGAATCTTCACATTTTGGTCACAAATCCGACTATTGTAAGTGAGTTATCTCTTGGACGAATGAACCCTAGTTGGCTTCATTAATGTTCTAGTCCTTTGAATCATCTTTCTAATAATTATGTATGGACCTTAATTTGAAAAATGTAGCCTTAGTTATGATCAAATTACTAAAGGGTCGTCTGAAAATGATTTCGGGTTATAGATGTTGAATAACTACAGTTTTGGAAATGCTTAACTTTTCATTAGATGAAACACTAAAGATAATAATTGTAGATCTTGAAGTTAACTTTCCAAAACATCTTGAATCACATCAAACGAACATCGAAATAAAAAGTTAAGATTAATATGTTGAAGTGCATCCATTTGCATCGGTTTCCTAGATCACATTACCATGTGTTAAGTTCAGTTCTTGATATATCTTAGTCAAAATTATAATTATTCAGCCTTGAACCCTATGATATATTAGCATTGTGGTTGAGACATATTTCGCGCAACTCAATCTTTAGATGCTTTATGCAACACCTAGTGTTGATATGATCCATAAGATGTGAGGTCTCGTTCTTACTCTTAGCAAACAACTGTTGACCTTAATGCAAACACTTTTCTTTCATAACTCCATCAGCCGGGTCCGTAAATCTCTTAAAATGCTTCCAAACTTCATATTTAAGTTTTCTACACCTCTTCTCGGATGACCCAGACACTTCACGCAAAAAGAAGGTTGAGTAGGTTCTTCAAGCGGGCTAAGGTTGGGAGATAGGGTAATTTCCATCCCTTCTAGAACTGGGGTGCAAGGCCTTGGAAATAAACTTGCTAGAAGACACAAAGACCGATCATTGGTCATTACTTATAACACTCAAATTAGCGTTTTTCTCCACCCTCATTCTACTTTATTCCTTGACTCTTTTGGGCATAATAACATAACCTATTATCCTATTTATGTCTTATTTGTTTTTAGAAATCTATAGGTAGTTTATGTAATTGTGTGCATTATAGGCATATGCAGAGCGTAAGTAGATTTATGTACGACGAAATGACCTCATACACACTAAGGATCTTTGTACGGTCAAAAAAGTCTAGGTCGAGATAGAAATAACTAAAATCTGAGAGTGAAGATGAAGAACACCTCGGGAATTGTGCCGGCCAATCGGTCATGGTTCTTTATCCCGACACATGATCACTAGTAGAAGAGCAAAAACCTCGAAAAATAAATATAGACTGGGCCGATCGGCCAGGGCCATAGTGGTCGATCGACAATCCCAACAATAGGCTCGTCTCGACTTCTTATCTTTCTTCCATTTTTTGTTGGGTTGTCTTTCAGTCCATCCAATTGGACATTTTTTATATTTGTATCTTATTAGAAGATACATCTTAAGGGAGATATGTTAGATTATCTCCGAATAAATAAGATATTTTGCCCTAGGTTTTAATCATATTAGAAGATAGATTTTGTAGTTATGATATATATTATTAGAAGATAGATTTTGTAGTTAAAATATATCGAAAGGGAGATATTGTTCGCTCCAAACGGTGTGTGCAAGCTTTAAATTTATAACCCTAGACGTAAGCTTAAAATAAGGATGCGAACCCGCAGTGTACGGGTCAATCGTAGTAAAAAGCAAGGAATTCCAGGGGTCGATCACATAGACTTAGTGAAACAAAGTCCAATTAGGGTATGCTTATGTAAATACTAACCACAAGAGCAATTAACACAATCAAAGATGATATAGAAGTCAATAAAGGAAACATGCAATTCTAGGGATTAAAGCATTTAGTTGTGGTTCCAACTCAAGATCTAAAGATAAGCGGACAAAGCTGAGGTTTTTTTGCATAGGGAAGGTGTTACTAAAGTGGAATAGATCACCGGGTAAGTCTCACTACTCACTAATCCTAAACCGTAACTCCTATTACCGGGTAAGTCTCAAGGAATTAAGATAAATAACTATAACCTCAAACTAACACACCATCTAAGGGAATAGAATCAACCTTTACCGGGTAAGTCTCAGGCTAACTCACAAAGATGGGATGAAAGCACACTCAAACACCAATAAAGGATAAACCTTTATTACCTACACTTATGATCGTTGGTACACAAACTAAGGAATTACCGGGTAAGTCTCATCCTAAGCTTGCATTGAACCAGGAAAGGTGTAATAAGAATAGGATTTGGCAAACTCTAACACTTAACTCTCAGTTTAGGATCAGATAAGTCACCTCGGTCAGCCAAATTCCACCCCGGCCGAGATGTTCATCGACTGAACGAGATGCTTAGGGTTAAGGTTAAAGACTCGAACTTTCAGGATCCTACTGGAATCTAAGATTATTCTATCAATTTTTTTCCCACAACTTTCAGCCAATCACCCTAGAATCACACAAGGAAATTAGCCACTCATCATCATCATCATGAAAGTATTAATCAAATATATGGGAAGAAGGTGAATATTTGAACAAGAAGAATTTAATGAAAAGACTTCAATAACTGAATCAAATATTACAACAAAAGCGTTCCTTGGATATAAATCCAACAAGCAAGACGACAAGGAAGAGAATCTAAGGTAATCTTACAAGAAAACCTTCCAAAAGCTATAAAAGCTACAATCTTCAATCTTCCTTCAACCTTCAGAAAGGTTCTTCAAATCTCCCAACTGGAGTGTGGCTGCTGCGTGTTTTTTCGGTGTAAGCGGGATCTCCAACTGTATGCGGATGTCGGATTTGTGGGAAATCCGACCCTTTTTATAGGAAAATAACTATCCAAAGATAAGATATCTTAGAAAGATCTTCTCCCATAAAAATAGGTAAAATATAAGATCTATAATATCTTCTTCCTTCCAGGAGCCAAGCCCAAAAATATAAGATCACTTTCCAAATATAAAAGATCTCAGCCAAGAATAAAATATTCTCGCCGCGTCCTAGGTATTCGCCTCGGTCGAGTCGACTTCTCTGGATCACCTCGGTCGAGATGAATCTGTGGTCAACCGAGGTGATTCACAACTGAATGTGAAATCTCTCAAAACTGGTCCAAAGTGAATCTTTAATCCATGGCTATGCTTCCTGGATGGTTCTTTATGTTCCTCAATGTAGCTCCAATGACTCCATAGCTCCTTTTGCTCCTTTTTGATGCAAAAACGTGCCATTTTACCTACGATTACAACAAAACTAGGTGTAGACCTTGATTCCCGCAAAGATAGATGAAATGGTAATATAATCACATATTATGCATACAAACATGCAGATTATTGAAGATAAAACGTCCAAACAAACCCCAAAATATAGACTATAATTCATGCTATCAAAATACCCCATACTTAGCCCTTGCTTGTCCCCAAGCAAGTTCCGCATATAAAAGACAAGATAGAATGGATTATAAGTCAATAAAATCAATGAAAAGTCTTTCAAAAACATTTTTATGGTGTGCAACTATCATAGATCACTCTAAGAGAATACTTCATGGAATTTAAAATCAAAACATGTTCAAAACATTTTATAAATATAAGAAAGTTGTTCATCTTTGTATAAAATCATAGAATGCATAATAAGTCATAATTATCAAAATTAATCATGTATAATCTAGTTTAAACCACTAAGTCAATCGACAAGCTCGAGGTCTCAAGGGCTTCCCAAAAGAAAGGTCAAGAAACGTGTAGGGTAGGGATGTATGTAAGGTAATGTGGTGCTAGAATCCGGGAAAAGGATGAACTTCACTTTCACTTTGACTTGCAACATCTTCCACCAATAAGCTTTGCTTATTTCACACTTTTTCTTTTTTACTTTACTTTTTGGGTTGCATGGACAGAGGTGCACAATAACCGAAGCCTAGGAAATCAGCAATCATCAATTTCTTGCGATGCATCAAACCCTTGATGCACATACCATGACCCGTTAGGAATATCGCTCAATCCGACTTTGGCAAGACACAAACACTCGGCTATGTGAATGGTGCCGAGTTACTCATCTTCATGATTGACTTTCCCAAACCTAAGATTACTTTCTAACACTTTCACTTCCAGCCAACTTCTCAACTTTACTTCACTTGCTTTCACCACTTCTTTGCTTCCAAATTCCCGGATAGGTAAAGGGAGGCAAAATGTATATGGGGGGGCTAAGCATGATCAAGAAGAAGAAGAGAGAAGAATGAATTGTCTTGGTCTTCCTAGGAAGAAAGTGAGAGAACTCATAATGTGGCGTCAACCTTCAAATTCAACATAATTTGGATAAAAACAAAGTATTAAACATGCCAATAATTTCAAACAAAGCATTTAGCAACTTAAACATATTATAAAACCTTTCAAACACATAAAGAATTTAAAACCAGTCAGTAAGCAAGATCTTCACTGAGATCATATCCAGATAAGTAACACAAAAATCGTTTTCGAAAACTCTCAGTTAACCCACCTCGGTCGAGGTGTTCTTAGGTCAACCGAGGTGAAACACCTCGTTCGGCCAGAACTGCCCCGGTCGAGGTCCAAAATTTTTTTTTAAAACCAGTTTTCTTTCGGTTTCGACGTTTTTCTCAATCAAATAACCTGTAAGTATGCATGCAATCTCAGATAAACATATAGAAGCAAAAGTGAAGCATAAAATATTAATATCCGGTCAAGTGAAGTCATACATCAAATGTCAAATAATACACCACATAAACACCCCATACTTGGGACACACTATCCCAGTGGGTCAAAATAAGTCTAAAGGATAAAAATACTCACCGGATAATAAGCTGAACTGCATAAAAAAATAATAAAGAAAATCCTGCAGCCCTCAGTAGTCATGATCCGGTGGTGGTGGTGGTGGCACGTACGGATACTAGGTCGGGTCAAACGGATAGCCCATGATATGCTCGAACTGAATCTGGGCCATCATGTGCTGGTAATGCTGCCGCTCCTGCATCTCGCGGATATCCAGTGACAAAGCAGCATATGAATCAATAACCTGATCCGTCAGGTCATCGATCCGTCTGTGAGCCTCTGGATCCCTGTGTCGGTGTAATAGCTAGGATTTTTGAATTCTAATTAATGTTGATTAACTTAGTCGCTGATAGTAATTGACATATAACTCGCGAAGATTTCGCAAGTGATGAGTAAGAGTCCCACCGTTATGTTCCTGGCGTAATTTTGGACGTTTGGGAAAATTTCTACTTTTTCTCCCGGGTAATTATTTTTACCCTCCGGTGTTATTTTGAGCATTTGGGAGCTCCAATCAATAAAAATGCAGTTGAGAGAAATGATCAGGACATCGGATATGTCCTAGATATGAAATAACATGGAGAGGCAAAACGGCCAAAAGAGTCGCTATTTCGTTTCTTAACGGCTAAGAAAGACGGCTTAGGAATACACGTTTTCCGAGATAGTTGTGTAATAATTATCCCTACAATATTCCAGATTTAATGTTCCAATCTCGAGAAGTTTGGAGAAAGAGGTTCGACCCGCCTTTGGATCGGTTAAAGGATAATTATCGACTTTACTAAAGGATAATTATCGTCTTCACTATAAATAGCGGAAAATCCTTTATTAATTCATTTCATTTCACGTTTTCTCGTAAAAGCTCTGATTTCTCTCAACCTTCAAACTCAGATCTACTCTCCGTTTCTAATCCGATTTCAATTCCGTTTGAGTTTCTGGATTCCTCTCTTCATTCTCTTCATATCGGTACCGAGTTTCTGCATTTCCGAGTATATGGAGGGTTGGTCGAGCATATATGTCACCAGGCAGGTTCCGTCGCTCAGATTCCGGTGAATTTGATGTTGTCCATGCATAGCCTGCGTCGCTGTGATTCCGAATCTTCTTTCAGATCGTCAATCGGGTTAGTAACGAATAAGTTATGAATTTATTCGTTTTCTGTACTGCGATTTGGCCTAAATTGACTTTAGGCTTGTCAAAATGGATAATTAGAAATTCCATTATGGTCGTTATATTATTCTGGTGATTATGGATAGTTTGTTTGATGAAATCTGATGACAAGAGGTTTAGAAATTGCCTGCGGGCAAAACGTTATTCTGGCGAAATCTAATTAATTAATTAAAGGTTAATTAATTAAATTAGGATTAAAATTGAGATTGAGGAATGTTGATTAGATACTACCTTGAGATTTGAGGAATTGTGAGCTATGTTGAGATATTGAGGTTTAGTTGGTTGTGAGGCTCATAGATTGAGTATGATTCTTATGGATCCCTTTGGGTCTAGGTGTGACCCCTTTGATGAATAGAGGTTGATATATCTCTTTATGCCTTGTTTATAGGCCGTGTTGTCCCTCCAGTGTAGAGGTGATCGTGGTTGAGTTTGTACAAGGTTGAGGTAAGTCCGTAGGACTTACTTAGCTACCATCCCTATATTGGGTGTTTGCATGAGTGGTGTGTGCTTTATATGTTTGCTATGATAGCATGAGTTGTCGTTTTTATCGACCTATGTTCTATTGACTGCCCCACTGCGTGGCTGTGATAACCTTTCCCTTTCATCCCGCCGTGGAGTCTGGGAGGTTCTCTGATGTCAGGCCAGACTAGTTTACAGGAAGGGCGCAATCCACTCCCATAGGGTACACGGATTGTGTGACCGATACTCGTACAGCTGGACATTGTACTCAGAGGCGGGGATGTATCGGTCCTCGTGTCACATACTTTCATCTATCTATATATATACGGTTTTTGAGTGAATGGTTATTATATAAAGATAATAAATGGGTAAATGTGTGATAGCATGCTGATGTGTTTATCTTTCATGATTGTGCTTGTGCTTATGCATTACCTCATATATGTATGGTTAGCTAACGGTTTCATACCGTGTTGTAGATGTTTACAGGTTAGGCGCTACTGGGTGATTTGGCAGGGTGACAGGCCGAGGACTCTCGTACATTAGGTGGTTGGTTTGGGGTTGTTGTGTTTCCCCTCCTACGTGAGGATGATCTTTTGTACCTCCTATGTGAGGATGTCGTTTTATATACTCGGCTATGTTGTTGTTTACTTTGGGTCGTACAGTTTATACTGTTTTATGTATTTGTTTTATATCTGTCAGTGCCATGTTGTAAGGTCCAGTGAACTTGTTGTCAGGTTAGGGTCAGGATCCATTGTGAGATCCTAGCCCAATGTGACATCCCGAGTCCCGCGGATTCGGGGTGTTACAGAGTTGGTATCAGAGCCCAGGTTGACAACAATGGCACTTGTACCTGCAATGAGGTTTGATAGGTAAAATAAACAGAGCCCACATGGGATCTGACGTTTTCAAAGGTTTTGGTTTTAAGTGTGGTTTTGGGATAGAATGTACGAGAAGTCGTCACCTCTGCCATGGATCTCTGCAGCGTAGATATGCATATATATATCTGTGTGTACTATGGATTATGTGGATGTATTATATACATATCGATACCTATGGCATATATATAGCCTTATAAGATTAGGTGCGTATATCCTACAGATGACTCAGACCAGAGTAGTACCTGTAGTGGGACGAGGTAGGGGTACACCCCCTCTTGCTCCAGTGGTGATAATTCAGGGACCAGTTTCCGTTGTTGTTTCGCCTATGGCAGAGAACGAGTTTGAAGAGGCTGATCGTGTCTCCATGAGTAGATCCGAGTTTCAAGAATATATGTAACAAGTATATAAAGCGGTGATAGCGGGTAGATCGACACCAGATTTACCAACAATTGTGAGATCAACTGAAGCTTCTGGATCCGGAAAGAAGCAATGGACTGAATCAGTTACTAGAGAAGTAAAGATGATGAATGGGGAACCAAGTCCGATATCAGGACAATCTAGTGATCCTTTGGCCATGAAGATGACTGGCAAGGAACTACAGTGTTTTAATTGCGTGGAAGTTGGGACATTGGCAAGCTGTGTGCCCAAAGGCTCCCATCATATGCTTTACGTGTGGTAAAGCAGGGCATAGAGCGAAGTTTTGTCGACAGGGCAAGGCATTGCCTTTACAGGTTCCCTTCAAGAGTGAGATCATTCCAGGTGGACGACGAAGGTCGAGTTACCCTTCAGTTGCACAGGTTGCAAGGATGGGATGATTATGTTTCAATTGTGGCTATCCAGATCATTTGCGTTCTGTGTGCCCTTTGGCACTGATAGCTTGTTTCACTTGTGGTGAGCTAGGCCATTTGGCCCTTTCTGTCAGCACGGTGGTGTTTCTTCCCAGCAAGACTTTCCTCTTTCCGGTGCAGAAAGAGTGGAAGTGGAGGCTATAGTAATGACCTTAGTGATACCTGAGGAGCATGGATCTGACATTGAGTGATGATATGTAGTGTAGCTATGAGTGTTAGCTGTTATAGGTATCATTCTCGTTAATGGTTTACCTGGTGGAGTTTTGCTTGTTGTGAGTGCTATGCACTTCATGTCTTTCGATGCATGCGTTAATGGTTGACTTTTTGTATATAGTAGAAGGTGGATTTTCCTTTACAAGATTACCTTTTTGGGTATGAGATACCCGTGAGATGCGTGTTTGTTCCCTTATTTCAGGGACCCGTGTATGGTTGTAGACTTCTTTGTCATGTCGTAGGTGCATGAGAAGTCATTATGTGTATGGTTTGGATGATTAGATATCATGTGGTGTTAGCTTTTAATAGTAAGACTATTATAGTCTTTACTGAGTTGAGTTAAATAGAGGTCTTCTGAGGTTAAGGCCTTTAAAGAGACGGGTTTGTCATCAGGACTGTACGAGCAGCGAGCTGATAGTACAGGGATGTGACGTCTTCTAGTGTTATACCATGAAGGAGCGAGATAGTCCAACAATGGAAGGTATTCCAGTTGTTTATGAGTTTATAGACGTGTTACTGAACCGTCTAGTTGCCACCTCAGCGGAGTGTGGACATTGTTATTGAGTTGAAGTATGATACAAGATTGAATAGGAAAGCCACATTATATGGTGCTTGCTGAGATATTGTACTGATAACTTGAATAGTTGACTGAAACGGGTTTACCCTAGTGGGTTCCATGTTCCGTATTGACAACCTGATGACTTAGCTTCAAGAAGCAATTGGGTTTTCAGGATTCCTTTGTGCTCAAGATATCCCTAGTCATGGATGAGAGAGCAACATGTGTATGAGATAGCATCTCATACCCGTTATGGACACTACGAGTTTTTAGTGATGTCATTTGGGTGACGAATGTTTTAGTAGTTTTTATGGAGTTTACGAACAAGTATCTTCATCGACTTCCTTGATTAGTTGGTGGTGGACTTCATTGATGACATGTCGGTATACTCTCATAGCAGAGAATAGTAGACCGATCATCTGAGGACCGTTCTGCAGATTTTGAGAGATAGAGGGTTGTATTCTACGCTATCTAAGTGTAAGTTGAGATGCCAGTGGTAGCCTTTTTAGGCCATGTTGTCTCCGTCAGTGGGATCATAGTTGACCTGGCAAGAATTAAGTATGTTGTACATTGGGAGATAATGATGAACATTAAGGAATATGTAGTTTTCTCGGCTCAGCCGATTGCTATCAATGCTTTGAGTAAGGATTTTATATGATTACGTATTCATTTGCGAGTCTTTTGAGAAGACCACCATAACTACGTGATGAAAGCAATGTGTCTATGTTCTGAAGAGTTGAGGAGGCATTTGACCTCTGCTTCCATTCTGTTGTAGTCTGAATATTTTTGGGATCCCGTGATTTACGGTGATACATCCCAGCTAAGTCTGAGATGTGTATTGCTACAGAGGAGTAGGATTATTAATATGTGTGTTTATACCTGAGAACGTATGATGAGAATTACCCGAATCATGATTTAGAGTTAGTAGTGGTTGTTCAAGCCTTTAAGTTTTGAAGACCGTACCGGTGTGATCTTCATGTCAGATTTCTATAGATCATAGAAATCTGAAGTATATTTTATGCAACAGGGGTTGAATAACCGCCAGTATTAAGAGCTTAAGTTGATCAAGACTTTGACTCGAAGATTCCATATCATTCAGAGAAGTTGAATGTTGTCGCCAATAACTTGAATGGAAAGACGCTCCAAGAGAAGATAATTGTGAGACTGATAGTTCAGCCTCAGCTTTAGAGAGATCTAGCTTGGCTAGAGTTGGACAATCATTTCCTTAATGAGGATATCCAGTTATACCTCAGAGGTTCTACCTGGTCTGTTGGATGAGGTCCAACAGAAGCAAGAGACCTGCCCGGCCTTGACAAGGTTTAGAGAAAGGATGTCTCGTACTGAGGCACCATAGTTCTCCATGGGAGTAGATGGACTGATGAAGAGTCATGACCACTTTGTGTACCTGCTGATGCAGATGGAAACAAAGAATATTACGGTATATCCACTATACGCCTTATTCAGTACATTCAGGTACGAGTAAGATGTACCACGAGATGAGACGATTATATTGTATGAAGCCGATATTATCAGATTTGTGATATAGTGTGTGACCTGTCAGCAGGTCCAGATAGAGTATTTCCGATCTAGAGATAAGCCCCACCCACTACCAGTGCAGTAGTAGAATTTGGGAGGATAGATCTATGGACTTTGTTATGGGATTGTGACCCAGTAGAAGATTGATATTATCTGGATTGTTGGTAACAAATTAATGAAACCGGTACTATTCATCAGAAGGACGTGGCTAGTGAATGAATTGGCTGAGGAGTACACTAGACAAATAGTGAGACTCCATGGTATACCGAGAACGATCATTCTGATCGAGATGGATGCTTTTACTTTGAGATTTTGGGCAGCAGATTTACACTGCTTTGGGGACGAGTATGTACCTCATGACTACACTTCACCCCCTGACAGATGCTCGGTTAGAGAGGATCATCTAGATTTTAAAGATCTATTACAAGTTGTAAGTTGAATGGGAACGTGGATGGTTATATTACCTTCCATTAATGAGTTTATTATATAACAATGAAGGACGTGCATCTTTTTGGGATGACCCTATGAGTCAATATATAGACATAGATGTCGTATATCCTTATGCTAGAAGTGATCTAGCAGTAGAAGTGGAATAACACCTGACCAGACTCAGGATTTTATAGTTCAAGTAACGTTGATTGAAGGAAGAATGCTGGATGTACAGAGTCGCCACATATTATATGTAGACAAGAGGCGTTAACCTCTAAAGTTCAAGCGAAAGTTCATGTCCGGCTGTAAGTATCTCAGCTGCGAGATGTTAGAAGTGTTAATATGGAAAGGGAACTGAGTTTCCAATATGATGGTTTATTTGAGATCGACCAGTACGGAGAAGGTAGCATGATGTTTAGCTTTGCCTCTGAGATTAGAGGATGTTCACCCAATGTTCATGTGTCTCAACTGAGGAAGTATATACCAGGTTGGAAACACTTTGTGAGTTATAATGATCTAGTGGTTAAGTTGAACCACATCGTTGTTGAGCATCTGATTACATTCTTGGAATAAGATGTGAAACGCTTGCATTCGAAAGACATTGCCATATTGAGGATATGATGGTCAAGATGAAGACCTGAAGAGGCTATGTGAGAGACTGAGGATAGTGTCCTGATGAACTATCCAGAGTATATGTTAGGACATACCCATTTGTGGGAGCACGAGTAGATCTTAGTGCTATCTTGATGAATGTTGTGCTTATATGCCTTGATATGTTATTCTATGCTAGTTGTGATGTGATTTATGATCTTAGTAGATCTTGATGTGCTAGCGTGATGTATGTTATAGCTGGAGATGATTACTTCCTCCACGCTACCCGAGTATGATCATATTTATAGCTAGAGATGGTTCTTTCCTCCATGCTATTTGAGTGGGATTAGGATTCAGCTGGAGATGGTTCTTTCCTCCATGCTACCTTGATGGACATAGTTAAGTGGAGATGTGATTCCTCCATGCGATGTATATGTTTATGGGTTGGCTAGAGACGTATTTCCTCTATGCATGTGATATGTTTTGGCTAGAGATGTGCTTCCTCTATGCCTTGTGATGTGGTATGGCGAGAGACGTGATTCATCTACGCCTTTGGGTAGCGTTATGACCCTGTTTCCTGGAGTGATGATTCCTCCATGTTTATACTTGAGGTTATAGATTGTTATAGGTTGTGATCTTTTGAACGGAGATGTGATACCTCCGATAGAAAGAGTGAGAGTTATACCTCGGCGTATGGGTCCGAGAGGATTTGGGAATTGTTCAAGTTTCGGGACGAAACTTTTTTTAAGGGGTGTGTGATGTAATAGCTAGGATTTTTGAATTCTAATTAATGTTGATTAACTTAGTCGCTGATAGTAATTGACATATAACTCGCGAAGATTTCGCAAGTGATGAGTAAGAGTCCCACCGTTATGTTCCTGGCGTAATTTTGGACGTTTGGGAAAATTTCTACTTTTTCTCCCGGGTAATTATTTTTACCCTCCGGTGTTATTTGGAGCATTTGGGAGCTCCAATCAATAAAAATGCAGTTGAGAGAAATGATCAGGACATCGGATATGTCCTAGATATGAAATAACATGGAGAGGCAAAACGGCCAAAAGAGTCGCTATTTCGTTTCTTAACGGCTAAGAAAGACGGCTTAGGAATACACGTTTTCCGAGGTAGTTGTGTAATAATTATCCCTACAATATTCCAGATTTAATGTTCCAATCTCGAGAAGTTTGGAGAAAGAGGTTCGACCCGCCTTTGGATCGGTTAAAGGATAATTATCGACTTTACTAAAGGATAATTATCGTCTTCACTATAAATAGCGGAAAATCCTTTATTAATTCATTTCATTTCACGTTTTCTCGTAAAAGCTCTGATTTCTCTCAACCTTCAAACTCAGATCTACTCTCCGTTTCTAATCCGATTTCAATTCCGTTTGAGTTTCTGGATTCCTCTCTTCATTCTCTTCATATCGGTACCGAGTTTCTGCATTTCCGAGTATATGGAGGGTTGGTCGAGCATATATGTCACCAGGCAGGTTCCGTCGCTCAGATTCCGGTGAATTTGATGTTGTCCATGCATAGCCTGCGTCGCTGTGATTCCGAATCTTCTTTCAGATCGTCAATCGGGTTAGTAACGAATAAGTTATGAATTTATTCGTTTTCTGTACTGCGATTTGGCCTAAATTGACTTTAGGCTTGTCAAAATGGATAATTAGAAATTCCATTATGGTCGTTATATTATTCTGGTGATTATGGATAGTTTGTTTGATGAAATCTGATGACAAGAGGTTTAGAAATTGCCTGCGGGCAAAACGTTATTCTGGCGAAATCTAATTAATTAATTAAAGGTTAATTAATTAAATTAGGATTAAAATTGAGATTGAGGAATGTTGATTAGATACTACCTTGAGATTTGAGGAATTGTGAGCTATGTTGAGATATTGAGGTTTAGTTGGTTGTGAGGCTCATAGATTGAGTATGATTCTTATGGATCCCTTTGGGTCTAGGTGTGACCCCTTTGATGAATAGAGGTTGATATATCTCTTTATGCCTTGTTTATAGGCCGTGTTGTCCCTCCAGTGTAGAGGTGATCGTGGTTGAGTTTGTACAAGGTTGAGGTAAGTCCGTAGGACTTACTTAGCTACCATCCCTATATTGGGTGTTTGCATGAGTGGTGTGTGCTTTATATGTTTGCTATGATAGCATGAGTTGTCGTTTTTATCGACCTATGTTCTATTGACTGCCCCACTGCGTGGCTGTGATAACCTTTCCCTTTCATCCCGCCGTGGAGTCTGGGAGGTTCTCTGATGTCAGGCCAGACTAGTTTACAGGAAGGGCGCAATCCACTCCCATAGGGTACACGGATTGTGTGACCGATACTCGTACAGCTGGACATTGTACTCAGAGGCGGGGATGTATCGGTCCTCGTGTCACATACTTTCATCTATCTATATATATACGGTTTTTGAGTGAATGGTTATTATATAAAGATAATAAATGGGTAAATGTGTGATAGCATGCTGATGTGTTTATCTTTCATGATTGTGCTTGTGCTTATGCATTACCTCATATATGTATGGTTAGCTAACGGTTTCATACCGTGTTGTAGATGTTTACAGGTTAGGCGCTACTGGGTGATTTGGCAGGGTGACAGGCCGAGGACTCTCGTACATTAGGTGGTTGGTTTGGGGTTGTTGTGTTTCCCCTCCTACGTGAGGATGATCTTTTGTACCTCCTATGTGAGGATGTCGTTTTATATACTCGGCTATGTTGTTGTTTACTTTGGGTCGTACAGTTTATACTGTTTTATGTATTTGTTTTATATCTGTCAGTGCCATGTTGTAAGGTCCAGTGAACTTGTTGTCAGGTTAGGGTCAGGATCCATTGTGAGATCCTAGCCCAATGTGACATCCCGAGTCCCGCGGATTCGGGGTGTTACAGTCGGCGTGTCCTACGCCTAGCAGGTCTCACTGGAGAAGTAGTAGGTGCAGGCTCAGTGTCCTCCTCATCCAGATTATAACTGGTGGTGCGCTCGTCCCTGTAGTATTTGTCCCTGTATCCATCGGGACTCCACCATCTCTCTCATCAACAGTCTCCTCCTCATCAACCTCCTCCTCAGCTGGGGCAGCTGCTGCCTCTCTGTAATCCTCCATCAGTGGAGCCCAAGCGGTCTGCCACTAGTGAGGGTCATAAACAGAAAACTGGGCAGACCACCTGATCCCCTGTGGCGCAGTCAGCTCCCATAGCATAGCCACGTACGGAGTAGTCAGACCTCGGGGAACTAGAATCCGCCGAGTGATCATCTCCTGCAATCCAAGCAGCTTGGCGGCCGCCACCATCGTGCAAGCGCTGAGATCCATGTCCTGATAGCTAGCTATATGGGTGACAAGCCCTCCGCAGCAGATGTCTCCCTTCGCCTTGGCCTTGATCTTGTGCAGATCCTCTGCCAACATCAAGCCAAAGTCCGGGATACCCCCAGTAACCATGCAGTATAAACTGAAAAGCTCTCCTTCTCGGATCTTCTGGGGCGTCTCAGTACGCGCCAGAAGTGTCTCGCTGAATATCCGGTGGGCTAACCTAAAGGCTAAATGGAAGATGACCTTCTCCTTGGAATCTCCAAGGCGCCATCTATCTGCATGCTCAACAATGTGGGCAATCTGTCCCCAAAACTCCCTAGCTACTGATCGGGACGGGAAGTCAACAGCGGCGGGCTTCGGAAAGCCAAAAATATCTCTCCAGTACTCAAGTGGCACTAAGAAGTTCCGGTTCATCAACCGGTACTTCACAGACTGCTCTGTGGGAAGGTAGGTGAAGGAGCTAACGAACTCTAGGGTCGACTCCAAGTAGGCTGGGGCTCGGATCTCAGTAAACTGATCCAGCCCAACTGTAGAAATCATCCTCCTAAGATCTCCGTCTACCCGGAGGCAATCAAAAGCAGACACGTCCAGGAAGCGTGGTGCAATCATTGGATGGCCAGAAATACGCTCATAATCCACCCGGTGTCGCTCATGGATCACCGGGCGGTAAGGTCGGGAAGAAGAGGAAGAAGGGGAAGGTGAGGATCTATCCCTAAGGACAAGGCGTCGGTCAGAACTCATTTTCAATTCAGTCACTGTCACGTCACCTCGGTCAATTGACAACACTCAAAAATCACCTCGGCCGAGGCACAGCTCGACTGGACCGAGGCGGAAAACTGGATTCTAATTCCTTCTGAAAATTCAGTTCTTTTCCCCCAAAATCACTACAACTGCTTCCTATGGGGTACTTAAGCCTTTCCTCAACAAATGCAAGGGCAACCAAAGCCCAAATCGAAGCGAAAAAGCGAGGTAGGGTTTCGGTTCTATTTTTACCTCGTTCGGCCGAATCGGTTCGATTCTCTTGCAGATCGATGTTGCACTGGGATCCTCTAAGTTTCAATCGCAGTTTGGAGACAGAAATCGTCGAAAACGAGCAAGAAATCGGAGAAGCAAGGTGAACTGTCACCGTGGTCGAGGGAGAATGAAAGTGAAGAGAGAGAAAATAAATCCCCCTTTTATACCCTTTTTTGGAACTGCTGTCACCTCGGTCGAGATGGTCTCGACTGGACCGAGGTGGTACGGACCGAGGTGGTTCTTCAGAAAACCCTAGTCGCCGCGGTTGCTCAAGAATCATCTCGGTCGAGGTGCTTTGACAGCAACCGAGATGCCTCATTCGAACTTCGTCTTCTCAAATTCTCGATCTTCTGTACTTCCAGTTATGCTCCTTCCTTAGATGTCTCCTGTTATCTGTCTAGAACGCCAAAAACAAAACAAAGTAAAGCAAAAACTATCTAAGCTAGACTAGAAAAAGGGAAAAGAAAGCAATACCTTGGGTTGCCTCCCAAGAAGCGCTTGGTTTAAGGTCGCTAGCTGGACCATGATGCGTCTCTCAATTGTGGTGAGAGGTGCCCTCACCCCATACTTCACCTCCATCGTGGGGTGAAGTAAGTAAGTCTATCAAACGCTCCAACAAGTGTAAATGCTCATCGGGGAATGAATCGTCTATGGGTGGATCGTCCTTCTCACGTGAAGATGTAGGTAGCCGGCTGAGGTGATCCGCAACAGAATTTTCGGATCCCTTCTTATCGCGGATCTCTAGATCAAACTCTTGAAGCAAGAGAATCCATCAAATAAGGCGTGGCTTGGCATCTTTCTTAGCCAACAAGTAACGAATGGCTGCATGGTCAGTGTAGACAATGACTTTCACCCCTACTAAATAGGAATGAAACTTCTCGAAAGCATATACAACCGCCAATAATTCCTTCTCGGTGGTAGCGTAGTTGCGTTGTGCTACATCTAGCGTCTTGCTAGCATAGTAAATGGCGGTGGTCCGTCCATCCTTCTTCTGTCCAAGCACCGCTCCTACGGCTACATCTCTAGCATCGCATATGATCTCAAAGGGCAAGGTCCAATCTGGAGGCTGGATAATAGGAGCGGAAATCAACGCTTCCTTAATCCTGTAAAAAACATCAAGACACTCCTGCGAAAACTCAAAAACAACATCTTTATTCAAGAGGTTAGTTAGAGGTTTAGAAATCTTAGAGAAGTCCTTGATGAATCTCCTGTAGAAACCTGCATGCCCGAGAAAACTCCTCACACCTTTAACAGAACAAGGGGGAGAGAGTTTTTCAATAGTCTCGATCTTAGCGCGATCGACCTCAATGCCTCGATTAGAAACGAGGTGTCCTAGCACAATGCCTTCACTAACCATAAAATGACACTTCTCCCAATTCAGAACGAGATTAGTGTCTTCGCATCTTTTAAGCACTAGCGAAAGGTTAGATAGGCAATCATCAAAAGAGGAACCATATACAGAAAAATCATCCATAAATACCTCCATGATCTCTTCTATGTACTCGGAAAAAATAGCCATCATGCATCGATGGAAGGTAGCGGGTACATTGCACAATCCAAATGGCATCCTCCTATAAGCAAATGTCCCCCATGGACAAGTGAAAGTGGTCTTCTCCTGATCATCCGGATGGATAGGAATCTAGAAGAATCCATTATAACCGTCTAAGTAGCAAAAGTGTGAATGCTGGGCCAACCGCTCGAGCATTTGATCGATGAAGGGAAGTGGAAAGTGGTCTTTCCGTGTGGCCGTGTTCAGCTTCCTATAATCGATGCAAACCCTCCAGCCCGTAACGGTCCTAGTTGGGATCAACTCGTTGTTCTTATTTGTTACAACGGTCATCCCTCCTTTTTTCGGAACTACATGCACCGGGCTAACCCACTTGCTGTCCGAGATAGGATAAATAATACCTGCATCCAACAACTTAAGAATTTCCTTCTTCACAACCTCTTTCATGATCGGATTTAGCCGTCTTTGAGGTTCCCGTGAAGTCTTATGATCATCCTCCATTAGAATTCTATGCATGCAGAAAGAGGGCTTAATGCCAATAAGATCATCTATAGTGTAACCCAAAGCCTTTTGATGCTTTCTCAAGACATGCATTAGTTTAGACAATTCAGTTTCGGAAAGGGAAGCACTAACAATGACGGGATAAGTGGAATCCGGTCCAAGAAAGACATACCTCAAGTGATTCGGGAGTTGTTTAAGCTCCACAACTAGGGGTGCTTTTTGAGGGGATCCTTGCTTCCTCCTTCCAGTGGAGTAGATCCAGAAACTGGACTTTCGGAAGTCTCAGTTGAAATCGTCTCGCCATCGACCTCGGTCGAGGCGCAGAGGCGTTGACCGAGATGTTCTTCAGTCGCCTCGCTCAGTCCAGGAAGTGCCTCGGTCGAGGTACTGCAACTGGAACCGAAGCTGAAGATCTTCGTCTCCTGGGTTAGCTTCTCAGTTTTAGCTCCTGGATCCTCTTCCAGTGTTTTTAAGCTCCGTATATCTGCATCACAAGAAGCATCTATACCTTCCTCCATTAAACTGAAGCTAATAACTCTTTTGAGTGGATCGTTAGTAAGGATAGAGCTCACCAATTCTCTTGATTCTTCTTCATCGTAGATGTGGAAGATATCATCGCTTAGATGCTCCCCTTTCATGGCTGCAAGTAGTGCGAATTCCACCTCATCGCCACCAATGTTGAATTTCAACTTGGCGTTCTTACAATCCACGTTGCAACCCGAAGTTGCTAGAAATGGCATCCCGAGAATAATAGGAACTGGATAATCTGCGGGAATGTCAAGTACAACAAAATCTATAGGTAGATAGAAGTTACCTAACCTGACCGGAACGTCCTCCAATATGTCCACGGGATGGGTAATGGAGCGATCCGCTATATAAAGTCGAATCTTGACCGGCTTGGGCTCTCCAAGTCCGATCTTCACACATAGCTCCAGCGGGATGATGCTCACGTTGGCTCCTAGATCACAAAGGGCTTCACAAGTGACATCCCCAACTTGGATTGGAATGCAAAATGAGCCTGGATCTCTCAATTTAGGTGACATCTTCTCCTTCATGATTTGAATGAGCTCCGAGGATTTAGATGTCATCCTAACTTCACCAAAGTCTTCCAGTTTCCTCTTCCTTGATAGAATCTCCTTCAAGAACTTCCCATAGGCGGGCATTCCTAGAATAGCATCAAGGAAAGGAATGTTAATATGCAGCTTATTCATCAAGTCAAGGAACTTACCAAAGTGCTTGTCTAGATGTGCTCTGGCCCTTGACTGGGGGAATAGAAGTGGTGGTTTGTATGCAGGAGGTGGAACATAAACTTCAGTTTTCCCTCCGCTTTCTGTGGCTCCACCTCGGTTGGCATCTCGGTCGAAGTGTTCTTCGACTGCATCTGGACCGAGGTGGTCTGCGTCGGTACTGGCATCGACCGAGGCACTGGATTTGCAGTCTTCAGTCCACTCCTCGTAGTTATGGCCATGATCTGGCCCTTAGGATTGCTTTCCGTCCTTGCTGGAAGTTTTTTTAGGTCTCTTGGCGCTTCATTTGCCCTACTTGCAAGTTGTTGTTCAAAGGCCTTTTGGGCCTTCGAAAATGAAGTCATAGAATTCTCCATAGCGTTGAGCTTGATCAAGATAGCCTCCAGAACTGCGTCTTTCTTTTCCGACTGAGACGAACTTGATCCTTGCCCCTGGCTTTTCAATGGAGTAGAAGAAGAAGAGGGGGAAGAGAGGAAAGGGTTAGAGGAATCGTTAGAGTTGGAGTTTGAATGATTGTTACCAGAATTTTGGTTGTTCGCCCTCCAATTGTTGCTATTGGATCCTCTATTGTTGTTGTAGTTGTTGTTCCGGGAACCGTTGTTGTTGTTACGGTATCCGTTATTATTGTTCCTTTGTCCTTGCTCTTCCTTCTTGGTTTGAGCAACCAAGAGTTCCTTCAATTGCTTCACGTCATTCTTCAAAGACGTGAGTTGATTGTTGTTGGACTGAGTTTCTTGGAAGTTAACTCTTTTAACTCCACCTTCAGCTCCTTGGTGGGTGTATTTCTCCATATGCAAAGCTTGCTTCTCGATGAAGTCCCAAGCTTCGTCAATTGCCATGTCCATAAAGGTACCGGCGGAGAGTAGTTGGAGGTTGAACTGGGTGCTTCCGTCCAGTCCTTTGAAGTATATCTCCAATAACTCTATCTTTGGAATCCCATGATGTGGGCAATCCAAAAGAATGTCCTTGAACCGCTCCCATGACTTGGACAAGCTCTCCTTGTCCTTCATAATGAAAGCGTTGATCTTTCCTCTCATTTCAGCGGTCTTTGAGGGGGGAAAGAACTTGGTCAAGAATTCCGTTGTCATCTCCTTCCATGTGCTGATTTTTCCTGGAGGAAGAGATTGATATCAAGTAAGAGCTCTATCTTTTAAAAAAAAAAAGTAAAAAGGTCTTAGCTTGTAGTTGTTATTTTCAATCCTT
This sequence comes from Fagopyrum homotropicum, assembly GCA_033239125.1. NCBI lineage: Eukaryota > Viridiplantae > Streptophyta > Magnoliopsida > Caryophyllales > Polygonaceae > Fagopyrum > Fagopyrum homotropicum. The sequence goes on from BSWB01000002.1 coordinate 143,933,664, forward strand.
GAGGGTCTCAAGGTTTCCATCAAGATCTCATAGTTTTGAAGATGTTGATGTGGTGATTCCTTCTCCATCCCTCCGAATTGGCATTGGCAAATCATGGATAGAACTTGCGGTCGAAGTTCGTAGTCATGGTCCGCTGGATCTCCTAGGTTAACTCCTGGATGCCTCAGTTGTTGATTGGGGTCCATCCTTTGACCTAGGGTTTGTGGGATTCCTGCAAGAAGAACGTTTCGGACTGGCATCCGAGGTGGAAGTATCTCGGCCGGGGCGTTAGGTGCTGGGACTTGCCTCGGTCGAGGGTCAGCAACTGGGACCTGCATCGGTCCAGCATCGGGAACTGGGTCTTCCCTCGGTCGAAGTAGAATCTGGTCTCGTATGACGGCCATCTCTGCTTCGATTGCTTCAGTCTTGGTGCGAGTTTCTTCCTTCTCTCGCCTTAGTTCTTCCCTGCTGAGGCGTAGCAGCTCTAACGCCTCCTTCAATTCGGCCTCAAGATCGCGGTTGTCTTGTTGGGCCATCTTTGCTTCTCTTAAGCGTCGCTTGTATGTCTTTTCTGGTTCGGGATCGTAAGGAACGATTTCCTTCCCAGTGCGGGTTCTTCGCATAAACCTAAGAAAGAACCTGCAAAAGTCACTCAAGTAGAGTGGTTAGTAGACACGGGGGCAAGTGCCCCAAGAGCAAACCGTACCGGCTCGGTCTAGACCAAGTCCCCGGCAACGGCGCCAAAAACTTGTTCGCTCCAAACGGTGTGTGCAAGCTTTAAATTTATAACCCTAGACGTAAGCTTAAAACAAGGATGTGAACCCGCAGTGTACGGGTCAATCGTAGTAAAAAGCAAGGAATTCCAGGGGTCGATCACAGGGACTTAGTGAAACAAAGTCCAATTACGGTATGCTTATGTAAATACTAACCACAAGAGCAATTAACACAATCAAAGATGATATAGAAGTCAATAAAGGAAACATGCAATTCTAGGGATTAAAGCATCTAGTTGTGGTTCCAACTCAAGATCTAAAGATAAGCGGACAAAGCTGAGGTTTTTTTGCATAGGGAAGGTGTTACTAAAGTGGAATAGATCACCGGGTAAGTCTCACTACTCACTAATCCTAAACCGTAACTCCTATTACCGGGTAAGTCTCAAGGAATTAAGATAAAGAACTATAACCTCAAACTAACACACCATCTAAGGGAATAGAATCAACCTTTACCGGGTAAGTCTCAGGCTAACTCACAAAGATTGGATGAAAGCACACTCAAACCCCAATAAAGGATAAACCTTTATTACCTACACTTATGATCGTTGGTACACAAACTAAGGAATTACCGGGTAAGTCTCATCCTAAGCTTGCATTGAACCAGGAAAGGTGTAATAAGAATAGGATTTGACAAACTCTAACACTTAACTCTCAGTTTAGGATCAGATAAGTCACCTCGGTCAGCCAAATTCCACCCCGGCCGAGATGTTCATCGACTGAACGAGATGCTTAGGGTTAAGGTTAAAGACTCGAACTTTCAGGATCCTACTGGAATCTAAGATTATTCTATCATTGTTTTTTCCACAACTTTCAGCCAATCACCCTAGAATCACACAAGGAAATTAGCCACTCATCATCATCATGAAAGTATTAATCAAATCTATGGGAAGAAGGTGAATATTTGAACAAGAAGAATTTAATGAAAAGACTTCAATAACTGAATCAAATATCACAACAAAAGCGTTCCTTGGATATAAATCCAACAAGCAAGACGACAAGGAAGAGAATCTAAGGTAATCTTACAAGAAAACCTTCCAAAAGCTATAAAAGCTACAATCTTCAATCTTCCTTCAACCTTCAAAAAGGTTCTTCAAATCTCCCAACTGGAGTGTGGCTGCTGCGTGTTTTTTCGGTGTAAGAGGGATCTCCAACTGTATGCGGATGTCGGATTTGTGGGAAATCCGACCCTTTTTATAGGAAAATAACTCTCCAAAGATAAGATATCTTAGAAAGATCTCCTCCTATAAAAATAGGTAAAATATAAGATCTATAATATGTTCTTCCTTCCAGGAGCCAAGCCCAAAAATATAAGATCACTTTCCAAATATAAAAGATCTCAGCCAAGAATAAAATATTCTCGCCGCGTCCTAGGTATTCGCCTCGGTCGAGTCAACTTCTCTGGATCACCTCGGTCGAGATGAATCTGTGGTCAACCGAGGTGATTCATAACTGAATGTGAAATCTCTCAAAACTAGTCCAAAGTGAATCTTTAATCCATGGCTATGCTTCCTGGATGGTTCCTTATGTTCCTCAATGTAGCTCCAATGACTCTATAGCTCCTTTTGCTCCTTTTTGATGCAAAAACGTGCCATTTTACCTACGATTACAACAAAACTAGGTGTAGACCTCGATTCCCGCAAAGGTAGATGAAATGGTAATATAATCACATATTATGCATACAAACATGCAGATTATTGAAGATAAAACGTCCAAACAAACCCCAAAATATAGACTATAATTCATGCTATCAGATATGTTAGATTATATCCCAATAAATAAGATATTTCCCCCTAGGTTTTAATCGTATTATCTTCGACGTTTTTTCGAGTTCCCAAAGCATTGTGTGTAACGTCGGCCAATCGACCAGTCCTTTTTCCGACGATTGATAAAACTTCGAGTAAATTATTCGGCTACGTTTGGCTAATTCTCATATTTTCAAGGGTCTAGAGAGCCAACTGCATTGATCTATGATGTTGATTTGATTTTATGAATGTTGGATGTATGTGTATGAGACATGGTAGTATTTGGATAGTTCCTTGCAAAATGCAAGAGTCGAGTTTGTAATCTTCCTTTGTTATATGTTCTTCAAGGTGTTGATGGCAAAATGCGAGAGTAAGGTCACTCATGCCTTCATACTTCGTTCGATGTGAAGAATAAGCGTCGTCTTGGGTACGTGACAAATGACAGGGGTGACAACCATTAATATATGCCAAGAAAAGTCTTTACCACGTGACAATCAAACAACGTTATTTCCCGCATAATATGACTTACATTCAATCGCAAAATTATCAATTGAGATCTATAATCATCTATTCATATGCATATTGTAGTTATCATGATCTTGAGATTGATTTATTGATTGATATTATTCTCATTCTCCCACTCTTGAATTATTTGATTCTAGTTATGAAAAATACAATATATTTTCCTCTCCCTTATTGCTACTAATTTACTTACGTTTCTGGTGGAGGTTGGTCGACAAAGGACATGATATTAACCAAAATAGTTAAGTAGGCAATTATTGTAGCATTGATCATAATCTGTGCAATTATGTTTGTATGTAGACAAAGTAGACCCCTTTAATTTTTTATAAAAAGATTTATTATGCAGAAATTAAAGATTTTACCTAATATATTCATTTTGTCTCCTATTAATTTTCTCAATTAAATAAACTAATTATTCTCTATTAACCATTTAATAAGGAATCAATCTATAACGTAATATATTCATCTTCTCTCTCCTATTAATTTTAATTAATTTCAATAATTAAATAAGCTAATTATTCTTCATCAACCAATTAATAAGGAAACAATTTTGAACCTTCTCCTTAAATCGTGGGCAGTATTATCATCATCATTCTTTTCGGAAACACATTGTTGCAGATCTTCTTCTCTTTCATTCTGCATCGATCGTTTCCACATGCCGAATTGCTCGATATATGTGTGTGAATCGACATATCATCAAATCTTATACTTCGATCATTGAGTTTTCTCTTGCGTATGTAGAAGGCAACGAATATTCGTCTATTCTGGGTACTCTTTTGTCGACATATTCGATGTTTTGAACAATTTGTGTCAATTGCTTCAATGATGTGTAGATTTTAAAGATTTGGCAAACGTAAGTATACTCAATCGCAAACAAAACACTAACACAAAGTACATCTTCATATCGTTTTTTTCGAATTGAAAACCATCCAGTTTGTGTTCATGGTAAGTTGTAGGTTTGCAATTGTGTTTTGAATTTTGTGTAAGCTAGTATGGTTGTGTACGTGTTGATATTTGTACACAATTCTTTGGTTGTTGTGTTCTATATCTTGTTATATAAATGTATTGATGTTTGTACGTATGGGTAGACGCTGTCATGAGTGTACAATATGTATATGATATATTGAACTTATGCTTGATAGCTAGTTTGGTACATTATGTAGATTCTTAGATTTTCCGTCTATTGAGTTTGATATATTACTTGTGTACATAAAACAATAATATGAACTTTGTGCTTGTTTTGAATGTGACATATATGTATCTATAATATGTACATTTATATAAGTTATGTATTATGCGTGTTTATGTATCATATATTACTAATTTGTGTAACTGTTGGTTTGTGTATTTGTGTATCAAGAATGACATTTGTGTTCGTCACCTTATATTACGGGGGAATAGGAAGTGGAACAAACAGTAGAAGACGACGGTTGAAGACGATTGTGAAAAACAAAGGTTGAAGACGAATGTTGAAAACGAAGGTTGAAGGGTCGGTTTTCTCTGTCGTCGATGAAAGAAGGCGGTTGAATTGGTTTGAAGATTTCAGCATCTGGCGGATAATAGGCGCTTAAACAGATTCACCAAATCTTCAATATTCAGTTGCCAAAAATTTAAAACGGTTTCTCTTTCATTTTGACAGTTTATTATATCCGATTTTAAAAAGTTTTCCCCAATCTTCTTCATTTATATCATGCTTAAATCACTCATTTTATCTTTATTTTATTTATTAAATTGTAGGAGCTAGTTTGAATCCATGATACAAAAAAGGATATTCTACACCAATATTCTCTAATTTAGCGAGATATAAAACTCGCGTTACAACCCTCGTCGTTTACCACTAAAAAGATACAAACAAACATTTCAACTTTCAAACAAATATTTCATTAAAAACAAACACAAACATAACTATAGTAACTTCTGTTATGAGTAACTCGGTAAAATTTTAGTAACTTATTAACCTTAATTTAAAAGTTTGATCAATTATAAACGGGAATTTTAGACGTACTGGCAAAAATCACTAATTGTAATCACAACTATGCACGCGAAGTGCGTAGTTGTACTTGGATTCAAACTACGCGTTTGACAAGCGTAGTTGGAGCCGACCTGAGCCGTTTGGAGCCGGTGAAGAATTTTTTTAAAAAAAAATTAACTCCAACTACGCTAATGGTAAGCGTAGTTGGAGTTTTTTTTTTTTTTTTTTCTTTTAAAATCCAACTTTGGTAATAGGAACCAAAGTTGAAGTTTTTTAAAAAAAAAAAATTCACTCCAACAAGCGTAGTTGGAACTCTTTTTTTAAATCTAACTTTGGTAATGAGAATCAAAGTTGAAGTTTTTTTTTTTAAATCCCTTCAACTACGCTTCCCATTAGCACAGTTGAAGCTTTTTTCTTAAATACAACTTCAACTACGCTTACCACAAGCGTAGTTAATCGGCTCCTATCGGCTCCAACTACGCACGCCACAAGCGTAGTTAGAATCCGAAGCTGAAAAATCAAACTACGCACTTCACGTGCGTAAGTGTAGTTACAATAAGTGATTTTCGCCGGTACGTCTATCATCCGCCTTTATAAACTTCAGTGATAAACTTTATATAGAAAGAACAAATAACTCACTCAGTACTTTAGTTATCACAAACACATAAGTTATAAACTGAAGTAGTCAAAGATGCAACAAATAAATATAGAGAAAGAGTCAGTTTATAACTTTAGTTATCAGAAGAAGAAAGAAGAAGAAAAATCAGATCACTCACTCACAATACTCACATTCACAATCTCACCAAGTCAGTTTACAACTTCAGATATCAATTATCAAAATTAGTTTATATCTTCGAAAAGCATATCACTCAATAACTCACTGACATCATAGAGTCACATACATACAAAAAAATTCATCACTCAATCACTCACATATCACAATATTCAACGAAATTGTGTTCAGTTCAAAGCATGTAAGGATACGAGCAAGATTCTTAACGAGATGCTTTGGAGGAGAATTGAAGATGAAGGATGCAGATTGAAGAACTTACCGGTAAACGAAAAGGAACCCTAACGAGTTGCTTTATAGGTTGAAGATGAATTGAAGACGAATATTGAAGAACTCACAAACCACACTTCAGACGAAGTCTCAAAGACGAAGAAGAAGAAGAGACTGGAGAACCGTTAAACGGCAATCACTTGTTGGGCAAAGAGGAGACAAATAGGGATTGTCGACTCTCGATTTGAAGAAGACGGAGAGGAACGTTAGGGTTCAAGCCTCAAGGCTTAAGGCAATCAGGCGACTTTCACTTCACTCGTTGGGCAGCATATAAATAAACTAGATTTGAAACTTGGAAAAAAAAAGGTTTAGGGTTTTAGTAACTTTTTTATATACTAGGTAATATTATTTTTAAAACAAATTAACGGGTAAAGACGGATCGGGTGGTGGGTAGCTAATGTATCGGTGATAGGTGGATGAAATGTGAACCAAAATCCTACCCGATCCATCATCGCTTTCACCCACTTTATATTGAATTTTCGCCCTTCTTTATGGTTGGGTGTTCGAGTATCATCGGGTTGGGATGAAATTGTCATCCTTGAACCTAGAGTTTCTGGCCTTTAAAGTCTTGAGATTGATATGCACATTGTACAAAGGATCGATTAGACGGCTTTGGACCCAACCTTTGCACAAAAAGTCTTACTTTAACTAGACGTCAACATTGGCTAGGAGGTATGGATATATACTTAGGGTCTGTTTGGTTTCAACTCCGAAATCGGACACGAAATGGAAACGAATCTAATACATACGTATACCTTTATTTATTAAAATTTTTGGAATCATTCCTTGCGGTTTGAAGTAATTGGAGTAGAGTTTGATTACTTTTGATACTCTATAGGAAAACAAAATGTGGAGAAACAAGTACTTTTGATACTCTATAAGGATATACATATGGATTAAATTCATTTGCATTTCGTTTCCGTTTTCGGAGTTGGAACCAAGCGGGCCCTTAAAGTATTCTCGTCAGGGACTCCAACACCATTAGTTACATATTTGTCCATCTAATCAACCATAAAATTTGAATTTGTTAACAAAATACAACTAAAACTCAAAATATAAATATGAAGAGAAAAAAAATCTTTAAAGAAAGGGGATTAACGTGTAGAAACCGAAAAATATATATATATATATATATATATATATATATATATATAGAGTATAGATCCTATGAGAACACCCTCTAACGTGAGAACATGGGAACAGATTCGTAATTATTATCAGTTTTGTTACGAATGAGAACACCATTAGTTTTTCTTGTTTTTGTTAAAAAAGTTGTTCCATACATTTTTTATTTTCTCGAAAAAAATCCTAAATACGCCGAAGAAAAAACAGTTTATGCGAAAGTAAGTTAGAAATTACGGAATCCTCCATGCGTTGTTTTGGTCACTCAAAACACAAATTCGTTAATGCAATATGCGGCTTTAAGCAAATTTCATAATTAAGACTTTAGGATCATGATTTATATAATAAACTGCCTGCACAAAACTAACCAACGGAAAATATACCGAATGAATAAAAAATGACGAAAAGCTAAACAACAGAAATTCTCCACCGTTGCAATTACTCTACCATTACGGCATTACCCTTCATCTGATTTTCAGATGGCTTTGTGTCCCGACACCTTAAACTTACAAAGATTGTTTATGGACTTGGTTTGGTAACTCTAGGCCTCCTAAACACGACTTCATCGGCCACATCCGTATTGTCACCCTCACCTATTCCATCTACTCAATCTAGAGAGCTTGAAATGAGCTCATTCATAACCACATCCTCATCCATGAGTCATGCAGCGCCCACTTCACCATTCAAGCCATCAAGAATCATGCTTCACATAACTGGAAAGATAGATCTCAAACCACCCTTTCTGATCAATACAATTAACCTTTAAAAAAAATAAACAACAGAAAATATGTAGAGGCTAAACACTTTTTCTTAATTTTTAATATCACCCGTTAATTATCGATTCGTATCCCAATATAAAATTGCAAGATTTTCTTGTTTGTGTAACCAAATTGTAGAAGCTACGAAGTATATGTTTTTCAAATTTGAAAAACAGAAAACAAATAGAGAGAGATGAGAGTTTGTGTCTTTTCTGATGTGTGTTTTGAATGAGAAAGATTGAACTCATTATATAGAGACATAATTCATGGATTCTCGCAGAGACATTAAGGCCCATTTAAGAACCAAATTTTACAAATATGTATTAACAAGCTCTTAAATTCCATTGTCGTGCCGACATATTTGTCTGCATCAAAATTCAAAACATATGTGAGGATATGTTACAAACAAACGTGCGAAGCAATCACAAAGAACGAAGAAATTATTCACCTACGAAAGCCTATACAATATTATCGACCAATCATCCCTTATTCTGACAGTTAAGAGAATCGTGACATTTCAAGAGCATTCTCAACAGAATGTACCTTAGGATTTGACAAACTTCACAAACTATAAAAAAACGTTGTTCTATACATATTGTAAGCTTTCAAGATGGATCAAGAACTGTCAATAATCGAAAATGCGAGGCGAGTTAGCCGCAAGAAGCTACCTCAAGCATGAGAAGAAGAAGCTGCTCACCTGGGTAATCTTTGGTTGCTTTGTTATGATAATGAGCTTCTGTGCTCTTATCAATTCATACATGGGCCCTCTTTCTCTTGGTAAGTCACCTGCAACATAAGAAAACGGAGTTCTTTTACAATATTCACCAGGCCCGCCAAATAAGGGATGTTTTTTTGGTTTAGTAATATTTATTTTTAGTTGATTTATGAAAAAAAAAGTGCTTGCCATACTGGTTATATATATCTTCTTTTGGCAGTGAATTCTCAGATCACAAGTCTTAACCTAAAGGAGTATTTGATCATTAACTCGAGCAATGTCACGAGAGGTGACACTTCAGAATCACCACCAGGCAGGCTACTCTTCCTATTGTCAATGTAGTGCATTTACGCAGCTATAGACATATTATCTCATCGTCATTTCTTGCAGGTATATGCAATTACTCCCTTCCGAGATCAGACTTTTGTGAGATCAATGGGGAAGTGAGGATCCATGGAAACTCATCATCTATATATATATCTCCTTCAATCTTGAACAATGTCGAAGAAAAGAAGAACAGCACGTGGAAACTGAGGCCGTATGCTCGGAAGACGGACAGAACTGTGATGAAGAAGGGGAAAGAGTTGTCATTAGGATCACCTTCCTCCTTTGGCCTTGATAAGATGCCAAAGTGCACAATTGACCATACAGTGCCCGCAGTTGTTTTCTCAGCTGGTGGATACATAGGCAACATCTTTCATGAATTTTCCGACCTCTTAGTTCCTCTCTACATCACATCAAAGCCGTTCAATGGAGCAGTTCAGTTCCTCGCCACAGGCTTAAAGCCTGGATGGCCAAACAAGTACAAAGCCATCTTTGATTCACTCTCAAAATACGAGATAATAGACATGGACAACTCGAACGACGTCCATTGCTTCCCGAGTTCAATACTCGGTCTAAAGAATCCTATCGATTTCGGCATAGACCCTTCCATGACTCCACAAGGCTACTCCATGAAAAGCTTTACACAATTTGTTAGAAGTTCATACTCCTTGACGAGAAACATGGTAGAAGCATCAAGAAAGCCGAGGCTCTTGATCTTATCAAGGAAAGGAAGGCGGGTTTTGCTGAATGAAGATGAGGTGGCAAAAGAAGCTAAGAGAGTTGGATATGATGCAGTGATCATAGAAGCGAGCTGGAATGTGAATGATTTCTCAAGGATGGTGAATTCGTTCGACGTGATGATTGGTGTGCATGGAGCAGGCTTGACAAATATGGTGTTCTTACCGGAAAAGGCGGTTCTGATTCAAGTTGTTCCGATGGGGCTCGAATGGGTGGCGAGGAATTGCTATGGGTTACCTGCTGTTTCCATGGATTTGAGGTACTTGGAGTATAAAATAAGTAGAAATGAAAGTTCTCTAACGGATGATAATTTCATTGAAGATCCAGTGAATGGGAAGAACTCGAAGATGTTGAAGCCGCTACATTGGGATGAATTTAAAGTGGTTTACTTGGATGGACAGAATGTAACGATTGATGTAGAGAGATTCAGGCCAACCTTATTGAAGGCTCTCGAGTTTCTTCAGAAATAGAGGACTCGATATACAAGAAATAATCTACATCTTTCTTTCTCATGAATAAAGGGTTAGTTTTTGTAAATAGGAGGAAAGGAGTAATTACCCTAATATAGTTGTTGGAGTTTGTTAGATGTGTTGAGCGCCCCTTTGGTTTTAACTCCGAAATCGAAAACGGAATGGAAACAAATCTAATTCATACGTATGCCTTTGTTCATGAAAGTTGGAATCATTTCATTTCTTGTGGTTTGAAGTAATTGGAGTAGAATTTGATTACTTTTGATACTCTATAGGGAAACAAAATAGGGGGAAGCAAATGTATTTTGCATGAAACCACAAGGAATGATTCCATAAAATTTCATGAATAAGAATATTAGACTAAATTCGTTTCCATTCCGTTTCCGGAGATAGAACCAAACAAGCCCTGAATATATATACTCAATGTAATTAGACAAATGAAATCATTAGATAATATACATTTTCATTCTCTCTTTTCTAACTACATTACATGTTAACATGGTATCAGAGCAACAAAATTCTCATGATACAGGATCAAACTAGATCCACAATTTCTCTTCATTCTTACCTTCCGTTGCGACGAAGAAGAATTGTAACCAGCCATGGTAGGAGAAGGTAGAAACCTTAATCAAAATCAAAATATAACAGAGCGATTCAATGGAGCCAATTCGAATGATCCACTCTATCTCTCCAACTTAGACAATCCTAGTATGCAACTTGCATCCACTCTTTTTTATGGATCTAATTTCATTTCTTGGAAACGGAATATACGCATGGTCTTGGGAGCAAAGTTAAAACTTGGATTTATATATGGAACAATTGAAATACCGAAATCTGACGGATCTAATGATGATAAGATAGTTAGATGGACAAGAGTAGATTATATATATGATTCGATGCTGGTAGTTCATTCAATGAATTGAGATATAACAGAGCATTTTTCATATGTTGAATCTTCCAGATAACTTTGGGATGAATTACTTCATCGATTTGAAGTCTCTAATGCTCCTTTAGTATATCAGTTACACAGATCTGACTAATCTGAAACAAAAAAAATATTATTGTTGTTGTTTTGTTTCAACAAAATTAAGAAATTATGGGATTAATTACAGCCTATTGATGGCTTACCTTCATGCACTTGCAAATGCATTATTCATTGTAAATGCGAAATTCTTAAGCAATTATTTGAAGAAAGAATTGGCAAGAAAGTACCCCTGCTCTATTCTTTTTGTGTATTGACCCCTTCAACTATAATACAGGAAAGAAAAAGGTAAATAAAAACATATCCCCCTTTTTCGAGGTTCAACTGTGACGCTGATTTCATCCCATTGCAGAGCTGCCACATCCATACTCAAATCAGAGGAATAGTTAGTATGAAGAAGTAATGAGCTGGCGATTCAAATTTTGAAGGTTGGTCAATATATATACTTGCATTTCCATTTATTGTCCTCTCATTTATACACAAAATTTATCCTCCCTTTTATTACGAAAATTTCTCCTCTCATTTATGCAGATATTTGCTCTATTATTCCTCATTATATCTCTTATAATCATCTGACTATCGACACAAGAGGTAAAATTCGTAAGTTGTTATTTATGTATTCATTAAACTTTAGTATATTATTGTTCAAAATCGTTTGAAAATTGGTTTTTCATCATGGTACCTGTCATTTTTCAAATAAATATGGATGATCGATTATTGTGTATGTTGCTGGTTCTCCCTAGGTAACTAATGATATGTTAAATGGATTAATTGATATGATGAGTATTTTTTTTAAAGAGAAGAGGATATGTATATTGTTATATGATTGTTTCCTGGTGTCAATAAATTCTATGGAATATCATTTGTGATTTCGTAGTAATTGAGTATGATTTTTTTACGTCATGTTTATTGGGTATATATGCTGTCATTTCAGAGAGATTGACTTATCATTTTTTCGTATGTAGCCATGGATATGATGATATAGTATTGTCATGCGATGGGGTATATATATTATTGTTTGAAAGTTACTGGGTATGAATATATTCGGTCGCATGACATTTTTTAATTTGTAGTGTTGTGTTAAATTTTTTCCTTATTGAGTGTGGTACTATGCAGATGGCTGAGTATAGTGGTGATGAATCAAGCCTAGACAACAATGATCCAAACTATTACGATTGGCATTTTAGTCAACAATTTGCCTTAACCAGGGATGAAGTTGATGAAGAAAGACTTGCTCTTATAGTTGCCGATACTAGCCCCGTAACGACGTTGATGATTAATGATTTCTTCAAAGAGTTGAAGGACGAGAATAGAAGTTTGGATGATGAGATTTCACAATTACAGTCTACAATTAGAGCCAAAGACGAAGAAGTTTATAGCTTAAGGAGACAAGTTGAGAATATGCAGAATGAGAAGTTGGATAACGAGAATGCCCACTTGTGTAATGACTTGTCCCTAGAGATTCGACTACTTGTGGTAGCTTTTGTTGGATCACTTTTAGGTGTTATTGTTTGTAGGAAGTTGCGGAAGTAAACGTTTAGCTCTCACTTACGGATCGTGGTATGACAAAATTTGGTTTGGTATTATTAATATAATGTTATGAGTATGTTTATGTGCTTGTTTGGTTATGCTTGAAATACTGTGTTGAGTATGTTTACGCGCTTGTTTGGATATGCTTGAAATACTGTGTTGAGTATGTTTACGCGGTTGATTGTTTGGTAATGACTAAATTTGGTTTTGTATGAGTTATATAATATATTCAGTATATTTAAATCGCTTGTTTTGAGTATGCTTACGCGCCTATTATAGGGTTTGTAATTTGTACAACATTGGGTATGTACAATCTACATAAAACAAGGTAGTGGTTGAGTAATGGCCAATAACGCCATATTAATTAAAAAATAACAAAACAAGATAGCCAATTGTAGGATTGAACGGTTTGTAGAGGTTATTTAGTTGTTGGAAACCGTTCTCATAGCATAAATTTCTTACAAGGCTTATTAAAGAAGCAAAAAGAGCCGTTAATCACGTCAATGACATTTCAACTCCACCATTTCTTATCTCTCACCGTCTCTCTAGAGGAAAAAGATCCAGGAACAAAAGTCACAAGTTTTCACTCCTGAATACCTTTGTAGCAAAATCTCATCGCCCTCAATTCTTCAAACACTTTCTTAACCGTATGCATGGCGACTCCAAACAACAATCAACCAAACAAGAGTGAAGATGAAAATAAACAAACTAGGCAAACGAAAGTCGTTGCCTACAGAAATCCCACCGCCTTCGTTTCGGTTGATTCCTGAAACGCAGGAGGATGTTTCAGGAAAAGACAAAGACGAATTGGTACGTTTTTAGGGTATTTGATGAATGTTTAGTATTTTATTGGTTATTACTGTTCTAATGTGGTTAGGGTTTCAAAAAAGTATTGATCTTTGTGTATCAGTTGTGTTTGTAATTTGGATTGTTAGAGATTGAGAAATAGATAATTCTGTTTGAGAATAGTGTGTGTTGTCTATGCTTATGAATCTTGTATCCAATGTTTGGTTTTCGGATTTTGATGATATTGGTATGTGGTTATGTTGTAGAATTACCATTGACCGTGTGTATAAATTGAGTATGGATTTCGTTTTTAAGAGTTTCAGAAATCGATAAGTGAGTATTGAAAAATCGCTTCTGTTAAGTATGCCTATGAATTTTGGATCCAAATGTGTGTATTTTAAAGTGCGAAATTCTGTTTTTTATGAAGAAGTCACTAAATTCGATGGTTGAGTATCACATTACTTTGAGTATGAAATTAATTGAGCATTTATACTTGCTTATGCTTATGAATCCCTGTTTTGAGTATTAATCTGTATTAAAATTGCTCTTTTAAAATGGAAATTGCTGTTTAGGGATGAAAAAATCCGTAATTGGGCATTTTTATTGTGTATGCCTATGAATATTTGTTCGATTTTTTTTAGTATGGATAACTGAGTATTAAAATCGGATGTGTTAAGTATGCCTATGAATGTTGGATCCAATTGTGTGTATTTGAAGTGCTAAAGTATGGGTCTATGGTAGGCTGAGTATGCATATATTGTGTATGCATATGATTTGCAATCCAGTGTTTCTATTTTGAGTATTGATATCCTGTGTGTTGAATAAGGCAATATATATTTTGTTACCGACTTTGTATGTAAACTAATGTGAAGTACTTGTCAATCATTTCCCTATTACACCACCCAAATGTCAGGATGACGTAATTGGCAGAGTATCCCAGGCATACAATCCACCACTTATGCAGGAAATTTCGGTGAATTCTTACCCAATTCCTATTACACATAACCCACGAATTCCTCTGTCTATTCCTCATGTTGTTGTTTCTTCTTTGTAACAGTTTAAGTACAGATACGGACAAGATCCATCATTTGAGAACGTAAAGATAAATAACAACTCTAGGATGAAGTTGATTTCAATATTAATACAGGGTTTGAATGCAGATGATAGAGAAAAGTTTGAGCAAGGTCCCTTTAAACACATTGTTGTCATGGGTCATAAGATGATTTTGTCCAACCAACTGATTCACTATATGTTGCTTTGAGAAGTTGTGACGAAGCGCAAGTGGTCAATGTGGTTTGGCGTCAACAAATGCCTCTTGAGATTTTCGTTGCAAGAATTTAGTGATATTACTGGTTTGGATTGCTCCAAAGAGACGAAAGAAATTCCTTCTCTGAACTTTGAAGAGGTGTTTCCAGGGACCAAGTGGTGTTCAATTAAGGAGCTTGAGGAATTATACATGAAAGAACTGAAAAGGTCGAAAAGGAAGCTCAAAATGGCCCTTGTATTAATGGTCGATGGAGTGTTAATGGGACATGATAGACGTCTTAAGGTTGATCAATATACATTGGGTTTGGTGAACGGCATGACGAAATTCAACACATTCTGTTGGGGTCGTCGAGTATTTAAGCAAACGTTGCTCTCACTTCGTTCATGCAAACCGGCCAAGTTCAGATCTACTGGAAGTTACAATATCAGTGGGTGGCCGTTGGCCTTGCAGGTACGGCCGTTTCAGTATGTCATTTTGTGGTGCCTGGTAGTCAAATTTTGTGTATGCTTACAGATGTTGTTAATATGTTGTTGTAGATTCATGTTTGCATGGTCATACCCAAAATACAACAGGGTATGCTCAAAGAAGTTGATGGAGAGACTACTCCATTCTGTCGTAGATTTGTGTCTTTGGTACAAGGTAGAGAGGTTATTAGTTACCAAAAGATAAAGACAATAGTTTCCGATCTCAAGGATTCTGAGATAGAGACTTTGCCTGTGTCAGAAGAGGAGGGCTTATTTTTTGATGATAGCAGCTGGTGGGAGTTTGAAAATGATGATGGTTGTTTACAAATGTTATTTAGTATTGGATTCAAGAATGTGAAAATTGGGGCTCCTGAGTCAGAGGAAGCTGAAAAACCTGACACCAAGAAACAAGCAAAGGTATCAAAAACAAGTAAGAAGAAGAAGGATAGTGGTTCCTTGAAAACCCCGACCAACAAAGCAGCAGATAAGGTGGTTCCTAGGCAAAATTCTTCTGATGATTTCATGAAGTCTGCTGTTCGCCACTTAGCGTGCGTGCAAATAAGCTTTAAATTTATAAAACTAGAATCAAGCAAGCGAACCCGCAGTGTACGGATCGACGTAGATTAGCAAGAATTCCAGAGTATCGAACACAGGGATTTGGGGAGAATAAATCCGATCGTAGGTTATCAAGCAAATGAATGTAAGAGCTTTGCAAATTATTGGGAAAACAACAATCCTAAAGATCCAAGTATCCAGCTGTGGCAATCGATTCAAGATATACTTAACGATATAAGGACAGAGTTAAGATATGCAAAGGTATGCTAATGTAAGGTAGTCGTACGGTGAAGTTCCAAAAACCTTATATGACTCACCTACAAGACACTCTCTATACAGGTTGTTGAGGCTTCAATATAGAAAGGTTCTAAAGGTAAGAATTAATGTCAAATACCCAAACTTGTAATCCAAGGATCAAGACTAACTTAACCGATTACGGTTGTGACACTCACAATCGAGGTAGAGGTTGTTGAGGCTTCACTACCACCTAGAAAAGGCAAGCCTAAACTAAGTTAAAGCAAATCTTTAACTTTGGATTAAAGTAAAAGCAGGTTCGTAAACTTAAAGGAAATCACGGTTAGTTCTTGAGGTTCCACGGCCGTGGACTTCAAGAACAGGCCGTAATTTAAGGTTGTCGACGATTCTCTCTAACTCTCAGGGTCCAATCTGTTTACGATCGATCTATCATCATCTAAGCCACAACTATCAACCCTTCACTTTAGAATTGTTAAGGGTTTTTAGCCAATAATCATCATTATGATATCAAATTCAAAGATTAAAAGATTGAAAGATGAAAACTTCCGAAAACTTCCAATAAACTTCAAACCAATCTCAATGTCACAATCAAGAACAAATATCGTCGCTAGATTCGGAATAGAACAAACAAACACAATATTAGATAAGAAGGAAGAACGGGATGTCAATCCGTCTTCTAAATCAAACCTAAACAAGAAGAGAAATCTTCTTGCAATTAACCTTCCGAATCTTCAATCTTCCGTCAATCCGGAAATCTTTATCACAATCTCCACCAAGTGCGAGATTAGGGCAACTCCAAAGATGAGCGCAAGTACGTCTTTTGCAAAGTCGCAAAATCTCCAAGCGAGGGTCTAAGCGAAGGTGCAAGCGTAAGCCTAAAGCGAGGTGACGGAATCTCTCTTCGTCCGTCCTTTTATAGTGTATGATGAAGTAGCGGCCCGGCCCAATCTTTTAAAAGATCGTGGCTTAAAGTGTGGCGAAAAAGATCGCCAAGATCACGGTCGTGGAAGGTTCCACGACCGTAATTTAGAGTGTGGAATTGGACACGGTTTGAACACATGCTTCCACGACCGTAGAATCCACTAGAATGAATCACGCTTTACTTGCTAGGGTTCCACGGCCGTGGAACTGAACGTGGTTTGTAGTACTGTCATATTTTAGAGCGTGATTTAGGGCAAGAACGTGATTCTTCCCTAGCCTCGTGCATTCCTCAAGTTAGCTCTCTTTTGGCTCCTAAGAATGCCCTCAATCTATGGACATACTCAATCAACTCATCTTTGCTAAATTCCGTTCGGAAATGGCTCTCAATCACCTAAAATCAACATAAAGCTTGTGTAGACATCTATATCGACAATATAGGCAAACTAGCTCACAAATGCAACAATGCTAAATCAAAGACTATCAATATGAATCAAATACGTTTAGAAAACGTGCCTAAAATATCACAATATTTCATGCTAACATCTTCTCGGGTACGAACGTTGCGTTCTCATTCTGGGCGGTCTACTCCGAAAAAGGCAAAAAAAGTTAGGAATCTGTTCGCTCCAAACGGTGTGTGCAAGCTTTAAATTTATAACCCTAGACTTAAGCTTAAAACAAGGATGCGAACCCGCAGTGTACGGGTCAATCGTAGTAAAAAGCAAGAAATTCCAGGGGTCGATCACAGGGACTCAGTGAAACAAAGTCAATAACGGTAAGCTTCGTGAATACTAACCACAAAGAGAAATTAACACAATCAAAGATGAATAAGAAGTCAAATAAGCAAACGTGCAATTCTAGGGATTAAAGCGTCTAGTTGTGGTTCCAACTCAAGATCTAAAGATGAGCGGACAAAGCTGAGATTTTTGCAAGGGGAAGGTGTTACTAAAGGGGACTAGATGTTAGCATGAAATATTGTGATATTTTAGGCACGTTTTCTAAACGTATTTGATTCATATTGATAGTCTTTGATTGAACTTTGTGCATATGTGAGCTAGTATTACCTATATTGTCAATATGGATGTCTACACTAGTTCTATGATTGATTATAGGTGATTTGGAGCTATTTCCGAACGGAATCGAGCAAAGGAAAGTTGATTTGATATGTCCAAGGATTGAGGACATTCTTTGGAAGCAAATTGGAGTTTTAGCTTGAGGAATGCACGAGGCTAGGGAAGAATCAAGTTCTTGCCCTAAACCACGCTCTAAAATACGGCCGTATTACGAACCACGTTCAGTTCCACGGCCGTGGAACCCTGCAAAGGAAGCGTGATGCATTCCAGTAACTATTACGGCCGTGGAATACATGGTACAAACCGTGACCTAATCCACGCCCTAAATTACGGTCGTGAGAACTTCCACGACCGTGATCTTGGCGGATCTTTTCGCCACACTTTGAAGCCACGATCTTTTGAAGATTGGGCCGGGTCGATATTCTATCTTGCCCTATAAAAAGACGGACGAAGCAAGATTCCGTCATCTTCGCTAAGCATCATTCGGCTTCGCTTACCCTCATTTATCACCGCTTAGACCCGACGTCTTCGCTTAGCGGCATTTATCGACGCTTAGGGAATCTCAACACCGTTTGGCTTTCGCTTGGAAGCATTGATCATCTCATTGGAGATTGAAGTTCGAATCTGGGAATTACCCTAATCTCGCACTTTTGGTGGAGATTGCTGTTGAGATCTCCGGATTGGCGGAAGATCGAAGCTTTTGGAAGATTTTGCAAGGAGATCTCTCTTCTTGTTTAGGTTTGATTTGGAAAATGGATTGACATCCCGTTTTCCCTTCTTTCCTAAGGTTGTGATTGTTTGTTTTACTTTGAATCCTTTGACAATACTTGTTTTCTTTGTGACTTTGAGATTGGTTTGAAGATTATTGAAAGTTCTTGAAAGTTTTTATCTTTCTATCTTTTAATTCTTGAATTGATATCAACATGACTGTTATTGGCTAAAAACCCTTAACAATTCTAAGGTGAAGGGTTGATAGTTGTGGCTTAGATGATGATAGATCGATCGTAAACAGATTAGACCCTGAGAGTTAGAGAGAATCGCCGACAACCCTAAATTACGGCATGTTCTTGAGTCCACGGCCGTGGAACCTCAAGAACTAACCGTAATTTCCCTTAAGTCCACGAGCCTGCTTTTACTTTAATCCAAAGTTAAAGATTTGCTTTAACTTAGTTTAGACTTGTCTTTTCTAGGTGGTAGTGAAGCCTCAACAACCTCTACCTCGATTGTGAGTGTCACAACTTCAATCGGTTTAGTTAGTCTTGATCCTTGGGTTACAAGTTTGGGTATTTGACATAAATTCTCATCTTTAGAATCTTTCTATATTGAGCCTCAACAACCTGTATAGAGAGTGCCTTGTAGGTGAGTTACATAAGGTTTTTGGAACTTCACCGTACGATTACCTTACATTAGCATACCTTTGCATATCTCAACTCTGTCTTTATATCATTAAGTATATCTTGAATCGATTGCCACAGCTGGATACTTGGATCTTTAGGATTGTTGTTTTCCCAATATATTTTCAAACTCTCATATTTACTCGCTTGATAATCTGCAATCGTATTTGTTCCCACCCAAATCCCTGTGTTCGATACTCTGGAATTCTTGCTTAGCTACGTCGATCCGTACACTGCGGGTTCGCTGCTTGATTCTAGTTTTATAAATTTAAAGCTTATTTGCACACACCTTTAGGGGCGAACACTAGATCACCGGGTAAGTCTCACTACTCACTAATCCTGAACCGTAACTCCTATTACCGGGTAAGTCTCAAGGAATTAAGGTAAAGAACTATAACCTCAAACTAACACACCATCCAAGGGAATAGAATCAACCTTTACCGAGTAAGTCTCAGGCTAACTCACAAAGATGGGATGGAAGCACACTCAAACCCCAATAAAGGATAAACCTTTATTACCTACACTTATGATCGTTGGTACACAAACTAAGGAATTACCGGGTAAGTCTCATCCTAAGCTTGCATTGAACCAGGAAAGGTGTAATAAGAATAGGATTTGGCAAACTCTAACACTTAACTCTCAGTTTAGGATCAGACAAGTCACCTCGGTCAGCCAGATTTCACCCCGGCCGAGATGTTCATCGACTGAACGAGATGCTTAGGGTTAAGGTTAAAGACTCGAACTTTCAGGGTCCTACTGGAATCTAAGATTATTCTATCATTGTTTTTCCCACAACCTTCAGCCAATCACCCTAGAATCACACAAGGAAATTAGCCACTCATCATCATTATGAAAGTATTAAATATATGGGAAGAAGGTGAATATTTGAACAAGAAGAATTTAATGAAAAAGACTTCAATAACTGAATCAAATATCACAACAAAAGCGTTCCTTGGATATAAATCCAACAAGATAAGACAACAAGGAAGGGAATTAAAGACAATCTTACAAAACCCTCCAAAAAGCTATAAAAGCTATGATCTTCAATCCTCCTTCAACCTTCAAAAAGGTTCTTCGAAACTCCCAACTGGAGTATGGCTGCTGCGATGTATGCGAGATCTCCTCGTAAGCAAGATGTATGTGATATGATGGCGGATTTCCAACTGTATGCGGATCCCCGATTTGTGGAAAATCTAACCCTTTTTATAGGAAAATAACCCTCCAAAGATAAAATATCTTAGAAAGATCTTTTCCCATAAAAATAGGTAAAATATAAGATCTTCTTCCTTCCAGGAGCCAAGCCCAAAAATATAAGATCACCTTCCAAAGATAAAAGATCTCAGCCAAGAATAAAATATTCTCGCCGCGTCCTAGGTGTTCGCCTCGGTCGAGTCGGCGTCTCTGGATCACCTCGGTCGAGATGAATCTCTGGTTAACCGAGGTGAGTCATAACTGAATGTGAAATCTCTCAAAACTGGTCCAAAGTGAATCTTTAATCCATGGCTATGCTCCCTGGATGGTTCCTTATGCTCCTCAATGTAGCTCCAAATGACTCATGACTCCTTTTGCTCCTTTTTGATGCAAAACATACCATTTTACTTGCAATTACAGCAAAACTAGGTGTAGACCTCGATTCCCGCAAAGGTAGATGAAATGGTAATATAATCACATATTATACATGCTAACATGCAGATTATTGAAGATAAAACGTCCAAACAAACCTCAAAATATAGACTATAATTCATGCTATCAAAATACCCCATACTTAGCCATTGCTTGTCCCCAAGCAAGTTCCGCATATAGAAGACAAGATAGAATGGATTATAAGTCAAGAAAATCAATGAAAAGTCTTTCAAAAACATTTTTATGGCGTGTTACAATCATAGATCACTCTAAGAGAATACTTCATGGAATTAAAAACTCAATATGCTCAAAATATTTTATAAATATAGGAAAGTTGTTCATCTTTGCATAAAACCATAGAATGCATAATAAATCATAATTATCAAAATTAATCATGTATAATCCAGTTTAAACCACTAAGTCAATCAACAAGCTCAAGGTCTCAAGGACTTCCCAAAAGAAAAGGTCAAGAAACGTGTAGGGTAGGGATGTATGTAAGGTAATGTGGTGCTAGAATCCGGGAAAAGGATGAACTTCACTTTCACTTTGACTTGCAACATCTTCCACCAATAAGCTTTGCTTATTTCACACTTTTTTTCTTTTTTACTTTACTTTTTGGGATGCGTGGACAGAGGTGCACAATAACCGAAGCCTAGGAAATCAGCAATCATCAATTTCTTGAGATGCATCAAACCCTTGATGCACATACCATGACCCGTTAGGAATATTGCTCAATCCGATTTTGGCAAGACACAAACACCCGGCTATGTGAATGGTGCCGAGTTACTCATCTTCATGATTGACTTCCCCAAACCTATTATTGCTTTCTAACACTTTCACTTCCAGCCACTTCTCAATTTTAACTTCACTTGCTTTCACCACTTCGCTTGCTTCCGAATTCCCGGATAGGTAAGGGAGGCAAAATGTATATGAGGGGCTAAGCATGATCAAGAAGAAGAGAGAAGGATGAATTGCCTTGGTCTTTCCAGGAAGAAAGTGAGAGAACTTATCTTGTGGTGTCAACCTTCAAATTCAACATAATTTGGATAAAAACAAAGTATTAAACATGCCAATAATTTCAAACAAAGCATTTAGCAACTTAAACATATTATAAAACCTTTCAAACACAAAAAGATTTCAAAATCAGTCAGTAAACAAGATCTTCACTGAGATCATATCCAGATAAGCAACACAAAATCGTTTTCGAAAACTCTCAGTTAACCCACCTCGGTCGAGGTGTTCTTGGTTCAACCGAGGTGAAACGCCTCGTTCGGCCAAGACTGGCTCGGTCGAGGTCAAAAAATATTTTTTTTTAAAACCATTTTTTTTTTTCAGTTTCGACGTTTTTCTCAATCAAATAACTTGTAGGTATGCATGTAATATCAGATAAACATATAAAGGCAACTGAAGTATCAATATGAAATATCAGATCAAATGTGCGTACATCGAAATCATCAAATAAATACATCAAAGTCATCACATAAATACAAATACCCCATACTTGGGACACACTGTCCCAGTGGGTCAATATAAGTCTAGAGACAAGAGTACTCACCGGATAAATAGCTGAACTACATAAAAATATAATAAAGAAAATCCTGCAGCTCATCAGTAGTCCTGATCCGGTGGTGGTGGTGGTGGTACGTACGGATACTGAGTCGGGTCGAACTGATAGCCCATAGTCTGCTGGAACTGTAGCTCCATCATCCTGCGCTGATAGTGCTGCCCCTCTAACATCTGATGAGTCCAGCTGTCAATGTGTCGGTGCTGGGCAGCAAATCTCTCATGCATGTCCACAGTAAGGGCAACATAAGAATCTATCATCTGATCTGTCAGGTCGTCGATCCGACGATGAACCTCAGAATCTCTATGACGGCGTGTCCGACGTCTAGCAGATCTAGCGGGAGGTGCAGCAGGTGCAGGCTCAGTATCCTCCTCATCATCCAAGTCTATGATCGGCGGTGCGCTCGTCCCTATAGTATCTGTCCCTGTATCCATTGGGACTCCACCATCTCTCTCGTCTACAGTGTCCTCATCATCGTCAGCCTCCTCCTCCTCATCCTCAGCTGGGGCTGCTGCTGCCTCCCTATGATCCTCCATCAGTGGAGCCCAAGCTATCTGCCAATAATGTGGATCGAAAACTGTGAACTGAGCAGACCAGCGGATCCCCTGTGGCGCAGTCCGCTCCCACGGCATAGCAACATATGGAGTGGTCAGACCTCGGGGAACTAGAATCCTCCGAGTGATCATCTCCTGCAACCCAAGCGGCTTCGGAGCCGCCACCATCGTACATACACTAAGGTCCATCCCATGAAAAGCAGCTATGTGGGTGACTAGACCGCCGCAACAGATATCTCCCTTCGCTTCGGCCTTGATCTTGTGCAGGTCCTCTGCCAAGATCAAGCCAAAGTCTGGGAAACCCCCTGTAACCATACAGTAAAGACTAAAGAGCTCGCCCTGTCGGATCTTCTGGGGCGTCTCAGTATGCGCCAAAAGTGTCTCGCTGAATATCCTATGGGCTAATCTGAAGGCAAGGTGGAAGATGACCTTCTCCCTGGAATCTCCAGGGCGCCATCTATCTGCATGCTCAGTAATATGGGCAATCTGCCCCCAGAACTCCCTAGCTACAGATCGGGAGGGGAAGTCAGTGGCGGTGGGCTCAGGAAAACCGAAAATCTCTCTCCAAACCTCTAAGGGAACTATGAAGTTCCGGTTCATCAACCGGTACTTCACAGACTGCTCTGTGGGAAGGTAGGAGAAGGAGCTAACGAACTCTAGGGTCGGCTCCAAGTAAGCTGGGGCTCGGATCTCAGTAAACTGATCCAGCCCGACTGTGGTGATCATCCGCCTAAGGTCTCCGTCTACCCCTAGGCAATCAAAAGCCGACACGTCCAGAAAACGTGGTGCAATCACTGGACGGCTAGCTATACGCTCATAATCTACCCGGCATCTCTCGTGGATCACCGGGCGGTAAGGTCAGGAAGAAGAGGAAGGAGGGGAGGGTGAGGATCTATCTCTGAGGGCAAGGCGACGATCGGAACTCATTTTTTTTTCAGCTACTGTCAGAGTACCTCGGTCGCTGACAATCCTTAAGAATCACCTCGGTCGAGATGCAGTTCGACTGGACCGAGGCGTAACAACTTTCGATTCAAATCTCAGAAATCCAGTTCTTTTCCCCCAAAACTCACTACAGTTTCTTCCTATGGGGTACTTAAGCCTTTTCTCAGCAGATTCAGGGGCAACCAAAGCCCAAATCGAAACGAATGAATGAGTTAGGGTTTCGATTGTTTTTACCTCGTTTCGGTCGATTCGTTCGATTTCTTCGCAGATCTGCACTTGTAATAGGATCCTCTACCCTTCAATCGCAGTTTGGAAGCGGAAATCTTCGAAAACGAGCAAGATTTGGAGGAAGCGAGCTGGAAGAGCGCCGCAGTCGAGTCGAATTAGGTAAAAGTGAAAACAGAAATTTTTTTCCTTTTTATACTGTTCCTGAAACTGCTGTCACCTCGGTCGAGATGGTCTCGACTGGACCGAGGTGGCACGGACCGAGGTGGTTCTGCAGAAACCCTAGTCGCCTCGGTTGCTCAAGAATCAACTCGGTCGAGGTGCCCTCGACTGGACCGAGGTGTCTCAGTCAAACTTCATCTTCTCGAATTCTCGAACTTCTGAACTTCCAGTTATGCTTCTTCCTTAGATGTCTCCTGTTATCTGTCTAGGACGCCAAAAACAAACAAAACAAAGCAAAAGCAAACTATCTAAGCTAGACTAGAAAACGGAAAAAGAAAGCAATACCTTGGGTTGCCTCCCAAGAAGCGCTTGATTTAAGGTCGCTAGCTGGACCATTATGCGTCTCAAATGAGATGGGAGGTGCCCTCACCCCATACTTCACCTCCATCGTGGGGTGAAGTAAGTAAATCCATCAAACGCTCCAACAAGTGTAAGTGCTCATCGGGGAATGAATCGTCTATGGGTGGGTCATCCGTCTCGCGGGAAGATTCCGGTAGCCGGCTGAGGTGATCCGCAACGGAGTTCTCGGATCCCTTCTTATCGCGGATCTCTAGGTCAAACTCTTGAAGCAAGAGAATCCATCGAATAAGACGTGGCTTGGCGTCTTTCTTAGCTAATAAGTAACGAATGGCTGCATGGTCGGTGTAGACAATGACCTTTGCCCCGACTAAGTAGGAACGAAACTTCTCGAAAGCGTATACAACCGCCAACAATTCCTTCTCAGTGGTAGCGTAGTTGCGCTGGGCTACATCTAGCGTCTTGCTAGCATAGTAAATGGCGGTGGTCCGGCCATCCTTCTTCTGTTCAAGCACCGCTCCTACGGCTACATCACTAGCGTCACACATGACCTCAAAGGGCAAGGTCCAATCAGGAGGTTGGATAATGGGAGCGGAGATCAACGCCTCCTTAATCCTGTAAAAAGCATCAAGACACTCCTGCAAAAACTCAAAAACAGCATCTTTATTCAAGAGGTTAGTTAGAGGTTTAGAAATCTTAGAGAAGTCCTTGATGAATCTCCTGTAGAAACCTGCGTGCCCGAGAAAACTCCTCACACCCTTAACAGAACAAGGAGGAGGGAGCTTCTCAATAGTCTCGATCTTAGCTCGATCGACCTCAATACCTCGATTAGAAACGAGGTGTCCTAGTACAATGCCTTCATTAACCATAAAATGACACTTTTCCCAATTCAGAACAAGGTTAGTGTCTTCACATCTTTTAAGCACTAGAGAAAGGTTAGATAGGCAATCATCAAAAGAGGAACCATATACAGAAAAATCATCCATGAATACCTTCATGATCTCCTCTATGTATTCGGAAAAGATAGCCATCATGCATCGCTGGAAGGTAGCGGGTGCATTGCACAATCCAAATGGCATCCTCCGATAGGCAAATGTCCCCCATGGACAAGTGAAAGTGGTCTTCTCCTGATCATCCGGATGGATAGGAATCTGGAAGAATTCACTATAGCCGTCCAAGTAACAAAAGTGTGAATGCTGGGCCAACCGCTCGAGCATCTGATCGAAGAAGGGAAGTGGAAAATGGTCCTTCCGTGTGGCCGTGTTCAGATTCCTATAATCGATGCAAACCCTCCAGCCCGTAACGGTCCTAGTTGGGATCAACTCGTTGTTCTTATTCGTCACAACGGTCATCCCTCCTTTCTTCGGAACGACATGCACCGGGCTAACCCACTTGCTGTCCGAGATAGGATAAATAATACCTGCATCCAACAACTTAAGAACTTCCTTTTTCACAACCTCTTTCATGATCGGATTTAACCGTCTTTGAGGTTCCCGTGAAGTCTTATGATTATCTTCCATTAGAATTCTATGCATGCAGAAAGAAGGCTTAATGCCAATAAGATCGTCCGTGGTGTAACCTATAGCCTTTCGATGCTTTCTCAGGACATGCATTAACTTAGACAATTCAGATTCGGAAAGGGAAGCACTAACAATAACGGGATAAGTGGAATCCGGCCCAAGAAAGACATACCTCAAGTGACTAGGGAGTTGTTTAAGCTCCACAACTGGGGGTGTCTTCTGAGGGGGATCCTTGCTTCCTCCTTCCAGTGGAGTGGATTCAGAAACTGGACTTTCGGAAGTCTCAGTTGAAGTCGTCTCGCCATCGACCTCGGTCGAGGTGCAGAGGCGTTGACCGAGATGTTCTTCAGTCGCCTCGCTCAGTCCAGGAAGTGCCTCGGTCGAGGAATTGCAACTGGAACCGAAACTGGAGATCTTCGTCTCCTGGATTAGCTTCTCAGTTTTAGCTCCTGGATCTTCTTCCAGTGCCTTCAAGCTCCGTATATCTGCATCACAAGAAGCATCTATACCTTCCTCTATTAAACTAAAACTTAGAACTCTTTTGAGTGGATCGGTAATAAGGATAGAGCTCACCAATTCTCTTGATTCTTCTTCATCGTAGATGTTGAAGATATCATCAGTTAGCTGCTCCCCTTTCATGGCTGCAAGTAGTGCGAACTCCACCTCGTCGCCACCAATGTTAAATTTCAACTTGGCGTTCTTGCAATCCACATTGCAACCCGAAGTTGCTAGAAATGGCCTCCCGAGAATAATAGGAACAGGATAATCTGCGGGAATGTCAAGTACGACAAAGTCTATAGGAAGATAGAAGTTACCTAACTTGACCGGAACGTCCTCCAAGATGCCCACGGGATGGGTGATGGAGCGATCCGCCATATAAAGTCGAATCTTGACCGGCTTGGGCTCTCCAAGTCCGATCTTCGTACATAGCTCCAGCGGAATGATGCTCACGCTGGCACCTAGATCACAAAGGGCTTCACAAGTGACATCTCCAATTTGAATGGGAATGCTAAATGAGCCGGGATCTCTCAACTTAGGTGGCATCTTCTCTTTCATGATCTTAATAAGCTCCGAGGATTTAGATGTCATCCTAACTTCACCAAAGTCTTCCAATTTCCTTTTCCTTGATAAGATCTCCTTTAAGAATTTCCCATAGGCGGGCATTCCTAGAATAGCATCAAGAAAAGGAATGTTAATATGCAGCTTGTTCATCAAGTCAAGGAACTTACCAAAGTGCTTGTCTAGATGTGCTCTGGCTCTGGACTGAGGGAATGGAAGCGGTGGTTTGTATGCAGGAGGTGGAACATAGACTTCAGTTTTTCCTTCCGCTTTCTGTTGCTCCGCCTCGGTTGGCATCTCGGTCGAGGTGTTCTTCGACTGGATCTGGACCGAGGTGGTCTGTGTCGAACGAGGTACTGGATCTGCAGTTTTAAGTCCACTCCTCGTCGTCATGGCCATGCACTGGCCCTTAGGGTTGCTTTCCGTCTTTGCTGGAAGCTTCCCTGGATCTCTTGGCGCTTCATTCGCCCTACTTGCAAGTTGTTGTTCGAAGGACTTTTGGGCCCTCGAAAATGAAGTCATAGAATTCTCCATAGTGCTAAGCTTGATCAAGATAGCCTCCAGAACTGCGTCTTTCTTTTCCGGCTGAGACGAACTTGATCCTTGCCCCTGGCTCTTCAATGGAGTAGAAGAAGAAGAAGGGGAAGAGAGGAAAGGGTTAGAGGAATTATTAGAGTTGGAGTTAGAATAATTGTTACCAGGATTCTGGTTGTTTTGATTGTTCGTCCTCCAATTGTTGCTATTGAATCCTCTATTGTTGTTGTTGTAGTTGTTGTTATTGTTCCGGGAACCGTTGTTGTTTTTACGGTATCCATTGTTGTTGTTCCTTTGTCCTTGCTCTTCCTTCTTGGTTTGAGCAACCAAGAGTTCCTTCAATTGCTTCACGTCATTCTTCAAAGACGTGAGTTGATTGTTGTTGGATTGAGTCTCTTGAAAGTTGACTCTTTTAATTCCACCTTCAGCTCCTTGGTGGGTGTACTTTTCCATATGCAAGGCTTGCTTTTCAATGAAGTCCCAAGCCTCATCAATCGCCATGTCCATGAAGGTACCGGCGGAGAGTAGTTGGAGATTGAACTGGGTGCTTCCGTCCAGTCCTTTGAAGTAGATCTCCAACAACTCGATCTTTGGAATCCCATGATGTGGGCAATCCAAAAGGATGTCCTTGAACCGCTCCCATGACTTGGACAAGCTCTCCTTGTCCTTCATAATGAAAGCATTGATCTTCCCTCTCATTTCAGCTGTCTTTGAGGGGGGAAAGAATTTGGTTAAGAATTCCGTCGTCATCTCCTCCCATGTGCTAATTTTTCCTGGAGGAAGAGATTGATACCAAGTAAGAGCTCTATCTTTTAAAGAAAAGTAAAAAGGTCTTAGCTTGTAGTTGTTATTTTCAATTCTGGAAGGTCGCAAGGTTTCCATCAAGATCTCATAGTTTTGAAGATGTTGATGTGGTGATTCCTTCTCCATCCCTCCGAATTGGCATTGGCAAATCATGAATAGAACTTGCGGTCGAAGTTCGTAGTCATGGTCCGCTGGATCTCCTTGGTTGACTCCTGGACGCCTCAGTTGTTGATTAGGGTCCATCCTTTGACCTAGGGTTTGTGGGATTCCTGCAAGAAGAACATCTCGGACTGGCATCCGAGGTGGATGTATCTCGGCCGGGGCGTCTGGTACTGGAACCTGCCTCGGTCGAGGGTCAGCAACTGGAACCTGCCTCGGTCCAGCCTCGGGAACTGGGTCGTCCCTCGGTCGAAGTAGAATCTGGTCTCGTATGATGGCCATTTCTGCTTCGATTGCTTCAGTTTTGGTGCGGGTTTCTTCCCTCTCTCGCTGTAGCTCTTCCTGGCTGAGGCGCAGCAGCTCTAACGCCTCCTTTAATTCGGCCTCAAGATCGCGGTTGTCTTGTTGGGCCATCTTCGCTTCTCTTAAGCGTCGCTTGTATGTCTTTTCTGGTTCGGGATCGTAAGGAACGATTTCCTTCCCAGTGCGGGTTCTTCGCATATACCTAAGAAAGAACCTGCAAAAGTCACTCAAGTAGAGTGGTTAGATGACACGGGGCAAGTACCCCAAGAGCAAACCGTACCGGCTCGGTCTAGACCAAGTCCCCGGCAACGGCGCCAAAAACTTGTTCGCTCCAAACGGTGTGTGCAAGCTTTAAATTTATAACCCTAGACTTAAGCTTAAAACAAGGATGCGAACCCGCAGTGTACGGGTCAATCGTAGTAAAAAGCAAGAAATTCCAGGGGTCGATCACAGGGACTCGGTGAAACAAAGTCAATAACGGTAAGCTTCGTGAATACTAACCACAAAGAGCAATTAACACAATCAAAGATGAATAAGAAGTCAAATAAGCAAACGTGCAATTCTAGGGATTAAAGCGTCTAGTTGTGGTTCCAACTCAAGATCTAAAGATGAGCGGACAAAGCTGAGATTTTTGCAAGGGGAAGGTGTTACTAAAGGGGACTAGATCACCGGGTAAGTCTCACTACTCACTAATCCTGAACCGTAACTCCTATTACCGGGTAAGTCTCAAGGAATTAAGGTAAAGAACTATAACCTCAAACTAACACACCATCCAAGGGAATAGAATCAACCTTTACCGGGTAAGTCTCAGGCTAACTCACAAAGATGGGATGGAAGCACACTCAAACCCCAATAAAGGATAAACCTTTATTACCTACACTTATGATTGTTGGTACACAAACTAAGGAATTACCGGGTAAGTCTCATCCTAAGCTTGCATTGAACCAGGAAAGGTGTAATAAGAATAGGATTTGGCAAACTCTAACACTTAACTCTCAGTTTAGGATCAGACAAGTCACCTCGGTCAGCCAGATTTCACCCCGGCCGAGATGTTCATCGACTGAACGAGATGCTTAGGGTTAAGGTTAAAGACTCGAACTTTCAGGGTCCTACTGGAATCTAAGATTATTCTATCATTGTTTTTCCCACAACCTTCAGCCAATCACCCTAGAATCACACAAGGAAATTAGCCACTCATCATCATTATGAAAGTATTAAATATATGGGAAGAAGGTGAATATTTGAACAAGAAGAATTTAATGAAAAAGACTTCAATAACTGAATCAAATATCACAACAAAAGCGTTCCTTGGATATAAATCCAACAAGATAAGACAACAAGGAAGGGAATTAAAGACAATCTTACAAAACCCTCCAAAAAGCTATAAAAGCTATGATCTTCAATCCTCCTTCAACCTTCAAAAAGGTTCTTCGAAACTCCCAACTGGAGTATGGCTGCTGCGATGTATGGGAGATCTCCTCGTAAGCAAGATGTATGTGATATGATAGCGGATTTCCAACTGTATGCGGATCCCCGATTTGTGGAAAATCTAACCCTTTTTATAGGAAAATAACCCTCCAAAGATAAAATATCTTAGAAAGATCTTTTCCCATAAAAATAGGTAAAATATAAGATCTTCTTCCTTCCAGGAGCCAAGCCCAAAAATATAAGATCACCTTCCAAAGATAAAAGATCTCAGCCAAGAATAAAATATTCTCGCCGCGTCCTAGGTGTTCGCCTCGGTCGAGTCGGCGTCTCTGGATCACCTCGGTCGAGATGAATCTCTGGTTAACCGAGGTGAGTCATAACTGAATGTGAAATCTCTCAAAACTGGTCCAAAGTGAATCTTTAATCCATGGCTATGCTCCCTGGATGGTTCCTTATGCTCCTCAATGTAGCTCCAAATGACTCATGACTCCTTTTGCTCCTTTTTGATGCAAAACATACCATTTTACCTGCAATTACAGCAAAACTAGGTGTAGACCTCGATTCCCGCAAAGGTAGATGAAATGGTAATATAATCACATATTATACATGCTAACATGCAGATTATTGAAGATAAAACGTCTAAACAAACCTCAAAATATAGACTATAATTCATGCTATCAGAATCAATCCGAGGACAGACTCCCAAAAAATTGGGTAATGAAAAGAAAATGCACCATGAAGTACTATCATAGTAAACGACACTTGTATACTTCTTCAAAGGGGAAACGCACAGTGGAGAAGTAAGTATTGTGTACGCATGTGGTATTTATTTTTGGATGTTCATATTCAGTAGTTGCGTTTGATATTTATTTTTGTATTTTATCAAGGGAACCATGCATTTTTGGACCTATAGTCTTGTATGATGAAAAACTGGCACAAGGGGTTCTAAAGATTTTGGAATGTCCAGTAGGTATGCATGCTGGCACAAGTTGGTTCATACTTAGTGCTTGAATATTGACTTTTGGTTTTGTGTTTCTCTAATCAGTGCAACTGAAAAGTGTGAAGATAAAGTTGGAGATCAAACTAATCCTGAGGAGGATTGCAGAATCAATGCAAGTGAAAAGTGTGAAGTGAAAGTTGGAGACGAATGTTATCCTGAGAAGGATTGTGGTATCAATGCAAGTGAAAACAATGAAGAGAAAGTTGGAGATGAAAGTAATCCTGAGAAGGATTGTGGAATGAATGCAAGTGACAACAGTGAAGAGAAAGTTGGAGATGAAGGTAATCCTGAGGAGGATTGTGGAATCAATGCAAGTGAAATGAGCGAAGAGAGAGTAGGAGAACCTGGACATATGGAGCAGGAATCCGAAACCAAACAGGATGAATCTAGTGAGTATGTTAGCTTATATTTGTTAGATGCATTTTATTGGGATGGTTTTATAGCTTAAGTTAGCTTACGTATTTGTAATGGGTGTTGTAATTTTATTCAGTGCAACCGAGAACATTGAAGGTGAAGTATATGCTACAAAACAGGATGCTAGTATTGGGTATGATGGCGCTTAATGAAGTTACATACTTGTACAATGTTGAGTATTGGTTTTTAATTGATGCTGAATTCTTGGTTTTGAGATCTTGCAGGGGGTTATGTAATACAGAAGAAATGCTTGATGAAAAAATGGTGGATGAAGTGCTTGGTGGGAAGAAGGGGGATGCCGGGGTGGAAGAAGTTGGTGATGGAACTACTGAAGGACTTTACAAAATTGTTGAATGTCCAATTGGGTATGGATACTTTCTTAGTTGATACCGGGATTCATTTGGGTAACTACATGTACAACACTATTTTCATAACTCATTTGTTTGTGTATTACTAGTGCGGTACCGGAGGTTAACAAATTATGCATGATCGTTTTGAAGGTGATATCAGTAGGGTGCAAACACGGTTGAGGAAGTTAATTGCCGAAATAAAGACCGATGATGAGAAAAATACAACAACCCAAACACATGGACATAACGTTGCTCATATCCCGGACGATGATGTTGTGGCAGAAGGACCTTTACATGAGCAACGTGATGGACAACACGACAAGATAATTCTCGTGTATATATTGGGTATGGTGGTTTAATTTAGTTTTTGGGTATTGAAAAGAAAAATGGTTTGATGTCGCCCAAACTATTCTTATTTTTCTCCTCAAATAGTGTAAGCATTTTTTTTAAGTCTCCACAACCAGCTGAAGTGGTTGAAACAACACGTAGAGTTGGTAGACGGCAACGCAAACCATCTCAAGCCGTTATTTCGCCATATAGACCCACAATCACAATACCCAATGCGCCAAAGAATGGGAGTCTTACTAAGAAAGAGAGAAATGACTTATATACTTGGTACCTGTAGAGTGGAATGAATGATTTTGTAATTGGATTGACGATGCAGTTGGGTCGGGACCATTTCACACAACTGCTCAACAGGACTGCTTGGTTGTCCAGCGATGTAAGTATTCTGTAACAATCACACTCATATTCTTACCCAAAAACATACCCAACAAGGGCAGACGAATCATACACAATAATTGTCTTCCGGATTGATGATGCATTTTTTCATTATTTTTCTATTGTAGTTGATCGATGAGATTGTCATGCATTTAAGGAAAGGTCTTTCGAAGGCTCGTTCTACGTTTAGTAATGTTGCAATCTTGCCGGCGTCCTTCTCTGCAAAGTTCAACCCGTTCGAGTATGACAAGTACATGGCAGCGCCTACAAGCTATGTTTTTCCCAAGAGCTGTTGTCATTTGCTAATGGTGAAGAACCTGCTATGTTTCGTAAGGACATGTCTACCGTGGATGTTATATATGTTTCTTTTAACGTGGACAATAAGCACTGGGTAGCGCTGAAGATTGAGTTGAGTTCTTAGAGTGTAAATGTTGTTGACTCCATTATTAATTTATGTCCGAGGATACTTTCATCCACCATGTTCAACCGCTGCTGCAAATGCTACCTTCTCTACTGAGCCTGTACAAACACACTCATTACTTGAGGCATGAGGCCAAGATGACACAAAAATTTCTTTTTTCAAGGATGTCGGAGGAAAATGTTCCTCATAATGATGAAAGGTAACTTCAACCCTACACAAACACTCTTATATTAACATTGCAGTTTCATTATCTTACATCAAATTGACTACATATTTTGCAGCGGTAGCTGCAGTATTTATACCGTCAAGCACATTCAGTACATGACAGCATGTTCAACCAATTTTTTCGACAATATGTGAGAGCAAAGTAGCTGCTATAAGGGAACATTTGTCGTATGTTTGTTAGCATGAAATATTGTGATATTTTAGGCACGTTTTCTAAACGCATTTGATTCATATTGATAGTCTTTGATTGAACTTTGCTGCATATGTGAGCTAGTATTACCTATATTGTCGATATGGATGTCTACACTAGTTCTATGTTGATTATAGGTGATTTGGAGCTATTTCCGAACGGAATCGAGCAAGGGAGAGTTGATTTGATATGTCCATGGATTGAGGACATTCTTAGGAAGCAAATTGGAGTTTTAGCTTGAGGAATGCACGAGGCTAGGGAAGAATCACGTTCTTGCCCTAAACCACGCTCTAAAATACGGCCGTACTACAAACCACGTTTAGTTCCACAGCCGTGGAACCCTGCAAGGGAAGCGTGATGCATTCCAGTAACTATTACGGCCGTGGAATAAATGGTACAAACCGTGACCTAATCCACGCCCTAAATTACGGTCGTGAGAACTTCCACGACCGTGATCTTGGCGAATCTTTTCGCCACACTTTGAAGCCACGATCTTTTGAAGATTGGGCCGGGCCGATATTTTATCTTGCCCTATAAAAAGACGGACGAAGCAAGATTCCGTCATACCCGCTTACACCCGCCATCTTCTCTTAGCGGCATTTATCGACGCTTAGGATCGTTCATCTCCGCTTAAGGAATTTCAACGCCGTTTGGTCTTCGCTTGGAAGCATTGATCATCTCATTGGAGATTGAAGTTCACATCGGGGAATTGCCCTAATCTCGCACTTTTGGTGGAGATTGCTGTTGAGATGTCTCTTCTTGTTTAGGTTTGAGCTGGAAAACGGATTGACATCCCGTTTTCCCTTCTTTCCTAAAGTTGTGATTGTTTGTTTTATTCTGAATCCTTTGACAATACTTGTTCTCTTTGTGACTTTGAGATTGGTTTGAAGATTATTGAAAGTTCTTGAAAGTTTTCATCTTTCTATCTTTTAATTCTTGAATTGATATCAACATGATTGTTATTGGCTAAAAACCCTTAACAATTCTAAGGTGAAAGGTTGATAGTTGTGGCTTAGATGATGATAGATCGATCGTAAACAGATTAGACCCTGAGAGTTAGAGAGAATCGCCGACAACCCTAAATTACGGCCTGTTCTTGAGTCCACGGCCGTGGAACCTCAAGAACTAACCGTGATTTCCCCTAAGTCCACGAATTTGCTTTTACTTTAATCTAAAGTTAAAGATTTGCTTTAACTTAGTTTAGACTTGTCTTTTCTAGGTGGTAGTGAAGCCACAACAACCTCTACCTCGATTGTGAGTGTCACAACCTCAATCGGTTTAGTTAGTCTTGATCCTTGGGTTATAAGTTTTGGTATTTGACATAAATTCTTGCCTTTAGAATCTTTCTATATTGAGCCTCAACAACCTGTATAGAGAGTGCCTTATAGGTGAGTTACATAAGGTTTTTGGAACTTCACCGTACGATTACCTTACATTAGTATACCTTTGCATATCTCAACTCTGTCTTTATATCATTAAGTATATCTTGAATCGATTTCCACAGCTGGATACTTGGATCTTTAGGATTGTTGTTTTCCCAATAATTGCAAAACTCTCATATTTACTCGCTTGATAATCTGCAATCGAATTTGTTCCCACCCAAATCCCTGTGTTCGATACTCTGGAATTCTTGCTTAGCTACGTCGATCCGTACACTGCGGGTTCGCTGCTTGATTCTAGTTTTATAAATTTAAATCTTATTTGCACACACCTTTAGGGGCGAACAAGTTTTTGGCGCCGTTGCCGGGGATTTGGTTTCGGCCGAATCCGGTTGCCGGTTGTCAAGCTTGGGAGCTTGCTCTCGTTATTTGATATTACTTTGAGTGCATGCGCAGGTCTAGGAACACCGAAGATCTCTTACCTCTTGATCAAGAGCTAGAGAAAACCTTGAGGCAAAAGTGCAAGGAAAAGAAGATGGCCGAAGAACACGAACGTGATCTTCAAACGGAGTTGGGGGAGAAGGAAGCTCAACTCCAATGGAATGAGAACCTCCGCCAGGATGAAATGGATCGTCATCAATCTGAAGTTAGCAAACTGCAGGATGCGATGTTTCAAATGAGGATGGAATTAAGCGACCTTAAGAATAAAGAAAGCAAGAAATCCTCAAGGAGGGGATCAAGAACTAGAAGAAGAAGTCACTCGTCCGCTGATGATAGTGACTCTTCCATGCCACCGTTAGAAGAGATTGATCCCACGATCAATATGAATCCTTTCCATCCACAAGGAGCTGCTAATCGCCGCATTCCACCTAGGAATGTGAGGGTCGAACGTGTGGATAATGGGCCAAGAACTCTTGGCCAGCGGATGGATCCAACATAATAACCACGCCGCTTGGGCGTGAATTTTGATGCTGAAGATGTGCAAGGGTTTAGCTTTAACCCTCAAGTTATTACTCTTGTTCTCCAAAGCCAATTTGGCGGTACAAGCGCTGAATCTCCACACCAACACTTGCAAAACCTTGAGTGTATGATGGAGACGATGAGACCGAAGAATGCTACCACCAACAGCTACAAGCTTAAACCCTTCTTCTTCTCTTTGAAAGGGAAAGCGTTGTCTTGGTACCAAGCTCTTCCTAATGGGAAACTAGACACGTGGGAAGACCTTTCCGCGGAGTTTCTCACCAAATTCTTCCCGCCCTCCAAAACGGCGGAACTTAGAGGTAAGATTAATGCTTTTTCCATGAGACCTAACGAAAGTTTGTTTCAATCTTGGGAAAGGTTTCAGGATTTGCTCTTGGATTGTCCTCATCATGGCATATCCAAGCTTGCCTTGCTAGAGATTTACTACAAGGGGCTGGATGCGGGAACACAATTCAACCTCCAATCCCTCTCATGTGGAACGTTCATGGACATGAGAGAAGATGACGCTTGGGACTTCATCGAGAAGCAAGCAAGAGTCATAGAGAAGTATTCCCACCGGAAAGTGGAGGGAAATCGTGTGGAGCAAGGAGCAAAGTGTAACACCCCGAATCCGCGGGACTCGGGATGTCACATTGGGCTAGGATCTCACAATGGATCCTGACCCTAGCCTGACAACAAGTTCACTGGACCTTACAACATGGCACTGACAGATATAAAACAAATACATAAAACAGTATAAACTGTACGACCCAAAGTAAACAACAACATAGCCGAGTATATAAAACGACATCCTCACACAGGAGGTACAAAAGATCATCCTCACGCAGAGGGGAAACACAACAACCCCAAACCAACCACCTAATGTACGAGAGTCCTCGGCCTGTCACCCTGCTAGATCACCCAGTAGCGCCTATCCTGTAAACATCTACAACACGGTATGAAACCGTTAGCTAACCATACATATATGAGGTAATGCATAAGCACAAGCACAATCATGAAAGATAAACACATCAGCATGCTATCACACATTTACCCATTTATTATCTTTATATAATAACCATTCACTCAAAAACCGTATATATATAGATAGATGAAAGTATGTGACACGAGGACCGATACATCCCCGCCTCTGAGTACAATGTCCAGCTGTACGAGTATCGGTCACACAATCCGTGTACCCTATGGGAGTGGATTGTGCCCTTCCTGTAAACCAGTCTGGCCCGACATCAGAGAACCTCCCAGACTCCACGGCGGGATGAAAGGGAAAGGTTATCACAGCCACGCAGTGGGGCAGTCAATAGAACATAGGTCGATAAAAACGACAACTCATGATATCATAGCAAACATATAAAGCACACACCACTCATGCAAACACCCAATATAGGGATGGTAGCTAAGTAAGTCCTACGGACTTACCTCAACCTCGTACAAAATCAACCACGATCACCTCTACACTAGAGGGACAACACGGCCTATAAAAAGGCATAAAGAGATATATCAACCTCTATTCATCAAAGGGGTCACACCTAGACCCAAAGGGATCCATAAGGATCATACTCAATCTATGAGCCTCACAACCAACTAAACCTCAATATCTCAACATAGCTCACAATTCCTCAAATCTCAAGGTAGTATCTAATCAACATTCCTCAATCTCAATTTTAATCCTAATTTAATTAATTAACCTTTAATTAATTAATTAGATTTCGCCAGAATAACGTTTTGCCCGCAGGCAATTTCTAAACCCCCTGTCATCAGATTTCATCAAACAAGAACCCATAATCACCAGAATAATATAACGACCATAATGGAATTTCTAATTGTCCTATTTGACAAGCCTAAAGTCAATTTAGGCCAAATCGCAGTACGGAAAACGAATAAATTCATAACTTATTCGTTACTAACCCGATTGACGATCTGAAAGAAGATTCGGAATCACAACGACGCAGGCTACGCATGGACAGCATCAAATTCATCGGAATCTGAGCGACGGAACCGTCCTGGTGACATATATGCTCGACCAGCCCTCCATATACCCGGAAATGCAGAAACTCGGTACCATTATGAAGAGAATGAAGAGAGGAATCCAGAAACTCAAACGGAATTGAAATCGGATTAGAAACGGAGAGTAGATCTGAGTTTGAAGGTTGAGAGAAATCAGAGCTTTTACGAAAAAAACGTGAAAGGAAATGAATTAATAAAGGATTTTCCGCTATTTATAGTGAAGACGATAATTATCCTTTAGTAAAGTCGATAATTATCCTTTAAACGATCCAAAGGCGGGTCGAACCTCTTTCTCCAAACTTCTCGAGATTGGAACATTAAATCTGGAATATTGTAGGGATAATTATTACACAACTGCCTCGGAAAACGTGTATTCCTAAGCCGTCTTTCTTAACCGTTAAGAAACGAAATAGCGACTATTTTGGCCGTTTTGCCTCTCCATGTTATTTCATATCTAAGACATATCCGATGTCCTGATCATTTCTCTCAACTGCATTTTTATTAATTGGAGCTCCCAAATGCTCCAAATAACACCGGAGGGTAAAAATAATTACCCGGGGGAAAAAGTAAAAATTTCCCCAAACGTCCAAAATTACGCGAGGAACATAACGGTGGGACTCATACTCATCACTTGGGAAATCTTCGCAAGTTATATGTCAATTACTATCAACGATTAACTTAATCAACATTAATTAGAATTCGGAAATCCTAACTATTACACAAAGCTCACACATGAAGCTCAAAATCAGATTTTTTCCCTCAACAATGAGATCAAGGAGTTGAAGGAGGCTATCAAGACCAACTTCCCAAAGGCATGAGAGAAGATGACGCTTGGGACTTCATCGAGAAGCAAGCAAGAGTCATAGAGAAGTATTCCCACCGGAAAGTGGAGGGAAATCGTGTGGAGCAAGGAGCAAAGCTCACACATGAAGCTCAAAATCAGATTTTCTCCCTCAACAATGAGATCAAGGAGTTGAAGGAGGCTATCAAGACCAACTTCCCAAAGCAACAAGATAAGGATGTTGGCTATTTGGGCAACAACAATGGCGGTGATAACACCAACCGCAACAACAACAACAACAATAACCGGAACAACAACCGGAATAACAATTGGAATGGAAACAACAACAACCGGAACAACAATTGGAACAACAATAGGGGTTCAAACAACAACAATTGGCGCTCCAATCAACAAAATTCCGGTAACTCATATCCTTCCAATTCTAATTCACTAACTCCACCTTCCTCTTCCTCTACTCCTTTGAAAACCCAGGGGCAATCATCTAATGGAGGAAACAATACGGGAAAGGAGAAGCCCGATCCCATGTTGGAAACAATTTTGGGAAAGCTTCAAGGGTTGGAGAACCGCCTCATCAAGGTTGATGATCAAGTTTCTAAGGTTGACAAAGCTCAAAAAGTTTTGGAAAACCAAATGTTCAACCACGCGGAGGAAGTTCCTAGAAATCAAGGGAAACTTCCAGGAAAGACGGAGGACAACCCTAAGGGAAGGGTGATGGCGATTACAACTAGGAGCGGAGTGACTACTACCGATCCGCAGCCTACGTTCGTTGAAGTCCCCGTAGAGAAGGAAAAAGAAAAGGGGAAGGAGAAGGAAGATGTCTATGTTCCTCCTCCAGCTTACAAACCTCCCCTACCATTTCCTCAATCTAGAGCGCGAGCGCGCCTAGACAAACAATTCGGTAAGTTCATAGAACTCATGAGTAAGCTGCATATTAATATACCCTTCATTGATGCTATTGTAGGTATGCCGGCTTATGGCAAGTTCTTGAAGGAGCTCCTCTCCAACAAGAGGAAGCTAGAAGATTTTGGTGAGGTCAAGATGAGTTCGGATTCTTCGGATCTCATCAAGACCATGAAAGAAAAAATGCCCCCAAAGTTGAAGGATCCGGGGTCATTTTGCATTCCCATTGGAGTGGGAGATGTCACATATGACGCTTTATGTGACTTAGGAGCAAGTGTGAGCATCATACCACTTGCATTGTGCAGGAAGATCGGTTTAGGCGACCCTAAACCGGTGAAGATGACGTTGTACATGGCGGATCGATCCATCACTCGCCCCGTCGGTATTGTAGAAGACGTCCCGGTCAAGCTAGGTAAATTCTTTGTTCCCATTGATTTTGTCGTGCTTGACATTCCTGTAGATAGTCCGGTCCCGATCATACTCGGAAGACCGTTTCTTGCAACTTCCGGCTGCATGGTCGATTGCAAGAATGGTAGACTCGCTTTTGATATTGGAGAAGAGAAAGTAGAATTCGTTCTTTCCACTCTAGTGAAGGAGCCGATCTTCGACGAGGATATTTACGATGTCCAAGATGAAGAGGGTTTATCTAGGGAAGAGGTAAGTGCGATTCTCTTTAACGATCCTATACAAAAAGTCATTACCATGAGTCTAGCAGATGTAGGGGAAGAAGGAGAGTGCAAAGAGGAAATTGAAGCCTTAGAAGCACAAGAAGAGATGCATGAAGTGGAGTTTGAGAAACTCCACGATGAGGCTGAGAATGTTAGAATCCACGGTCATACCCTATATTCCATGACCGTGGATTTCACAACCAAAATCGACCTCCATTCCAGGGGATTACACGGCCGTGGAACATATGGAGAGGCCGTAATTCTGACCGTGGAAGAAGGTGATCGGCATACTTCTTCAACTTCTTTTGATTCTTCTCCAACTCACTCAACACCCTTAGAAACTTCTAAGGAAACGTCGGATGCTCCTCAAGGATCATTGGAAGCTCCGAAAGTGATGGAACTCAAACCGCTTCCTACTCATCTAAGGTACGCTTTTCTAGGATCTAATTCTACCTTTCCGGTTATCGTTAGTTCCGAACTAAGCATAGATGAACATGAGCAGCTCATGATTGTCCTTAG
The DNA here is from genome assembly GCA_033239125.1 of Fagopyrum homotropicum. Classification (NCBI taxonomy): domain Eukaryota; kingdom Viridiplantae; phylum Streptophyta; class Magnoliopsida; order Caryophyllales; family Polygonaceae; genus Fagopyrum; species Fagopyrum homotropicum. The sequence continues at coordinate 143,974,870 of BSWB01000002.1, forward strand.
GAAACATAGAAAAGCCATAGGCTATACTATTGAGGACTTAGTAGGAATTAAACCCTCCCTATGTATGCATAAGATACTAATGGAGGAGGACTTTAGAACTTCAAGACAACCTCAAAGGCGGTTGAATCCGACCATGAAGGAGGTTGTCAAGAAGGAAATTCTTAAACTTCTTGATGCAGGTATCATCTATCCTATCTCCGATAGCAAGTGGGTGAGTCCAGTTCAAGTAGTTCCGAAGAAGGGAGGAATGACAGTCATCACCAACAAGAACAACGAACTCATTCCTACCCGAACCGTGACTGGATGGCAAATGTGTATAGACTATCGCAAGCTCAACAACGCAACGCGGAAGGATCACTTTCCATTGCCATTCATCGATCAAATGCTTGAAAGGTTAGCACAACATTCACATTTTTGCTACCTTGACGGTTATAGTGGTTTCTTTCAGATTCCGGTACATCCGGATGATCAAGAGAAGACCACATTCACGTGCCCTTGGGGTACGTTCGCCTATAGGAGAATGCCGTTCGGGCTTTGCAACGCCCCAGCCACCTTTCAACGGTGCATGATGGCCATCTTCTCCGAATACGTAGAGGAAATCATGGAAGTCTTCATGGACGACTTCTCCGTATACGGTTCCTCTTTTAACGATTGCCTTTCTAACCTTTCTCTTGTTTTGCAAAGATGTGAAGACACTAACTTAGTTCTTAATTGGGAGAAGTGTCAATTCATGGTTAAGGAAGGAATCGTATTAGGTCACTTAGTCTCTAGTAGAGGGATAGAGGTAGACAAGGCTAAGATAGAGACCATAGAGAAACTTCCTCCCCCAATTTCGGTGAAAGGGATAAGAAGTTTCCTAGGACATGCTGGATTTTATAGACGTTTCATTAAGGACTTTTCTAAGATATCAAAACCTCTCACTAATCTATTGATGAAGGATGCGGTTTTCGAGTTTTCACAGGAATGTTTGGATGCGTTTAACACCATTCGGCAAGCTCTAATTTCAGCACCTATTATCCAACCTCCGGATTGGACTCTCCCCTTCGAGATTATGTGTGATGCTAGTGACGTAGCTATTGGAGCTGTTCTTGGACAACGAAAGGAAGGACGAACCCATGCCATATACTATGCTAGCAAGACGCTAGATGAAGCGCAGCTCAACTACGCCACTACCGAGAAAGAATTTCTAGCCAATGTCTACGCTATTGACAAGTTTCGCTCTTATCTTGTAGGTGCAAAGGTGATTGTCTACACGGATCATGCTGCGATCCGGTACCTCCTTGCGAAGAAAGATGCGAAGCCAAGGCTGATTAGATGGATTCTTCTCCTACAAGAATTCGATCTTGAGATCCGCGACAAGAAAGGTTCAGAAAATTCTGTTGCGGATCATTTGAGTCGCCTAACACATCTAGGGGACGACCATCTACCCATTGATGACTCCTTTCCAGACGAACACTTACACATCATAGAGGAGTGCATCAACGTGATCTCCAAAGGTAACGAACCATGGTTTGCTGATTTTGTTAACTATTTGGTTTGCCAGGAGACACCGCCCGGACTATCCTACGCACAAAGGAAGAAGTTCTTTAAGGACGTCCGGGAATACTATTGGAACGAGCCTCTCCTCTTTAAGAGAGGTCCGGATGGCATCATCCGGCGATGTGTGCCGGAAGATGAGATGCAAGATCGTCGCTTTGAAGCTCTTCTAGCTAAGTATGGGGTTACTCACAAGATCGCTACCCCTTATCACCCACAAACTAGTGGACAAGTTGAGATCTCAAATAGGGAGATCAAAGGAATTCTAGAAAAAACGGTTTCAAGGACTAGGAAGGATTGGTCCTTGAAGCTAGATGATGCATTATGGGCGTACCGGACTGCGTACAAGACTCCCATAGGAACCACACCATACAACCTTGTGTATGGGAAGTCTTGTCACTTGCCGGTGGAGCTGGAGCACAAAGCGTTTTGGGCTATCAAGTGGCTGAATTTCGGCATGAAGGAAGCGGGAGAGAAGCGTCTCCTAGACATCAATAAGCTGGATGAACTTTGGTTGAACGCCTATGAAAACGCCAAGATCTACAAGGAAAGGGCCAAGCGTTGGCATGATAAGCATATCATTCCAAAGGACTTCAAAGAAGGAGATCAAGTTCTCCTCTTCAATTCAAGACTTCGCCTCTTTCCAGGTAAGCTTAAATCCCGTTGGACCGGACCCTTTCTAATTAAGCGTATTTTCCCCCATGGTGCAGTTGAAGTATGGGGTGAAGCGAGCGGAAGCTTTAAGGTGAACGGCCAACGACTCAAGAAGTATACGCCGGAACTCCAAACTGAGGAGTTTGCGCCTTCCGCACTCGAATAAGTGCGAGTTTGGTCTAGCTACGGACCTTAAACAAAGCGCTTCTTGGGAGGCAACCCAAGGTATTGCATTTTCGTTTTTGTTTTTGATTCATAGTTTAGCTTAGAATAGACGTTCTTTTTTCTTTGTTTTTGCCTCGATTTCTTCCGGTATGTTCGTGTTTTTGGTTGTAGGATCGATGGAAAAGGAAAAGAGGAGAGTAATGTTGAAGAAAAGCGACGAAATTCGGACTTTGGTGCTTTACAGGAGGTTCCACGGTCTAAATTACGGTCATCATAGCTACAGTGGCCGTAATTTCCAAAAGCCTTTGAAAAATCACCAAAACCACGGTTCCGTACACTTCCACGGCCGTGGAACACCCCGACAGACCGTGATTTTCAAATTTTTGCCTACAACTATATAAGCCACGTTCTTCACAAAACTCATCCCAAAAACCCCTCTTTCCACGACCTAATTGCCGGAATTCCACGACCTCCTCAAAATCTTTGTTTCTTAATCGTTTCTAACGATTCTTCTTCCCAAACTGCAGCAAATTCAACCACAAACAACATCCAAGCGACGAATCGAACGGAAATTCATCAACAAACTCGCATTTCGGATTTTTCAATCCGAAAAAGAGGTTTATTCTTTCTTCTTGATTCTCGCCAATTTGGTTCGTTTTTGCTATAGATTTTTAGGAAGAACTGATAGAGACTGGAAGGAATTAGACTAGGACTGCTTGTTGTGGTGATTGCTTGTGAATTTGCTGAGATTCGTGAAATTCTGGGACGAATCACGGCCTCTGGGTAAACCACGGCCGTAATTCTTGAAGAACAGACCGTAATTTTTCTGCAGAATGGATTTTGTAAGGAGAATGTCTGGAAGGATAAAAGAGAAGAAGGGTGAGCAGAATAAGAAAAGGAAAGGCAATCCCTCCACCTCCTCATCCTCTAGGGCACCACCACCCTCATCTCCTTCACTACCATCTTCACCTTCACCTCCATCCTCACCTCCTCACCCTAGAATCCCGACCATACATGAGAACCATCTCGCTGCTTTCGAGAAGATCCAGAAGAGGGCAGTGATTGGCCCTAGATATTTGTTGTTGAAGGATCTATATCCTCTCAACATAGTTGATGATCTTACTCAGCTCTTGGATAGAGCCGGATTAGTTATCTTCTCGGCTATCCGAGAAGACGCCTATGAGGAGATCACCCGGGAGGTTGTGACGTCTTTCGAGCACAGCCACGTAGATAGGACCGTCTCTTTCCGTCTCATGGAAAGAGACTACCATTTGAGTATTGTTGAGTTTGGGACTATTTTTGGATTTCATGAGACCTTCAATGGTCGATTTCCGAGCGGTGTTTACCTCAAGGATTTTTGGGAGGAAGTTGCAATGATTTACGCCGACGAGGACTGTTGGCAACCCGCTGATACCAAGGCTAGATTGATGTACCATCTAGCCTTGAAGATAGCTCACCGTGTTCTTTCGGAGTGTCTCTTTCCTAGGACGGAGACGCCCCAAAAGATCAAGACGGATGAGCTATTCTTGCTCTATTGCATGCTTTATGGACGCCGTGCAGATTGTGCTACTCTCTTGGCTGCTACGATGAGCAAGCTCAAAAACAAGTCGAAGGGAAACATCGGATATGGTGGGATAGTTACCCACATTGCTAGGAGTTTTGGTGTAGATTTTTCTGCTTGCACCCGCATACCGGCCGTTCCTTTAGGGCTACATGCATTCATGGTTAGGGGTCTCATTTTCCCCACACATGGAGGTCCGCCTTATGCGGGCATGCCTTGGGAGACTAGGACGGGCAGGGGTATAGAGTGGTTGCCGGAGTATTCCATTATGGCGGGACGCCATAATTGGAAGGAGACGTTCGTTGCGATGCATGCGAACAGGATAGTAGCTCCCCCTTACGTCCCACCACCGGTTGTCGAGAAGGAGGATATGGGAGATCAGTTTGAGAGTGGAGGAGGAGCGGAGCAGGAGTTTGGCACGTTTCCGGACCAGCCGGAGGCGGCCCCAGATGTACCTAGATGCTCTCCACGTCCAGCTAGAGCCTCAGGCTCGTCATCTCGCCGCGCTAGCGTGAGTGAGAGGCCCACGTGGATGACCACACCTCCCACATGGTATGGCGTTCCCCCTCCTTGGTCCACGGAGCAGCCAGCAACACCACCACCAGCACCAGCACCATCCGACGCCCCAGCATGGTACAGTCACGCCACGGGATGGTACGAGCAGATGCCGGATTGGGCTACCGGACTTTCAGAGAGAGTTGGAGCGTTGGAGATCCGGGCCGACACTAGAGACGGACGCCTCGACGACCTCGACCACATGATGAGGGACGTCTACCGCCAACAGTTTGGGCGGCACTACGACTCCAGCTTCTCCCTATTCCCGCTTCCGCCGGCGCCGCAGTGATTCGATGCATGACCGTTCGTTTTAGACATTCCCGCCACCACTTTGTGAGTTTCTTTTTCTTTTCTTTCTTTTCCTTCTTTCTTTTGAACATTAGGGACAATGTTCGTCCTAAGTATGGGGTGGGATGTACTAAAAAGTTTGTAATAACTCTACTTACTATGTTCGCTTTCAATTGAGACTATCGTTGCATGTTCATTATGTGTTGCACGTTTCCTTATTGCATTGTATGAAAAGTGACTTGAAAAACCCATAAAAATTGAAAATTTTCTCAATTTTGAGCTTCTAATGAATTGAGATGATTTCCATGATAATCACTACTTGTGAATTGAGTTTGATGACAATTGCATGCTTAAAAGGATTGTGAATTGAAAAGAATTTGAATGAATGAATTATACCTCTTTTGCAAGTTTCGTAATGTGATTATGTTACCTAAATCATGCTAGGAAATTGAAGTTGAAATCACATTATAAGTTCCTATACTTCTTGTTGAAATGATTAAGGCAATTCGATACTTTCTTTCTTCTTTCTTTGATCATCTAGCTCCTCATTGAAATATTAGCCTCCTTTACCTATCCGGGGATTTGGAGAAGAGAATGAGAAAAAGGCATGTTTGATGTGGGAGGGCCATGAGAGCAATTATTTGCAATCAAATGAATAGAAAGAAATTGTAGGTTTGGGGAAGTCAATCATGACGATGAGTAACTCGACACCATTCACATAGCCGGGTGTTTTTGTCTTGCCAAAGTCGGATTTAGCGATATTCCTAGCGGATTATGGTATGTGCGCTAAGGGTTTGAGGCATCTCTTGAAAAATTGAGAAACGCCGATCTCCTAGGCTTCGGTTTTTGTGCACCTCTATCCATAACTCCAAAAGTAAAGTCGAAAAATGAAAAGGAGAGAGCGAAGCTCTAAGTTGAAGTGTTGCGGGAACCGCATAAGAAGAAGAAGGTAGTTGTCCCCTTTCCCGGATTTATACACCACTTTCCCTTAAAGTTTTCCCCTCGCTTCCGTATTCTAAACCTTTTCTTTGAAAGTCCTTAAGATCAAAAGAATGTGATATGACTTGGTGATCTAAATTGAAGTTTCTTGTGATTGATTTTGATAATGTTTGAAGGTTATAATGCTTGCTTAGAAGTCAAATTGGTTCATGAATTTTCTTTGCTTTTTACTCTTTAATTGAGTGTGTGAAAGTTTGATAAACGATTGAAGCAAGGTTTGAGAATGATCTATTCTTTAGAAGTCACGTTCATCCAAAAAGAAGGTACACATATTTCATCCTAACTCTTGTTTAAAGCTTTTTGAAAGACCTTGCTTAGGGACAAGCAAGTGTTAAGTATGGGGTTATTTGTTAGCATGAAATATTGTGATATTTTAGGCACGTTTTCTAAACGCATTTGATTCATATTGATAGTCTTTGATTGAACTTTGCTGCATATGTGAGCTAGTATTACCTATATTGTCGATATGGATGTCTACACTAGTTCTATGTTGATTATAGGTGATTTGGAGCTATTTCCGAACGAAATCGAGCAAGGGAGAGTTGATTTGATATGTCCATGGATTGAGGACATTCTTAGGAAGCAAATTGGAGTTTTAGCTTGAGGAATGCACGAGGCTAGGGAAGAATCACGTTCTTGCCCTAAACCACGCTCTAAAATACGGCCGTACTACAAACCACGTTTAGTTCCACGGCCGTGGAACCCTGCAAGGGAAGCGTGATGCATTCCAGTAACTATTACGGCCGTGGAATAAATGGTACAAACCGTGACCTAATCCACGCCCTAAATTACGGTCGTGAGAACTTCCACGACCGTGATCTTGGCGAATCTTTTCGCCACACTTTGAAGCCACGATCTTTTGAAGATTGGGTCGAGCCGATATTTTATCTTGCCCTATAAAAAGACGGACGAAGCAAGATTCCGTCATACCCGCTTACACCCGCCATCTTCTCTTAGCGGCATTTATCGACGCTTAGGATCGTTCATCTCCGCTTAAGGAATTTCAACGCCGTTTGGTCTTCGCTTGGAAGCATTGATCATCTCATTGGAGATTGAAGTTCACATCGGGGAATTGCCCTAATCTCGCACTTTTGGTGGAGATTGTTGTTGAGATCTCTCTTCTTGTTTAGGTTTGAGTTGGAAAACGGATTGACATCCCGTTTTCCCTTCTTTCCTAAAGTTGTGATTGTTTGTTTTATTCTGAATCCTTTGACAATACTTGTTCTCTTTGTGACTTTGAGATTGGTTTGAAGATTATTGAAAGTTCTTGAAAGTTTTCATCTTTCTATCTTTTAATTCTTGAATTGATATCAACATGATTGTTATTGGCTAAAAACCCTTAACAATTCTAAGGTGAAAGGTTGATAGTTGTGGCTTAGATGATGATAGATCGATCGTAAACAGATTAGACCCTGAGAGTTAGAGAGAATCGCCGACAACCCTAAATTACGGCCTGTTCTTGAGTCCACGGCCGTGGAACCTCAAGAACTAACCGTGATTTCCCCTAAGTCCACGAATTTGCTTTTACTTTAATCCAAAGTTAAAGATTTGCTTTAATTCTTGTCTTTAGATCTTTTCTATACTGAAGCCTCAACAACCTTTATAGAGAGTATCATTTAGGTGGGTCATATAAGGTTTTTTGGAACTTCACCGTATGATTACCTTACTTTCGTATACCTTTGCATACCTCAACTCTGTCCTTATATCTTTAGTATATCTTGAATCGATTGCCACAGCTGGATTCTTGGATCTTTAGGATTGTTGTTTTCCCAATAATTTGAAAAGCTTCATACATTCACTTGCTTGATAATCTATAACTGAATTTGTTCCCCCAAATCCCTATGTTCGATACTCTGGAATTCTTGCTTAACTATATCGATCCGTACACTGCGGGTTCGCTTGCTTGATTTCTGGTTTTATATTTAAAGCTTATTTGCACGCACGCTAAGTGGCGAACAAGTTTTTGGCACCGTTGCCGGGGATTTGGTTTAGGCCGAATTCGGTTATCGGTTGTCAAGCTTGGGAGCTTCTCCCTTGTTATTTGATATCTCTTTGAGTGCATGCGCAGGTCTAGGAACACCGAGGATCTCTTACCTCTTGATCAAGAGCTTGAGAGGACTTTAAGGCAAAAGCATAAGGAAAAGAAAATGGCTGAAGAACACGAACGTGATCTTCAATCGGAGCTAGCGGAGAAAGAAGCTCAACTCCTATGGAGTGAGAAGACACGTAGGGAAGAAACGGATCGTCATCAAATGAAGGTTGACGATCTAACTGATATGATGTTCCAAATGAGGATTGAGATAAACAACCTCAAGGAGAAAAAGAAAAGGAGGAGACCGGGAAGATCGGTTAGAGCCAACTCATCTAATGATGATAGCGACTCCTCCATGCCACCGCTAGAGGAAATTGATCCAACGATCAATGTGAATCCATTCCATCCACGGGCAGCTGCTAATCGCCGTGTTCCACCTAGGAATGCTAGGATCGAACGTGTGGATGAGGAGCCAAGAACTCTTGGCCAAAGAATGGATCCAACGCAGCAACCACGCCGTCTAGGTGTGAACTTTGATGCTGATGATGTACAAGGGTTTAGCTTCAACCCTCAAGTTATTACTCTTGTTCGCCAAAACCAATTTGGCGGGACAAGCCCTGAATCTCCACACCAATACTTGCAAAACTTTGAGTGTATGATGGAGACAATGAGGCCGAAGAACGCGACTACCAACAACTATAAGCTCAAGCCTTTCTTCTTCTCCTTGAAGGGGAAAACATTGTATTGGTATCAAGCTCTTCCTAGTGGGAAACTAGACACATGGGAAGACCTTTCCGCGGAATTCCTCACTAAGTTCTTTCCGCCATCCAAAACGGCGGAACTTAGAGGTAAGATTAATGCATTTTCCATGAGATCTAACGAAAGTTTGTTTCAATCTTGGGAAAGATTTCAGGATTTGCTCTTGGATTGTCCTCATCATGGCATATCCAAGCTTGCATTGCTAGAGATATACTATAAAGGGCTGGATGTGGAGACACAATTCAAGCTCCAATCCCTCTCATGTGGTACATTCATGGAGATGAGAGAAGATGACGCTTGGGACTTTATTGAGAAGCAAGCAAGGGTCATAGAGAAGTATTCTCACCGGAAGGTAGAGGGAAATCGTGTGGAGCAAGGAGCAAAGCTCACACATGAAGCTCAAAATCAAATTTTCTCCCTCAACAATGAAATCAAAGAGTTGAAGGAGACTATCAAGACCAACTTTCCAAAGCAACAAGGAAAGGATGTTGGCTACTTGGGCAACAACAACAATGGTGGTGAGAATACAAACCGCAACAACAATAACCGGAACAACAACCGGAATAATTGGAATAGCAACAACAACAACCGGAACAATAATTGGAACAACAATAGGGGTTCAAACAACAACAATTGGCGCTCCAATCAACAAAACTCCGGTAACTCTTATCCTTCCAATTCGAATTCACTAACTCCACCTTCCTCTTCCTCTACTCCTTTGAAAAGCCAGGGGCAAACATCTAATGGAGGAAACACTTCGGGGAAGGAGAAGCCCGATCCCATGTTGGAAACGATTTTGGGAAACCTTCAAGGATTGGAGAACCGCATCATTAAGGTTGATGATCAAATTTCTAAGGTTGATAAAGCCCAAAAGGTTTTAGAAAACCAAATGTTCAGCCATGCGGAGGAAGTTCCTAGGAATCAAGGGAAACTTCCAGGAAAGACGGAGGACAACCCTAAGGGAAGGGTGATGGCAATCACGACTAGGAACGGAGTGACTACAACCGATCCGCAACCTAAGTTTGTTGAAGTCTCCGTAGAGAAAGACAAAGAGAAAGGGAAGGAGAAGGAGGATGTCTACGTTCCTCCTCCGGCTTACAAACCTCCCCTACCATTCCCTCAATCTAGAGCAAGAGCGCGCCTAGATAAACAATTTGGTAAGTTTATAGAACTCATGAGCAAGCTGCATATTAATATACCTTTCATTGATGCTATTGTAGGTATGCCGGCTTATGGCAAGTTCTTAAAGGAGCTCCTCTCCAACAAGAGGAAGCTAGAGGATTTTGGAGAGGTTAAGATGAGTTCGGATTCTTCGGATCTCATCAAGACGATGAAGGAGAAAATGCCCCCAAAGATCAAGGATCCGGGGTCATTTTGTATTCCCATAGGAGTGGGAGATGTCACATATGATGCATTATGTGACTTAGGAGCAAGTGTGAGCATCATACCACTTGCATTATGTAGGAAGATTTAGGCGACCCTAAACCGGTGAAGATGACGTTGTACATGGCGGATCGATCCATCACTCGCCCCGTCGGTATTGTAGAAGACGTCCCAATCAAGCTAGGTAAATTATTTGTTCCCATTGATTTTATTGTGCTTGACATTCCTGCAGATAGTCCGGTCCCGATCATACTCGGAAGACCGTTTCTTGCAACTTCCGGCTGCATAGTCGATTGCAAGAATGCTAGACTCGCCTTTGACATAGGAGAAGAGAAGGTAGAGTTCGTTCTTTCCACTCTAGTGAAGGAGCCAATCTTTGATGAGGATATATTCAATATCCAAGATGAAGAGGGGTTGTCTAGAGAGGAGGTAAGTGCGATTCTCTTCAAGGATCCTTTGCAAAAGGTTATTACTATGAGTCTAACGAATGTAGGGGAAGAAGAGGAGTGCAATGAGGCAATTAAAGCCTTAGAAGCACAAGAGGAAGTATGTGAAGAGGAGTTTGAGAAACTCCACGACGAGGCAGAAAACGTGAGAATCCACGGCCATACACTATATTCCACGGCCGTGGATTTCACAAACCAAAGCGTGGCTCACTCCAGAGGGTTACACGGTCGTGGAGGAAACAGAGCAACCGTATTTCCCTTCCACGCCCTAAACCACGGCCGTGGAGGATGCATGGAAACCGTGATTCAGGCTGTGGAAGAGGGTGATCGTGCCACTTCTTCAACTTCTTTTGATTCTTCTCCCACACCTTCTACACCCTTAGACACTTCTAAGGAGGCATCGGATGCTCCTCAAGAGCCATTGGAAGCTCCGAAAGCAATGGAACTAAAGCCACTTCCTACTCATCTAAGGTACGCTTTTCTAGGACCTAACTCTACTTATCCGGTTATTGTTAGTTCCGATCTAACCATAGATGAACATAGTAAGCTTATGGTTGTCCTTAGGAAACATAGGAAAGCCTTAGGCTATACTATAGAAGACTTAGTAGGAATCAAACCCTCCCTATGCATGCATAAAATATTAATGGAGGAAGACTTTAGGACTTCAAGACAACCTCAAAGGCGGTTGAATCCGACCATGAAGGAGGTTGTCAAGAAGGAAATCCTTAAACTTCTTGATGCAGGTATCATCTATCCTATCTCCGATAGTAAGTGGGTGAGTCCGGTTCAAGTAGTTCCGAAGAAGGGAGGAATGACGGTCATCACCAACAAGAATAACGAACTCATTCCTACCCGAACCGTAACGGGATGGCGGATGTGCATAGACTACCGCAAGCTTAACAACGCGACGAGGAAGGATCACTTCCCACTACCCTTCATCGATCAAATGCTTGAAAGGTTAGCACAACATTCTCACTTTTGCTATCTTGACGGTTATAGTGGTTTCTTTCAGATTCCGATACACCCGGATGATCAGGAGAAGACCACATTCACGTGCCCATGGGGTACGTTCGCTTATAGGAGAATGCCGTTCGGGCTTTGCAACACCCCAGCCACCTTTCAAAGGTGCATGATGGCCATCTTCTCCGAATACATTGAGGAAATCATGGAGGTCTTCATGGATGACTTCTCCGTATACGGTTTCTCTTTTGACAATTGCCTTTCTAACCTTTCTCTTGTTTTACAAAGGTGTGAAGACACTAACCTAGTTCTTAATTGGGAGAAGTGTCAATTTATGGTAAAGGAAGGAATTGTATTAGGACACCTAATCTCTAGTAGAGGGATAGAGGTGGATAAGGCGAAAATAGAGACTATAGAGAAGCTTCCTCCCCCAACTTCGGTGAAAGGGATAAGAAGTTTCCTAGGACATGCTGGATTCTATAGACGCTTCATAAAAGACTTCTCAAAAATATCAAAACCGCTAACTAATCTATTGATGAAGGATGCAGTTTTTGATGTAACACCCCGATTCCGCGGGACTCGGGATGCTACGGGCGGAGACCTCACAATGGGTCCCGACCCTTAGCCTGACAACAATTTCACTGGATCTTACAACAAGACACAAATAAAGGCAAAACCGAAATTCATTTTAATGCAATGATATGAACCCCAAAAGAAAACAACGAAAGACTTCATCCGAGATACAACGCTAAAGGCAACCGCCATACACGCGACATACATAATACCCTAAACAATACATAAAAACAACCCCCAAAACCCATCCTAAAATGTACGGACCCCGGCTGCCCACTCTTCCGGATCTCTCGGCCGCGTCCCTAACCTGCAAGGCAACTACAACAATATCGGTATAAAACCGTTAGCTAGCATTCAAGGCATTAGAATCATGGTATTGGCACACACACACATAAGGCATCATAAACATACAACATGTTCCAAAACACACAATCCGGTTTATTATCTTTTTATTATTAGGTCATATCCCGTTCTAATTCAACTTCTTTTGTGACACGAGAATCTTAAAGATCTCGCCCTTGTCCCCTTTCACCATACGGGTTTGTACTTGATGCGGATCAGCATCACCCGATGGGCTGGTCGCAAGGCACCTCCCAGTCATCCCCATTTTGGACTGGACAAGCGGTCACCGTCCGTTATCATACACTTGGGCCAAATATAAACATATAAAGTCGGTGGTCCTATTACCGGTTTAGATGTTATAACATAAGCAATAAACACACACATAAACAATAAACACACACCACCAAACACGCATTGAAACTAATACAAAGAATACGAGCTAAGTAAGTCCGAAGACTTACCTCGTCCCATACATAATCCCGCTAACCACCGCTCTCAAATTCCCATAGGAAGGCATCAACGCCTGTAAAAAGGCACACGATCAACATCTCTCTCACATGCTAGAAGTCCTAAGACTTCTAGTCTCGATGATCTCGCAAGATCATAAACCATAACCGTAATAGGATAACAACCTCCTAATCCTCACGATCTCACAAGGTCATAACCATCACAACACATGCTAGGATACTCTCGTCATAGTCACCATAATCTCAACAAGATCATACAACTATAATTTCAATCCTCATAAGCTCACAAGATCAACCCAAACACTCAACGCCCTACAATCCTCACAAGATAACATCAACACCTCCATCCTTATAACGATCATAAATCCTCACAACTCACCTAAGGTCCAAAGCCACTACTTGGCATTTACTCTAAGTTACGCTAGATTATCCAACCTAGCATGATACTAATACTAAACATAACTAAATCGAGGGAAGAGATACTCACACGACGTCAACGGATGTCGACTTGGACTCATTCTGCCTTTATGGGGTCGTTCCCGAACCTAGCACCAAAACTAAACAAATTTAGCTTGTAAGCTAAATTTGATCGGAATATATATATATATATTACATATAAATCTAAGGAACTTGTTTTAAAAAAACGACGAGGTTAAAATCCCGCTAAAATATTTTCCGAGGCCAAATACCCAACGTCACAACATGTGTCATAAATCCGTAATAAATCCAACAAAGGGAATAACTGTTAATGTATATAAATATGAAATAAACTCGTATTTAAACTCCAAGGTTAAAACCCGTAAAAACATTTTCTGGACAAATTATACAATTTCCGCATATGGGTCATATTCAGTAATTAATTCCTTTGGGCCATATTCCATAAATAAAACTGCAGGGCTAAATATTCAAATTTCCAAAAACCTGGGTCAAATCTGTAAATACAAAACTATGGGTCCAAACTGTAATTAAAAAATATGGGTACATTATGTAATTATACCAAAGCAGGGGGGTCCGGTTTAATAAATGGAAATTAGGGTTTCTTTGAGCCCTTCATTTGATGGCGGCGGCAGAGGCAAACACAAGCAGCTGAGGCGGCATAGCGTGTGTCGTTGGCTCCGACGGCGAGGCGCAGGCAGGGCACGGCAGTCCCCGGCGACAGTGGCGGCAACAAGGCGGCGACAAAGGCAGTCAGCGGTGGAGAAAAGAGAAGAAAGGAAAGGCCATCGGTGAGGCGGATCTTGGGCGGAGCTGCTGGGGCAAGGCGTCACGCAGGGTAGGCGAAGGTGGAGATGCGGAGTCCCTAGCCTGCTTGCTGTAACCCGGGAGAAGGCGGCCTGAAATTGAGAGGGAGGAGAAACTCCAGCAACGCCGGTCAGTTTCAAATCTACGAGAAGAAAGGGAGGCAACCCAGGGGGCTCTTGCAGCTTCTGTTAGTTCGACTATCACAGTGGAGGTAAAAGAGGGTTGCGAGCTGGGCAGGGGAGCGAAGTGAGAGGGCTGCGAGAGAGGGCATTGCACGGTGGGAAAAGGAGATGGGAGTGAAGGGTCAAGAATCTGTAGGGCTGAGAAGAGGGTTAGCTGCAAGCGTGTAGGGGGAAGGTTACGTGTGAGAGAGAGGTGAAGGCAGAGCTGCAGAAAGGGCACCATCATCACGCTGGAAAGAGAGACAGGGAAAAGAATAGAGCGAAGAAAAGTAAAAGAAAAAGAATTAAAAGGGGATATGCCATTTAACTCGATTAAACAATCTGAACGGAATTTTCGAATCGGAAATTTCCGACTTTTTCGACTAAAGTAAAATACGGAAATGCGTATATGTACACCAAAACAATAAAATACCCGAAAAGTTATTTTTATGTGGAAGAAATATATATATTTTTTTAAAAATAATAGTAAAAAGAACTCTTGTGCTGCGAACGGATCGAAAGTAGGGAGAAAATTAAAAAAAATCGGAACGAACCCAAAAGAACGGGGCGTTACATCAGATCCTCCTAAAAACAAGTTTCGTCCCGAAACTTGCTATACGCCGAACTTCTCGGTCCCTAAGGCCGAGGTATGAACTCTCACGCTAAGAAGGCTGAAACCTTCTAATCTATATACACAAACTACTCGAACTACCATCACAAGATATATCAGGACATATAACACACTCCCGCACATGACACAACTACACATATAATCACACATGCACATAACTCAAACAAGGGGAGAAATAGGTCTAACACATTGATTCCATCGATGTTACTAGATCCGCGTAAAACTCAACCAAAAATACTAGCCTTCGTCTTCCGTTAGACTCATTGGTTCCTCGTCTACCACTAGATCCTCATAACTGACAACATGTCTCAAGTCATGTATGTACTCTCCCGATTGCTACTCATGAAACACCGGGTGAACACTCTCTACTCTCGGCGGAAATGCCAACTTGTAAGTCACTTCTCCAACTCGCGTTAAGATCTCAGAAATGTCCAATATATCGGAAACTCAACTTCATTCTCAGGTCCTTTTCAATGTGGCATTTCCATTATGTTTCTCCTTGATCGTCTCAAACAAAGAAGATCGAATCTTTCCATTTACACATTGGGCTTTGGTTCTTGTCAAACCAACTTTGATTTCATGTTTCCTCAAAAATTATTGCACGCTCCAAGTAAGGAAGGGAGTAATTTACTTCCCACTACTTCTACTAACAAGACATGTATGTTGTTACTTCCCACTTTTACATCAGTACTTAACCCAGACCTTGTCTTGAAGAAACGCCTGCAACTTCTTTCACATCCTTCGGGATTGACATCCCGAGACAACTTGTCATACAACTTCTCTCTTCTTCGAGAGTATACCAAAGTATCTTATCCGGGGCATTAGTAAGCCCAAATGAAACCACTACAGCCTCATGGTGACCATGCCATGTACAGACTGCCGTATTTGCAATATCCTGACCTCGAATTTCTCAATTGGTGGCAATCAGACCTTAAATATATTTTAGAAGAGACTACCGACCCTTGCAACTAATCACTAGATCATCCCTTCGTGGTAAGGGATACCTGTCCTTTATCATAATCTTGCTCAACTCACGGTAATCGATGTACAAACGGTGATAACCTTCTCCCTTTTCGCAAACTGGTGCCCTCAATAACAACTTCAAATTAAGAGTTCAAGATAACATTCGGAGTTCTCCATAGCATTTCACTATTTCTAATGAACCCTTTTCAATAAGTTCTTGAAATTGCTCCTTCACTTGCTTCCACAACCCATGTCTCTTCACAAACGTCATTTCATACGGCGCCTTAGATATCGGAATTGATTCAAGCTTGACCTTATGGGAAAAATCCACATTCTGACGTATTGGAATCCGTGATATCATATCTCAGTTTTCGTATTTTACTTTTCGTCCCCTAACATAAGACTGGCACAACCTTGTCTTAAAACTTGACAAGTGGTCATGATACTAATGATCAATCTCGATCTATTGAGGTGACATCTTTTAAACACGTATCTTGTTCTATCTGTAGCTACAATGTCGACCGTCTTCCTTTTACAAATCATTCATTTCCCGAACTCGTGGAACTTGCTCAAATTTTCCGACTCTTGAAGTCTTGGTTGAGTAATATTTCAGCTTAATCCCCCTTTTTACTTCGAAGGAGAGACGATAATAATATTTCTTGATTTCGCACATTTTTTTTTTTTTACGAAGGCCTAACTATAAGACTTAATCATGCCTTATAACAAATCGATCTTATCTTCTTCGCTTTCCCTGACATCCCATCATATGGGAGGAGCTCTTCATATTTTACATAAGCTTTCACCATAGACATCATCTCTGCAACTAGGCGTAGAAATTTATACTTCATCTTCTTATGCACTTGTCCACCCGACAACAGGATGTTCAATTTCTAAATCTTTCCTATACCTCTTGTATGTCTTGTGTAGACTTTATAGCTTCCAAGCTTCAGCCTTCTCTCACTCTTGTTGGCCCCCTTATGTATCTCTCGTTATCCACGAACAACCTCACAACCGTACCAATATGCCTTTAGGTAACATTCCCAAACCACAATCACCGAAAGATTCACTCATAACTCTACCAAGCACTCACATTATTACCTAAGCTTGCAGCGTTGCCCTAATCCAGATTCCTCATTTCTTGCTATAGCCACTATGTCTCTTCCGTGTGACTTTAGAAACTTGACTTATCTCTTGCCCGTGGTAACATATCATCCATTTCATACCCTGCATCCCCTATATACTCCCGTTTACATACCACCTCCATGACACCTTACCTTCTTCTTGATTCACTACTTCCCCTTTACCATGGTCAAACTTTAAAATCTCTAATTCATGTCGTTCTCCCATATGCCAATTTCATGACCTACAAAGGTCGCATAAGGTCATCCAAATCCCTCTGTATGCCCATAATCTTGTTTACTCATCCCCTCTACACTCACCATCACTTGCTAGGATCGATACATTGCTACATGATTAAGCTATTTGCACTTCCCTTGATATAGCTCTTATTACTGATATTCAAGCACCACTAATTTTCCATGTTCGTGTCACCCCTCTTCATGATCCCATCTTCTGGGTTACTCTTCCCACCTACCGTTATCAGTATACAACCTAGGCCTGTGCATTCCCGGGCTCTCGGCGGTCACCGATTAGCTCATTAATGACCCTTTCCAAGATCAACGACTTGCCCTCCTACCACACTTCCATGTTACCATACTCCTGAAGGATACCCCTCGGGGTACTTTGCCTTAAACTTCACTAGCCCATTCTACTCTACTTCCAACTTCATTGGCTCCTATTACGCTCCTTTCCTCCTTCCGCTTTTGTAAGATAACTACACCTTCTCGGCTCTTTTGTGTCAAATGACCCTACTTCATAGGCTTAACCGTCCTTCATAATATGTTGTAAGTGTATCTTCTCCACGTCTCTACCGTTAATAATCACTCTCTCTTCTCTTGGTTGGTAACTTAAGCCTTTCGATCCGCGCCCCTTGTTTCATCTTTCATCTTCTAAAGATCATCATCCACACACACTTTCTCCTTCTTAGCTTTGCTCAGTCTCGTCACAATGACGGAAAACTGACTCCACAAGGTAATTCTACTATGTGAATTTCTACCACGTGATCCTCCTCGTAACTCTCAAATTTCTGAATAAGTCACCCGCTTAGAATCTCGCAAAGATCCTCACTACACCCTCCGGTACCTTCGTAAGCTTAACTTACGGTTCTCGTCAATCTTTCACCATTGTTTGACCACACTTTTCATCCTGACTCCCATACTTAGGAGTGCCTATTGAGAACTCGTCTTACTTAGAACTCCACTTTTATTCTCGAGCGAGAATGTAGTCTTCTTTATCTTTAGTTCCTCGACACTGCCCTTGGAAAAATCTTACGTTCATTGTCTCTAGTTGCTTCATTGTTTGTTCAATTGTTGATTTCTTTGGGAACCACCACTTGTCTCTTCTTGCCGCTTTCTTACTTGTACAACTTTCTTCTCAGTTTTTCTTAAACTATCTCGAGGTTCTCTTCCATTTGTTTGTCCTTCGTTTACGTCATTTCTAATCCTCCGCTTCGACGTCCTCTTAAAGGAGTCCGAGAAACACCAAGATGTTTGTCAAAACATGATACTCAACTCGGTACTTGAGCATACTCATCCTCATATGTAAACTATCCCGAGCCAAACCGCGTCATCAAAGCGGCAATGATAACTTTCTTTCATCATAACTATAAGGTCCCAAAAAAAAAAAAAAAAAAAAAACATATGCTACTATATATCCTAGTATACGTATATGACTATATAAGTCCTATGTCCACATTGTTATAACCACCATCTCACATCCAAGCAAAACTATTACAACAAAACAAGGTCACAACACTTTATGATATCATCATGCCACATGTACAAACTTTATATCAATATAAAAATCATGCCATCATTTTCACATAACAAGCCCATCATGCATAACTATAATCCACATAAAATAATATTCCAACAACATCCTAGGCCCACGATAAATATCTACATAACTACACATATCTATATATATATATATATATACTAAAAATCCAATAAACTATGCTGCCGAGATCCACGGAAGGAGTGGTGGTCCGTACATTCTACCCCGACTCATGCATGTGATTTTGAAAACGAAAACTCAGAACCCGCGGGGTTCTGTTTATTCCTTATTCGGCCTTTAGAAGATTGCGAGTGCCATTGTTGTCAACCTAGGGCTCTGATACCACTTTTGTAACACCCCGATTCCGCGGGACTCGGGATGCTACGGGCGGAGACCTCACAATGGGTCCCGACCCTTAGCCTGACAACAATTTCACTGGATCTTACAACAAGACACAAATAAAGGCAAAACCGAAATTCATTTTAATGCAATGATATGAACCCCAAAAGAAAACAACGAAAGACTTCAGCCGAGATACAAAGCTAAAGGCAGCCGCCATACACGCGACATACATAATACCCTAAACAATACATAAAAACAACCCCCAAAACCCATCCTAAAATGTACGGACCCCGGCTGCCCACTCTTCCGGATCTCTCGGCCGCGTCCCTAACCTGCAAGGCAACTACAACAATATCGGTATAAAACCGTTAGCTAGCATTCAAGGCATTAGAATCATGGTATTGGCACACACACACATAAGGCATCATAAACACACAACATGTTCCAAAACACACAATCCGGTTTATTATCTTTTTATTATTAGGTCATATCCCATTCTAATTCAACTTCTTTTGTGACACGAGAATCTTAAAGATCTCGCCCTTATCCCCTTTCACCATACGGGTTTGTACTTGATGCGGATCAGCATCACCCGATGGGCTGGTCGCAAGGCACCTCCCAGTCATCCCCATTTTGGACTGGACAAGCGGTCACCGCCCGTTATCACACTTGGGCCAAATATAAACATATAAAGTCGGTGGTCCTATTACCGGTTTAGATGTTATAACATAAGCAATAAATACACACATAAACAATAAACACACACCACCAAACACGCATTGAAACTAATACAAAGAATACGAGCTAAGTAAGTCCGAAGACTTACCTCGTCCCATACATAATCCCGCTAACCACCGCTCTCAAATTCCCATAGGAAGGCATCAACGCCTGTAAAAAGGCACACGATCAACATCTCTCTCACATGCTAGAAGTCCTAAGACTTCTAGTCTCAATGATCTCGCAAGATCATAAACCATAACCGTAATAGGATAACAACCTCCTAATCCTCACGATCTCACAAGGTCATAACCATCACAACACATGCTAGGATACTCTCGTCATAGTCACCATAATCTCAACAAGATCATACAACTATAATCTCAATCCTCATAAGCTCACAAGATCAACCCAAACACTCAACGCCCTACAATCCTCACAAGATAACATCAACACCTCCATCCTTATAACAATCATAAATCCTCACAACTCACCTAAGGTCCAAAGCCACTACTTGGCATTTACTCTAAGTTACGCTAGATTATCCAACCTAGCATGATACTAATACTAAACATAACTAAATCGAGGGAAGAGATACTCACACGACATCAACGGATGTCGACTTGGACTCATTCTGCCTTTATGGGGTCGTTCCCGAACCTAGCACCAAAACAAAACAAATTTAGCTTGTAAGCTAAATTTGATCGGAATATATATATATATATTACATATAAATCTAAGGAACTTGTTTTAAAAAAAATGACGAGGTTAAAATCCCACTAAAATATTTTCCGAGGCCAAATACCCAACGTCACAACATGTGTCATAAATCCGTAATAAATCCAACAAAGGGAATAACTGTTAATGTATATAAATATGAAATAAACTCGTATTTAAACTCCAAGGTTAAAACCCGTAAAAACATTTTCTGGACAAATTATACAATTTCCGCATATGGGTCATATTCAGTAATTAATTCCTTTGGGCCATATTCCATAAATAAAACTGCAGGGCTAAATATTCAAATTTCCAAAAACCTGGGTCAAATCTGTAAATACAAAACTATGGGTCCAAACTGTAATTAAAAAATATGGGTACATTATGTAATTATACCAAAGCAGGGGGGTCCGGTTTAATAAATGGAAATTAGGGTTTCTTTGAGCCCTTCATTTGATGGCGGCGGCAGAGGCAAACACAAGCAGCTGAGGCGGCATAGCGTGTGTCGTTGGCTCCGACGGCGAGGCGCAGGCAGGGCACGGCAGTCCCCGGCGACAGTGGCGGCAACAAGGCGGCGACAAAGGCAGTCGGCGGTGGAGAAAAGAGAAGAAAGGAAAGGCCATCGGTGAGGCGGATCTTGGGCGGAGCTGCTGGGGCAAGGCGTCACGCAGGGTAGGCGAAGGTGGAGATGCGGAGTCCCTAGCCTGCTTGCTGTAACCCGGGAGAAGGCAGCCTGAAATTGAGAGGGAGGAGAAACTCCAGCAACGCCGGTCAGTTTCAAATCTACGAGAAGAAAGGGAGGCAACCCAGGGGGCTCTTGCAGCTTCTGTTAGTTCGACTATCACAGTGGAGGTAAAAGAGGGTTGCGAGCTGGGCAGGGGAGCGAAGTGAGAGGGCTGCGAGAGAGGGCATTGCACGGTGGGAAAAGGAGATGGGAGTGAAGGGTCAAGAATCTGCAGGGCTGAGAAGAGGGTTAGCTGCAAGCGTGTAGGGGGAAGGTTACGTGTGAGAGAGAGGTGAAGGCAGAGCTGCAGAAAGGGCACCATCATCACGCTGGAAAGAGAGACAGGGAAAAGAATAGAGCGAAGAAAAGTAAAAGAAAAAGAATTAAAAGGGGATATGCCATTTAACTCGATTAAACAATCTGAACGGAATTTTCGAATCGGAAATTTCCGACTTTTTCAACTAAAGTAAAATACGGAAATGCGTATATGTACACCAAAACAATAAAATACCCGAAAAGTTATTTTTATGTGGAAGAAATAAATATATTTTTTTAAAAATAATAGTAAAAAGAACTCTTGTGCTGCGAACGGATCGAAAGTAGGGAGAAAATAAAAAAAATCGGAACGAACCCAAAAGAACGGGGCGTTACATTTGAGTTTTCGCAGGAATGCTTGGATGCGTTTAACATGATCCGGGAAGCTCTAATTTCAGCACCTATCATCCAACCTCCGGATTGGACTCTTCCCTTTGAGGTTATGTGCGATGCTAGTGACGTAGCTATAGGAGTTGTTCTTGGACAACGAAAGGAAGGGCGAACCCATGCCATATACTATGCTAGCAAGACGCAAGATGAAGCGCAGCTCAACTACGCCACTACGGAAAAGGAATTTTTAGCCATTATTTATGCTATTGACAAGTTCCGCTCTTATCTTGTAGGTGCAAAGGTGATTGTCTACACGGATCATGTTGCGATCCGGTACCTCCTTGCAAAGAAAGATGCGAAGCCAAGGCTAATTAGATGGATTCTTCTCCTACAAGAATTCGATCTAGAGATCCGCGACAAGAAGGGTTCGGAAAATTCTGTTACGGATCATTTGAGTCGCCTAACACATCTAGAGGACGACCACTTACCTATAGATGACTCCTTCCCGGACGAACACCTACACATTATTGAGGAGTGCATCGATGTGATCTCCAAAGGTAACGAACCATGGTTTGCTGATTTTGTTAACTATTTGGTTTGTCAGGAAATACCACCCGGATTATCCTACGCATAGAGAAAGAAGTTCTTTAAGGATGTCCGGAAATACTTTTGAATGAACCTCTCCTCTTTAAGAGAGGTCCGGATGGCATCATTCGGCGATGTGTGCCGGAAGATGAGATGCAAAGTGTCATCCGCCATTGTCATTCACTACCATGTGGAGGACACGCTAGTTCGAACAAGACTAGCGCTAAGGTATTGCAATCTGGATTTTTTTGGCCTACTTTATTTAGAGATGTGCAATCCTTTGTTTCCTGCTGCGATGCTTGTCAAAGAACAGGAAATATCTCTAAGAGGAATGCGATGCCTCTCAATAACATCCAAGAGGTGGAGATTTTCGACGTTTGGGGAGTTGATTTTATGGGACCGTTCCCATCATCGTGTGGAAACCAATATATACTCTTGGCGGTGGATTACGTTTCTAGATGGGTGGAAGTAATTGCCTCTCCCACCAATGATGCCATGGTGGTGGTTAAGTTCTTCAACAAGACCATCTTTCCACGATTTGGGACACCAAGGACTATCATTAGTGATGGAGATTCTCACTTCATTGCCCGGCGCTTTGAAGCTCTTCTAGCTAAGTATGGGGTTAGTCACAAGATCGCCACCCCTTATCATCCACAAACTAGTGGACAAGTTGAGATCTCAAATCGGGAGATCAAAGAAATCCTAGAGAAGACGGTTTCAAGGAGTAGGAAGGATTGGTCCTTGAAGCTTGATGATGCATTATGGGCGTACCGGACTGCGTACAAGACGCCCATAGGAACCACACCATACAACCTTGTGTATGGAAAGTCTTGTCACTTGCCGGTAGAGTTGGAGCACAAGGCGTTTTGGGCTATCAAATGGTTGAATTTCAGCATGAAGGAAGCGGGAGAGAAGCGTCTCTTGAACCTTAATGAGCTTGAAGAACTCCGCTTGAACGCCTATGAGAACGCCAAGATTTATAAGGAGAGAGCAAAGCGTTGGCATGATAAGCATATCATTCCAAAGGACTTCAAAGAAGGAGATCAAGTTCTCCTCTTCAATTCAAGGCTTCGTCTCTTTCCAGGTAAGCTTAAATCTCGTTGGACCGGACCTTTTCTAATCAAACGTATCTTCCCCCATGGTGCAGTTGAAGTATGGGGTGAAGCGGGCGGAAGCTTTAAGGTGAACGGTCAACGACTCAAGAAGTATACGCCGGAACTCCAAGCTGAAGAGTTCGCGCCCACCGCACTCGAATAAGTGCGAGTATGGTCTAGCTACGGACCTTAAACAAAGCGCTTCTTGGGAGGCAACCCAAGGTATTGCATTTACGTTTTTGTTTTCGATTCATAGTTTAGCTTAGTTTAGACGTTTTTGTTTTGTTTTGCCTTCGATTTCTTCCGGTATGTTCGTGTTTTTGGATGTAGGAACAGTGGAAAAGGAAAGGGGAACAGTAATTTTGAAGAAAAGTGACGAAACTTGGACTTTGGAGCATTACAGAGAGTTCCACGGTCTAAACCACGGTCGTGACAGCTACAGTGACCGTAATTTCCAAAAGCCTTTGAAAAATCACAAAATCCACGGTTCCGTACATTTCCACGGCCGTGAAACCCCCCGACAGACCGTGATTTTCAAAAATTTTGCCGGCCACTATATAAACCACGTTCTTCACAAAAACACACCACAAACCCAATTTCCACGCCCTCTTTCACCGATTCCACGCCTCTCACCTCGATTCTCCGTTTGTTAATCGTTTTCAACGATTCTTCGACCCAAACTGAAGCAAATTCGATCACCAACGAGATCCAAGCAACAAATCGAGCGGCAAATCACCAAGGAACGCATAATTCGGATTTTAAAATCCGAAACCTAGGTTTTTTTTCGCTCTTCTCTATCTTTGTCAATTCGGGTTCGTTTTTGCTAGAAATTATAGGAGAACTGATTGAAATTGGAAGGAATTAGACTAGGACTGCTTGATTGTGGAATTTGGTTGTTGTTTGCTGAGATTTGAGAAAGAGCGAGACGAACCACGGTCTCTATCACTTCCACGGCCGTGGAACACCAAGAACAGACCGTGGTTTTGAACAGTAATGGATTTTGTGAGGAGAGTTTCTGGGAGGATTAAGGAGAAGAAAAATGAGAAGGATAAGTGTTTGCTCCTAAACGTGTGTGCAAATAAGTTTTAAATTTATAAAACTAGAATCAAACAAGCGAACCCGCAGTGTACGGATCGACGTAGTTAAGCAAGAATTCCAGAGTATCGAACACAGGGATTTGGGGAGAATAAATCCGATCGTAGGTTATCAAGAAATTGAATGTAAGAGCTTTGCAAATTATTGGGAAAACAACAATCCTAAAGATCCAAGTATCCAGCTGTGGCAATCGATTCAAGATATACTAATGATGTAAGGACAGAGTTAAGATATGCAAAGGTATGCTAATGTAAGGTAATCGTACGGTGAAGTTCCAAAAACCTTATATGACTCACCTACAAGACACTTTCTATACAGGTTGTTGAGGCTTCAATATAGAAAGGTTCTAAAGGCAAGAATTAATGTCAAATACCCAAACTTGTAATCTAAGGATCAAGACTAACTAAATCGATTAAGGTTGTGACACTCACAATCGAGGTAGAGGTTGTTGAGGCTTCACTACCACCTAGAAAAAGCAAGCCTAAACTAAGTTAAAGCAAATCTTTAACTTTGGATTAAAGTAAAAGCAGGTTCGTAAACTTAAGGGAAATTACGGGTGGATCTTGAGATTCCACGGTCGTGGACTTCAAGAACAGGCCGTAATTTAGGGTTGTCGACGATTCTCTCTAACTCTCAGGGTCCAATCTGTTTACGATCGATCTATCATTATCTAAGCCACAACTATCAACCCTTCACCTTAGAATTGTTAAGGGTTTTTAGCCAACAATCATCATTATGATATCAAATTCAAAGATTAAAAGATTGAAAGATGAAAACTTCCGAAAACTTCCAATAAACTTCAAACCAATCTCAAAGTCACAATCAAGAACGAATATTGTCAATAGATTCAGAATAAAGCAAACAATCGCAATATTAGGAAAGAAAGAAGAACGGGATGTCAATCCGTCTTCTAAATCAAACCTAAACAAGAAGAGAAATCTTCTTGCAACAATCTTCCAAAAACTTCGATCTTCCGTCAATCCGGAATTCTCAACAGCAATCTCCACCAAAAGTGCGAGATTAGGGCAACTCCAAGCGTAACGTGGAATACGTCTTTTGCAAGAATTGCACAAATCCAAAGCAAAGGTGCAAGCGTAAGCTTAAAGCGAGGTCGCAAAAGTGCGTCTAAGCGGGGATGACGGAATCTCCCTTTGTCCGTCCTTTTATAGGGCAAGATAAAATATCCACCCGGCCCAATCTTCAAAAGATCGTGGCTTCAAAATGCGGCGAAAAATCGCCAAGATCACGGTCGTGGAAGGTTCCACGACCGTAATTTAGAGCGTGGAAATCAACAGGGTTTGAACCATGGATTCCACGACAGTAAAAGCTTCTGGAATGAATCACGCTTCTCCTGCAGGGTTCCACGGCCGTGGAACTGAACGTGGTTTGTAGTACGGCCGTATTTTAGAGCGTGGTTTAGGGTAAGAACGTGATTCTTCCCTAGCCTCGTGCATTCCTGAAGTTGACATCCATTTTGCTCCTAAGAATGCCCTTAATCCATGGACATACTCAATCAACTCATCTTTGCTCGATTCCGTTCGGAAATGGCTCTCAATCACCTATAATCAACATAAAGCTAGTGTAGACATCCATATCGACAATATAGGCAAACTAGCTCACAAATGCAACAATGCTAAATCAAAGACTATCAATATGAATCAAATACACTTAGAAAACGTGCCTAAAATATCACAATATTTCATGCTAACAAATAACCCCATACTTGCAACTTGCTTGTCCTTAAGCAAGGTCTTTCAAAAGCTTTTAAAACAAGAATTAGGATGAAATATGTGTACCTTTTCAAAGCAATACTTCTTTTGGAGGAATGTGCCTTCTAAAGAATAGATCATTCTCAAATCTTGCTTCGATCGTTTATAAGACTTCCATACACTTAATCAAAGAGTAAAGAGTAAAGAAAACTCATGAATTAATCAAACTTCCATACAAACATCATAACCTTTAAACATTATCAAAATCAATCATAAAAAACTTCAATTTAGATCACCAAGTCATATAACATTCTTTTGATCTTAAGGACTTTCAAAGAAAGGGTCTAGAATGTGGAAAGGGAAGGAAACTTTAAGGAATGTGGTGCATGAATCCGGGAAAGTGGACAACTACTCTTCTTCTTCTTTTGCGGTTTCCGCAACACCTTCAACTTAGAGCTTCGCTCTCTTCTTTTCATTTTTCGACTTTACTTTTGGATTTATGGACAGAGGTGCACAAAAACCGAAGCCTAGGAGATTGGAGTTTCTCAATTTTTATGAGATGCCTCAAACCCTTAGCGCACATACCATAATCCGATAGGAATATCGCTCAATCCGACTTTGGCAAGACACAAACACCCGGCTATGTGAATGGTGCCGAGTTACTCATCATCATGATTGACTTCCCCAAACCTAGAATTTCTTTCTATTCTTTTGATTGCAAATAATTGCTCTCATGGCCCTCCCACATCAAATATGCCTTTTTCATTCACTTCTCCAAATTCCCGGATAGGTAAAGGAGGTCAATATTTCAATGAGGAGCTAAAATGATCAAAGAAAGAAGAAAGAAAAAAATCGAATTGCCTTAATCATCTCAACAAGAAGTATAAGAACTTATAGTGTGATTTCAACTTCAATTTCTCAACATGATTTAGGTAATATTCATCACATTATGAAACTTGCAAAAGAAGCACAATCAACACATTCAATTTCTTTTCAATTCACTAATCTTTTAAGCATGCAATTGTCATCAAACTCAATTCACAAGTAGTGATTATCATAGAAATCATCTCAATTCATTAGAAGCACAAAATTTTCAAAATTTTTCAATTTTTATGGGTTTTTCAAGTTCTTTTTCATGCAATGCAATAATGAAACGTGCAACAATATAATGAACATGCAATGATAGTCTCGAATAGAAGCAAACATAGTGAGTAAGAGTTATTACAAACTTTTAGTACATCTCACCCCATACTTAGGACGAACATTGTCCCTAATGTTCAAAAGAAAGAAAGAAAAGAAGAAAAGAAAAAGAAACTCACAAAGTGGCGGTGGAACGGCTAAAGCAAACGGTCATGCAATCAATCACTGCGGCGCTGGTGGAGGCGAGAATGGAGAGAAGCTAGGATCATAAAACCGCCCAAACTGTTGGCGGTAGACATCCCTCATCATGTGATCGAGGTCGTCCAAGCGTCCATCTCTAGCATCGGCTCGGATCTCCAATGCTCCTACTCTCTTTGAAAGGCCAGTAGCCCAATCCGGCATCTGCTCATACCATCCCGGAGCCTGACTGTACCATGCTGGAGCGTCGGATGGTGCTGGTGCTGGTGCTGGTGCTGGTGTTGGTGCTGTTGTCTGCTCTGTGGACCATGGAGGTGGAGCTCCGTACCATGCAGGAGATGTGGTCATCCATGTAGGTCTCTCACTCACGCTAGCGCGACGAGAAGACGAGCCTGAAGCTCTAGCTGGACGTGGAGAACGTCTAGGTGCATCGGGGGCCGCCTCCGGCTGATCCGGAAACGTGCCAAACTCCTGCTCGGCTCCTCCTTCACCCTCAAACTGATCTCCCATCTCCTCCTCCTCAACAACTGGTGGTGGGACACATGGGGGAGTTGCTATCCTGTTCGCATGCATAGCAGCGAACGTCTCCTTCCAATTATGGCGTCCCGCCATAATGGAGTACTCCGGTAGCCACTCTATACCCCTACCTGTCCTGCTCTCCCAAGGCATGGCCGCATAAGGCGGACCTCTATGTGTGGGGAAGATGAGACCCCTAGTCATGAAGGCATGGAGTCCTAAGGGAACGGCCGGTATGCGGGTACAAGCAGAAAAATCAACATCCAAGCTCCTAGCAAGGTGGGTAACTATCCCACCATATCCAATGTTGCCCTTCCTCTTGTTCTTGAGCTTGCTCATAGTAGCAGCCAAGAGGGTGGCACAGTCAGCTCGGCGCCCGTACAGCATGGAGTAAAGCAAAAAGAGCTCATCCGTCTTGATCTTTTGGGGTGTCTCCGTCCTAGGAAAGAGACACTCCGAAAGAACACGATGAGCAATCTTCAAGGCTAGGTGGTACATCAACCTAGCCTTGGTGTCAGCGGGCTGCCAGCGGTCCTCGCTGGCGTAAATCATCGCCACCTCCTCCCAAAAGTCCTTGGCGTAAACGCCACTAGGAAAACGACCGTTAAAGGTCTCATGAAACCCGAAGAAGGTCCCGAACTCACGGATGGTAAAATGATAGTCTCTTTCCATAAGACGGAAAGAGACGGTCCTGTCTACATGGCTGTGCTCGAAAGACGTCACAACCTCCCGTGTAATCTCCTCATAAGCGTCTTCTCGGATAGCCGAGAAGACAATAAGTTCGGCTCTATCCAAGAGCCAAGTGAGGTCATCAACTATGTTAAGAGAAGTTAGATCCTCTAACAAAAGGTACCTAGGTCCAATCACAGGTCTCTCATGGATCCTCTCGAGTGCAGCAAGGTGATCCTCATGAATGGTCGGTACTCGAGGGCTAGGTGGTGAGGGTGAGGAAGGTGATGATGGAGGTGAAGGGGAAGAGGGTGGTGGTGCTCTAAAGGATAAGGAAGAGGAGGGATTACCCTTCCTCTTCTTGTTCTGGTTATCCTTCTTCTCCTTAATCCTCCCCGAAACTCTCCTCACAAAGTCCATTCTGTCAAAAATTACGGGTTGTTCTAGAGGTTCCACGGCTGTGGTTCTCCCAGGAACCGTGATTCGTCTCAGAAATTCGCAAATCTCAGAATTCAGCACTCAATCTCAACAAACAGGCAGCCCTAATCTAATTTCCTCCAATTTCAATCAGTTCTTCCTAAAATCTCTAACAAAAAGGAACCAAATCGACAAAGATCAAGAAGAGTGGAAAAACCTATTTTTCGGATTTAAAAATCCGAATTGCGCGTTCCTTGGTGAATTTCCGCTCGATTCGTCGCTTGGATCTTGTTGGTGGTCGAATTTGCTTCAGTTTGGGAAGAAGAATCGTTAAAAACGATTAAGAAACGAGGATTTGAGAGAGGGTCGTGGATTTCGGCGTTTAGGTCGTGGAAGAGGGGTTTTGTGGGTGATTTTTGTGAAGAACGTGGTTTATATAGTCACAGGCAAAATTTTGAAAATCACGGTCTGTCGGGGTGTTCCACGGCCGTGGAATTGTACGGAACCGTGGTTTTTGTGATTTTTCAAAGACTTTTGGAAATTACGGGCATTGTAGCTGTCACGACCGTGGTTTAGGCCGTGGAACTCTCTGTAAAGCTCCAAGGTCCAAATTTCGTCACTTTTCTTCAACATTATCCTTCTCTTTTCCTTTTCCATCGTTCCTACATCCAAAAATACGAACATACCGGAAGGAATCGAAGGCAAAAATAAAGCAAAAAACGTCTATACTAAGCTAATCTATGAATCGAAAATAAAAACAAAAATGCAATACCTTGGGTTGCCTCCCAAGAAGCGCTTTGTTTAAGGTCCGTAGCTAGACCAATCTCGCACTTATTCGAGTGCGGTAGGTGCGAACTCTTCAGCTTGGAGTTCCGGCGTATACTTCTTAAGTCGTTGGCCGTTCACCTTAAAGCTTCCGCTCGTTTCACCCCATACTTCAACTGCACCATGGGGGAAAATACGCTTAATTAGAAAAGGTCCGGTCCAACGGGATTTAAGCTTACTTGGAAAGAGACGAAGCCTTGAATTGAAGAGGAGAACTTGGTCTCCTTCTTTGAAGTCCTTTGGAATGATATGCTTATCATGCCAACGCTTTGCTCTCTCCTTATAGATCTTAGCGTTTTCATAAGCATTCAAGCGGAGTTCGTCCAGCTCATTAAGGTCTAGGAGACGCTTCTCTCCCGCTTCCTTCATGCTGAAATTCAGCCACTTGATAGCCCAAAACGCTTTGTGCTCCAACTCTACCGGCAAGTGACAAGACTTCCCATACACAAGGTTGTATGGTGTGGTTCCTATGGGCGTCTTGTACGCAGTCCGGTACGCCCATAATGCATCATCAAGCTTCAAGGACCAATCCTTCCTAGTCCTTGAAACCGTCTTCTCTAGGATTCCTTTGATCTCCCGATTTGAGATCTCAACTTGTCCACTAGTTTGTGGATGATAAGGGGTGGCGATCTTGTGAGTAACCCCATACTTAGCTAGAAGAGCTTCAAAGCGCCGGGCAATGAAGTGAGAATCTCCATCACTAATGATAGTCCTTGGTGTCCCGAATCGTGGAAAGATGGTCTTGTTGAAGAACTTAACCACCACCATGGCATCATTGGTGGGAGAGGCAATTACTTCCACCCATCTAGAAACGTAATCCACCGCCAAGAGTATATATTGGTTTCCACAAGATGATGGGAACGGTCCCATAAAATCAACTCCCCAAACGTCGAAAATCTCCACCTCTTGGATGTTATTGAGAGGCATCGCATTCCTCCTAGAGATATTTCCTGTTCTTTGACAAGCATCGCAGCAGGAAACAAAGGATTGCACATCTCTAAATAAGGTAGGCCAAAAGAATCCGAATTGCAATACCTTTGCGCTAGTCTTGTTCGAACTAGCGTGTCCTCCACAAGGTAGTGAATGACAATGACGGATGACACTTTGCATCTCATCTTCCGGCACACATCGCCGAATGATGCCATCCGGACCTCTCTTAAAGAGGAGAGGCTCGTTCCAAAAGTATTCCCGGACATCCTTAAAGAACTTCTTCCTTTGTGCGTAGGATAATCCGGGTGGTATCTCCTGATAAACCAAATAGTTAACAAAATCAGCAAACCATGGTTTGTTACCTTTGGAGATCACATCGATGCACTCCTCTATAATGTGTAGGTGTTCGTCCGGGAAGGAGTCATCGATGGGTAAATGGTCGTCCTCTAGATGTGTTAGGCTACTCAAATGATCCGCAGCAGAATTTTCTGAACCTTTCTTGTCGCGGATCTCAAGATCGAATTCTTGTAGGAGAAGAATCCATCTAATTAGCCTTGGCTTCGCATCTTTCTTCGCAAGGATCTACCGGATCGCAGCATGATCCGTGTAGACAATCACCTTTGCACCTACAAGATAAGAACGAAACTTGTCAATAGCATAGACAATGGCTAAAACTTCTTTTTCGGTAGTGGCGTAGTTGAGCTGCGCTTCATCTAGCGTCTTGCTAGCATAGTATATGGCATGGGTTCGCCCTTCCTTTCGTTGTCCAAGAACAGCTCCAATAGCTACGTCACTAGCATCGCACATAATCTCAAAGGGGAGAGTCCAATCCGGAGGTTGGATAATAGGTGCTGAAATTAGAGCTTGCCGAATGGTGTTAAACGCATCCAAACATTCCTGTGAAAACTCAAAAACCGCATCCTTCATCAATAGATTAGTGAGAGGTTTTGATATCTTAAAAAAGTCTTTAATGAAACGTCTATAAAATCCAGCATGTCCTAGGAAACTTCTTATCCCTTTCACCGAAGTTGGGGGAGGAAGCCTCTCTATGGTCTCTATCTTAGCTTTATCTACTTCTATTCCTCTACTAGAGACTAAGTGACCTAATACAATTCCTTCCTTAACCATAAATTGACACTTCTCCCAATTAAGAACTAGGTTAGTGTCTTCACACCTTTGCAAAACAAGAGAAAGGTTAGAAAGGCAATCGTTAAAAGAGGAACCGTATACGGAGAAGTCGTCCATGAAGACTTCCATGATTTCCTCTATGTATTCGGAGAAGATGGCCATCATGCACCGCTGAAAGGTGGCTGGGGCGTTGCAAAGCCCGAACGGCATTCTCCTATAAGCAAACGTACCCCATGGGCACGTGAATGTGGTCTTCTCTTGATCATCCGGGTGTATCGGAATCTGAAAGAAACCACTATAACCGTCAAGGTAGCAAAAATGTGAATGTTGTGCTAACCTTTCAAGCATTTGATCAATGAATGGCAATGGGAAATGATCCTTCCGCGTTGCATTGTTGAGCTTGCGGTAGTCTATGCACATCCGCCATCCCGTCACAGTTCGGGTAGGAATGAGTTCGTTGTTTTTGTTGGTGATGACCGTCATTCCTCCCTTCTTCGGAACTACTTGAACCGGACTCACCCACTTACTATCGGAGATAGGGTAGATGATACCTGCATCAAGAAGCTTAAGAATTTCCTTCTTGACAACCTCCTTAATGGTCGGATTCAACCGCCTTTGAGGTTGTCTTGAAGTTCTAAAATCTTCCTCCATTAGTATCTTATGCATGCATAGGGAGGGTTTAATTCCTACTAAGTCCTCAATAGTATAGCCTAAAGCTTTCCTATGTTTCCTAAGGACAATCATGAGCTGATTATGTTCATCTATGCTTAGATCGGAACTAACAATAACCGGGAAGGTAGAATTAGGTCCTAGAAAAGCGTACCTTAGATGAGTAGGAAGTGGTTTTAGTTCCATCGCTTTCGGAGCTTCCAATGATCCTTGAGTAGCATCCGATGTCTCCTTAGAAGTTTCTAAGGGTGTTGAGTGTGTGGGAGAAGAATCAGAAGAAGTTGGAGAAGTGTCTCGATCACTCCTTTCCACGCCCAAAATTACGGGTTCCTCTTGTCCTCCACGGCCGTGGTTTAGGGCGTGGAAGGGAAATACGGTTGTCATGTCTTCTCCACGACCGTATAACCCCCTGGAGTGGGACACGGTTTTGATTGTGAAATCCACGGCCGTGGAATATAGTGTGTGGCCGTGGATTCTCACGTTTTCTGCCTCATCATGGAGTTTTTCAAACTCCACTTCATGCATCTCTTCTTGTTCTTCCAAGGCTTCAATTGCCTCATTGCACTCTTCTTCTTCCCCTACATTTGTTAGACTCATAGTGATAACTTTTTGTAAAGGATCGTTAAAGAGAATCGCACTTACCTCCTCCCTAGACAACCCTTCTTCGTCTTGGATATCGAATATATCCTCATCAAAGATTGGCTCCTTCACTAGAGTGGAAAGAACGAACTCTACTTTCTCTTCTTCTATATCAAAAGCGAGTTTACCATTCTTGCAATCGACTATGCAGCCGGAAGTTGCAAGAAACGGTCTTCCGAGTATGATCGGGACCGGACTATCTGCAGGAATGTCAAGCACAACAAAATCAATGGGAACAAAGAATTTACCTAGCTTGACCGGGACGTCTTCTACGATACCGACGGGGCCTCCGCCATGTACAACGTCATCTTCACCGGTTTAGGGTCGCCTAAACCGATCTTCCTACACAATGCAAGTGGTATGATGCTCACACTTGCTCCTAAATCACATAACGCATCGTATGTGACATCTCCCACTCCTATGGGAATGCAAAATGACCCCGGATCCTTTAGCTTTGGGGGCATTTTCTCCTTCATGGTCTTGATGAGATCCGAAGAATCCGAACTCATCTTAACCTCTCCGAAGTCTTCTAGCTTCCTCTTGTTGGAGAGGAGCTCCTTCAAGAACTTGCCATAAGCCGGCATACCTACAATAGCATCAATAAATGGTATATTAATATGCAGCTTGCTCATGAGTTCTATGAACTTACCAAACTGTTTATCTAGGCGCGCTCTCGCTCTAGATTGAGGGAATGGTAGGGGGGTTTGTAAGCTGGAGGAGGAACGTAGGCATCTTCCTTCTCCTTCCCCTTCTCTTTGTCTTTCTCTACGGGGACTTCAACAAACTTAGGTTGCGGATCGGTGGTAGTCACTCCGCTCCTAGTTGTGATTGCCATCACCCTTCCCTTAGGGTTGTCCTCCGTCTTTCCTGGAAGTTTCCCTTGATTCCTAGGAACTTCCTCCGCATGGCTGAACATTTGGTTTTCTAAAACCTTTTGATCTTTATCAACCTTAGAAATTTGATCGTCAACCTTAATGATGCGGTTCTCCAACCCTTGAAGTTTTCCCAAAATCGTTTCCAACATGGGATCGGGCTTCTCTTTTCCCGAATTGTTTCCTCCATTAGATGATTGCCCCTGGCTTTTCAAAGGAGTAGAGGAAGAGGAAGGTGGAGTTAGTGAATTAGAATTGGAAGGATAAGAGTTACCGGAATTTTGTTGATTGGAACGCCAATTGTTGTTGTTTGAACCCCTATTGTTGTTCCAATTGTTGTTCCGGTTGTTGTTGTTCCCATTCCAATTGTTATTCCGGTTGTTGTTCCGGTTATTGTTGTTGTTGTTGTTGCGGTTTGTGTTATCACCGCCATTGTTGTTGCCCAAATAGCCAACATCTTTCCCTTGTTGCTTTGGAAAGTTGGTCTTGATAGCCTCCTTCAACTCTTTGATCTCATTGTTGAGAGAGAAAATCTGATTTTGAGCTTCATGTGTGAGCTTTGCTCCTTGCTCCACACGATTTCCCTCCACTTTCCGGTGGGAATACTTCTCTATGACCCTTGCTTGCTTCTCAATGAAGTCACAAGCGTCATCTTCTCTCATATCCATGAACGTTCCACATGAGAGGGATTGGAGGTTGAATTGCGTCCCCGCATCCAGCCCCTTGTAGTAAATTTCCAGCAATGCAAGCTTGGATATGCCATGATGAGGGCAATCCAATAACAAGTCCTGAAACCTTTCTCATGATTGAAACAAACTTTCGTTACACCTCATGGAAAATGCATTGATCTTACCTCTAAGTTCCGCCGTTTTGGATGGCGGAAAGAATTTGGTGAGGAACTCCGCGGAAAGGTCTTCCCACGTGTCTAGTTTCCCCTAGGAAGAGCTTGGTACCAAGACAACGCTTTCCCCTTCAAGGAGAAGAAGAAAGGCTTGAGCTTATAGTTGTTGGTAGTAGCACTCTTCGGTCTCATTGTCTCCATCATACACTCAAAGTTTTGCAAGTGTTGGTGTGGAGATTCAGCGCTTGTCCCGCCAAATTGGTTTTGGCGAACAAGAGTAATAACTTGAGGGTTGAAGCTTAATCCTTGCACATCTTCAGCATCGAAATTCACGCCCAAACAGCGCGGTTGTTGTGTTGGATCCATCCGCTGACCAAGAGTTCTTGGCTCATCATCTACACGTTCGATCCTCGCATTCCTAGGTGGAATGCGGCGATTAGCAGCTCCCCGTGGATGGAAAGGATTCACATTGATCGTGGGATCAATCTCCTCTAGCGGTGGCATGGAAGAATCACTATCATCAACGGATGAGTGACCTCTTCTTCTAGATCTTGATGCCCTTCTTGAGGATTTCTTGCTTCCCTTATTCTTAAGGACGCTTAGTTCTATCCTCATTTGGAAGATCATATCCTGTAGATTGTTAACTTGATATTGATGACGATCCATTTCATCCCGGTGGATGTTCTCATGCCATTGGAGTTGAGCTTCCTTCTCCGCCAACTCCGCTTGAAGATCACGTTCGTGTTCTTCAGCCATCTTCTTTTCCTTGCGCTTTTACCTTAAAGTCCTCTCAAGCTCTTGATCAAGAGGTAAGAGGTCTTCCGTGTTCCTAGACCCGCGCATGCACTCAAAGAAATATCAAATAACGAGAGCAAGCTCCCAAGCTTGACAACCGGCTACCGAATTCGGTCTAGACCAAATCCCCGGCAACGGCGCCAAAAACTTGTTCGCCCCTAAACGTGCGTGCAAATAAGCTTTAAATTTATAAAACTAGAATCAAGCAAGCGAACCCGCAGTGTACGGATCGACGTAGTTAAGCAAGAATTCCAGAGTATCGAACACAGGGATTTGGGGAGAATAAATCCGATCGTAGGTTATCAAGCAATTGAATGTAAGAGCTTTGCAAATTATTGGGAAAACAACAATCCTAAAGATTCAAGTATCCAGCTGTGGCAATCGATTCAAGATATACTAATGATGTAAGGACAGAGTTAAGATATGCAAAGGTATGCTAATGTAAGGTAATCGTACGGTGAATTTCCAAAAACCTTATATGACTCACCTACAAGACACTTTCTATACAGGTTGTTGAGGCTTCAATATAGAAAGGTTCTAAAGGCAAGAATTAATGTCAAATACCCAAACTTGTAATCCAAGGATCAAGACTAACTAAATCGATTAAGGTTGTGACACTCACAATCGAGGTAGAGGTTGTTGAGGCTTCACTACCACCTAGAAAAGGCAAGCCTAAACTAAGTTAAAGCAAATCTTTAACTTTGGATTAAAGTAAAAGCAGGTTCGTAAACTTAAGGGAAATTACGGGTGGATCTTGAGATTCCACGGTCGTGGACTTCAAGAACAGGCCGTAATTTAGGGTTGTCGACGATTCTCTCTAACTCTCAGGGTCCAATCTGTTTACGATCGATCTATCATTATCTAAGCCACAACTATCAACCCTTCACCTTAGAATTGTTAAGGGTTTTTAGCCAACAATCATCATTATGATATCAAATTCAAAGATTAAAAGATTGAAAGATGAAAACTTCCGAAAACTTCCAATAAACTTCAAACCAATCTCAAAGTCACAATCAAGAACGAATATTGTCAATAGATTCAGAATAAAGCAAACAATCGCAATATTAGGAAAGAAAGAAGAACGGGATGTCAATCCGTCTTTTAAATCAAACCTAAACAAGAAGAGAAATCTTCTTGCAACAATCTTCCAAAAACTTCGATCTTCCGTCAATCCGGAATTCTCAACAGCAATCTCCACCAAAAGTGCGAGATTAGGGCAACTCCAAAACGTGGAATACGTCTTTTGCAAGAATC
The DNA here is from genome assembly GCA_033239125.1 of Fagopyrum homotropicum. NCBI lineage: Eukaryota > Viridiplantae > Streptophyta > Magnoliopsida > Caryophyllales > Polygonaceae > Fagopyrum > Fagopyrum homotropicum. The sequence continues at coordinate 144,012,003 of BSWB01000002.1, forward strand.
GCCAAAATCCAAAGCGAAGGTGCAAGCGTAAGCTTAAAGCGAGGTCGCAAAAGTGCGTCTAAGCGGGGATGACGGAATCTCCCTTTGTCCGTCCTTTTATAGGGCAAGATAAAATATCGGCCCGGCCCAATCTTCAAAAGATCGTGGCTTCAAAATGTGGCGAAACATCGCCAAGATCACGGTCGTGGAAGGTTCCACGACCGTAATTTAGAGCGTGGAAATCAACACGGTTTGAACCATGGATTCCACGACCGTAAAAGCTTCTGGAATGAATCACGCTTCTCCTGCAGGGTTCCACGGCCGTGGAACTGAACGTGGTTTGTAGTACGGCCGTATTTTAAAGCGTGGTTTAGGGCAAGAATGTGATTCTTCCCTAGCCTCGTGCATTCCTGAAGTTGACATCCATTTTGCTCCTAAGAATGCCCTTAATCCATGGACATACTCAATCAACTCATCTTTGCTCGATTCCGTTCGGAAATGGCTCTCAATCACCTATAATTAACATAAAGCTAGTGTAGACATCCATATCGACAATATAGGCAAACTAGCTCACAAATGCAACAATGCTAAATCAAAGACTATCAATATGAATCAAATACACTTAGAAAACGTGCCTAAAATATCACAATATTTCATGCTAACAATAAGAACAAAAAGAAGAAGGGTAACCTCTCTTCCTCTTCATCCTCTAGAGCACCACCACCTTCCTCCCCTTCACCTCCATCATCACCTTCATCACCCGCACCTCCTAGCCCTAGAGTACCTACCATTCACGAGGATCATCTCGATGCATTAGAGAGGATCCACAAGAGGGCTGTTATCGGACCTAGGTACCTATTGTTAGAGGATTTAGCTCCTCTACACATAGTAGATGACCTTACTTGGCTCTTGGATAGAGCCGGTCTTATCGTCTTCTCGGCTATCCGAGAAGACGCTTATGAGGAGATCACGAGAGAGGTTATGACATCTTTTGAGCACAGCCATGTGGACAGGACAGTTTCTTTCCGTCTGATGGAAAGGAATTATGATTTCTCCATCCGGGAGTTCGGGACCTTCTTTGGGTTCCAAGAGACCTTCAATGGTCGTTTTCCTAGCGGCGTTTACGCCAAAGATTTTTGGGAGGAGGTAGCTATGATTTACGCCAGCGAGGACCGCTGGCAACCAGCTGATACCAAGGCTAAGTTGATGTATCACTTAGCCTTGAAGATTGCTCACCGTGTTCTTTCTGAGTGTCTCTTTCCTAGGATGGAGACACCTCAGAAGATCAAGACGGATGAGCTCTTTCTGTTGTACTCCATGCTGCATGGACGCCTTGCTGACTGCGCCACCCTCTTAGCTGCTACCATGAGCAAGCTAAAGAACAAGAGGGCGGGCAACATTGGATATGGTGGGATAGTCACCCACCTTGCTAGGATGTTAGGGGTGGATTTTTCTGCATGTACACGCATTCCCGCCGTACCCCTAGGACTCCAGGCCTTCATGACTAGAGGTCTTATCTTCCCTACCCATAGAGGTCCACCTTATGCAGCTATGCCTTGGGAGAGCAGGACGGGGAGGGGCATTGAGTGGCTCCCGGAGTACTCCATTATGGCTGGACGCCATAATTGGAAGGCTACGTTCGCAGCTATGCATGCGAACAGGATTGCAGCTCCTCCATATGTCCCACCACCGCCCGTAGTGGAGGAGGAGGAGATGAGAGATCAGTATGAGGGAGGAGGAGGAGCAGAGTAGGAGTTTGGCACGTTTCCAGATCATCCGGACATTGCTTCTGATGTGCCCAGACGTTCTCCACGTCCAGCCAGAGCTTCAGGTTCATCTTCTCGCCGCGCCAGCGTGAGTGAGAGACCCACTTGGATGGAGACACCTCCTGCATGGTACGGAGCTCCACCTCCATGGTCCGCACAGCAGCCACCGCCGCCGGCACCAGCACCGTCAGATGCACCAGGGTGGTACAGTCAGGCTCCGGGATGGTATGAGCAGATGCCGGAGTGGGCTACTAGCCTTTCTGATAGAGTGGGAGGATTGGAGATTCGAGCCGATGCTAGAGATGGACGCATGGACGACCTCGACCATATGATGAGAGACGTCTACCGCCAGCAGTTTGGGCGGCACTACGATCCTAGCTTCTCTCCATTCCCGCCTCCGCCTCCACCGCAGTGATGATTTGCATGACCGAAAGTTTTAGCCGCTCCACCGCCGTTTTGTGAGTTTCTTTTTCTTTTCTTTCTTTTTCTTTCATTCTTTTCTTCTTTTCTTTCTTCTATTTGAACATTAGGGACAATGTTTGTTCCAAGTATGGGGTGGGGTGTGACTAAAAGTTTGTAATAACTCTTACTCACTATGATTGCTTCTATTTGAGACTATCTTGCATGTTCACTATATTGTTACACGTTTCATTATTGCATTGCATGAAAAAGAGTTTGAAAAACCCATAAAAATTGAAAAATTTTGAAAATTTTGTGCTTCTAAAGATAGAGAGGATTTCTATGATAATCGCTACTTGTGAATTGAGTTTGATGACAATTGCATGCTTAAACGAATAGTGAATTGAAAAGAAATTGAATGAGTTGATTATACCTCTTTTGCAAGTTTCATAATGTGATGAATGTTACTTAAATCATGTTGAGGAATTGAAGTTGAAATCACACTATAAGTTCTTATGCTTCTTGTTGAGATGATTAAGGCAATTCGATTTTTCTTTCTTCTTTCTTTGATCACTTAGCCCCTCATTGAAATATTGACCTCCTTTAACTATCCGGGAATTTGGAGGAGTTGAATGAAAAAGGCATGTATGATGTGGGAGGGCCATGAAAGCAATACTTTGCATTCAAAGGAATAGAAAGAAATTATAGGTTTGGGGAAGTCAATCATGACGATGAGTAACTCGGCACCATTCACATAGCCGGGTGTTTGTGTCTTGCCAAAGTCGGATTGAGCGATATTCCTAGCGGATTATGGTATGTGCGCTAAGGGTTTGAGGCATCTCATAAAAATTGAGAAACGTCAATCTCCTAGGCTTCGGTTTTTGTGCACCTCTATCCATAACTCCAAAAGTAAAGTCGAAAAATGAAAAGAAGAGAGCGAAGCTCTAAGTTGAAGGTGTTGCGGAAACCGCAAGAGAAGAAGAAAAGAGTAGTTATCCACTTTCCCGGATTCATGCACCACATTCCTTAAAGTTTTCCTTCCCTTTCCACATTCTAGACCTTTTCTTTGGAAGTCCTTAAGATCAAAAGAATGTTATATGACTTGGTGATCTAAATTGAAGTTTCTTATGATTGATTTTGATAATGTTTGAAGGTTATGATGTTTGTATAGAAGTTTGATTGATTCATGAGCTTTCTTTACTCTTTACTCTTTGATTAAGTGTATGAAAGTCTTATAAACGATTGAAGCAAGATTTGAGAATGATCTATTGATTAGAAGGCACATGCATCAAAAAGAAGTTTTGCTTTGAGAAGGTACACATATTTCATCCTAACTTGTGTTTTAAAGCTTTTGAACGACCTTGCTTAGGGACAAGCAAGTGGCAAGTATGGGGTTATTTGTTAGCATGAAATATTGTGATATTTTAGGCACGTTTTCTAAGTGTATTTGATCCATATTGATAGTCATTGATTGAGCATTGATGCATTTGTGAGCTAGTTTGTCTATAATGTCGATATAGAGATCTACACAAGTTTTATGTTGATTATAGGTAATTAAGAGCTATTTTCGAACGGAATTGAGCAAGGATGGAGTTGATTGAACATGTCCATGAATTGAGGGCATTCCTAGGAGCTAAGGGAGTGCCAACTTGAAGAATGCACGAGACTAAGCAAGAATCACGTTCTTGCCCTAAACCACGCTCTAAAATACGGCCGTACTGATTTCCACGTTCAAGTCCACGGCCGTGGAACCATGGCAAGGGAAGCGTGGTTCATTCCAGCAACTTCTACGGCCGTGGAGGAGTTGTGTCAAACCGTGTTGATTTCCACGCTCTAAATTACGGCCGTGGAACCCTTCCACGACCGTGATCTTGGCGATCTTTTTCGCCACACTTTAAGCCACGATCTCCTACGCAATTGGGCCGGGCCGATATTTTATCTTACACTATAAAAGGACGGACGAAGAGAGATTTCGTCACCTTCGCTTACGCATAGACGCATCTTACGCTTGCGCTTGGAATTGCCCTAATTTCGGATTTAGCGGAGATTGTGTTGGAGAGATTTTTGCGCTTTGTCATCGGGATTTCCGGATTGACGGAAGATCGAAGATTCGGAAGATTGTTCGCAAGAAGATTACGCTTCTTGCTTAGGTTTGATTTAGAAGACGGATTGACATCCCGTTCTTCCTTCTTATCTAAGATTGTGATTGTTTGTGTTGTTCCGAATCTATTGACGATATTGTTCTTAATCTATGGATTTGAGATTATTTTGAAAGTTATTGAAGGTTTTTGGAAGTTTTCATCTTTCATTCTTTTAAATCTTGAATTTGATATTAATATGACTATTGTTGGCTAAAAACCCTTAACAATTCTAGGGTGAAGGGTTGATAGTTGTGGCTTAGATGATGATAGATCGATCGTAAACAGATTGGACCCTGAGAGTTAGAGAGAATCAACGACAACCCTAATCCACGGTCTGTTCTTGAGCTTCCACGGCCGTTGAACTCAAGAACTAGCCGTAATTTTGTGTTAAGTTACGAACTTGCTTTTACTTTAATCCAAAGTTAAAGATTTGCTTTAACTTAGTCTTGGCTTGCCTTTTCTAGGTGGTAGTGAAGCCTCAACAACCTCTACCTCGATTGTGAGTGTCACAACCTTAATCGGTTTAGTTAGTCTTGATCCTTGGGTTACAAGTTTGGGTATTTGAGATTAATTCTTGTCTTTAGATCTTTTCTATACTGAAGCCTCAACAACCTTTATAGAGAGTATCTTTTAGGTGGGTCATATAAGGTTTTTTGGAACTTCACCGTACGATTACCTTACTTTCGTATACCTTTGCATACCTCAACTCTGTCCTTATATCTTTAGTATATCTTGAACCGATTGCCACAGCTGGATTCCTGGATCTTTAGGATTGTTGTTTTCCCAATAATTTAAAAAGCTTCATACATTCACTTGCTTGATAATCTATAACTGAATTTGTTCCCCCCCAAATCCCTGTGTTCGATACTCTGGAATTCTTGCTTAACTATATTGATCCGTACACTGCGGGTTCGCTTGCTTGATTTCTGGTTTTATATTTAAAGCTTATTTGCACGCACGCTAAGTGGCGAACATTGCTTTCTCCACTTTCAAGCACTGGGTATATAATGTCTTCATACGCCTTCCTCCAAGCTCCAACACTGTAGTACGAACTTACTAACGTAGCGGGGTTTATTTTAGCTTGCTTCGCTGCAGCTATGACATGCACACAAGGTATATGTTCGAGATCAAATGCCATGCATGTACACGTGTGTTCTACCAAACTCACGACCTCGCTTTCTTCCCCCATTTAATTTCAAAAAACAACCGTCCGGTATCAAGTATGTAGCAACCGTACTTACTAGCATCAACATACTTTAGTTGGATGTTTTGTTCGATGTTTGGAGCTTCCAAATCCTCCCATCTTTCTGACTTTTCCCTCCTCATAGCAAACCACCGACTCATAACTTGACGTATCTCATCAACTAAGGCAAGGACCGGATATTCTCTTGCATCAAGCATCACTCTGTTAAAAGTCTCTGCATTGTTGCTTGTCATGATGTTGTATCTTGTTAATGGGGAATAAGCACATGACCAACACTCGAAACCGACATCTCTCAACAGTTGCCCAACCGCCGATTTCTCCTACAAAATACAGTAACTTTGTTAGGTACCAGTACCTAAATATCAATGGTAGCAATACCGCAACAGAATTGTAAAATACCAGCAACGGCATGGTTAAATCTCACCCGCTCAATAACTTCAAACAACTTCATGCAGTCTTCTTTCTTGTAACTTTGTGTGGCGTCTTGAAACATATCTTGAATCTTTTTCATTCTTGATATTTTCTTTATATTTTGTTTCAAGTGGTACATGCAAACCCTGTGGTGTGATTGTGAGAAGTTTGTACCAATAGTTTTCTTAATGGACATGTGTCTGTCAGACAAATACCTGTTCATGCGCATCTTCAACACACTTTCTCAAGTTTTGCATGAATCCCATGATTCATCGTTTTCTCTATCAACTATTGCAAATGCTAGAAGATAAATCTGTTTGTTTGCGTCTTGAGCGGTTTCTATCAAAAGAACACCTTCATATTTGACTTTAAGAAACGTGCGATCAACTAAAATCACCTATAAACAGTATGATAACTTATTTAGTATTGTACCATACTCACAGTTTTTAAGTATTGAAGAACCAACCTTGCGTATAGCATTGTACCCCCTCAGTGATTGCCCAAATGCGAAGAATACATAATGGAATTTGGAGTCTTCATCGACGTCAAGAGCAACAACGCTACCGAGGTCAGCTTCATGTAGTTTGTGCATATACACCGGAACTTCACTATAATTCTCTTCATATGTCCCTCTAATTAATTCCTTAAATGCTTCCAAGGATTTCTAACATACCCAATACGACGCATTAATCTTCAAATCGTTTTTCAGCATTGATTGAACAGTTAACGGTTCAGGTAGATTCTTCACATTTGCATACCTGCATAGGTTACCCAAATTTTGTGATGTAACCCTAGTCAACCCTAATTTCCAAAAGGTTTACGCAAAATAGGTAAAAAGTATACACAAACCATAAAATATCACCCAAAACCCTAATTTAAATAATGCATACACAAACCACGAAAAAAAGTTAAAAACACAAACTTACTTACAGATCACGAAGTAGATGCGCAATTACGTTTGCAGACGGTGTCCTACGATTGCGCCTTCTGCTTTCAAAAGAACAAGTGTGTTCATTTGTGCAACGTGTGATTGTGAAATGGTGCGACTTGCCCAAAATAGAGAAACGGACTTTCCAATTGCAAGTACTTTTGTCACATTTAGCAACCACAACACGGTTACGTGATTTTGTTATTTTGTACTCAAAATACTAGTACATGGCATTCATACACAAATCAACCTTCAAATCCCTCTTACTTTTATACGTTTGACCAATCTCAATTGCCCACCTTCGATTGAGCCCGTCCAGTGAGTAACTATTAAAAGTAGGTTGTGCACAGTCATACCTTGATGTGTCTTCTTCAAATCTTGCTCTTGCAACCCTCTCATCATAAACCACTATGTTGGAAACTACCCATTATCACTATTGAGTATTGATACCCCTAAATCTTATTTTTCTTCCATTGTAACACATAATGGGATAATCCAAGACACACTGTCTACCTTGTTTGCCGTCAGATATGCTTCAAAGTCCTCACAACTATCAATAGTGAAAGGCTGTAAACATTCATTCATACTATTTTTGTATCTTAATACAAGATTATGGTTTTCTATTCGCGACTTAAATCTTGAAGCGATTAACCCTTTTAACGTTTCTATTGATGTTCCTTGGCTTATAATTATGTGCTTGCTTTGAATTGTCCCAACATAATTCCAAATCCCATCCAAAGTAACCCAATTCCCCCGTAGTAACATGTCAATTGTACAGTACCCATACCTGAAATAAACATGTTATATGTGTAAGTACATGTATTAACTGATGTGTAGATACCCAAAAGCTGGTAGAAACCCAAACATATAAATTTCCAAAAAATTGTTCTAAATCAATACCCAAAAGCAAGTCGCCATAGATGTACAACGTACCCAATCAGTGTTCTTAATGTTGCGTAAAACGATTTCAACATTCATCCACACGGACATAAGAATAAAACTGAATACTTAGTTAAAATAGGATAAACAGTGACCTTACCCAATAATACTCGATGACTCGGGTTAGCTTCGAATTCAACTATTTGAATGAATTAGGAAGACTTTGTTTTGTTATGTACGAAAGCAATAATGCCCAAATTTTCTGGAAAGGATGATTTCAAAATGAATGAAATGGGTGCCGTTTTCGTGTAATATTGCAGGAAGATGGAGTTTTGGAGGGAAACAAAAAGGGAGTTTGCAGGATACTTCATTTCTGCAACCATGTCACATTGCCGGCTGATAAGACAGCAATGTACTTTCTTCTTTTTCAAACCTTTCCTTTACTTCTATATGTACGCACCAATTAATTTTACTAAAACACTACAGGAAAGGGGATATGATGTAATGGGGTATATTTTGCCAAAGATTTAAACAGGGGGTTAGTTTGTATAGTGTATTATTGGATTAGGTACATTCCACCAAAACCGTCTTATTTGAAAGAGAAGCCAATACTCGGATCTTGCAATTTTTTAGGGGTTCCGAGATCAGTTTGATCATATCAAATCTACCATTTTAGCTCTTGATTCTTTTGCCGACTATAAGTTGAGCATATCATATAAGAACTTATTAGACAAAAGTGCAAATAAAATAATCTAAATGCTTTATCATTGTGCAAAAATAATTCAACCTCTAGTGCTACTTGTTTATACAAAATTAACCTAAAGTATACCAGAAAGAAAGAATAGTAAAGTAACATAATAGAAAGAAAACAATAGAAGCTAAATTGTAGTTTCAAAATTTGAACTTTGAGACATTGGCTCATCCACCACTGTTTCAATGCCTTCACATTGTAGATAAACCATGGTATATGTGTGAAAGATGTCAAAATGGAATTGTCAAGTGTTACTTGATCACTCAGTTAGTGGATCCAACATAGTAGATTGTCAGATAAAGTTAATGTTTCATAGGTTCTCATTGTAAGTATTATACTTATTCTTAACCGGTTGAGCTAACTATGACAAGCAACCTTGTTTTTAAAGATTTAAACATTCTTCTAGTCATGATGATATTAGAGGTTTTTGTGAAGTACTCAATGAAACAGGCATGTTCAGATCTGTTCAAGTCCGTAGCAATCTGTGCGTCAATCGAGCCGGCGAGCCAAACAACCACGCCATAAAAGTCGTCGAGTCATTGTTGTTCGTCTAGGTCGTTCACTCATTTGGGTTGAAATCGAAGCCACCTCTACACTCGCCGCCCGGCTCCGCCGATAAAGGAAGAAAGAAGTTGGAGGTTGCAGATGAAGAAGGAAGAATGAGAAGGAGCGATGTTTTGTTTCTGATAAAAGAGCGAGAATGGTGCATAAAAGAGATTCTCATATTTCAAATCTAAAGTTACCAAAATTCGGTAACCTGTTGCTTTTTTTTAGCCTAATTAATATATTTAAAAATATTAATTATCCTTAACGGTTAAATTAACTACTTTAGGGACCTAGTTAGTATTGCAAAAAAAAAAAAACATACCTTAAACAGCTTAATCTTCTCAAAACTTTTCTTGTAAAAATTTCTTCAAACCTTATTAACCTAAGTAAAATTTATCCTTAAACCTATATCTATTCATTTAATAATATTTTTTTTTCCTTTCAATACATATTTCTTATGGTACTTTCATGATCATCGCGTATTTATGTTACAATTAATAATCATCTAAACTGGTCAAAGTATCCATGAAGCAACAATAGTACGTGAGTCGTATATGAACCCCATGTAAATCCCACTCTTCCAACCTTAAAATACATTAATACAATTGTCTAAAACAGATGTATACCAAATCATTAAGGCTGGCAAATCATACCAAACATGTATTAAGGTTACCAAAATTAACATTTATTATTATTATTATTATTATTATTATTATTATTATTATTATAATCATTACATTAGTATTAAAAACATAACAACTTTCACGATCATCCCTTAAATTCCATTGTCGTGCCGACATATTTGTTAGAATCAAAAGTCAAAACATACGTAGAGGATGTGCTACAAAAAAACGTGCGAAGCAGTCACAAAGAACGAACAAATTATTCACCAGATTCACCTACGAAAGCCTAATCAATACTATCGACCAACCATCCCTAATCTGACAGACATTTTAAGAACATTCTGAACAGAATGTACCTTTGAACTTGACAAACTTCCTAAACTATAAAAACGTCGTTCTATACATCAGCCTTCAAGAGAGATCAAGATCTGTCAATAACCGAAAATGCGCGGCGAGTTAGCCGCGAGAAGCTACAGCAAGCATGAGAAGAAGAAGCTGCCCACCTGGGCGATCTTCGGTTGCTTTGTTATGATAATGAGCTTCTTTGCTCTTATCAATTCATACATGGGTCCTCTTTCTCTTGGTAAGTCACCTCTTCTTCAATTTTCATTTGCAGGAAAATGGAAGCAAATATAAAGAGTAATTCATATATATATCTTCCCTTTGTCAGTGAATTTTCAGATCACAAGTCTAAAGGATTATTTGGTCATTAACTCGAGCAATGTCATGAGAGGCGCCGCTTCAGAATCGCCACCAGGCAGGCTACTCTTCCTATTGTCAATGTGTTGGATTTCTGAACCCCGTGTTATCTCATCGTCCTTTTCTTGCAGGTATATGCAATTACTCCCTTCCGAGATCGGAGTTTTGTGAGATCGATGGGGAAGTGAGGATCCATGGAAACTCGTCATCTATCTATATATCTCCTTCAGTGTTGAACAATGTCGAAGACAAGAAAAACGGAACGTGGAAAATCAGGCCGTATGCTCGGAAGACGGATAGAACTGTGATGAAGAAGGGGAAAGAGTTGTCATTAGGACCACCTTCCTCCTTTGGCCTTGATGAGATGCCAGAGTGCACATTTAACCATACCGTCCCGGCTGTGGTTTTCTCGGCTGGTGGATACATAGGCAACATCTTTCATGAATTTTCCGACCTCTTAATTCCGCTCTATGTCACATCAAAGCCGTACAATGGAGCAGTCCGGTTCCTCGCCACAAGCTTAAAGCCTGGATGGCAAATCAAGTACAAAGCCATATTTGATTCACTCTCAAAATATGATATTATAGACATGGACAACTCGAACGAGGTCCATTGCTTCCCGAGTTCAATAGTTGGTCTAAAGAATCATATTGATTTCGGCATAGACCCTTCTATGACTCCACAAGGTTACTCCATGAGAAGCTTTACACAATTTGTTAGAAGTTCATACTCCTTGAGGAGGAGCAAGGTAGGAGCATCAAGAAGGCCAAGGCTCTTGATCTTATCAAGGAAGGGAACGCGGGTTTTGCTGAACGAAGATGAGGTGGCAAAAGAAGCTAAGAGACTAGGCTATGACGCGGTGATCATGGAAGCGGTCAGGAATGTGGAGGATTTCTCAAGGATGGTAAACTCGTTCGACGTGATGATAGGTGTGCATGGAGCAGGCTTGACAAACATGGTGTTCTTACCGGAAAACGCGGTCCTGATTCAAGTTGTTCCAATGGCGCTCGAATGGGTGGCAAGGAATTACTATGAGTTACCTGCTATTTCCATGAATCTGAGGTACTTGGAGTATAGTTTAAGTAGAAATGAAACTTCTTTAACAGACGATAATTTCATTGAAGATCCAGTGAACGGGAAGAACTCGACACTGTTAAAGCCGCTACATTGGCCTGAAGCAAAGGTAGTTTACTTGGATGGACAGAATGTAACGATTGATGTAGAGAGATTCAGGCCAACCTTATTGAAGGCTCTCGAGTTTCTTCGGACTTGATATACAAGACATTATCTGCATCTTCCTTTCAGCTTCTGTCAAGTTTCTTCAGTAAGTTATTTGTAAATGTAATTAAACAACTCATTTTGTATGCCAGATTCATATTTTATCCAAAAAGAAATTTTTTACAACATCTGGGTTCCTATAATTCTATTTGCTTGAATGTTAACATTTTTTACACAACCAAACAATGGGGTATGGGATATCCATATCCAATATTTGGTTAATTTCGATATAGATATCAAACTGATATGTTTTGATATCCTGATTTTAAGATATGGATACCAAACGACCCTAAAGAAGCAATTGATAGAGAAGGTTGGCCTTATGGTTTGCTAAGAGGAAATCAATCGTGAACTATAATAAAAAGCTAGGAAGGCTAATCAGCAATTACCCGATAAACAGATCGTAACTACTACAGAGTTATGGTAGAATCAGATGAACAACTTCTTTCTAATCCTTCATAAGAAAATATTAGGTGTTTGACAAAGACCAAAGAGCACAGTTAAGCAGATTATAGGAACTTCAGAAGATTTAATTAGAAGGTTCAATTCAGGAAAAATAGAATGATGTACTTCTAGGCGTCTAACTCATTATCTATATTCATAAATGATCATGCAAAGCACAAATTAGTTCACGTTCTCTTGTCAGGTCCCCTAAACCAAAAAGTAGGTTTAGGCCAAATTAACTGAGTAAGGCCTTTTTTAGATTTCTCTCTAGTAACTAGGTCCATGGTATAAATATGTATGGTAAATGTAGGTACACAAACCTAATGTAAATAGAAAAGGAGAAAAGGGCCTATTTGGCCAAATTCTTTCAAAGGTTTATTACAGTTCAAATTATTGTTTTGAATAAATAAATGAAATAATCATTGTCCTCTAAACTACATAAATTCCTTCCCTCTACCGTAGAAAGTACAATGAAGGTCATTTTCAGTAAGTTTTTAATTTTTTAAAATCGGTAAATAAACATATAAAAAAGAGGATCTTTTAACTAATCAAGGCCGGCAAACCATAGAAAGCGTGTAATAACATTACAGGACTACTAAATTCGGTATGAATTATTTATGCTTACCAAATCAACAAAAAATACATTTTTTCATCTGTCTCATTTGAAAGTCAAATTCTAAACCAGACACTTGTTTGAACATCAGCTCCTGTTGTATCAACTTACAAGTACTTTTCAAAGTACAGGAGGCAGTAGATCAAAATGAAACGAATATTAAGAAAGACAAACGTGGGGAGCAATATATCATCATAAACAAAGGAGAGACTTATAAAAGCCATATATTACACCATTCACCCCCTTCTTCTATATCCCAGTTGCACTGAAACTTAATTGGTTTACAACTTCTGTTTAATCTTTTTCCGCATTTTATTATGTATGACAAAGGATACAAAAGAAGCTTCAGCAAGCATGAGCAGAAGAAACTGTTTACCTGGGCATTCTTCTGTTGCTTTGTTATGATGTTTAGCTTCTGTGCTCTTTTCATCTCTTATAGCAGTCCTCTTCTGCATTGTAAGTTACCTGCAATCTTCATTTGTAGGATAAGGGAGACCAATATGACACTATTTATTCCTTTTTGCAGTGAATTTTCAGCTCGCGGGTAATCTTAATCTAAATGAGTCTTGCATCATTGACACAATCAATGACCAAAGGGACGATAGAGAAGTAATCTTTCGAACAAGAAACGATTATGAGGTGCCACCAGGTAGGCCATTTAATAAGGTTGGCGGAGTACTCGTCACATAGTCGTCCACTTGGCTTATGTGTTAGGCTTGTGCTCATTTTAACCATTATGTGAAATCCCTGACAGTTGAGAAGATTGTCCATCAAAATCAAATGAAAACTGTCAGGCCAACACTTGCAGCTTTCTGCAATTTCTCCTTTCCCAGATCAGACTTTTGTGAGATCAATGGGGATTCAAGGATCCACGGGAACTCATCAACAATCTACATATCTCCATCTCTCTTAAGAAATACTGAAGGGGGCAACAACATCACGTGGAAACTAAGGCCGTATGCTCGTAAAATAGATAGAAATATCATGAGTAGAGTGAGAGAGTTGGCATTAGGATCACCTTCCTCATTTGGCATTAATGAGATGCCACACTGCTCTATCAACCATAGTATCCCAGCTATTGTATTTTCAACTGTTGGATACACAGGGAACCATTTTCATTCCTTCACCGACGTCCTGGTCCCACTCTACATAACCTCCAAACACTTGAATGGGGAGGTTCAGTTTCTCATTACAAACTTTAAGCCTGGGTGGATCATCAAGTACAAGGCCCTTCTAGATTCATTATCCAAATATCCAATCATAGACATTGATAACTCGAAAAAAGTCCATTGCTTCCCGGGGATGATAGTGGGTCTAAAGAATCACAAGGAGTTCAGCATAGACCCTTCTAAAACCCCACAAGGCTACTCCATGAGAAACTTCACACAATTCGTAAGAAAGGCATACTCGTTGAGGAGGAGCGAAGTGAAGCCTTTAAGAGCCGGAGACATCCGGAAGCCAAGGCTTTTGATCTTATCAAGGAAGAGATCGCGTGCTATCCTTAATATTGATGAGCTAGCAGCAGAGGCCAGGAGAATAGGATACAAAGTGGAGATAATGGAAGGAAGCAAGAACTTGCAACATTTCTCGAAGAAGGTGAACTCAATTGATGTGATGGTGGGAGTGCATGGTGCAGGCTTAACAAACAGTGTTTTCCTTCCAGAGAAGGCAGTCCTGATTCAGATTGTGCCAATAGGGCTCGATTGGTTGTCGAAACATGATTTTGAGCTGCCAGCCATTTCCATGAATCTGAGGTACTTGGAGTATAAGATAGGTGGAAAGGAAAGCTCTCTAGCAGATGAATATCCACTTGAGCATCCGATGATAAGGAATCCTTCCACGAAACAACATGGTTGGAGTGGATACAAGAAGGTTTACTTGGATGGACAGAATGTAAAGATTGATATGAGCAGATTCAGAGACACCTTATCAAAATCCCTTGAGCTTCTCCAACAGTAGACAGTAAACTAGAATTACATCTTCCTTTGAGCTTTATTGAACTTCCTGGTCACAGAAGTTGGCAAAACCGGATATGTATTAAAAGGTGAAACTAGAATTACATCTTTCTTTACTGGTTTATTTGTAAATCTGTGTAACTAAGTAGCTCATTTCGTATGCAAATTTCATGGTTTTGTCAGCATTTGGCACAATCGCTAAATTCCTAGGAAGCAATTAGTAGAGGTATCAGCATTCCAACCGCTTGTTATGAGGAAATTAACAGTTAAACAAGATCCTCTTAATGAGTTGCTGACCACATGGTGATATGCATAAAACAGTAGAATGGCTCATCTGCAAAGAATTGCAGGCTCGAATCTATGATTAGAAAACAAGAGCTACTAAATCATGATCTTCACCAACTTCCGGTACAAGAGATGACATGAGGAAGTTTTACCTGCAAATCGGCATTGAAACATTTGAGTCACCGTCGAATTCCAAGCAGACAAGGGAAGGGGATTGAAGTAGAGAACGCCAATGAATCATCTGACTTCCATCTTTATAGAATTGCAGGCTTGCAGTCATGAGATATTTAGGATTGTAGGCTTGCAGGCTCGAATCTATGTCTTATATCCAGATAGGTGAATCCATCGGCGAAAAGCGATGGCAATTTCCCACGCAATTCGATATCCATTGATTTGAAGGTCCGAACTATGATCAGGGTAATCATCGTCGTTAGCAAGCCTCGAAAAATTATTGTGCGGCCAAAACAACCGTGTGCTGGACTGCTGGGATGTGTGGCTCACCAACGCGTGTCTTTCACGTCGAGACGAGTACAAGAAAACTAGCGTAATTATCGTGTATTGTACGGATTTTTTTTTTTTAAATAAAATGTAAGAAAAAATAACTTAAAATAACTTAAAAAATAACTTGTACCCCATCTTTTGGTCTGACTAAACTTTCGTACCCCCATTCTTTTAACTATCAGTACGGTATACCATCTACTGACCCCGACCGAAGATTAATATATAGGTTATTGTTCATCCGATCTGTGTAAAATTAGAGGGGTAAAATTGTTCAAACCACGTAAACCCTAATTCCCAAATTTTCACACACCTTTCTCTCTCAAATCTCCCCTTTCTCATGGCAACCATGTCTACAAATCTGAAATTCCAACTACCTTCGAATTCTAGACTCCTCATCCAATTAACCCTAGATCGATCGCTGAAGGCGAGCAAGATCGTACTCGATCCAACCGGTGCGAAAACCAAAATTCCGACGAAGAACGGTCCTAAAAGCAACAGAAATTAGCCGAAAAGGTATTCGTGACGCCGGAGTCGGATGAGAACAAGATTCCGCAGCTCACGAGCCCGCCTCCACCACCGAAGAAGGAGAAATGGTTGTTGTTGTGCAAGAGGAAGCTAATTTCGGAGTTTGTTGAAGTCGGTAACAGTGATAAGGTTGATGAGTTTTTCAGATCTGGATTTGAATTTGTTTCCAGACTTTCTAAGAGGACTAAATTTGTGAGTATGTGATTGTTGCTTTGGTCGATTTTGAACTCTCGATCGATCATGCTTTTGTGAATTCTACTCTGATTGAATTTCGATCATCGCCTCTTCTTCGATCCTCCAAATGACCGAACAGATTTTGATTGGTTTTCTTCTTCCTCTCCTCCTTGCCTATTAGATGTCTCATTAGTAATTTGGAAATCTAATTATGTAACCAGAAAAATATTTGGATGAGGAGTCTGGAATTCGATCGAAGGTAGTTGGAATTTGATCGATGGCAGTTGGAATTTGTTTAAGTGTTATCTAGATTTGACAAAGAAAGGGAGAAAGGAATGAGAAAATTTGGAAATTAGGGTTTATGTGAGATTGGACAATTTTGCCCCTCAAATTTTACAAATATTTGTTAAGTTAACGGATGAACAGTAACTTATGTATTAATCTTCGGTCGGGGTCAGTAGATGGGATACCGTTCTGATAGTTAAAAGTATGGGATACTAAAGTTTAGTCAGACCAAAAGATGGGTACTGTTTAGATAACTTTCTCTAAAAATTAATATAAGCGATACAAAATATAACGTATTTACCAAAAATAACATGTCTTACTTTTTTGACGAAAATACTAACTCCGACGATGACGTGGCAATCGGAATTTAACATGTCTTCAAGAAATTTATGTGATGTGGATTTTACTTTTTTTAAATCAAGTTAATAACACTTAGTATGTTAAAAATATTAAAAAAAAATTGAATAATAAATTCGTAACTATTTTTATAAAAAAAATTAAATCCACGTCACATAATTTGTAAATAATATTTTTTTTACTTTTAAAAAATTTCTTGTAATTTTTTATAAACTTTTTTGGAATTTAATATATTTAAACTAATTTTAAAATAAAAATCGATTTTAAAAAAAAAATTATAATAAAATATATACAAAATAAAAAAAATTCCAAATTTTAAAAAAAAATTCACAAGAACACTATTTACTTTTAGTATATATATTACAAATTTTTTTATTTTAAAAAAAATACTTTATAGAAAATTTATAAAATTTTATAAAAAAAAAATAGTTACAAAAACTATATTTTAAACATAACAATTAAAAAAAGAACTTAATTTATATTTTATAAATTTTTATGAGTTATTAACTTAATTTTTAAAAAAATAATCCAGATCATACAACTAATTCATTTTTGATGACATATCAAATTCCTGTTGATAGTTTGTATTATTTGCTTTGTTTTTCCTATTTATAATTATATTTTCTAACAACTATAATTAAAAGTTTTTTTTTATTATATCTTAGTATATTGATTTTTGGCAATTTAAAATTTAAGTTGGAAAAAAATCTACCAATTTCAGTATATTAGGAAATGAATACATAAGAAACAATTTATTAATTAAAATATATTTAAAAGGTACAAATATCAATTAGATAAATATTGTTTTTTAGATTATAATATTTTATTTCATCATGATTTATATTGGTAAAAATTGATAGATTTTAGTTAATAAAAGATATGATAAAAATAAACAAATAAAAAATAGTAAAAGGTAAAAGATAAATTGTGATAAATTGCATGGGTCATCCAAAGTATAAATAAATGACACGTGACTTTAGATGTTTTTGTTTTTATGTAGTATATAGATTAACATTATCTTCCTTATTCTTCCGGTGTTTGAACTCTGGAAAGTGTGTATTTGCCTCCACTTATGCAACACTAATCGATGTCGAAGAGCCAATAACGGCCGCAGAAATTGGGTCATGATGGTCAATTTCAAATTAATCGCCTAAGGTTTGGGTTTACGACAAGCTATGGGCAATTGATTCATAATGATAAATTTCAAATTAGTTAGATTTGATAAGTTAGGTTTTTAATTGGACAAGGATCTTGATAGTTATTAAGGTTTGATTCACTTATGAGTTTTGACAAGAAATATAGTAAATATCTAATCAATAACGGTCAAGGATTTTTTTTAGGACATTGGTCATTTTAAAAAGTTTAAAGTTATTAAGATTTGTTTCGAGTGAGGGTAGAATATGGGCCATGAATCATGATGTTCAACTTAATATATGTATAAATGAACAGTGAGCCTCATAAAAATGAGGATCATCTTAAATTGGGCACTGTGCAACATAACTTGTTATCCATGGTATTAAGTCGGGTATACACGAGAGGTAAACTTAATTTGAATTACCGACAAATCCTTCTCCACTTCAAATCCCATACAATTATTTCAACACTTCGAACTAATATTAGAAACGTCCTATAAAGATTCAAATCAACCCCAAAACAGTTTAAACATCTTTTACTTTTCACCAAACTTCACCAATTTGTCTCAAGAGTCGAGATGAAACAAACAAAGCAAATTACCATATACTTTGGGTATTTCATTTGCTCAATCTTTTGTATATGGTCCAAAATTCACATATCATGCATATGCTTCACCTCCAAATTGTAATAGCCAAATTATGAACAATGGGCAACAAAATGTGGCAAGTCTCAAGGACATATAGATAACCCCTGAAGCGGATATCACTCCCCCTAAAACATGAAGGATGGTTTCAAGTTCAAATTGCAAACCAGCTCTACCAATCTCAATATCACATCTTTATTTCATTTCATATTTTTATTAGCATTGGGATAGGGTTCAAAGCCACTTACTATCTCGGAGATATATTTTCCTTTCTTTTTAAATAATTTTCTTTCTTGACCACAATTCTCCATGGACAATATTCACGATTTTCTGCCGTCGTCGGAGCAATAATGTTCTCTCATGCCATCGGCTGAGTAGAAGTTGTCTCGCATACCCTAACTATTCCTCCCGATTCTTTTGGATATCTTCATTCATCGTCCCTCTTTAAACCATTGTTTTGAGTCACTCCAGTAGTTTATTTTGGCCCATATAAACAACTTGCAATATAATACTCGTACCTCCCACAATGGTAGGAAAGTCTCTAACCCTTCGTACTCGACCGGAAACCATTTTATGTAATGAAAATGGTTGATTTCAACGGTTTATTCAAGTCTATTTTGACACAAACACTAACAAATCATCCTCTATTGGATTGTAAAGTATTTTTGTCAATGGTAATAGAGTATTCAATTCCTGATGTCGTTAACCACAAGACTCGTTGATTGTACCATTGCGTAGATACATCCCTACTTTTGGCCCTTGTTGGAGTTGTCATTATCGGAACGGACGTAACAACTGTCAATGCCCATCTCTTCATAAACAAGCAGCGACCAAACATTATCCACAAACCGTCAAAGAACACCATCAAAATTTTATTCTCACTGTTAAATCAAAAATATTATATTTCTCCAAAGTTTCCATAATTCTCAAACCTTACGCTCCATAACCAGGAAGACTATCGGTAAACCTAAGACCTTGAGCATGATAGAGTTCTTCCAATTCACTTCAAGAGCTTATGTAACTTCTTTGTTGATCTCTATTACTAGCTTGCCATCACATCCGAAAGGAAAGGTTATGCCCGCCTTTATTACCTTCAAAGATTTCTAGTCTCGACCCTACCACAATTCTTGTAAATGGAGCCACTAGTAGTTCCCTACTTCCAATAGCAACCTTTGTTCCTTGGGTATGAATAGCTTCAGCTATCTCAATGTCAACACCATTTTCAATAGTTCGATCCAAATCAATTGATCTCACTATTACACTCTCTCATGTCATACGGAGCCACCGAAGAAGGTGTCAACCTTCATTGGTGATGTTAACCGCCGGAAACTGGAGTAACTCTATACTTTTCACTAGTTTACTAGATTTCTAACCACATAGTATAATATTCGTGTTGGTCTATGTTACGCTAAGATAGTGACACGCAAAAGTCTTAAATTTATAACTCGATATATTTTTCCTAACTCCTAGCGAACCCACAGTGTATGGGTCGTTTTGTAGTAAGGATCGTATTCCGAGGTCGAACACAAAGACTAAGGTGAAATTGAATCAAATAGTAACTAAGGATAGTGTAGATCTAGGTTAAGAAGAAAGAAAGAAATAAAGAAATGAAAATCTCAATGTTTTTGGATTGGTTTTGTGGTGATCAATCAAGGATCACAAATCATGCAAGAATAACAAACAACTAAGCTAGCAACACAAATAAGCAAACACAAACATGAGATAGGTAATCAAAGAGAGAAAAGCGGATTCTAGGGGTTAGAATTCCGGTTATGGCATTGGACTCAAACTTCTAATCATTCCTTGGATCAACTATGGTATGTTGGGAAAGGGTGTTTCTCAAATGGAACCAATCACCGGGTAGGTCTCATGATCCACTAATCCCGCAACTAAGGTCCTATTATCGGGTAAGTCTCTAGGAGCCTAGGGTTTGGAATATCTACACAAACCGGATTGCTATCTAGGGATCTAATCTCTCCTTACCGGGTAAGTCTAGGGAAGGTAAGTCCTAAACATCGATCCTAGAACACTCAATCCAATAGCGGCTTATGAGACTCACTACTACCTAGAGTTCATCATCTTCGAAACCTAAGAGCAAGAATCACCGGGTAGGTCTCTTCTCACGCTTGGTTGCTAACACTAGGTCACCCTAGGATAGATCTAGCTCAACAAACACTAGGATTTCAATAATATAACAACCTAGCATTCAGATTCATCAATACAAGCAAGTCATACAAAATCACGGGTAGTTCATCACTTCCACGGCCGTGGATATGTAGGAACAGACCGTGGTTTACAACAGTAGCTATATTCGAGCAAGTAAATCATCCAAAGGTACGTTTAAGTCTATCCTATCATAGTCTAAGCCATAACCATCATTCCCTTACCCTAGAATCGCATCTATTTAGCCAACAACATGCATCATATCAATCAAACTCAACAAGCATACATTCATGAATTCCATTAGCAAGAGTATGAAATGAAAGAGATGAAACAAGTAAAACAAGAAAATCGAGCTGGATAAATGTTAAAAGAGAGACTTACAACCCTTCAAAAGAAGGTTCGATTCGTTCCTTACAAAACCTTGCAGACGTTTCCAACAAGCTCACTCAAAAATCACTCTAAAAACTAAGAAACTCTAAAATGGTGTGTTCTTCTTTTCTTCCCAAAATGAGAGTGTTTCTTCTCCTCCAAGAGTAACTCCAATCCAATGATGTGTAATGAGAGAATGTGGGAGAAGGTGTGTGTGGTCAGGTCCCCCTTTAGAATCAGCCTGCAAGAGTACTTATAGCCTTCACCATTTGCAAGAGTCGGTTATGGAGAAGGTGTGTGTGGTCAGGTCCCCCTTTAGAATCAGCCTGCATGAATTAAGTGCAAATCGTCACGAACTAATGTCAAACTATGCATGAATAGCGGGAAAAACTATCTAAATGGATGCCTAGAATAACGTCATAAATCATGTTATCAAAATACCCCATACTTAAGGTTTGCTCGTCCCCGAGCAAGACCCAACTATAGACTAAGAGATGACATGATTTATGCATGCAGAAAAACAACAAAATCTTTTTGGAATTGTGCTTCTAATATCGGATCACCTTCATAGTCATGTTTCATGGCAAATGGACAAGCAATCATGCATCAAATAGATGAAGGCATGGAAATACAATTATACTTAACTCAAAAGCATGCATGCAAGGTGAAAATGAGAAGTCAAGATGATCATGAGTATATTCAATCTAGATCACTAAGTCTTACACACATGCAATTAGGTCACAAGGTCTTAGGAAAGAAGAGGCTAAGAAATGTTGTGATTAGGTGGGAATTTTAGGTCATGTGATGCTAATCCGGGAAAGGAACTAACTTCACAATTTCACTTTGATCAACTTCCCTACAAGTGTATATTTTTTTTTCCATCTATTCTTTGTTTTGTTTTCTTTTTCACTTTTTTTTCTTTCACTTATTTTTGAGACAATGACATTGGTGTACAAAAGCCGAAATATTAGTGATTAGCGGACCTTGGAATTTTTCCGAGGTGCCTCACACCGGGCACACATACCAAGGCTCGTTAGGACATTCGGTTTATCCGACTTTGACAAGGCACAAACACCTGATTATGTGAATGGTGCCGAGTTACTCGTCATCAAAACCAAAGTCCCCAAACATTTTTTTCTACACTTTTTCACAACAAATTCAGCACTTCATTCACAACATTCTTTCATCAACAACTTCACCCCACACTTGCTTTTCACACACATCAACACACTAGCATGCTCCTATTCCCGGATGGGTCAAAAGAGGTCAAATTTTATATCAATTGAGGTGCTCAAACAACATGATCAAGATGAGAAGTAGAGAAAGATGAATTGCCTTAATCACTCCTAAATGATGTGCAAGAACTAACATGTAATTTCGACCATCAATCCTCAATCTAATCAAGGCAAACATTCATGATCACAATTCATACATGGGATTCAAGATAAGTACTTCAAGTCCACATATGCATGCATTAATTCAACACATAAGGTCATCCATAGCCAATTCACAAGACAATCTCATCATAAGGGTCATTCCCAAGCTTAGAAGCTCTAAAAATTTTTAAATTTTCTGATTTTTTGGAATTTTTGAAATATGTATGTACAATGCAAAACCTAATGAAACATGTGACTAAAAGAAACTATCCTAGATGCTAATCATGCAAGTGATCATGAAAACCCCACCCTATACTTAGAAACACATTGTCCCCAATGTGTAAATCAAGTAAAGAAGAGTGAAAGAGGGTCCTCACAATGTAAAATGGTTTGCTTCTGTATTTGAGTTCACTCAAATGGATTGATGGCGGATGATCCTATCAACGATGGTAGAGAGCTCAAGGTGTTCGTTATGGTGTCGGGAGCCGCGCTAGGCACCGCTAGCCGTCCAAGTTCCGCGTCCGCTCCACCCACAATTGATGAGGGACTCATCATCATCATCCACAAGTCATGCAAGGCTTCCATGCTACTTAGAATCTAGCACACAAACTCCAAACACACAAAAACACACAAAAACAGAAAAATGAACACAAAAAACAAAAACGAAAAGGGAAAGATGTCTACCAATGGGTTGCCTCCCACCAAGCGCTTCTTTAAGGTCATTAGCTTGATCAAACTCGGGGCGTCTCACTCAAGGTGAAGTGGGGCAATCATATCCACCGGAGCTCCCGGGATGTATTCTTCAACCGGTGCCCATTCACCTTAAAATCTCCACAATGCTCCCCTCCTATCTCAACCGCTCCATGGGGAAAAATCTTTTTCACCACATAAGGACCCGTCCATCTTGACTTTAGCTTTCCGGGGAAGAGGCGTAGCCTTGAGTTGAAGAGAAGGACAAGGTCACCTTCACTCAACTCCTTTGGGATGAGACGTTTGTCATGCCAACGTTTGGTCCTTTCTTTGTAGATCCGGGTGTTTTCATAGGCATCCAACCGGATCTCCTCAAGAGCGTTCATGTCTAGTAACCTCTTCTCACCGGCCTCCTTGAGGTCAAAATTCAGCCACCTTATGGCCCAATACGCCCTATGCTCCATCTCTACCGGAAGGTGGCAAGACTTGCCATAAACTAGCTTGTAGGGAGTGGTGCCAATTGGTGTCTTGAAAGCGGTTCTATATGCCCACAAAGCATCATCAAGCTTCATAGCCCAATCCTTTCTCGTTCTAGAAACCGTCTTCTCAAGTATCCCCTTTATCTTCCGATTGGAGATCTCCACTTGGCCACTAGTTTGGGGATGGTAAGGTATTGTCACCTTATGAGTCACCTCATACTTAGCCAAAAGTGTCCAAAAGTTCCTATTGGTGAAATGCTTTCCTCCATCGCTTATGATCACCCTTGGTGTTCCAAACCTAGGGAAGATCACTCGGTTCAAGAACCGCACCATAACCTTGGCATCATTGGTGGGAGAAGCGATTGCCTCCACCCATCTTGACATATAGTCCACCGCCAATAGGATGTAGAGGTTGTCACATGAAGAGGGTAATGGTCCCATGAAGTCCACACCCCAAACATCAAATATCTCCACTTCTTGTATGTTGTTCAAGGGCATCTCATTCCTCCTTGAGATGTTGTCCGTCCTTTGGCAAGCATCACATGCTACCACAAAATTCTGCACATCCTTGAATAAACTTGGCCAATAAAACCCGGATTGCAACACCTTTGCACACGTCTTGTGTGAGCTATCATGGCCTCCACACGGTAAGGAATGACAATGGCGGATCAAACTCTCCACCTCATCCTCCGGTATGCATATCCTAAAGACCCCATCCGGCCCTCTCTTAAACAAAAGCGGTTCACTCCAATAGTAATGCCTCACATCCTTGAAGAACTTTTTCCTTTGGGCGTAAGACAAACCGGGTGGCACCTCCTCACACACGAGATAGTTCACTATGCCCCATACCATGGCTCATTTCCCTTAGACACTTGAAGCAAACATTCCTCCACCATTTGCAATTGCTCATCCCGGAATGAGTCATAAATCGGGATGTCATCTCTCTCAATCTCCAATGGTGGGAGTCTACTAAGGTGGTCCGCCACAGAATTTTCGGACCCCTTTTTGTCCCGGATCTCCAAATCAAACTCTTGGAGAAGAAGGATCCACCGAATCAAACGAGGTTTGACATCCTTATTTGTAAGGAGATAACGGATCGCAGCATGATCCGTATACACAATGACCTTCGCTCCAACAAGATACGAGCAGAACTTCTCAAATGCATACACAACCGCTAGCAACTCCTTCTCGGTGGTAGCATAATTGAGTTGGGCATCATCTAGTGTCTTGCTAGCATAATAGATGGCATGTGTAAGCCCATCATTCCTTTGTCCCAAAACAGCCTCAACGGCTACATCACTCGCGTCACACATGATCTCAAACGGTAAACTCCAACCCGGAGGTTGCATGATAGGTGCGGAGATCAAAGAATTCTTCAACCTACAAAAAGCCTCAAGGCAATCTTTGGAGAAAACAAACTCAACATCTTTCATTAGTAGGTTAGTAAGAGGCTTAGAAATTTTAGAGAAATCTTTTATGAATCTCCGGTAAAAACCGGCATGCCCTAAGAAACTCCTTACCCCCTTCACCGAGGTAGGTGGTGGCAACTTCTCTATTGTCTCTATCTTAGCCCTATCAACCTCAATGCCTCGGTTGGACACCAAGTGTCCCAACACAATGCCTTCACTTACCATGAAGTGGCATTTCTCCCAATTCAAGACAAGATTAGTCTACTCACATCTCTTTAGCACCAAAAACAAGTTAGCTAAACAATCATCAAATGAAGATCCATAAACAGAGAAATCATCCATAAACACTTCCATGATGTTTTCAATATATTCAGAAAATATGGCCATCATACACCTTTGAAAGGTGGCGGGTGCATTACACAACCCAAATGGCATTCTCCAATATGCAAATGTACCCCAAGGACATGTGAATGTAGTTTTCTCTTGGTCATCGGGGTGGATTGGGATTTGGAAGAATCCACTATAGCCATCTAAGTAACAAAAATGGGAATGTTGAGCTAATCTCTCTAGCATTTGGTCAATGAAGGGAAGAGTGAAGTGATCTTTCCTAGAGGCCACATTTAGTTTCCTATAGTCTATACACATCCTCCACCCCGTAACCGTTCTAGTTGGGATTAATTCATTATTCTCATTAGTCACTACGGTCATCCCACCCTTCTTAGGAACCACATGCACGGGACTAACCCATTTACTATCCGAAATCGGGAAAATAATTCCCGCATCTAGCAATTTAAAGATCTCTTTCTTTACTACTTCTTTCATGATAGGGTTTAGTCTTCTTTGAGGTTCAATTGAAGGTTTATGATTATCTTCCATTAAGATCTTATGCATGCACAAAGAAGGTTTAATTCCAACTAAATCATCAATGGTATAGCCAATAGTCTTCCTATGCAATCTCAACTTATGCAACAATCTAATCAACTCATCATCATTCAAGCATGCATTAACAATTACCGGATATGTAGAATCTTCACCAAGAAAAGCATACTTCAAATGAGAGGGGAGGGGTTTAAGTTCAAGTTTAGGAGGACCTTTATTGATTGGAGACGCTCCATACAATGTAGGTTGAGATGAATCCAAAGCCATGGAAGACTCCTCAAGGCTCCTTGAAGCTTGATCAACCACTAAGGCACCTTCTGGAAAAATTACGGTCTCTGGCAAAACCCCGGGCGTGGAACCTGAGAAGCTGGCACCGTGGAGCACTCCAGAGAGTTCCACGGGTAAGTCCACGTCCGTGGTTCCTTGTGCCAGACCGTGATTCCTACAGCTTTTCAGCATGACTTCGTGCACTCCAAATTCAGCACTTGTATCCTTTTCCAATGCATCCAAGGCCTTGATTTCCTCATTGCAATCATCTTCAACCCCTTCCTTCATCAAACTTAAGCTAAGAACCTTCTCCAAGCGGTCCTTGATCAAGATCGAGCTCACAACTTCTCTACATTTCTCTTGCTCGACAATGTTGAACACATCTTCACCAAGGCCTGGCCCCTTCATCATTGTGGATAATTTGAACTTGATATTCTCTTCTCCAATGTTGAAAGAGAGAATTCCATTTTTGCAATCCACCAAATATCCGGATGTGGCCAAGAAAGGTCTCCCCAAGATAATAGGAACCGGATAGTCCGCTGGGATGTCCAAAACAATGAAGTCTATTGGCACATAGAACTTCCCGAGTTGCACCGGTATGTCTTCCAAGATTCCTACGGGGTGAGTGATCGAACGGTCCGCCATGTAAAGGGTCATCTTGACCGGTTTTGGCTCTCCTAGCCCAACCTTGTCGCAAAGTGCAAGCGGGATAATGCTTACACTTGCTCCAAGATCACATAGGGCTTCATACTTCACTTCTTCAACCCCAATTGACACACAAAAAGATCCCGGATCTCTTAGCTTAGGAGGCATCTCCTCCTTCATGGTTTGAATCAATTCCGAGGACCTCTTCGTCATCCTTACTTCTCCATACTCCTCCAACTTCCTTTTGTTGGAGAGTATTTCCTTCAAGAATTCTCCATAGGCCGGCATACCTAGAATAGCATCAATGAACGGAATGTTAATATGCAATTTAGACATAAGTTCAAGGAATTTATCGAAATGTTTGTCCAAGCGAGCTCTTGCTCGTGATTGTGGGAACGGTAGTGGTGGCTTGTATGGAGGTGGTGCCACACATGTTGGCTCATCATCCTTGATTTTGCCTCCATCTTCTTGCAATGTCTCTTCTTCTATCACCACTTGCTTTCCCTTAACATTTCCGTTAGGTAAGGGGTCCTTCATGCTCAGCCCACTCCTTGTTGTGATGGCCAACACTTGGCCTCTTAGGTTATCTTCGGTTCTTCCGGGAAGCTTTCCCGGATCTCTTACTACTCTACTCTTATACATATATATATATATATATATATATATATATATATATATATGCTTGTATATATACATTACCCTTATACCTCCATATATTTATATATATATATATATATATTATCCTTATACATGTATATATACTTATATATATTCCACTCTTATACATCTATATATACATTTATATATATACCTTATCCTTCTACATATACATGTACTTATAATATATTCCACTCTTATACATCTATATATACATTAGTACGTACACTGCACAACAGGAGGAGCAACTCACCCGTCCAGTACTCTCGTCACGCCTTCGCAGGGAAGAAACAGAGGCCGAAGTCGATCGAAGCAAAGCCTGCGTAGTACTAGTCAACCAAGGATCGATAAAACAACAACTCGACCTGCGTGAG
Source organism: Fagopyrum homotropicum (assembly GCA_033239125.1). Taxonomy (NCBI): domain Eukaryota; kingdom Viridiplantae; phylum Streptophyta; class Magnoliopsida; order Caryophyllales; family Polygonaceae; genus Fagopyrum; species Fagopyrum homotropicum. Next base: position 144,039,831 of record BSWB01000002.1, read on the forward strand.
AGAATTGTCGAAGAGGCTGGGCTTACCTACATTCTGCACGAGCACGCGCAGAAATTGTCCTCATGCCAACATGTTGTGCCATTGCCTGGATTATATCTTTCACAGTCACAGAAGTTGTAGCTCATGTGGAATACAAAGGTAAGAAAGAACAAGTTCTCTACCACCGTTGCTTACAATATCTGTTGGAAACCTCCTGCCCCCTCCCCACCTTATCGTTTTAGTATCATCTGGAAGGTTCCTTGTCCGCCTACATGTTGTACCACTGCCTAGATTACCAGCCACAACCGCCTTCCCACTCTCTCTAAGCTGCTTGATTGGAACATTGTAAATGACAACACTTGCAAAACTTGCAACCTCTTCCCTGAAGACGAGACCCATTTGCTTCATCACTGTAGTTACGCCAGTTTGGTCATGAACCTCATCTCTTTCTGGCTCAGGATCCCACAGCCTCTCCCCTACAAAGACAACATTTGTAACTAGCTCAGCAACATATCCCCTCGCAAGGACGATCTGATTACTCACGTTCGTGTCTCAACCATTCTAAGATACATTTACTTCATCTGGAAGGCACGAAACGACCTCATCTATAACCACAAAATCACCCATGCTACCTCCTGTGCTCATAACATCATAAACACCACCAAGGCGTTCATCTCTTGTAAATGGACGGACCGTTCGAGGAACTAACTTTGCTGGGCCAAGATTCTCGGCATCAACCTCATATCTTTGTAATCTCTTCTTACTTCATCCCCCTCTTCTGTAATTCTGAGCTAGTTGCTCTGTAAACCTCCTTTTCTAGATATATATACATAAACTTTCAAAAAAAAGGTAAGAAAGAAACCTTGTTTTTCACCTTTCCAAATTCTTATCTATACATATTTAATGGAAACATGTAACATTTTTTATTGAACAAGTGAACATAATGCAGATGATGTTGCCATTCATGCAACGAATTCAAGAGATTGATCCGTGTATAGGGTGTTTATCATCCAATAATATACATGTTAAATTCAAACTTGGGCCATCTCAGATGCATGTAGAGACATTTTTTATTGATGTTTATTCTGCTTTTTGTACCTAGATTGTGGTGGCCACTCGACAAAACCTCATAAGATGATTGACAATCTTGCTTGAAAGTTATCTTCATGTAAATACTTCATTTGTAGTTATGTATTTCGTCTGCGAATAACCTTGGGACCATGAGGGGATCTAATGTTGGCATCGCGTATAAGAATATCAATACTGATTACAAACCATTCTCTTTCACATTTGCATATCACACCTATTTTTTAGTTTCAGATATCAGGTATGTTTGCACATTCCTTCATCATCAAATTGTTTGTTAACCAATCTCCAACGTGCTATCATATAACCGATTCCATGTCCTGCTATTTTGCCTGCATACTATTTTGTGTTGCTCATTTGAGATGTGCACTTAAGTATTATCATATGCATACAACCAGTGTGCGTATTATATTGACAATTGCATACAGATTAGTTAACTATTTTTTTGCTATGTACTCGCTCCCAACAACGACGATAATTTAGGATGCGCGGGGCTACACCCGCGCATTCCACCTAGTATTAGATAATAAAGTGTTATTTTCTAATAAATAATAATGGTAAAATATATTATTATTTAGGAAATTATTATAACCACAAGCATTAGAAAGCGCGGGCTTTTTGAGAGAAATACTAACCACGATTAGCAACACTAATTAGTAGGGATTGACATGGGACGGGACGGTATGGGATTGAGGTCATCCCACGTCTCATCCTAACCCGTCCTGCAAATTATAAGCTGGACGAGACTGAATTTATAACTTTTTTTTGTTCTGCGCGGGCCATGTCCCACGTTGGACGAGACGAGACGGAACGGGTCTAATTAAGCAAGTATTATACAGTGATTATATGCAACATTTGTACTTGTTTTCTCTCATTTTTAAAGAGACAAATGAATAAAAAAAACTCGATACTGATTTGCCGATTCAAGTGACCTACAATAGTAGTTAGTACATTCAAAACATGTACAGGTTACACCAAAGTGTGTCTTATCGATTAACATTCAAAAATCTAGCAATACACTACACTAATGATAGTAAAGATAACATTATTTTACATGTTGTGACACATCATGTGAAAGAATGTTATCTTCTAGTATTTTATTACTTTTGTAATTTTTATCAATATTAAATTGTAGATTAGGTATGTTATTTATCTATATAATATTTTAATATATATATATATATATATATGTATATGAGAGACGGGACGAGAATAACTGGGATGAGAAGTTTTCGTCCCGCATCCTGTCTTGTAAATTTTTCACGGGGCTGGACGGGACGGGATACATATTTTTTTTATCCCACCGAAATCGGGATGGAACGGGATTAACCGAAATTCATGTTCAGACCTACTAATTAGAGACCTTTTTGTTGCCTCCAAACAAACACATTCCGAGGCGATTGAAACTGTCAATTGATAAGAAAGATTTAGATAATAAAAAGTGATAAAATTGGGTCACGTTTGAGGCTCTCAATCTCTCTTTTTTAAGCTAGTTTTACCTTACACAATTTTAATATTTTCTAAGTGTACACAATATGACATACGTATTCGTAAAAAGTGGTGAAATTGGGTTACTAATAAAAAAATGTTGTTGATTCGAAAACAAGCATTAAGTTTATTACGAAGTCTCTTGATTTTAGCATAGGAAATTAACTGAGAAACATTTAGATTGCATCAAATGTGATAATTTTAGGAAACAAGATGATAAAAATTAGAGAAAATTTAACATAAACTAAAATTCTTGAGATGAACTCCAAAATAAATCTAAGCTTTATTTCTCTTCCGGCGGCTGGAAAACCAATACTATTGAGTCATGAAACTCAATATGGATTTTTTTTTCTCAATCTCTTTCTTCTCCTTCGCGATATCTCCACACGTGTCAAAGAAAAAAGAAGATAAGCTATTTGATATGGTACAACGACTCTAGATAATATGACCAAACAATGAATGTGTAGTATATGTTGAATTTGAACCTTATAATAATATTAATATTAAGGAAAATTTCGGTTTGTACCCCTTCGGTATGGAGAATTTCGGACTTTGCCCAACAATTTTTTAAAGTTCGGTTTGTGCCCAACAATTTTAAGCTTTTCCGAGATTTGCCCAATTCCTTTAGAACCCTCTAGCCATGTTAAAGATATGTTAGTTTACAATTAAAAAAAAGAATTAAAAAGAATTAAAATTTATCGATCGATTGAAAGAAAGATCACCCGACTCTCTCTCTCTTTCAAAAAAGTATATATATGCTCGGAAGAACACCTGACTCTCTACTTTGAATTTCCATATATGTTTCTATTTTTTTTTAAATTGTTAGCATTATTTTTTTTTTCTAGACATTGTTTTCCTGTATATGGGTTTATAATTTTGTAAGATCGTGGGATTGCCTAGTTGTTACTGAGAAGAGATTTGCAGCTTTCTTGTATACCAATGACTTTAACATCGTAGCAAATAAATATGGACTTTGAATTTTACAACTTGCCTAGTTGGTACTCATAAGAGATTTTGATGTTGAGCATTCCTAATATTACCTTTAGATTGCTTAGATGTGTTAGAAACAATTATTGTATATTTGAGTGTTTGATGGATTCTACATCAGAAAGTTACTTTTGAAATGAAAATGAAGAAGAAACTGATAGTAAGAAGGATATTGAAATGAAAGATGAAGGATAAAACAACGGATCTGACAAAAAATGAAGAAGTTAATGGTAATATGAAAGTTGAATCGAACAAGGAACTTGTTGAGAAGGAGGATGCTAAAAAGAAAGATTAAGGCAAACCAGCGGAATTGACAAAAAATGAAAAAATTGGGAAAATATGTTCTTCGTCGATCAAATGGAGAGAGAATCGGGTGTTCTTCATAACATATCTGAGAGAGAGAGATGAGTGTTGTTTCGTTCAATCGATCGGGAAAAAAGTTATTATAAACTAATGACCTTTAACACGGTTAGAGGGTATTGACACAATTGGGCAAATCACGGAAAAGCTCAAAACTGAAGGGAAAAATCAAACTTATAAAACTATTGGGGAAAACCTGAATACCCCATAACACATGGGTACCAATTGAAAATTCTCTAATATTAAATATAATTGCTTCAACTAACCTGGAGATAACTTTGAACTTGATGAATAGTCAAACTCTCATCGTCAACATTCATCACCGTCCAAATTTGTGTTCCGGTAGCCACTACATAAAAACGAGAAAACATTAAATACCAAGTTCAAGACTCAAGAGTTAGTACATGCGGAAAGTTGAATTAAAGTATCAAGTTCAAGAGTTACATTGAGATCCTCCGAGCATTTCAACAACATTTTTGAATTTGAGTTTTAATTCTTCGGTTCATACTCTTCTTTGTTGTCTTTGGATGTGTTGTTGTGGGTTAGCGTTTGTAGGACGAGGAGCATATATGGAACTAAAATCACTTCGAAGAAAGTATCTTCTGTATATTCCGACAATTTGACTGGATCTTGATTCTCCATATCTTCTTAAGGTTAAGGTTGCCTCTCTTAAGGCTTTGATGCCTGCGGATTAACAAAATTGATTGAAGAACATGCTTTAAATTTTATAATATATATAAATTCTAGAAATCATAAATACATGATTATATACAAGGCTTACCCTCAGCTATCGCTTCTCTTTGTTGTTGAACTTCCATGTCGGAGATTCTCTTGCTAAGTTCTTCTTGAAGGATCGATGCATACATGTCAATTAAAATTAACTTGCGTTCAATACTCAATATTGAATACAAGTAAACAAAGAAACGATTTATACGAATTTGTATTGCTTGAGGCGATAAGCTCAAAGTGACTGCAAATTGTCTCAACGATTCCATTTTTACCTCTAGGTTTTTCGAGATTATTTGTTTTCTCTTTCTCAATACTTTCTTAGACTATAAATATTCACATTATATAGAGATTATAAATGTTAGAGATAAAATGCGTTGGTGTAGACAAGCACTTTTGCGATTGTACCATTCATTTTAGGATGTAAATAATATCATTCCTTATTTGATCTCCAACTCATTATGGTATATATAAAGTCGCATTAAAGATTTCAAAGTCAAGCGGTAATTATATACTTTTCTTTTTTAAATATTGATGCATTTTTTTTTTGGTAGAATGAGGTCCGGTACCCTCCGCGCATCTCGTCACTAGGGCTGATCATCCCTGGGCCATACCGTTCGGCTTGTCCCGTCCGCCTAGTAAAACAGACGAATATGGACAAGGTAAAAATTCCAACTAGGCTGCTTAGCCCGGCCCGACCGGATAAACAGATCGCATCCGGATAGAGTATGAAGCTCGAGTAGGTTGCTTGCCCGGCTCGGATCCAATATCTTTTTTACACATAATGTGGAAAAAAAGATGAGTCTTGTATGACCCAAATCTTATTTGGCCCAAATTCTCTTTCTTTGAATCTGAGATTACTCTAAGAAGGTTCTCTTAACCATCGACAAAATTGATTCGTAATTTGATAAAAACCTAAAAAACTCTCCTTTGAACCAGCTCTTCTTTCCTCTCCTCTCCCCCGCCTCTCCAGTGTCCTAAGTCATCGGCCTCTCTGAGTCTATTCTCCACGAGTCCTCGCCATCACTGAATCTCCTCGAGTGCTCGCCCTCGCTGAGTCTCCTCGAGCCCTCGCCCTCGTTGAGTCTCTTGTCCTCGAGTCATCTCCACTCCAGATACGACGCTCCAGATATAACCAACTGAGTCTCCTCACTAGTGTCCTCTATAACACCCCAAATTCTATGAAACGCCTCATTTCTTTAGTCGCGATTTTGATATTTATTTTCCTAAGTTTATTGATATTTTATTAGTTAAATAATTTATATTTAAAAGTATATTACGACGTAAAATATTTTTTCCGTGTATATTATATTTTGAATACAATCTCGTATATCCGTATATTTTTTTTCGGAAAAAAAATCGGGAAGTTTCCGGTTCATAAATCTTGTTCCGAACACTTTTAGGATCGGATCCACTCTTACTCCCTTTCTCTTTAATTTCTTTTCTTTTTCCTTTTCTTTCTTTTTCTTTTCTTTTCTCTTTTTCTCTCTTCTTTCTTTTCTCTCTCTCAGAGCTTGTGACCGCTCTCTCTGCCCGACTCTTTACCCCTCTAATCCCCGACTTCTCGCCCTCTTATGCTTGACTCCTCACCCCTCTCATCCCCGACCCTTGCTTTTCCCCGCTTTTGACCCATGTCTATAATATTGTATGGATCGCCCCGGAAAATTTTTTACGGGTTTTAACCTTGTTTTGAAAGAGGGGTTTCCCTTAGAATTATATATGTTAAATCTTCCGTTCAAATTTAGCGTTTAAGCTAAATTTGCTTAGCTTTGGTTTTAGGTCCGGAAGCGCCCGATAAAGGCCAACGAATCCGTTCTCGACATCCGTAGATCATCTTCCGTCTTGGACCTTGTGTGATTACCTTCTCCCTCATTTAGTTATGTTAGTGGTAGTATATCATGCTAGGTGAATCTATCATAACTTAGAGTGAATGTCATGTAAACTTAGGTACTTGTGGATGGATTATGAGCTTTATTGAGTTATTTTCGGTACGATCTTAGGATGATCTTCGAGACTAGGGGTTGGACCTAGCATGATTGAGTTATGACCTCATATAGGTTTTGGAGACTAGAAGTCCTAGGGCTTCTAGCATATCGGTTCGTTATTGATAGTGTGTCTCGTTTGGCCAGGCGTTGAGCATTTTCCTGCGGAAAGATGAGAGTGGATTTATTCGAGTTACCTTGAGTGAGGTAAGTCCTCCGGACTTACTTAGCTAGATTATGCGTATTAGTTGACGCGAAATGGCGGTGTGTGTTTATTTATTATTCGTTATAATATAAAAAGGACTAGGACGATTGTTCGCTCCAAAAGGTGTGTGAAAAAAGCTTTAAATTTATAACTAAGAATAAAAGAAAAAGCGAACCCGCAGGTACGGATCAATCGCAGCAATATCAAATATTCCAGGGTCGATCACAGGGATTTGGTGAAATCAAAATCAGTAAAAGCAATCTAGCAAGAAAATATGCAACTATTGATAATAAAAGCAAAGACTTGTGTAATAATTGGGAAAAGGATTCTAGAGATCAAGGTATCCGAATGTGGTTTTTTATTCAAGACTTCTAAAGATATATGGATAGAGCTGGGATTGCAAGGTATGTGTTCTAAAATGAGGTAATGTACGGTGAAGTCTCCACTACCCACTTATCTCAACCCAAAGGCTCTAAATAAAGGATGTTGAGTCTCGATAAGATAGAGATTCTAAGGGAAAGATTATACTCTCAAACCAAACACTAAACCCAAGGGAATCAGGTTAACTCATAAAGGTAAAGGCTTTGACACACTCAACCTTAATAGAGGGTTTTGAATCCTCTATTACCTAGATCTTGTAATCGTTGGTAACCAAGAACGGGAATCACCGGGTAAGTCTCTTCCCACACTCGGATATAGGCTAGGAAGGATCAACAAGGCTAGGGTTTAAGCAATTTTTAACCAAGGATTAAGGATAAAGCGAGATAGGTACGACAGAAGAGTATATCAGGTTGTTCTTGAATAAAAATCGGTCGATTTTCTACCAAGAACACACCGATTTTCCTTCTTTGCGATGGTTAAACTCAACTCTCAGGGTCCCATCTCAACGTGAGGTTCATTCTATTATCATCTTAACCACAATCTTCAATCAATCACCCTAAAAACACAAGAGTTTTAGCCAATAACACACATTGTTAAAATCAAGAAAGAGATTAAATCAAGAATATAAAGAAAGTAAGAAAACTTTGAATCTTGAAATAAACCAAACAAAACTTTGAACAAAGGTTCAATCCTTCAAAAACCAAATAAAAACTCAAAACAAACTCCAATCTTCCATTCACAATGACAAAATAATAATCAAAACTCACAAAACCTCAAGAACGACTTTCTTGCTTCGATCTTGGACTTCGATCTTCAAACTTCCTTCCTTCAATGCTTCCTTGATGTTTCTTCACTTGTAATTGACTAAGATTGGATGCCCTTGGATATGGTGAGATGTCCTCTATTTATAGGAGAAAACTAGGGTTTTGAAATTTGATCTTATGTGCAAGCCTACTCTGAATCGATCGATTTAAAGATATAAATCGAGTCACTTGTGAGAAAATCGTCCGTTTTTTAATAAGTATTGACCCGATTTTCTTCCTTTGAGCGTGTTATCTTTTAGTTCCGTCTTCTATCTTCTTTTGTCATCTCTTATCATATATTTTCCTATCTTTAAGGGTTCCTCCTGATCTTTTATGATGTCAAGCTCGATATTGATCCATTTACGCACCAAAATTCCACCGTTTTACCTACAATTACACAAATAACGTGTGTAGACCTCTATTCTCGATATATATGTGAATATAGACTTAAAGGCACACAATTATCATCAAATGTATGTAAAACTGAGGCAATATACTCGTAATATGCATGAATATGATAGCATATAATTCATGTCATCAAAATACCTCATACTTGCCTGTTGCTTGTCCCCTAACAAGGTATAAATCTAGCATATAAGATGATATGGGTTATATGATGCTTTAAAAACAAAAACTCTTTTTTTGGAATGTGCCTCTTAATCGTGGATCACCCTCAACGTGATGTTTCAAAGCATAGGAAGATAATGTATGTATTAACAAAATCATAGCATGGAAAGATAAGAACACTTTATCCAAGAATATACATGAATGCATGGTAAAGGATGTAGAGATAAGCATAAGAAAATAAATCTTAACCATAAAAGCCTTAAACATATGCATAAAGGTCTCAACGTCTTTCAATGTAAAAGGCCAAAGAAACGTGTCAAAGGGGTTAGATGTATAGGATATGTGGTGAAAAATCCGAGAATAAGGAATAAAACTCCACACTTTTTTAACTTCTTCACAACCACCGAAAATAAGCAACTTCACTTCATTTTTTTTTCAATTTTATTTCACTTTGAGAACATGGACAAATGTGCACAATAACCGAAGCCTTGGAAATCAACAAGCCTCATTTTCTCGAGGTGCCTCAAACCGTAATGCACATACTATGACTCGTTAGGACTATCGCTCAATCTGACTTTGGCACGACACAAACACCCGGCTATGTGAATGGTGCCGAGTTACTCATCATCATGATTGACGTCCCCATACCTATTTTCTATACTTTAACACACTTCACTTTTCACAACAACTTCACAATGCTTCACACTTCATACTAGCATGCTTCCTAATTTCCGGAAAATGTAAAGGGAAGACAAATAATACATATAAGGTGTTTAACGTGGATAAGAAGAAGAAAGAAAAGAAAATCGAAGCGCCTCAATTATTCATTCTTCAACGCCGACACGATAAATTAATGCAAGGTAACGGTGATTTTATCTCATTAAAATAACTTTTGATTTTAACTTATGATTTACTAATTACTTATTAAAAATATTTTCTAACTTTAATTTTTGATTTCCTATACAAGTATTAAAACATACATATTACATAATACATAGTATAGCTGTATAAGTATATATGATGACGTTTTTTAAGTATTAACCTTTTACCTTATTGGAGAAAAAATATGTGTTAAAGTGCTAAAAATAAGTTTCTTTAAAAAAACTTGTATCAACTATACGTTTTTCATTTTTATTTGGATCAAGTTATGTGATTAATTGACTATGACATATTTTATTTTACACTTTATAACAAACAAAATAGGGAAAAAAACATATATGGATCAAATGGACCAGTCACGTTAGATGTATGAATCAAATGAATAAGTCACATTATATATATGGATCAAATGGATCAGTCGGATATCTAGATCGTTAAAGTCATTTTCAATCAAACAGATCCGGCTAAAATCATTCCGATCAAACAAACCACCCAAGTATTCGCGGATAATTATCCGATCCGACTAAAATCATTTTCACATACCATATTCTATAATTTGGATCAAATAGATCAACCAAGTATCCACGGATTATTATCAAATTCGGCAAAGAGTGATAAAATAGTTACATTCGGATAAAGTGTTACTTTCAAATTAAAGTGTCAAATAATTTATATTGTGTTTCCCACTAGTTTAAAAAATTAATAGTTGGTTAATATAAAATTAGATTAACAATATGACGGATTATTGATCATAATCAAATTAATTGATACACGATCCAAACCGGTATTAACTTGAACGATTGATATCAAATCTAAATCGACCTGACCCGAAACAAACTTCTAAGAAGATAGATTGTTTTCAACCGGCACGTTTGAACCTTAACAGTTGATACCCGATCCAAACCGACCCGACTCGAAACAAACCGCTAAAAAGGAGATTGTTTTGACCCGACTCGTTTGAACCCTAGCCTGTTGTGGCTGACCCGAACTGACCCGTCGACCCTGTTTCACACCGTTATTAAGAACCGAGCTAAACCGACCCGTTATGACCCGAGAACCGAGTCTACCCGATAACCCGTAATAATCCGAACAATCGATACCCGACCCAAACCGACCTAACATAAAATAATCCGGATATATACCGAGCCTTTTTTGGCCCAATCCATTTCAACCCGAACTTGTCGTGATTCGACCCAAACCCGTCCCGTTAGCCCGTTTGACACCTCGTAATACCCCATTCGGAATACACGAGCGGCAGATGAACAAAAATCGAATTATTCAAAACCCCTCCTTTATTTCATCTACCTAAATTAACCCAATTGCGGTTGCGGCCTTGCCCTGCTGGTGCTGCTGGTGCTGCTGGTGCTCTCAAGTCTCAACACCGACCAGACCTTCGCTGTACTTCTTCTCAGCGTTCTCCGTCTATCGTGCTTCTTCTCATACGTTTCGCCGCCACTAAGCTCAACGGTTAACGGAAGCATCCAGCTCTCAAAGCATCGCACCCCGTGCAGTGTAAGTTCTCTTTCTTTTATCTGCCTGCTGAAGTAAAAAATCCAGGGATGCAATGCTCGTCCCATTCAAAGCTGCGGAATTGAGTTGTTTCGTTTCTTAGATGGTTTTGTGTACTGCAGTTGATGATAATAGATGAGAGAAACACAAATACAAACATCAATTTACTTCATTATGTGATAGCATTGTTTTTCGCTGGCAGTGATTTTTGATACCTGGAAGGCCATGTATGGCCGGATAATTGTTCTTAATCTCTCTCCACGCGTCATGCTTATTAAGGATTGTGTTTCTTTTTGTCAGTTACAGTTCCGTTGATTTGTAAATCGATTGGCCTTAAGATGTTGATATTGTACTGATTTCAAATCAAATGGCTTGTCATCACATCCACTCCTTGTTGAAGAATGTTCACTGCCTACGGAAGAAAGCTTCCTTCGTACCTGGTTTTTGCGTGAACCATGGGATGCTCAGTTTCGTCAATGTTTCTTCAGTATTTCCTTTGAAGGTAAAATTCAAATTCCTGTTTCGAAAAACAAGCACAATGGCAAGAGCACGGAAATTTTTTGGTTTAGAGAATATGTGTTAACTTGATAATCTTTTTTCACTCCCAATGACTGTAGGGATTAGGCATCAATTTGGGTTAGGGTAGTGGCAAGGAACTTTATGCTGATGATTCGTGATTTCCTTTTTCCATAACACATTTTTGCCTACCTTTGGCACTTCAGAGCTGGCAACAATTTGTACAAGTAGAGGGAGGGGGCTTTTTACTAGTGGTTTATGATCATGTGATTGTATGTTTTTTAGCCTTAATGATGAATTTGTCTAGATCCTAAAATGCTGGAGGTTTTGGAACTATGTTATTACTATTTAATATTTATCCTAAACACTTCAACTTTTGTCAGGGGTTTTCCTCATCATCATTGAAATCAGAAATTTCCAGAGTGGCACAATTTTCAAGTCACTGCAATGCAGTAATTTCTAACGATTCTTTGGCTTCGTATGGCACTGCCCAAGTTTCTTATAATACCAGAATGGGATTGACTTCCACAAGTGCAGAGGAGCAGGGAGAAACCATAGTTCTCAGTTCATCGAAGAGTGTAAACGCACCAGCTAGCAGTGACTGCTCGAAAGGTAGATTGATGCTCATTGATGGCACATCTATCATATATCGGGCCTATTACAAGCTTCTAGGTATGCATTTCCTGGCATTTTTCATTGTGTCCAAGTTACTAGTAAAGATATATGCACCACCTTGGCGTGTGCCTTGTAGCAAAGAAGGCTCCATCTTTTTTCTGCACCTCACTTCTTCTTTACTATGGTCATTACCATGGTTTCAGTTTCTGGATCTTTATTCAGGCTGTACTTTTACTTTCTTTTATTCTGATTGACATCCTTACCCCCAAGGTCTCTACACAAGGAAAATTGGTTTTAAAGTTTCGCATTTGTTGTCCAAGGACATCCTTTTGGTGTGGAGCAACTGAGCCTGTTATATAAAAACTAATTGAAGGTTTGCTAATTTGTTGTCCAAGAACATCTTTTTGGTACGGAGCAACTAAACCTTTTCTATAAACATAAGTTCAGTGGAAGTATATAGTACTAGTACCAAATGTAATGGATCATCCGATCATGGCACCTGCTTCGGACATTTCTTATGCCCGTCTTAGGAAGTGTGTTGAAAATTTATCTAATGTTGAAGGATCGATACATGTACCACTTCTTCTATGCTTTTTTTTTTTTTTCCATTTCTTTCCATTGTTGGTGTGGCTTTCTCTATTTTAATGCACTTACTTCTTTGTAATACTGTCAAGTGGGGACTTAATCTTATGGAACCTCTTTTTGGTCCAGAATACCTTTGACATCACAATTGTATGAGTTGATTTATTTGCATCTTATGTTGGTTTCTTTCGGCTTTATTACTGGCTCAACCAGAACTGTTGATAATCACATTATGGTTTGATTTTTTTAAATGCTCCTTTCACACGAGCTTTCCGAATTTTCTTTTTTTAATTAGTTCTTTGCGGAAGAACCGCAGGTTTTGTAGGAACAGCAAAGGGTTTTATACTGTCATAATTCTGCACAAATCACAGATTCTGATGATTTTGCATACAAGTAGTGACTGATATTATTGCCTTCTCTATATGAAAATAAACCAATAGCAGTACAAACTCATGGCAATGCCTTTTGAACTTTGCGCTGGTTAATGGGGCATGCCTAGAGTCTGTAAAATCATATGCACATAGGTTCATATTTAAATATCTGATCCTTCATATGATGCATTTGGTTGGATAAATATGATGAATTGTTCTCAGACATGCACTAGATATGGAGATTTTATATAATTAGGCATAATTGATTATGAAAGACTAAAGATGCTTTTCTGGTTTAGGTAGAAGGACCTTTTTGGGCAGTTCTTGTTGTCTAGATAGTATGACCAACTTGTTTTCAAGAATCATCTTTCATTTTTATGTCAAATTTGTGTTGCTTTCGGTGTATTATTATATGCTTTAATCAGCTTAATAATTATATCTTCTTTGATCATAACATAATGGTTCCATTGTTTCACATTTCTACATTGATTTGAATTTGATCATGTTGTGCAGCAAAACTACAACATGGCTACCTGTCACATGCTGATGGAAACGGAGACTGGGTTTTGACTATATTCACAGCCTTATCTCTTGTAAGTTAATTGTAGTTTAATATAGTGTGGGACAAGTAAGTATTGCAGTTCCTCTGTTATTCCTTAAATCAAACTCTGCCTAATCCTCTTTTCCTTTACAGGTAGCTCTGTCGTATCTACATTCCAGTTCTCTAGATTAATTAGACACAAATAAGATAGCTGTAGTAATGATTTTTTTTTTTTTGCTATAAAAAGGTCTTTTTTAAGATCAAGAGAAAATTTTGTGATTATAAAAAGACATTCTTAGAGATATATAGTTGGATAAATGTGTAAAAAACACATAGAAAATGTTTTCACAAACTATAATAAGTTCTATATAGTATATACCCTTAATTCTACTTCAGGTGCCTACAAGCATCTCTACTGAAAGCTAATGTCAGATTAGTTCACAGGAGGCTATATAGTTTCAAGGGTTCTGTACCTTGAAACCTGTAAAGCAAGTTGCACCAAAGAATTACTAACAAAGTGATTGATGACCAATTTTTGGGAGATCATTTGGGCAGTGCATCTAATATTGATTCTTGTAGCCACTATATCTTTCTTTTATTCAACTTGTTTTGATCTTGCTATTACTTTTGTTACTTATTTTATTCAAAGATCCTTTCCACACCAGAGATGAGGATGTGTCCCATCCAATGCAAGGCTTATCCCATAGGTGAATAGCCACAGATCTAGATCATCAAACCTTTTGGATATGCTTAATTTCATAATTTACTCAGAATATACTTTTTATAAAATAATAATGTTAGATGTGGATTTTAAAATTTCTGCAATTGAAACAAAATGTACTATTTGAATGAATTTTGTATCTTGGCTTGTAAATTCTAAGAGTCAAGACATCAAACTTGAGGAATGCATCCCCTTGCATACGGGCATGACATTTTGCAATTCATTTGTGCTTGTCCTATCACTATTCTACAGTGATTTGATGATTTTAGGACTTCATTTGTGTTTATGGCCTGAAATGATATTTTCCCCTTTGGTGCAGATTATTGATGTGCTAGAGTTCATCCCTACACATGTTGCGGTATGGTTCTTTTCATTGAGAACATCAAGTTTTATTTATCTTTTTTTTTTGTTATGTGTTCCACTCAAATCTTATTTATCCTTTCTTTTGATTGGCCTGAAATGATATTTTTCCTCTTTTAGGACTTCACTTGTCTTTATGATTCTTTTGATGTGCTAGACTGATGACTTTGAGTACCTTCTTTTTTCTATGTTTATGGATTTCTTTGGTTAAAAATGTTGTCACTTGTGGTTATTAATGCTTCTCCAATTTGGTATAGCCAAGGTATCAATCTAGTGTCAAAAGATAATCAATTATCCCAAGGATATAGGGTGGTTTGCTTTATTACAGGTTTTTTTTATCATTGAGAAGTATTGGATGTGGTTAAGGCTAAAATGCGATGCTAGTTATTTGGCTCAATTTCTGAATATTTTCTGATACAAAGTATCACATTCAAATCTTAGCTAATTGCTCGAGTGTTTCAGAGGTAGATTTTCTTAAAAATATTTTTTTCTTGGGAACTGAGAAATGAATCACTTAGTGCAAGAAAAGAGGAACGTTATACCACTGTACAAATCATTTTTTTTTGTTTATCTTTTGGAATGAAAGAACGTTCATATGATTAGTAACTACCAGGAAAACGCGCTCAAGGAATAGGATACTTTGTATACCGTAATGGAACATAACAGGCCACTAACCCCCAACCATGAAATCTGGGTCAGGGGAGAGCATATGTGAAAGTACCAGCCAACATAGGTCCTCAACGAGGGTAAATAAATAGCCTGGTTCATAACAGGAACTCAAGGGTACATCTATATGTCAAAACAAGACTGTCACTTTAATGTTGCAGAGGCTCCCCTCTTTCATCCTAATGAAAGTATAGAGTCATGGTCCAGAGTGATATGCTAATTCGTTACAAGTAAAAGCTAAATACAGAATAAAAAGTAGAAGCTGGAAGCACAAAAGCAAATAGATTGCTCAATAGTCAATATAACAATCTGACGTGAGGATACTCTTACTGATGAAGTGCGCAGAGGGTGGGGTAGAATGAGAGGCATCATTGAGAGCATATGTTGTATTGGACCTTGTGAAGTAGGCCGGATGTTAGTCGATTTTTACACCTTGCTTGAGATGGCTGCGTTGAATTATATGGGGTAACTTAACAATCACATTTTTGGTGTACACTTGGAAAAGCAATTTCTGAGTGTGCAGCACCTTCTAAGTCTTCCCATCAATCAACAAAAAAGGCATTGCATATTTGCATATAGCGATGAGGCAGCACTTGCTTGCATTAGGGAATGGGAGGTGAGTTGTCTTCACTAGACATGTGCTTCAGGAGCTTAAGTAATGAGGAAATGACTTGTCTGTCACCATGGCCATTCTTTTGTTGTTGTAATACTGTATGAAGTTTGTAGAGTTGCTGCCGCTCCTCCATTGTGCAGTGTCGATTTGTTTGCTTGTATGTGTTTCATGCTGTTAAGTCTGTTTGTTCGATACATCCGTCATTCTGCAAGTGCTGATATACTAGGAGCTTAATGTGGTTATGCTGCAATCTCGCTGCCTTTTGTAACATCTTTCTGGCCATCAAAATTAGAGTTGTCACTGACTACAATTCGTTATTGTTTTCCTGCAGGTGGTCTTTGACCATAATGGTGAGGCTTGTGGTTAAGCAATTTTTATTTCATGTATGAGTTTCTATTGCTTACTAAAGCATGCGATTACCTAAAATGCTTTTTTCAATTTGACAATAACAAACATTGAAATATTGAATATAGTTAATATGGTATGATCATCCAAAATTTGCACTATGTAGAGAGCAAATCTAGTGTGTTATAAAAATAAAAAAAGTTAAAATTAAAAATACACAGGAAACCTAGTTTAAGTGTTAGTGGATTTCAAGTCAGCCCAGAATACATCAAATTATAAATTGTTGGTTAAAATTCAAATCAACATAATAACATCAGTTTTGTATGGTTATATAGGTGCTGAGGTTAGGAATCTAGGGGCGTTACCATTGAGTCAATAAGCATTTTATTACTGAGAAATGTAAATAAGGTGAACATCTTAGCAGTGAAAGACTGTCATAGTACATCGAAATCTGACCAAGATTGAGTTACTGTTGAAGTAATCGATCTAGTTTGTTGCCATCATTTCTTTTTTATTTTGTTTCAATATCGAATTTTTTTGGTTTAGACAATTATTGAAGTGGTTTATTTTCCATCCTAATTTTGTTTTGGAAGTTTTAGTTTCCAAAAGTATGTTTCTATCCTTCCTCGACTTATTTTCTACTTGAGTTGTATCCTTGAGAGGTGGTACATCTGAAATGGCTTTGAGGCTACAAGATGTGGTTTCCAGTTTCATAATTAGAATGATGTCTTGCTTGCAAATCATTTAAACTTGTAACATTTTGTTTTCTATATCTTTCAACTATATTGGTACTGTATTCTTTCTCCTTAAGCTGGATTAGTCATCCTTTGACCGAGGATGCCTTTTGTTTCAGGAATGTCTTTTGGTCAAACTTCTAATTCATCAAAAGAATGTTATATGGCAAAAGGTATGCTTTGACTTCCAATTTATCATATAAGAGAGCACGATAGAAGTTAGGATGTTGAGGGATTGGGTGTGAGCCTTTTTTCTGGGATTTTTGTTACTTTAATTAATGAGTACCGAGGAGGCTGCTAGTTTGACTGGGAAAGTAATTTGAAATTTTGTTAGTTGTTCTACACTTTCTTCTGTTTTTGTAAAGTGATTAAATATTTGTTCCACTTTTCCCCCCTAGCTCGTCAAATATGTATAACCATAGTGTCTATGATCTACAAGGGTTGCAATCTAGGTCTACCTAAAGAGGCAGACCTTCTAGCTCTACGAATGTGGACCATATAGATTAGAGACAGATATGAGAGACTCCTCAGTGACTGGTGATGCCCATCATTTTAACTTAGCGTAATTGCTGAGCCCTGATGAATTAGTAGAATTTGATATTCTCTGCTTGATATCCACTTAGCCTGTTACTCTCGAGCAATGAATATAGATCGAAGTGTTAAGGAATAAGGTAATCAAAGTTCAAAAAAGTAATAAAAAATGGAAGAAACATATGCTCATTGATGTCAAGTTCGCATCAGAATTAGAGTTGTAAAAAAGCTGAATGAAAATCGATTCTGCAGGTTTGTTCTTGAGTTTGTTACGCTTGGGTGTTGAGATAAGAGAGGAGATATGAAAGGATAATTTCCAAATTGTCTTGTTAAATAAAAAACACTGGTATCCCTTTTTCTTTTGTCAAATAAATGATACTAGATTCAAGAGGCTAAAAACTGAGGCCTTCGACAAGTGGCATATTGTGTAGGGAGAGGATTTTACAGGAATCAATATAATTTGTCTACGTCCCAACCCAAGTAATGGAAAAATAGCTTCGACCAGTGCCTGCATTCAGATTTAAAACTTGTCGGTGCTGCCGCTAATGAAGATTACAGATTTGTTCAGGAGGAACTTAGAATATCCTAGCTGCTTGTGGTTATTTTGGCCTATTAATCTTGAAAGAATTGGGTGAAGTAGGCTCTTTTTTATGGACTTTTGTATTGTAGACCCCTCTAATTTTTACACTCTAATTGACTTTACCACTATGACTCTATTAAGGGTATATTTACTTAATGAGTTTATGCTATGGGTACTCTTAATAGAGTAATAGTGGTAAAAAGCCTAGTTACTCATTTTACCCGTTAATCTTTGAGTCAAACCCATACGGGTTAGTATGAAGAGATTAGTTGTAGGCTTGTCTCAACACTGCATTCTCATCCTAATGGCATGCCTTAAGATTTATAACCTTTCTTGCCTTTTGAACATACTAAACTGGACAAAGCTTTCCCTTGGCCTGTGGAGGAGGTATACTATGGGATCTTGTAAGAATAGTGCCAAGAGTTGAGCCCATTACCACTTGGCCACGAAGTTCTGCCTTTGCCACTAGACTGACTATGCCATATGACCATAGGCAATTAGGTTGTCTATTATTGAAAGATTACAATATCTGTATCATTTGATATTCTCTTTCTGTTCTTTTGGTTATATTTGTCCGAACTGTTTGTCAATCTTATATGCTGTTCATTTTCCCATTTTGTGTGGAAGTGACAGATCTTTCCCAGTCAACAGCTAAAAGTTTAGCATGAGAACTTAGATGATTAGAAGTATGTTTCAAAGTTGGACAAAATTGGATGTACCAAAGACAGACAGCTTTTATAGCTTGGAAAGAGTTTCACACTTTATTTTCGGGAGGCAAAGTGTTGTTGAGGAAGGAACGGAAAATTAAGCAGTTTGCTTTCTTCAAGAGTTTGTGCTACTCTAATATCTAATGCCAGTTTTCCTGAAATTTTGCAGTGTGCCTGCATTTCTTTGTTATTGTGCAGGCATGAATTTCCGTCACACATTATATCCATTATACAAGAGCAACCGTCCTCCAACACCTGATACTGTGGTCCAGGGGCTTCAATACTTGAAAGCATCTATAAAAGCCATGTCAATTAAAGTCATCGAGGTAACTGCATAGCTTACTCGTAAAATGACTAAATAAATGTATCAATGAGAATGGAAATTAATTACAGTATGTTGCCTCAACCTCAATTATCAAGAGATACGACATAAAGTTGGCTGAAGTGTAAAACAATGCACCACTGCCTCTTATTTTCCTTCAGAAATTGGATTTTCAACCTTGTGGTTCTTATATCCACCCTTTTGCATCTGGTATGCAACTCGACTTTATATCCACATTTGGCTTGTAGTATTTGAGTCCTTGAGGCAACATGTATTATCGGTTTATGAAAGCTGTCAGCATATTCTTTGTTTCTTGAGACTCTATATGTTTTTTAATGGTGCATCTTCTTGTAACTTAGGCCCCTGGTGTAGAAGCTGATGATGTAATTGGAACTTTGGCCTTAAGAAGTGTTGAGGCTGGCTATAAGGTAATCTTCAAAGTTGACATTATAGTTTTCTGATTTTTGTTCTTACTAATATTAAAAGATACTCTATTTCCATTTCTGCGAAAATTTTGAGGAGTCCGCAGACTAGTTAACAGGTGCATGTCTTTTGTTCTGAATGAGAACAATTGAAAATATTCTGATGTAACCAAAGGCCTTTAATGATTTTGAAAAGTCCACATAACCTAAACTTCAATCAAACCTTGAAACTGAAAAATTAATCGTATACAGATTTATGGTCTTGCCATGTAGGACTACAACTCTACGAGTAACAGGAAATACATACTAAAATGGTCGTTTTCAACTCCATAAAAAACAAACAAGATTATTGAAAGACCAAAATAAATTTTCAATACTTGTTTGATTTTAATGATAATTAGGTTTTTACCGTTTCCGATCTTCAATTGTATTACTTTTCATATTCATCTGTCTTTTTTGTTGATTCTTTTTCTTTTCCAAAAGGTGTGTGCATTCTATGTAGTCTGTAATATTAATTTTTTTGGTGAAGTGATTTTCAGTAATGTTTTTTATCCATCATAGCTCGTCATTCTGTTTGACGCATTTTGTGAAAATTTGATAATAGGTCCGAGTTGTCTCTCCTGATAAAGATTTCTTTCAGATCTTATCCCCTTCCTTGCGTCTTCTAAGAATTGCATCTCGTGGACATGAGTAAGTATTGTATATATCAGAAAATTTTGTGGTGTCAAGTCTGCTTGTCTCATGGACTGGTCAAGTCTGCTTGTCTTATGGACTGGTCAAGTCTGCTTGTCTGATGGACTTCCAGTCTATATTACTAGTTCACCTTAATACATGTACTGGACAGGCCATGTCAATTATATGGAGACAGGTTATATCAGATCCTTTTGCAGCCAATGCAGACATGTACAGGAAGTTCATGGCAACTAATGGCTATGTTTCCGACAGTTTGTGTCATTGTTGATACTTCCTTATAGAAAGTGATGGATATATCTTAACGGGGCATATACAGTTTTCTTTTGTTTTTGGAAATATGAAACTTGTTAATTTTTCAAGCACTTCACTGTTTCAAGTTTCAACCATATATTGTAATCCTCAAGGTGTCCCTCTGGCCAAGTCTTAGTGTCTTACTAGTTACCTGAATACGTTTGGCAGATGGTCTTAAAAGGGAAAAATAAACTACACCTGATGCAAATTCATTTGAAAAAAATATATCCTAACTCTATTAATAGAACATCAGTGTACTCCCCTGGTCGCCCCAACCACCAACCACCCGATGTCCAGATGAAAGATTCATGAGCTAAGCTAGTTTCAGTATTAGACATTGATGCTTGCATAACCACTTTTGTTACCAAGACACATTCATTTCTTGCTTCGCTTTTTTCAAGTACAAATTATCAAAATCCCTGATTTGCCATGCGTGCGCATTCCGTTGAAGTCATTACCTGAACATCATCTTCCAATCGTACATTTCTTTTGACTTTTCTACCACAAATACGTTGCGCAAAGTGGTAGACCAAATTTACATGCTAATATCTCTTTTCCCAAAACCTTTTTGGGGAACTAAAAGAAAAAAGATAAATGGAATTGGCAAGTCAGAGTGACTGCTTCATGTTTGACATATTTCAATTGTCGAGGCCATGCTTTTGTAGTCAGTGGCAGCTGTATGAGCTATCTTTTGTGAGTCTGATATAAGGTGACATGTACAGGATAATTATCACTTTTTTGTTTCAGTTACCTTGATTCTCCTTTGATCTTATGGTATATTATTCCTTCTGCTTGCTTCTGTGATTATACATGCTGTCTGGTGGAAGTAAATTGGTCCTTACGGTATAGTTAGAAGTTATTTTAGTTATCTGATACGGTTCCCTCCTCTCCCCCCTTTCCCTGGACAGGATGGTGTCATTTGGAATGGAGGAATTCGCGGGCAAATTTGGATCTCTAAAACCTAACCAGTTTGTTGACGTAGCTGCGCTTTCAGGAGACAAAAGTGACAATATTCCAGGTTAATTTTTTTATATTCTTTCAAGTGGCATATACCCATCAAATTTATAACAGCCTCAAATCAATATTCGGTTTTATTTATTATGCATCTATTCAAAAGATATTCAGGCTGCATATTCGTAATTTAATTAAAATTGTAATTTCCAATATATAAAGTGGTACTTCCTCCGGTCGCGACAAAATGTCATTTTAGTCATTGCCATGATTATTAAGGAAAGTATTAAACAACCTTAATTTATAAAGTTTTTCTCAATTTTACCACTTATCAAATATTCACCATCCTTTTGAACCAATGAATGAACATTTTGTTATAAAACTGTTTAATAAAAACGATTAAAAAAACATTATTCTCATAATTCTCTCTAAAATCTTAATTAGTGACCTTGAAAACATAAAACGACACTTCAACTTTATCAAATTCTAAAAGTTAGAACTACATTTTTTCGCGATCGGAGGAAGTATCCGCTTTACATCTTGCAGATTGATATTCAATACACCCGCTTTTAATGTTTGTTTATCGAGGAATTTAAATTTTTATGGTTATCTAAAATAATGTGTTCAGAAAAATACTCATGATTTCATAGAGTCATAGAGACTCTAGAACATTTTTCCCCTTGTAAAAAGAATAGTGCTAATATCACGCAATCATCATACTTACAATAGGTGGATGTCTTGTTAACAATAACATGCATGTTAAACGAGAACGGTGATAAAACAATTTCCTAATGTTTTTCTGGTAAAATATTGAATGACACCGTGTTAGCCTCAATGATATAAGATAAATTTTTCGGAATTTTTTAATCTTTTAATGTCATGGAACATTTTCTAAAGCTGATATTAGCATCACAAAATCCTAATGACTTCATATATTTTCTTTTCTATTGTTCTCCATTAGGATCATTCCTCTGTCCTTGTTGGGAATAAGTCTACCCAGAGTTATATTGTGTGGAGGCTTGAAGTTTGAAAGAACTATGTTGTTGCACATTTAATGAACCCAAAAATTGCAACTTTTTCAAGTATCGAGTAACCTGTATGGTGAAAAATGAAATCTGACTGACTACTGACTAGTAAAATTATGGAATATCCATAAGCAATTAACAAGTTTCTTTTTCTAATACAACATTAAATCATGTCTGGTTAAGGTTATGTTAAACTGTTGTTAATATTACGGTGACATCACACTTATATTACACCAGCCCGTAAGCTCTTATAGCATTAACTCTTCTTCGCTTCCTAGGTGCCAATTTCCTTGGGGCTCTAGTGCTTGCAATAAAGATAGGAAAAAGTTGGGGGGCTCCTATCGGTAACTTCATAAAGATCCATTAAAAAACATGAAAAATAAGGACACCTTGATCAGATAGACAAATGTTCTTTCCATATTTTTCATTGCGAGACACTGAAACATTATTTTACTCGTCCTAGCAATTAAGGCAATTAGTGTTTCCAAATGACAACTAATGTTCAGCAACCTAGCAAAAATTTTTTTCTTCTTGCAGCTGAAAATCCTTTAATTTTGCTGCTAGTTCCTTTCCTTGAATGATCTATTTTTGCTTGCATCAAATGTTCAACTTCAACTATCAGATTGATCATTATTAGAGACAGGCTGGACTTGCAGGCTGTATCTATTTGAACTTACATGGTTATTGGTCCTTACCCACCCATATTTTATGAAGTCCCATTTATTTTCTTGTATCTAAGTTTTATTAATCCTGTATTTTTGTACTGATAGTCATCGTTTTTACACTTTCAAGCTTCACAGGGAAAAGATGTCAAATGTCTTGAAACATGAACATAAGCATTCCTTTCAATCATCAAGCGCAAAGAAATTATTGTTTTGTTTGTTTAAGTCAGGTTTATGCAATATGTCAGCTCTTTATTGTGAATTTTGATGGTAGCATATTGCTGTTATTTCAGCACTCTGTCCTCAACATGGTGGATGATATTTATTTGACTTACGTGATGTTTCAGTCTTGTTGCTTATGTATTTTCTTGAGTGCAGGAGTGGCAGGAATTGGAGATGTGCATGCTTTAAGGTTAATTACAGAGTATGGCTCAGTGGAGAAACTACTGCAAAATGTTGACAAGGTCCAACCGGATCATATCCGAGAGGTAGTTGTTGCTGCAGCAAATTTTATGCTTGCTTATTTTTGCAGTAGCTAAAGTGTAAATATCCATCCAATTTACTAGCATCAAAAGTCATATATTTGTTCTTTTAAGATTGGATTATACCAATAATCTAAAATGATAAAATATGAATATAGAAATCTGAATTCTATGCCCATCGTTGGAATAGTTTACAGTTTTCTTAAGCTGTGGTTGCTTGCTTTATCCAGGCCCTAATAAAAAACGCCGACATGGCTCACTTGAGCAAGGAGCTGGTAAGTCTATCTTTTCCCCATTGTTGTATCTCTACATCATTCCAAAAGATCAGTCCCTTGTTTGAAAGCTGCATTCTTTACAGGTAATGTTGCGCTGTGATCTTCCAATCTATATGGTCCCCTTCGCTACTGAAGACCTCGTATTTAAGTACCCTGAGGTTAGTATAAGCAACTTCTTGATATACTATTATTTACCTGCCTGGAAAACAATGACAAGAGGACTATAAGCTAAGCATGCATTCTTCGTTGTTAAAACACATATTCACATGTCATTTACACATTTAATTGAAGCTTTGATATGTCTGGCCTCCTTTGTTACGCTATACTCAGTCCTCGTTCACTCCTCTTCCCATAAACTACAAGTTTGGTTCTCTTTATTCCGGTGAGCTCCTTTCTGATCCGTCTTTGTATCGAAGCCTTGTTGACAAGCTCAATTACCTCATTAATACCGGACCTGATCTTCCCCTTTCTGTTCAACTCCTTAACCAAAATTTGCAACATCCCAAATCTTCTCATCTATCTGCTCTGTTGCATGTTTTGTAAGGATGAAAATGGATCTTGTGGTGGGTGGATGACCCTAACCGCCACCCAAAACCATCCACCCGACCCATCATATGCCTAGACTCTCACCCACATCCAAATTACATGCATCATCGGATGAAACATGCGGATCGAGTGAGATCTCGGGTGTTCACTCAAAAAATTCTGGAAGACTGGAACGCGTTTACCGGTTATAACGACCAAACGAGTTGTGGAAATGAGGAAGAAAGTAGGCAAAAGGGTGGATATGAAATTCTGAAGTAGAGAGTAGCAGCCGTGCCGGGGACGAGTGACTAGAGCGATTGAACACTCAAATAGTGAAATGTTCTGTCGGCAATTGAGGGTAAATGAGTTAGGAAAAAACCTAGGGTTTAGTTTTAGATAGCTTATGTACTTAGAAGTATAAGGTGGATACGGGTCGGATAGGTGGACGGGTGATGGGCAGATGAAACGTTCACCCGGTTACTACCAAGCCACCACCTGCTTCACCCCGTTTCCACCCGCTTTTAACGGGTTCTCACCCTTTATCACCGGGTCCGTTGAATACGGATAGTCAAAGGGATCATGTACTATGGGTTGAAATTCTTTGCTACCTCTAGTATACATACGACTTCAGGTCTTTTCTGATTCTTATCGGGCATGCTGGCCTATTCCACGAAGATTTGTCACTAGTTATGTGGTGTTGTATGGTTCTCATGGAAATCCAAGAAGCAGGCAACTGTCTCCAAATGTTCATCTGAATATAGGGGCTATCACAAGCTGCTTCCGAAGTCATATGGTTTGTTGGTCTTCTCCAAGAATTGGGAGAATCTGATCCGCAGCTTGTCACTAGATCTGTATTTACATTGCAAAAATCCCGTCTTTCAGGAAGGGACTAAACACGTTGAAATCGATTGGCTTCACTATGGGTAGTTGCACTTCTCATACTTATCCACCAATAAGCAGCTTGCTGATGTCTTAACTAAAGCTTTTCCTCATCATCATCGAGAGCTGTTGATCAATCTGGGCATGTGTACTTCTGCACCTGCTCCAGTTTGAGGGGACTTGGACAGTAACAAACAAATCTGACGTGGAAGGCTGAGACCACACTAGTATTAACATATTTTCTGTTATTTGTATGTTGTTTTATGTACACAAACCGAGCACTTGTATTCAGATGAGTTGTTCGATCATCTTAATACAAAGCAAATTCAATACACAAGCCTTCTGTTACATAATTTTCATTCTAACTCTCTCTCACAAATTTCTATATTCAGCAATCTGTAATATCTTTATCAAGCTGTACAGTCATTAGTAATCTTATGCATTGAAATTTGAAGTACGGTTTAATCTTGTGCAGGATAATGGGGAAAAGTTCACAAGCTTATTAACAGCAATGAGTGCATACGCTGAAGGTTTCTCAGCAGATCCAGTCATCAGAAGAGCACTCTATTTGTGGAAGAATTTGAGCAAACAAAAACCCTAATCTTATTATGACCTGAAGAAACTCAGTGCTCCTGCTTCTCCCATGTACTTAGAATGCACACAAGGATGTGTCTATGCTTTGGCAATATCATGCACACAAGCGTTCTCTGTTCGATTGATTTGTATATTTCCTAACAGGGTTCGTTCGCCATCTATTATACCATGTCTCCCTTTCATCTTCCTCGGAAATCGGAATAATAACTGAATAAACAACAATCACTGCACTATGTACTGTAATCAACAATTTTATATCAAACGCCCCCTAAAAACTTGTCGACTCTAGGATTTCCCTCCTCTCACATGGTGTATCCATCGGATTGAGACATGACAAAACTCAACGAAAGACTAATTGCCATGGTTGATCGTGAATCCTTATGAGTAAATCTAGAGCGAGCTCTAGGTCCTGTACTCAGGTGAATTGGATTCTCATGGAGGTGACTAGGTGAGGAATTACATTTTGACAAAGATGATCAAGGAATCAAGGATGCATGTCGTGATGAGATTGTATTCACCTCGAAAACGTTGGATTTCTTGTGGTTTCCAAATATTGAGCTTTTGAGGTAAGTGCATCCAGGGCATGCTCTCCATTGGGGATCCAAAGATTGTCAACATCATTGGGATATATTAATGATCTCTCATTAAAAGTGAGGGGGGAATTGGTGATTGAGCTTTCATAATGTAATCAGGAGAACGTTGTTCGACGGTTGCTGCTGAGCACGCATGCTGTAATATCGATCATCTTGAAAATCGGACAGGAAATTATGGAAAGAAATGCAAACTTGTGGTGTCATCTTCGGTTTCTCATCTGATTTTAGCCCAATTATCCCTAAACAAAACTTAATGATGTTGTATGCAATTTTTTTGATGAATATTTTCTTATGCTAGACTTAAGATTCTTGCAAGTTACTGTATCACTCATTTCTGATTGATGCTGAGATAAACCCTAATGCTTCTTATACCACTGTTTGTACGCTATTATTATATTAAATGAAGCTTGGTTGAGTCATGTAAGCATAAGCAATCACTATTTGCAAATTGATGGATGTTATTTTTCGGGTATTGCCAAACAATCCCATCAAGCAACATTATTATGCTTTACAAACTATTAGGTTTCAGCAGTGGTTGCATAATTTGAAATTTGATACAAATATATGCTCCTGGCTGTTTTTTCAAGCATTGACTGTCTCAAGCTTTTGTGTGCAAAGTCATTACCACAAGAAACAACATCAGGGTAAAGGTGACTTAAGGAATGTCAGTTTCATTTGAATACTCTGTAATATCTTTGCCACCAAGCAGATGCTTTGTTAACTGCTTGTCTTCAACGTCGCTCTCTTGCATTGCCTGTTTTTGCTCATTTGACTTACCCCATAAGACTAAGTAGAGCCCGATTATGATCAATACAGCACCTACAATCCTGTTTACAGTAAAATATGGTTTAAAATTTGTCATAAGAAGCTCAGGCAAAATAGTTTGGCTCCTCTTCTGCTTACCCTCCTGAGAACAGTTGGTCACCGAGTATCAGAGCTGCCATGACGGCTACTAGCAGCGTCTGCACTGGCTGAAAGACGGCCACAAACACAGGCCCACCCTTGTGAATGCACCAGGTTTGGAGTGCAATGACTATACCAGAAGACACAATTCCCTGAGAAGAAAATCATGGCAGCCTGTGTTATTCAAGTTATTCTACTACAGCAATGGTCTGTTATATATGATTAAGGTATGACATTTTACCCCGTAGAGTATGGTAAGTAGCTCCTCTCCCGTTTGGATTCTCCAACGGTCCAAATCTGTTTCTGCATATGCTGCTATGACTAGAAACTGGATTAACCCGAAGAAGCATGTGAAAGAAGTAAGTGTGAGCTTTGCTGGATACTTCTTTACTACTGGTGCCTGTAGAAAGTTACTCTTATCAAGAGATGTTGAATCCAGCAGTAAAAAGTAGAAAAAAAGTTACTCTTATCATATGCTCATTAGGTCCGCGACCTGCATACGTCTAAGCAGGATTCCATACTAAAACCAATTGACACACATAAGTTTGATTGACATTGATACTGAAGGTGAACGAACCTGGACAACAATCCAAGCAGCCCAGCAAAGGCAATGCGCGAGAAGGAATATGCAACCCAAGTTCCAGTTTTGGATCTTGTCGGAATATAATGGAAGGTGATCTACAAGCAGAGAAGTCTCTTGTGACTTTCCTGTTAGATGCAGGTGCAGAAGCGGAAATCCCTTGTACAAAGTAATGACAGTAGCACCGCCAACACTTGCAATTGTTCCGACCACCTTTGCCAACCCATCTCTTGTAAGTATTCTTGCATGCTCAATCCTTGAAAAACAAGTCAAAAACATCATACAAGCTCCTCTGATAGCCTTAAAGGTAAATCAAATTTATGATCATGGCTTCGTTTGGTAAGTGCGTAAAGTAAGGGGATTAAGATTGTGGGAATTAAAAGGGAGAAATAAATCTCATAATCTCGTTTGGTAAGGGAATGAAGGAGACTAAAGAGATTAGAGTATGGAGATTAAGAGAATTAGATTATGGGAATTTGTAATCTTATAAAACTTCGATTCAATTATTGAGGCTAAAATCTCACTTTTACCCCTCTTCCTTTTTTTAACCTCTTTCATCAATAAAAAAAAATAACATGTACTTTTTCATAATTTTACCCACAATCATATTATTTTTACCAAAGACTCATTTAACTTATTTTCATACTCATCCTCTTAAATAATTTCATCTCCTTAATTCTTCGTCTAAATAATTTTCTTCATCCTCATCTTCATCTACGTCACCAAACGGGTCCATATAAACTCACCTGAGGGCAACTGCTAACAGAAAAGTAATTGCAGGAACTGAATTCTGCATTGCTGATGCAAAAGTCGGAGATGCATAATACAAACCGAGGATGTAGAAGCCCTGAGTTCCTGTAATCCTGTTACAAACAAAATACATCTGTCAACACAAGTAATGTTGTATACATCAGTCAAAATGAAGACAGAACTACTTACCCGAGAAGGGCAAGAAGGAAGAACTGAACCAGCAAGGAGAAAGTAAGAGGAGGTCTCTCTTTCCTGGTAAACAAATCAAGCTTGAATCAGAAAATTCTATGACTATGAACTTGAATTGAAAAAGAATTACCTTTCTAAGAAGTAAGCACAAGGAGCGAGTAGAATCAAGGCGATTATGTTTCTGTAAACAGGGTAAACAATCTTGCTGATGCCAATGTTGAGTGCTACTCTTGAGACAATGTGAGAGCCTGCAAAGCAGAACTGAAGGGCAAGTAAAGCTAGAAGAAGCTTCATTTTCTCAGACCATTCACCCATTGGCTTTCCCATTGCTAATTGTGCTGATTTTTTATTGTGTTTGATGTTTAGTTTGGTTTCTGTCCAAGTATATTGCAGCAGCAAGGTATTTATATTAGATTTTGGTTTTGTGTATTGTGAAATGCATGCATGAAAGATAGAGAAGACATAATTTAAAGAATATTTTCATGTGAGGATTATTTATTGTGTTGATCATCAGAGGAACAAGCATATAATTTGAAGTTGCAGTAGCTATTATTGTGACATAAGCCAGATTATGCTGTAATTAAGATGAATTATATACCTTATTTAATTAGTGGTTGAGGATCTTTTGTACAAGTACATTTAAGTGTAGAGGTTTTTAATCTTTTTAAAAAATGAAATTAAAAAGAAAGCCTAAATCAAAAAGCCCACTTGTCCAATTTCCTCGTTAAGTCATGTATCTTTCTCTCTTTTAATATGAGTGATAATTAGTTAGACTGATTGTAATATGAATTTACAATATGTTGTACTTAGTAGGATGCCTAAAAACTGCATATAAATTTTGTGAATTTTTTACCATTAAAGTTCCTTGACATTTCATAGATCTAATGATGTTTACAAATTTGATTTTATGACGTTTTTCAAACTTCATAGAATATGGGTTAAAAGAACGACTACACTAAGGGTCCGTTTGGCTAGAGCGGTGGAATGAAAACGGAATGGAATCGGATAAGGGTAATTGCTTTCATGTGTTCAAAGACCTCTAAACAAACATAATTTTTGATTGATTCGAAAGTATTCGATTGTCGGGAATGATTCTTAGCGCTCTAAACGTGCCCTAAGAATGTCTTTACAAGATGCCTATATGAAAACATTAACATACCAAAACATATAAACTAACTAGTTTAGTGTTCGTGCAAAAACATTTCAGGATAAAACATTAACACTGTATGATAACAATCCCACATAATAATTGTACTTGAACTTAACCAAAATGTCAAAAAAATGTATTGTTTTTATACTCTTTAACCTCCCCATTTATACAAGTTTTAAAACTATCAATCTTATTAACTAATCGAGGTGGGATAACAAAATCCCTCAAAAATTTTAACGTAAATAGATTAAACCGATAACAAAAGATTCTCTAACTTAAAAAATAGTTTAAAAATAAAGATTTATTGTCCAAAAACTAGATTGATTGGAAAAAAAAAAAATTAAGTGAAATTTTTTAATAACAAATTATTAATATAATAAATTAAGATTCTTTGACTTAAAATTAGTTTACAAAATTGGCGTTAAAAAAACATAAATTAAAAGTAATGTGAACTACGTCACATTGTTAATGTTCATGTTAGAAGAATTACATGTTTTTACAACAAGTAGAAAAATTACGAACTATGATGTATACGAATTACATGCATAGAGGATAGAGTATGCAAGTATACATGTAAATTAAAATAGGTAGGTAAACAAGAGTCACAATAAAGATCCACAAGAATCACCATCGTATACAATAACTCTCGATCTAAAATATAGGGTAGTTTAACTCATAAATTTTGATCAAATATATAAGGTGTTTATTTATTTTAGATGGTGAGTTACTCGAAAAGTCACTGTTTTATGTATTTTTAACCTTTTATTTTATTTTATTTCACCGTGAAGGTGGTGATGATATAAATAAGTGATAAATACGAAAGTTTCCTTTTGTTATTTGATATTTTTTTAAAAAACTTGTACTTAAAATTCTTATATTATTATATGGATAAAGTATTAAATTCAAAGGTATACAATAATAGTATTACTATTATTGTATGTGCCCGTGAAAAATCGTATATAAAATCAATATCCTTAGGATAATTGTTTTTTTTAAATGTAAAAGTTACTTTATTCTTTGTTTTATAGGGTTTTAAAATTCATTTAATTTTAATCCGTTCACTTGAAACTTCATTGAATAATTTCAATACGTTAACAAATAAGTGTATATATATGGACTATATTCATATCTATATATTTTAATACCGTTTCCAAAATTACAACCAAACGATAGGTTAGATCATTAAAAAGGACAAAAGTAGAAAATTGTTGTTGATTAAGACATAAAATCGAAAATAATCCTAATTTCCACCTAATCTTGTGTATATATATGATTCAATTAGTGAATCTCTTAGTGAGATGTGTTAGTTAATATTTATTGGGCAATATGTGATCCATGCTAATAATTGGTGAGATTGTATGATGAAGGGATTGACAAATTGAAGTTGGCGGGGAGACAATGTTGAAGTAGGGCATGTTGGCCACATTGTATGTCAGATACATACATATATGCAACCCATACGTTCAATCAAATTTTCTCCCTTCTTATTAACATCTTCTTAATTCTTGTAAAATTTTATATTATCACCACACCAATCATATAATAGGTACTATTTACAATCAAGAAGATCAACGATTCACAAACTTGAAGCCGGGCAAATGGCATACCATAATAAGGTTCTTATACAAGACGAGTAAAGTGTTATCTCGTTTAGAACATAGATGACTCTATATTTTTAATCGAGCTGAATAATAAGCTCATACCCAGTACGCGAGCCTTTAACAAAACTCGTTTCCGCTTTGCTAACTTTTACAAAACTATGTCTATAACCAGGGACAATTTTGTAAAATAAACTACTCGGGTCAACACACTAAGATGATATTTACAATGTATGCATGTTCGGCTTGTTTTGTACTAACGTTTGTCAAATTGAACTCGATTAGCATGAAACTCACATAAGCCCTACAAGAGAACATGAACCACAAAACATGGAGGGTATTTGGAGGGTATGATTTGTTTGGGAGCAAAATGAGGATAATTGCAAGTGGAAATATGGGTAATGTGTTGATAAGCATGACAAATTTGGGCTCCTTGTCTGAATAATCATTTTGCAAGGAAAGAAGACAAACTGGAGATTAAGTGAGATTGTAACACCAAATAATTATTATAATTTGATGCCTTTGGCTAGGGAGATTTTGAAGATTACGTTGATTAAGACCAAAAAGACAAAATCAGTTATGAGTCTAATGACAGGTAACATGTGGTGCTCGTCAAATCATTTCCTCTTAAACTAATTGCTACGTACACCTTCAAAAATTGTGAGAATAACTGATTTTGAAGGTACGTGAGCATGTGCATCGTAACTGTCAGTGCACCCTCAAGGCGTATGAACTGAACTCGTAACGCTTCCAAAAAGTGTATTTGAGGGATTCACGCGTACGAGACATATCCGAACAAGAATGTGATTTATTGCGGAGGGCGAATGTATACCCAGAGTTCACATGTCTCGGTTACACATCCGCCATCCGTTTGCCCTGGAAAGGGCAACTTCAACGCCGTGTATGTTCCCGACGAGAAATTAAAATGAACAAATTATTATTATTATTATTATTATAAGGCAATATATAATATCGAAGGAAAAAACATTACACGCCGTTGGAAGGGAGCCGACTAACAAGTTGGGCTCCGCATCCCTTTTGAATGAAAACGCAATCCTAGTCAAAATAAACGCAATCCTAGTCAAAATAAAGCAAGTACTCCTACTATATCCGGGTAGCTCTTTAACAATCGAACTCAATCTTCTAAGTAGCTCCACCACGTCATCACCCAAATCACCAAACTTGGAAAAGGAAGTACTCCTACTATATCCGGGTAGCCCTTTAGCAACCGAGCTCAATATTTTAAGTAGCTTCACCGAGTCATCATCCAAATCACCAAACGTGGAAAAAGAAAATGGAAGAAAATAATATCCCTCAGAGCTACAAACGTTAGGATACTTCTTTCTCTTGTTATCAGATAAAACCCTGACAACTTTACCTGGATGAAGCTAGAAAGGCTCGATAAAGAGAAAGGAGATGTAGCAGTGATGTCGACACATGTGTCTTTGCCTTGAAACCAATTATAAAAAAGGATGTCGGCGGTGCGGAGCTCCCACCATCACCATCAACCATATCAGTAGGGACCTTCTTCCGAACAAAAATCCTAATCTCGAGACACTCATCAAAAAGCGGAACGAGACGGGATTGAAGTTGTCTCGCCTATCATCCCGCAAATTATAAGCGGGACGGGATTTACAATTTTTTTTCTTCCTTCCGCGCAGGCTCGGTATCACGTTAAACGGGACGGGACGAGCCTAATCTCACAAGAATTATGCACGGATTATATTCAATATTTGTACCTGTTTTTTCTTATGTTTAAGGACACAAATGATAAATAAAAAACTTGATACTGAATTACCGATTCAAGAGGACCTTCATTAGTAGTTAGTACATTCAAAACGAATACAAGTTACACTAAAGTGTGTCTTACCGATTCACATTCAAAAAACCTAGCATTGCACTACACTAACTTAAAGTTCATCTTGTATTTAATAATATTGTACGTTAGTGGGTATAAGTGTATAACAATATAAAACAATTAGTGTTTACTACTCTTTTACTTTTATAACTCTTATTAGTATAAATTATAATTTATATATTATTTATCTACTTAATATTTTAAAAATATAAAAATATTATTCATATATTTGCGGGATAGGATGAGATTAACCGGGATGAGAAGTTTTCATCCAGAGTCCCGTCCCGTAAGGGATACACATTTTTTTTCAAATCACGCCAGGATCGAAACAAGACCGGAACGGGATGAGATTGACCAGAATTTATACCCGCCCCTAATTTTTATAGAATTTAGGACTATTAGAACATCTCATCTAGTCTTAAGTTTAAATATTATAACCTTTTAAATACTAAATTAATTTTTTTATAGTGTTTACATTTTACAATTTACACACAATTTTTTTAATAATCTACAGTAATGTGTTACATAATCTCCTCAAAATAAAATTAACTTTTATTTATATATTCAAAATAAAAGTCCAAAAATAAAATCACACATTGATCCCTCTGTCAGAATCGAAATTCACCTTTCCTTTAACTTTTGTAGTCGGACGTGGACAATTATTTTTTGCTTAAATTTGTGCTCTAATTTTTACAAGTGAAAATTAGAAAAGTTGAGAAGTTGGGAGGCTTGTTGCAAGACTAGGGATTGAAGAAATGAAGAAGAATCAAAGTCAATAAGTTTGGGGCAAGTCGACATCTCGTGTTTCTATGGAGCAAGTGAGCAATGGTTGAATGAAGAGTAGGGCAGCTAACAACAAGTCAATAACCAATAAACACTAGACCGTAACAATTAACAAAATGTATTTGGCCAATTTGGGTATGTGTAATCTTTTTGTAGTGTATAACTAATGATTTAGACTTAGAGACATAAATTTATTTTATATTACAAAAATCAACATAGAGGCTAGGACTAGTCTAGTGGGATAAATAAGCTAAAACTCGTATAACGTACCAAATATATATTTTGGCAGGATGAAATTGATATTTTTACATGAATTCCGTTAGGTTCAAGATTTACGGGGTTTGTGCTCACCCCACTTGACGGTCCATTACTTCCCCTGCAAGACAGTGAATGCGCATCTTTGCTTATCGTCATCAATTTATAAACAAACTCTACAACATCGCTCGGTACAATGCTTGAAAATAAGTGTCGCACTAGTTAAGGTTAAACATCTTTAAACCTTATGATTTATTTTCAACATTGTTAACTCCACCTTGATAAATAAGACATTACTTATGGTTGATGAAAGCCAAAACCTTGGTTTCCAGGTTTTTGTAAGACCTTACAAGTTTTGGTAAAGTCATTACAATGTCTAGTAAGGCCTTACCATATTACAAAAAACCTTGGTTTCCAGGTTTCAGTAAGGCCTTACATAAACTGGTAAGACCTTACCAAAACTGGACAAAAACTACAAGTGAGTTACATACGTCCAAATAGCTTTTCCTTCTTGTTGAGTTAATTAAGGGATTTGTTTTAACAAATCTTTGATTTGTTTTAAATAAATCTTCTTGAGATAAAATTGGAAGATTTCCTCAAACTCAACAAAACCGTGCTTGACTTTGACTGCTTGACTTCAACAAACAAAATCTCAACAAACCCAAGATCAAATCTCAACAACCCCAAGATCTCCGAGGATCACGAAGGAAAGATCGTTCTGGATCACGAAGGCAAGATCTTTCTCAACGTTAAAGAATGCTGATACGCTTGCCTATTTAAAGAGACAAAGAACAGGAGACAATATACACGTTCATTGCCTACTTCGGAAACACAAGTGACGATTCGACTTATCTCACAAAATATTGTTCTCACATTCGAAGCTTCATCATTCTACTTCCCTGAGAGTGTGAGATCTTTTTCGAGCTGATAGTACAATTCAACTAGGATCATACAAACCGTTATCACTACTAAACACGTTGGATACGAGTGTTGTATCTGGAGTACTTTAGTTTTTCTTTTCGAGTGTGTGAGTTGCTAGATAGGAAGTGTAAGACTTCTGAGTTTAGAAGAGGGAAGGTCTTCTGAAGATTGTATCTGGAACTCATCAAGAAGAAGGAAAATAAAGCTACTTGAAATCCTAGGGTTGAATCAATCTTAGGCGGGACTAGGTCGTGTTGGTGACCGAACCTCGTTAACATATCGTGTGTCCTTTACTGCTCTTTATATTCCTGGTTTGTCTAATCCTTTATACTTAATACCAATCTTAGAGAAACGTGTAAGGTCTTATTATTACGAATAAGACTTTATCTTATTTGATAAGGTCTTATCTCTTTCGATAAGGTCTTACCTATCCTAAGATTGCGAAAAGTTTCCATACTCTATTCATCCCCCTTCTAGAGTATTGGATAAACTAATTTATCTACCTATTCCGCATTTCAAACATCCTTTGTAATTTATGATGCATAAAATAAGTTAACATAAGCCAACAACAGTAAATGGGGAATATAGAGTTGATAAACAACTAAGATTGGACGAATAAGGGATCTTGTTTAGCTTACTTACAATTTATACTAAACACTTAATTTTTATTATCGAATATATAGCTTATAACGTATTCCTTCAACTTTAGTTTCAACAATCAACATGATAGAGTTGACAAACAATTTTACGAGCAATATTCTTAGGCTAATTCATATTTGCTAATTTTGGGCCTAACTAATTATGGGTCAATTGGGCTTGACAAGCATCATTCACATGTTATAAATAAAGACTCTAGAAATTTATTTAAAGTGAAAGTTGGTGATGTGGATTTGTGTTGTGAATGGACTTACAATAGCATATATATATATATATATATATATATATATATATATATATATATATATATATGTGTGTGTGATTATGTTTGAAGTTTGAGTGTGGAAGATCAAGAGAGTTTAAGTCTTCCACACGAAGTGAGGTTTGTAAAAGTTTGTTAGAGAGAAATAAAATATCATTATAGTTATATAATTTATTTTTAATACATCCAAAAGTTATATTTCTACTTTGTATTCATGTGGATAACGATAAATATACAATATATTATATGGGGTGAGTAAAAAACGTGCAATTTTCCAATGAATATTCACAATGATCAAGCCCTTTAATTTAGTTACAACTCCGGCAACAAGTTAGTGTCTTGAAAGTGGTTTTTCAAGTCAACGGAGCAAGATTAGATGAGTTTTGATACTACATAAACAAAATGGACAATAGTTTTTTTTTTTAAGTAATAAGACCTCTAATTTTAGAACGAGAAATGGGCTCGTTTTGGGGAAGAATTGTGGAGAAGGAGAGTTAGAGAGGGAAAGTTGGGTTTGGAGATGGGGCTGAGGCAAGGATGGATTTTGGGTTAAATAAAAGGGAATAGAGCAAACCGAGTTTATGGTTGTAGCGGATGATGTATGGAAGAAAACTTCTGTACATGAAACACCACATCTCTAGAGATATAAAAAAATTTGAAACTCAATCAAGACAAATATACCTACGATGATTTGAGTTATATCGTAGAAAAGTTGTTGGGGTTGAGTGAAAAAAGAGTTTTAAACTGGTTGTATGGACGAAGGTTTAGAAATGCAAGACAACCCGAAACTCGAAAACTTGTAATCGGGTTTCTGATGGAAAAAGATCTCAAAGGGAGAAGTGTTTTTAAGGAAGGGAGTGGGTGACGATTATGGTATATGTGGCAGTTTCAAACGCAAAGTTCCAAAACCGAAGAGGTAAGTTGACATGTTTAAGTAAGGTGCGACCTATGCCTATAATCCGACAATAACGGGTTTCTACCAAACCATTTTACTGATGGGAATATGTACACGTGAGTCGATGTTGAATCTCAAGTTTTTGAAAAAGAGGGATTAAGGGTTCAAAACTCGCTTCCACCCCGTCCAATTGGATGGAAATGATAGTGGTGGAAAGTAAATTTTGAATTATGAAACTTGTAAGAGTTGTTGTATACGAAGATTTTGTAGGAAGCGGAAAAAGCCACAAAAATTTAGGTGGAATTGACCCATTCTTGAGGGGAAGTTGAAGTTGGGTGCATTGAACCTCTAGAGCGGAGAATTAGTAGAAGTGGTATGGTTTGCAAACAAGAATGGTGTGAGAGAGGTTATTGAAGATTCAAATGAGACTCGTGAATAAGAAGGTGAGAAAGAATTTAGAAGGAAACTTGTACATTTTGTGTCTGAAATAAACTGAACAACAACTATGATGGAAGAGACAAAATTCTTACCCTCGCTGCAATACTCAGAGTTGGATATAGTTCCCTCTCCAGGGATGTCAATTGAAGACGGGTATGGACAACTTGAGATAGGGCTGTTAATCGGAACCGGTTCCTGACGGAACCGTTGGAACCGAACCAGCTGTTTTACGGTTCGGTTCAGTTCCTCTTAACTATTTGTCGGTTTTTTTTCAAACCGAACCGTTATAGAAACGGTTTGGTTCGGTTCGGTTCCTTAAAACAAAAATATATTGGAACCGTTTATATTTTTAGGTAAACTAGTAAAAGTAAAATAACATAATATATAACAAAAACAAAAAGTTTAAAAAAGGTATTGGTTTCTTTCTTTGGTATAATGAATATAATATTGTCTTATTTTCCACTCTCACATTCATTTGTTCCTCACTAAATCGGTTTCTCTAGTTGTTCAACAACTTCTTTAACTAGGTTTGTCTTCAATCCAGAATTTCTTTGTCTACAACTATTTTGTTGTTAGTTTCTTTAACTTAGACTATCAAAAAATTGAATTATCCCATTTATAAGACAATGGGTGTAGTTCGTCAAGATAGACTTGAGGTTTCAATTTTTATCTTTTGTTGTAGCATTGCTTAATTACTTATTATAAGGCATTCTCGAGTTATTGAGAATTAGAAAGAATTAAGACAAAACATGTAAAAATTAAAAACATCTATATTCTTAACAAAATTAAAGTATTTGGACCTTCCTCCTACAATTCATATGCAAATGAAAGTCGTTAAATAGTTCTTGTTAGGCCTAAAACGGTTTCTTTGTAAATCGGTTCTAAACGGTTCCACTCATTAAAAAAATACAAGAACCGAACCGTATACCTAAAATGGTTCGGTTCCTTATTTGGTTCGGTTCCAAACAGTTTCACCTCTTAAAAGTACAGAAATCGAATCGCATAACTAAACGGGTTCGGTCCTGCTTCCTACAAAAATTAAGAACCGTTTTAACATCCCTAACTTGAGATGTTGAGTAGCAAAGAGTTCTTGAAATTGAGACCATATGGAAATAGAGGTTTGGCAGGCGAGTACCTGAACCAAGACTGACTGACTGACTCTCTGATGTTGTCTTTACGAATAACTAACCCTCCATTTTTTTAAGAAAAACAACACTCCGATTTAAGTTCTTAAAGCGGATTCACGGGGAGTATTATAAAAAGGTTTATCATACTCGCCAGCCTCCTTCATAAGTCCCTCGACCCTCGTGGGCCTGGGGTTCTTAAGGGTTTATCATACCCGGAGAGCAAACCGAGAATTACCGGAGAAGATAACCATCCAAGCAATTTGATGTCTAGCTGCACAACCCCAATATCATCTTCAATTCTGCTCAGCACCTTTCTTAATCCATCCTTTCCTCTTCACCTAAATCACAATGTCCGCTCATACCCACCATCTAATTCCACTGACGTGCGGAGAAATTTGGCCAAACAAGGCATTTCATATAACATTCCCCATCGCCTCTCCCGCCCCTTTTGTTTTCTAAGGTTCTCCCAGAATTCTACAATGCCGGAATTGTTCAAATTCCGGCCAATCGAGTTGTATTCCTGTAAAATGTTGATGGTCTTCGAACCGGGTCGTTGCCTGAACACTGAGCTTTTGGTGAAAGAGGACATTTTTATGGGGAATTTGGTCAATTACAATGGGTTGTTTCCAAAAGGGTTTGTTAGTTTAGCCGAACCCCATGAAGAGGAAGTGGGTCTGGTGGATGAAATCAATGTACTGTTGGAGAAAATGAGAAGAGAAGAAGAGCAGAAGCAGAAGACGGCCATGAAGATGATTGATTTAGAAAAGCCTAATAGGTTGTCCAAGTTTGGTGGAATAAATGAGAAGAAGTACAGGACACTGAAGAGGAAGCAGGTGAAGATAGAAACCGAGACTTGGGAACAGGCTGCAAAAGAGTATAGGGAGCTGTTGATGGATATGTGTGAGCACAAATTGGCCCCTAATTTGCCTTATATAAAGACTATGTTTCTAGGTTGGTTTGAGCCTTTAAAGAGTAAGATTGACGAGGTGCAAGAGTTGATTAGGAAAGGCAAGTGCAAGGCTTCTTATGGACCTTACTTTGATCAGTTACCGTCTGATAAGATGGCAGTGATAACAATGCATAAGTTGGTTGGTTTGATGTTAACTGGGAGTGATCATGGCTATGCCAGGGTTGTACAAGCAGCTTGCGTTATTGGGGATGCCATTGAACAAGAAGTGAGTGATTTTGAATATATTCTCAAATTAAGTCGGTCTAGATTTTATTTTATCCCAATAATCTTTATTATTCTGTTATCATTCTCTTATGTTTCCTCATTCTTCACACCCTTCACAAAATTAAAACAATCCTTTCTGTCATACCCATAAACCAGTTTACTGTTGCCCATTTTGCACCAAAATGTGTAATTATTTGATATGTTCAATCATTGAAGCTTAGTTTCGTTTTTTTCTAAATATTTTCCATGACTTGACTTCTGTTCCCTGGAGAAGCTAAGGCTCTCTGTATCAGATCTTGGCTTCAGCCTGACCAACTTCTGTAATTTTGGCTTTAGACTTCTTCAAATGTAGAAAAATCCGAGATTATGCAATAAAGGTTTGCTGCTTTGGTTCTTATCTAGTCTATAACTCCTCCCTCATTTGATTAACCGTTACTCTTGAGGATCATTTTCCATGTTTTCAATTGCTTATAAAATTGATGAAAAACTATCAGAGGACATTTTAGAATTTGATGTACTGTTTATCCTTCATGAACCCACTAATTAATATAGCATTAGTGCATGTTGTCAGGCTAAAATACACAAATTTTTAAAGAGCACTAAGAAGACAATGGTTCCCAAAGAGGCCTTAGGTGTTGTAACAGAAGAACAAGAACAGACGAATCAAGAACGACAGAGGCTAAGAAAGAAAGTCACCAATTTGATAAAGAAGCAAAAATTGCTGACAGTGAGACACATAGTGAATGCGCAGGATGATATTGTGCCCTGGGGTGCAGATGCAAGAGCTAAGGTGGGTAGAACACATGCTGGCTGGTAATGAGTCTTATTACACTTGTTTTATATTCGTTTTGCAAGATGGTCATACCCGTCTGTTTGTCTTTCAGGTCGGAAGTCATTTAATTAATTTATTCGTGCAAACAGCATATGTACAATTTCCATCTGATCAGTTGGCAGAAGGTCCGCCTGATGTCCGGCCTGCTTTTGTGCACACATTAAAAACTGTTACATATGAGAACAGGCAATGACTTTAATTCAGGTTTCATCAGATTGTTGGCTCCAGGTCTTGTTTTCCTAGGTTGTAATATCATATTGCCTTATGGATTTGAATCAACAGGAAGTATAGCAGAAGATTTGGAGTTATTCAATGTGATCCAATGATTCTTAAAGGCCTTGAGAACACGGTAGGTTGTGAATACGGGAAAATGCTCCATATTATTTCCATCTCTAAGTTGGTAACCTTTTCTTATGCCAATAAAGATCTTAGTTGTTGGTGTGTAAATAATATCGGGCTCTTCTCTTTTTGTTTTAAAAATACAATTCTGCACTTCCGGTGTTCTAATAGTGTTCACTTGTCCAAAATGTAGGCAAGGCATGTTGTGACTTCTTATATGCCGATG
This sequence comes from Fagopyrum homotropicum, assembly GCA_033239125.1. Classification (NCBI taxonomy): domain Eukaryota; kingdom Viridiplantae; phylum Streptophyta; class Magnoliopsida; order Caryophyllales; family Polygonaceae; genus Fagopyrum; species Fagopyrum homotropicum. The sequence continues at coordinate 144,081,316 of BSWB01000002.1, forward strand.
CTGGTTCCACCAGTTAAATGGACAAGGTATGAAACTTCCTTGATTTAAAACAGTTTATTTTCCCTTTATCATCTATACATCTACATGCTTATATAATATTAAAACAAAATAATTTATGCCACATGTCAATTTATCATGTATTTTCATTTTGTAATTATTATTTTTTCACTATAAAACCAGTAATAATTTTTTTTATATATATCATTTATATTTTTTACTCTGATCACAATAATTTTCATAGTTGTTTCTACGTAAACTTCTACATATATTTGAATATCTTTATCAAATAATTTAATCAGGATCTTCCCACATATATATATATATATATATATATATATATATATATATATATATATATATATATAGGAATAGGATCGAGTAAGAACGAGCGTTACAGTAAGAAATGAGAACAGATGTAAACCGTACGATTCAATTCATTCAACGGATATGATACGATATATATATTTGGATAATAATTAATTACCATAATACATCTTTCCATATGTCGATGATATATACTATTTTCCTAATTTAGTTAAGCATGTAATTATTACCAATTTATTTTATAATCTCCGGTAAATTGTTTATTACTTATGGAAATTACAATTGCACGATTAAAATTTAACCATGAATAACAATGATGAAGGTATATATATTAAACTCGTGCTATTTGAATATCGACCTCGTGCCGTATTTGAATATTACATCCGAGTTATTGTTTAAATCGTTTATAATATTAATAGTCGTGCAACAATTCTATTTAAATCATGTATAATATTTTTATATAATATATTTAGTATTATTACTTTATATAGTTTTAAAAATATATAATTTGGGTCATGATTAGCTTATGCACTATTAGCATGTATATAGTGCATTGCAAATACAATGAAACGTGCATGTGCATAAATATTAATGAAACGTGCAATACAATTGATAAGCACAATTAGTTGCAGTAATTTGGGAATACAATTTAAAAAGCACGTTTAGTTCATTGTCTATAGTAACATTAGTATATAGTTTACAACTCACATAGAATAAGGATTCATAGTACTCGTGCATGCGTAAATGATGAACTTAAATGTGCAATTTATGACACACGAAATAAATGGTTCACACTAATCGTGCATGCATAATGACAAATACAAAATCACAATATAAATAGTGTTATATGATGAATATAATTTTACAATAATCGTGCATGCATAACGATGAATACAAAACCACGTTACTAATTTTTAATCCGAACGCACGAATAATACCAATAACTAAAATATTGTTAATTAAAAGTATATGTAAGCACAAATGAAAGTGTCAGTGACGGACGGAAGATTGTTAAAAGTTCCTTTGAAAATAATACTACTTATTCGGCACAATTAAATACTAGGTTCCTTTTAAAGTTTTTGTGTATAATATAGTTACCATATGCACAATCAATACAATAAGTTAAAGATTAACGCTACCTTATATAGACAATGAATCTTAGCCGTTCGTGCATTAATCCGACGATACATAGATGTTCTTATTTCTTACCGTATAATAGGTTCTTACTGGAACCTAACCCTATATATATATATATATATATATATATATATATATATATATATATATATATATATATATGTTATATATATACTAGATGATCATCTGACTTCCTACTCTAACTTTTAACAGACAAATAAATTGATTAAATACTTATGAAATCACCAAATGTACAAATTATTGCACCCCACCCCCCATTTTATCATCTTTGTAAAATAGATAAATAATATCAATATTTTAGTATCTCAAACTACATAAGAGATGCTAAATATAGTTTGATTGTATATGAATCAAGCCTATTTTAATTATTAACTTTACATACTATTTTTTTCTATCTACTTTCAATCCATCTAAAATTATCAATATTAACAATAACTTTTGGAATAAATAGTTTTTCAAATTTGAAATTTTTTTTTTTCAATTAAACCATTAAAATGATTAGACTACATCAAGCGTATTTTGTACACATAGTAAAACAACTTGCTCATTAAACTCTAATATTAAACCGTTCAAGGCACGAGAACTATACTAGTTTACCTAAATGCAGACTTTTGTGTACTTATGAGTGAAAGATTGTTAATTGTTTTTTCTTCAATTGTGGACCATCAAAACCTGTAATTGTTTCCCAAAATTTTTTAATGTAAGGAAAAAGTCCAATAGGATCAAGAAAGATATTAATGTTGGCCTGTTGGGGCATGAATGAAAATGATACACAGAAGATTCATGAGATAAATTGTTGGAAGATTTCTTGTTTCCTGAGTAAAGTAAACTTGTATTTATGTAATTATTATTGTTGGGGAAAAATAATTTATGCCACATGTCAATTTCTTTTTTTCCATTTTCTAATTATTATTTTTTCACTAATAAACCAATAATAAAAAAATTATATTAATGTTATATATATATATATATATATATATATATATATATATATATATATATATCATTTATACTTTTACTCTTATCACAATAACTTGTATTTATGTAATCTTCTACATAATTTTGAATATCTTTATAAAACATTATTATCAGGATCTTCCCATATATTTACTTGATGATTATCTGACTTCCTATTCTAACTTTAACAGACAAATAAGTTGATAAAATACTTATGAAATTACCAAAGGTACAAATTATTATACTTTGTTTCCCTTCAATTTATGATCTTTGCAAAATAGTTAATCAATATTAACCTATTTTAATACTCGCATACTGCATAAGAGATGCTAAATATAGTTTGATTGTATATCAATCAAACCTATTTTCATTTCTAAGTTTACATACTATTTTTCTCTATCTACTTTCAATCCATCTAAAATTGTCAATATTTTCAACAATAACTTATGGATTATTTTTTCAAGTTTGAGTTATTTTTTCCAATTAAATCATCAAAATGATTAGACTACATTAAACGTATTTTGTACACATAGTAAAACAAGTTGCTCATTAAACTCTAAAATTAAACCGTGCAAGGCACGAGAACTATACTAGTTTACTAAACGTAGACTTTTGTGTACTTATGAGAGAAAGATTGTTAATTGTTATTTCATCAATTGTGGACAGTCAAAACTTTAATTGTTTCCCAAAATTTTTAACTGGAAGGAAAAGTCCAATAGCATATAAAATGGAAAAATGTTGGCCTGTTGGGGCATGAATGAAAATGATAGACAGATCCAGTAGATGAATAGTTGGGAGATTTCTTGTTTCCTGAGTAAAGTAATTGAGGCTCTACAACTTCATAAATGCCACCCACAGTATGGCTTTCAATCTCTCTTACGGCTCATTTGGTATGTCCCGGAAATCGGATTGGAAACAGGAACTGGGTTGGAATTAAGATTGACATGATCCGATTCCTAATAGAAAGTGTTTGGTATGTTGTTGGAATAGTCTAGGTTCTGGAAGCCTCCTGTTTATATGGCAATCAAATTTATTATTCAACCTGGAATATCTCATTCCTGAAAACATTTTGATTCTCATTCCGAGCTTAACCAAACACGGGTAACCGGTATGACTCATTCCGATACCGAATCCCGATTCCATGTGAATCGTATCAAACGAGCTCTTCATAGTTTTTGCTGTATAAGAATCATTTTTTTGAAAAGTATCTGCTTGTCTCTATTTTCTGCAAAAATAGTTGTGGCTTTGTGCAGTCTACCCTTAAAAATAGAACTGCGAAAATGAGGTTTGTTCATATTTGTGGGCATGGACTTCAATAAGTATGTATTGTTCTGTTCTTCTTCCTACAGTTATGATAAAGGAGCACACTTCTTCTTGCCATCTTATTTGATGCGGACACATGGATCAAAACAACAACGGGAAGCTCTTAAGATGGTCCCAAAGAAACAACTGGAACCAATTTTTCAGGTTAAAAAACTTATCAAGTTACTATAATATTTTCCTTAAGGAATTTATCAATGAAGTTGTATCTCATCAGTAGTTTGCTACTTAAACTATTTGAGCAGTGTCGTGTTTTAATTGTATGTGTAATTTTGTTATGGTGAGATATGTAGGGCTTGGATACTCTTGGCCACACAAGGTGGAGGGTGAATGGTCGGGTGTTTGACATTGTTGAGATGATATGGGCACGTGGAGGTCGTCTTGGCGGCTTGGTTGACAAGGAGGATGTGAGCCTTAATAGTTATGCTTTCTTCTTCTTTTTTTTTTTTGGTAATTCAGATATGAAGGATCTTATGCAATTTTTTCCTCTTGTATTACTCCTTACAGATTCCAGTACCAGAAAAACCAAATACAGAAGATGAGACTGTAATAACCAACTGGAAATGGAAGGTCATATCTGTTAAGAAAGAGAACAGTGAGAAACACTCACAACGTTGTGATATAGAACTTAAACTTGCGGTTTGTATTCTAATTTTTGGGCAGAAAACATTATTTTGAATCTCATAAATTCTCATATATAAACTTTTTTATGTTTCTGTATAATCAGGTGGCGAGAAAGATGCGGGATGAAGATGGATTTTTTTATCCACACAATGTTGACTTTCGTGGACGGGCATACCCGATGCATCCATATCTCAACCATCTTGGTTCAGATCTCTGCCGAGGCACTTTGGAGTTTGCTGAGGGCAGGCCTCTCGGTAAATCAGGCTTGTGCTGGTTAAAAATTCACTTAGCAAACTTGTATGCCAATGGTATCGACAAACTATCGTATGAGGGTCGGATATTGTTCACTGAGAACCACTTAGATGACATACTTGATTCTGCGGATGAGCCACTTCAAGGGAAGCGATGGTGGTTAAATGCAGAAGATCCATTTCAGTGCTTAGCAGTGTGTATGGATCTTGCTGGAGCTCTAAGAAGTCCCTGTCCAGAAAAATTCATTTCACATACTCCAGTTCATCAGGTTACTATTTGATTCTTTTAATCTGTTTCAGCATGTAGGTGACAGTGTTTTAAGGATATTAGGCAATTGGTTCTAATACATTCCATACAATTTTTCTGTTTTTTGTGAAAATTGCAAATCGATCATGTGCATTTATGAAGAGTTCTGTAGCTACTCTAAAGGGAAATGTTAATAAAGTGTACTGCACTGGCTAGATAAAACTTAGACAAAGGTGAGAGGGGGTTAGGTTTAATTCCGTGTAAATTTTGTATTAAAAAATAGATCAATGTATGGATTTTGCTGACTCAGTTCAATTGTAACTTGTAAGTGCTAGCTATACAACCATTAAGTAAAGAAATGTCCCTATATTTTCAGTTCATGTACAGTATTCGATTTTCTGAGATATGCTTGTTTCTTTGGCTAGCAACAATGCTTTATCGAAAGGTTTTGCAATAGATATTTAAGATGGGTAGGCCGATATGTGACATACGTTTTCTTAATTGCGTTTTCTTTCTGGTTTATACATCTTCAAGAACTGCATTTGATGATGTTCTGGTTTGTGCAGCTACTTGTGAATTGTTTACTAGTTCTCTGCTTATTTTAGGATGGATCTTGTAACGGATTACAACACTATGCCGCAATTGGGAGAGATGAGGTACTTCTCATAGTCATTGTGCTAATTTGTAATGGTTTCAGTTGTTCATCCTGTGTTTTGGTCTGCCATTGTCTTAAAATTAATTGTTAGATTTGTAAACCTTTTCATGGTTGCCATTGTTTCTACATCCAGCTGTAATATGTGCTAATTGCTGTGTTTCATATAATCATTCGGAGGCCAATGTCTTCGATCCACTTTATTCCCTAACTTGTTTGAATGAGCAATATTCCAGTTTCCCTTGGGGTTGACAAAAAGCTTCCCTTCAGCGTTGAAAGATTGTGATTTGCATTAGCAACGCGCTTCTTCGTTTCATAATAAATCATTTGAACCTCAACCTTGCATTTATGTGAACATCAATCTATCTATTCCAATCATCACAAATAGCACTAACAACCCTCCTAACAATTTCCACTTGGACTGCAATTGTTATGCAGTTCAGAATGATAAAATATAAGTTGTGCCACAGGGACTTTCTTGAAGAAGACTCTTATTCTGTATAAGATAACTGGAAAATCCATATGGTAACTCTGTAAGGTTTTGCATTTTCCATTTGGTGCAAACTGGAGGATGTTAAGATTATTAATTCGATTATGTAGTTACACAAATAATGCCAGGACTATCCGTTCAGAGTAATTTGTTTGTTACTGTTATGAGCCTTGGCATAGGATCTAGTCACAGGTCTAAACACGACATAATTCCCTCTAGAATCTATGATAAATTGTGAAGGTGGGCTTGACCTTGATATAGCACCTTCTCAGGTTTGACATATAAATCTTTGATAATACTTCTGCTTGCCACTTATTGAATGATAAAGGATTTCCATAGGCTGTCTGTAACTAGGAGAAGACAAAACGAGAATGTGAAAAGTAAAGATAAATTAACTATATCTTAAGTTATAGGCTAGAAACTATGATTAAATATGAACTACTAAAAACTAAACAATATAAAAATATAAGATTTTTGTTCCTGGAAAAGTGCTCTAGTAACACAATTCAGTATCATCTCTTTCTTTTTCTGCCTGCTGGCATAACCTCTTCCTGGAATAGTTCCAGTAAAAGGATCTGTGTCAGTTGCGTATAGAAGGATGTACCTTTGATTTATTATGGGAATGTTCCTATTACCCATACTTAGCTGGATTTATTAGTTTTCTGGAATAATGCTGTAGTAAAAAATATAAGATTTTTATTCCTGGAATAGTGCTCTAGTAAAAATTTCAGTACCATCTCTTCCTTTTTTCTGCCTAATGGCATGACCTCTCCTGGAATATTCCAGTAAAAGGATACATATCAGCTGCGTATAGAGGTTATACACTAGCACCTAAAATTTGTCATGGGAATGTTCCTAGTATCCATACCTATCTGGGGTTTTCCTTTTTTTCAGTTAGGAGCAGCTGCTGTTAATCTCATTGCCGGAGAGAAACCTGCAGATGTCTACTCGGGTATAGCTGCTAGGTAAGCTTCTCCTGTTTCTGCTGTTGCTTTATTTACGTTTTTTATTTTGTTTGTTCTATTAATTTTATCCATCAACTGTGTTTTGTGAACCTTTTCATGTTACTTCTTTTCATGGTAAATTCATTCAATTTCTTTATCACGGTATGATGAGGTGATCTGTCTAAAGCTGGAATCACTTGTTGTCAAGTATGTTTGGGGTTTTTTAAGGTGCACATGGCTAGGTAAATTAGGTCACGGTTGCAGGTTCCCAGGCACTTGTGCTAATATTTTATTCACAAATTGGATTGTGTCTCGAAATGTTCCGTACTCTTGTTTAAATCTTTTCAAAAAAGAATTGTCAAGTGGCGAGGTTATATCAATTAGATAATTGTTATTATTAACAAAAGTATCTTTATATTGGAGGGTTAGAGCTAGTAGGGACTAGGGAGGTTATTTCTATCTAATAATTCTTAATATTGAGTCTATTGTCATTTGACAAAAGATTTAGATGTTGGAACCTTGTTGGGTTAGTAACTAGAGCTAGTAAGAGCTGATGAACCATGCTCATTTGGGTGTAATTGTTGAGTTTCTTTCTTGATGAAATATTTTGGAGTTTGGACAAATGCACCATCTTAGGAAAGCAATTGCTTTCACAAACTCTATTAGTGAGATGCTAGAGCCGTAAAGAATTTGACTATTTGTGTCGCCTTATGGGCATGTATCACATGTCACCCAATTGTGTCTTTTTACATTTGTTTTAAACTAGTTTTAGTATACGATTTAGGAATATCACGTATGAAGCAAGAATATTGGTAAAATAGGTAATATTTCACAACCTTATACCCAATGTTCAATTATTTACATTTCATGCACTTTAATCCTAGTATAATTTTCACAATTTATCATGCTACAAATTCAACATGTTATTCATATTGCATATTAATATTCATGTTGAGATTTACGATGGTCATGTATAAATATAAGATATTTGACAACATAGGACATTTCCCAGTGTACCCATTCAAGAACTAAATATTTGTATTCTCGGTACCCAATATTTCAATTTGACACACACACACACACTAAGTATTTGCATTTCATGCACTTTTTACATCATAGTGTATTATTCGTAGTATACCATGCTAAATTTTGATGCATAACACGTTATTTGTATCTCATATACTGAATATTCGTGTTTAGCATGTTAAACAAAGAGATAATTGTGATATAACGAACTAAGTATTTGAATTCAAATGAAGTAAACGCTTCCCTCAAGCTGTTATTCCTTACCTGTATATACCACAACCAAAAATTCCTAACCAAGATAGAAAATACACTTAATATTCTGAAATCATATTCCTGATATTCGTTCTTAAAAAAAATACTTGATTTGTGGGACACGGGCCATGCGTACAGCGGTCTGCAGTTTACATGTTAAGGGGCTGCCAGAAACAACTTGAAACAGCTCGTAACCTTTGATATATAAATTATGGAATTATGGTAGTTGACTGATTTGCATCACTGACTATCAATCAAATAAGAGCAAAGTCTTACTGCTTGCTTATCTGCAGGGTTCTCGATATCATGCGGATGGATGCAGAAAAAGATCATGCATTATCCCAAGATGCACTACATGCAAGACAGCTTATCAATCAGGTCGTTACGACTTCTCTTGTGATTCGGATGGATTCTGTCTTCTATTTTTATTGCCATAGCTAGTTGTGCTTGCAAGATAAAATGTGCATACTTTTTTATGAAATTAAGCCTTTTGATGCACCATACATCTCAAGATGCTAGGCCCTGGCATATCACGGAGCATATGATTGACTTGACAGTTGTTGCTACGTATACTCCAGATTGATAGGAAATTGGTTAAGCAGACAGTAATGACATCAGTATATGGTGTCACATACATTGGTGCTCGAGATCAGATCAAGAGGAGATTGAAGGAACGTGATGTATTCACTAATGAAAACGAGCTCTATCGAGCATCTTGTTATGCTGCCAAGGTAAGAGTTGACTTCATTTCTACAATAAAAATATTTTCTCTGTTTTATATTTTTTCGCTTTTCAATTTTGTTTCTTAAAGCTGTGTGTTAAAAAAGACGATACATCTTCAATGGCTTGGAATAGGTTACTTTGACTGCCCTGGGAGAAATGTTTCAAGCTGCACGCAGTATCATGAGTTGGTTAGATGATTGTGCAAAGGTGTGTACCATATACTTCTTGTTCATTTGAAGATTCAGACGAGTTTCTCGAGGTTGACGAGGTTCTATTTTGTTGTGAAAATACATATACTTCCTGATTGTTTGAAGATTCAGACGAGTTTCTTAAGTTTGACGAGCCTTATGTTTTGTAGTGAAATTACATAGCCGAGCTTAACATCTTATTATTTTGGCAATACACCCAGGCCATGATACCTTCCCCTTCTATGTGAACTGGTATATTCTTATCGAAACCAGGGATTGGACTTTTGAATCAGCATGTAAAGTCCATAATGTCTCTTTTTATAGCATCTTACTTGTACCTGTGGCCTTGACATGTCTTTTCTCTTCCTTTTAATTAATGGCTGTACTGTGCATCATGGTGCTGACTGCAGTGATCCTAGTCTTGTAAAATATGAGATATAGTTTGAAAGAAACATCTTCCGTGGACTCATTGCGGAGTTAATTATAACTTGGGTACTGATCTGTGTTTGTGGCTATGTCTGTCACCATGGCCTTGTTCTTGACTCTGCTAGACCAAAAAGTACTTGCTGGATATTTGTGGATAATAATATTAAATAACAGGATCATATTGTAAGTTATATATGTCATTCTCTTGTATATGTTGTATTGCCATGGATTGGTACACGTGGCTCTCTCAGATTGCTTGCAGCTCTCTAGGCTTTCTTTCTTTTTATACCTTGTAAAAGAGTAAATTATGTTGGTATAATCAATACAAAGAAATATTATCACATCTTCTATTCTTCTAGTTGGAAAGGGATCAGATTCCCGATATACGTTCATATCACTTTCATTCTGGTGACGTTGCATTTACAATGTTGCCACATACCTAGGTTGTGGTTGTTGAACTAAAAAAAATATCTTCTTGATAATATAATACTATTTTTCGAACCGCTGAAACTAGTTCTGTGAAACCCAATGATATGTCTCTGTGGTTTCATATTTGTACAGGCTTAGATGACCCATACTACTTAATTGTATAGCTTTAAAAATTATCACTTTGCTTCTTCTAATTGCCCTCCCACAAAAAAATTATATAACGTAGCTTTATATTTGTTGCAAGCTTAGGCTTCATGGAACCATTCTTGAGTTTTACCGGATACATTCATAGCTTGTGTAAATTTTCATGCAGATCATTGCATCTGAAAATCAACCCGTGACTTGGACGACTCCTCTTGGTCTTCCTGTTGTTCAACCCTACCGCAAAATAGGCAGGCATCTTGTGAGGGTTCATCATTCTAGTTGGAAGCTCATCATCATTACTATTGTTTTCTGGACGCTTGTATAACAAGTTTGGTTTGTTAAATTGGTTTTGTTCAGGTGAAAACATCCCTTCAAGTCCTAACATTGCATAGAGAAACGGAAAAGGTAATTTCCCAACATTTTATTGCGGGATTATCAAGAAAATCATGATGGAAATTGTTTTGTTGCCACACTTGTAAAAACTAGTTCAAGAAATAGGGCATGACCCTAAAATTACAATAACGATTACTGCTTGAGTGCACGTTTGGTTAAAGGAGTGAAATGGAATGGAAACAATTAACAGGAAAGAAATGAAATGGAAATGGCTGTGTTATTTTAATGTGCATAAAGAGCTCTAACATTCCTTTTTAGTCGCTAAACAAACATGATTTTTGATTGGTTCGGTAATATTCCATTTCTGGAAATGATTCTTAACAATTCCAAACGGGCCCTGAATGTGTATAAATAATATTATCAGGCAGTTGGCTATATCTGTTTTCAGGATATATAAGATCAACTTTCAGTTTCTTTGTGTAAGATGGTTTTCTGGAATGTTATATAGTATTTGGTTTCTATAGGTCATAACCAAGAGGCAAAGAACAGCTTTCCCACCCAATTTTGTGCATTCACTTGATGGGTCACATATGATGATGACTGCAGTTGCCTGTAGAAAGGCAGGATTAAACTTCGCAGGTAGGAGCATTTTCATTTTTTAATAGAATTATTCAGCAAAGTTTGCACTGACCATAATGCTTGTTTTGCTCATTGTTTACATGCCCACAGGAGTACATGATTCATATTGGACCCATGCATGTGATGTCGACACGATGAACAAGGTTTTAAGAGAAAAGTTTGTTGAACTTTACGAGCAGCCAATACTAGAACAGGTGAGTAATATACTAATATGATGTCGTGACTTATTATTTGTCATTAACCTTAGTGAAATTAGGCGGGAAGTTTCATGCATTAAGATTTAGCATACTAAAATTAAATTTACAGATAGGTAAGCGGCAATAGAAGGTTGAATATTTAGCCTTGAAATTTTCAGTTACATAATTGGCTTTGTAAGTAAGTACTAAATTGACATATTTCAAGGGAGGTAGTATATGATTGCTGCAGCTTTAGAAGTTCATCTGCTCATAGACATGACCTCTCTCCTCGTACTTACTGTTGTGTTTTTATTTGTTTGTGTTTACTCTCTCCCTTCTTGGATTGGACATGAGAAGTTGTTGGAATCCTTTCAAAAGTCTTTTCCAACACATTCATTCCCTCCTTTGCCTGAGCGTGGGGAGTTTGACTTGAAAGATGTACTCAAGTCTCCATATTTTTTCAACTAAGCATATCATGACGACAATGGTCAATCTTACCTTCATTGGTCGACCCACATGGATTTCTGATGTTTACAGCGAGAGCGGTCATGGCTTCGTGTATGGTAATCCTAATCTTAAGGTCCTAGCCTGTTAATGATCTGAATTGCACTTGAGAGATTGGGTAAATTCTTGATGGAACGAGGCAAATCATGCAGAGGCTGCAAGCAATGAAGAAATGCCTCTTTTTTGTAGATGAGCTTTGCCTGAACCAGAGCTGCTTTTTTTTTTTTTTTTTTTTTATACAGTTAGCATTAGTTGAGGTTGTTTTGTGGAACAAAAGATGTGCATGTATATATTTATATCAATTTTGGTCTGTGTACTTTTGATCAAACAACATTTAAAGATGAAATGGGACCATGGAGATTATATTATGTTTATTCAGGATAAAAGTTCAAAATACACAGCAACCTTGTTTACAACTATGGTGAAACAAGGCTTAAATATCAAACTTACAAATTTCGTTGGACCTTACTTATACCAACCATTTCATACACCCAATCCATCAGTGCAGAGCTTGCGGTTATGGAGTTTATTGCAATTGCGCTTATGACGTTTGTCGCAGAATTAAAATAAAATATACCATACACATTGCACAAACAGAAAAGGATCAAAGTAGATTTTAAAGTGAACACAGTATCAATTTTACGAAAACAATCTTGAGTTGTTGGTTATTTCTTTAGTCCATTTGAATATAAATTTATGTTTTATGTCTATAATATTTATATGGAAAAGTAACCCAAAATATTATCATCATTCAATTCAAAATATTACAAACTTTAAAACATTACTAGAAGCAATACAAACTATCAACGTATTTATCAAAAATAATGTCTTATTTTTTCGGCCAAAATTCTAATTCCGGCGATGATGTGACAACCGGAATCTTACATGTCATCAGGAAATAATTATGTGATGTGGATTTTATTTTTTAAATCAAGTTAATAGCATTTAATATGTTAAAAAAATATAAATTAAGTTTTTTAGTAATAATTTCGTAACTATTTTTTATAAAAAATTATAGCAAAAAATATATTTTAAAAAATTAAAAAACAATTTGTAAAAAAAGTATATTTTAAATACTTTTTTTAAAAAAAATATTTTTGGTTAATTTTTTAAAAAATTGGAAGTTTTTAAATTTTGTATATATTTTAACTAATTTTTAAATAAAAAATCAATTTTTATAAAATGTTTTTTATATTAAAATTTAGTGTGTGTGTGTGTGTGTGTGTGTGTGTGTGTGTGTGTGTGTGTGTGTGTGTGTGTGTGTGTGTGTGTGTGTGTTGTGTGTGTGTGTGTGTGTGTGTGTGTGTGGACAATGTTCAGGTACGGTTCATAATATTCGGGAAGGGGCGTGCGGTTGAACGTAGAGCTGACGCGTGTCCCAAATTTTTATTTTTATTTTTTTCAGAAACGAATGAAAATTTTTTTGAACTACCATGTTATAATTTCTACACTATTCTCTTATAAATTTTGATATATTCCCATATAATTCATGAACAATTACTTTTTAATATATTATATCAAATTATTTATAAATTAATCGTGTATATGTTATGAACTATTCAATTGTAATTCATGAACTATCATTTTATAAGTTATGCACTATCCTTTATAAATTTTGCACCATGAACTATTCTATTATAATTCATGAACTATCCTTTTATAAGTTATGAACTATCCCTTAATAAGTTTTGAACTATTACTTTCACTCCCTTATAAATTTTGCACTATGAACTATTCTATTATAATTCATGAAATATCCTTTTATAAGTTATGAACTATTCTTTAATAAGTTTTGAACTATTACTTTCACTCGTTTCTGAAAAAAAAAAAAAAAAAAATTGGGACACGTGTCAGCTCTACGCTCAGCCGCACGACCCTACCAGAATAATGTGTCTTACCTGAACAGCACCCATACATATATGACAAATGTTTTCTTTTTAAAAAAATATTTCTTACAAAAAACTTTATAAAAAAATTAGTTGCAAAACTATAATTTAATGTAATAATTAAAAAAGAACTTAATTTATATTTTTTTTAAAAATTTATGTTATTAACTTGATTTAAGAAAAGAAAATCTAAATCACATAATTATTTCTTGATAACACGTAAGATTCCGGTTGTCATGTCATCGTCGGAGTTGGTATTTTTGTCGGAAAAGTAAGACATCTTATTATTGGTAAATAGGTTGATAGTTTATATCGCTCCTAGTAATTTTCAAAGTTGGTATTATTTTGGTTGAATGTTGATAGTTGGTATTATTTTGGGTTATTTTTCCTATTTATATTTATAATATTTAATGAGTTTTGAAATAAGAATCAATTTAATCTCTAAATAATTTATGTTCGTACTGGAAGGCATTTGTTGTAAAAATGTTTATGCATTCGTGATGACATAAATCAAATTGTTTTGTTCAAAGAAATGAATCATGTGATACATATATAATATTATTTACAGGTCAGAAGATAGGCCGACAACAAGTTGTGTAGACAATTTTTTTTTTTTTTCAGAATAGCAAACCTGAGTCTCTTAAAACCACATTTGAAGACATAGGTGACAACTTATTTACGAACAATTTAATAACTCGAGTTAAATTTATTAATTTAAGGGAAATTTCGGATGGTACCTTTGTAGTTTGAGGGTTTTCGAATTTTTCCCAACAAATTTTTTTCGGTTTGGATGGTGCCCTTAAATTTTCTTTGTTCCTGGATTTTGCCCAAATTAGATAAACTTCGTTAACAACATATTTCTCCAAAAAAAAATTAAAAGAAATAAAATAAAGTAAAATCGAAAAAGAATGTGTTTGGGGGTAAAATTTCGCAAATCTTAAATTTGATGAAATAAAAAAAAAACGATTAATTACTCAAAATTTCGCATGAAGCTAAAATTTTATCATCAAATTTACGGACACGTTATATATATATAAAATGTGTCACAAACATTAAGTGTGAATCTAAGTCGTTAAAAATTATGGTTCAAACATAGCCTACTCCTAATCTATATCAATTTAGTATGAAAGCTAAATATACTAATTAGCTGATATTATACTAAATTAATAAATTAAAATTAAAATATAAAAAAAAAAAGTCCTTCTCTGTCAAGTTGAGTACAAATATACTTGATAAAGAAAAAGTTATATAAAAGAAAAAGGTTAGTGGGAGGTTAATGGGTATAACTTCTCTAAACCACGTAACTTTTCTTCAACTGAAGTATAAGTGAGGAAGAGGACTTTTAAAAATAAAGAAAGGGGAGGCTAATCTGGAGCAAGAAAAAGAAGAAAGAGCAAAACTAAATACAGAGAGAGGAGACTCCATTTTTTGTAAGAAGATGAACCTCCAATTCTCAAACTAGCCTTCTTTCAATTTGTACATGGAGAGTAAGAAATAATGAGGGTCTTCTTTCTAGCCATCTACAAAAAAGAAGAGCAACGGAAGAAGAACATCAACCGGAAATGAAGTACCCCGAAGGAGACGAACAAGCCTTAGCATCTCAAAGTAAAGGTTTCGATCGAATTCAAATCGCATATATGTTTGAAATCAAATGGTTTCACTATTGCGACACGGATCGTAGTGGGATTGAAAGAGAATTCTTTTACCCCTATAATCACATGTAGATCGAAATCAACTTCGATTTGATTTCGGTCTTAGTTTAAATATATATAACCGAATTTCCGTTCTTCTTCTCCACAAATACAAACACAAAACAACGGTCTAACAAAGATCCAAACTCTAGGAGCGATCTCAAAATCGATTCAAGCCCAAACATGGAGTTCTTACACTCCGCTTCTTTTTCATCGTAGCCGAGAGCGAATCTTCACCATCTCGCACTTCACTTCTTAGATCTTGCGATATCGGGTTAAAGCTTTTCCTTTTCATATTTGCTCCGGTCTCTTGCTGCAAGAGACAAAGATATGAAGAGAGTATTAAGTTCCACAGAGAAATGAAAAGAAGTGATTAAAGAAGAAGAAGAAGAAGAAAATAAATGTTTAGAAGAAAACAAAGAAAAGAACAAATAAAAGAAAAGAAGAAGTAAATGGGTAAAAAATGTGTCAGACGTGTAAAATGTGAAAGGTGGAAAAGCTTTAGGGGTTATTAATTACTCTATTTTTTTAGCTCCTATTTTCTTTGGCTATAAAACAACAAGAAAAAAAAAAGTCTTTTTCTTCCTTCATTTTACTAAGTTGCAAACATACGTTACTACAACAACAAAAAAAGAAGGAAAGGTTCAATTTGGGAGTTAGAAGGAACTACATTATGCTAATAAAGGGCAAATGAAAGAAGTCAAACACCATCTTTACATGATTAAAACTCTTGAGACTTGGTTCTTTGATTATCCCAAGTCACGTTTGGGATTGACAAAAATAAACCCAAGAAAAATATTTTATTCATTATCACCTCCAAGTTCAAGGATCAAATAGACGCTAATTGGTATAATCGGACCGAAAGTTTCTACTTTCGATCACTACATTGACTCGTAGTTGGATCGAAAGTGCTTACTTTCGACCACTACACCGACTTGTAATCATATCGAAAGTAACTACTTTCGATTGTTGCAATCTTCCCAAATGTTGCTACAAAAATGCGTTTTATGCCTATGGCCTTCTTCCTTGGTTCCCTCCAACAATCTTAATCCATATGTAAATGGACTCCCATACTTCTTCAGATTTGTCTTTCAAAAGACTTCAAGTATAGCTTTTTGTCAATGATGTCTATAAAATGCTTTCTCGTGGAAGACAACAAAGAAAGAGAAATAAAGAAAAAAAAAGAAAGTAAGAGAGAGAAAAGAAATAAAGATTAAAGAGAAAATATATTAAAAAGGGAATTATAAAGAAATGAAAAAGGATGCAATAAAGTTCCGTAACTTTTCAAATCATCATAATATTAAATATATGGTTGGTGGTAGGGTTTTTCTTTTACAAAAAAAGTTACTTACAAGCCAATTTTAAGAATAAATTTATATTTTTGATTTAGCCCGTATGAATTGTGATCGGTTAAAAATCTCGATCAAGTAAACTTATCGGGTCAATTTCAACAACAAAAATAAGAGTTTATAAAATATATAGCGTGTAGAACTACGTTATGACTTGATGCTCTTTCCGAGCTACGTAGGAAATCCGATATTAAATTAAATTGGATTCAGTCGACCCGTCCGAGTAAAATAAATTTTGAATTAAATCTTGGACGTAAAATCAAAAGACACCAAATTTTCTAAACTCGATATAAAGCATCCGCTCATCGAGTTTAACCCCAAATCAAAAATCCAAACCATACATCTTTCATATAGAACTACGTAAGGACTTGCGCCACTCAAATGGCTACGTAGGTAACCCGATACCAAGTTTAAAATATTATCGGGTACAGTCGCAAATCAAATTCAAATTATCTTTCATTGTAGAACTACGTAAGGACTTGCGCCACTCAAATGGCTACGTAGGTAACCCGATACCAAGTTTAAAATATTATCGGGTACAGTCGCAAATCAAATTCAAATTATCTTTCATTTTAGAACTACGTAAGGACTTGCGCCACTCAAATAATGGCTACGTAGGTAACCCGGTACTAAGTTTAAAAAATATTATCGGGTACAGTCGCAAATCAAATCCAAATTATCTTTCATAGAACTACGTTATGACTTGATACTCGTTCTGAGTTACGTAGGAAATCCGATATTAAATTAAATTGGATTCAGTCGACCCATCCAAGTAAAGTATAATTAAATTCAAATCTTGGACATAAAATCAAAATTTTCAAAATGAACTACAAGTGATATGATGTCTTAAAAATAAAAAGACTATGTAGGAAACTCGGTTTCTAAATTATTGAGTTCAATCACACTTTAAATATGACTAAACAACGCCAAAATATTAAATAAAAAGTAGTTCTTGGTAGAACTACGTAAAGACTTGACGCCATTTTATAAAAGGCTACGTAGGTAACTCGATATTAAGTTTAAAATTATATCGGGTACAGTCGCAAATCAAGTTCAAATATTATAAAAGGCCAAATATTCTTAACTCGATATATAGCATCCGCTCATCGAGTTTAACCTCACAAAAATCTTACCCAAATATCTTTTTATCCAGAACTACGTCATGACTTGATGCTCTTTCCGAGCTACGTAGGAAATCCAATATTGGATTCAGTCGCACCATTTAAATAAAACCGACTCTAAAATAAATCTTAGAGTTAAACCAAAGTTCCCAAATATTCATGAACTCGATATAAAGCATCCGCTCATCGAGTTTAACCACAAAAGTCCAAACAATTAAGAACTACGTACGACTTGATTCCTAATAAAGGATACGTAGGAAATTTGGTAAATTATAAACCAGATTCAGTCACAAGTTTTAAAATAAAATAAAATAAAATAACCTATCACTGTTCCTGTTCTTGATCATGTGCGTGATAGTAGAGATAAATTAAGCAACCCTTCCTAGAAGGTGGGTTTAATTTAATCTTATGATGCATGATCGAGATATAAATACCATGCAAATGATAGTTGAATCATCGACTAGGCAACCCTTCCTAGAAGGTGGGTTTGGACTTTGATTCTCTGATGCATGAAAACACCGCACGGAACTACGTGAGGCTTGATCCTCTTTAACGAGGTACGTAGGCAACCCGTCTAAAAACGGGTGCAGCCCAAATCACCAAAACCTAACAAAATATTGGTATTTATATAACTTAGAATCAAAAGATTAAAAAGAGAGGGTCGAACTCAAATAAAAAATAAATAAATAAAATGTGTTTTGTAAATTTGTATTCGAATAAAACATAAAAAAGTGTTTTGTAAATTTATGTACATTTTTACTCAACAGAATGTAAATCACAGATTTTTTAAAGAACGCTTATCCGATTTATTTATTTTTAAAATAATGGAAATCACTGTTTTTTAAAATTAAAAAAAATAATCAGATTTTACTTTATTTTGAAAATAAATACATCATTGTTTTTTTTATTTTATTTTCTTTCTTTTAATTTTTTTTTGACGGAAAATATGTTGTTAACGGAGTTTGAGGAAGATTAACGAATTTGGGAAAAATCCGGAAACAACGAAAACTTAAGGACACCATCCGAATTGGAAAAAAAATGTTGGACAAAATTTGAAAACCCCAAACCATAAGGGTACCATCCAAAATTTTCCTTAATTTAATATAATGTATATATTTACAGATTTTTAAAATAATAAACAAGGATAAACAATACTTTTCTTATTATTAAATGGGAATTTTTGGTTGGTACCCCGTGGTATGATATATTTCGGATTATGCCCATGACTTTTTTCATGTTTGGTTGGTACCCATCAGTTTTCACATTATTCCATAATTTTCCCAACTCTTAAGAAACTCGTTAACATTAATATTTTCTATTAAAAAATTAAGGAAAAAAATTTAAAAGATATAAAAAAAACAAAAGGAAATTGAAAAGAAATAAAAAAAATTAAAAGAAAATTGAAAAGAAATAAAAAATGAAACGTATCTTATTTCTAAAATTGTAAATTTAAGAATTTCTTATAATTCCGGAATTTCTTTTTGTTTGTTTATTTCTTTTCAATTTCTTTTTCCTTGATTATTTTAATAGAAAACGTTAATGTTAACTAGTTGTTTAACGTTTCATTTATTTTTACTTTTGTATCAAAAATTTATAATTTCAGAATACGTTTCATTATTTTAAATTTCTTTTCAATTTCCTTCCCCTTAATTTTTGCAATAGAAAACGTTAGCGTTAACGAGTTTTTTAACGGTTGGGCAAATTCCGGAATTATGTGAAAACTGAGGGGTACCAACCGAACTTGAAAAGAGTCATGGAAAAAATCCGGAATACCCCTTATTAAATTCAATATATAAGGCAAAGTGATGCTCGACACGATATTGTACTAGCAATTTGTATTTTATGTTTCATCACTAAAACCGTTCGCACTTTCCAAATAATAATTTACATTTGATATCAACAGTTTCAGGCGTCCCTGTCAAAAGAGTTATTCCCCTCATAATAACACAATTTTATTATCGGGTTAGCACGTCCCTATCAAAAGAGTCATTCGGATCTTGCCTTAAGTTAGTGATTTCACTTTAAGCGAGATGACAATAAATCAGCATCAGAGTTGCTGTCGAACTCAACTTAGGCAAACATCATACGAAGTTCTCTACATGAATAATTTTTTGAGATGACAATAACTAAATCCAAATAAATCGGCATCCGATTTGCCGTCACCTTTACCCACCATATAGATTCTTGAACGAAGTTGGCAATTTGAGTATATTTGAGCGCATATCATTTAAGTGAAGCATTAAGGAAAGGGAAAATACTAATCAAGATAGAAATCATTTGCTTAAAACAAACTGAATATGCAACAACAAGAGCAAATTTCATATTGTAATCTCACTTAAATAAAACATCAAGAAACCCTAATGATTGTATGTTCATGTCACGAGCACAATGCGGAAAAAATAATCATAATATTAAGAAATTTGATCAATGTCACAAGACAAAAAGGATCACCATGCAATGTATGGATGAAGATGCAGCAATTTACCCCCACAGATATCATCTGCTACAGTTCACAACGGTTCCTATTTAAGGATTAGCTGTGCCTGAAAACAACAACAATGGCGGTGCAATTGTCCTTGCAGTTCCTCTCTACAACTGCTTCCCTGACAAGACGACGGCATACAGCTCTGACAGACAAACCCTCCTGCAGATACAAAAGCGGAGCTAGTGAAGCCTCAAGCACAAGTGAGCAAATGCAAACCAAGATCGACAAAGGTTCAAGCTTCATAGTTGTGCCCTAAAAAGGGCATGTGCTTTACCTTCAACAGCTTCTGAACAAACTCAACTGCATCACTCGGTCCAAAAACCTGCAATGATGGAAATAATTGTTGTGACAAGCTTCATAATAACCACAACATAAAACTTTTATAAGCCCTTTCAGTAACGTACCCCCCAAAGGCCATCACAACCGAGAATCATGAAGTGTTCCCTTTCAGTGACGTCAAATGACTGGACATCTGGAACTGCAATAACACCTACCTGCAAGGCTTGCAGTTCTTTCAGATAGTGATCTACCAATATAAGATTATCATCTAAGCTTAACATGAAAATATTCAAGCCATTTGACAATCTGTCAAGCCTCGACTGCATTTCATTCCATGTCTTACGGGTGAAGGTGGAAAGAGGTAGCAAGTAATCATTGCTTCTTGCTCCAAAGGGAAAAAAACAAATCACTTCAGCACATCCCAGCTCAATACTTCCGTATCCATTGATACGTCATATTTTATCAAAACAGCAGTTTCTCAGGTTGAAGGGAAAGAAAATAAATTCTACTACACACCAAAGAGAATGTGTGAAGGACACATTCTGAATGAAACAACCCTATGCAAGTTTGATGAGCAAACACCGTATATGAGTTTCTCATTAAAGCAAATGATAATTTGAGTTTGATCAACTTGAATCAAATCATTAGTGAATTAACATAGTTAATAACCAATCAAAAGTAAATTTATCAAAATAACACCATTTTTAAGGTAGAGGGTATAAATGTAAGCTAGTTGCTAAAAAAACAAATTGACCTACTTAAAGACACTTTATGACAATAAATCCTACAACTTTAGCCACATAAACCATCCTGAAATGGCTACTTTATGTCATGCAGTCTCTTCTGCTAGAAGGAATAAGTTACTCTTTACTTGTATGATAAAATTTAGAAAGAAATGGAGTAGAAGAGAGCGCGCAAAAGTAACAAATAAAAGAATAAACATAATCCTCTACATTGCCAGAGAAGTAAATCAATGTGTAAATGAAAACCTCCTTTTCAAAACAAAAATAAAATAAAAACAAATAAAGATCAGAAACATGCTAAAAGCTTTCAAAACCTTCTTAAAATGGCGATCACCAAAAGCTCTGGAGACTTCAAGACGACCCTGTAGTCGTCCATTTGTGCTTACAGAACCACCAGCCTGGTTGGAAAAATTAATCAAGCATTGTTGAAGTTAGCCTCTCTTTATTGACAAGCCATTCACTACTGGCATCAGCAGTAATAAGGACATAAAGAATGCACAGTTTACAGCAGCACTCTAGCACAAACACTATATCATGTTTCCAATTAGTATAGCTAGCAATTAACATCAGGAACAAAGTTTGACAGCACAAATAGAGAGAGGTAACTGCACATTTATAATATTTGTGAGCCTAGTCTTGAAGTGAATATGTTTCATCTTGAGTTCTACCTGATTTTCTAGGGAATCTGATGGTTTAATGAATAAAACTGAAGGCAAAAAAAACTTTGAATTGGAACATTTTCTCAATTTCTATAGATATGAAAGTGCTTATAATGCATAATCAAGGAGAAAAATGCAGTGATCGTGCAGAGGAGAGGATGATCATAGCTCAGGCATGAAACGTGTGAGTTTAACCCCATAATTTTGTTGAACTTGTCACTTTTAAGAACATGATGTGGCTTACATTGATGCTTAAACACACATTTGATACCTGAAATATGCAAGGATACTAGGCTTCTATAAATAGAAGGTGACAAGAAACTAGATGCCCAAATGCAAACATACAATTTGCCAACACAACTTAAGTGTTCAACATGAACCAGAGTTGGCAGTTAAATTTTATTATTTATTGTTAATCTGGATTCACACTTACATTCACATCTACGTCCATCCCTCAGGATTCTTTGAGACATAATTCCAATGACATATTTCACAAGCCAATAAGGTACGACTTCAAACCAAGTATAATTAAGCATAAGAAAAGATGAGGCCATTTGGAGCAAGGTCAAAACAAAGTTCCACCAACCTTCTGTATACGTGCACGCTCTTGTGGATAGATGGCTTTGTGCTCTCTTGTTATAACAATTGCCTTCAATGGATTGTGATTATCAGAAGGATTCTTCAAGCTTCCTGTGCTTGACGATCGTGCCACCACTGCTTTTGCATCCCCAATATTGGCAACAAAAATCTATAAGATCAAAAGAAACAAAAAGAGTTAGAAGCATGTCCCATGCATACAATGCTCATAATACCAGTAAAATTTTTAACAGAAGATATTCACCACTTCAGAAGAAAATTGCTAACTTCCGGAATACTTGAAGAAAAGGTTCACTAGAAGCTAAAATGCTCAGAAGGCAACAGCCTATGATGCTTCACTTCTACTTTCCATGTTGAATGTAAATTGACTAAATAAATGCCATTACTCTGCACATGCCTAAGGTCCAACTAATTAAAACAACAAAACTGGATATTGACGAGAGATGGAAACTATGGTGATACTACACAAGAACAAATTCACATGCTTTGGGCTTGATCATGGTATAAGTTCATCATCAGAAACTGAGCAAAAGGTATCACATGATTGAACATGATAACAGAGAATATTGGGAGAAGTGTTTCTTTTGTACTTTTAATGTAGCCAGGTAGGTATTAAACATCGATGTGGAATTGATAAAGTGTTATTATGAATACTTACTCTTCGACCCAGGACCCAAATGCAAACAGCTGTAGCACCATCCTGCCATCCTCCTGTGAAGGTCATCCCAAAGCTGTTAATATCAGGTATTGGGTATCATTAACAAAACCTAAGATATGAAAGCAGAAAACAAAGGCTGGCACCTTCTCCATCTGCATTCAGAATGAGTTCGATGCGCTATAATGATACAGATCGCTTATTTACTTTCTAAAACGCTTTTATCCTAGTAATTGGTAAATATAAAGTTTATGAAATCCAGAAATTGGCTGGTCCAACGGCTTAATGGCCATCCACTCTAATGTAGAAGTACACATGCACAGGAAGATTTTATTTTCAGCCCAATTTCTCGATTTTCAAACAAAGGCATCATTTACAAAACAAACTCACTTCTGACAAGACTGTTCATGGATTTGTTAGCATAAGTTGCTCACTTCAAAAAATATAATCATAGCATTACCAGCTGCACTTTCTTGAAGTAAAGCTTCATCAGTTTTCTGAAAACCTGAAATTTGAAGAGACAGATAGACATAAATGCTTATCCAAAGTCCAAACCATTCTCACAAAAGATACTTGAATAGCAATAAGTACTACACAAGAGTACATACCATCAAGAATGGCTTTTTTAGCAGCTTTAATGTCCAACTACAGTCAAATAAAGGAAACGTAATAAGAACAACTGATTGATGAAAATATGTGCACACCTGCCACCAGAAACAAGAAATACAGCAGACATCAACTATTATGATGGAAACCCTCTTCCCTACAAAATTCTAGTTTGCACTTTTTGGATGGAATTTGGTCTTACTTAGCATTATGAGATGGAAGTGAAACTAATGTTTGGGATCAAAATTGGAGATAACATTATAAAAAATTAGGATTAATTTTTTTCCTTTTTATGAACAAAGGTTAAGCTCTACTCTTCCTCAACCTCAAGAGGGGAAATTTATAAAATGGAAAGTGAAGATGATTCTTAGAGACGGTAAAATGTCAAGCAGCACAACTTTTGGGGTGTTTGCGGTCTAATGCAGCAGAAAAAACTATGCAGTAAAAGGTGACATCCATCAAATACACAAAAGAATGTTTCGGGAAATAATCATAAACCAGTTCCAGGCGCAAAGAAGGGAGATATAGCAAAATCAACAATCATCATAAATAACAAGGATGAGGAAAAGCAAAGAGGATATATCATGGCATTAAAGCCAATATTGTACTTCAATATTTTACAACAAACTTCTTTATTCAGTCAATAGACCATAACTCTAGTTAGCTTTTTCAGATATTTCATACCAGGCCATTTATTTCTCTTTAGTGGATGAGTTTTCAGATTTGAGTTATAGTGGACTGTACAAAAATATTCAAATGGATCACTAAATTGTCCTATATTTCTTTTACCACCTTACACATGGTGTGTATAGAGTGAATTTCTAGGTTTGTCGAATCAGATCATGATTGAAATGGTATAATTTTTTATGTATTCTTGGGGCTATTTCGGATGTACAATTCAATTGCGGTAGTCATATTCCATTTCAGTTGTAAAATGCAGTCCGATGTTTGGGGTCGTATAAGTGATCAAGGGGTGGCAACTCATATTACGGGTTCACCAACAACGATTTCAAGATATATATATATATATATATATAAAAGGTTCAGCCTAGCAACATAACTCTGCTCGACTGCTCATACTATAATTGAGTATGCATAAATATCTTACACGTTTCATTTTGGACAAATAGTGTACACTTTTATTCTAATTTTGTATGTACGAAATTTAGCTTGTACAGCAATCGAACAAAAACCTTCCATCTCATTGCAGTCATCTTTCTCCTTGTACAGGGACTACAGTATGGGGACCACAAACAAAGGAGTAAAAATACATAGTCACTTGAATTGATTACCCATAATTAACAATATAATGAAGCTGAAGCATATTCTAAATAGCCTCAAGAAAATTCTCTCTCCACTAAACCAAAATAAAGATTGATTAGCATGCAAAACGAATCATCATGTTGTCAATGTAATGTCTGATAGTAGATAAGACTAAGCAAAACACACCAACTCACGTGGTAACCCTGCTTGAACGACGTTTGGATGTAAATGCTTTTGAGCATATTCAGCAGCTAACCGGCCTCCATGTCCATCGTATATAGCAAAATGTGCACAGCTGGAAAAAAAATACAAAAAATGATAGAATTAGCATCTGCATTGATAAATAGAAATTAATTCTCAAGCTAAAACTTATTGCTACATGAATGATACTTCTCAAGCTAACACTAATTGCTACATGAATGATTTGTGCTCGTTCTGTCAAAGAAGACCTAAAAACATCACATGACTAATAAAAATCTACCAATAAAAACGACTGAATATGATATACAATGAAAGTGAACACAAATTTAAAGACAAAATGCATAGTAATAACGGTACTTAGTAATTAGAAACAAACATTATTTATCTATGAGCACTTTCTGAAATTAGTCAAATGGTTGCACAGCCTATAGCCTCATCTATTGAAAATATATAGTAATCTATATTAGTGAAAGCAAATCAAATGTCGTAGCAATCTGAAAACATATTAAACCCCTTAGATAAATGAAACTAAACATAGGGCATTGACAAATGAAAATCAGCACGAAATCACGAACACTGGAAATGCTAATTCTAATTCGAAAAAACCTCAATTTCCCAGCGGAACCCAAGGTGGCATCGGGGAGAATAACCCAGGCATCCTCCATGGAATGCCTGGAACCCTTATCCTCAGCGGCATCAGCTTCGATAGAGAAATACATCTCACCTTCTCCAGCATGGCGCCCAATCTGACTAGCAGGGGAGCCCTCGCCATTACTTTTGCTCTCTAAATCCCGATTTTGACTGTGGGCTTCACAGGCTTCTCCTCCTTCGCAACGCGATGAAGAGGGCTTCAATTTCTTATTCGAATCGGAACAAGCGGGGTCATCGAATTCGACCTTGCGCTTCTCTTGAGATTCTTCAACGGCATTGGAAGAATCAGTAGTTGATAGCTTGCCTGACCTTTCGATTTCTGCCATTTTTTGGGAAGGCTTTTTGGATCTTAAGAGAACGGATGCGCAAATTGGCAATCCAATAGCTCAATGAGGTCTTTGGGTGGGTGGCTATTGAGTAACGTAACGTTACGTGGACGCCCAAAAACCCCTATAGCGCCCTTTTTTATGCTTCTTTTGATAGGGATTAAGGGCCCACGTAAGATTGCGTGGAATCACGAATCGAAATAAGTCAATTAATTTGTCTACTTTTATAGAATGACTCGAGTCAACTATAAAGGAGGAGTTGATTCAAAAAGAGATGTAATACATTCTTAATTGTCTACTTTTGTTCATCAAGTCAATCAATTTGTCTAATCTTATCCATCAATTTGGTCAATTATTAAGTAACGATAGTTGTAAAATTTGTTTAACTTGTAATAGGTGTTTCTTAGTATTTTTCTAATCATTGTTCATTGTAATGATACTTAAAATATAATGAGGGTTTTAATAAATATTTGGTAACATTGTTTGACGAAATTAACTGTATCGAGTATCGAATAATTATAACGTTGTTTAACGTTATTTGTATTTTTTAGCAAATAATATTTAAATTAATTAGTCGTACAAAAGTGAAAATTACATAACTTAAAAATGCTTAATACACGACAAATACGAAAACACATTTCAACTAAAAAGTAAAAAAATGCGAGAACGAACTAAAATTGAAATCTGGTCCTTTGGCGTGTTTCGGTCACCTGGGGTGTAGGCGCTCTAGAGTGGAACATGTTATACATTTCTTGCATCTCTTCGGTCGATCGTGGATATCCACGGTTTTGAATTTGGGTCAATTTGCCGCCAATTTGTATGTGTCGTTGGAAACGGCTCAATGCGAATGATGTTGTCGCTTGTCGTTCTTGGAAAATCCAAGACGACTTGAGGATGTATGGGTGACAGTTTGTGATGTATCATAGCATGTAATCCTTAAAGTCATGCCAAGGAACTAAAACGAACGGTGCATTATACAAATGGTCGCATACCGCGTCTCCCACATATGCCACGTTGGATCAAAGTCCAAGTTATAATGTCGTGCAAACGTCCTTCTGTTCAGAACCAAGGGACGAATCGGTTCTAGGGGAATCTATTGAACCCGTCCAAATTGATGTGTCACCCTGTCTGGATGATATGACTCGATGTGATGCCCTAACCGGATTGTACCCCTATAGAAAGACACGGCATCCAATGCTCCTAGTTCGTAGGGGATCCATGTGACCTTGTTGCCATCGAGACCCTCAATTTGTGCCATGTAACGACGCAAATAGTCGGGTGAAATCTTTAGTGTTCGGTCCTACTCAAAATGGGCCCCAATTGGAAAATTTTGGCCCAATGGTACACCTTGACCTCGTGCTTGAAAACACGGAAAATGCACGGAAATCCAATGCTGCATGAGAAAATAAAGTTAATGAGTAATATGATTTAGGAATATTAGTGTTAATTGAAGTATAAGATGACTGTTCGCTCCAAACGGTGTGTGCAAGCTTTAAATTTATAACCCTAGACTTAAGCTTAAAACAAGGATGCGAACCCGCAGTGTACGGGTCAATCGTAGTAAAAAGCAAGAAATTCCAGGGGTCGATCACAGGGACTCGGTGAAACAAAGTCGATAACGGTAAGCTTCGTGAATACTAACCACAAGAGCAATTAACACAATCAAAGATGAATAAGAAGTCGAATAAGCAAACATGCAATTCTAGGGATTAAAGCGTCTAGTTGTGGTTCCAACTCAAGATCTAAAGATAAGCGGACAAAGCTGAGGTTTTTGCAAGGGGAAGGTGTTACTAAAGTGGAGTAGATCACCGGGTAAGTCTCACTACTCACTAATCCTAAACCGTAACTCCTATTACCGGGTAAGTCTCAAGGAATTAAGATAAAGAACTATAACCTCAAACTAACACACCATCTAAGGGAATAGAATCAACCTTTACCGGATAAGTCTCAGGCTAACTCACAAAGATGGGATGGAAGCACACTCAAACCCCAATAAAGGATAAACCTTTATTACCTACACTTATGATCGTTGGTACACAAACTAAGGAATTACCGGGTAAGTCTCATCCTAAGCTTGCTTTGAACCAGGAAAGGTGTAATAAGAATAGGATTTGGCAAACTCTAACACTTAACTCTCAGTTTAGGATCGGATAAGTCACCTCGGTCAGCTAGATTCCACCCCGGCCGAGATGTTCATCGACTGAACGAGATGCTTAGGGTTAAGGTTAAGACTCGAACTTTCAGGGTCCTATTGGAATCTAAGATTATTCTATCATTGTTTTTCCCACAACCTTCAGCCAATCACCCTAGAATCACACAAGGAAATTAGCCACTCATCATCATTATGAAAGTATTAAATATATGGGAAGAAGGTGAATATTTGAACAAGAAGAATTTAATGGAAAAGACTTCAATAACTGAATCAAATATCACAACAAAAGCGTTCCTTGGATAGTAATCCAACAAGACAAGACAACAAGTGAGGGAATTGAAGACAATCTTACAAAACCCTCCAAAAAGCTATAAAAGCTATGATCTTCAATCTTCCTTCAACCTTCAAAAAGGTTCTTCGAAACTCCCAACTGGAGTATGGCTGCTGCGTGCTATAAACCCTGATCGACGGTATAGCGTGATCTCCACTGTATGCGGATGTCGGATTTGTGGAAAATCCAACCCTTTTTATAGGAAAATAACCCTCCAAAGATAATATATCTTAGAAAGATCTTTTCCCATAAAAATAGGTAAAATATAAGATCTTCTTCCTTCCAGGAGCCAAGCCCAAAAATATAAGATCACCTTCCAAAGATAAAAGATCTCAGCCAAGAATAAAATATCCTCGCCGTGTCCTAGGTGTTCGCCTCGGTCGAGTCGGCGTCTCTGGATCACCTCGGTCGAGATGAATCTTTGGTCAACCGAGGTGAGTCATAACTGAATGTGAAATCTCTCAAAACTGGTCCAAAGTGAATCTTTAATCCATGGCTATGCTCCCTGGATGTAGCTCCAAATGACTCATGACTCCTTTCGCTCCTTTTTGATGCAAAACGTGCCATTTTACCTACAATTACAACAAAACTAGGTGTAGACCTCGATTCCCGCAAAGGTAGATGAAATGGTAATATAATCACATATTATACATGCAATCATGCAGATTATTGAAGATAAAACGTCCAAACAAACCCCAAAATATAGACTATAATTCATGCTATCAAAATACTCCATACTTAGCCCTTGCTTGTCCCCAAGCAAGTTCTGCATATAGAAGACAAGATAGAATGGATTAATAGTCATGAAAATCAATGAAAAGTCTTTCAAAAACATTTTTATGGTGTGTTACAATCATAGATCACTCTAAGAGAATACTTCATGGAATTAAAAACTCAATATGCTCAAAGCATTTTATAAATATAGAAAAGTTGTTCATCTTTGCATAAAACCATAGAATGCATAATAAGTCATAATTATCAAAATTAATCATGTATAATCCAGTTTAAACCACTAAGTCAATCAACAAGCTCAAGGTCTCAAGGGCTTCCCAAAAGAAAGGTCAAGAAACGTGTAGGGTAGGGATGTATGTAAGGTAATGTGGTGCTAGAATCCGGGAAAAGGATGAACTTCACTTTCACTTTGACTTGCAACATCTTCCACCAATAAGCTTTGCTTATTTCACACTTTTTCTTTTTACTTTACTTTTTGGGATGCATGGGCAGAGGTGCACAATAACCGAAGCCTAGGAAATCAGCAATCATCAATTTTTTGAGATGCATTAAACCCTTGATGCACATACCATGACCCGTTAGGAATATCGCTCAATCCGATTTTGGCAAGACACAAACACCCGGCTATGTGAATGGTGCCGAGTTACTCATCTTCATGATTGACTTCCCCAAACCTATTATTGCTTTCTAACACTTTCACTTCCAGCCACTTCTCAACTTTAACTTCACTTGCTTTCACCACTTCGCTTGCTTCCAAATTCCCGGATAGGTAAAGGGAGGCAAAATGTATATGAGGGGCTAAGCATGATCAAGAAGAAGAAGAGAATGAATTGCCTTGGTCTTTCCAGGAAGAAAGTGAGAGAACTTATCTTGTGGTGTCAACCTTCAAATTCAACATAATTTGGATAAAAACAAAGTATTAAACATGCCAATAATTTCAAACAAAGCATTTAGCAACTTAAACATATTATAAAATCTTTCAAACACATAAAGAATTTAAAACCAGTTAGTAAACAAGATCTTCACTGAGATCATATCCAGATAAGTAACACAAAAATCGTTTTCGAAAACTCTCAGTTAACCTACCTCGGTCGAGGTGTTCTAGGTTCAACCGAGGTGAAACGCCTCGTTTGGCCAAGACTGACTCGGTCGAGGTCAAAATTTTTTTTTTTTAAAACCATTTTTTTTAGTTTCGACGTTTTTCTCAATCAAATAACCTATAAATATGCATGTAATATCAGATAAACATATAAAGGCAACTGAAGCATAAATGTGAAATATTCGATCAAATAAGTCGTACATCGAAGTCATCACATAAGTACATCAAAGTCATCACATAAATACAAACACCCCATACTTGGGACACACTGTCCCAGTGGGTCAATATAAGTCTAGAGACAAGAGTACTCACCGGATAAATAGCTGAACTGCATAAAAATATAATAAAGAAAATCCTGCAGCCCATCAATAGTCCTGATCCGGTGGTGGTGGTGGTGGTGGCATGTATGGATACTGAGTCGAGTCGAACGGATAGCCCATAATCTGCTGGAACTGAAGCTCCATCATCCTGCGCTGATAGTGCTGCCCCTCTAACATCTGATGAGTCCAGCTGTCAATCTGTCGGTGCTGGGCAGCAAATCTCTCATGCATGTCCACAGTAAGGGCAGCATAAGAGTCTATCATCTGATCTGTCAGATCATCGATCCGACGATGAGCCTCCGAGTCTCTATGACGGTGTGTCCGACGCCTAGCAGATCTAGCGGGTGGTGCAGCAGGTGCAGGCTCAGTATCCTCCTCATCATCCAAGTCTATGATCGGTGGCGCGCTCGTCCTTGCAGTATCTGTCCCTGTATCCATCGGGACTCCACCATCTCTCTCGTCTACAGTGTCCTCATCATCGTCAGCCTCCTCCTCATCCTCAGCTGGGGCAGCTGCTGCCTCCCTATGATCCTCCATCAGTGGAGCCCAAGCTGTCTGCCAATAATGCGGATTGAAAACTGTGAACTAGGCAGACCAGCGGATCCCCTGTGGCACAGTCCGCTCCCATGGCATAGCAACATATGGAGTGGTCAGACCTCGGGGAACTAGAATCCTCCGAGTGATCATCTCCTGCAATCCAAGCGGCTTCGGAGCCGCCACCATCGTACAAGCACTGGGGTCCATCCCATGAAAAGCAGCTATGTGGGTGACTAGACCTCCGCAGCAGATATCTCCCTTCGCTTTGGCCTTGATCTTGTGCAGGTCCTCTGCCAAGATCAAGCCAAAGTCTGGGAAACCCCCTGTAACCATACAGTAGAGACTGAAAAGCTCGCCCTGTCGGATCTTCTGGGGCGTCTCAGTACGCGTCAGAAGTGTCTCGCTGAATATCCTATGGGCTAACCTAAAGGCAAGGTGGAAGATGACCTTCTCCCTGGAATCTCCAGGGCGCCATCTATCTGCATGCTCAGTAATATGGGCAATATGCCCCCAGAACTCCCTAGCTACAGATCGGGAAGGGAAGTCAGTGGCGGTGGGCTCAGGAAAGCCGAAAATCTCTCTCCAAACCTCTAAGGGAACTATGAAGTTCCGGTTCATCAACCGGTACTTCACAGACTGCTCTGTGGGAAGGTAGGAGAAGGAGCTAACGAACTCTAGGGTCGGCTCCAAGTAAGCTGGGGCTCGGATCTCAGTAAACTGATCCAACCCAATTGTGGTGATCATCCGCCTAAGGTCTCCATCTACCCCAAGGCAATCAAAAGCTGACACGTCCAGGAAACGTGGTGCAATCATTGGACGGCTAGCTATACGCTCATAATCTACCCGGCATCTCTCGTGGATCACCGGGCGGTAAGGTCGGGAAGAAGAGGAAGGAGGGGAGGGTGAGGATCTATCTCTGAGGGCAAGGCGACGATCGGAACTCATTTTTTTTTCAGCTACTGTCAGATCACCTCGGTCGCTGACAATCCTCAAGAATCACCTCGGTCGAGATGTAGTTTGACTGGACCGAGGCGTAACAACTTTCGATTCAAATCTCAGAAATCCAGTTCTTTTCCCCCAAAAATCACTACAATTGCTTCCTATGGGGTACTTAAGCCTTTTCTCAGCAGATTCAAGGGCAACGAAAGCCCAAATCGAAGCGAATGAACGAGTTAGGGTTTCGACTGTTTTTACCTCGTTTCGGTCGATTCGTTCGATTTCTTCGCAGATCTCCACTTGCAATAGGATCCTCTACCCTTCAATCGCAGCTTGGAAGCGGAAATCTTCGAAAACGAGCAAGATTGGAGGAAGCGAGGTGGAAGAGCGCCGCGGTCGAGTCGAAGAGGGTAAAAGTGAAAACAGAATTTTTTTTCCCTTTTTATACTGTCCCTGGAACTGCTGTCACCTCGGTCGAGATGGTCTCGACTGGACCGAGGTGGTACGGACCGAGGTGGTTCTGTAGAAACCCTAGTCGCCTCGGTTGCTCAAGAATCAACTCGGTCGAGGTGGCCTCGACTGGACCGAGGTGTCTCATTCAAACTTCGTCTTCTCGAATTCTCGAACTTCTGAACTTCCAGTTATGCTCCTTCCTTAGATGTCTCCTGTTATCTGTCTAGGACGCCAAAAACAAACAAAACAAAGC
This sequence comes from Fagopyrum homotropicum, assembly GCA_033239125.1. Taxonomy (NCBI): domain Eukaryota; kingdom Viridiplantae; phylum Streptophyta; class Magnoliopsida; order Caryophyllales; family Polygonaceae; genus Fagopyrum; species Fagopyrum homotropicum. The sequence goes on from BSWB01000002.1 coordinate 144,114,448, forward strand.
AAAAGCAAACTATCTAAGCTAGACTAGAAAACGGGAAAAAGAAAGCAATACCTTGGGTTGCCTCCCAAGAAGCGCTTGATTTAAGGTCGCTAGCTGGACCATAATGCGTCTCAAATGAGGTATATTGGTGCAACCTCCTCAACCGGCGTTTCCGGTTGGTACTTCTTAAGTCTATGACCGTTGACCTTGAAGCTTCCGCTAGTTTCGCCCCATATCTCAACTGCACCATGAGGAAAAACATGTTTCACAACATAAGGTCCGGTCCATCTGGATTTTAACTTATCTGGAAAAAGGCGGAGGCGGGAGTTGAAGAGTAGAACTAAGTCTCCTTCGTTAAGCTCCTTTGGGACGATACGCTTGTCATGCCATCTCTTCGTCCTTTCCTTGTAGATTTTGGCATTCTCATAAGCGTTCAAACGCAGCTCCTCCAGCTCGTTGAGTTCCAATAGTCGCTTCTCGCCGGCCTCCTTAATGTCGAAATTCAACCATTTGATCGTCCAATACGCCTTGTGTTCCAATTCGACGGGCAAATTGCAAGATTTCCCATATACCAAATTATAAGGGGTGGTACCTATGGGGGTCTTAAATGCGGTCCTGTACGCCCAAAGAGGATCGTCCAATTTCATGGACCAATCTTTCCTCGTTCTAGAGACGGTCTTCTCCAAAATTGCTTTGATTTCTCTATTCGAGATCTCGACCTGTCCACTAGTTTGAGGGTGATAAGCGGTTGATACCTTGTGGGTTACCTCATACTTCGATAGAAGTGCTTTGAACTTCCGGTTGATGAAATGCGTTCCTCCATCGCTGATGATGATGCGCGGAGTTCCAAACCGTGGAAAGATAGTCCTGTTTAGGAACTTTACCACCACCTTGGCGTCATTAGTGGGAGAAGCAATGGCTTCAACCCATCTAGAGACGTAATCAACCGCAAGAAGGATATAGAGATTTCCTCCGGAGGATGGGAAAGGTCCCATGAAGTCAATCCCCCATACATCGAAGATTTCCACCTCTTGGATGTTATTAAGTGGCATCTCGTTCCTCCTTGATAAGTTCCCTGTTCTTTGGCATGCATCACAAGAGACAACAAAAGCTTGTACATCTTTAAATAATGTAGGCCAAAAGAAACCGGATCGCAATACCTCAGCGCATGTTTTATCGGTGCTAGCATGTCCTCCACAAGGAAGCGAATGGCAATGCCGTATAACGCTATTAACCTCATCTTCCGGAATGCATCTACGAAGCATCCCATCCGGTCCGCGCTTGAATAGCAGCGGCTCATCCCAGTAATAATGTCGTACTTCCTTGAAAAATCTCTTCTTTTGAGAGTACGTCAATCCGGGCGGTGTTTCCTGGCAAACAAGATAATTTACAATATCAGCATACCAAGGTCCGTTCTTATCAGAAAGTTGGTGGATGGAATGTTCCACCAACTGAGGATGAATGTCAGAGAAGTGAGTAAGAAGATTATTATTCTCAGTATTCTCAGTTGACATCATCTCGCCATCGACCTCGGTCGAGGCGCAGAGGCGTTGACCGAGATGTTCTTCAGTCGCCTCGCTCAGTCCAGGAAGTGCCTCGGTCGAGGTACTGCAACTGGAACCGAAACTGGAGATCTTCGTCTCCTGGATTAGCTTCTCAGTTTTAGCTTCTGGATCTTCTTCCAGTGCCTTCAAACTCCGTATATCTGCATCACAAGAAGCATCTATACCTTCCTCTATTAAACTAAAACTTATAACTCTTTCGAGTGGATCGTTAATAAGGATAGAGCACACCAATTCTCTTGATTCTTCCTCATCGTAGATGTTGAAGATATCATTAGTTAGCTGCTCCCCTTTCATGGCTGCAAGTAGTGCGAACTCCACCTCATCGCCACCAATGTTGAATTTCAACTTGGCGTTCTTGCAATCCACATTGCAACCCGAAGTTGCTAGAAATGGCCTCCCGAGAATAATAGGAACAGGATAATCTGCGGGAATGTCAAGTACAACAAAATCTATAGGTAGATAGAAGTTACCCAACTTGACCGGAACGTCCTCCAAGATGCCCACGGGATGGGTGATGGAGCGATCCGCCATATAAAGTCGAATCTTGACCGGCTTGGGCTCTCCAAGTCCGATCTTCATGCATAGCTCCAGCGGGATGATGTTCACGCTGGCTCCTAGATCACAAAGGGATTCACAAGTGACAACCCCAACTTGAATGGGAATGCTAAATGAGCCGGGATCTCTTAATTTAGGTGGCATCTTCTCTTTCATGATCTTAATAAGCTCCGAGGATTTAGATGTCATCCTAACTTCACCAAAGTCTTCCAATTTCCTTTTCCTTGATAGGATTTCCTTTAAGAACTTCCCATAGGCGGGCATTCCTAGAATAGCATCAAGGAAAGGAATGTTAATATGCAGCTTATTCATCAAGTCAAGGAACTTACCAAAGTGCTTGTCTAGATGTGCTCTGGCCCTTGACTGGGGGAATGGAAGCGGTGGTTTGTATGCAGGAGGTGGAACATAAACTTCAGTTTTCCCCTCCGCTTTCTGTTGCTCCGCCTCGGTTGGCATCTCGGTCGAGGTGTTCTTCGACTGGATCTGGACCGAGGTGGTCTGTGTCGAACGAGGTACTGGATCTGCAGTTTTAAGTCCACTCCTCGTCGTTATGGCCATGCACTGGCCCTTAGGGTTTCTTTCCGTCTTTGCTGGAAGCTTCCCTGGATCCCTTGGCGCTTCATTCGCCCTACTTGCAAGTTGTTGTTCGAAGGACTTTTGGGCCCTCGAAAATGAAGTCATAGAATTCTCCATAGCGCTAATCTTGATCAAGATAGCCTCCAGAACTGCGTCTTTCTTTTCCGGCTGAGACGAACTTGATCCTTGCCCTTGGCTCTTTAATGGAGTAGAAGAAGAAGAAGAAGGGGAAGAGAGGAAAGGGTTAGAGGAATTATTAGAGTTGGAGTTAGAATAATTGTTACCAGGATTCTAATTGTTTTGATTGTTCGTCCTCCAATTGTTGCTATTGGATCCTCTATTGTTGTTGTTGTAGTTGTTGTTATTGTTCCGGGAACCGTTGTTGTTGTTACGGTATCCATTGTTGTTGTTCCTTTGTCCTTGCTCTTCCTTCTTGGTTTGAGCAACCAAGAGTTCCTTCAATTGTTTCACGTCATTCTTCAAAGACGTGAGTTGATTGTTGTTGGATTGAGTCTCTTGAAAGTTGACTCTTTTAACTCCACCTTCAGCTCCTTGGTGGGTGTACTTCTCCATATGCAAGGCTTGCTTCTCGATGAAGTCTCAAGCCTCGTCACTCGCCATGTCCATGAAGGTACCGGCGGAGAGTAGTTGGAGATTGAACTGGGTGCTTCCGTCCAGTCCTTTGAAGTAGATCTCCAACAACTCGATCTTTGGAATCCCATGATGTGGGCAATCCAAAAGGATGTCCTTGAACCGCTCCCATGACTTGGACAAGCTCTCCTTGTCCTTCATAATGAAAGCATTGATCTTTCCTCTCATTTCAGCTGTCTTTGAGGGGGGAAAGAATTTGGTCAAGAATTCCGTCGTCATCTCCTCCCATGTGCTATTTTTTCCTGGAGGAAGAGATTGATACCAAGTAAGAGCTCTATCTTTTAAAGAAAAGTAAAAAGGTCTTAGCTTGTAGTTGTTATTTTTAATTCTGGAAGGTCGCAAGGTTTCCATCAAGATCTCGTAGTTTTGAAGATGTTGATGTGGTGATTACTTCTCCATCCCTCCGAATTGGCATTGGCGAATCGTGGATAGAACTTGCGGTCGAAGTTCGTAGTCATGGTCCGCTGGATCTCCTAGGTTGACTCCTAGACGCCTCAATTGTTGATTAGGGTCCATCCTTTGTCCTAGGGTTTGTGGGATTCCTGCAAGAAGAACATCTCGGACTGGCATCCGAGGTGGATGTATCTCGGCCGGGGCGTCTGGTACTGGGACCTGCCTCGATCGAGGGTCAGCAACTGGAACCTGCCTCGGTCCAGCATCGGGAACTGGGTCGTCCCTCGGTCGAAGTAGAATCTGGTCTCGTATGATGGCCATTTCTTCTTCGATTGCTTCAGTTTTGGTGCGAGTTTCTTCCTTCTCTCGCTGTAGCTCTTCCTGGCTGAGGCGTAGCAGCTCTAACGCCTCCTTTAATTCGGCCTCAAGATCGCGGTTGTCTTGTTGGGCCATCTTTGCTTCTCTTAAGCGTCGCTTGTATGTCTTTTCTGGTGCGGGATCGTAAGGAACGATTTCCTTCCCAGTGAGGGTTCTTCGCATATACCTAAGAAAGAACCTGCAAAAGTCACTCAAGTAGAGTGGTTAGATGACACGGGGCAAGTGCCCCAAGAGCAAACCGTACCGGCTCGGTCTAGACCAAGTCCCCGGCAACGGCGCCAAAAACTTGTCCGCTCCAAACGGTGTGTGCAAGCTTTAAATTTATAACCCTAGACTTAAGCTTAAAACAAGGATGCGAACCCGCAGTGTACGGGTCAATCGTAGTAAAAAGCAAGAAATTCCAAGGGTCGATCACAGGGACTCGGTGAAACAAAGTCGATAACGGTAAGCTTCGTGAATACTAACCACAAGAGCAATTAACACAATCAAAGATGAATAAGAAGTCGAATAAGCAAACATGCAATTCTAGGGATTAAAGCGTCTAGTTGTGGTTCCAACTCAAGATCTAAAGATAAGCGGACAAAGCTGAAGTTTTTGCAAGGGGAAGGTGTTACTAAAGTGGAGTAGATCACCGGGTAAGTCTCACTACTCACTAATCCTAAACCGTAACTCCTATTACCGGGTAAGTCTCAAGGAATTAAGATAAAGAACTATAACCTCAAACTAACACACCATCTAAGGGAATAGAATCAACCTTTACCGGGTAAGTCTCAAGCTAACTCACAAAGATGGGATGAAAGCACACTCAAACCCCAATAAAGGATAAACCTTTATTACCTACACTTATGATCGTTGGTACACAAACTAAGGAATTACCGGGTAAGTCTTATCCTATGCTTGCTTTGAACCAGGAAAGGTGTAATAAGAATAGGATTTGGCAAACTCTAACACTTAACTCTCAGTTTAGGATCGGATAAGTCACCTCGGTCAGCCAGATTCCACCCCGGCCGAGATGTTCATCGACTGAACGAGATGCTTAGGGTTAAGGTTAAGACTCGAACTTTCAGGGTCCTACTGGAATCTAAGATTATTCTATCATTGTTTTTCCCACAACCTTCAGCCAATCACCCTAGAATCACACAAGGAAATTAGCCACTCATCATCATTATGAAAATATTAAATATATGGGAAGAAGGTGAATATTTGAACAAGAAGAATTTAATGGAAAAGACTTCAATAACTGAATCAAATATCACAACAAAAGCGTTCCTTGGATAGTAATCCAACAAGACAAGACAACAAGTGAGGGAATTGAAGACAATCTTACAAAACCCTCCAAAAAGCTATAAAAGCTATGATCTTCAATCTTCCTTCAACCTTCAAAAAGGTTCTTCGAAACTCCCAACTGGAGTATGGCTGCTGCGTGCTATAAACCCTGATCGATGGTATAGCATGATCTCCACTGTATGCGGATGTCGGATTTGTGGAAAATCCAACCCTTTTTATAGGAAAATAACCCTCCAAAGATAATATATCTTAGAAAGATCTTTTCCCATAAAAATAGGTAAAATATAAGATCTTCTTCCTTCTAGGAGCCAAGCCCAAAAATATAAGATCACCTTCCAAAGATAAAAGATCTCAGCCAAGAATAAAATATCCTCGCCGCGTCCTAGGTGTTCGCCTCGGTCGAGTCGGCGTCTCTGGATCACCTCGGTCGAGATGAATCTCTGGTCAACCGAGGTGAGTCATAACTGAATGTGAAATCTCTCAAAACTGGTCCAAAGTGAATCTTTAATCCATGGCTATGCTCCCTGGATGTAGCTCCAAATGACTCATGACTCCTTTCGCTCCTTTTTGATGCAAAACGTGCCATTTTACCTACAATTACAGCAAAACTAGGTGTAGACCTCGATTCCCACAAAGGTAGATGAAATGGTAATATAATCACATATTATACATGCAATCATGCAGATTATTGAAGATAAAATGTCCAAGCAAACCCCAAAATATAGACTATAATTCATGCTATCAATTACCGAAACCATTTACTTATCCCAAGTAGAACAATAAACCCCGCGAGCTGATGTGTATTATCCCGGGTCGCCTCGCCTAATTGTCGATATAAGTACGCGAGGGTGAGGGTTCCCCACGCCGTCTCCCTTGTCCTATTGTGATCGTCAACAAGGTCTAAGTAATATCCCGAACCTTGTTGCCCGACTTGTCTTAAAATATCGTTATACCCACTAATTGCAAGATCCATGCGGATACAATTGTAGAATGGTCGGCATCTCCGATAATCATGTTATCCATTCCGGCCTTGAGCTCCGCCATTAAAAATCCACTCCTTCTGTGGATATCATGTCACTCGTCCTCGTCCCAAAAACCGAATAACTGTGTCGCACGTTCTTCAACCTCGTGTTCGGAAATAATTTCCGACACATCATTTTCGTCGATCGGTAGACCCGTGATCTGAAGAATGTCGTGTAAGGTTATCGTCATCTCACCAAAGGGATGGTGAAATGTGTTCGTGTCTGGTTACCACCTCTCTGCAAACGCGTAAACTAGTGTATGATCGACGTTTGTGAGATGCACCGATAACATCCGTTGTAAACCGAATGCATCCACTCATTGCCTCCATGGTGTGAGCGGATGCGTGTTATGATAGATTCTCAAAAGTTTACGAACACATGTGATGCGCCCTTGGATGTCCCTTTTACGTTGACCATAGACGAGGAGGACGAGGCTCTTAGAGTTCGTTCAGATGGACCGCTCACCCGATCCCGAGTTAAGGTCATTGCTCGAGCCACCGGCTTCATCATCGCCCGCATTACTTCTTCACTTGGTTCCATTACCGGCATGCCATGTCTCTACACCACTATGGCATAGGCTACCGGTTCCGTTAGCGGCATGTCTTGTCTTTCCGACTCCATGGCATGAAGCTAGATTATTTTCGGACTATATTTTCATGTTTTCCTTTTTATGTAATAAAAGGGATATTTCGTATAAGAATATTCCCTTTTGAACTTATCCTTTTAGGTTTTCCCTTTTGGGCTTTTCTTCATGTATTTTTGTTTGGCCCGTTGGCCCATAGGTAGGCAAGACTCTCTATATAAGAGATATCTTGCCTCACTTATTTTTCATGTTCAATATTACTAAGTTTTGAGAAGAATTTCCTCCTACTTAGCTTGGGCATCAAAACCTCTCCATCTCTCAAATTTCTTCCTTGGATCTCGTCTTTGATCCAAGAAATCCATATTCGAGGATTCTTCTTAAGAATCAACCTTCGATTCACACAAAAAAGGCTTATTCGATCTCTCTAGATCGAAGTAACCTTTGTTTCTTCATCGCTTCCGCCCCTTTGGATCTGAAACGATACAACGTTGCACAAAGAATCAAGGAGTAGTTGGAGTTTTGCTTGATCTAGATCCGTAGTTATCCTTGGTTACCTCCAAGGACGCATCAAATCGGTATTAGAGCAAAGGGATCAAAGCTAACTTCTCTTTACTCTTGTTTTTTGTGCGTTATTATCTTCAACCTATTTAGCCTTTTGTTCATGATGTTCTTCGTTTGTTCATGATGTTCTTCATTTGTTCTTCATGATCTTCATGTTGTTCATCATGTTGTTCATCATGTTCATCCATTTTCCTTGAAATTTTTTTCTTTTCCGTGTTTAATTCCAAACAAAAAGTACAAAAATAGGAGATATTTGGTTTGCCATCAAACCATTTATCAAACCCGTCTTTTTTTTCTTAAACCGACCCAATCCGACAATTTTGTTAATTAATTTCACCAAATCTCTTGGGGTATTTTTGTTCACAAAAAGTTCGGATATCTCGCATTTAAGATTCCAAGAAAAGCAAAAAAAAAACTCTTCATCAATACGGATTTGTGTTCAAAAAAAAAAGAAAAGAAAGTGTTGCTCAAAACGTTTCAAAGAAACGAAACACACAAAGTGAAAAGACGTCCGGCAAACCGGTCCATCTGAAAAATCGGATTTTACAAAACGGTCAAAGACCGAAAGCAAGCAAAGCTTGCCGAGTGAACAATCCGTCCATCTTCTGTCTCTCCATTTTCTTACATACGTTTGCAAAATATCACTTGTTTATTTGTGTGTAATTGATTCAATTTTGTTGGATTTGCCTTCCTTGCCTAACCGCCAAACGGCCTTCCCCAAAGTAGAACCCGATAACGCACTTGAACTTGGGTAAAGTTGACTTAACTTGTCACCTTGCTCATTTGATTGCTTGCAATTGTGTGCTGATTTGGAGCAATGACAAACGTTGAAATGGAAACTTCTCAGGATTCTGGTCCGCAAGAGTTCAGTGAACCTTTGGCTCAAGAAACTGCTTTGTTGTCCCTCGAAAATGACTCTATAAGGCGAGAATTGGAAGCCTTGAAGGCACAACAAAAGTTTAATGCCTTGACCCGAGAAAACATTGCCTTGAAAAAAGAGCTAGAAGCTCTTAAGGCCCTTCAGATTGCTCAACGTCCTACCCCAACATATCCGAATGAGACCGTGGCCAATGCTTCCACATCCGATGCACAACGGAAAGGCAAGGGACTTTTGGGAGCCGGACCATCAAACGTTACCCGACTTGCGTCTGTCATTGAACGCACCCACCCTTTGCCTCTTGACGGAAATGAGTCCCATGAAGATGAGGAGGAATTCCCCAACCCGCCTCAAGATGACTTTCCCATAGTCGATACGGAACATCGGCACCAATATTATGAGCATCAACATCAACGGTATGTCTTCTCTCCACCTCCACCTAGTGTGCCCCGCACCGACCGTCAAAACCGGGAAGAGCCCCGATACCATCCTAACTCAACCACCAATCATGGTCGTGAGCATGATCGTTCCGAACACCGTCGCCAACGGTCAACCCGGCAACCGAGGACCCTTGACTTTGATGAATACGATGAGCAACACAACTTCAACGAGTTCTCCGGTGATGAATCCGATTTAGAACGGGTGGCACATGACCGTCCGTGGCACCCACCCGTCATAGACCCTTATGAGAACCAAGATCGAGATGAAGAATGGTTGCCTCCCCCAAATCCACCTAGGCATGCACCACCCGTTCATAGGTGCCAACGGCCTCAAGGCGGCCACCTGCGAGCCCGTGCCGATGATGCCTACATTCCACCGCCCCGCCCGGACCCCTAACGAGCTCGTAGGGAAGGTAAGGTTAAGTTTCCTACCTTTCATGGTGAGTATGATCCGTGTGTTTTTCTTGATTCGGCGTAGGATATGAAACGAGCATTAAAACATTGTCATTATGAGGAGGAATATGAGAAAATTGAGGCGGCAACTCTATACTTTGAAGGAGATGCCAAGTCTTGGTGGAACCGGTATGAGTTCACCCGTGAGAGGCGAGGATGGGCACCGATTGAGACCTTTGAGCAATTGATCTATTGCATGACCAAGAAGTACGTACCCGAGAACTTTAAGAATGATATGCGGTTGCAAATTTCCGAGTTCAAGCAAGGCAACCTCACTCCGGTGGCTTACTTGGCTAAACTTGAGGACATGCACATTAAGGCCGGCGTCTCGGCCTCCCCCTCCGCCCTCCGCACAAAATTTATGAGTGGGCTTAATGCCTCAATCCGGCGGCCGCTCGAGATTGTCTCATTCAAGGATTTGGGAGCATTATGCCATGAAGCTATATAAGCAACAACTCGAAACACCGCGGTTTTCTAGGTATACCTCTTCCTCGAGTCCATATCTTTATCCGTCTAACACACATTCTCGAGATACGCCTAGTTCTCCAGATACCGACGCTTCCAAAGGAGCCCAACGGACGGGTCCCTCCAATAGGCAAGCGGATACCGAGAAGGCACCAACCCGTGGCCCGGCACCGGCGCCTCCCTCTCGAGGTTAACAAGGACTCTCACCGGCGGCTCGCCCAAGGGAGCCCGTGTACTACAAGTGTAGCAGTTTTGGCCATGTGCAACGTGATTGCCCAAACACCAAACGTGTCTTGTTTGCCGACCCAACATATTTCGAGGATGAAGAAGGTCAACAAAATGCGATATCATTATTGAGGATGACCATGCCACCGACCTACATTTTGGCATGGAACCATGTGACGACGAGCTTGTGATAGCATGAATTATAGTCTATATTTTGGGGTTTTGTTTGGACGTTTTATCTTCAATAATCTGCATGTTAGCATGTATAATATGTGATTATATTACCATTTCATCTACCTTTGCGGGAATCGAGGTCTACACCTAGTTTTGCTGTAATTGTAGGTAAAAAGGCACGTTTTGCATCAAAAAGGAGCAAAAGGAGTCATGAGTCATTTGGAGCTACATTGAGGAGCATAAGGAACCATCCAGGGAGCATAGTCATGGATTAAAGATTCACTTTGGACCAGTTTTGAGAGATTTCACATTCAGTTATGACTCACCTCGGTTGACCAGAGATTCATCTCGACCGAGGTGATCCAGAGACGCCGACTCGACCGAGGCGAACACCTAGGACGCGGCGAGAATATTTTATTCTTGGCTGAGATCTTTTATCTTTGGAAGGTGATCTTATATTTTTGGGATTGGCTCCTGGAAGGAAGAAGATCTTATATTTTACCTATTTTTATGGGAAAAGATCTTTCTAAGATATTTTATTTTTGGAGGGTTATTTTCCTATAAAAAGGGTTGGATTTCCCACAAATCCGGCATCCGCTATCACCCCCTCTTATCCACGTACAGTTGGAAACATCGCTTACATCCCGCTTAGCACGCAGCAGCCATACTCCAGTTGGGAGTTTCGAAGAACCTTTTTGAAGGTTGAAGGAAGATTGAAGATTGTAGCTTTTATAGCTTTTTGGAGGGTTTTGTAAGATTGTCTTTAATTCCCCTTCCTTGTTGTCTTGTCTTGTTGGATTGCTATCCAAGGAACGTTTTGTTGTGATATTTGGTTCAGTTATTGAAGTCTTTTCCATTAAATTCTTCTTGTTCAAATATTCACCTTCTTCCCATATATTTAATACTTTCACAATGATGATGAGTGGCTAATTTCCTTGTGTGATTCTAGGGTGATTGGCTGAAGGTTGTGGGAAAAACAATGATAGAGTAATCTTAGATTCCAGTAGGACCCTGAAAGTTCGAGTCTTTAACCTTAACCCTAAGCATCTCGTTCAGTCGATGAACATCTCGGCCGGGGTGGAATCTGGCTGATCGAGGTGACTTATCTGATCCTAAACTGAGAGTTAAGTGTTAGAGTTTGCCAAATCCTATTCTTATTTCACCTTTCCTGGTTCAAAGCAAGCTTAGGATGAGACTTACCCGGTAATTCCTTAGTTTGTGTACCAACGATCATAAGTGTAGGTAATAAAGGTTTATCCTTTATTGGGGTTTGAGTGTGCTTCCATCCCATCTTTGTGAGTTAGCCTGAGACTTACCCGGTAAAGGTTGATTCTATTCCCTTAGATGGTGTGTTAGTTTGAGGTTATAGTTCTTTATCTTGATTCCTTGAGACTTACCCGGTAATAGGAGTTACGGTTTTGGATTAGTGAGTAGTGAGACTTACCCCGTGATCTACTCCACTTTAGCAACACCTTCCCCTTACAAAAATCTCAGCTTTGTCCGCTTATCTTTAGATCTTGAGTTGGAACCACAACTAGATGCTTTAATCCCTAGAATTGCATGTTTGCTTTATTGACTTCTTATTCATTTTTGATTGTGTTAATTGCTCTTTGTGGTTAGTATTCACGAAGCTTACCGTTACTGACTTTGTTTCACCGAGTCCCTGTGATCGACCCCTGGAATTTCTTGCTTTTTACTACGATTGACCCGTACACTGCGGGTTCGCATCCTTGTTTTAAGCTTAAGTCTAGGGTTATAAATTTAAAGCTTGCACACACCGTTTGGAGCGAACAAGTTTTTGGCGCCGTTGCCGGGGACTTGGTCTAGACCGAGCCGGTTACGGTTTGCTTTCGGGGCACTTGCCCCTGTTGCTACTAACTACTCTTTCTATGAGTTTTGTAGTTTTCAGGATTTCCGATGACTACATTTGATCCAGCCTGGATAGCAAGGCAAAGTGCTAGGGTGGACCATTATGAGTACTTGGAGGAGAAGTACTCCTTCTATTGGTTCAACAATGAATGGGAAAGAGAAGAGACCATTCAGCGTGAACTTGCGATATGGGACGAGAAGAATATCCCTAGAAACACTTATGAGTAGCCTCTTGAAGATTCTCTCGAATCAAGATTGGAGAAGATAATGAAGAGGGTGGCGGAACTCAAGGAAAGCACCCTATCCTATGCTAGGCCGCAAAAGGAGCATAAGGAAGTGCTGCACGTTCCAAGCATTCCCCCAGTCGAACCAAAAATTTCTCCTAAAACTTCTGAGGAAGAGGAGGATATGGAAGGTCTCGATCTGACTGTTGAGACCTCGGTCGAAGTGGAAGAGATCTCGGCCGAGATGGAAGAATCTGCAAAACTGGAAGCAGAAGATGCAGAGAACCTTGGTCAAATTACTGAGATTGTGACCAAGGTGGAAGAAAGATCAACTGAGTTGAGAGAGATTTCATGTGTTGGTTATCAACCTAACATGAAACCTGATCCGAGCTTTGGAGAACTTTACAAGGTAAGTTCTCTTACTCCATTCGAATTCCCTATTAAAATTTTTGAATTTTTCAGGAAAGCACCGGAGAGTTGGAGGTCTCTTCCGAAAGAACCTCCAAAGATCAAGATGAAGTCTTCCTTGAAATTTTTGGAAGAGGAAGCTCCTCGGATCATGAGGAGTGGAGTTGGCAAGCACTACACCGTTAAGGCGATGAAGTGTCTCTTGTTCAAGTATAGGGTCCCTCGCATGCTAAGGACCTTGTACCATCCCCATGCTAAAGATGGGGAAGCTAATAGGATTCTCGAGAAGTTGTTTTCTCGATCAAGGAAAGGATGGGACGCAAGGCTAGACTATGTCCCATTGAAGTGCAGGAAGGCTAGAAGGATTCCGGTGAGAATCAAACCGTACAAGCTTGTACGGGGGAGATCTTACCATTTGCTGGTGAAATTAGGAACCAGAACCTTTTTGGAAGAATTTTATGATGGATGTGATGAACACTCCATGGTGTTCAAGGTACATTGAGTAATTCTATGGAGAAGGGTCCAGCTAGCGACCTTAAACCAAGCGCTTTTTGGGAGGCAACCCAAGGTATTGCTTTCTTCTCCCTTTTCTAGTTTAGTTTAGATAGTTGCTTTGTTTTTGTTTTCCTCTAGACAACAACCAGGTATTCCAAAAGGAAGGATCACAGTTCAGGAGCTACACTGGAAGAACAAAATTTCGAGAAGTTGAGGAAACGAGCTTTACTGAGATACATCTCGGGTACTATCAGAACACCTCGACCGAGATGTGCTTCGCCAACCGAGAAGGTCTTATCTGGGAGCTGTTTCTTACTTCTTCATGCAGTTCAGCTTTATCTCCGGTGAGTATTTTATTCCTTAGACTTATTTTGACCCACTGGGACAGTGTGTCCCAAGTATGGGGTATTTGTGTATTATTTGACATTTATGTATGACTCTACTTGATCGGATATTTATTCATATTTATGCTTCACTTTTGCATCTATGTGTTTATCTGAGACTGCATGCATACTTACAGGTTATTTGATTGAGAAAAACGTCGAAACTGGAAAAAAAACTGGTTTTAAAAAAAATTTTTTGACCTCGACCGGTGGAGTTCTGGCCGAACGAGATGTTTCACCTCGGTTGACCTAAGAACACCTCGACCGAGGTGGGTTAACTGAGGGTTTTCGAAAACGATTTTTGTGCTTCTTATCTGGATATGATCTCAGTGAAGATCTTGCTTACTAACTGGTTTTAAATTCTTTATGTGTTTGAAAGATTTTATAATATGTTTAAGTTGCTAAATGCTTTGTTTGAAATTATTGGCATGTTTAATACTTTGTTTTTATCCAAATTATGTTGAATTTGAAGGTTGACACCACAAGATAAGTTCTCTCACTTTCTTCTTGGAAAGACCAAGGCAATTCATTCTCTTCTTCTTCTTCTTCTTCTTCTTGATCATGCTTAGCCCCTCATATACATTTTGCCTCCCTTTACCTATCCGGGAATTTGGAAGCAAGCGAAGTGGCGAAAGTGAAAGTGAAGTTAAAGTTGAGAAGTGGCTGGAAGTGAAAGTGTTAGAAAGTAATAATAGGTTTGGGGAAGTCAATCATGAAGATGAGTAACTCGGCACCATTCACATAGCCGGGTGTTTGTGTCTTGCCAAAGTCGGATTGAGCGATATTCCTAACGGGTCATGGTATGTGCATCAAGGGTTTGATGCATCTCAAGAAATTGATGATTGCTGATTTCCTAGGCTTCGGTTATTGTGCACCTCTATCCATGCATCCCAAAAAGTAAAGTAAAAGAAAAAGTGTGAGATAAGCAAAGCTTATTGGTGGAAGATATTGCAAGTCAAAGTGAAAGTGAAGTTCATCCTTTTCCCGGATTCTAGCACCACATTACCTTACATACGTCCCTACCCTACACGTTTCTTGACCTTTCTTTTGGGAAGCCCTTGAGACCTCGAGCTTGTTGATTGACTTAGTGGTTTAAACTGGATTATACATAATTAATTTTGATAATTATGACTTATTATGCATTCTATGGTTTTATGCAAAGATGAACAACTTTCCTATATTTATAAAATGTTTTGAGCATATTGAGTTTTTAATTCCATGAAGTATTCTCTTAGAGTGATCTATGATTGTAGCACACCATAAAAATGTTTTGAAAGACTTTTTCATTGATTTTCTTGACTTATAATCCATTCTATCTTGTCTTCTATATGCGGAACTTGCTTGGGGACAAGCAAGGGCTAAGTATGGGGTATTTTGATAGCATAAATTATAGTCTATATTTTGGGGTTTTGTTTGGACGTTTTATCTTCAATAATCTACATGTTAGCATGTATAATATGTGATTATATTACCATTTCATCTACCTTTGCGGGAATCGAGGTCTACACCTAGTTTTGCTGTAATTGTAGGTAAAAAGGCACGTTTTGCATCAAAAAGGAGCAAAAGGAGTCATGAGTCATTTGGAGCTACATTGAGGAGCATAAGGAACCATCCAGGGAGCATAGCCATGGATTAAAGATTCACTTTGGACCAGTTTTGAGAGATTTCACATTCAGTTATGACTCACCTCGGTTGACCAGAGATTCATCTCGACCGAGGTGATCCAGAGACGCCGACTCGACCGAGGCGAACACCTAGGACGCGGCGAGAATATTTTATTCTTGGCTGAGATCTTTTATCTTTGGAAGGTGATCTTATATTTTTGGGCTTGGCTCCTGGAAGGAAGAAGATCTTATATTTTACCTATTTTTATGGGAAAAGATCTTTCTAAGATATTTTATTTTTGGAGGGTTATTTTCCTATAAAAAGGGTTGGATTTCCCACAAATCCGGCATCCGCTATCACCCCCTCTTATCCACGTACAGTTGGAAACATCGCTTACATCCCGCTTAGCACGCAGCAGCCATACTCCAGTTGGGAGTTTCGAAGAACCTTTTTGAAGGTTGAAGGAAGATTGAAGATTGTAGCTTTTATAACTTTTTGGAGGGTTTTGTAAGATTGTCTTCAATTCTCCTTCCTTGTTGTCTTGTCTTGTTAGATTGCTATCCAAGGAACGTTTTGTTGTGATATTTGATTCAGTTATTGAAGTCTTTTCCATTAAATTCTTCTTGTTCAAATATTCACCTTCTTCCCATATATTTAATACTTTCACAACGATGATGAGTGGCTAATTTCCTTGTGTGATTCTAGGGTGATTGGCTGAAGGTTGTGGGAAAAACAATGATAGAATAATCTTAGATTCCAGTAGGACCCTGAAAGTTCGAGTCTTTAACCTTAACCCTAAGCATCTCGTTCAGTCGATGAACATCTCGGCCGGGGTGGAATCTGGCTGACCGAGGTGACTTATCTGATCCTAAACTGAGAGTTAAGTGTTAGAGTTTGCCAAATCCTATTCTTATTTCACCTTTCCTGGTTCAAAGCAAGCTTAGGATGAGACTTACCCGGTAATTCCTTAGTTTGTGTACCAACGATCATAAGTGTAGGTAATAAAGGTTTATCCTTTATTGGGGTTTGAGTGTGCTTCCATCCCATCTTTGTGAGTTAGCCTGAGACTTACCCGGTAAAGGTTGATTCTATTCCCTTAGATGGTGTGTTAGTTTGAGGTTATAGTTCTTTATCTTGATTCCTTGAGACTTACCCGGTAATAGGAGTTACGGTTTTGGATTAGTGAGTAGTGAGACTTACCCGATGATCTACTCCACTTTAGCAACACCTTCCCCTTGCAAAAATCTCAGCTTTGTCCGCTTATCTTTAGATCTTGAGTTGGAACCACAACTAGATGCTTTAATCCCTAGAATTGCATGTTTGCTTTATTGACTTCTTATTCATTTTTTATTGTGTTAATTGCTCTTTGTGGTTAGTATTCACGAAGCTTACCGTTACTGACTTTGTTTCACCGAGTCCCTGTGATCGACCCCTGGAATTTCTTGCTTTTTACTACGATTGACCCGTATACTGCGGGTTCGCATCCTTGTTTTAAGCTTAAGTCTAGGGTTATAAATTTAAAGCTTGCACACACCGTTTGGAGCGAACAGCTTGCTTGTGCTCCGGCACAACCCGGTAAATTCGCTCTTGTTTCTCGTCGTATTTTGGCTATTAAAGAGCATATTCCTATTGATCAACGCGAGAATCTCTTCCACTCTCGTTGCTTGGTTAATAATACGAGCCTTTCTCTCATCATTGACGGGGGTTCTTGTTGCAATATTGTCAACGAACGAGTGGTAAAACACTTCAAGTTGCCTACGACCCCCCACCCAACGCCTTACGGACTTCAATGGATTTCCGATACGGCTTGTGACACCCTCACACAATAAGCTTGGGTGACGTTTTCTATTGGCGCCTATGTTGATAAGGTCCTTTGTGATGTTATCAAGATGGACGCCACACATGTCCTATTAGGACGACCATGGCAGTTCGATCGCCGAACATATCATGATGGTTATCTTAACTGGTACATGTTCCAATATATTGGAAAACGGGTCACACTTTTGCCTATGACTCCGCACGAAATTTTGGTTGACTATGCGGAACGTAAGAGGCAACAAACTATAGATGAGTCCGCTAAGGCACCGGCAAAATCGGACCCCGGAGTCCCGATGTTGTCGATGCTAGTACTTCCAAATCCCGGAACACCGCCCCTCTTTTCCATGCTACCGAGTCCAAAGGTAGTAAAGGTCACATCGTTCCCCCGAGCGCACCTTTACCATCTTCAGACCCCGTAATTCAAGGACGGTGTGAGCCGAGGATACTCTTAGCTCGCCGGCATGATTTGCAACCAGTCATGAAAGGCAAGTTCCCATGTTTCTTACTTGTCCCATTCTGTTTATCTACTTCTCATGACCCGAGTAATGTGCCACACGATGTGTCTTTGTTGTTGTCCGAATTTCAGGATATTATGCCCAAAGACCTTCCACCCGGCTTACCACCAATCCGAGGGATTGAACACCAAATTGACTTTGTGCCCGGTGCTTCCTTGCCAAACCGTGTCACGTATCGAGCTAGTCCGGAAGAGACGAAGGAGCTACAACATCAAGTGCAAGAGCTCCTAGACCGGGGACATGTGCGTGAATCCTTATCACCATGTGCCGTCCCGGTAATCTTAGTACCAAAGAAAGATGGATCATGACGGATGTGTGTTGATTGTCGTGCCATCAACCAAATCACCGTCAAATACCGCCACCCGATCCCGCGCCTTGATGACATGTTGAATGAGCTTCATGGCGCCACCATCTTCTCCAAAATTGATCTCCGGAGCGGTTACCACCAAATTCGGATGGCCGAAGGTGACGAGTGGAAGTCGGCGTTCAAAACGAAGTATGGACTCTATGAATGGCTTGTCATGCCATTTGGCCTCTCCAACGCCCCGTCCACCTTCATGCGCCTCATGAACCATGTCTTACGCCGATTTTTGGGTACATTTGTTGTTTATTTTGATGATATTTTGGTGTTTAGTACGTCTTTGGAGGATCACATCGGGCACCTTCGCCAAGTGCTCGAGTGCCTTAGACAAGAGCAATTGTATGTCAACTTTGACAAATGCGTCTTTTGCTCGGACACCACTATCTTTCTTGGCTATGTCGTGTCTAAGAACGGACTACGAATAGACGAATCTAAAGTTCGTGCTATTCGGGAGTGGCCTACTCCTACTACGGTCACCATGGTCCGAGCCTTTCTCGGCTTAGCGGGTTTCTACCGACGCTTTGTCAAGGACTTTAGCACGATAGCGGCACCGTTCCATGAGCTCACTACCAAGGGTGTCACGTTTGAGTGGCGTGATATCCATGCTCGAGCGTTTGATGCACTCAAAGACCGCCTTTGTAATGCACAATTACTCCAACTCCCAAACTTTTCGAAAACTTTCGAGGTGGAGTGTGATGCATCAAATGTGGGCATTGGAGGAGTTCTCTTACAAGAGACTCGTCCAATTGCCTACTTTAGTGAAAAACTTTTTGGTCCTTCGCTCAACTACCCTACATATGACAAGAAACTATATGCTTTAGTTCGTTGTTTTAAGACATGGCAACATTACTTGTGGCCGAAGGAGTTCGTGATTCATTCGGATCATGCGGCTCTTTTGTATCTCAAGAGTCAAACAAATCTCAGTCAGCGCCATGCTAGTTGGGTAGAGTTTTTAGAGACCTTTCCTTATGTCATTCGGCATAAGAAAGGCAAGGAGAATGTGGTAGCCGATGCCCTTTCTCGCCGCTATGCCCTCCTTGTATATATGGATGCCAAGATACATGGATTTGCTCTTATCAAAGAGTTATTTGCCATGGATCTTGACTTCAAGGACATATGGGCACAATGCCTCGACCTCCGAGAGCACGAGTCCTTCTTTATTAACGATGGCTATCTTTTCCGAGCGGAAAACTTTGCATTCCGCGCTCTTCTATACGCCATTTGTTGGTCGTGGTCATTTCGGTGCTACCAAGACCCTTTTCGCTCTCCAAGAGCATTTCTTTTGGCCCCGGATGCGTATGCATGTGACACGGTTTTACAAGGGTTGCATCACATGTCATCATGCAAAGTCACGCCAAGGTCCGGATGGAATGTACTCTCCTTTGCCTATACCAATGGGATCTTGGGAGGATCTATCCATGGACTTTGTGGTAGGGTTGCCTATGTCAAAACGAGGCAAAAACTCCATTTTCGTGGTAGTCGATCGCTTCTCCAAAATGGCTCATTTCATTGCATGTAAAAGCACCCAAAATGCTAGTGAAGTTGCCACCTTGTTCTTTGACAATGTGGTGCGTTTACATGGGATACCACGTTCCATCTTTAGTGATCGGGACGTGAAATTCGTAAGTCACTTTTGGAGAACGTTATGGGGCAAACTTGGAACCAACTTGTTGTTTTCAAGTAGTTATCACCCCTAAACCGATGGTCAAACGGAGGTGACCAACCAGACTCTTGGTGCTCTACTTCGAGCCACCACTAGGACCAACCCACGTAGGTGGGAGGACTTACTTTCTGTTGTGGAGTTTTCGTATAACAGGTCTAGGCACACGGCAACTAAATTGTCCCCATTTGAAGTTGTTTATAGCCTTAATCCACACACACCGTTGGACTTCACTCCCCGCCCGCTCAAGGACAGAGAACACATCATCGCCGGGAACCGAGCCGCCCAAACCATTGAGCTTCATGAGCGGACTAGGACACAACTCGGACAACGCATCAAGGGCCGCCGCGACGTCTCTTTTGAGCCCGGTGATCTTGTTTGACTCCACCTAAGGAATGAGCGTTTTCCAACTCGCCGCATGAGCAAGCTCTCGGACCGTGGTGATGGCCCATTCCGCATTTTATCCCGTCATGGTCCGAATGCATACAAGTTAGAGCTCCCGGATTCCTACGGAGTACACCCGACGTTCAACGTCAAGGACCTTTACCCTTATGTTGAGCCCCTCTTTGACGATGGTGAAATGGGGACGTTTCACAGCCAAGATGGAGGGACTGACGCGCCCTTGAATGTCCCTTTTACGTTGACCATAGACGAGGAGGACGAGGCTCTTAGAGTTCGTTCAGATGGACCGCTCACCCGATCCCGAGCTAAGGCCATTGCTCGAGCCACCAGCTCCATCATCGCCTGCATTACTTCTTCACTTGGTTCCATTACCGGCATGCCATGTCTCTGCACCACCATGGCATAGGCTACCGGTTCTTTAGCGGCATGTCTCGTCTTTCCAACTCCATGGCATGAAGCTAGCTTATTTTCGGACTATATTTTCATGTTTTCTTTTTTATGTAATAAAAGGAATATTCCGTATAAGAATATTCTCTTTTGAACTTATCCTTTTAGGTTTTTCCTTTTGTGCTTTTCTTCATGTATTTTTGTTTGGCCCGTTGACCCATAGGTAGGCAAGACTCTCTATGTAAGAGATATCTTGCCTCACTTATTTTTCATGTTCAATATTACTAAGTTTTGACAAGAATTTCCTCCTACTTTGTTTGGGCATCAAAACCTCTCTTCTATCTCTCAAATTTCTTCCTTGGATCTCGTCTTTGATCCAAGAAATCCATATTCGAGGATTCTTCTTAAGAATCAACCTTCGATCCACACAAAAAAGGCTTATTCGATCTCTCTAGATCGAAGTAGCCTTTGTTTCTTCATCGCTTCCGCCCCTTTAGATCCGAAACGATACAACGTTGCACAAAGAATCAAGGAGTAGTTGGAGTTTTGCTTGATCTAGATCCGGAGTTATCCTTGGTTACCTCCAAGGACGCATCAACATGTATCTTAGCGGCGTACTCTACACACGGCATCCTATTTTCTCGAAATATGAAATGCGATGAAATTGAGGGGGGATAATTTAAATGAATCTTACCCAGTCAAGTGTTTGTCAAATCTTGATCGCTCTATGACCGGCGTTGTTGCAAGAACATTACCGGTCAATGGTCGTCCGGTTTCAAAATCGACGATATCGTGCAGGAACCTGTCATCGTTCGGTTCAGGGTTAGGTACGGGTTCCTGAACTGGGTCGGTCATTGAGTAAACAAAAGCCTCCCAAGGGTTCCCCAGGCCCCGGATCAATCGGATTCATCGCCCGAGACATGATTTATCACCATTATGTTGCGGTAAGTGTTAAACATCTTATGGAGTTAAAACATTAACAAGAGTTATTGATACTTTAATTTTTCTCTCCTAATTTTCCTTCAATTTTGTACAGTTGAAATGTACGACAAATTGTCCAATGCAATCCGTTCTTCAATATTGACATGTGTGTCACGACCAAAGCGTTGAAGAATTGGACAAGACATATGAACCGCAAATTCAAATGTTTAAAGACCTTCGTGAACAATATGGTCGCTCTATACCTTCAACATTCATATAAAGTATGTTTTTTCAATTAAAAAGTCACGATATTTCAATAATAACTAATTCTCCTCCGATCGAAAAAATAATAATAATTACTACTAATTAATAATTAATCATTATTAATAATTAAATATGATTACTAATTTGATTAATTACTAAATAATCATAATTAATGCTAATTAAAACTATTAAACGAGCTTAATATTAATAATAACTAATACTAACTGTTAATAATAATTAATACTAATTAATAATTGATTATTATTACTAATTAAAAAATAAGCGGCGGTTGCTTTTTCATTCTTCTTGCTAATTTAAGTCAAAATTTTCTACTTTAGTCCATGGACAAAAGTAAAGAAGAAGAAGAAGAAGCGACAACAACTTCCAAATTTTCGGAACTCGGGGAGCTACTGGTTCGGGCCTCTTAATGGGTCTTGACCTCAATTTGACAACAACATTACTGGATCTTACAACAAGGCACAAACATAGTAAAACAGTTTGAAATCAATAAATGTTAAAATGATGAATGTATGCATGAGTCAACCTTACAAAACATAACAATTAACATAATGTGCATGCAAAAACGGAAAGACTCACCCTTCCCATCTATATGAGTACATGGACCTTGCTGACCATCCCCTCCGGATCTTTGTACAACCGTCTTAACCTGCAAGAAATCTACAACGACGGTTTAAAACAGTTAGCTAACATTCCAGATATTATAATAACGATAAAGGCACATATACACATACGATAAAGCAAAACACATCAACATGCTTGCACACAATCCGGTTATTATCTTTATTTACGTTATTCACTTTCCTATTCAACTTATGTTGCCACACGAGAATCTCCGAAACTCGTCTCTGTCCCCTTTCACCAAAAAGAATAGAGGTAGTGCACCCCTCCGTTACCTACTGGACTAGTCGCAAAGCACCTCACAGTTTCCCCATTTTGAACTGGACAAGTGGTCACCACCCGATTATAATACACTTGGGCCAAACTAATACGCAGAAGCTAAGCTAAGTAAATCCGTGGACTTACCTAAATCAGGTCAAGTCCTGTCAACCAATGCAATCGATCCCGTTGAGTAATATCTCAAGTGCCTGATCATAACATAAAGCTCATATCAATATACTATCCGACCTCTAGAAGTCGCAACTTCTAGGTCAACAGTGGAAAACCGAGAAACCGCACTAAACCAACTCTTTTCTAAGAAAAGACGGTTTTACCCCTAGGATCCGGAACTTTAAGTTTCCTTGAGATCTCAAGAACATCTACTAGAAACCCAACCCAAATATCTAACTCTCCGGAGGAAGGATCTACTGAGTTTGAAAGATGACTATCTTTCAAACTTACTATCTACTACTAAGGCTCAACTAACATATTGCTACTAAACCCAAACATACAGATTCACCTACTCACATGCTCAACCATGACTACCAATGATGTAAACTATAAAGATACACAATCCCCAAACCATCTCCAAGATCACACACTTAAAACCTAACACAACTCTTCTAAAACCCAACTACACTTTATACATAACTTCGGAACATCACAAAACCGGATTAAACCAATAGATTGTTCTCAAACTCTACCCCATGCTACTCTGCGTGTCCATAAACAATACATCCAAAATTCAAGTCCAATAGAGGTCAATAACCCATTTAAATCTATCTCACAAAACTACATCACAATAAAAACTGCATGAGGAACCAACTTTGAAGAGCCATATCTCCTAAACTATAACTCAGATTACTCTTAAATTCCAGTATGTTCTACTATGCAATACCAAATATAGCATATCCGAAATTCAACAACAAAAGAGGAATATAACTTACCCAAATCTGCAGCGAGGTGCACCTTGCAAGGCGCACCCGCGGTCTGGGTTCCCAACCGCACCCGCAGCTAGGGCAAGACACACTTGCGGCCTTCTGTTGTCATTGTTGCTCGTCTACTGGAAGAGAACTCGTCACTCTAGGGCTGGCTATCCTCTCCCAAACATTGAAGGTAGGACAGACGTTCACTGGGCACAACAGATTACCGAGGAAGGGCGACAGTGGAGGGAAAACACTCTTGTGCAAGCAAGGGAACACCCATGTGCTGCTCCTCCTGCGTTGCGATAGAACCGAAGGGGAAGGGAGGTTAGGGTTCCAGTCCGGTGGCGTGCGAGGGCTGAAGGAGGCTAGGGCTAGAAGAGAAGAGGCGGTTCTATTTTATGTGAGAAGCAGGGAGAAGGAAAACTGGCGGCTAAGGCAAAAAGAAGGAATAAACACGGGTGGTTGTAACTGCTCCTTATCGGGCCCGGATGGTAGGGTTTCAAAGGCCAAAATATTGAGCTTCATAATGGGCCCGTAAGACATGCCGCCGATGGGCCCGGATGGGTCAATTTTAAAGAATAAAGAAGGTAGATAAACAAGAAGTAGTTTGGTTGACTCGGAAATAATCGAAGATTAAATTCCGGATGTTACATGTACCCCCTTAAAACAAGTTTCGTCCCGAAATTTAAAAAGAAGACCACATAAAGTCGGAGTCCATATAAAAGAAATAAAGTGCTGGAAAGAGTCACAATCGGTCAAGTTGGATTTGTTTCTGAAATAGCCTAAAGAAAATTTTCCGGTATTACAACAGCCTTGCAGTAAGTAGTGTAATGATTGGCTACAATTAATTGTAAGTAGTGATTGATAATGATTAGTTAATAATTGTAATGATTGATAATAATTAATTGAAGAAAGATTTTGGCCTACTAGACCTCTTTTAGTTTTGTGTTTAGTAAGCGTATCTCATAATTTTTTACCACTTTCATTTAATGATAGGTAAAAGTAATTAACCCTTCTATTTTAATAAAAAAAAAAAGAATAATATATGTTTGTTAGTTGTTATATATTCATAATTCCTTAATTTGTTTTTTATTTTGTTTTTTATTTTTTTTTTGACTTTTTTTTTATATTATTTTCTGGAATTTCACATACCGGAATTCATCGTACCCTATAAAAACCAATGAGAAGATAATTTTCCAACAACATTCAAATTAACAGTAGGTACATATCTAGGACCCAATTCTTACAACTGTAACAGTCAGTTGCAACTTGCTTTTAATCTAACATAATCGGATTTACCCCTCAAGGTTGGAGTTTAATTCGAACACTCTCAAGGTGGTGTAATTGCACAGGTTCTGTTAAGAGAAAAAGTAAGTAGTAAGAAAGAGCATACCGGAATAAATTAACAAAATACCAATATGCAAATTTATTGCAAGTAGGTGAGTATTGAGATCTTACATCATCAAAAGTAATTGCAAGATAACCACCTAGAGAAGAGTTGTCAATTTTATCTAGAAGAAGACAAGTAGGGAGAGATTTATCTAAACCATCAGAAACATGAAAATGAAGTTGAAATAAATCAAGTTAAACCATAATGACCTGTAAGAGTAACATCCTCTTGGCTTAGAACATGATTGTCATGAACCTGAAACCAAAATCAAAAATGACTACAATAACCATTGTTAAATTGGAAAAGAAGAGAGAAGACGGATAAACGAAACTCACTTATCGGATGACCAGACATCGTTAAAGTCTAACACGTCAAGTTGATACGTCTCAGGGAGTGTGACGGCGTTGAATTGAGCCTGAGCGGCGTTTGGAGGCAGATTAACATCAGTCGAAACAAAGGCGTTTTTCAAAGTGACCATTACAAGATTGCAATCTTGATAGAGGTAATCTACTTTCTTGAAATAAATTCGAACGACTCCCAGGAGAAGATGGTTGGACATCCTGAGGGCAATTGGGACATCTGGCCATAGAATTCGATTTGAACCCGCAACAAATTTACACACAATGAGCCAATAATATGCAACATGTATACAAACTGATAACCCGTTCAATCGAACGCTAAAACCTAAGAACAAACTGTATAGCAATATTAAAAAGAGGCAAAATTTGGAGAGTCCGTAAGAACAATACGTTGAATGCGAGAGAGAAGAGAACGTACCAATGGTGGAGGGAATGTCGGTGGAAGTGTAATGAGACTTGCGGAATTTGTGTTGCAAATGGACAGCGCACCATACTGTTCCCAAAGGGCCTTTTCGAGCCAAGAAGGTTTGAGAGTAGAATATTGTTCGCCGTCGCCGGAGATTGAGGCAACTATGTTTGTGAGAGAAGATATAAGACTCGGGAGAGAGTTACAAGAGAAGGAAGCGCGGGAAGGAGAAGGGTGGCGGTTGGTTTCTAGAGGATGACCTCATTACATTTTAAACTAATAAAATAATATAAAAAATTATGACCTCATTATAAAATAATACAAAAATAAATTTTAAAATTCTTATTGGTGTCCTTAAAATTTCCTCTTTATACCATTCTTAATATATCACATTAAAATTCATTATAAAATAAAATAAAAATTAGAAAAATAAATTTAAAATAGATTATGACCTCATTACATTTTAAACTAATAAATTTATAATAATAGTATTTTTTAAAATATTTTTCTAATTAAAAAAAATAAAGTAAAATAAAGATAAGTTTTATTTTTGAACTAAATTAAATAAAAAATAAATTTTTAAAAATTTTTTTAAGAGTCCAAAAAATTAAAATATATTTTTTTTTGAAGTTAATTTTCTGTAATTTATTTTTATTTGAAAATAACAATAATAATTTTTATGTGTTAATTTATTATTTTTTATAATATACTTTTTCATAATCTTAAAATAAAAAAAAAACATAATTTTTTAAAATTTTCGAATTAATATAAATTTTATAAAATTTAAATTCATAATAAATAAAACTTTATTATATTTTAAAAAAATGTTTTTTATTTAACTTTATATATATATATATATATATATATATTAAATCGAAAGTAAAAAGTAAAAAAAATATTTTAATTCAAAATAAAAATATATTTATTTAAAAAAATAAAAATATTTATATATATATATATATATATACAGTGGCGGCCGCAAGATTTTAAAGGGGGGGGGGCAAAATTTTATTTATGATAAATATATCTATGAAAATAAAATAGCGATAAAAAACAAAGTCAATATGTCATCTACTTACAATAAACAAAAATACAAAAAAAAAAACATTACACTTAAAGGCGCGGTCGTGAACCGCGCCTATAAATTTTTTTTAAAAAAAAATAGCTGCCCTATAGGCGCGTCTATAATCGTGCTTCTTTAGTTTTTTTTTTCTTTCAAAAACGTTGCACTATAGCCGCGGTCTAGGACTGCACTTCTATTTGTGTTTTTATTATCTTTGTCCTAGACAACGTGTTTTACGAATAATAGTGCGGTCTAAGACCGCGCTTCTACTTCAAACAACAAATCTCGTGCATTTTGGTGTTTTATTTCACTCCGAGCCTAAAACGGAAAATTCTTTTGAAGTTTCGTTTACTTCGGCGAAACATCCAAAACAACATTTAAATATAAAACAAGAATATTTATATTTAAAAAGCAGGCTTACTATTCGGGCGACTCGCTCCTTCATAGAGGCAGAGTCCGCTCGCGCCAAGAGGGGCGCGAAGGCAGAGTGCGCCTCCGCGCCAGTCCTCCGGCGCCCCTTCATAGATCGCAGCATCTCCCTCCTCATCCTCCGACGCCCCGGCCAAAACGTAATCGCCGTTCGCCGTTGCTTCCTCCTCACCCGGTTTGATCTCTTTATCTCTTCTATCTATCTTTTCAACTTCTTTTCCCGTAATTTGTTTGTGTTTTCGTTTCCATGTTCATCAATGGTGGTGGATGTTGATATCTGTTTTGTGGTTTTGAATTTGCGATCTCCATCACTTCTTTCTTTCAAAAGAAAGTATTGGTTTTTGCCAACGTGTTTTGTTGTGGGATTTGGTGCCCTAATTGTATTGCTGATAGTTGTGAGGTTTGATTCGTTAAAATCCCTAATCGAGTGTCTGATTCGGCTCGAGTTTGACATTGGAGCGGAAAACTGAAAATGCTACCCACCGGAGTGGGCCTCGCGCAGGCCCACTGCACGC
This sequence comes from Fagopyrum homotropicum, assembly GCA_033239125.1. NCBI lineage: Eukaryota > Viridiplantae > Streptophyta > Magnoliopsida > Caryophyllales > Polygonaceae > Fagopyrum > Fagopyrum homotropicum. Next base: position 144,141,929 of record BSWB01000002.1, read on the forward strand.
ATGCGCTTTGCGAGTGCGCGAGGCCCATGCGCACTCGCAAGGCGCCTCCGCTGGCCTCCATAAGGTTGCCGATTAACATCACTCTTAAAAAATTAATAAATCGTAGAAAATTTTTTTATAAACGAGAAGCCACAACCCATTTTAAAACGTTTTTTTTTAGGGTGGGGCGGCTGCCCCCCCTAAGGGCCGCCCCTATATATATATATATATATATTAATATTTCTATTATAAATTTATTAATTAAATTTAATGAGGTCATAATCTATTTTAAATTTATTTTTTTGATTTTTTTAATTATTTTATAATAAATTTTAATGTAATATATTAAGAATAGGTATAAAGAGGAAATAAATGAAATCTTGAGGGCACCAAGAGGAATTTTAAAACTTAGTGGATATCAAGAGGAAAAGTTCAAACATTCATAGCACCAAGAGAAATAAATGAAATCTTGAGGGTACATTAACTTAATAACAAAATACCAATATCCTATTTACTAAACTAAAAATTCAAAACAACCTAGTTACCTAATTAGCCCTTAATTGAATTAGGAGTGTAATAATTTAGGGTGTATTTAGTTTGGGGCTAAATGAGGCTATTATCAATTCAAACATGAACTCATTTCAAATTTAAAACTATATTTATATATTTTCATTATATATATATACTTCCTTATTTAGTTTCACAAAAAACAATTTATAAAAAAGTTATTGTCCTTCAATTAATTTGAATTATATTATTATTTTGTAGAAAAACAAGATTTTGCCAAAAAAATTTTGTTAACTATAATACGAATATTTCATTCAATAAATAATGTAAGCGGAAAATGTTCAAAAACAATATAATTGGTTCAATCAGAAAATAATAAATTTGATAGAAGAAATTATATGTCTATTTATTTGGGTTGACGATTGTTTAGTGTTTATTTTTAAGTTATTAGTTAGTCTTTATTTTTCTTAAACGTAGTTTAAAAAACAGCATATATTTACATTATAAACATTAACACATATATCATCAAATAAGATATAATTCTCGTTTCATAAACCATATAACATAAAAAATATGTCTAAAAAATATTTCATTCCAACATCATACCAACCATCAAGTATCGAATGACTTATTCCAATTTCTTATTTCATTCCGATTCCTGATTTCAACCTCATTCCTACCGTCATATCAAACGAGCCCTAAGTGAGGTTATAGGAAAGATTATAGAAGAGATTAAAAATAGGTAAACAAAAATTATAACGCCCCAATTTTAGGCGCGTTAGCGTTTTTATTCTTGCGGCTTTTATCGATATTTAATCACTTATATATTTTTTATTAAAAGTATTTTACGACGCGAAATATCTTTCCGGAGTATATTATTATTTTGGATTCGTTCGCGTATATCCACGTTATTATTTTCGGAAAAGTCTGGAAAGTTTTTCGATTTAAAAATCCCGATCCGAGTGTTTTCGATCGAGTTATTTTTATTTTATTGTAGTTTATTTATAAGAAAATTGGTGTAGAAGGGCCCTTTTTGTATCCATGATACAAAATAGGCCCCTCTTTTTTTCTTCCAAAAAATAAAGCTAAAAGAAATTATAAATCATGGGTAATAAGATAGCTATTTAAGGGCAAATTAGTAATGTAGCATAATAACTGCCTAAAAGTTAAAGATATATTAAATTAAAAAAGGTAACAACATGATACGGTATCTTCTACACCAATTTGTTAAAGATATATTAAATCCATAAAAAAAGGCAACAACATGATACGGTATCTTCGGTTCGTCTTCTTTCCTAAACATTTCATCCCAAAAATTAAGCGCCATTCGGAACCTCCATTAGATCGTGAGATTCTCCATTCGCAACCTCCATCTTCAAATCGTGAACTTCGACCGTCTTCAACCTCCCGTCTGATCTATTCTTTGTGTAACAACAATCAATCCTTGTAAGTATTCCAAATTCTCTCAACAATATACCATTTTAATGGCTTCGATTTTGGTTCAAACCGAAAACAGTTGATGAACGTTTTTCCTAAAATCCATACTCAATACCGCCATTGTTGATCTTTAACTACATGGCCTTAATTTTGAAATTATCCATTTCTGTGAAATTTATGTATTCGAATCAACAGTGAAGAAAGATTATGTACATAATTTTAAGCAGATACATAAAAATCAACGCCACATAAATTTCACAACTACATAATATTAGCAGATACATAAATTATGTTCGTCACCTTCGTCATTACTGACACATAAATTTAACAACTACATAATATTAGCAGATACATAAATTATGTTCGTCACCTTCATCATTACTGACACTCAGCACTTAAAAATCAACGCCACATAAATTTAACAACTACATAATATTAGCAGATACATAAATTATGTTCGTCACCTTCATCATTATTGACACTCAGCACATAAAAATCAACGCCACATAAATTTAACAACTACATAATATTAGCAGATACATAAATTATGTTCGTCACCTTCATCATTACTGACACTCAGCACATAAAAATCAACGCCACATAAATTTAACAACTACATAATATTAGCAGATACATAAATTATGTTCGTCCCCTTCATCATTACCAACACTCAGCACATAAAAAATCACCGACATATAAATATACAAAATACATAATATTAACTATATACATAAATTACGCAGAGCAAATTGAAGAAACAGTAAACGAATAACTCTGTAACATGGTGGTTATGGCTTCAGAAATGGGGAATTTCGTGATTCTAGGATCACGTTTACAAGGAAAGTATATTTGCTATCCTAACAACATCTTGATTTGTAGGGGACCACATTAAATAACCATATTTATTTAAAAAACTGCCACATCATCATTTTTTATTTTCAGCAGGGGTATCAATTTATTTGAGAATTAATCTTTATCATAAAATTACTAGGGGTCTACTTTATCTACATTTACAAAAGAGACTAGTTAATCTACATTAATACAAAATTAGCCTACTTTCCTTTTTATCTCTTTATTTATTTGTCTTTTTCCTTCTCCCTCTTATCCTCCTTTTCCTATGCCAGGCGGCACCATTGGTGCTGCTGAAACCAGAGCTCTGCTGAAACCGACCCCTCGCACCCTACGTTAGCCTGCACCTACCCCATGAGCCTAACTCGACCCTTGAGCGTTGGTTGCCCTCAACTCTTCACGCTCGCAACCTTCCCTCACCATCCATTCCTCTCCTCACTCATATCCCCTGCTCTTCCTTTTCGTTTCCTCTGTTGAAGACATCACCTTCATACGCGTCTCATCTCACCACCTTTGCCCCATCTCGCAGCTCCCTTCCCCTCCCTTGTGACACTCGAACGCGTAGTAGCTGCTGAGCAGCCCCCTGGATTTGTTTCCCTCTCTTCACCCCTGGATTGGAACTGCAAGAACCTTCTGAATCTTCTTCATTCTCTCAATTGCAAGCAGGCCAGGGACTCTCCACATTGCTTTCTACCGCGCTGGATACTGCAGCGCCCTCGCCCTCACCCGTGCCGGAGACAGAAGGCCGACATCGGCCGCCCCGCGTTCCCATTCCTCCGCCTGCGCAAGCCGCCATGAAGATAGGTTCGCCTTCGACCTTCACCGGTGAAGTGCCCACTACTGCCGCCTCCCTCCCTGAGACCTGCACGCCACCGGGATGAGCCCCTCGCCTCGCCTGCACCGCCGCCGCCTTGTGCTGCCCTTTGCCGCCGTCAGTGTATCTCCTTCTCCAGCCTTTTCCCTTATATTAAATCGGGCACCCTCTTATTTTATGTAATTACAATTTTTTCCCACTGTTTTGCATTTACATATTTGGCCCTAATTTTGGAATCTTGCAATATTATCCCTGCTGGAACATGAAATAGCCCAAAGATTTATTTACAATTTATGACATAAGTTTCTAGCATTTCATAAATTGTCCTTGACAATGTTTTTATGGGTTTTAAATTTGGGATTTACTTGAATTATATTCTTATTTATATATACCATATATATTATGCTCATGTTGAATTAATTCCGGGTTATGAATCAAAGATTAAGTTACGGGATTTTAACGTTGGCTTTGAAAACGAGCTTTACCTTGGGTTTATGATGTTATACAATTTGCCCGGAATATATATTTACGGTTTTAACTCGGGTTTTAAAAGTGGGGTTTTCCTTAGATTTATATATGTTAATTATTCCGTTCAAATTTAGCGTATAAGCTAAATTTGTATAGTTTTGGTGTTAGGTTCGGAAGCATCCTGATAAAGACCTAACATGTCCAAGTCGACATCCGTTGGTCGATTTCCGTCTTTTGACGTCGTGTGAGTATCATTTCCCTCGTTCTAGTTATGTTTAGTAGTATCATGCTAGGTTGGATATAGAATAACTTAGAGTGAATACCAAGTAGTGGTTATGGACCTTAGGTGAGTGTCTGAGAATTGTGAAATGTTTTATGACTTGAGGTGTTGATGTTATCTTGTGAGGCTTGTGAGGTTTGAGAATTGGAGTATATGGTTGTTGAGTTTATGTGCTAGGATATGCGTATCCTAACATGGTGTTGTTACTGTTCTGTTGTTGGGACTACGCATGTTTATCCTAGTATGTACTATGGGTTATGATCTTGCGTCATCATAGGGTCTAGAAGTCTAAGGACTTCTAGCTTGTGTGAGTGGGATGTGAGCATAAGAGATTCAAGCGGTCCTAGAATGAGAGTCAAATGATCTCGCGTAGATCATTTGTGTAGAAGTCTAAGACTTCTTGAGTCGAGCGAGTTGTTGATATAGATTTCTTGTTGTGAACAGGTTGTATGCTTCTTCCCAAGGGAAGCGAGAGCGTTTTTTGAGTTAGCGTTTGGGACGAGGTAAGTCTCCGGACTTACTTAGCTCGTGTTCCTTATATTAACATCTATGTGTGTTTGGTGGTGTGTGTTTATTGTTTATGTTATAACAATTAAATCGGAAATAGGAGCACCGACCTTTATATTATTTGGCCCAAGTGTATGATAACGACCAGTGAAATCACTGCCTAGCTCTTGCGTAGAGCTAGGAGGTTCTTGGCGACTAGCCCGTGTGGTTAGACGCATGGATCGAGGTGAGTCTCAGGAGATTCTCGTGTCACAAAAGAAGTTGAATTAGAACGGGATATGGCTTAATAATAAAAAGATAATAATCCGGACTTGTGTGATTTGGTGTATAGTGTGTGTTATGTTGATTTACTTGTGTTTGTGCCTTTCACCTTGATTCTAATGCTTCGAATATTAGCTAACGGTTTTATACTGATTGTTGTAGATTGCCTTGCAGGTTAGGAATGTGGTCGAAAGATCCGGAAGAGTGGGCAGTCGGGGTTCCGTACATTTTAGGAGGGGTTTTGGGTTGAGTTAGGTTTTGGAGTCCTTGTGTTTTTATTTTGTATGATGTTGATGTTGTTGTAAGGACGGCTGAAGTCTTTCCTTTCTTTTGTATTCAGGTTTCATAATATTGCATAAAAATTTATTTCGGTTTTGGCCTTTATTTGTGTCTTGTTGCAAGATCCGGTGAAATTGTTGCCAGGCTAAGGGTCGGGACCCATTGTGAGGCCCCAACCCGTAGCATCCCGAGTCCCGCGGATTCGGGGTGTTACAATAACCTCGTATCATCAATGAGATTAATGCACTCGAGCATGTCTTTGTTGGAAAAAAAACAAAATACAACACACAAGAGAAATAATGTAGTCAACATTCGTTCTTATGCTTCTTTACCACAACGAATCTTTCAACAAAATAGGAGAGGAGGTTAGAAATTGGTTCCGGCAAGGCCACCGGTAGCAAAAATTGGAGACCTAAGCTTTTGTGAAAACTTCACGGTACCTTAGTGGAATTACCAATTTAGTCTATATGAAATAATACCAGACTTTTAACTCACTAGTGGAGCTTTTTCAAAAAAAATATATATTGTATTAACTTATAAAAAAATTGATAACGTGATTTATGACGTTAGTATAGGCATACATTTAGATAGTTTTCTCCGTTATTCATGCACGTTTTGGCACTAGTTCACGACGTTTACACTCATTTCGTGCATATTCCTAGAAAAGACGTCCACACGAGCTTTTGTCGGTGTTGTAGGTATTTCGGGGATCTTTTGGACATTAACCGATGCATTCGAGGGTCAAGCCTCATGGTGGTACACATCCGAAGCTTTGAAGGATCATAATTGGAGCAACAAAGGACACAAAGACCACTATTGGTGCAAGCAATGGAGCAACTCATGGCTAGACGATCATAACATCCCTCTGTTGAAGAAAATCGGACCATCACTCAGGAAAATCGGCCGATTTTCCTGACTGGGTCGATTTTTGGCCTTCAACAGCTTAAGCCACGTGTCCCACGATCTCTTTGCCCGGCCTTGCTCTTGGTGGAGAATATAAGTGGTCCTGCAAGCTGTTGCTGAGATCTCTCCTCTCCCACATTCTCTCATTCACAGCTCATTCCATTGGGGATAGACTTGGAGAAGAGGAAAACTACTCTCAAATTGAAGGAAGAAGAAGAACACCAAACATAGAGTGATAGTGAGGTTTTGAGTGATTTTGAGTGATTTTTGGAGTCTTTGATTGAAGAACTATTGCAAGGATTGTTAGGAACGTTTTGGAACTTCATTTGAAGGGTTGTAAGTCTTGCTAAAACTTAGATTCAGCTGAAATTCATTGTTTTTACTTGCTTATCTTTCATCATCCATCTATGAAAACCATGTATGCTTGTATGATAATTTTGGATCTTGATATGCATATTGTTGGCTAGTTTATTGTGATTCTGGAGTGATGGATTGATGGTTATGGCTTGGGTGATGATAGAATGGACTTATATGTTAGTTTAGGATGATTTGATTGCACAAAACCTAACCCAGAGAGAAAAATCGGGCTGTTCTTCAGCCAGATCGGCCGATTTAGGCATGATCCACCCGATTTTCCTCTCTGTTGCTCTTTAATTGATGAATCTGTATGTTAGGGTGTTAGGTTGTTGAAATCCTAGTGTTTATTAAGCTTAATTTAGCTTAGGATCACCTAATGCTATCAACCTAAGTGAGGGAAGAGATCTACCCGATGATTTCCGATCTTAGATACCTAAGATGATGAATTCTAGGTAGTAGTAGTGAGCTTCACAAGCCGCTATTGGATTGAGTGTGCTAGGATCATTACTTGAGACTTACTTTTTCCGAGACTTACTAGGTAAGGAGAGGTTTGCCACTTAAGTAGTGTCCGGTTTGTGTAGAATTCCCTACTTTACCTCCTTGAGACCTACCCGGTAATAGGAGTTTGATTCGGGATTAGAGAAGTGAGAGACCTACCCGGTAATTGCTTCCATTAGTGAAACACCCTTTCCCAACACCGCAGCTTTGTCCTTAGAATTCTTAGAACCTTGAGTCCAATGCCGTAACCGGAAATCTTGACCTCTAGAATCCACTTTCTTCTCTTGATTACATATTTTGTGCTTGTGTTACTTGTTTGCCTTGCTAGCTTGAGTTGTTAGTTTGTTTTATTATCTTGCTTGATTTGTGATCTTTGCTTGATTTGTGATCTTTGCTTAATCACCACAAAAACCAACCAAAAATATCGAGATTTTCATTCTTTGTTCCTTGACCTTTTCTTAGACTAGATCCACACTATCTACGACCATTGTTTGACTTGATTTCACCTTAGTCTTTGTGTTCGACCTCGGAATACTATCCCTACTACAATCGTCCCGTACACTGTGGGTTCGCTAGGAGTTAGGAGAAATATATCGAGTTTATAAATTGTAAAGCTTTTTGCGCATCTATTCCTAGACGTAACAAGTTTTTGGCGCCGTTGCCGGGGACTAGGTCTAGATTGAGTCTATTTTGTGATTGTTTACAGTGTAGATCTTTCTTGTTGCTTTTGTTCTCTCTTTGGTTTGTGTGTTTGCTTTTCAGGACATCTCTTACTCTTTAGGTGTATGCGAAGATCTCGTGGCAAGGATTTAGCTCCATTCGATCCCGAACCGGAAAAAACCCTTAGATCTAGATCCAAGAGCATTAAAAAGGGAAAAGAGATGGCCGGAAGAGATCTCCAAGCTGAGTTGGATGAGGCTTTAGAGCAAATAAGGCTAAGAGATGAGCTCTTGGAGGAAGAGAGGAGACTTGCCAATGAGAGGCAAGAAGCAACTAGGAGGGAGATTGATGAGATTAGGCAAGCCCTTGTACAAGGAGAGCTTAATCGTCAACAACCTCCACCTCCTCCACCACAACCGCAACCGGCGGCGAATGTTAGGGTTGTGCCCATTACAATTGAAGAGCTACAAACATTAGGGAGACGTATGGATCCGGCACAAAGAGCACACCGTCCGGGTGTGAACTTACGAGATCCCGCAACCCACAATTACGAGCTCCGCCCTCAAGTTCTACAAATGATTCGGCATAATCAATTTGGAGGGATGGAAGGAGAGTCTCCTCAGCAACACTTGATGAACTATGAGATATTGATGAAGACTCTTAGACCGCCAAGATTGGAGAGCAACAACCATAAGCTTAGGGCTTTTTCCTTCTCTCTTAAGGATAAAGCCTTGGCTTGGTATCAATCTATTCCACAAGGGCGAGTTAGTACTTGGGAGGAGATGACAACCGAGTTTTTGACTAAGTTCTTCCCACCTTCCAAGACTACCGAGTTAAGAGGGAAGATAAATGCCTTCGTGATGAAGGATAGAGAGAGTTTGTTCAAGTCTTGGGAGAGGTTCAAAGACCTTCTCCTAGATTGCCCACACCATGGTATACCAAAAATTGAGCTATTGGAGATCTACTTCAAAGGACTTGATGAAGATAGCCAATTCAAGCTCCAATCTCTTTCCGGTGGGACTTTCATGGAGAAGAATGTAGATGATGCTTGGGAGTTTGTGGAGAAACAAGCTCTAGTGATTGAGAAATACTCCCATAGAAAGAGTGAAGGGAGAAAGGCGGGAGCATATGAGGTGAGTGAAGTCACCATGAGCAATTTCAAGCTCGACGCCATCAACAACGAGCTAAAGTCTTTGAGGGAGTTGTGTGCTACAACTTTGAAGAACCAAGCAATTTCTCAAGTGCAAGTGCAAGCTAATTTGTCTTCCAAAGAGGAAGATGTGAACTACATGGAAAGGGGCAACTACAACAACTACCAAGGCCCAAGGAACTTCAACAACAACCGGCAATTTAACAATTACCGGCCCAACCATAACCATCCCGGGTTTTCCTATTCTAACTCGGATGGAGCCTTGAACCCTCCCGCCTCCACAAGCACAACTCCACCGCCAAAAGCCTCACAAAAACCTCCACCCGGATTTACTCAACCTCCAAAGGATAGAACCGAAATGATGTTTGAGCAATTGCTCGGAAGGTTGAGTGGTCTTGAGAGCACGGTGACTTCTATTTCCAAAGCTCAAAAAGTGTTGGAAGCACAAGTGTTCCAAAAGGCGGGTGAAGCCCATAGAGATCCGGGAAAGCTTCCCAGAAGGACCGAAGACAACCCAAGAGGCCAAGTGTTGGCCATCACTACAAGGAGTGGGTTGAGTATGAAGGATCCTTTGCCCAAGGAAAATGCTAAGGGAAAGCAAGTGGTGGTAGAAGAAGGGAAGTTGCAAGAAGATGGAGGGAAGAGCAAGGAAGATGAGCCATCATATGTGGCACCGCCTCCATACAAGCCACCACTACCGTTCCCACAATCACGAGCAAGAGCTCGCTTGGACAATCACTTTGGTAAATTCCTTGAACTAATGTCTAAATTGCATATTAATATTCCGTTCATGGATGCTATTTTAGGTATGCCGGCATATGGCAAATTCTTAAAGGAAATACTCTCCAACAAGAGGAAGTTGGAGGAGTATGGGGAAATAAGAATGACAAAGAGATCCTCGGAGTTGATTCAAACGATGAAGGAGGAGATGCCTCCTAAGCTAAGAGATCCGGGATACTTTTGTGTGCCAATCGGAGTAGGAGAAGTGAAGTATGGCGCCCTATGTGATCTTGGGGCAAGTATAAGCATCATACCGCTTGCACTTTGCAACAAGGTTGGGCTAGGAGAGCCAAAGCCGGTCAAGATGACCCTTTACATGGCGGACCGCTCAATCACTCATCCGGTTGGAATCTTAGAAGACATTCCGGTGCAACTAGGAAGGTTCTATGTGCCGATTGATTTTGTTGTCTTGGATATTCCGGCGGACTATCCGGTTCCCATCATCTTGGGAAGACCTTTCCTAGCCACTTCCGGATGCCTAGTAGATTGCAAGAATGGGACTCTCTCCTTCAACATTGGAGAAGAGAACATCAAGTTCAAGCTGTCCACAATGATGAAAGGGCCAACCCTTGATGAAGATGTATTCAACATAGTTGAGGAAGAGGAGTCTAGAGAGGTTGTGAGCTCAATCTTGCTCAAGGATCCACTTGAGAAGGTTCTTAGCTCAAGCTTGATGGAGGAAGGAGTTGAGGAGAGTAGCAATGAAGTAATCAAGGCTTTGAATGCATTGGACGAGCTACCAAGTGTTGGATTTGAAGCACTAGAGGAAGAGAGAATCACCCAGAAAAATCGGCCTGTTGGGGCCATATCGGCCGATTTTTGGACTTATACTGAAGTTTCGTCCAGTTCTGCAAATACAGAAACTCAGATCGACCTACCCTCAGGAAAATCGGCCGATTTTTCTGACTGGGCCGATTTTCCTGAGTCTTTTCAGCATCAACCAATTGATTGTGAGCAATCATCAAGGGACTTAGGGGAGGCTTCCATGGCTTTGCAATCATCTCAACCTACATTGTATGGATCGTCTCCAACCGAAAAAGGTCCTCCTCAACTTGATCTTAAACCTCTTCCTTCTCATTTACTTATCCGGTGATTGTGAATGCATCTTTGAATGATGATGAGCTTAATAGATTGTTGAATGAATTGAAACTGCATAGAAAGGCAATAGGATACACCATTGATGACCTTGTTGGCATTAAGCCCTCTTTGTGCATGCATAAGATAATGATGGAAGATAACCATAAACTCTCTATTGAACATCAAAGAAGATTGAATCCTATAATGAAAGAGGTAGTCAAGAAAGAGATCATTAAGTTGCTAGATGCGGGAATTATCTACCCTATCTCGGATAGTAAGTGGGTTAGTCCCGTTTATGTAGTTCCTAAGAAGGGTGGGATGACCGTAGTGACCAATGAGAATAATGAACTAATCCCGACTAGGACGGTAACGGGGTGGAGGATGTGTATTGACTATAGGAAGCTTAACATGACCTCTAGGAAAGATCACTTCCCTCTCCCTTTCATTGACCAAATGCTAGAGAGGTTAGCTCAACATTCTCATTTTTGCTATTTAGATGGCTATAGTGGATTCTTCCAAATCCCTATCCACCCCGATGACCAAGAGAAAACCACATTTACATGTCCATGGGGTACTTTTGTATATAGGAGAATGCCATTTGGGTTGTGTAATGCACCCGCCACCTTCCAAAGGTGTATGATGGCTATCTTTTCGGAATACATTGAGAATATCATGGAAGTGTTTATGGATAATTTTTCTGTTTATGGTTCTTCCTTTGATAATTGCTTGGCTAACTTGTCATTAGTATTGAAAAGATATGAGGAGACAAATCTTGTCTTAAATTGGGAAAAATGCCACTTCATGGTAAGTGAAAGTATTATGTTGGGACACTTGGTGTCCAACCGTGGCATTGAGGTTGATAGGGCCAAGATTGAAACGATAGAGAAGTTGCCACCACCTACCTCGGTGAAGGGGGTAAGGAGCTTTCTAGGACATGCCGGTTTTTACCGGCGGTTTATTAAAGATTTCTGTAAGATTTCTAAGCCTCTTACTAACCTACTAATGAAGGACGTTGAATTTGTTTTCTCCAAAGATTGCCTTGAAGCGTTTTGTAGGTTGAAGAATGCTTTGATCTCCGCACCTATCATGCAACCTCCGGATTAGAGCTTACCATTTGAAGTGATGTGTGATGCAAGTGATGTAGCCGTTGGGGCTGTTTTGGGGCAAAGGAAAGATGGGCGCACTCATGCCATTTATTATGCTAGCAAGACGCTAGATGATGCCCAACTCAACTATGCCACAACCGAGAAAGAGTTGCTAGCGGTGGTGTATGCATTTGAGAAGTTCCGATCATATCTTGTTGGAGCAAAGGTCATAGTGTATACGGATCATGCTGCGATCCGTTATCTCCTTACAAAGAAGGATGCCAAGCCTAGATTAATTCGGTGGATCCTTCTTCTTCAAGAGTTTGATTTGGAAATCCGGGACAAGAAGGGGTCCGAAAATTCGGTGGCGGATCACCTTAGTAGACTACCACCATTAGAGCTTGAGAGAGATGACATCCCGATTGATGACTCATTCCGGGATGAGCAATTGCAAATGGTGGAGGAGTGCTTGTTCCAAGTGTCTAGAGGAAGTGAGCCATGGTATGCCGACATTGTGAACTACCTAGTGTGTGAGGAAGTGCCTCCCGGTTTGTCATATATCCAAAGGAAGAAGTTCTTCAAGGATGTGAGGCACTACTATTGGAGTGAACCACTTTTGTTCAAAAGAGGGCCGGATGGAGTCTTTAGAAGATGCATACCGGAGGATGAGGTAGAGAGTATGATCCGCCATTGCCATTCTTTGCCATGTGGAGGGCATGCTAGCTCACACAAGACACGTGCTAAGGTGTTGCAATCGGGCTTCTTTTGGCCAAGTTTGTTCAAGGATGTACAAAGCTTTGTGGTAGCTTGTGATGCTTGCCAAAGGACGGGCAACATCACAAGGAGGAATGAGATGCCCTTGAACAACATACAAGAGGTGGAGATATTTGATGTATGGGGTGTTAATACTGTTGTGTCAGATGTTAGATAAAGTTACTTTATGTATTTTAAGTTCCAACATATAGCCACCCTAGATTCTGCATGCTCCCTAGAATAGTTATTACTATGTCCAAGCAAGAGTTCTTCTATAATTATATATAGAGGCTTATTGCCCTTTAATAAAAGATCACTTCTTCTCTATTCACTCTCACCAACCAAAATTCATGTCCCATAAATCTCGAACAGAAAGTCCCACCTCCGTGGTTGTAAGTTGCTACAAAGCCACTTCCTGCAATGGTCTGGAAGATAGCCAATTATCGATCCAAAACCGTGTTCGAAGACCATCTCCAATAATCATCTTGACATTGTTACCAATAACCGTGCTTATCCCCTTTACAATAGCCGACCAACCCTGCGATTTAGGTCTGGAAGATAGGGTGGAATTTCTGAAATATTTTGCAGTCACAACCCCTATCCACATAGGTTCTGTTTATGTGATATACCTCCAGACTAATTTCCCCCCATACGCTAGGTTTAAAACGGATGCCTTAATAAGCCCAAGGCCTCCATTTTCACGTGGCTTGCACATCGTATCCCACTTCACCAAATGCATCTTTTTTACTTTCCGTAGTACTTTTCCAAATATAATACCGACAACACTGATCAATTCTTCTCGTAACAGATGATGGTAAAAGAATAATAGGCATAGTATATTGCGGAATAGTCATCAAGACCGACCGAGTGAGAGCTATCCGTCCCGCAAAGCTTAACGTTCGTCGCTTCCAACCACTTAACTTGGCATACATCTTCTCCAAAATAAACTAAAAGTCACAACCCCTAACTCGACCTTGTAGAATGGGCATGCCTAAGTAACTCTCAAAGTCCGCATTAATGGTGACACCACTTAATTGTTGAATGTTATCCTTAAGTTCTTGGTTAACATTTGGAGAAACATAAAGACGTGATTTATCCACATTCACCTTTTCACCAGAAGCCATGTAAAAACGTTCAATAATTTTCATCACAACCCTAACTTGGGCACAAGAAGCCTCCGTAAAGAAGGTTATATCATCCGCAAAGAACATATGAGATATAGGTGGTCCATTCCTTGACAAATGAATAGGTCGCCAATCTCCACAATGAACAACTTCCTGTATAAGATGACTTAACCTCTCAAGACAAATGACAAACAAATAAGGAGATAACGGATCGCCTTGCCTTAGACCCTTCTCAAGAATGAATTGATTTGCAACTTCACCATTCCATTGAATATGCATCCGAGGAGAAGATATACACTCTTTAATCATAGCAATCCAATCTTCCGGAAGACCAGCCCACCGTAGAGAATCGATAACAAAATCCCAATCTAGGCGATCATAAACTTTCTCGAGGTCAAGCTTCAAAATCATCCATTTGCGACCAGTACTCTTGTGTTTAACAGAATGTATTATCTCCTGCATCAGAATAACATTATCCTGAATAAGCCTTCCCGGAATGAAGCTTCCTTGGGTAGGGCAGACAACATCCCCAATCACCCGTTGCATTCTTTGAACCAAAACCTTTGTAATAATCTTGTAAAGAACATTGCACAAGGCTATCGGTCGAAACTGACTAATTCTCTCCGGTGATCCAACTTTTGCAATCAAACAAATAAGCGTATCATTGAGACCTTCCGGAAGGTGTTTAGTAATGAAAAACTTTCTGACTTCAGCAATAACCAAGCTTCCCACAATGTTCCAGCATCGTTGATAAAAACCCGTTAGAACCCATCTAACCCCGGAGCCTTATACTTACCCATGGACTTAACGGTCCTCCAAACTTCCATACCATTAGGTTCAACTTGCAAGTTGTTCCAGTCGGCACCATCAATAACCGGGTAAGTAAAATCAACACTACTCCAGTCCACCCCACGAGTTTCTGACCGTTTATACATAGAACGAAACCAGTCAATCGCATAGTCCTCCAATTTGTCATTGTTAGTTTCCCAACTTCCGTCCTCCATAATGAGACCATCAACTCTGTTTTTTCTACGCCTGATAATAGTAGAGAGATGATAAGACGAAGTATTCCGATCCCCATCCGTCAACCAAGCTTCACGTGATTTTTGCATCCAGATGAGCTCTTCTCTCTCCATAATAACCTCTAACTCAGCAATCAATTTAGAATTCAAATCCAAAAGACGTTGCGAAGTAGTAAACATAGGATGGCTTTGCGTTGCACTAATCTGATCCATAAGGATGGATCAAGGTCAATTCTGACGGATCAAGGTCAATTCTGACGGTGCAGTTCAATCTAATGGAGTAGCAGCGGCAGGGTGCGTTATTAGAGATCATGAAGGAGAGTGGCATCGAGGAGGTGTCCATCATATTGGAACGTGCTCAATTCCGCTTGCGGAACTATGGGGCGTTTATCATGGCCTTAAACTTGCGTGGGAATCTGGATATAGGAATGTGATCCTTGAAACGGATTCGCAACTTGTAGCCACTCTTATTGGAAAAAATCTACCCCGATGCCATTCTCTAGAAGCCTGGTACATATGTGTCAAGGCTTTATTCAAAGAGTTTGGGTTGTCCAAGTTCGTAATATTTACCGTGAAGATAATTATGTAGCAGACTTTCTAGCTTCTTTAGCTTTTTCTTTTGAATTTGGATTTCATGTATAATGTGCCCCGCCTGAGGGTGTTTTAAATTTGTTTGACGATAATGTTAGGGGTAAGGCTATACCCGTGTGATGACTATATAACCACTTTTCTATTTATAAGAAGCGCGACTAGATGCGCGGAAACCACTTACTCTCCTTCGCAAAAAAAAAAAAAAAATTCTACTTTAATGGTAACATTTTTTAAAAGAATGATAACGAACTTAAAGGCGGTGTGATATTTTTATATATAAATTTCTCACACGTCATCTTCATTAGTTTTCTTAAATATATTTAGCGGCGATTGTATGCTGTTTAACCTTAATTTTTAAGATTAAGGGCCGCGTTGACACGCTTGCATCGTGATGCTTTGAAGCATCTTCCTTCTCTTAATTGCTTTCCCATTTCGGTCACTGCCTACAAAACCCTCAAAGCTGCTTGGCGTGATCAAGAAGGAAATTAATTCTCCCTGCAAAAATTTTCCTGAGGATTTAGAATCAGAAAGCGAGACAGAAGAAGATGAAGGAGTATCAATTGGATATGGTGTTAGTACCTGCGGGGCTGATAGTGTTTGGAATTTACCATGGTTGGCTTCTATTCACTGTCTACCGCTGTCCTAGACGCACTGTCATTGGTCTCAATGCCGAGAGTCGCCACCAATGGATTCTCTCCATGATGGCTGTTAGTCTTTTTCTCTCTCTCTTCCCCTTTTTACAATTCTTGAATTCTTTGATTTTGCTTTTCTGGGTTGATGAGTTGCAATTAAATGGAAATTAGGTTTTCTTCATTTCCCACATTTGGCTGAAGAATCTTCTTTTTTCCTTTCTAGAGAATTCTAATACTAATGCTGCACTTAGATTCTAGTCACTTATAGTAGTGTTAGGATTTCCAATTGTTGTTGAGATTGGTGCTGCTGTCTGAAAACTTTGAGGAAGACTCAAAGAAAACTAAGGAATTTCTGTAGGGAAATTGTTTCATAGTATATGCTCTAAGCTTCTAAGATAATGCAACTGGATTTCTGATTCATGGTAAAAGTCACATTTGAAGTTCTGCAGCTTTCTGCTCATGATGAGTATTTTGATCAGGGGTTGGTTGTTTTTGTATTGATCTAGCTGACGTGAAGCTGAAGGCTCCAAATTGTTGCTCATGACTGATTGATGAATGTATGTTATATTTTGGTAATTGGTTTGATCTAATGGGAGAATCTCTCCGGATTTGCAAGAGCGCCAAACTTTTGTGATCTTCATGTATATATCAAACCAGTCCATATTTGTTTTTGTTTTGATGGTGTGGTCCAATTCTCATGTATTATTGGCGCCATGTTTATTTTAAACACATAAGAGCACACCTAAAAACCCCAAATTGGGGTCTGTATTGAAGCGAAGTGGTTACATGGTCTAAAGTGGTGCTAAAATTCAAGATTTGGTTGTTTTCGTCTCTCTGATTTGAAGTTAAACAAGTATTTACTTTGAAGGAAGCATATATGTATTTACTTTTATGGATGTGTGTCAGCCTTAGTGTTCATGGACCACATACACACTAACTCTTGCAGTTCAAGCTCTGGTAGAATATTGCTTAGGCCTTTTATTTTTCACTTGATGCTTGAAATGTGATACTCTGTGTCTTCTCATGCTTACATTTTCAAGTGAGTGGTGATATTTTAAGTGATTTCAAATTCTCTATACTTTGAAATTGGAGTTACTGTGGAAGAGCATCAGTTCCATTAGAATATTTATCTGTCCTGTGAATATTTAGCTAGAAACTAGTTGCTCAACTCCAATTAGTTTAATTTTTCTGCTATCACTAGTTTGATGTGTGTTCAATGTTCAAGAAGACGGAACGGAGAGGCACCATCTACGGTCTAGACGGTCGGACGGCGTCTAGACGGATTCTAGACTTTTTTGGCTTATTTTCATGTATTTTTCCCTAAAATACATGAAAATAAGCTAGGTTACCACAATTCACAAGAGTCACAACACGTGAGCATTTAGAATTTCAAAAATGAAAACTAATTTGTTTAGGGCTTGGTTTTAGAAATAAGGGTTTTGAACCGTCTAAACCCAAATTTTTTCGTCTTGAACCCATCTTGAACCGTCCAGCGTCTGAACCCGTCCAGGAAGGGCCGTCTAAGGCAAGTCGGGACGTCTAGTGGCCGTCCACCGTTTAGACCATCTTTTAGAACACTGTGTGTTTAGCTTTAAAGTGAATATTCATGATCTAATTGATATGTTTCAGAAAGTTTCTAGTTCTGTGAGAGCATCTTTAAATGGAGATGATCAACTGTTTGCAGGATCCTCTTAAGAACGGAGTATTGGCAGTCCAAACAATCCGAAACAACATAATGGCATCAACACTCCTTGCAACAACAGCAATCACACTAAGCTCACTAATAAGCGTATTCGTGAGCAGCTCATCAAGCAGTTCCAAAACAGCATCAAACCTGATCTATGGCAACAAGAGCTCCATGATCTCTTCAATAAAGTACTTCTCCATATTGCTTTGCTTTCTGGTAGCCTTTCTATTGAACGTCCAATGCATTAGGTACTACGCTCACGTCAGCTTCTTAGTGACCTTACCGACATCACAAGGGCGAAGAGAAGCCATGGAGTATGTTGCAAGGAGCTTGAACCGAGGTAGCTTCTTCTGGTCTCTCGGACTTCGAGCATTCTACTTGTCATTCCCTCTCTTTCTGTGGATATTTGGGCCTATACCCATGTTTGCTTGCTGCTGCTTCATGTCCTTTGTTCTCTACTTCTTGGATACAACCACCAGCTTCACGCGACAACTCCATTGCCAATCATTTACGGACAAGAAAATGTCCGATTTTGAAGCTACTAGCTGAACTGATTCATCTTCTGGGCTAGTAAGATTATTTTAACCCGAATGAACGGTTATTCATTCACATGTACATGAGGGAAAAAGGTAATGTTTTAAGGTTTTACATAATTACATAATTTTATCATTGGTAAAATGTCGTTTCGGTACCTAGGTTGATGTTTTTATCACTTTAAGCCACAGCTACTAATTGTGTTGGATGATATTTGAATGACATTTTCCCAATGACACCTACTTGGATCGGATTCGGCTTGAAAAATGGTCGAGGTAAAAAAGGTTCGATTTTGACTCGTTTACTTGACTGAACATAGAACACATTTTTAAGTTTTCTTAAAATTATAACTCAGGCTTAAAAAAAAAATACTCTGTTTATTTGGGTTGGATAACCGCTCTGTCTATACACGTTGGTTGGCTGCATCGATCCTTTGGGTCTCTCAAATTTTGAAGTGCTCAGAAATAAGCATCTGACCTAACTTGTTAGATTAAGACATCCGCGTATACTTCTGACTTCTGAGTGTATAATCGAACATGGGCTTGGCTGTTTTGTTTTTTTTTACAGAGCTGAGAGCTCCACACGGGGTTGTCTTTGTCTTCTAGTTGTTGTTTTTATTAGCAATTATTGAGATAATTGAGGAATAATCCGTTTTAGAAAGCTGAATTTACTAAAAAAGGAATTTTAATAACACCGGTTTTATCAAAATAAATATAATGTCCGTAAGTAAATTTTTTGTAACTAAATTAACGTAATTCAAATATATTATAAAAATGTCTTTATACAAGTAAATATTTGCACAAATTTATGAACATGAAACGATTTAAAATTAGGGTTGAGTATGGGACGGGACGGGATTGAGGTCGTCCGCGTCCCGCAAATTATAAGCCGGACGGAATTTACAACTTTTTTTCTTCGTCCCCCGCGCGAGTCTTGTCTCACGTTGGACGGGACAAGCCTAACCCCGCAAGAATTATGCACTGATGATATTCAACATTTGTACTTGTTTTCTCTCATGTTTAAAGACACAAAAAAAAAAAAAAAAAAACTCGATACCAAATTATAGATTCAAAGAGACATACAAAAGATAACATTCTTTTACTGTGAATCACAACATATAAAATAATGATATCTTTTAGTATTTTATTACTTTTATAATTCTTATTAATATAAATTATAATTTATATACATAACAATTTTTAAAAATATAAAATATTATTTATATATGAGACAATTGTCCAAATAGTACTTCATCTTTTAGGCTAACTAAACTTTAGTACCCATCATTTAAACTATCAGAACAATACATCAACTATTGAGCCCGATCAAATATTAGTTACTGGATTACTTTTCACACGTTAAGTTAACATAACAACTTTGCTCCTAGAACTTTCCCTTATGTTTCTTGTTGAATAAGTATGTCATGTAGGCCTCACTGCAACTGTCTTAACCCTTTTACTTAACGTGTGAATAGTAATTTAAATACCACTCTTTGGTTGGACTCAATAGGTGAGGTACTGTTCTGATAGTTTAAACGACGGGGTATTACAGTTTAGTCAGCCTAAAAATGGGGTTTTGTATAAGCAATTTTCTCTTTATATATATATATATATATATATATATATATATATATATATATATGCGGAACAGGATTAACCTATATGAGAATTTTTCGTCCCACGTCCCTTCCCGTAAATTTTTCACGGGACGGGGCGGGCCGACGGGATACACATTTTTTTCAAATCCTCCCGAGATCGGGACAGATTAACCGGGATTTATGCCTATCCCTATTTAAAGCGTATTTTAAATAGGGGTAGTCATAAATCCCGGATAACATAACTACATAAAATATTTCAGAAATACGCACATACTAATACTTACACAAAATTAATAGTGTATTTTTAACAATATACAATTCTTTATCTATATTGTTAAAAATACGCACATACTAATACTTACACAAAATTAATATTGTACTTACATAAAAAAACATATCTTCTTCATTGATCTCGAATAATTACAAAAATATCTTCTCCATTATTAAACAATATCTTACAGATATTTTGTTACCTAAATTAGTGTATTTTAATACATTACCTAAATGTCTCTACACAACTGAATATTTACACAAATATTTATATTAGGACCTGAATACTTGTAGCTTATTTGTGTTTCATTTAGTTTATAAACCCTGAGTTTTATTTTTGTAGGTGTTTACTTAGGGTGTGTTTGGTTGGAGATTAAAGGAGGTTCATTTAGATTAAATTTAGTAGATTAAATTTGTGTAAGTGTTTGGATGAAGGTGGAGATTATGGAAAAAAAATTATAGAAGGGATTAATTGGGATTAAAAAGGGCCAAAAAATAACCTTATATTACCAAGGTTAAAGGCGATTAATTTTCAAATATCAATTAGGATTCCACTCATGCCCCCTATTTAAGGTTAAAATAAGGGTAATTTTGTAAATCAATATCAATTAAACCTATTAAAAGATCTTCAACCAAACAACTTCAGGTAAATTATTTTATATTAAATAATCCCTAATAAATCCCATATAAAATTCAACCCCTTTTAAATTCCATCTACATTAATCTTCAAAATAACATCCATCTCTTACCAAACACACCCTTAGGGAATGATTTATTTCTCTAGGGGTTTTTTTGGGCTTATAAACCACTCAAAAATAAACTTTTCAGACCAAGATTATTTTTGCTTGCATGAGTTTATTTTTGTTTAAAACCCGATTTTGGCCTTGTGGTTTTCCATCTTATTATTATTTGTTCATCCCTAGGTATTCAACGTTATTGTTCGGTTTTTTTAGGAGCATGAGAGTCTTTTGAAGTAAAATAAACCCAAAAAATAAACTCCAAGTAAACAGTCTTCTCTGGTTTATTTATATAAATCGATCGAAAAATAAACCTGAAAATAAACTATAAACCTGTATAAACTCATTTAATTTATAAACCCGAAAATCCAATCTACAAGTAAACATGTCCTAAGTTACATAATCTACGCAAACTTAATTTAACTACACAAAATAAGAGGGTTTTTTTAAACTAAACTTTGACCGCTCAAAACTTAAGTATGGAAAGATCTTTATTGACTTTGTGATTAGTAAGTACCTAAAAGTGTTATTATCTAAGGAGCTAAAAAACTGCTAATAAATATATCACGGTGGTAAAACATATGCACTCTGATATATTAAGAAGCTATCAAACTTAATATTATAAAAATATCATAATTGACGGTGATATTTAACGGGCAATTTTGATAAATAGGTTTTTTTGAAAAACTATAGTAGTAACTAGGCTTTTTAATGTTTCAATTAAGTAATATACCCTAACCTTTTATATTTATTCTCAAATTCTACACACTCTTCTCTCAAGGGGTACATTTACTATACACAAAACTAGAAAAAGCCTAGTAAATCAAATTGTTTCAATATTTAACTATCATCAATACTACCAAAGGAGTATGAAATGTTTTGAGTAAAAGGGGTAAGTAGGCTTTTATTGTATAAATGTAGATTAAGTAGGCTTTTATGTTTTAATGTGTATTAACTAGGCCCCTTGTAATTTTGAGAAAAAGATAAAATCTAAAAAAATTTAAAATACTTTCAAAATTAAAAAGAAAAATGAGAGTGGTCCCCTACAATTATTCAAAATTAAAAAAATTCTCTTCCTTAATTTTTAAAAAATAAAAAAAGGAAAATGAGAGTGGTCCCCTACAATTAAGAAATTAGTTTTAACATTAAAAAGATTCTCTCCCTTAATTAATATTGCTTACTTTTTTCAAAGAGTCACTTATTTGTTGGCATTAAAATTAATTACATAATTGTATGTACATAATCTACTTGCGAAATTATGTACATAATCTGCGTGCGAAATTATGTACATAATCTGCGTGCGAAATTATGTACATAATCTGCGTGCGAAATTATGTACATAATCTGCGTGCGAAATTATGTACATAATCTGCGTGCGAAATTATGTACATAATCTGCGTGCGAAATTATGTACATAATCCGCGTGCGAATTTATGTACATTATCCGCGTGCAAAATTATGTACATAATCTGCATGTGAAATTATGTACATAAAATTATGTACAGAATTTGTGGGGACGACTCTCATTTTTTTTAATGAGAGTGGTCCCCACAATTAATATCCACTTATCTTTTTAATTTAGTTTATTTTTTTAATTTTTAATAGTTATTTATACTCTTTAATTAAGGGAAAGAATCTTTTTAATTAGAGTGGTCCCCCAATTAATATCCTCTTTATAATTTAATTTAGTTTTATTTTTAGGGAGAAAATTAGAGGGACCTAGATTATATCATGGATATAAAAAGGGTTTTCCTACACCAATTTTCTCAAATATTTTTGGAAATTGAGATACTTATAACATATATTTGTTGAACTTCAAAATTCAATCAAATTCACATCAATCATGTTTTTCTAGAAATTACCGGCATAGTCATACAAATTATTCATCTTGAACACTTGGCCAATTAACATTTAAATGTAAGAATGTCTCATGATAAATCACTTTTTGGTTAGAGATCAATCATGATTCCTTTATATTATTGAGAAAATGATGTATGAATCATCAAATTTAAAAGGCCGAAACAAATCACTTGGTCCACAAAACCCAATGCTACACATCCAAAGTTTTATTAGTAACTATATAGAATTGATGAATCAAATTCCACCATTAAAAAATTTATTTTACTTATTATTTAATATCATCATAATTAATAATTATTTCCTTAATTTATAAACTTATGAAATTAATTTAACCAACATATGGACAAGTAACTCGAAAACTCCACCGAATCCAAACCACATATTTACTTACAATATTTTATTGGGATTGAGAAAGTATGACCCTAGTTGATATCACATGTATGATAGTACCCCTCCACTTGTTCCACTAAAATGAGAAGAAAATGCAGCCAGAGAAAAGAAACCAAACACAAATCAATACCAACAATTATCTTGCTACTTTCTTTGGTGTCTTCATCTTCAAAGCACCTTTAAATGCAGTACAATGTCCATTAATCTGTCCATGTTCATCCTACTCTCATTGATTCTACTTTCTTTGGTGGCTGTATCTTGAAGAACCCAGGTGTAGAAGAAGATTCAGCAAATGGAAGTAAGTCAACTGGATCATGTTTTGGTTCCTGCAGGATTGTTCTTGCTTTTAGCTTACCATGGATGGCTAATCCACGCCATCATTTACAATCCGAAACGCACCGTTATCGGTCTCAATGCCGAAAGCCGACACAAATGGGTTCACTCCTTGATGACAGTTAGTCTCTTTCATCTCTTCTTCTTGTTTCTCATTACCCATGTTGCGAAATGAACGAGTTAAGCAATGGAATAGCGAAAGAAGAGAAAACGTTTCTGATTTTTGCTGCACGGAACTTATAACCCTAAAATCTGAAATCTGTCGTATCAGTCTATCTAGATTTATTGTCTTGTTATAAGAATTCATATTGAAGATACGATTTGCCTGATTCTCTTGTGATGCATTTGTCTAGGATCCACTTAAGAACGGTGTATTAGCAATACAAACACTAAGAAACAACATGATGGCATCAACACAACTAGCAACCATAGCCATTACTCTAAGCTCATTGATAACCGCTCTCGTGAGCAGCGAGAGCAGTATGTCATCGTCTTCAGACGATGCTTCAATGAAAACACTTCATTTCCTTGGAGTCAAGCTGAGTTACAGTTTCAACCAAATGTCATCGCAGTACTTTGCAGTTCTACTATGCTTCCTTTTGGCTTTCTTCTGCAATATGCAAGCCATTAGGTACTATGCTCATGTCAGCTTCCTGATCACTTGTGCTTCATCTCAAGGGAATGCGGAGAATATTGAGTATGTCGCGAGGCATTTGAATCAAGGAAGCTTGTTTTGGTCACTCGGAATGCGAGCATTCTATATGTCGTTTCCTCTCCTTCTTTGGATCTTCGGTTGCATCCCCATGTTCGTGTGTTGTGTTGTTTTGATATTCGTTCTTTATTTCTTGGATACTACTAGCCATTTCACAAAGGGCAATGAGAATTGCCCTCTCAAAAATGAGAATCACTCTAGGTGAGTAACTCGGTATAGTTTAACTTTTAACTGATATTCCTTTTGATGAACTATACTCATTGTGTGGTTTGGCAGCAGGAGCAATGGAGGGAGCTCGGGTGTGACTTACCCATTGCTCGGAAGCTCGAATGGAGGATGCTGACTGATAGTTTTCAGTTTCATAGAAAGTGATTCCCCTCCTGTAACATAGGGCTTGACTTTGGATTCTTTGAGAGATTCTCTATCCTTTTTGAATAATCAAAAAATGATTCTACATAAGATTCAGGTGCAGCTGTCTATACGTCTATGAAGTGAGCCATATTCAGTAGAAATCTACTTGTACTATATTTTCAGTTCAGAGAAGAATTTTAGTGTTAAACTAGAAACCGGGTGGTAATGAGCAAGGGAAATGTTCATTGCAGTTCCAGGAAGTAGAGGGCCTAGAGAAAGAAATGGTTTGGATGTTTTTCTATGCAAGGCAGGAAAAAACTTTCTACTAGGCATTGACAGCACAAAGGAAAGGATTTTGGGTTGAGTTTGACAAGCAAAAGGTGCCAATGCTTAGCTCAAAATCATCTTCTTGTTCATCAATAAGATGTTAAGATTTTAGAGGTCTAAAATCGAAATCTCACGAAATGAGTTTTTTTAAATAGGTAAATTAGGATCGCATGTATAATGGATTAGATATAAAATAAAAATATGGAATATCTTTTAACGAGTGAACTGCTACTTTCAAGGAGAGATCGAAAACCTCAAATGTGGTTCCTCTAGTTGATCTACCCGAATATAGATATTGGTAAACTTTTGATGCTTGGATGCTAGTATAAATATCGAAAGTGAATAATAGAGATCAAAAAAAGTATAAAAGCAAGCGGTTGTACATGTAAATCGAGAACGCTACGGCAACAATTTTGTACGTATATCACTTTGCAATCCAATTGCTACCACTCATTATATAAAGCACTATGAAATATTATATGAATTACATATATATTATTACATGTGTATATTATTATATTGTATTTAACGTTCATTTGCAATTCAATTGGCCAATTGAATTTGTAATTCAATTCCAATTCAGTTGGTCAATTGAATTTGTGATTCAATTATCGTTTGAACATGCAAATCAATGCTCCGATTCAATATTGAATGAATCCAATCGAAGCCAATTGAAATATCTCTAATTAGGACGGTTGATTTTATTCTGGCTTTCTCTTAGAAAGTCCGTCTTTTATATTGTTTTTGGATATAATTATTTTATAAATAATAATATCTTTTTTCGATTAATATTCATTAGAAGATAACACATTATTATCTAATAAATATATACTCTCATATTATATCGAATATAACGTTTAATATATATATATATATATATATATATATATATATATATATATATATATATATATATATATATATATATATATATATATATATATATATATATATATATATATATATATATATATATATATATCGTCCGT
Source organism: Fagopyrum homotropicum (assembly GCA_033239125.1). Lineage (NCBI taxonomy): Eukaryota > Viridiplantae > Streptophyta > Magnoliopsida > Caryophyllales > Polygonaceae > Fagopyrum > Fagopyrum homotropicum. The sequence goes on from BSWB01000002.1 coordinate 144,167,729, forward strand.
CTCCGGTTTGCCGGCCGATAAGATCTCTGAGATTGACCGGCCAGCTGGGTTGGTTTGGCTATTCTTTTCTATTGAAAAGGAGTCAGCTGTCTGCGCGAGTCACCTTCTTCTAGGCTCCGCTGGACGACACGGCATTCTCGTTAAAATATAGGATAGCACTTTGATAATATTAGTAATATAGTTTATCAATCCAATGGGTGTGACCTCGTTAGACCCGATAATATTAGTAACATAGTTGGTCATGTAAAACACATAAGTCGTAGTTGACTTTTAGCAAAACGTTATGACTACCTAATCTCATCGGATTATATATTCGATGTATCGCCCTATAACATAATTGGTAATTGCACCTTATGGTATGACACAATTCCTTCAATCTCCCACTTATTTTTTACAACAAGTGTGAAATGTTAAACTTTTTTTTCACTTAATATGTCTTAACTTGACTATATGAAAACCATATTTTTCATCAACTATGTTTCTTGAACTCTTGATATCAAACTGTTAGTCTTGATGATTACTATTAATCCATTTGAGCGTGCACACGCATTTTTGACAATTCTTACTCTTCAAGTGACTGAGACACCAATCCTTTAAAAATACATCATGTCATGCATGGAGTATAAGGACATATTTAGTCTTGCAAGACTATAGCTCTCACTCAGATTTTGGCAATCTCAATCAGTGCCTTTATAATTGCTTTTTACAGTCATTGTTTGATAGCGTCAAAGATATACTATCACTTATATGGTAACCATATCGAACTCATGTCTAAGTAATTCACTAATCATGAATGTCTTTGTGACTCCACAATCGGATCATGTGAAGTTATAAAATCTATCAGTATCTATCGACATACATTTATGTAATCGATTAGACATCTCTATGTCCCTATAACACATGCAACCTGTGCTTATCCATCGATCTCACAATATATAGTCTTTTATACAGTCAGTTGTATTCAAGTTAATTACTCAAACTATGGACTTTAAACAATTCTATAATTTCAATTTACTTAATGGGGTTTCATTCATCAAAATTGTTTAGATGAGCCCATTTGTTTTTTTTTTTTGAAAAAACGGAAAGCGATTAGGTTGGTCTATCTCCTAGAGGTAGTCCACCCTAAAGCATCCTTGCGGATGAGAACACGAAGTTCGGGATCGTCATAAAAACAGGTGTTGGGGTTCGATATTCCCAGATGGGTCAGTCGGTCAGCAACACAGTTGGTTTCTCTGAAAATATGTCTGATATGGACTTCGTCAAAGAAGCGGAGATCCAACATGGAGTCGGAAAAATCATCTCGACCTCCCACGGTCAACTCCACAATCCTTGGAGTGCCTTGATAACACACAGATTATCACCATCGATTTTGATCTTTTTGATATTTAATTTGATAGCCTCTTGTAGACCCGATTTGAGAGCATAAGTTTCAACTTTTATTACCGAATTAAAGTTATGTTTTGTTGCATCAAGACTAACAACCTCACCCTTGTGATTCTGAATCACAAAGCCAATGGATGTTAACCCAGAATCAAGTTTAGATCCATCAAAGTTAAGTTTGTGTGAACCAGGTTTTGGTTTATCCCACTTAATATTGTTTTTCTTTCTTTTGGACGAATTAATGTCCTTTTGTTGTTGTTTTAAATCGTAATCGTCTTCATCAATGATATTAGTTTTCCACGTTTGGATTTGGTTTTTAATGAAGCTGATAATCTTATTGTAAGGACCAATAGGCTCATTCCCAAAAATAATTTTGTTTTTGAAGAACCAAATGCTCCACCAGATAGTTGCAAGACAAGAAAACTTGTTAACCCAATTTTATTCTTTATTTCTTGTAGGAGGTCGTGAGCTTTTTTATTAACAAGGCTAATGTTGTTTAGTTCGGTTGATATTGACCTGTCGATTTTGGCAAGGATTTGTTTGCTAAAAGGACATTCAATGAGCAAGTGGAATAAGTTCTCAAGATGGTGGTTGCATAGTTCGCAGTGCCTTGTTACGACAATTCTTCTTTCGTCAAGCTTAGCCTTTGTTGGGATTCCGTTTTGTGATATTTTCCAGAGAAAGTTTTTAATTTTAGGTTGGGTGTCGAGGTTCCAGATCCAATCACATGTATAGTTCGGGGACATGCTAGAATCCATCTCAATCATTTCCGACGCATATTTTGTAGTAAACCAACCATTACTACTACATCTCCAATATAATCTATCTTGAATATCATTCTTTGGTATAATTGTTTCTTTGATTTTTTTCCTAATCTCTGGGTTGATGATGTTTTGTAGCTCATTATCAATTTTGTTGATATCCCATTGTCTCAAGTCGTTTATAAAGTGATTAATCTTTATATTTGTATCAAATTGATTGGTGTTATAGGCCAATTTTATAAGCGGTGTTGTTGTTACCCAATTGTCATGCCAAAAGTTGACGGTTTTACCATTTCCGACCTGCCAAATAATACAATTTTTTAATTCAGTTTTTAGCTTCATAAGGTTATTACATTGCCAAGACGTTGATCCTTTTGGTTGGTAATGAAGAATATTATGGTTTTATAAATATTTTTCGTTTACAATTTTAACCGATATATTATTTGGTTCAGCCAAAATTTTCCATAAGAGTTTCATTTGTAATGCTTTGTTTGTGATTAAAGATTTCCTTAATCCAAGACCACCATTCTTTTTTGATTTACATATTATATCCTAACTGATAATGGGTCTATGTTGGTCCCCTTTGTTCCAAAAGAATTTTTTTTATGTTTTATCTAGCTCCTCTAGATTATGAATCGGGAGCATAAAACTTTGCATGGCAAAGGTTGGTTTAGCCGCCAGATTATGTTTTATGAGAGTGTTCCTCCCTTGTGATAAGGGACTGCTTTCCATTTTGAAAGTTGTTTTATTTTGAGGTTTATGTCGTCACAAGTCTCTTTTGTCACTCTGCCATTGATGATTGGATATCCAAGATATTTGTCGAGAGTAGTGGTATGGTTCATGGCTAGAACATTTTTTAATTGGGCAATATTACTTTCACTAGTATTTTTTGTTGTTTGGAAAGCAGATTTTTGGAAATTAATCTTTTGTCTTGATATAGAGCAATACATTTTCATGATTGCTTTGTTCTTTGACATGAGACCATATTTGCGTTAGCAAAAATGATTATGTCATCATCGAAAGAAAAATGGGATTGGTGTTGCTTGTCTGCACACGGAGAATCCAATATGGTTGTCGTAGTTGTTGCAATCTTCTTGTAGCATTTGTGTTAGGATTTCAGCACCCAGGATGAATAAATAAGGGGAAAGGGGATTTCCTTTACTAAGTTCTTTTTCTGGAAAAAATTAATCAGTTGGTCCATTGTTAACAAGAACGGAGAAAGAGACGGTAGTTATACACTCTTTAATTCACCCCACGAATTTATTATTGAAACCAAATCTTTTGAGGATGTTAATGATGTAGTCCTAGTTGACTTGGTCATATGCTTTTACCATATCTAGTTTGATTGCGGCTCATCCTTCCTTACTCTTTTTAGACCGAAAAGAGTGAAAATTTTCGTGTGCAGTGAGAATATTATCGTGGATTGATCTGTTAGCTACGAAGGCGCCTTGTAGAGGGTGAATGAGTTTAGGCATGATGGTTTCCATTCTGTTCGTGATTATTTTTGCAATAATTTTGTATATTGTTCAGCAAAGACTTATAGGTCTGAAATGGTTAATTGTTGTGGGATTATCCACTTTAGGTATAAGGGCTATAAAAGTATGGTTAATTTGTTTGAGCATTTTTCCGCTTCTGAAAAATCTTTCACTACTTTTGAAACGTCGGTTCCTACAATGTGCCAGTATTTTTGATAAAATCCGGCCGGCATACCATCAGGTCCTGGGGATTTATCACATCCAATATCAAACATAGCATTTTTTATCTCTTCATTAGTGGGGGTTTTGCTAGATTTAAGTTATCTTCGTTGCTAACTTTCTTTTGAATAAGTTGGAGTTTGTCCTCCAATAGAGATTGATCTAGTTAGGTTTTAGAGTATTTTCTCACGAATTCCGTTTTCACTTCCAATCCGATCTCTGTTTCAGAAGATATAGTCGAACCATTTGTAGTTATTAGTTCCTTTAGGTGTTTTCGATTTCTTCTTCCAGTAGCAATGTGATGAAAATATTTGGAATTTGAGTCCATGTTCTTTAGATGTTTGTATTTAGTTCTTTGTCTCCAATATCTCTGGTGAAATGACAATAAACGGTTTTGTTTAGTTAGGAGATTCCTTTGGATGGTTTCTTTTATTTGGTTTAAGTTGTTGGGTCTTGTGCTTTGAATTTCTTGTAGTTGTGATTCCACCTCTTTAAGTTGTTTGAATATGTTACCGAAATTTACTTTACTCCATTCCTTTGCCTTTGTTTTAAGTAGTTCAGTTTTTTTGTGAGTTTAAACATGTCATTTTCGATAAAGTTGGAACGCCATGTTTGTTTTACAATATTCTCAAATGATTTTCGTTTAGTCCACATCATTTCAAATTTGAACGGTTGTGGAGTGTAGTTATCCGTTGACGAAATTTTCAAGGAAATTTGACAGTGATTAGATATAGTGAAAGCATGGTTTTTTGTTTTAAGTTTGGATACCACTGAAGTATTTGATTATGAACCAACACACGATCAAGTTTCTCAAAGATGTTATTCGGGCCATCAAGTTTTTTTCTCCAAGTAAAGAAACTACCTGAAGTTTGGATGTCCTCAAGGTTACACAAATTCTTGAAGTTAAATAGTCTATTAAATCTATTGGTGCTTGTAATAGCTAGGATTTCCGAATTCTAATTAATGTTGATTAACTTAATCCGTGATAGTAATTGACATATAACTCGCGAAGATTTCGTAAGTGTTAAGTATAAGTCCCACCCTTATGTTCCTGGCGTAATTTTGGGCTTATGGTGAAATTTTTACTTTTTTCCCGGGTAATTATTTTTACCCTCCGGTATTATTTGGAGCATTTGGGAGCTCCAATTAATAAAAATGCAGTTGAGAGAAATGATCCGGATTTCGGACATGTCCTGGATATAAAATAACATGGAAAGGCAAAACGGCCAAAAGAGTCGCTATTTCGTTTCTTAACGGCTAAGAAAGACGGCTTAGGAATACACGTTTTTCGAGGCAATTGTGGAATAATTATCCCTACAATATTCAAGATTTATTGTTCCAATTTCGAGAAGTTTGGAGAAGGGGGTTCAACCCACCATTGGATCGGTTAAAGGATAATTATCGACTTCGCTAAAGAATAATTATCGACTTCACTATAAATAGCGGAAAATCGTTTATTAATTCATTTCCTTTCACGTTTCCTCGTAAAAGCTCAGATTTCTCTCAAACTTCAAACTCAGATCTACTCTCCGTTTCTAATCCGATTTCAATTTCGTTTGAGTTTCTGGATTCCTCTCTTCATTCTCTTCATATCGGTACCAAGTTTCTGCATTTCCGAGCAGATGAAGACCTGGTCGAGCATATATGTCACCAGGATAGTTCCATCGCTCAGATTCCGGTGAATTTGATGTTGTACATGCGTAGCCTACGTCGTTATGATTCCGAATCTTCTTTCAGATCGTCAATCGGGTTAGTAACGAATAAGTAATGAATTTATTCGTTTTACGTACTGCGATTTGGCCTAAATTGACCTTAGGCTTTTCAAAATGGATAATTAGAAATTCCATTATGATCATTATAATATTCTGGTGTTATGGGTTGTTTGTTTGATGAAATCTGATGACAGGTGGGTTTAGAAATGACCTGCGGGCAAAACGTTATTTTGGTAAAATTTAATTAATTAGTTAAAGGTTAATTAATTAAATTAGGATTAAATTTGAGAATGAGGAATACTGATTAGATGCATACTAGGTGTCAGAATGAGTTGAGGATCATGACGATGTTATGGATATCGGTTATGGCTTTAAGGTTTAGTATGTGTACGAGTATGAGGATCTGAGGTTTAGATTTCAGATATAGGTTGGTTGTGGTTAGTGAGACGAGTCTCCTAACCTTTGCAGTATGTGATTGTGTGTGTCTTGCTATTGCAGGCGTTGATTACTTCCCCAAGGGGAAGCTGTGACGTGGTACAGGTTACGAGTATATCAGGTAAGTCCATAGGACTTACTTAACATACGGTTGTGGATTGTATGATTGTGATAGTTGTGTGTGTTCATATGATTATGCATTTATAACCTTAAACCGGACTAGGATGACCATTTATTACAGTTAAATGGCCCAAGCGTATTATAACGGGCGGTAACCACCGGTCTCTGATTGCGGGTTAGGAGGAGGTGCTTGGAAGCCAATAGCACAGGGTGGGACGAGTGATGATCACCCCCATGCAAACCTTTGTGTTAAAGGGGAAAGGGACGAGGTTCTTTAGGTTCCCCGTGTTACAAAAGAAGTTGAATTAGTAATGGAATAGCGTAATGAAAGATAATAAATGAATGTGTCAACATTGCATGTATGAGATGTTGACGTGTGGTTGTGCTATTACCTTCATGCTTTTCATTACTGTAGCTAACGGTGTATACCGTGTTGTAGTTGATCTGCAGGTTAGGAAGACTGCAGGGTGAGCCAGATGGTGTGACCAGGCGAGGACTTCTGTACATTAGGATGCGTGGGATATTGGATCTTTTGTATCAGATGTTGTGGTTTGATGTTTTGTACTCGGCTCTGAGTTTGTAAACTCTTTTGATGTATCATATACAACTATTATGTATCTGGTTTTAATCTAGTTGTGTCTTGTTGTAAGATCCAGTGAACTTGTTGTCAGGCTAGGGTCAGGATCCATTGTGAGATCCTAGCCCAATGTGACACTCCAAGTCCCGTAAATTTGGGGTGTTACAGTGCTGATAGGAGCTCCTCCTTGTTTTTCGAAATGTTGCTTAATTTCATTTAGGTCTCCATAAATAATTGTAGGGAGGGGAGAATCTTGTATGAATTTAGAAAGGTTATCCCAGAATTGGTTTTTTGTAGCTTCTTGTGGAGTTGCATACGCAAAGATAAGATTCATCTTATGAATCAAATTGTTGCAAGTAAATTCAACATAGATGAATCTGTCGTTTTTAAAATAAATTTAATTGTTTGGTTTCCAGCTGATACGCTTTCCATAGAAGGCATAAGCCACCAGCCCTACCAATGGCAGGGAAGTAAATCATGTTGTCAAAACCAGCCGAGCTCCAAGATCGCTCATCCGGAGGATTCTCTGATTTTGTTTCTACTAAAGCAATGATGTTGATCTTGTGGATTTTGCAAACCGCGTTGAGGTTTGTCCAGAGGGTACTCCGGCCCATTCCTCTAATGTTCCAAAAGCTTACTATCATTTAAAATGGGTTTTGAGCTTGGTACTTAGGGGGGCCAAGAGGCTTAGTAATCCTATATTCCATAGGGTAGAGCCCAAGAATTTCTCTTTGTTCTTGGCAATTTTAAATTTATTATGGGTCATAGATTGGGATTGAGTGGTATAATCCATAAAGTCAATCTTTCGAGAGACAGAAAGATCAAAAGTTTGGTAGGACGACAACGGCGCGAGTAACTGACGGTAGTAAGTCAAGAGACTAGTATTGTTTTTGTGGGGATTAATCATCTCATCAAAGCAAAGAAATTCATCCGGGTAAAAGGCACGGGATAAAGATAAATCCTATGAGCCCATTTGTTAAATGTAAAATTGATTGGATACTTTATTTAATATTCAACCAATAATCAAATAAGTGTATGAATAACTCATACATATAAATCAAAACATAATGTCACAAAAAAAACGATAAACAAGTTTATCCATCAAACACAAAATCTCAAAAGAACTCTCTAATATGTTGGAACCTTTTGGCTCTAGTATGACTATCATGTTTGGGCCTACTCATGCGTTTTGTCAACGGGACTGCAATGTTATCATTTGTGTGCATTCCACATCTCACATCACCTCTATCAACATAGTGTCGGATAATGTGATATTTCCACTTTACATGCTTGGACTTGAAGCTAGAGCTAGGTTCCTTGGCTTGAGCAATTGCACCGTTGTTGTCACAATAAACATCAATTTCTCTAGAAGTGCTAGGAACGATACCGAGCTTAGATATGAACTGCCTAATCCATACAACTTTCTTAGTTGCTTCTCCAACAACTATATATTTTGCCTCTGTTGTGGAATTTGCTATTGTACTTTGCTTTTGGCTCTTCCAGTTGACTGCTTCTCCATTTAAAATGAAGACGTATCCAAAGTGTGATTCAAAATCATCTTTGTTTATTTGGAAACTCACATCTGTATAGTCTTTGACGAATTAGTCATCATCACCTCCATAAACCAATATATCTTCCTTAGTTCTTCTTAGTACTTAAGGATTCTCTTTGTTGCATACCAATGTGCCTCACCAGGTTTAGATTGATATCTTCTACACATGTTCAAAGCATATGCAACATCTGGACAGATACAAGTCATATCATACATGATAGATCCAATTGCTGAAGCATATGGATTCTTCCTCATCCTCTCAATCTCACTAGGTGTCTTTAGGTCTTGTTGAGATGTGAGCCATGTTGCATCGGTAGGAGTTTATCATGTTGAATCTACCAAGGACTTTATCTACATAAATTTCTTGACTAAAATCAATAAGCTTCTTAGATCTATCTTTATAGATCTTGATGTCTAATATGTATTTGGCTTCTCTTAGGTCCTTTATCGAGAAAAACTTCTTAAACCATTATTTAACAATTATTTTTATATTCACAAGTAAAAAAAAAAAGACAGATCTTCAACTACAATCTAACTTTAAACAACGTGATGTTCAACACAAAACATTTTATTATTATAACAAAAAATTGATATTGGGACAGTGGCAAAAGCCGATCGAACCGGAAATGTAACCAACTTCGAAAAAAAAATATGTTATTAAAAGATTGATAACAAAACACATTAGTATATAAATCATCATATTTCGTGTTTGCAATAATTCTATTTTCATTATTCACACAAACTATATTGTTATTCTTCACATACGCATTTTCACAAGCAGTTTGTGTGCAAACATAAATTGTAACAAAACATGAAACTATCGGAATTGTGGGGTGTTGCAAATGGCCTCAAATTAGCTTGGGAATCTGGTTATCGAAATGTTATTATTGAAACAGATTCTCAACTAGTGACCATTCTCCTTGGGAAAAATCTACCTCGTTGTCAACCACTCTCTAGCCTGGTACATGTGTGTCAAGGCGTTTTGCAAAGAACTTGGTATGTCCAAGTTTGTAATATTTACCGAGAAGGTAATTGTGTGGCTGATTTTTTAGCGAACTATGCTTTTTCTTTTGAACAAGGATTTCATGTATTGTGTGACCCTCCCGAGGGTGTGTTAGATTTAATTGTTGATGATGTAAGGGGTAAGGCTATCCCTCGTGTGATTACTACATAGCCACTTTTTATTTATAAGAAACGCGACTAGATGCGCAGAGACCACGAACTCTCCTTCCTACGCAAAAAAAAAAAAAAAAAAAAAACATGAAACTATGGAGAATCTTGTAGCACAAATTTTTTGCTTTGAACTAAAAAATTTGCTTGAAACTCAAAAAATATGAGGGGTATTATTCGCGTGGTTCAAGATTTCGTTAACGCACAACTCATACGCAATGTGTGACTGTGACGGTCACGCATTGCGTAACCGTAAAAAAAATTTAATAAAAAAAAATTTCCTGACATCACGGTTACGGGTTCCGTAACCGTGATGGTGTCAGAATTTTTTTCTTTTCGGGTTAGAATTCATGTAGAAAATTATCACGGATCCGGAACCCGTAATCATGACGGTTACGGGGTCCGTAACCGTAAATTTTTGATCACGGTTACGGGATCCGTATATGTGGTGCAATAACGAAATATTGAGCCGTGCGAATACGACTTCCAAAAAATATTCATGTTAATATGTACATGTAGAGTCATGTAGAGTTTGAACGACGGTGAAATTGCACAAAGTTTTGTTGATTTCGCATAAATCAATTGAGAAACATAGGTTGGTGTTTCTACATATTGTTTGCGAGAGAGGATGAGTACAAAGAGAGAATAAAATTGTAGAAGCGGTCTCTCATATTGTAAAACCCTTTTCATAACAGATTTCTAAAATTACAAATTAGTGAAATTACCACGACACTTTCATAATTATTCTATAATTAAAAGGACCGATAGATGAGTCAATTATATTAACCAATATATTAAAGTCATTTTTAATTTCTTGCGGTTAATAAAGGTGTCCGTTGAGTATGGCTATAGGCTTATAAAAACCCTCCACTACATGGGAAAAGGCCAACGATATATTTGCTACTTTGCATGGTGTCTGCATCGTGAAAGCACCCTTAAGTGGATATCCACCCGATCTTCTGTACAATGTCCATTAATCTGTCTATATTCATCTTCCTCTCATGCTTACACAAGAAGAATCTAGGAGGAGATCGACTGGAATTGATGAATTGAACAAGATTAACCAAATTTAATAAAACCATGGAAGTAAATCAGCTGGATTATGTGTTGGTTCCTGCAGGATTGTTGTTGCTTGTTGCTTACCATGTTTGGCTCGTTCACGCCATCGTCTACAAGCCCAAACGCACTGTTATCGGTCTCAATGCTCAGAGTCGTCACCAATGGGTTCACTCCTTGATGGCTGTTAGTGTCTTCTTCTCCCATGCATATTCCTTTGCTTCTAGTTTTAACTACGTACTACTTATCATTTCAGGATCCAGTCAAGAATGGGGTGTTGGCTATACAAACGCTAAGAAACAACATAATGGCATCAACACAATTAGCAACCATAGCCATTACTCTGAGCTCTTTGATAACTGCTCTTGTGAGTAGCGGTAGCAGCATGTCGTGTTGCGAGGGTGCTTCCTTGAAAACTCTCCATTTCGTCGGAGTCAAATTGAGTTTCACCCGAATGTCATCTCAGTACTTTGCTGTTTTGCTTTGCTTCCTACTCGCTTTCTTCTGCAACATGCAGGCCATCAGGTACTACGCGCACGTCAGCTTCCTTGTCACGTCCGCTTCGTCTCAAGGGGATATCGAGAAGATTGAGTACGTGGCGAGACACTTGAACCAAGGAAGCTTGTTTTGGTCTCTCGGAATGCGAGCTTTCTACTTGTCGTTTCCTCTCCTTCTTTGGATCTTCGGTTGCATCCCCATGTTCGTCTGCTGTGTTGTTTTGACATTCATTCTCTATTTCTTGGATACAACTAGCCACTTCACAAAGGGTCACGAGAACAATGGAGGGAACTCGAGTGTCACTTTCCCACTGCTCGCAAGCACGAAGGGAGGATGTCCCTTAGAGTTTGCGGAATCATAGCAACCAACTGTAGCTTAAGGATGAAGATTGCATCCTTTTGAGATTCTCTCATAATGATCTAGACAAGATTCAAGTGTAAGAATAGTTACCCCGAGACATGCTTCTTACCTAGCTCTGTGTCCATATCATTATGCAATTAAACCCATCCTGATTCACTATTTTTCTGAACAGGATTTATAGGCTCTTGATTCTTAAATTTCCCTAAATGACCATGCTACTCAGCATGGTTCAGTATAATGCGAAATTTTAACTAATCAAACCCAACCCAGACCAAATCTCTATACTACTCAACATGAAACGTCTCTGAAACGATTTAGACATATCTCTACTTAGTCTGTACAGCGGCACAGTTATAACATTTAATTGCTTAACCAAGTAAGGCTTGCATAATGAATAAATTTGGCTAAACATTGATTTTATAGACTATGAGATGATGGAAAATAAGAATAAGATGGATTAATTCACAATCAGTATTCACATCAAGATGAAATACACAAGTGCTAAAGTTCGCTGTCTAGATGTGGTAAGATAATACCACTACTAGCCAGTACCCTAAAAATAACTGTTCATGGCAGTAGAATGCAGTAAACAAACCTGCATCCTTGCAGATCAGAATGGTTGGGAGAAAACCCGCATTTCCGAACACGGAACTAAAAACTCAACTGGCTTCAACTAGGCCAATGTTCTACTCCAAGCTTCCAACGTGTGAAGCTCCATCCATCTTTTTTGCTTGATTCAAACAGTTCCTCGGTTGTAATCAAGGTGGAACACAGATGTTTGATTGGTGGTTGAATTCGTTTCAGCATGGTTTGATTCATCCAGCATGTTGAAGTATGCATATGGAGCCCAGCCTGATCCAAAAGGAGATACAATTGAGAAGATGTATTCTTTGAAAAGAAGGCATATCAAGTACTCAAATGAAACAAAAGCCATCAAACTTTTACAGCTTTGCAGACATTCAGTGTAGCATGATTGATCGTAAGCATATGCAAATGAGATCCACTACATAAACCTTCTCAAGCATTTGAAATGATCAGCGTGCTTTAAAATAAAATTTCTAATACAAATCACACATATGGCTGCAAATATGGAAGTATATTCGAAGGAAAGATAAAGTGGTAATGAGTGATCAATTACTTTACAAAGTGAGAACTGGGGTGGATGCTCAACCCAAAATTGACTAGACAGAGGATGTGAAAGTGTCATTGTCTATGGAGCAAAACCAGAAAATTCCGAGAAGGCAGTGGCTGAACAGGTGAAGATTCAGCCAAATACAAGGACACCATTGCAGGTAGGTGATGCTGAAATAGGGTCATTCAAGTAACCTCGTGTTCAGGCCATTTATGGGTTAGTAGTTTCAAGAGTTGGTGTTGGTCAACTAACATATTTTCTATTCTTCTGACTTTTACTTGAGTGGGTGTAGAAATTTGTTGTAGGCCAGGCCTAGGCTTGTACCGTTAAGGTTGTTATACATGACCGTAAGAATGAAACGAAGCTAGACACGTATTGTCTCTATACTGTGACTATGCAATGTTAGAAAACTTTGATGCGAAAATGAAGATGATTATCATTTAGAATTGACAGATTTTCTCAGTGAGACTAAACATGCAACATGAACATACCATTATCGTCATGAGGATAGGGGAAGAATTGCAAGTAGCAAAAAGACGCCACGATCGTTCCTGCATGAAATTACACGGGCCTTAATATCATAAAACTACTATATTTACAGACTTTCAGCAATAGCTTCCAGTTGTCAACAGTTAAAAAAACTCAAGAAGCAACAGCATCCAATATACAGACCTAAAATTGCTCCACCAAATACATCTTGCCAATGATGCCAATAGTCATCTACCCGAGAAACCGCAACAAGTGCAGCAACTAAAAGAGGAAGTACAACAAGACAGAGCTTCGCAACGTGGCCCTTACCATCAAATACTCGAATTTTTCCTGACAAATACCAAGCAAGAAATACCATACCAGCAAAAGACCCTGCATTTTGACAATCTATCTCAATAATTGACATAATTATTTAATACGCTACATGATGATTAATAAGTAAAATTTGTGACCCAACTTGAGGGTGGGAATAAAGACTCCAACCTAAGTACCATGAACATGGAAATATTAGTTGAACCAATATTACCCATGGAGAAAGTTGATGACAAAAAGTATAAACTTTGAAGCCATTATTTTGTTTTATGGCAACGCCCCATACAAAAAATCATGTCAATCCCATAAATGATACAGCTCTACCAAGTCAGAGAGCAGAAATTAATGAAAGAGAATTTGTTTCACCTTCATTTTATTATCCTGCAGTATCTTCACCACAATAACGAACAGTATGTATAAAAAATAAGTTTTAAACCATTAGAAAGTAACATACATGAAGTATGGCCACTTGGAAAACTTTTGTGACCTTCCTTTATAACCTTTGGATCTCCATTGCACAGCACACCCTTGGTTACTGGATCAAAAATCTGGACAACGGATGTACTTAATGGTGTAAACAACTAGTCAAACTTGTCCCAACGTTAACAACATCATGACAAAGATTATACATACCCCTGTTCCATTTGGAAAACACCGCCAAAAGAAATCTGGGCGTGGCCTCCCAACGCCATCTTTGATTGCATCAGTTATAACTCCCGTAATCAAGACGGAGTACAGAATTCCTAGATGTTTGTTACATCCTTCAGTATGGTGTCATCTTAAATCCACATTAAAAGGGGCAAAAAAAGAAAACAACCTAATAGAGCATGATGCATATCATAAACATCTCTTCTCCTCAAGTAGAAAGCACTGAAGATCACAAGAGGCAGCACAATACCGATTATCTGTCATCAAAACAGAAAGCAAGATATACTAGATGCCCAAAGGCTCATATACAATATCAAGGAAGTGAACAAAACCACAGAAGTCAAGCACATACTGGAACAGCCCAAAAGGGAACAGTGTTAGGCTTCAACGGGTATGATAGATCTGTCATCATATCTTTACCAACAAAGCGGTGAAACGGCTCTATAACATTCAGGATTATCTCTATGATCATCAACAATAAGAGAACTATCCAATCGTGCATATGAAACCTGGCAACTATGACGCCATGAGACTGAAAAGTGTGAGCGCCCAGCTGAATCTCTGGCATATTGAATCTTACACTGCAAAGAGGGGGAAATAACAATTGAATGATCTAGAGGCAGACGGACCACATGGGTTAGAAACAAGGAACGACAAACTGTGGGTGATCATTGATCAACCCGATTCACATATATTGAACAGATGAAGAGAAATATAGATGAAAAAAAATGAAAGAAGTAACTGCAAGTCTGAAGTACACAGATTCTTTTATAAAACTTAAATATTGAATTTCTCTCTGTCAAAAGTTGTTCAACTTAAAAGTCCAATTACAATGGTCAAGTGTAGGCCAAAGATAGACACCAACAACCACATATGCATGCAGGAAGTAGTTGGTAAAACAAGAGACATTTCAAATTTTAGTATTTACAAAATGGAGAAACCCTCTTCAGCAAAACAAAAGTCATTTATCCCGCTTAGCTAATAATGTTATAGTAGTTGCAAGTCTGTATTCCAAATACTATTTGGCGGAGGGCGTTATGTGAACGATGATTTGGGACTGGGGCTTAAATTTGGGTCACGCAATGGGGTTGTGGAGATAATATAGCCCCCACGGTAAGGTATAAGATAGAGTTATTGTAAAACTCAGGATACTATATGGCGGAGGGCGTTTCTTGTACTCTTTGTTACAATGAAAAACAAATTTTAGTTTCAGTTTTCTCTCTTTGAGAGAAATTGTTACAATGAATACAGAACCCTAGGACTTTCTTCTTTATCAGTTCTGGAAGAATTTGATCACATCTTCATTATCTAGAATAAATTAAAGCTCTAAAGTAAGAACAATGAAATAGATTAACATATGCTAGACCTCTTAACATTATGCCTGACAAGCACTCAGTTTCCGGACAAATCCATGCATAACAAAATTCAAAAGAACAGAAAAGACCATAATCTCATATCAAATTCAGTCCCACACAAGAACAAAAAATTTTCCATTATCAGCACTCTCCCAAAGAAACATAACACAGCAGACATTGAACAAATACCGAGCGTGCAAAAATACTGACGTTATCCAGGATACTGCAAAACTGGTCATAAGCCAGTTCATAAAAAATAGTGAAAGAAATCCCTCAATTGAACGCAAAATCCAACAAAAGGTCCAAGTTCAAGCAAACGAAACAAAAGCTAGACCTAATATAGAAACAAAATGAATATCGGTAATGTAAATCTAATGAAAGTTGAGGAAATTCATGGTGTCAGAAAGAAATTATGAACAGTTGAGAAGAACCTGAATTCAAAGACCACTAGCTAGCCAAGAGTGGCTACGACGATTACAGCGCGACGCAGTAGCGAACAGATGATACAGAGATAACAAGGATGATTTCGCTGGCTTCTTTTCGTCGTCAATTCCCCTTCAGTATATCTCAATTATTTAACTTTCCTAAAGCAGTTTTTTTTAATTTAAAACAAATGTAAATTTAGCCTTTAGAAGGAAAAAGATAAAAGAAAGGTATGTTTTCTTATTGAATGCTAGGCTGTCATTTGCTCCCATCTTTGTTACAATTATTTTGTACTTGTTGTTCAAATTATATTTTTGTTGGTAATACTTCAAGAAATGTTACGTCTTATGTCACAATTATTAGGCGGTGAAATTAAAATTTTTAAACTTCTTATAATGATAAAATTATAAATAATTTCATTTAATCGTGTTTTATAAACCTGTATTTTTTATTGGAAGAATTTGACATACTAGGCTTTTTTGAGTTTTTGTTTAATAAAGTGTACTCCAAATTTTTTACCACTTTCATTTAATAGTAGTTAAAAATGATTAACCCTCCTATTTAGAAAGAAATAATAAATGATGTTTGTTATTTGTTATATAAGTATAAGTTTTAATTTTTAATTACTGAATTTGTTTTCTTTTATTATTTTTCTTGCCTTTTTTTTTTTTGTAATTTTCTGGACTGAATTTCTCATACCGGAATTATCATACCGAAATTATCATACCAGAATTTTCATACCAGAAATTATTATACCAGAAATTTCATACCAGAAATTTCATACCAGAAATTATCATACCAGAAATTATTATGCCAGAAATTAGATACCAGAATTTAGATACCAGAAATTATATACCAGAAATTAAATACCAGAAATTAAATATCAGAAATTAAATACCATAAATTATATATCAAAGATTAAATACCAGAAATTTGATACCAAAACATTAATAAAAAAGTTGCTTTACTTTGGCGGACGACGGGGATATCTTGATCTTAATCCGATTTTGCAATCTTTCATTACTGTGAGTTGGTGAAGAATCTGAAGTCATTAGTGTGGATTGGTTTTAATAAATTTTATACCATAAATTTTCATACCAGAATTTCATCATAGTAGAATTTCATCATAGTAGAATTTCATAATACCATAAATTTTATCATACCAGAATTTCATAATACTATCATACCAGAATTTCATAATACCATAATTTTTTATCATACCAGAATTTCATAATATTTCGTACCAGAATTTCATAATACCATAATTTTTCATCATACCAGAATTTCATAATACCAGAATTTTTCATTATATCATAATTTCATAATATTTCATCATGACAGAATTTCATAATACCAGTTCACTAGAACTATACTCATTTGCAATATTTTAGTTCTATTTCAAGAAAGTAGCATTGATTATCCATTAGTGATCCAACACATATAAAAGCAAAAAAAGGTACTCAAACAACTCTATAATTTCAACAACAATTCGGTGCAAAACTACCATATCGAGCTTATTCTCCTTCTCCCAAGCAACATCGACTTCCTTCATCATAACCATAGTCCTTTAACTCCTTCTGAAATCCGGGTTCAGCTAAGCATTTCTACAAACACCTTCAAGGCATTTCAAATCCTATGAAATCTGGCCATCAAATTACCAGTTTTCATACTCTTATTATCCTATTCCAATTGAGCCACCTTGTTCTCCAACTCATGAGTGTAAGCCTAGCAAATCACAAAAACCATACAAATTTCATTACAGAAAGAAATTGAATGATGAGGAAGCGATTGGTATCCAACCTGTTTCCTTAAACGCGAGCGTGCAACAAACTCACGGTTCTTGATCATCCTCCTTTGCCTCTTTTGCCTCTTCTCAACCACAACACCAGAAGCTTCCCTCTTCCTCCCTAATGCATGTGTATCCGACATTGATGAATCCGAGTAAACTGAATGCTGAGGCAGCAAATGGTATCCATTGACTATTTGAATCAACCGAAACTCCAACTCTCTCTTCCACTAGCAGATCCTCTGGGAGAGTAAAACGATTCCTCCTCATCCTTCTGAGCAGCAGAAATCCCCTCCAGATTAGGCCGCAAACTCTGGCGAGCAAGCGACGGGAGAGGCTGAAGCTCAAGCGAATCCATCTTCCTCGGCTCAAATCGAGCAACTCCTCTAACACCTCCCTTGGCAGCAGCTCCATTGTTTCCAGCTCCATCAACGCCTCTAGAGTTCACCAAAGTACCAAGATAAAGAAACTCGGAGCTGTTATTGGCGCTATTCCTCGGCCTCTTGGGAGGAACAAGTGGCGTAGGGGTCTCCGGAGGGCGAGTACGGTCAGATCTAGAAACAGTAGTAGAAGATTTAGTCTCATCCTCACGGCGGCGACGGCGGCCACGGAAGTAGAGGAAAAGGGAGAGAGCAGCGATGGCTACGGCGCATACGGAGAGGGCAACAATAACGGCAACGAGAGCAGGGGAGACGTGCTTGGCGGCCACAGGAAAGGGAAGAGAGGAGAACAAACTTACTGAATTAGGGTTTCATTAGTGATGAACGGTTAAAAAAAATAGAGGGGTATATTTACTTAATGAAAAATAAAAAAAGTCTATTTACTATATCTAAAACTTAAAAAAGACTACTAACCAAATTTGCCCTTTTTTATTTAGATATCATCTATTTTAAGTTTTCATTGATTAGGCATATATTAAAAAATTATTTAATTTACTAATAGCTTGATTGATTGAAAAGAATTTTTAAACTAAAAAATTATTAATTATAGATTTTTAAAAAAAACTTTTTTACAAAAAAAATTCATGGCAAGAAGATGTACAATACATGTCATTAGGGCAATTATCACTCGTATAACGTAGAGACCCAGTAGGGATTGATCCAGCTAAAGACTGTGCAACCTTATTACAATGAGAAAAGAAAATAAAGCGAGAAGAAACAATATCATCAATAAGGACACCATGTGGAGATCGAGTCGTAGTAAAATTTACATCCATGAACAACATAAAGAGAATTTCAAGCTCTAAATTGCATCTACTACACCATGCATTAAGCACAATCCTTTTAAGAGCTGGGTTTACTACCACAATAAGAGTATTGGTACCTAGTCTCCACAAGAAAAAGGAGAATCTTCCCAAGAAGCTTAATGATAGAAATATGGGACGATCTAGATTGAGGAGAAACTTCAACTAGTTCTTGATCGTTCGAGTTGGATCAAACGTAGAACTTGAGCAGCGAAAACTTAGAAATGGATGCGGAAAGCGTTCGGTTGATCCGATCTAGTTAGATCGAATCATCCACGAAGTGAAATAGATATGAGTTGATCCTTCTGAAAGGATCCTCAAGTATGAAGGCTTGAATCAAAGACTATATCCAAGATAAAAATCAAAGAGGTCAGAAGAAGAGGTGATGCCCAAACCAAGTATGAGGGATTTTCCTTCACAATATTTGGATTCAACTTAGACATGTTTTACAAATGAGTCAAACATCCCCTTTATATAGTGGATGTGATCATACAAAGAGTCGGAAATTAAATGACGGATTAAAGTCGGAATTTAAGGTTCTAAAATGAAAGGTTCTAAAAGTACGAAAGGTCGGAATTTAAGTCACGGAATTAAATTTTGGAATTAAAGTTCCAAATATAAAAAGTATATTACGAAGTAGCCAAAATATTTAATATGTCTTCAAAATGGGCAAGCTCCGCTTGCCGGGTTCTTCTAGCAAGAAACACGGATGGCATCGCCATCCGAGTCATATTATTCTCCTCTTCTTGGTTGTGAAACATTCCCGTTTCACCTTCAGGAAAGAAAGAAGTAACTTTGGGAACATGACCCTTGAAATTCAGCACCGGATGCATATTGTCGGAGTCGGGCGGTTTGGACTTTTAGTCTTTTAAAAGGGCGGTGGGGCCTCCAAGCTTGTTGACTATGGCGACAAGGTGCCGGAAAGAGCACCGATATTAGATTAATTTCTGTTGATTTCAGTTGATGTCACTTCTCCTCGCTCATCGATCCAGGCTTCTCCTCCTCTAGAGATTGGTCAAGACCCTATTGCACCAATAGGTCTTGAATCGTACTCTACCACAAAGTGAAGTTGATCTTCTCGTCAAATAGTGGAATCTCGAACGCCCTTATCGCCATCACACCAATACGAGATTTTGTTAGCAACAAAGTTTACCCGATCACCACCACCGTAACCTTCAACTCTGTTACTAGTTGTTGGGGAAAACCGCGCGTTCCCCGACTCTCACCGAGTATATACATAAACAAGTATTTTGTTGCGCACTCAAACTCGTGCCACCTCACTTTTTGTATAAGCCTTTTTGATCGAAACTTCTGTCTTTCTTATTACATTATACAACACCATACAAGGCTATTTGTAGTATGTAAATCTAAGATGATGATTACAAAACTTTCCCTAATAATCTAGATAAATTTATATTGCTCAAGCATATTTAAATCATTTAGCTTATTGTACTTTCTAGATTATTCTAGCATATGCAGAAGAGTTATACTAATAATAATCAGCCAATTACTTAATAATCCAAATATGAATGAGCCCATCACTGTTTTACCTTTTTTTCAATTAAGTAAGTTTCTGACCTTCCCAACCTTTATCAATGGCTTCAGAAAATCTAAGAGTTTCTTGTTATCTCTAGGAGGCCCTCCTTTTTCGTGTTGAAAGAGTATCTAGTTAAAATCTCCAAACACAACAGTAGGGCTATCATACACAACCCTTACAATTTTCATAAGGTTTCATGTTTCATGTTTTTGAGAGGCCATGGGATAGTCATAGATTCATGAATTAGATGACACCAATTAGCACCCAGAAAGGTGAACTTTTGTGCAGTTTTTACTTTTGAATTCATCGCCAACAACGGCCATTCACTGAGATTATCTAGATAACAAAAAACATTATCGAATAATATTGAATTGAACAAAAACAAACGATAAACAAAATAAGAACATGGTAGAATAGCTAAGAATGAAGTTAATAAGGAGATAAGCAATGGTATCATATTTTGAGAAGGAATGAAGGGGCGTATATAGGTGGTAGAGAATAGTTTAGGTTAAATAGATAAAAAAAAGGGTTGATAGATGTACCGGCAAAAATCTCTCTTAGTCACCCCAACTACACACTTCGCGTGCGTAGTTGATAAGGTCCCCCAACTACGCATATGGGATGCGTCGTTGGAGTCCATGAAAAAAAAAAAAGAAAAAAATATCAACTACGCTTGTGGGGAGCGTAGTAGTAGTTCTAAATCAAATTTTTAAATTTTTTTGGAACTCCAACTACGCCACAAGCGTAGTTAATATTTTTTTTGGAACTCCAACTACGCTCCCACAAACTTAGTTTATATTTTTTTTAGCAACTATTACTACGTTCCCCATATGCGTAGTTGAAGACCTTATCAATTATGCACGAGAATTACGTAATTATGGTCACTACTAGATATTTTGGCCGGTACATTTAAAATTTACGTAAATAAAAAGATGAAAAATAAGATTGTTTAAAAATATTTGCATATCAAGTTGTAGAGATACGATAAAAAAGAGAGACGAGTCATGATCTTTAACTATTAACTAAATAACATATTTCTTTTCAAAGATAGCGTAATCATAACCTCTTTAAAGATCATAACTTCTCTTTTTAAATCACACCAAAAAAAAAAATAACTTCTTTTTAAAAATATTTGTTTGAGTAGTTATTTAAACACGTAATTACTAACTTCTAAAAAAAATTTAGGACTTCGAAAAACGTGACATTTATATATGACAAAAAAAACTCATGCTTTAATGGATACAATATAAAAAATGATTTACCTTTTTAACGAATACTAAATTTTTACAAGATAAACCTTAATTTATATAATATTTAATTTCTTATATATGAATGATATGTAATTTTCATATACTTGAAAATATTCATTGTTTCAAATGGGAATACATATTTTCCGCACTAGTTTTTAATATATTTAAATTTATTGATAATATTTATATATAATAATGTTATTAATATTATTAACAATAACACCTACTATATAATACTAAAACAATAGTGAATAAGACCATTTTTCACCTCTTTTACCACTTGACAACATCATACATCGATAATATGTCATGTCACATTTTGTCAAGTGCTATTGTCATAACAAACTGCATATTTGAAAATTTTGATCATGAAAGTTTGTTTCCAGTTTTGATTAGTTTATTTTTATCTTCAGTCAAATCTTTATGGAACAATTTGGTTTATTAGGCTTTTTCTAATTTTGTATTTAGTAAATGTACCCTTAAGAGAAGAGTGTGTAGAGTTTGGAAATAAATACAAAAGGTTGGGGTATATTTATTTAATTGAAACATTAAAAAGCCCAGTTACTACTATAAATTTTCAAAAAAGCCTAATTATCAAAATTGCCCAATCTTTATTTTGTACTACATATGTTTACTTATTGTTTTATACTATAAATATGCAATTTAATATGTTAAAGGTATAAATATAACTTGATTTTTTACCTTTATTATTATATTATTAAAAAATAATACAACAATTATTAAATAACTTATATTAAAAAGAAAATTATTTATTCATAATTTAGAATAAATATTAAATCAAGTTATGTGCAGTGTATACTAGTTAACACTTTATACTCAACCTTTTATATTGGGGGTTGACGATGTAATTTTAATTATTGATATTTTTATACAATTTTGTTATTGTTTTATTCTAAATTCACAGTTTTCAGATAAATTTATGTAACGCCCGTTTATTGGGTGCGCTCTCGATTTTTTTTATTTTTCATACTTCTATTGATATTTTAAAAGCCTAAAAATTTTTACGAGTATTATTACGTCGTAAATAAAATTTTACGGGTATATATGTATGTATCAGTATATTTCATATTCATATATAATCCGTTTTAAATTACTATTTTAATCTCGTACATATTTTACGAGAACGATTCTATATTGACAATCATACTATTACAAGCACATTTACATTTTTTTATATATTTTCCGCAAATTATTTTTACGGAAAAGTTCGGAAAGTTTTCGGATCCGGTATTTTTAAATCGAGTATATATCGTATTCAGTTTATTTTGCTATTTTATTTATTTTAATTTCCTTTTTTTTTCCCTCTCTCAATTGGCTGGTGAGCCCGACCTCTCACTCCCCGACTCCTCGTTCCCCTGCAAGCCTCCTGTCACTCGGGATTCAACTCAGCTATTCCTCACGCCAGCCCCAACCTTTTAGTCTCACCCTCCATCTCCCTCTCACTCTGCAACCACCAGATGAGCAACCTAAACCCCCCTTTTCTTCCCTAGCCTCGCCGCCACCGGCGTGCTGCTGCCGTCTTCAGTCCAAGGAGAGCAACCGGAAGCACCACCCCTGCAAGCTCCTCTGTCTACGTTCTCCCTGCGTTGCCTTCCTCTCCCTTCTTTCCTCTGGTTTTTCTGGAAGAAGTCAGCCTCGCAGCAACCGACACCTTCTTCCCTCGTGACCGCATCTCCATCGCCGGGGACAGCGGCCGCCTACACCGGATTTGCACTGCTGAGCCTCATCGAATTCCACCGTCGACGGATTTGGAATAAACCTAGTGAAGCAGCACATATATGCGCTCTTATCCGAGTGTCGCGCTGAAGGATGGAGTTTGAACCAAGCCGCCGGAGACGAGGCCAGTGCTGCTGCCGACGAGCCTAGAAGAGATTCGCCGGAGGACTGCTTCACGAACCGCCTCCGCCTTCCTCGACCGGGGCTAATGTCGACCATGAAACTTTGAATCGGCCTTCACCAGATCCCCTCCGTCCTCGCCGCCGGGCTGCCTTACCGACCGCCGGAAAGAGTCCGCCTTTCCACCCTCGCCGGCCTTCGGACTCCGCCGGGCATGGAGAGGCCTCAGCCGCCGCCGCCGCCCTGTTTTCCCCTTTTCTTCAAGCGGCTGTGTAGGCTGTGTATCAGCTAAAGAAACCCTTTTTAGGGCATTTCCAATCAGCACCCCCCTTATTTATGGTATATTACATATTAGAACCCATCTTTTGTATTTACATATTTGACCCAACTTTTTGGAATTGAACTTTATGCCCCTGCTGGAATTATATACAGATTTTGGCCCTAGGTTTTATTTACGGAAGATGACCCAAATTTCTAGAGTTGTATATTGTGTCCGGAAAATGTATTTACGGTTTTTAAACTTGGGATTTACTTCGAGTTAAATTCTTATTTATATATACTATATATTGGGACCTTGTTGGATTAATTTTGTTTTATGGGTCAAGATTTTAATCAATGTTTTATGACCAAGTTTCTTGTATTGTACTTTTACCCCGGAAGGGAATTACGGGATTTTAAAGTTGACGTTTGAAAAACGAGTTTTACCTTTGAGCTATATATTATATTTTTTTTAAAAATCAAATTTAGCATATAAGCTAAATTTCCTTAGCTTTGATCTTAGGTCCGGAAGCGCCCGGTATAGACCAACGAATCCATTCTCCACATCCGTAGATCGTCCTCCGCCATCGACATTATGTGAGTACCTCTTCCTTGTTTTAGTTATGTTTAGTATTAGTATCATGCTAGGTTGGATAATCTAGCATATCTTAGAGTGAATACCAAGTAGTGGTTATGGACCTGAGATGAGTTTTGTGGATTGTGAAATGTTGTAAGACTTGAGGAGTTGACATTATCTTGTGAGTTTGTTTATGGATTTAAGTTGTATGTTGAGTTTGTGAGAAATTAGGAGTTGAGGTTGTATGATTATGGAGGTTGTGGACTAGAACGAGAGTATCCTAGTGGTGTGGAAAGTTATGATCTTGTGAGATCCGAGGGTTTAGAAGTCTTAGGACTTCTAGCTTCTATTGAGTGTGATGTGAGCATGAGGGATTCTAGGATGCGGTCCTAGAATTGAGAGTCAAATGGTCTTGCGTAGATCATTTGTATAGAAGTCTAAGACTTCTATTGTGAGTGAGTTGTTGTTGATATAATTATCTTTTTGTGAGCAGGTTATGGGCTTCCACCCTAAGGAAGCGAGAGTGTTGCGAGTTGAGTGTGGTGACGAGGTAAGTCTTCGGACTTACTTAGCTCGTATTCCTTGTATTAGCATTGATGTGTGTTTGGTGGTGTGTGTTTATTTTTTTTATAACAACTAAACCGGAATTAGGATTACCGACCTTTATATTATTTTGGCCCAAGTGTATGATAACGGGCGGTGACAACTTGCCTGGCTCCCGCGAGAGCTAGGAGGTTCTCGGCGACTATCCCGTGCTGGTAGACGGTCAGATGCATCAGCACCATTCCATGCCGGTAAGTAGGGACCGAGGCGAGTTTCGGTGACTCTCGTGTCACAACCTAAGTTGAATTAGAACGGGATATGACTTAATAATAATAAGATAATAAACCGGACTTGTGTGCTTTGGAGTGTATTGGGTGTTTATGATGATTGACTTGTGTTTGTGCCTTTCACCTTGATTCTAATGCTTCGAATATTAGCTAACGGTTTTATACCGATTGTTGTAGATTGTCTTGCAGGTTAGGAATGCGGCCGAGAGATCCGGAAGAGTGGGCAGCCGGGGTTCCGTACATTTTAGGATTGGGTTTTGGTTGGAGTCGTGTTTGAGTTTTGTTTTCATTATATATTGTATGCCGCGCGTATGTCATTTGGTCTTTCGGTTGTATCTCGGCTGAAGTCTTTGGTTTGTATAGTTTTGGGTTCATTGCATTGCATAAAATGTATTTGGTTTTGGCCTTTATTTGTGCCTTGTTGCAAGATCCGGTAAAATTGTTGTCAAGCTAAGGGTCGGGACCCATTGTGAGGTCCCAACCCGTAGCATCCCGAGTCCCGCGGATTCGGGGTGTTACAAAAGTGGTATCAAAGCCCTAGGTTGACAACAATGGCACTCGCAATCTTATAAAGGCCGAATAAGGAATAAACAGAACCCCACGGGTTCTGAGTTTTTATTTTCAAAATCACATGCATAAGTCGGGGTAGAATGTACGGACCACCACTCCTTCCGCGGATCTCGAAAGCTTAGTTTATTGGATTTTGATATGTATATATATGTATATGTAGTAGTATATGTGGATTGTAGTTGCATGATGGACGTGATTATATGTATAATGTATATGTGGATGATAATATATGCTTTGGACTTGTTACGTATAGTAGTGGCATGGCCTTATATAGATATATGCTTATATATGTGGTATGATAGGATCTGATTAGCTTTTGGACCTTGTATTGTTGTAATGGGTTTCTGGATATGTTATATTAGTAGTAATATGGACATATGACCTATATAGTCGTTTATGCGGATTCTTATTATATATAGTAGTAGATAGTACGAGACCTAATAGAAAAGATGATAAGTATAGTATCATCACCTTTAAAGACGATGTGGTTGGCTTGAGATAGCGTTCATACGTGAAGGAGTACCCTCAAATATCGAGTTGAACATTTCGTGTTAACGAACACAATGGTGTTCTTGGATTCCTTTAGAAGGATGTCGAAGAGGAGGATTAGTAATGACATAAACGAAGGACGAACAAGTGGGAGGAAAATCCGAGACAACTTAAGAGAAATCAATATGGAAGTGATACAAGAAAAGGGAGCGACATTAAAGTGTGGAAACGGTTCTAAAGAACCATGATCGAACAACGAAGAGACCAATGAAGATAACAAACTTAAGTTATCAACCAAGAAGGATGCGAGTGAAGACTAACTAATGTCAGAATATTTGAGGGGTGCATTTGCAAAACGTTATGAAGAGCGGTTAGGCCAATAAAGGGGACATATGACACGAGAGAGCTGGGTAGGTATGGTTGTCTTACAGAAGCGGAAGGAAGAGAGGAGCGTAGAAAGAAATAATGGAGTTTAAGGCAAAGTACCCCGAGGAGGGTAGCCTTCATTAGAAGGGTAACATGAGAAGTGTAGTAGAATAATAAGTCGTTGACTTCGGAGAAGGTCAAATACAAGTTAATCGGTGACAACTGAGAACGCACAGATGCGTGTTGTCTATTTGTGAGCGTAGAGGGGATGAGTAAACAAGACTACTAGAACATAGAGGATCGGCAACAAGAGCTTAGAGTATTCGCGGTGGATCAATGTCAATAATAAGGTAGTACATCAACGGAAGCGCATTTGTCTTAAAATCAAATAATATTGAATGACTTCAATCAAGTAGTTGTTATAGACCTCCTAGGGGAGGATAGAGATGACCCTTTGCGACCTTCTTAGGTCATGAGAACGGCATATGGGAGAATGACCTGGGTTAGAAATTTTTTTTTAAGGTTTGATCATGGTAAAGGGAACTAACATATCAAGAGGAAGGTGAGGTCTTCATTGTTGTTGTACAAAAGGGAAATATATAAAGAAGATGCATAGTATGTTCGTTCTAATGAAATGTATTGAATGATTTTGCGAGAAAAAGTTGATTCAAATGTTTCAAACTCACACGAAAGAGCCACGGTGGCTATGGCGTGAAAGAGACCAAATTAGGGCAACACTGCAAGTTGAGAGGTTATGATGTTAGCGTTTAGTGAAGTAATGGGTGGATCTTTTAGTGATTGCGGTTGGGGAATTCTGCCTAAAGGCATACTGTCACAGTTGTGAAGTTGCTCATAGAATACCAAGAGATGCATAAGGTGACCAACAAGAGTAAGAGAAGATTGAAGTTTTGAAGTTTGATGTCGATATGATACGTACAAGAAGTACATGAAAGATCGAGGTTAGAGCCTTTGTGGTCGTTTGACGTTACATAAGAAAGTGAAGTGTAAATTTCTACGCCTACTTGAAGAAAGGATGTCTTTGGTGAAAGCTGATGTAGAATACGGATAAATCCTCCCATATGTTGGAATGTCAGGGAAAGCAAAGAAAATAAGGTCAATTTTTTTTGAAGCACGGTTTAGTCCTACAGTTTGGACCCTTATGGTTGCCCCATAAGTGAGAAACCTTAGACGATTTTTACAATCGTGCCATCAAAGAGGGAAAATGGGATTAAGATAAAAAGAATACTTAAAATATAAAGCTTCAAGAGTCGGAAGACTCGAGCAAGTTCCTTGAGTTCTGGAGATGAAGGATCTTTAAAAGAGGACGGTGAACATAGTAGTTACAAAAGGAACAATACACGTGTTCAAGGACGTCACACCAACCGGTCGAGGTGGACCACTTGTCAAGCGTTCAAACTAGGTGGTGTCGGTTATTACGATATGTGATGGGTAGAGAAAAGATGGAACTTGAGATATCACATATTCCATTATTCCAATACGTTAGAATGTGGATTTTTCCACTAAGGTCAAGCTTGATGTAATTCCGATGTCTAAGGCGTCGTATGGAATAACACTTGTGCAGAGACATGAGTTGTGGAAGCAAGTGAAGGAGCAAATGGAAGAACTTAGTGATAAGATTTCTTTAAAATTAGTGAAATGATATGGAGAACTCCGAACGTTATATCAAGAGATTTGTAGAACACCAAAATTGTTGTGAAGAAGACAAAAATTCTCTCCATTTGAACATCGATTACCGTGAGTCGAAGGACAAGTATTCTATACAACGAATGGATGATCAACTCGATCGGTTACAAGGGTCGGTAGTCTCTTATGAGAATGATTTAAGGTCTGACTGTCACCTATTGGGAATTCGAGTGTACAACATTTTGGACCAATCAGAGTCACTACGAGTTGTAGTTATTCCATATATGCTTACTGATGTCCGGATGAAATATTTTGGATCTACTCTTGAAAAAGAGAGATGCATGACAAGTTATCTCGGGATGGTAAACCCCGAAATATGTGGAAGAGGTTACAAGTTTTCTTGGATGTGCTGAATTTTACCAGATTTGTGAAGAGAGAAGTTGTATAATACCAATTATGGTAAGCTACTCCGGATGACAATGAAGTATTGAATGAGACAAAGAATTGGAAAAGATTTGTTGAGAGTTAAGAGGGGATTCATTGGTGCAACTGTTTTGATTTGCCTTGACGTATTATGGGTTTGTAGTGTACAAGTGATTCTTCAAGACTACGTCTTGATCGAGTATTGAGGAGCGGTGTATAAGTAATAACATACAGGTCTTGTTAGTAGAAGTAGTATGGATTAAAGTATTTCCTTCGTTACTTAGAATTACAACAAGAGTTGAGGAGACATAATGTCAGGTTTGGTTTGACAAGAACCAAAGCCAGCAGTGTAAATTGGAAGTTCGATCTTCTTTGGTAGAGAAATCAAAGGGAAAATAATGGATATGCTGCATTGAGAGAGACCCGAGAAGGAAGTTGAGTTCCGATATATCGGACATTTGTGAGATGTTAGCGCGAGTTGGGTTTCATGTGTATCAATATAAAAAGTATTGGTATGACTCGAGAAGTTTACCGGTCTTGATGAGTTAGTGGCGTCGTAGAACCAATGAGACTAATAGAAAGTCGGAGGATAATATCTTTAGTTCAAGTTACGCTGAGTTAGTAGCATCGATAGGATCGTTGGGTTAGACCTAGTTCTTCCCTTGGTTGAGTTATGTATATGTGTGTTGTTATATGTTGGTTGGGCCCCATGTGGGAATGCGTTTTACGACCGGTTATATATATATAGTGCGATGGTAGTTGGAGTAGTTTGTGTAGGTAGATTAGAAGGTCTAAGCCTTCCTAGTTTGAGAGTTCATACCTCGGCCCTAGGGACCGAGAAGTTCGGCGTATAGCCAGTTTCGGGACGAAACTTGTTTTTAGGGGGATCTAATGTAACGCCCGTTTATTGGGTGCGCTCTCGATTTTTTTTATTTTTCATACTTCTATTGATATTTTAAAAGCCTAAAATGTTTTACGAGTATTATTACGTCGTAAATTAAATTTTACGGGTATATATGTATGTATCAGTATATTTCATATTCATATATAATCCGTTTTAATATACTATTTTAATCTCGTACATATTTTACGAGAACGATTCTATATTGACAATCATACTATTACAAGCACATTTACATTTTTTTTATATATTTTCCGCAAATTATTTTTACGGAAAAGTTCGAAAAGTTTTCGGATCCGGTATTTTTAAATCGAGTATATATCGTATTCAGTTTATTTTGTTATTTTATTTATTTTAATTTCCTTTTTTTTTCCCCCCTCTCTCAATTGGCTGGTGAGCCCGACCTCTCACTCCCCGACTCTTCGTTCCCCTGCAAGCCTCCTGTCACTCGGGATTCAACTCAGCTATTCCTCACGCCAGCCCCAACCTTTCAGTCTCACCCTCCATCTCCCTCTCACTCTGCAACCACCAGATGAGCAACCTAAACCCCCCTTTTCTTCCCTAGCCTCGCCGCCACCGGCGTGCTGCTGTCGTCTTCAGTCCAAGGAGAGCAACCGGAAGCACCACCCCTGCAAGCTCCTTTGTCTACGTTCTCCCTGCGTTGCCTTCCTCTCCCTTCTTTCCTCTGGTTTTTCTGGAAGAAGTCAGCCTCGCAGCAACCGACACCTTCTTCCCTCGTGACCGCATCTCCATCGCCGGGGACAGCGGCCGCCTACACCGGATTTGCACTGCTGAGCCTCATTGAATTCCACCGTCGACGGATTTGGAATAAACCTAGTGAAGCAGCACATATATGCGCTCTTATCCGAGTGTCGCGCTGAAGGATGGAGTTTGAACCAAGCCGCCAGAGACGAGGCCAGTGCTGCTGCCGACGAGCCTAGAAGTGATTCGCTGGAGGACGGCTTCACGAACCGCCTCCGCCTTCCTCGACCGGGGCTAATGTCGACCATGAAACTTTGAATCGGCCTTCACCAGATCCCCTCCGTCCTCGCCGCCGGGCTGCCTTACCGACCGCCGGAAAGAGTCCGCCTTTCCACCCTCGCCGGCCTTCGGACTCCGCCGGGCATGGAGAGGCCTCAGCCGCTGCCGCCGCCGCCCTATTTTCCCCTTTTCTTCAAGCGGCTGTGTAGGCTGTGTATCAGCTAAAGAAACCCTTTTTAGGGCATTTCCAATCAACACCCCCCTCATTTATGGTATATTACATATTAGAACCCATCTTTTGTATTTATATATTTGACCCAACTTTTTGGAATTGAACTTTATGCCCCTGCTGGAATTATATACAGATTTTGGCCCTAGGTTTTATTTACGGAAGATGACCCAAATTTCTAGAGTTGTATATTGTGTCCGAGAAATGTATTTACGGTTTTTAAACTTGGGATTTACTTGAAGTTAAATTCTTATTTATATATACTATATATTGGGACCTTGTTGGATTAATTTTGTTTTATGGGTCAAGATTTTAATCATTGTTTTATGACCAAGTTTCTTGTATTGTACTTTTACCCCGGAAGGGAATTACGGGATTTTAAAGTTGACGTTTGAAAAACGAGTTTTACCTTTGAGCTATATATTATATTTTTTTTAAAAATCAAATTTAGCATATAAGCTAAATTTCCTTAGCTTTGATCTTAGGTCCGGAATCGCCCGATATAGACCAACGAATCCATTCTCCACATCCGTAGATCGTCCTCCGCCATCGACATTATGTGAGTACCTCTTCCTTGTTTTAGTTATGTTTAGTATTAGTATCATGCTAGGTTGGATAATCTAGCATATCTTAGAGTGAATACCAAGTAGTGGTTATGGACCTGAGATGAGTTTTGTGGATTGTGAAATGTTGTAAGACTTGAGGAGTTGACATTATCTTGTGAGTTTGTTTATGGATTTAAGTTGTATGTTGAGTTTGTGAGAAATTAGGAGTTGAGGTTGTATGATTATGGAGGTTGTGGACTAGAACGAGAGTATCCTAGTGGTGTGGAAAGTTATGATCTTGTGAGATCTGAGGGTTTAGAAGTCTTAGGACTTCTAGCTTCTGTTGAATGTGATGTGAGCATGAGGGATTCTAGGATGCGGTCCTAGAATTGAGAGTGAAATGGTCTTGCGTAGATCATTTGTATAGAAGTCTAAGACTTCTATTGTGAGTGAGTTGTTGTTGATATAGTTATCTTCTTGTGAGCAGGTTATGGGCTTCCACCCTAAGGAAGTGAGAGTGTTGCGAGTTGAGTGTGGTGACGAGGTAAGTCTTCGGACTTACTTAGCTCGTATTCCTTGTATTAGCATTGATGTGTGTTTGGTGGTGTGTGTTTATTTTTTTATAACAACTAAACCGGAATTAGGATTACCGACCTTTATATTATTTTGGCCCAAGTGTATGATAACGGGCGGTGACAACTTGCCTGGCTCCCGCGAGAGCTAGGAGGTTCTCGGCGACTATCCCGTGCTGGTAGACGGTCAGATGCATCAACACCATTCCATGCCGGTAAGTAGGGACCGAGGCGAGTTTCGGTGACTCTCGTGTCACAACCTAAGTTGAATTAGAACGGGATATAACTTAATAATAATAAGATAATAAACCAGACTTGTGTGCTTTGGAGTGTATTGGGTGTTTATGATGATTGACTTGTGTTTGTGCCTTTCACCTTGATTCTAATGCTTCGAATATTAGCTAACGGTTTTATACCGATTGTTGTAGATTGTCTTGCAGGTTAGGAATGCGGCCGAGAGATCCGGAAGAGTGGGCAGCCGGGGTTCCGTACATTTTAGGATTGGGTTTTGGTTGGAGTCGTGTTTGAGTTTTGTTTTCATTATATATTGTATGCCGCGCATATGTCATTTGGTCTTTCGGTTGTATCTCGGCTGAAGTCTTTGGTTTGTATAGTTTTGGGTTCATTGCATTGCATAAAATGTATTTGGTTTTGGCCTTTATTTGTGCCTTGTTGCAAGATCCGGTGAAATTGTTGTCAAGCTAAGGGTCGGGACCCATTGTGAGGTCCCAACCCGTAGTATCCCGAGTCCCGCGAATTCGGGGTGTTACAATTTTTTTTTTTTTTTATATTATAGATTACAAAAATCATCGTCAATATCTATATATCTATATATACTACTAAACTAGACTACACTAATGCTGACGTGTCATTCTCACAAATTTTGTAGGGTTAAATCTTTTTTAATTAACTTATTAAACCATAAAAAAATTTATTAATCTAAAAATAAAATAAAATTTTGCAAAATTAACTAACAAGATCTCCTAAATATTTTAAAAATAATTTGGTTTACGTATTTCTTTTATTTTTAAGCCGTCGAAATTTAAGTAATTTATTTATTGGGAAAATTTTTATTTTTTTCTTAATTTATTATTGAAGGAATATAAGTTCAATCTATTTAGTTAAAATTTTTTACGGAATTCCCTATCCCACATCGATTATAATTAAGTCTTACAGTTAGATAACTTGTATAAATAGAGGGTTTGAATATTAAACAAATCACACATTTCTTGGCCTTTTGACTAAATTTAAGTATAATTTTTATTCATAACCGATTAATATTTATTTTGTGGGTCACTGTCCTACTGTTTTGTGGGTCACTGACCTACTGTTTTGTGGGTCGTTGACCTACTGTTTTGTGGGTCGTTGACCTACTGATTTGTGGGTCGTTGACCTACTGATTTGTGGGTCGTTGACCTACTATTTTGTGGGTCATTGACCTACTGTTTTATGGGTCGTTGGCCTACTGTTTTGGGGCTAGCTAAGTATTTTCAGCGATTTTTTACTAATCTATATATACTACTAAACTAGACTACACTAATGTTGACGTGTCATTAC
Source organism: Fagopyrum homotropicum (assembly GCA_033239125.1). Lineage (NCBI taxonomy): Eukaryota > Viridiplantae > Streptophyta > Magnoliopsida > Caryophyllales > Polygonaceae > Fagopyrum > Fagopyrum homotropicum. The sequence goes on from BSWB01000002.1 coordinate 144,201,018, forward strand.
TCACAAATTTTGTAGGGTTAAATCTTTTTTTAATTAACTTATTAAACCATAAAAAAATTTATTAATCTAAAAATAAAATAAAATTTTGTAAAATTAACTAACAAGATCTCCTAAATATTTTAAAAATAATTTGGTTTACGTATTTCTTTTATTTTTAAGCCGTCGAAATTTAAGTAATTTATTTATTGGAAAGATTTTTATTTTTTTCTTAATTTATTTTTGAAGGAATATAAGTTCAATCTATTTAGTTAAAAAGTTTTACGGAATTCCCTATCCCACATCGATTATAATTAAGTCTGACAGTTAGATAACTTGTATAAATAGAGGGTTTGAAGATTAAACAAATCACACATTTCTTGGCCTTTTGGCTAAACTTAAGTATAATTTTTATTCATAACGGATTAATATTTGTTTTGTGAGTTGTTGGCCTACTGTTTTGTGGGTCACTGGCCTACTGTTTTGTGGGTCGTTGACCTACTGATTTGTGGGTCGTTGACCTATTGTAATGTGTAACACCCCAAATTCTCGGAACTCGGGGAGCTACTGGTTAGGACCTCACAATGGGTCCCGACCTTGGTTTAACAACAACATTACTTGGATCTTACAACAAGACACAAATGTATTTAAAACAATTTCTAAAACATAATATTTTTAATGGTATAAACGTACACATGTGACAGCCTTACAAACAATTATATAAAGATACATAACATGCATGACGTATGGAAGACTCCCCCGTCCCCATCTAATGAGTACGTGGACCCGGCTGACCATCCGTTCCGGATCTCTCTGCAACTGTCTATCTCTACAGATCTACAACACGGATAAACCGTTAGCTAACTATCCAAATATAAGCAAAAATGATAACAACACAAACACAAGCGGAAACAAAATAAACAAACATCATGCTGGCACTCAACCGTTTATTATCTATTATTTAAGTGATTCACATTATTCAATTTAAATTGTGGCACGAGAATTATTATTAGTTCTCGCCTCCGTTCCTTATCCAACTGGTGTAGGTCTAGCTGACTTCCACTGGTAGCATCACTACAAACCACGTATGGACTAGTCCCGAAAGAAACCCCCAGCGCCCCGCGAGCTACTGAGCACCACCGCCCGTTACTCTTAGGCCAAAATATAGGTCGGTAATTATATATCACAACCTATCTCTCTAACATTTCAATCACACACCACCATCATCATTTATACTCATATTTAGCAGTCAGCTAAGTAAGCCCAAAGGACTTACCTGATATAACGCTCGACTCTCTGTAAACCAACTCGCTCTGTAAACTGTAGCAACTCAGTTGCCTGTCAAAGGAGATAAGTGCATTAGCACACTCCTACGTAGTTAGAAGTCTAAGACTTCTAAAATAGAATAATATATTAAGACATAACTAGTTGCAGTATTAATTTAGGGTAAAATGACCATTTTACCCTTGGTCCCGAAATTCCCGAAAATTCTAAAATTCATGTCTAAACTCCTATTTGAGATTCTAAAATCATATTCTAACTCCCAAAGTTTCGTTGGGTTCCGAGCTGACATTTTTCCTATGTTACTATTTTCCGGGAAACCGTAAAGGTCTAACTTCGATTCCAAATATAAAATTCGTATCCGCTTATGAAAATTCCGACTTAAATCCCTAGATTATCTATGATGTCCTATCTAACTTTAGGAGAAAGAATTTCTCCAAACTGTTCATTCAACAGTTTTATAAAAATTCCTAAAGTTGACTACTCTCTTTACAAATTCTATACTTAGCCAAAATCTGAGTATACTTTGAAAAATCATAACTCCTAAACCACTCACTGGATTTATCCCAAATTTTGATATGTTCTACTATAAAATCTTACCTATAATATATCCAAAATTCAGCCGGAAAGGATATCAAGAGATTATTCAAAATCATCTCACAAAACAGCATCACTTGCTGTTTTCCCCCAACACTCAGCACATATATAAAAACGTCAACTTTGAAACACAATAACTCTCGAACCGTAACTCCGATTCTTCCCAAATTTTAATATGATCTACAACAAGATGTCAAATATATCATATCAAAAATTCAAGCCTAACAGAGATCAAAAGCCTATTCAAAATTATCTCACAAAACAGCATCCCATGCTGTTTTTCTCAACTCAGCACATTTATAAAACTGAACTTTGAAACCCTATATCTCTCAAACCATAACATGGATTCCTCTGAAATTTTTGTATGATCTACTATACTATATCAACTATAACGTGTCAAAAATTCAAGTCTAACAGAAGTCAATAACCCCTCCAAATTTATTCTACAAAACTGCATCTCTAGCAAATTTCCTCAAACTCAGCACACTAAAAAAAACTGCATGAATAGCCAACTTGAGAAAATCATATCTCCTAAACTATAACTCCGAATAGGCTCAAATTTCAGTATGTTCTACACTGCAATACCGACAACAACATATCCAAAAATCAGGAGCAAAGGAAGAGTCTAGCTTACCCAAATCTGACCTCAAAGTTGACTGTTCGTCACCTTACAACCCAGAAAAACGCAGCAGCTCTTCAAGCCATCTTCTAGGGCTTCTATGGAGGGTCTAAAGACATAATTTTGTACTCTCATCAGCACATACACAAAGAGGGTAACTCATAGAAGAGGGTTGCGATCCTTACCCAACTAGCCGGACAACGCATGCTTGTGTGAATGAAGGCAAAGAAGGGTCATGACTTGCTGCTGTTAGGGTTCATTGGTTAGAGATCTGGCACCAGAAGGTAAGGGTCGGCTGTTGCAAGCGGCTGGATGTGTGCAGACGTAGGCTGGATAGGCAGCCGGCTGGTGTTGCGAGAAGGGAAGCGGGAGATGGCGATCTGCTGCTGTGATGAGTGTTCGACCAGCAGGAGGGGACGAAGGTTTACGCTGTTGCTGTTGCAGCCCGTAGATAGAAAGGAAGGAGCCGGAGGATCTGCTGCGTGCAAGGGATGAGTAAGCAATGAAAGCGTTTCTTCTATGGATGTATCTGGACGGAATGCAAGCAACAGAATGGAAGAGAATCTGCGAAGATCTCGGCTGTTACTTTCCTAGTAACGTTCAGCAAGAGAACGTGGTATTGCAGTTGGGCTGGCGCTGGACTGGAGCTGGCAACGCCGGGCTGAAAGGCAAAGCAGCAGATGGGCTGCTTCTGGGCTGGGTGGACTGCGCTGGAGTGCTACTGCTGGGCTGGAGTTGTGCTGCTGCTGGGCTGAGCTGAAGAATGCAGCGGAGAAGCTGCTGAAGCTGGGCGCTGGCATACGGCTGGGCTGGGCAACGCTGGCGCTGGGCTGTCGACAGCCTGTCTGGGCTTGTCACAGACTTGTCACAGCCTTGTCTGGCCTTGTCACAGACTCGTCACAGCCTTGTCTGGCTTTGTCACAGCTTCGTCACAACCTTGTCTGGCCTTGTCACAGCTTCGTCACAGACTTGTCTGAACCTTGTCACAGCTTCGTCACAGACTTATCCGGGCCTTGTCATATTCTAAATTAGGGCTAAACTTATTATTTTATGTGAAGGTAAGCTACATAAAATGATAAACTTTTAAGAGATTCTATCATTTTATGTGAAGGAAATCTACATAAAATGATAAATTTTATAATAATGTGTCTAACTAAGTAGACGGATATGGATCAACTGATCGAGATCGGGTTTGTTATAGAAATGAACGGAATAAAAATTCCGGATATTACATCAGTACCCCCTTAAAATAAGTTTCGTCCCGAAACTTAAAAGAAGACTCGTAATGTCGGAGTCCATGCAAACGAATTTAAGCGCCGGAAAGAGGTCACAACGGTCGAGTTCTGATTTGTTTCTGAAATAGCCGGAGGAAATATTCCCGGGTATTACATCAATCCCCCCTTAGGATAAGTTTCGCCCCGAATCTTAAAGTACGTCTGTCATAAGGTCAGCCCTCAAGGTACGAATCTAGTGTATCTACTTGTTACCGTACAAGAGTCATCGTTTCCACATATAAGTATCCCGCATATTAAGGTCACCAATAACACACATCCCGACTAAGCACTCGAGCATGAAAATAAACAAGTAGTCACACAATATAACACATATATAAGGCCAAACCCTAACTCGTCGCTCCCTATAAAACCACTAACTCTAAAATCTTTTCATGTACAGACTTCACCAGTGCCTACTACCACGTTCTAGTGTGGTAACTAGATATCTCACCGGTATCATCCGGCTTCATTGCCCGATTCTCTAAGCCGATGTCCTAACTTTTGTCTGGTAAGTATACCTCTAACTGAAACCGTAGAAAACTAGGGTTACACTCTCCAATAGGGTGAGGAATACTAGTCCTTCACTCACTTTCAACTCCGCTTGTAAGGTCTCACAAGGTTGTCTTACCTAACTCATCTCTAAATCTTTTGATGACCTTCGTGAGGTAATTTATTCCAATTCTTTCCTTTCTGATATTCTAAAGGGTTCCGGGTATCCGATCTAGGATATCCCCTTATACACCTCCTGGTACTTTACTGAGTGTTTAAGGCTAGTTGTATCATAACTCACTTGGTCTTATTTCATAATATGGCTCCGTCATATGGTTCCTCCATTAAAGAACCATCATCTGCTCCTTTTTAGTCTTAACTTTGATATAACTTAACAACCAAAACCCGGTGGTCAATCTTTGGGTTCTATCGACGTCATCAGATTCTTTTATAGATCTCTAGTTCAACTCAACCTTCTTACTCAGTATCAAGATCTTAGGTGATATAGAATGTATTCGCGATGACAACACTAGCCACAAGTTAATCTTACCTCACCATCGTTTGATCAAAATTGCTCGATAATTGCTACCACAACATCAACATTCACTCTTATATCCCTCACGTCTATCAGACCGATAATATTTCTCTGATATGCAACGCGACTCGGATCCGTTCTGATATAGCATTACACGTACCCTCTACCCAAGATTTTTGCTTTCTCTATGCGCGATTATTGTGTTGCAAGCATACTCCTGTCACTTCCTTCCTTATCTATATTCTGCCTCGGTAGGGTAGTTATTCACTTTGAGCTTCCTAGGGTAAACCCTGCACCATACTCTTGTTACATCATGAATTCTTCTCCTACTCCCTTAAGAAAACTCACTCTAGTAACATGTAACGAAGCCGTCATTCTTCCCTCAGATCCATAATAGGGTATCCCTCTTTTCTATTACCTCTATATACCCATACAGTCTTTCCAGTAACTTTGCGTAGCCTATCGCATGTTCTTTCCAAACAATGTATTTTTGAGCTTCCAGCTCTGGGGGTTAGGACTCACCACGCTTCCGCTGTTTACTTTGATAGTTCCGTTGTCATTCATAAGGACATTTTGTGTGAGTCCAAAATGATTGTCCCCAAAACTCTTTCTCCCGATTACACTCTAAGTCCCATCTGGTGAAGTACTAGATACTTTCCTTACTTGGTTTAAGAGAATAATATAGTGGTTGGAAGACAAACTTTTCTATTTACTTCCTTACTTCTTTTTAACACGGATCCAAACACCCTGACTCGACCGGAGTTTGATCTTAACCAGCAGTAAAAAATCTCTAATGCGATTCTGTTATACATTTAGTTTATCCAAGAAGGTTGCCGTTACCTATTTGAGGAAATCCTCTAAGGCGTCGGTAAAGCTACTTCGTAGATCCATAGTCACAAATATCTCTTCTTGACGACACATAACTTGTCACTACCAAACAACACTTGCACGTCCTCGATTGACATCGGTCGGTCTGTAATTGACTTATCTTAATTTCCCACTTTACTTTTCTCATACCTTTTTTGTTGAATTCTCCTGGTGAGCACTACTTACTCGAGTTCATCCCGTTATACTCCTTTAGATCGTTCTACATTAGAAACTTCCAGTTCCTCCGTGAGCTAACTCCATTTCTCGAGTCCAACTGTGTTGTCCATCTGACATCCGTGGTCCTTTCTAGTTCTTCCACTATAGCTTGTAAGCAGTCTACACGACTCTCGTGACCTTAAATTTCATCCACTTGCGGTTTATCTAATATGGGATGCTACGCATCCTCTGTCTGGATTGACATAGAACCTTATCAAAATTATATACTTCTTACTCTTCCAGCTCTTCTTTTACAATTCATCTCTACTGGTTGTGATATGTACTCTTTTCCTAGCTAGTAGGTAGTAAATCACTCCCGTAATTCTCTTGGTCTCCAATGGCATAAGAGGGTCATTCTTGGCCGTCTAGATCTTCTTCTTACGTTCTTAATTAGAGTTAGTAACTCAACTCACTCCATGTTACTATTAATGTTACTAGCACGTGTACCGATTTAACTTCACATTTGTCGCCGTTGATCTCTTGAAGGGTCCTCCAAATATCTATAACATTCTTTCATAAATCTATGGCTATCCTCCTTATCTGCTAACCAGTTATCACTAGTTGACCTGCACGTTATCGCTACTAGTCTGTAGTTGACCTTCTATAGGATCACGGACTTATTGTTCTTCTATCTCTTTTGAAGTTTGATACCCCTGGTGAAAATCTATCTCCTCCAGTTTCTACGTTTATACTCCTTTAGCTTCTTCTATAATCTACACTTCTATTTCTCACTATAAGGCCACTATACTCTTTCCTAGTTTAGCTGCATCATTCATCTATCGTCAATCGACTCATCAGATTTTCCATGATAGCTCGTAATTACATCTTCGCGATTCCTCGGTCCTCAGCTGCTTGTGAGGTTCCGGTGCGAATTGTTGGTGTTGGTAACTTAAGTCTCTCTCTGAATGAGAAGTTATTGTGGACCCTCGAGTTCACCAATATCATTCTTTCTCATTCTTCCTCCTTGGTTGGTGTAGTTCTATAATGCCACCTTTATAGAAAGTCGTTGTCTAAATTTTATGTTGCTATCGTATTTGATACTTGCGTCCTGATTTCCATAAAAATTCTTGCATCTTTGAGGAAGTCAAACCGTCTCTATGATGATTTATTTCTCGTCTTTAAAATCATTTGTCAATGTCTGTCTTTGTACTCCTTTAAGTCTTCACCCCGGGGTCAACCCCATATCTCTACGGTACTCTCCTGCTCATACTTGCCTATTGCGGCATCCTCCTTAGTTGCAGTGTCATTTTATTTGCCAAGTGTAGGTGTATTCTACCTTATTTGATTTGTGTTCCATTGTTTTTCTTTAATCTGCACTGTTATCAGGCCTTACATGCATCCTTGAGTTTCATCTATCGTCTTCATATCGTTGAGTTCCTTTTACGGCCTCCTATTACCTCTATTTGCGTCGTTTTGAGATTTCCTTCTTGTCCGATTGTTCTGGTTTTACAACCATCTCGTAGTCTTCATCTTCTTCTCCATTCCTTCCTCGGAAAATTTTTGGGATTGCCCGGTTGTCCACCAGAACACATTAATCTCTTCCGAGTCTGATCCCATTATCTTCATATACAGATACTGTTTAAGATCTACTAACCTTGTATCATGATGTAAGGATCGCATCATGATAACTCAACTAAAGGACATTTCATAGTCTATAGGTACTAAAAAGTTACATGCGTATAGATATACAAATAACTTACATAAACATACAATACTCTAAGTCCACAAACTATTTCTCATCTACTAAGCTGCAGAGATCCACGGAGAACGATGGTGGTCCGACGTACTACTAACCCAACAACCCGACTATGCACGTGTGTAAAAACAAAAATCCGTTTTGAAAATCTTAGACCCCCTTTCGGGTTCTAGTTAATTTATACATTCGGTCTTTTAGAAGATTTCAAGTGCCATTGTTGCCAACCCAGAGCTCTGATACCATGTTGTAACACCCCAAATTCTCGGAACTCGGGGAGCTACTGGTTAGGACCTCACAATGGGTCCCGACCTTGGTTTAACAACAACATTACTTGGATCTTACAACAAGGCACAAATGTATTTAAAACAATTTCTAAAACATAATATTTTTAATGGTATAAACGTACACATGTGACAGCCTTACAAACAATTATATAAAGATACATAACATGCATGACGTATGGAAGACTCCCCCGTCCCCATCTAATGAGTACGTGGACCCGGCTGACCATCCGTTCCGGATCTCTCTGCAACTGTCTATCTCTACAGATCTACAACACGGATAAACCGTTAGCTAACTATCCAAATATAAGCAAAAATGATAACAGCACAAACACAAGCGGAAACAAAATAAACAAACATCATGCTGGCACTCAACCGTTTATTATCTATTATTTAAGTGATTCACATTATTCAATTTAAATTGTGGCACGAGAATTATTATTAGTTCTCGCCTCCGTTCCTTATCCAACTGGTGTAGGTCTAGCTGACTTCCACTGGTAGCATCACTACAAACCACGTATGGACTAGTCCCGAAAGAAACCCCCAGCGCCCCGCGAGCTACTGAGCAGAATGCCACCGCCCGTTACTCTTAGGCCAAAATATAGGTCGGTAATTATATATCACAACCTATCTCTCTAACATTTCAATCACACACCACCATCATCATTTATACTCATATTTAGCAGTCAGCTAAGTAAGCCCAAAGGACTTACCTGATATAACGCTCGACTCTCTGTAAACCAACTCGCTCTGTAAACTGTAGCAACTCAGTTGCCTGTCAAAGGAGATAAGTGCATTAGCACACTCCTACGTAGTTAGAAGTCTAAGACTTCTAAAATAGAATAATATATTAAGACATAACTAGTTGCAGTATTAATTTAGGGTAAAATGACCATTTTACCCTTGGTCCCAAAATTCCCGAAAATTCTAAAATTCATGTCTAAACTCCTATTTGAGATTCTAAAATCATATTCTAACTCCCAAAGTTTCGTTGGGTTCCGAGCTGACATTTTTCCTATGTTACTATTTTCCGGGAAACCGTAAAGGTCTAACTTCGATTCCAAATATAAAATTCGTATCCGCTTATGAAAATTCCGACTTAAATCCCTAGATTATCTATGATGTCCTATCTAACTTTAGGAGAAAGAATTTCTCCAAACTGTTCATTCAACAGTTTTATAAAAATTCCTAAAGTTGACTACTCTCTTTACAAATTCTATACTTAGCCAAAATCTGAGTATACTTTGAAAAATCATAACTCCTAAACCACTCACTGGATTTATCCCAAATTTTGATATGTTCTACTATAAAATCTTACCTATAATATATCCAAAATTCAGCCGGAAATGATATCAAGAGCTTATTCAAAATCATCTCACAAAACAGCATCACTTGCTGTTTTCCCCCAACACTCAGCACATATATAAAAACGTCAACTTTGAAACACAATAACTCTCGAACCGTAACTCCGATTCTTCCCAAATTTTAATATGATCTACAACAAGATGTCAAATATATCATATCAAAAATTCAAGCCTAACAGAGATCAAAAGCCTATTCAAAATTATCTCACAAAACAGCATCCCATGCTGTTTTTCTCAACTCAGCACATTTATAAAACTCAACTTTGAAACCCTATATCTCTGAAACCATAACATGGATTCCTCTGAAATTTTTGTATGATCTACTATACTATATCAACTATAACGTGTCAAAAATTCAAGTCTAACAGAAGTCAATAACCCCTCCAAATTTATTCTACAAAACTGCATTTCTAGCAAATTTCCTCAAACTCAGCACACTAAAAAAAACTGCAGGAATAGCCAACTTGAGAAAATCATATCTCCTAAACTATAACTCCGAATAGGCTCAAATTTCAGTATGTTCTACACTGCAATACCGACAACAACATATCCAAAAATCAGGAGCAGAGGAAGAGTCTAGCTTACCCAAATCTGACCTCAAAGTTGACTGTTCGTCACCTTACAACCCAGAAAAACGCAGCAGCTCTTCAAGCCATCTTCTAGGGCTTCTATGGAGGGTCTAAAGACATAATTTTGTACTCTCATCAGCACATACACAAAGAGGGTAACTCATAGAAGAGGGTTGCGATCCTTACCCAACTAGCCGGACAACGCATGCTTGTGTGAATGAAGGCAAAGAAGGGTCATGACTTGCTGTTGTTAGGGTTCATTGGTTAGAGATCTAGCACCAGAAGGTAAGGGTCGGCTGTTGCAAGCGGCTGGATGTGTGCAGACGTAGGCTGGATAGGCAGCCGGCTGGTGTTGCGAGAAGGGAAGCGGGAGATGGCGATCTGCTGCTGTGATGAGTGTTCGACCAGCAGGAGGGGACGAAGGTTTACGCTGTTGCTGTTGCAGCCCGTAGACAGAAAGGAAGGAGCCGGAGGATCTGCTGCGTGCAAGGGATGAGTAAGCAATGAAAGCGTTTCTTCTATGGATGTATCTGGACGGAATGCAAGCAACAGAATGGAAGAGAATCTGCGAAGATCTCGGCTGTTACTTTCCTAGTAACGTTCAGCAAGAGAACGTGGTATTGCAGTTGGGCTGGCGCTGGACTGGAGCTAGCAACGCCGGGCTGAAAGGCAAAGCAGCAGATGGGCTGCTTCTGGGCTGGGTGGACTGCGCTGGAGTGCTACTGCTGGGCTGGAGTTGTGCTGCTGCTGGGCTGAGCTGAAGAATGCAGCGGACAAGCTGCTGAAGCTGGGCGCTGGCATACGGCTGGGCTGGGCAACGCTGGCGCTGGGCTGTCGACAGCCTGTCTGGGCTTGTCACAGACTTGTCACAGCCTTGTCTGGCCTTGTCACAGACTCGTCACAGCCTTGTCTGGCTTTGTCACAGCTTCGTCACAGCCTTGTCTGGCCTTGTCACAGCTTCGTCACAGACTTGTCTGAACCTTGTCACAGCTTCGTCACAGACTTATCCGGGCCTTGTCATATTCTAAATTAGGGCTAAACTTATTATTTTATGTGAAGGTAAGCTACATAAAATGATAAACTTTTAAGAGATTCTATCATTTTATGTGAAGGAAATCTACATAAAATGATAAATTTTATAATAATGTGTCTAACTAAGTAGACGGATATGGATCAACTGATCGAGATCGGGTTTGTTATAGAAATGAACGGAATAAAAATTCCGGATATTACATAATGTGGGTCATTGACCTACTGTTTTGTGGGTCCTTGGCCTACTGTTTTGGGGCTAGCTAAGTATTTTCAGCGATTTTTGACTAATCTATATATCTATATATACTACTAAACTAGACTACACTAATGTTGACGTGTCATTACTCACAAATTTTGTAGGGTTAAATCTTTTTTTAATTAACTTATTAAACCATAAAAAAATTTATTAATCTAAAAATAAAACAAAATTTTGTAAAATTAACTAACAAGATCTCCTAAATATTTTAAAAATAATTTGGTTTACGTATTTCTTTTATTTTTAAGCCTTCGAAATTTAAGTAATTTATTTATTGGGAAGATTTTTATTTTTTTAATTTATTTTTAAAGGAATATAAGTTCAATCTATTTAGTTAAAAATTTTACGGAATTCCCTATCCCACATCGATTATAATTAAGTCTGACAGTTAGATAACTTGTATAAATAGAGTGTTTGAAGATTAAACAAATCACACATTTCTTTGTCTTTTGGCTAAACCTTAAGTATAATTTTTATTCATAACGGGATTAATATCTTTTTTGTGAGCTATAATTTTTTGGCCTTTTAGCTAAGTTGAGCTATAATTTTTTATTCATAACGGATTAATATATGTTTTATAGGTCTTTGACCTACTTTTTTTATGGGTCGTTTACTTGCTATTTTCAGCGAATTTGTTATCCCACGTCGATTATCAAGTATGACTGATATTTTGAGAACTTGAAAAACGTTTATAATTGTCTAAATTAATACTAATTTATTTGTTATTGTATGAGATTTTATTTAATTTTATATTATAGAATTTTTTATCGTCATCTATATATTATTTTTAAATTTACAAATTTGTTATCCCACGTCCATTATCAACTATGGCTGGAGCCTTATCAAGTTGGCTTTTTTAAATAAAATTATTACTCTACGGGTATTCTTTTTTATTTAAGTATTTTGTTGTCCTATTATGTTTTTTAATCATAAAATACGGGTATTCTTTTTATATTACGTTGGTCGTTACAAGAATAAAGTTCCAGATTTTAAATTTCGTTCATTCAATAATTTGTTTTTGCTTCTTCTTGTATTTTTAAACTTTATTTCAACTTTTTGTGTATTTATTTAAAAAAAAAACTTTCAATTTTTATTTTATTATTTATCACACATTTCGTTTCTAGTTCTTTTTTTTTACAAAATTATATTTCGAGTTCCATTTAGATAATTACAATATATTAAAGTAATTTAGTTATAAGTCTATAACGGAGTTGTGCATTGTAATTTTTTTAAAATAAATTGTGCATTGTATAAGGATTAAATTTATGAAGTGTAGAATAATAAGAAATTCTTTATTTGTGACTATTTTTTCGTTTTGAGAATAATCAAATCCGAATCATTATTATAAAATTTCATAAATATATATTAAGTTCGTACAACTAATATTATAATGATACCCGCACAAGGTGCAGGCTATACACTAGTATACTACTAAAGTAGAGTTCTAACCTACTCCCAAAATCAAAAATTTTAAAATAGAGCTCCCTCTTAAAGTTAGAAAAACTTTTTTTTTTAAATTATCAAATTAAAATAATTTCAACCGAATTCAAACCAAATCATCCAATTTTTTCAATAATAAGTTTTTCGAATGATATTTTATTACCCGTAGTATCTATTTTTGCTTTAAAAAATATATTTTCTGCTTAAAATTTTATAAATTTTTCGAGCTGCTTAGAAATTAAAGTGATTCTGATTTCAAAATTTTTTTAATAATAAGTTACTGTTTGATTTCAAAATTTTAAATATAAATTAAAGTGAATTCCTTATTTGATTTTGAATTTCCGATTTCTATTTTTTATTAATAAGTTACGTATTGATTTCTAACTTTTTTTAAAAATTATTTAAGTGATTCTGATTTATATTTTTTTATTTTCTTAAAAAAAATTTGGTAAACGATTCGTTTTTATAATAAGATATTACGATTTGATTTCTAAGTTTCAAATAAAAATGAAAGTGAAATTCTGTTTTAATTTTGAATTTTCGATTTCTATTTTTTATTAATAAATTATTGTTTGATTTCTAATATTTTAAAAACTATTTAAGTGATTTCAATTTGTATTTTTTATTTTTTTTAAAAAAATTGGGTCAATTAGGTAACTAAGCCCTTTTGAAAAATATGTTAGTAATTAGGCTTTTTATATTTTTGAGTTTAGAAAGTGTACCCCTATCCCAAATTTTTTTACTGTGAACCCTAGTCGTCACTTATTTTCTTCTCCCGTATCTTATTCTCAAACACTACCTCCATTTCTCTCCTTCTCTCGCCTTGTTCCTGATCGTCGCTGGAAATGGATGAAGTAGATGATTTAGGGCCGACCAACGAAGATGATGACCAGAGTGAGTTAGTAGCTTTCACCCAAGGTACTCTCCTCTCTATTCTTCTCGGAAATGGATCGTTTTATCTCTTTTTTCTGCCGCCTCGTTCTATCTCTATATTCTACAGATCGGGGTTTAGATCAAGATCTGGCTTCAGTGTATTCATGGAGGGTGCGCGTTTCTCATCCTCCATCGCCCTCCATTCCTCCTCTTCGACCGGAGGTGTCTTCTACCGACTCCAAAGGCCGAAGATCCTTGCTAAGGTGATTGAATAATATAAGAAGGATGTCGAAACTCCAAAGGCTGAAGATCGTGCAACTGAAAATGAGATCAGGACTTGGGATGCCAAGTTCATCAAGATCGACCAGACCACTCTATTTGACCTAATCCTTGTGAGTCTCTCTCCTCTTTCCGATTTTCTACTGAATCTATCTGTAGTTGATTGTTTTTATAGTTGATTGTTTTCATTTTCAATGAATCTGTCTATTGAATTTGTTTGTAATTGATTTAAATATACAACTTGGTTGAAATTGTTTCATATTAATTCAAATCTATATTTAATTTGAAGAGAAGTTGTGTTCGGTGGCTTCTCTGCACTGTGGAACTTCAATGTTGAGTAATTCTCATATTTGGATTGAAAAAATATGTATATTGAATTTCTCTACACTGTAAAACAAATATGAGAATTACTCAACATTGATGATTGTGCAACATTGATGATTGTGCAACATTGAAGTTGTGTTGTGGGAATTACTCAACATGGAAAAGCTAATTATACTTTTTAATTATTTCCGATATCCGCTAATATATTGTCTCGCTTACATTCTTTCTATATTATTGCTGAACTTTTTTATTTTTTGCTCTGGTTGTGGATGTAGGTGAAATTGAGGTCTTTGAATGGTAATGGATCCCTCTGTCCAAGTAATGGGAGAGCGCTTACTTGATTTTAAAGATATGGGTGAAATTGAGGTCTTGAATGGTAATGGATTCCCTCTCTAGCCCTCCAAACTGGCATTGGCGAATCATGGAAAGAACTTGCGGTCGAAGCTCATAATCATGGTCCGCTGGATCACCTAGGTTGACTCCTGGACGCCTCAGTTGCTGATTGGGGTCCATCCTCTGCCCTAGGGTCTGTGGAATACCTGCAAAAAGAGCATCTCGGACTGGCATCCGAGGTGGAAGTATCTCGGCCGGGGCAGCTGGAGCTGGGTCCTGCCTCGGTCGAGGCGCTGGAGCTGGTCGAGGTAGATATTGGTCTCGTAAGGCCGCCATATCTGCTTCGATTGCTTCCGTTCTTGCGCGAGCTTCTTCCTTTTCTAGTCGTAATTCTTCTTTGCTGAGGCGTAGTTGTATCAATGCCTCCTTCAATTCGGCCTCAAGATCGTGATTATCCTGATTGGTCATCTTCGCTTCTTTCAAGCGTCTTTTGTATGTCTTTTCTGGTTCGGGATCGTAAGGAACGATTTCCTTCCCAGTGCGGGTTCTTCGCATAAACCTAAGAAAAAGAACCTGCGAAAGTCACTCAAGTAGAGTGGTTAGTAGAAACAGGGGCAAGCGCCCCGAAAGATCACCGCAACCGGCTCGGTCTAGACCAAGTCCCCGATAACGGCGCCAAAAACTTGTTCGCTCCAAATGGTGTGTGCAAGCTTTAAATTTATAACCCAAGACATTTGCTAAAAACAAGGATGCGAACCCGTAGTGTACAGGTCAATCGTAGTAAAAGCAAGAAATTCCGGGGTGTCGATCTCAGGAACTTAGGTGAAACCTAAGCAAGTATAGGTAGTCTATGTAATTACTAACCACAAAAGCGATTAAAACAATCAAAGATGATAAAAAGTCAATTAAGGAAATATGCAATTCTAGGGATTAAAGCATCTAGTTGTGGTTCCAACTCAAGATCTCAAGATAAGCGGACAAAGCTGAGATTTTGCAAAGGGAAGGTGTTACTAAAGTGGAATAGATCACCGGGTAACTCTCACTACTCACTAACTCCAAGCCAAAGAACCTATCACAGGGTAAGTCTCAAGGTACTAAAGAAAGGAATTATAGACTCAAACCAACACACCAACTAAGGGAATAGAATCAACCTTTACCGGGTAAGTCTCACGCTAACTCACATAGATGGGATGAAGGCACACTCAAACTCCATTAAAGGATAAACCTTTACTACCTACACTTATGATCTTGGGTAAACAAACAAAGGAATTACCGGGTAAGTCTCATCCTAGGCTTGCATTGAACCAGAAAAGGTGTAATAAGAATAGGATTTGGCAAACTCTAACACTTAACTCTCAGTTTCGGATCAGAAAAGTCACCTCGATCAGACGAATTCCACCCTGGCCGAGATGTTCATCAACTGAGCGAGATACTCTAGGGTTAAGGATAAAGACTCAAGCTTTCAGGGTCCTAATGGAATTTAAGATTATTCTATCATTGTTTTTCCCACAACCTTCAGCCAATCACCCTAGAATCACACAAAGAAATTAGCCACTCATCATCATGAAAGCAATAATCAAATATAAGGGAAGAAAGTGAATAATTGAACACAAAAACCTTAAGAAAAAGGCTTCAATAACTGAATCAATTATCAAACAAACAAGCGTTCCTTGGATCACAATACAATAAGACAATCAACAAGAAGGGAATCTAAGGAAATCTTACAAAACCCTTCACAAAAGCTATAAAAGCTATCAACTTCCTTCCTTCAACCTTCCAAAAATCCTTCAATTGCTGGATGCTATCAACCCTCTAGGCTTGTCTAAGCATGGTCAGATTTGTGGAAAATCCAACCCTTTATATAGGAAAACTACCCTCCTAAGATAAAATATGTTGAAAAGATATTATCCTAATTAAATATATCTATCTCTCATAAATAAATCTCCAAAATATATGATCTTTCTTCTAGAAATCCAGCCTAAAAATAAAAGATCTCTCCTTCCAAAAATAAAAGATCTCAGCCAAGAATAAAATATATCTCGCCGCGTCCAAGGTGTTCGCCTCGGTCGGGACGCTCCTCTGGATCACCTCGGTCGAGATGGTACTATAGCTAACCGAGGTGACTCTAAACTGAATGTGAAATCTCTCAAATCTGGTTCAAAGTAAATCTTTAATCCATTTCCATGCTTCCTGGATTCTTCCTTAAGCTCCTAAATGTAGCTCCAATGACTCCTTAGCTTCTTTAGCTCCATTTTGATGCAAAACGTGCCATTTTACCTACGATTACAACGAAATTTGGTGTAGACCTCGATTCCCGCAAAGGTAGATGAAACGACAATATAATCACATAATATACATCCAAACATGCAGATTATTGAAGATAAAACGTCTAAATAGGTTCCAAAATATAGACTATAATTCATGCTATCAAAATACCCCATACTTAGCCCTTGCTTGTCCCCAAGCAATTTCCAAATCTTAGATACAAGATAGAATGGATTATAAGTCATAAAGATCAATGAAAAGTATTTCAAAACATTTTTGGTGGTGTGCTCCACTCATAGATCACTCTAAGAGAATGCTTCATGGAATTTAAAATCAAAATATGCTCAAAACATTTTATAAATTTAAGAAAGTTGTTCATCTTTGCATAAAATCATAGAATGCATAATATATCATAATCATCGAAATTAATCATGTATAATCCAGTTTAAACCACTAAGTCAATCAACAAGCTCAAGGTCTCAAGGGCTTTTCAAAAAAAGGTCAAGAAACGTGTGAGGGTGGGATGTATATAGGAAATGTGGTGCTAGAATGCAGGAAAAGGATCTTTACTTCACTTCCTTTGAACTTCAACATCTTCCACCAATAAGCTTTGCTTATTTTTACTTTTTTACTTTTTGGGATGCATGGACAGAGGTGCACAATAACCGAAGCCTAGGAGATTAGCAATCATCAATTTCTCGAGATGCCTCAAACCCTTGATGCACATACCATGACCCGTTAGGAATATCGCTCAATCCGACTTTGGCAAGACACAAACACCCGGCTATGTGAATGGTGCCGAGTTACTCATCATCATGATTGACTTCCCCAAACCTATTTTGTTTCTTTCTAAAACTTCCAGCCAACATCTCAACTTTTCTTTCACTTGCTTTTCACTTGCTTGCTTCCAAATTCTCGGATAGGTAAAGGGAGGCAAATATGTATATGAGGGGTTAAGCATGATCAAGAAGAAGAAGAGAAAAGAATGAATTGCCTTGGTCATTCCAGGAAGAGAGTGAGAGAACTCATCATGTGGTGTCAACCTTCAAATTCAACATAATTTGGATAAAAACAAAGTATTAAACATGCCAAAATTTCAAACAAAGCATTTAGCAACTTAAACATATCATAAAACATTTCAAACATATAAAGATTTCAAAACCAGTCAGCAAACAAAATCATCACTGAGGTCATATCCAGATAAGAAGCACAAAAATCGTTTCGTAAACTGTCTCAGTCAAACCACCTCGGTCGAGATGTTCTAAGTCAACCGAGGTGCTGCACCTAGATTGGTCAGAGTCACATCGGTCGAGGTCAATAAGAAAATTTTTAAACCAGTTTTTGACGTTTTTCTCAATCAAATAACCTGTATGTATGCATGTAATCTCACATAAACACATAGAGCATAAAGAAAATCATAAATATCCATCGAGTCATACAAACATACATATAGGTCAAATAATACATCCACATACCCCATACTTGGGACACATTGTCCCAATGGGTCAAATAAGTCTAAGAAAACAGAGTACTCACCGGATAAAGCTGAGCTGCATAATAAATAAATAAAGAAAATCCTGCAAGCTCTCAAGCATCTAATCCCGATCCGGTGGTGGTGGTGGTGGCACGTACGGGTACTGAGATGGGTCGAAAGGATAGCCCATGATGTGTTGAAACTGAATCTCAGCCATCGTGTGCTGGTAGTGCAGTCTCTCTTGTATCTCTCTAATGTCTAGGGATAAGGCGGCGTAGGAATCTATCACCTGATCCGTCAGATCATCGATCCGGCAGTGAGGGATTGGATCCCTCTGTCTGCGTACCCTACGTCTGGCTGGACGTGCTGGTGCTGCGGTTGGCTCCTCCTCTGTCTCGTCGTCATCCAGATCGACGACCGGCACACTAGTCCCAGCTGTATCCGTACCTGTATCCATGGCAGCACCGCCATCCTCATCCTCATCCTCCTGCTCCTCAACCTCATCCTCCTCATCCTGTCTCTGATCTGCTGCGTCCCTGGCATCCTCCATAAGTGGAATCCATGCGGTGTGCCAGTAGTGCGG
Organism: Fagopyrum homotropicum; assembly: GCA_033239125.1. Taxonomy (NCBI): domain Eukaryota; kingdom Viridiplantae; phylum Streptophyta; class Magnoliopsida; order Caryophyllales; family Polygonaceae; genus Fagopyrum; species Fagopyrum homotropicum. The sequence goes on from BSWB01000002.1 coordinate 144,219,641, forward strand.
GTCATAGACGGAGAACTGAGCTGACCACCTAATACCCTGAGGTGCAATCTGCTCCCAGGGCATCGCCACATATGGCGTAGTAAGTCCACGAGGAACCAATATCCTCCTAGTGATCATCTCCTACAGCCCGAGCGGCTTGGCAGCCGCCACTATAGTGCACGCACTCAGATCCAGGTCCATGTAACTCGCAATGTGAGTAACTATCCCTCCGTAGCAGATATTCCCCTTTGCCTTCGCCTTTATCTTGTGTAGATCCTCCGCTAGCATAACTCCAAAATCCGGAACTCCGCCAGTCACCATACAGTAAAGACTCAGCAGCTCACCCTGTCTAATCTTCTGGGGCGTCTCAGTACGCGCCAGAAGAGTCTCGCTAAAAATCCGGTGAGCAAGTCTAAAATCTAGGTGGAAGATAATCCGCTCCCTGGAGTCTCTAGGTCTCCACCTGTCAACATGCTCAACTACGTGAGCTATCTGTCCCCAAAACTCTCGAGCTACGGTTCGAGAAGGAAAATCAGCAACTATGGGGGCCGGGAAGCCAAAGATGTCCCTCCAGTGGTCCATAGGAACTAGATAGTTCCGGTTCATCAACCGGTACTTGATGGCACACTCAGTGGGCAAGTAAGTGACGGAGCTAACAAACTCCAAGGTCGGTTTAAGATAGGCTGGAGCTCTAAACTCAATAAACTGCTCCAGCCCCACCGTAGATATCATCCGCCTCAGATCATCATCCACATGGAGGCAGTCAAATGCAGAAATGTCCAGAAACCGTGGTGCAACCACTGGACGTGCCGCTATGCGGTCATAGTTTACTTGGTGATGCTCATGGATCACCGGTATAGAGCGGCGTGAAGAAGAAGAAGAAGGAGAAGGAGAGGATCTATCTCTCAAAACAAGCTTCATGTCAGAACTCATCTCTTTCTATCACTGTCAGACCACCTCGGTCACTCTGACAAATCTCAAGAACACCTCGGCCGAGGCACAGGCCGTCTGGACCGAGGCGAAGTGTTGTGCGATCGTTTCTCTCAAAAATTCAGTTCTTTTCCCCCAATATCACTACCAATTGTTCCTATGGGGTACTTAATCCTTTTCCAGCACAATGCAGGGGCAACCAAAGCCCAAATCGAATGAAATTAGTGGAAGAAGAGGGAGTTAGGGTTTTTTCAAATTTACCCCAGATTTGGTTAATTCGGTGCGTTTTTACTACAGATTGTTGCTTGCAAATCGATCCTCTACACTTTCCTTGCAGTTTGGAAGCGAGAATCGTCGAAAATGAGCGAAAAACGAAGAGCGAGGTGAATTTGGGCGTTTCGGTCGAGAGGGTGAGAGAGGGAAGAGAGAGAAATCTCAGGCCCCTTTTATACCCTTTTTTGGAACTATTGTCACCTCGGTCGAGATGGTCTCGACTGGACTGAGGTGTACGGACCGAGGTGGATCTTCAGTAACCCTAGTCACCTCGGTTGCTCACGAATCATCTCGGTCGAGGTGCTGTGACAGCAACCGAGGTGTGTCTCAGTCAAACTCCGTCTTCTCAAATTCTAGAACTTATGTCCTTCCAATTTTGCTCCTGGGTTGTATTCTTTCCTTAGATGTCACCTGTTGTCTATCTAGGACGCCAAAAACAAAGCAAAGCAAAGCAAAAGCAAACTATCTAAAGCTAGACTAGAAAAAGGGAAAAGAAAGCAATACCTTGGGTTGCCTCCCAAGAAGCGCTTGATTTAAGGTCGCTAGCTGGACCGTACGGCATCCCTAAATATGCTGGGAGGTGTCCTCACCCCATACTTCACCTTCATCATGGGATGAGATAAGGAAGTCTATCAAACGCTCCAACAAGTGTAAGTGCTCATCGGGGAATGAATCGTCTATGGGTGGTTCGTCCTTCTCGTGTGAAGAGGGAGGTAGCCGGCTGAGGTGATCCGCAACAGAATTTTCGGATCCCTTCTTATCACGGATCTCTAGGTCAAACTCTTGAAGCAAGAGAATCTATCGAATAAGGCGTGGCTTGGCATCCTTCTTAGCAAGCAAGTAACGAATAGCTGCATGGTCGGTGTAGACAATAACTTTCGCCCCTACTAAGTAAGAACGAAACTTCTCGAAAGCATATACAACCGTCAATAGCTCCTTTTCGGTGGTGGCGTAGTTACGCTGGGCTTCATCTAGCGTCTTGCTAGCGTAGTAAATGGCGGTGGTCCGCCCATCCTTCTTTTGTCCAAGCACCGCTCCTACTACCACATCACTCGCATCGCACATGATCTCAAAGGGCAAGGTCCAATCCGGAGGCTAGATAATGGGAGCGGAGATCAACGCTTCCTTAATCCTGTAAAATGCATCAAGACACTCCTGCGAAAAACTCAAAAACAACATCTTTATTCAAGAGGTTAGTTAGTGGTTTAGAAATCTTCGAGAAGTCCTTGATGAATCTCCTATAGAAACTTGCATGCCCGAGAAAACTCCTCACACCCTTAACAGAACAAGGAGGGGGAAGTTTCTCAATAGTCTCGATCTTAGCGCGATCGACCTCAATACCTCGATTAGAAACGAGGTATCCTAGCACAATGCCTTCATTAACCATAAAGTGACACTTCTCCCAATTCAAAACAAGATTAGTGTCTTCACATCTTTGTAGTACTAGTGAAAGGTTAGATAGGCAATCATACCAACCAAATGTGACACCTATTTCATTTCTAGTTGATTACCAGTTAATTAACCCTGTTTAAAACAATAAGCGGAAAAGCGGAAAATGTAAATTTTTAAAACTTTATCTTACAACCATATTCACAACATATATACATACTAACATACGTCATAAACTCCGTTTAACCAAAACACAACTGTTTTAAAACCATGCAAAACATCCTAGGCGGTAGCATCCCATAACAGCTCACCTGATATGATCTCAAATCTAGGTGTTGGGTCCAACGTCCTTGCCTTGATCAGGCCGAGTCTGAGTAGCTGAAAAAAATATGTGGATATAACAACAATGATCCACACGCTCAGTAAGAGTATACAAATTGCACTCTCCCAATATATATAAGTATCTAATATCCCGTCCCCAAAGGACACTCTATACCCTTCATCACATTTCAAAGCACACATACATATCCACATTCACATATAATTCCACAACCATTCATATCACATTTCACATAAACATTCAAGCATGTTATCACACATCACATATAAACATATCATCTCATCACATAAAAATAATCATAACATAACACATAACATGCTAGACTCAATCACATCGATGTATAGGTGATAATTAACTAACTAGCCCCAACTGATCGTATGATATATTTTCTCATTGCTTTCATATTAATTTTCTTTCTTTCTTTCTTCTTTTTTTTTCTTTTCGGTTGGCCAACCCAATAGCGTCCTAGGCCCCCTGTAGATCAGGTAGCGACCTCAACCATCTTGTCCTAAGACCCCCTGTAGATCAGGTTGCGATCTTGGACTATTTTTCTTATCTTGAGGCCCCTTGTAGATCAGGTAGCGACCTCTGGCTGTTTTTCTTATCTTGAGGCCCCCTGTAGATCAGGTAGCGACCTCGTCCCCCGGAAACCCGTGCGGGACCCAGTTGGGCTAATTAATCAATTACCATCCTATATTATCACTTTCATATCATAACTCAATTTCATGCTTTCATCATATTCTTTCATCACATTCTTTCCACTATCATCTCATGTAACTCATGCATGCTTTCATAAGGAATATCAAGTCATCATCATCGTCTCACTCATATACATATAAGCATGCATACAATCATAACAAACATATATGCACACTCAAGCATGCATAAAATCATAGCATATTAAATACATAACATATATTAAGCAAGTGTAATTCATATACACTTACCTCGCACGTAAGAACAATAAAACCTCGCAAACCAACTATTGAGTCCGTTTCCCACTTGGACTATCCTCCTTTATCGTGCTTGGATACACTCACAAAGCAACTAAGCCATAGTTAAACCGAAACCTTCAACAACACCTGTTGAGAATATCATATTCCTCGTATTAAACTTCTCGCTTCAAACACCAGTTAAATTCATTCCTTTGAATTTAATTAGCTTATAGCATTTTCTAGAATCGAAATTTAATTAATTAACCACCATATACTGAAAAATCATCCATTAAATACCTCCATGATCTCCTCTATATACTCGGAAAAGATAGCCATCATGCATCGCTGGAAGGTAGCGGGTGCATTGCATAATCCAAATGGCATCCTCCTATAAGCGAATGTCCCCCATGGACAAGTGAAGGTGGTCTTCTCTTGATCATCCAGATGGATAGGAATCTGGAAGAAGCCACTATAGCCATCTAAATAGCAAAAGTGTGAATGTTGGGCCAACCGTTCGAGCATTTGATCGATGAAGGGAAGTGGAAAGTGGTCCTTACGAGTGGCCACGTTCAGCTTCCTATAATCGATGCATACCCTCCAGCCCTTGACGGTCCTAGTTGGGATTAACTCGTTGTTCTTATTCGTCACAACGGTCATCCCTTCTTTCTTCGAAACTACATGCACCGGACTCACCCACTTGCTGTCCGAGATAGAAAATATGATACCTGCATCCAACAACTTAAGAATTTCTTTCTTCACAACCTCTTTCATGATCGGATTTAACCGTCTTTGAGGTTCCCGTGAAGTCTTATGATCGTCCTCCATTAGTATTCTATGCATGCAGAAAGAAGGCTTAATGCCAATAAGATCATCAATAGTATAACCTAAAGCTTTTTGATGCTTCCTCAGGACATGCATTAGTTTAGATAATTCAGATTCGGAGAGGGAAGCACTAACGATGACGGGATAAGTAGAATCCGGTCCAAGAAAAACAAACCTCAAGTGACTTGGGAGTTGTTTAAGCTCCACAACTGGGGGTGCTTTCTGAGGTGGATCCTTGCTTCCTTCTTCTAGTGGAGTAGATCGAAGAACTGGACTTTCAGGAGTCTTAGTTGACATCATCTCGCTTTCGACCTCGGTCGAGGTCCAGAGAGGGTGACCGAGATATTCTTCAGTCAAGAACACCTCGCTCGGTCCAGAAAGTTCCTCGGTCGAGGTACTGCAACTGGAACCGAAACTGGAGATCTTCTTCTCCTGGATTAGTCTTTCAGTTTTAGCTCCTGGATCTTCTTCCAGCGCCTTTAAGCTCCGTATATCTGCATCAGAAGAGGCATCTATACCTTCCTCCATTAAACAAAAACTAATAACTTTTTCAAGTGGATCGTTATTAAGGATAGAACTCACCAATTCTCTTGATTCTTCTTCATCATAGATGCTGAAGATATCATCTCCTAGCTGCTCTCCCTTCATAGCCGCAAGTAATGCGAATTCCACTTCATCTCCGCCAATGTTGAACTTTAACTTGGCGTTCTTACAATCCACATTGCAACCCGAAGTTGCTAGAAATGGCCTCCCGAGAATGATGAGAACGGGATAATCTACGGGAATGTCAAGTACAACAAAGTCTATAGGTAAATAGAAGTTACCTAACTTAACTAGAACGTCTTCCAAAATGCCCACGGGATGGGTAATGGAGCAGTCCGACATGTATAACCGTATCTTCACCGGCTTGGGCTCTCCAAGTCCGATCCTAACACATAGCTCCAGCGGGATGATGCTCACGCTGGCTCCTAGATCATACAAGGCTTCACAAGTGACATCCCCAACTTGAATGAGAATGCAAAACGAGCCGGGATCTCTCAACTTGGGTGGCATCTTCTCCTTCATGATTTGAATGAACTCCGAGGATTTAGATGTCATCCTTACTTCACCAAAGTCTTCCAACTTCCTCTTCCTTGATAGAATTTCTTTCAAGAACTTCCCATATGCGGGCATCCCTAGAATAGCATCAAGGAAAGGGATATTAATGTGTAGTTTATTCATCAAGTCAAGGAACTTACCAAAATGCTTGTCTAGATGTGCTCTGGCCCTTGACTGGGGAAATGGAAGTGGTGGTTTATATGCAGGAGGCGGAACATAAACTTCAGTTTTGTCCGACGCTCTCTGTGGCTCAACCTCGGTTGGCATCTCGGCCGAAGTGTTCTTCGACTGTACCTGGACCGAGGTGGTCTTCGTCTGTACTGGCATCGACCGAGGCACTGGATCTGCAGTCTTCAGTCCACTTCTCGTCGTTATTGCCATGATCTGTCCCTTGGGGTTGCTTTCCGTCCTTGCTGGAAGCTTCCCTGGATCTCTTGGCGCTTCATTCGCCTTGTTAAAGAATTGTTGTTCTAAGGCTTTTGTGCCTTCGAAATGAAGTCATGGATGTCTCCATAGAGTTAAGCGTGATCAAGATGGCCTCCAGCACCGCATCTTTCTTTTCCGGCTGGGACGAACTCGAGCCTTGCTCCTGGCTCTTCAATGGAGTAGAAGAAGAAGAGGAAGAGATGAAAGGATTAGAGGAGTCATTCGAATTGGAATTAGAGTAAGGGTTACCCGAATTTTGGTTGTTTGCCCTCCAATTATTGTTGTTGGATCCTCAATTATTGTTGTAGTTGTTGTTTCGGGAACCGTTGTTGTTCCGGTACCCATTGTTGTTCCTCGAGCTTTGATATCCTTAATCTTCTTTCTTGGTTTGGGCAACCAAAAAATCTTTCAATTGCTTCACATTATTCTTCAAAGAAGTGAGTTGATCATTGTTTGGTGGAGCTTCTTGAAAGTTGACTCTTTTAACTCCACCTTCAGCTCCTTGGTGGGAGTATTTCTCCTTGTGCAAAGCTTTCTTCTCTATGAACTCCCAAGCTTCGTCAATCGGCATGTCCATGAATGTGCCGGCGGATAGTAGTTGAAGGTTGAACTGGGTGTTTCCGTCCAGTCCCTTGAAGTATATCTCCAACAACTCTATCTTTGGAATCCCATGATGTGGGCAATCCAATAGAATGTCTTTAAATCTCTCCCATGACTTGGACAAACTCTCTTTGTCCTTAATGATGAATGCATTAATCTTCCCTTTCATTTCAGCGGTTTTAGAGGGGGGAAAGAATTTAGTTAAGAACTCCGTCGTCATCTCCTCCCAAGTATTGATTTTTTCTGGAGGAAGAGATTGATACCAAGTAAGCGCTCTATCTTTCAAAGAGAAGTAGAGAGGCCTTAGCTTGTAATTGTTGTTTTCCAGCCTTGAAGGTCTCAAGGTCTCCATCAAGATCTCATAGTTTTGTAGATGTTGATGCGGAGATTCCCTCTCTAGCCCTCCAAACTGGCATTGGCGAATCATGGAAAGAACTTGCGGTCAAAGCTCATAATCATGGTCCGCTGGATCACCTAGGTTGACTCTTGGACGCCTCAGTTGTTGATTGGGGTCCATCCTCTGCCCTAGGGTCTGTGGAATACCTGCAAAAAGAGCATCTCGGACTGGCATCCGAGGTAGAAGTATCTCGGCCGGGGCAGCTGGAGTTGGGTCTTGCCTCGGTCGAGGCGCTAGAGCTGGTCGAGGTAGATATTGGTCTCGTAAGGCCGCCATATCTGCTTCGATTGCTTCCGTTCTTGCGCGAGCTTCTTCCTTTTCCAGTCGTAATTCTTCTTTGCTGAGGCGTAGTTGTTCCAATGCCTCCTTCAATTTGGCCTCAAGATCGCGATTATCCTGATTGGCCATCTTCGCTTCTTTCAAGCGTCTTTTGTATGTCTTTTCTGGTTCGGGATCATAAGGAATAATTTCCTTCCCAATGCGGGTTCTTCGCATAAACCTAAGAAAAAGAACCTGCGAAAGTCACTCAAGTAGAGTGGTTAGTAGAAACAGGGGCAAGCGCCCCGAAAGATCACCGCAACCGGCTCGGTCTAGACCAAGTCCCCGACAACGGCGCCAAAAACTTGTTCGCTCCAAATGGTGTCTGCAAGCTTTAAATTTATAACCCAAGACGTTTGCTAAAAACAAGGATGCGAACCCGCAGTGTACGGGTCAATCGCAGTAAAAGCAAGAAATTCCGGGGTGTCGATCTCAAGGACTTAGGTGAAACCTAAGCAAGTATAGGTAGTCTATGTAATTACTAATCACAAAAGCGATTAAAACAATCAAAAATGATAAAAAGTCAATTAAGGAAATATGCAATTTTAGGGATTAAAGCATCTAGTTGTGGTTCCAACTCAAGATCTCAAGATAAGCGGACAAAGCTGAGATTTTGCAAAGGGAAGGTGTTACTAAAGTGGAATAGATCACCGGGTAAGTCTCACTACTCACTAACTCCAAGCCAAAGAACCTATCACAGGGTAAGTCTCAAGGTACTAAAGAAAGGAATTATAGTCTCAAACCAACACACCAACTAAGGGAATAGAATCAACCTTTACCGGGTAAGTCTCAGGCTAACTCACATAGAATCAACCTTTACCGGGTAAGTCTTAGGATAATCACCTCGGTCAGACGAATTCCACCCCGGCCGAGATGTTCATCGACTAAGCGAGATACTCTAGGGTTAAGGATAAAGACTCGAGCTTTCAGGGTCCTAATGGAATTTAAGATTATTCTATTATTGTTTTTCCCACAACCTTCAGCCAATCACCCTAGAATCACACAAAGAAATTAGCCACTCATCATCATGAAAGCAATAATCAAATATAAGGGAAGAAAGTGAATAATTGATGATGACATGAATTATGTACCATCATATTCATGCATATTGCAGCACATTATCTCTATTTACCTTGCATTTAGAGGGATTTTGCATACCTTTTATGTTCTATTCAATCAATTGTCGGAAATAGAGGTCTACACGAGATTTTGATGAATTGCAGGTAAATAGAGTTGAATTGGAAGCAAAAATGGAGCAAGAGGCATCTAAGGATGTTAAGGAAGCTAAAAGAGTCTTAGAAGGATCACAAAGAGCTAAGGAATTGCAAAGGAAAAGCATAGAAGACGAACCAAAGGAAGAGCACTTTCTGTTGAAGAAAATCGTGCCAATATATATATAAATCGGACGATTTTCATACATTGGAAATCGAACGGTTTTGCACCATCGACTGGGTCGATTTTCTTCACGATTCGGGCAAATGAAAAGACGACATAAAGCCCAATTAAATTGGGCTAGATAAGAGTTTTGCCAAACGGCCCATCTGCAAGAAACTATAGAAGAGAACCCTACGAACGAAGATGAAAAAGTGGCATCAGATAATCTTTACACGTTTTGGAGAAATCAACGATTCTTGGAGAGAGATTGAAGAGCTTTTGCCGGAAAGTCATTCTTGATCTTTGATTGTGAGATTTCTTTATTCCATTGCATTATTTGTGGTTTGTGAACACGATATTGAGTTGTTTGAGAGATATATTGAACAGATTTGACGATAGTTTTACAGATTTGAAAGTTATTGAATTTTCCGTTCAAGATTTGGTTTCTTTGCGATATCTTCTTCAATAATTAATTTGATTCAATTTTGAAAATGGTTGGCTAAAACCCTTGTGATTCTGGGAAGAAGAGTTGATGATTAAGGCTTAGATGATGATAGACTGAACTCATTCAAACATTAGGATCCTGAGAATTTAGATTTTAGTTTTGCGACAAACAGGAAAATCGGACTGTTCTTGAGAAAAATCGGCCGATTTTTCGTATGAACAGCACGATTTATTCTTCTGACGAACTTTAATTGAATTAATCTTTAATCAAAACTAATCCTTGCCTAAACCCCAATCTTGATTAACCTTCCTACCCTCTAATTGAATGTATGAGTGCACTTCAAACCCGTTTCTACATTTAATAGATTAAGATTGCAAGATTTGGGTAATAAAGAGATTCAACATCCTTTATTAAGATTCTAAGTGTGCTTTCTATTCTTACTTTGGAGAGTCATATCCTGGAGTTTTAATAGTTAGTTTGAACATAATTCTTGTCTTTAGATCTTTCTATATTGTAGCCTCAACAACCCTTATAGAGAGAACCTATAGATTAGTCATATGGGTTTCGGAACTTCATCGTACGAATCCTACCTTTAAACACTTAATCTTGGCAATATAAATTATGTCCTATATCTATAGAAGTGTCTTGAATCGAAAGCCTAAATCGGATACTTGAATCCTTGGAATCATTTCTCTCTTTATCATATCACAAAAGCTTTTATACTTTCGCTAGATAATTGAAATTGGAAATTTTCTCACCAAATCCCTGAGTTCGACTCTGGAATTCTTACCTTTCTACAACCGATCCGTACACTGCGGGTTCGCTTTGCTTTTGAGTTCTAGATATAAATTTAAGACTTTGACGCACACCCTTTTGAGCGAACAAGTTTTTGGCGCCGTTGCCGGGGATTTGGTCTAGATCAAATCCGGTTTTCGGTTGTCTAGCTTGAGAGCTCTTGCTCTTGTGATTTGATTTGTCTACTTGAGTGATCTTTGCAGGTTCTTTAGGTATATGCGAAAGACTAGATCCACTAAAGATCTAATTCCTTTTGATCCCGAATTAGAAAGAACTTTGAGGAGAAAGTTAAAGGAGAAGAAAATGGCTGAAAACGATGAGAGAAACTACAAGGCTGAACTGAACGAGGCTCAACGCCAACTCCAGTTGAGTGAGAAGGCTCGAAAGGAAGCTGAAATAAGTCATCAATTTCAGATTGACGAACTGAGAGCTATGATGTTGGACATGAAGTTGGAGTTGAACGATTCCAAGAAGAAGAAGAAAGTCAAGACACCAACTAAATCCATTCAAAATGAGTCATCCGATGATGAAGAGATTGATCCGGACATGCCGGAACTTGAAGAGATTGATCCATCACTTCGTCCTACCCGAAACACTCCAACACCTAAGGTCGTCCCTCGCATTACGACTAGGAACGTTAGAGCTGTCAATAACGAAGATAGACCCCGAACTTTGGGGCAACGGATGGATCCAATTCAGCAACCACGCCGTCTAGGTGTGGATTTCGGAGCTGAAGACATCCAAGAGTTTAGCTTCTCACCACAAGTCATCACTATGGTTCGCCAAAGTCAATATGGCGGAGCAAGTACTGAATCTCCGCATCAACACTTGCAGAATTTTGAGATTCTCATGGAGACTATGAAGCCAAAGAAGGCTACTACAAGCAACTACAAGATCAAACCGTTCTTCTTTTCTTTGAAGGACAAGGCTCTAGCTTGGTACCAAACACTTCCGGCTTATAAGTTAGCAACATGGGAGGAATTGTCTTCGGAATTCCTCACCAAGTTCTTTCCGCCATCCAAAACGGCGGAATTAAGAGGTAAAATAAATGCTTTTTCTATGAAACCTAACGAAAGCTTATTTCAATCTTGGGAAAGGTTTCAAGATCTCTTGTTGGATTGCCCACACCATGGCATTTCCAAGCTGGAATTATTGGAGATCTACTACAAAGGGTTGGATGTGGAGACGCAATTCAACCTCCAATCTCTATCTTGCGGCACATTCATGGATATGAGAGAGGATGATGATTGGGACTTCATTGAGAAGCAAGCCCAAGTGATTGAGAAGTATTCCCACCGGAAGGTGGAATCAAATAGCCGGAATCAAAGCGATCCGGGAGCCAAGTTGAATCAAGCGGCTCAAACACAAATATTCTCCCTTAAGGATGACATCAAAGAATTGAGGGAAGTGCTCAAAACGAGTCTTCAAAAGACTAAAGAGCAAGAAGCCAACTACATGGGGCGAGACAACAATCAAAGGAATGATAACCGGAATTCCAATTGGAGCAACAACAACAATAACAATCGAAACTCCAATTGGAACAACAACAACAATAGGAACTCAAATAACAACAATTGGAGGTCAAATCAGCAAGGTTCAGGTAATCCTTACTCTTATGCTGAAAAAGCTCTAACACCTCCATCTTCTTCTACTCCTTCTACAAGCCAAGAACAATCAAGCGGATCAAGCAAACCCGATCCCATGCTAGAAACGATCCTAGGCAAGCTACAAGGATTGGAGAGTTACATAACTTCGGTTGACAAAGCTCACAAAGCTTTAGAAAACCAATTATTCAACAAGGCCGGAGAAGTTCCAAGAGATCAAGGGAAGCTTCCCGGAAAGACAGAAGATAACCCAAAGGGAAGGGTTATGGCAATAACTACTAGGAGCGGAAAGACGACCGTCGACCCTCAACCTAAAGTAGTTGATACCTCCACAAAAGAAGGAGAGGCAAAAGAGAAGAAAGAAGTCTATGTTCCCCCTCCCGCTTACAAACCACCTCTACCTTTTCCTCAATCTAGAGCGCGTGCACGCCTAGATAAACATTTCGGTAAGTTTGTTGAACTTATGAGTAAGCTCCATATTAACATACCCTTTATGGATGCGATTTTCGGTATGCCGGCTTACGGAAAATTCCTCAAGGAGATCCTCTCTAACAAGAGGAAGTTGGAAGATATAGGAGAAGTCAAGATGAGTATGGAGTCATCCGAACTCATCAAGACTATGACGGAGAATATGCCACCCAAGCTCCGCGATCCACGATCCTTTTGCATACCCATCACTTTGGGAGAAGCTACCTATGATGCTCTTTGTGACCTTGGAGCAAGTGTGAGTATCATACCTCTCGCTCTATGCAAGGCAGTTGGTCTAGGAGAGCCTAGACCGGTGAAGATCACACTCTACATGGCTGATCGTTCTACCACTAAGCCGGTGGGAATATTAGAAGACATTCCGGTAAAGCTAGGTAAGTTTTACATCCCTATAGATTTTGTCGTTCTTGACATACCTGCAGATTACCCGGTTCCCATCATCCTTGGGAGACCATTCCTTGCCACATCTGGATGCATGGTAGATTGCAAGAACGGCCAGCTATCCTTCCATATTGGTGAAGAAAAGATAGAATTCATACTATCTTCCTTAATCAAGGAGCCAGCCTTGAAAGACGACGTTTTTGAAATTGTTGAGGAAGAAGAGTCTAGAGAGGTAGTAAGTTCGATCTTGATGAAAGACCCTCTTCAAAAGGTTCTTAGCATGAGCATCATGGAGGAAGGGGTGGAAAACGACTACAATGAGGATGTGAAAGCATTAAATGATGTGGAGGAAGAACTAGGAGCAACAATTGAAGAACTAGAGTGGACTCCGGAAACTGTGAAGAAAATCGACCTGCCAGAAATAAATCGTCCGATTTCTGAAGATGCAATCCGATTTTTTTCGACAGAAACTAAAATCGACCTGACAACAATAAATCGCCCGATTCATGAAGGGGTAACACGATTTTTTCCGACAGAAAGAAAAATCGTGCAGAAGATCGACCGATTTATTACAGGGGGGGTCGATTCAATGAGTAATTCTATGGATTCTCCAAACTTCACCGCAGCCGCTTCCGAATCTAATGATGAAGTACCCACACCTATAGAGACCTCTTCCACAACACCCGAAGGCCACGATTCATCACCAACAAAGGTACCTCCATCATTAGAATTGAAACAACTTCCCACGCATTTAAGGTACGCATTCCTTGGCACTAATTCCACATACCCGGTTATAGTCAATGCCAATTTGAACGATGAAGAATTAGAGAAACTCATGAGTGTTTTGAAGAAACATAGGAGAGCATTAGGTTACACCATTGATGATTTAGTAGGAATAAAGCCTTCTCTATGTATGCACAAAATATTAATGGAAGAGGATTACAAACCTTCACGCCAACCTCAAAGACGGTTAAATCCGGCAATGAAAGAGGTCGTGAAGAAAGAAATCCTTAAGCTACTTGATGCAGGTATCATCTTCCCTATTTCTGATAGCAAATGGGTGAGTCCGGTACAAGTAGTACCCAAGAAAGGAGGCATTACCGTTGTTGCCAACAAGAACAACGAACTCATCCCTACACGGACAGTTACAGGGTGGCGAATGTGCATCGACTACCGCAAACTGAACGTGGCCACAAGGAAGGACCACTTCCCCCTTCCTTTCATCGATCAAATGTTGGAAAGGTTAGCCCAACATGCCTACTTTTGTTATTTAGATGGATATAGCGGTTTCTTTCAGATCCCAATTCATCCGGATGATCAAGAGAAGACAACCTTTACGTGCCCATGGGGTACGTTCGCTTATAGAAGAATGCCATTCGGCTTATGCAACGCTCCAGCCACCTTCCAAAGGTGTATGATGGCAATCTTCTCCGAATATGTAGAGAATATCATGGAAGTCTTCATGGACGACTTTTCGGTATATGGTTCTTCCTTTGATAACTGTCTCTATAACCTTTCACTAGTTCTTAAGAGATGTGAGGACACTAACTTAGTCTTAAACTGGGAAAAATGTCATTTCATGGTCACCGAAGGAATTGTGTTAGGTCACTTAGTGTCACAAAGGGGAATAGAGGTAGATCGATCAAAGATAGAAACCATTGAGAAGTTACCTCCCTCTTCATCGGTAAAAGGAATTAGAAGCTTCTTAGGACATGCAGGCTTCTATAGGAGATTCATAAAAGATTTTTCTAAGATTTCAAAACCTTTGACTAATCTTTTGATGAAAGATGCGACTTTTGAATTCTCGAAAGATTGCTTAGATGCTTTTTGCAGGATCAAAGAAGCATTGATTTCGGCACCAATCATCCAACCGCCCGATTGGACTCTTCCTTTCGAGGTCATGTGCGACGCAAGCGATGTCGCTATAGGAGCCGTTCTTGGACAGAAGAAAGATGGTCGCACTCATGCCATCTACTACGCTAGCAAAACGCTAGATGAGGCTCAATACAACTACGCAACTACAGAAAAGGAACTTTTAGCCGTAGTATATGCATTTGAGAAATTTTGTTCCTATCTTGTAGGTGCGAAAGTGATAGTCTATACGGACCACTCCGCAATCCGATACCTATTCACGAAGAAGGATGCGAAGCCAAGGCTTATACGATGGATCTTACTCTTGCAAGAGTTTGATTTAGAGATCCGTGATAAGAAAGGATCGGAGAACTCCGTCGCCGATCACCTTAGTCGTCTTCCGCAACTCACCGGCGAGTCGGATGAACTTCCGATAGACGACTCCTTCCCTGACGAGCAGCTGCACGAGATTGAAGAGTGTCTTCAACACATTTCACAAGGTAATGATCCATGGTTTGCTGACATTGTAAATTACCTTGTTTGTCAGGAGATTCCACCCGGACTTTCATATGCTCAAAAGAAGAAGTTCTTGAGAGACGTCCGGCATTTCTATTGGAACGAACCTCTTCTATTCAAAAGAGGTCCAGATGGCATCTACAGGAGATGTATTCCCGAAGATGAGATAGATAGTGTCATCCGACACTGCCATTCTCTACCATGTGGTGGACATGCTAGTTCCCACAAGACTTGTGCTAAGGTACTTCGCTCCGGCTTTTATTGGCCTACACTTTTCAAAGATGTGCAAAAGTTTGTTGTTTCTTGTGATGCTTGTCAAAGGACAGGTAATATATCCAGGAGGAATGAGATGCCTCTCAACAACATACAAGAAGTAGAGATCTTTGATGTATGGGGCATCGACTTTATGGGACCTTTCCCATCTTCATGCGGCAACCAGTATATACTTCTTGCCGTAGACTATGTCTCAAGATGGGTGGAGGCAATCGCTTCCCCTACTAATGATGCAATGGTAGTGGTGAAGTTCCTCAACAAAACGATCTTCCCAAGGTTCGGAACTCCCCGAACCATCATTAGTGACGGAGGAACGCATTTCACAGCCCGTCGATTTGAGACTCTATTGGCTAAGTATGGGGTGACCCATAAGATAGCTACACCTTACCACCCGCAAACCAGCGGACAAGTCGAGATATCCAATAGAGAGATTAAAGGGATTTTAGAGAAAACCGTCTCTAAAACGAGGAAAGATTGGTCAATGAAGCTCGACGATGCACTATGGGCATACAGGACAGCCTTCAAGACACCAATAGGTACGACTCCCTATAATCTTGTTTATGGTAAATCATGTCATCTTCCTGTAGAGCTAGAACACAAAGCTTATTGGGCCATCAAGTGGCTCAACTTCGACATGAAAGAAGCCGGAGAGAAACGGCTCTTAGACATCAATGAGCTGGATGAAATCCGGCTAAATGCGTACGAAAACGCAAGGATTTACAAGGAACGGACAAAGCGCTGACATGATAAGCACATCATTCCAAAAGACTTGAAGGAGGGAGACCAAGTCCTCCTATTCAACTCAAGGCTGCGTCTATTTCCAGGTAAGCTCAAATCCCGTTGGACAGGACCTTTTGTGATTAAAAGAACTTTCCCCCATGGTGCAGTTGAAGTATGGGGTGAACAAAGCAGAAGTTTTAAGGTTAATGGCCAACGGTTGAAGAAATATACACCGGAAGCTCCGGTCGAGGAGATAGCTCCTATCCTCCTCCATTGAACACAACATCATACACCGTCCAGCTAAAGACGATAAATAAAGCGCTTCTTGGGAGGCAACCCAATGATAGTATAGTTTTCCCTTCTTTCCCTCACTTAGTTAGAATAGATTAATTGCTTTGTTTCTTCGTTTTTCGTTTTTATACGTTCCTCGATGCACTCTTGGTTTGTCGTGTCATTAATCGCAGGAAACTAGGTTCAAATGTGCGAGATTCACGGAGAATGGAGCACAATTGAGTTATATCTTTGAGATTCAAGAAAAACAAGGAAGGAAATCGACCTACCATAAGAAGATCGTCTGATTCAGTAACAGAGCAAGTCGATTTTTCTCAACAGAAACAAAAATCGACCTGGAGATCGACCTGCCAAAATAAATCGTCCGATTTTTTCAGTCAGAAAGAAAAATCGCCCCGACAAATAAATCGACTAGAAAAATCGGCCGATTTTCTTCAGAAATCATCGACCCTATATAAGGCAATCACACTCGATCTTCTTCATTCCCACATCTCCAACTCTCGATTTCCCTCTCTCAAGAAAGCCGAAAAGTCGCCACACCCTCAAATCTTCATTCCTTAACCATTTCGAGAGATTCTTGGCTCCAAACTGAAGCATTTTCAACAAGGAACAAGGATCTAACAACAACACGCACGGCAATCGAATGCTCCATCAGGAATTTAGGTTTTTCTTTCCAAAACCTAAGTTTCTCACTTGAAATTGAAGTTGCTTAGGAAGTGATTTGTTGTTGGAATTGATAGAGGAATTTGCTTAGAATTCATTGTAGAGAACTGTGTGTGGTGATAGATTGAACAAAACTTTACAGAATTGTGAGAATCGTTGAAATCGAGATAAAAATCGACCCAGCCCAGAAAAATCGGCCGATTTTTGTGAAGAACAGGTCGATTTTTAAGACTTAGAATGGATCTTGTAAAGAGGATAACCAGAAACACGGGGAAGAAGAAGGGATCTTCTTCCAAAGCCCCTGCCCCACCTCCAC
Source organism: Fagopyrum homotropicum (assembly GCA_033239125.1). NCBI lineage: Eukaryota > Viridiplantae > Streptophyta > Magnoliopsida > Caryophyllales > Polygonaceae > Fagopyrum > Fagopyrum homotropicum. The sequence continues at coordinate 144,236,863 of BSWB01000002.1, forward strand.
CACCACCTACCAACATCCCTAAGCTTCCTCCTCCCCTATTCAAGCATAAGAAACGCTATGAACGCATTATAGATCGCCCATTCACCCCTCCTCGCTACATAGTGCTTGATGACTTAGATTCGTTATATGTTCGAGAGGATGTTGATATGATGCTTGATAGAGCAGGGTTGAGACAGTTTGCTACGATTAGGGAAGATGCTTATAGGGAGATCACCCTAGAATTCCTTAGTACGTTTGAGCACGATCCTAGGGAAAGGATGGTCACTTTCCGCCTCATGAGCCAAGACCACACTTTGTCCATTGATGCTTTTGGCGACTTGTTTGGCTTTTCTTATTCAGATGCAGGCACATTTGCTAGAGGCCTCAATGCTAGTGATTTTTGGGAGGCTATTTCCGTAGGAGAGTACGGAGGGGATAAGTGGAGACCCGGAAACTCCAAGGAGACAAGTATGTACAACCTTTCCTTCAAGGTAGTGCATAGGATACTCAGTGAGAGTTTGTTTGCCCAGACTGAGACTCCGTAGAAGCTCAAGGCTGATGAGCTTTTTATCCTCTACTGCATGACATCCACCACCACTCCCGACATCTCCACCATGCTTTCTGACTATCTAGGAAAGATAGCCAACAAAGCCAAGGGTGACATCTGTGCAGGAGGCTTGGTCACTCATGTGGCTAGGACTCTAGGTTATGACTTCTCGGGATGCACTCTAGCTGAGAGTGCCCTTCATTTAGGCTCACAGAGGTTGGTGGTTCGACAGGTCTTGATTCCTCGAGGGAGAGGAACTCTTCATGTGCCGATGCCATGGCACAGGGATCCGAAGAAGAAGCCATCCGAGATCATATGGAAATCCGAATACACCATTCGGAACAAGAAGAACTGGAAGGAGACCTTTGAGGCGATGCTTGAGGAGTTCTCACCTCCTACTTATTATGATGATGATGCAGGTGACTCAGAGGAGGAGGATGAGGATGGAGGACAGGAGACCATGCTCGAGTTTGAGAGCGATACCCATAGCGGGCATGCTACGGATGCCATGGAGACTGACACTCATGGAGCAGGACCGAGCAGGACTAGTAGGCAGGAGGAGGAGACGGAGGATGAAATGCAGCCACCTCGACACTCTTATGCACATGCTCCAGGCCCTAGACGAGGACGCCGAGCTCCACGCCACTTCAGGGAGCTAGTCACTAGCTTCCAAAGCCTCAGCACCGACTACCGTACCCTCAGCACCAGTTATGACACCCTGAACACTCAGTTCAGGACCTACAGGGAGGAGACGGACGCTAGGCATTCATCCTATGATGGCCAGATGAGAGACATGTATTACCACCAGTTCGGCCACTTTTACGATCCCTCCGCACCGATGTATCCATATCCACCACCTCCACCACCGACAGAGGATTGAGCTTCCACTTCTTTTACATTGTAAGTATTTTTCTCCTTCTTATGCTTGATTTTCACATTGGGGACAATGTGGATGTCAAATATGGGGTGGGGGTACTTACAATACCTTATGTTTCATTCTAGCACTCTATGTACTTTCCACTACTCTTGACAATTTGGCTTGTAATAACTCTTGCACTGCTTGCTTTCTATTATGACACTCGCATTTGCATGAACTTTTTCAAAACCTATGAATTCTCAAAAATTTTAAGTGCTCCTTATATGGAAATGACCTCTATGATGAAAATTGTGTATATGGATAGGTAAAAAGATGCTTAGTTGTGTTGAGATCTTGATTATAGCATGAATGAAATTGCTTTTGTTACTTGAATACATGAATAAGTTATATGATTTAGTTGTTTTGATGAGAGAATGAAATAATAGTCGAAGCTATATTGCAAGTTCTTTTACATCATTTAAGGATGACTAAGGCAATTCACTTCTTTTCTTTTCTCATATCTTGATCATGCTAGCTCCTCAATGAAATAAGTAACCTTTTTTTTTACCATCCGGGAATTGGGATAGGTGATTGAAAAAGGCATGTTTGATGTGGGAGGGCCAAAGAAAAGTATTAAAAAGAAAGTGTATAAATTCACGAGTTTGGGGACGTTGAACATGAGGATGAGTAACTCGGCACCATTCACATAGCCGGGTGTTTGTGTCTTGCCAAAGTCCGATTGAACGACAAGTCCTAACGGGATATGGTATGTGCATCAAGGGTTTGAGGCATCTCGAAATTGAGAAACGCCGATCTCCTAGGCTTCGGTTTTTGTGCACCGCTGTCCATACTCTCAAAAAGTAAAGTGTAATGAAAGCAAAGCTTTCTACATGCGAAGCATGTGCGGTGAAGAAAATTCTTGAAGGTGTTATGTGTTCCTCTTTCCCGGATTAGCACCACAATAGCCAAAAAGAACTCCTTCCCTTAATACGTTTCTTGAACCTTTCCTTTAATTTGAAGACCTTGAGACTTTTATGCATGTGTTTAAGACTTAATGGCTTAGATTTGTTTGAATTTGATTGCCTCTACACCTTTATCATGTTCTTTATTTATGCTTTCAAGAAAGAAAAGGGAGTTTGTCATCTTATAGTCATCATTGATACATGCTTTGCCCCTTTTATGCCTTGAAATATCACTTTGAGAGCGATCCAATGAAAAAGAGCACTACCAAAAGAAAAGTTTTTGAGTTTCATACATGCATAATCCATGACATCTTATATTCTGAATTTGAGTCTTGCTTAGGGACAAGCAAGAGGCAAGTATGGGGTATTTTGATGACATGAATTATGTACCATCATATTCATGCATATTGCAACACATTATCTCTATTTACCTTGCATTTAGAGGGATTTTGCATACCTTTTATGTTCTATTCAATCAATTGTCGGAAATAGAGGTCTACACGAGATTTTGATGAATTGCAGGTAAATAGAGTTGAATTGGAAGCAAAAATGGAGCAAGAGGCATCTAAGGATGTTAAGGAAGCTAAAAGAGTCTTAGAAGGATCACAAAGAGCTAAGGAATTGCAAAGGAAAAGCATAGAAGACGAACCAAAGGAAGAGCACTTTCTGTTGAAGAAAATCGTGCCAATATATATATAAATCGGACGATTTTCATACATTGGAAATCGAACGGTTTTGCACCATCGACTAGGTCGATTTTCTTCACGATTCGGGCAAATGAAAAGACGACATAAAGCCCAATTAAATTGGGCTAGATAAGAGTTTTGCCAAACGGCCCATCTGCAAGAAACTATAGAAGAGAACCCTACGAACGAAGACGAAAAAGTGGCATCAGATAATCTTTACACGTTTTGGAGAAATCAACGATTCTTGGAGAGAGATTGAAGAGCTTTTGCCGGAAAGTCATTCTTGATCTTTGATTATGAGAGTTCTTTATTCCATTGCATTATTTGTGGTTTGTGAACACGATATTGAGTTGTTTGAGAGATATATTGAACAGATTTGACGATAGTTTTACAGATTTGAAAGTTATTGAATTTTCCGTTCAAGATTTGGTTTCTTTGCGATATCTTCTTCAATAATTAATTTGATTCGATTTTGAAAATGGTTGGCTAAAACCCTTGTGATTCTGGGGAGAAGAGTTGATGATTAAGGCTTAGATGATGATAGACTGAACTCATTCAAACATTAGGATCCTGAGAATTTAGATTTTAGTTTTGCGACAAACAGGAAAATCGGACTGTTCTTGAGAAAAATTGGCCGATTTTTCGTATGAACAGCATGATTTATTCTTCTGACGAACTTTAATTGAATTAATCTTTAATCAAAACTAATCCTTGCCTAAACCCCAATCTTGATTAACCTTCCTACCCTCTAATTGAATGTATGAGTGCACTTCAAACCTGTTTCTACATTTAATAGATTAAGATTGCAAGATTTGGGTAATAAAGAGATTCAACATCCTTTATTAAGATTCTAAGTGTGCTTTCTATTCTTACTTTGGAGAGTCATATCCTGGAGTTTTAATAGTTAGTTTGAACATAATTCTTGTCTTTAGATCTTTCTATATTGTAGCCTCAACAACCCTTATAGAGAGAACCTATAGATTAGTCATATGGGTTTCGGAACTTCATCGTACGAATCCTACCTTTAAACACTTAATCTTGGCAATATAAATTCTGTCCTATATCTATAGAAGTGTCTTGAATCGAAAGCCTAAATCGGATACTTGAATCCTTGGAATCATTTCTCTCTTTATCATATCACAAAAGCTTTTATACTTTCGCTAGATAATTGAAATTGGAAATTTTCTCACCAAATCCCTGAGTTCGACTCTGGAATTCTTACCTTTCTACAGCCGATCCGTACACTGCGGGTTCGCTTTGCTTTTGAGTTCTAGATATAAATTTAAGACTTTGACGCACACCCTTTTGAGCGAACAATTGAACACAAAAACCTTAAGAAAAAGGCTTCAATAACTGAATCAATTATCAAACAAACAAGTGTTCCTTGGATCACAATCCAATAAGACAATCAACAAGAAGGGAATCTAAGAAAGTCTTACAAAACCCTTCACAAAAGCTATGAAAGCTATCAACTTCCTTCCTTCAACCTTCCAAAAATCCTTCAATTGCTGGATGCTATCAGCCCTCTAGGCTTGTCTAAGCATGGTCAGATTTGTGGAAAATCCAACCCTTTATATAGGAAAACTACCCTCCTACGATAAAATATCTTGAAAAGATATTATCCTAATAAAATATATCTATCTCTCATAAATAAATCCCCAAAATATATGATCTTCCTTCCAGAAATCCAGCCTAAAAATATAAGATCTCTCCTTCCAAAAATAAAAGATCTCACCCAAGAATAAAATATATCTCGCCGCGTCCAAGGTGTTCGCCTCGGTCGGGACGCTCCTCTGGATCACCTCGGTCGAGATGGTACTGTAGCTGACCGAGGTGGCTCTAAACTGAATGTGAAATCTCTCAAATCTAGTCCAAAGTAAATCTTTAATCCATTTCCATGCTTTCTGGATTCTTCCTTAAGCTCCTAAATGTAGCTCCAATGACTCCTTAGCTCCTTTAGCTCCATTTTGATGCAAAACGTGCCATTTTACCTACGATTACAACGAAACTTGGTGTAGACCTCGATTCCCGCAAAGGTAGATGAAATGACAATATAATCACATAATATACATCCAAACATGCAGATTATTTAACATAAAACGTCTAAACAAGTCCCAAAATATAGACTATAATTCATGCTATCAAGGGTCTAATATTGAACCAAATAAAATCAAATATCCTGACGATGGAGTGGACCAGGAAACAAAGATCGTCCTTGTTAATGAAGTCAAGGCTCTTTACTCTAAATAAAATAAGTTTACTGATGGAAAATTTTAGGTATATAAATTTCTGGTAGTAGTTTCTGGTATGAATTTCATACAAGAAACTCATACCAGAAAATTATAAAAAGTAAAAAAGGATAAAAAAAATAAAAATTTTGGTATGTAATTCTGGTATGTATTTCTATTATGTAATTTCTGGTATGTAATTTCTGGTATATAATTTCTGGTATGTATAATTTCTAGTATGAGAAATTCTGGTATGAGAAATTCTGGTATGAGAAATTCTGGTATGAGAAATTCCGGTATGAGAAATTCAGTCCAGAAAAAAAAGGCAAGAAAAATAATAAAAGAAAACAAATTCAGTAATTAAAAATTAAAACTTATACTTATATAACAAATAACAAACATCATTTATTCTTTCTTTCTAAATAGAAGGGTTAATAATTTTACCTACTATTAAATGAAAGTGGTAAAAAATTTGGGGTATATTTCCTTAAACAAAAACTCAAAAAGGCCTAGTTTGGTAAACGATTTGTACTTTATAATAAGATATTGCGATTTGAAATCTAATATGAACCACCATCGTTCATAACAAATTTATTGCTTCTAATGCTTCTCCTTTTCATTCTTTTATTATGAGGTTAATGCTTATACTTTTCGGTTTCAGAGCCTTTCTGGTTATTCGCCTTCTGTTTTCCTGATTTCATCCTATTCTGATACATTGCAGAGGTAGAACGACTAATATCAGGTTAATGCTTCCCTTTTTCAGTTTAATGCTTTTGCTTTTCGAACCTACTATTGATTTCATCCTATTCTTATATGAACCACCTCAGCTTTGCTGATTTCCGTTGTGTAGTTTTGATTTAATAGCAAAACTACTGATTTGGAAACATATTTTTTGTTGTCCTTTTTTATGTAGCTGATTATTTAGATTTTTTAATTTTGATAACATATTTCAAAACTACTGATTTTAAAATTGTTTTCAAAACTACTGATTTTCATAAATATAGGGATATATGAACTCGAGCTGTTGTTTCGATTATGAACTCGAGCTATTTATGTGTATAAAACAAATCTGATTTCTAAACTATTGTTATGATTTTGAAATCTGATTTCTAAACTACTATTTTGAACTCGAGCTGTTGTTTCGATTTTAATTTCTTATACATCTATTACTAATTTCCCGAATCTTTTGTTTTCAAATATTTACTGGTTTTCTTACGGCTGATTTAAATCTTATTTTCTGTTTTAATCAAAATAGTTTAGGCTTTCATTGCTTTTAATGAGAGAGTTTCTAAACTTCTGTTTTAGTTTAGTTTGTATATTCTATGCACTGAATAAGATTTATGTCAAAGCATTGAACATGTGTAACTCATGAAATGTAATGGATAATTTACATTGTTGTTATTGTAGCAACTCATAGTTTCTATTGTACTCAATTCATTACTACTCCAGTACTTTAGTGAGCATGATCTGAATGCTCATTACTCTGACCAGATGGAAGACCATCATGAAGAATTTAATTGAAAAGTCATGGTTCATTTCATGTACAAATGTGTGAGGATTTCGCATCAAATTTTTCCCAGAAGATTTGGGAAGAAACAACAAAATTATTCTAACGGGTATAGAGTTTTGTAACTTTACAGATCGTGAGTTAAGAGATTTTGTTGGCTGTTGTATTAGTTGCTGTTATATTTGTATGTTTCACCTTGATACTTGCTGGGAAAAGTTTGGAATATTGTGTTTACTGTCTTCTGATGAATGAAAGGAGGCGAAAATTTATGTTATGCTCTCTTGCCTATCAACCTGCTCATCATTTTTTGTTTCTGTTACATAGTTGCATTCTAAACCATGCAATTTGGTCTTGTTGTTGTTCTTTCTCCCCAATTCTTGTGGTTGTTCTCTTCTTCTAGAATTCAAGGACTGCTTCCTTGCTGAAATGGCTATTTGAGATGTCTCTCTCTTGCAAAATCATTAGTCTTTTTTTAGTTCTATCCCATGGATGAACAAACTAACAAATATTTTCGTCTTTTCGATAAGGTTGTCTCTTCCTCTGCATTTTTGAACCCGTGCTCCTTCTTACTGTCTCCGACAGGACTTCATCTACAATTCGAATCACCATTTCCTCTCTGGTTTGTGTTCTTTCTTCTCAGGCCTTTTGACTTTATGGGTGATCGAACTTTGGCTGTCTTGGGTCTCTCTCTCTCTCTTTTTTTTAATCATTTCATGCCAACGGCTTCGAGATAAAAATGGTTAGCCTTATTCATTTCATTTTATTAAGATAAAAAATTAAAATGTAAATTTACATTTTCTTTCCGGTTTTATTACTTCTGGTTTACAATGTTTCATATTGTAAGGGTTAGTAATATTTACATTTCTATTGTTATTTCTTCTTTTCTTTCTTCATATAGCTCTCCACACTTTTTATACAAAATTTTTTAATTATTACATATTGATAAATACGGTGTTAGTATTTTGAAATCCAACTCTCTCATTAAAAGCCACAAAAACCTTTTTTCAAATTAACTATTTTACTTATTTTCGGGTAAAGTTATAATTTTTAAGTGCATATTTACTCATTCTAAATAATATACATGATTTTCTTAATTTTTATACTCTTGATTTATATGATTAATAATAGAGTTTTCAAGAACTCAGCTAAAGATATGAAACATGCCGATTTTTTTTATCAAATTAAAAAAAATCTCTTTTTTGAAATTTTTATTGAAGTTTCCTTATTTTGAATTATTATTTTTTTGTTAATGTACATAAATTTTAAATGTTACAAAGACATACGGCTTTTCAAATTTAAAATTATTTTACTAAGATTTATTTTTAATTTAATTTAATCTTAATTTAATATATATTTCACGTATTTTCTACTTTAGTTTTTTCTATATTTTTTTTTACTGCAATCTATCTTTTTTTAATTTTAATGAAAATATTAAGAAACAAAATTTTAATGTTGAAAATTCAAACGTCACTCATAAAATATTTTGAGATAAAAATTTATATAGGTAATAATTTATATATTATATGCTTTATAATTTTAACTCATATTATCGGTACTCAATAAATATCAAATAATTCAAAAAATATATTTTTTTTTTGCAAATACCGTGCACAATACGGTCCTAAACTAAATTAGGTACCTTACAAAAAAAAAATATGTATACAACCTCTTCGCTTATCAAGTATGACGTCAATGATAATTGATAGAGATAGATTCCTAAATCCTAAACACTGAATTTGCAGCAGTTGGGAGCTCCTACTAGGCTGCTGGCCACTGATGCTGACGAGGAGGGACCCACTCACAAAGGGTCCCGAAAAAGACCTTCGCATGCGCTGACACTAATTGACTTCTCACTCTCACAATCTCACTGGCAACCCATTTCTTTCAGCAACACCATTTCAATACTCAACAAATTATTATCTTCAGCTTCCTCCAATGGCGGTTATTCCACCCTCCAATTTCTCCCTCTCTCTCCACCTACGCCCTCGATCTTCTCTCACCTCCTCTTTCAGTCGACCAAAGAAGCTTCGATTCTTCTGCTGCTTGTCCATCCATGAACCTACTACAACAGGCCCTGCTCAAGTCTCCGCTTCCTCTTCTGGCGATGGAGGTGGACTCCGGATAGTCTTCGCTGCTGGAGGAGTTGGCGGCCACATTTATCCAGCTGTAGCTATTGCAGATGAAGTCAAAGCTATTAACCCTAACGCACATATTCTCTTCATTGGAACCGAGTCAGGGATCGAGAGTAAGGCGGTTCCGGCCGCCGGATACAAGTTCACCTCCATTTCCGACACCGCCTCAGCCACTCTTGCACGTCCACTTTTCTCTCTAAAGAATATCCATCTTCCTGTCCACTTGATCCAATGCACAGTTAAGAGCTGGAGGAAGTTAGGTGAATTCGAACCGCATGTGGTAGTTGGAACTGGAGGTTACGTCTCCCTTCCGATTTGCCTCGCTGCTGTACTTAGAGGAATCCGATTGGTCATCCAGGATCAGAATTCGGTACCAGGGATCGCTAATCGAATCCTCTCTGTATTTGCGGACACTGTTTTCGTCGCGTATGATGCAATTGTAGATTGCTTCCCTGCAGCAGAGAAACGGAAGTGCGTGGTAAGTGGAAACCCTGTGAGGCCTTCGTTGAGGAAGCCTGTGGCAAGAGAGGTTGCGAGAGGTCGATACTTTCCGGATCTGGACAAGGATCTAAGCTCAGGCTCTGATATTAAGGTGTTGTTGGTGCTTGGTGGGTCGCTCGGGGCGAATGCCATCAACATTGCTCTTTTGAGGTTTTACAGGGATATGTTGTTGGAGCATCCTGATTGGTTCATCATCTGGGAGACTGGTATTGAGACCTATGATGAGATGGATAGCCTTATTGTCACCCATCCTCGATTGATTTTGAAACCGTGAGTGGCTTTTTCCTTTTTAGCCGATGATTTTGCAATGTAATGCTGAAAATGTGCTTGCAATGGTGAGATTTTAAGCTATTAAAATAAGTATATTGGACAAAGTTTACATGCTCTAATGGCAAATAGGCTGTATCAATTTGAAGTTTGAACATTGTCAACTTCATCTCTTCACTGTATATATTGCTTTTGCTGCTACTATAGAGTGCTTGCTGCTAAAATGAGGGAATCTTGATGTTCATATATCTAATTTAGCATTGTGAATATGTAGGTTTCTGCATAATATGCATATGGCATACACCGCTGCAGATGTGGTTGTTTCTAGAGCTGGGGCTATGACTTGCTCTGAGTTATTGGCTACAGGAAAACCTGCAATTTTGGTATTGGATATTTTGGGGAATTCATCTCTGTGCCATGCTTGTTGCCCCTTGCTATTGATATGCTTATATATCTTCTTCTCTAAATAACAGATGATTATATCTCCATTGTTTCAGACCAGCAGCTAGTCTATCTTTTGGATTTTGTTTGTCTATCAACAAAACATGCATTTGCAGGAGATTTATCTAAGCCTATTTGTTTCAGCTTAGCAAGTAGCATATTGCTTAACAGTGTCATATGATCTCAATTTGCAGATACCATCCCCAGATGAGGAGGAAGGGCACCAGTTGAAGAATGCTACATTGATGTCTGATGTAGCAGGTTCTAGGATAATTGTGGAAGATGAACTGGATTCTACGACTCTTCGGATGGCAATTGAGGAGACCATGGGTATGTCGCCTCAATTTTTCCTTTTTGTCATCAAATCTGAAGTATTTGGATTGGCCAATGGTGTATAATGTTTGGTTTGGCTATGCCAGACAAGATGTTAACAACACTAATAACAAGTGCTAGGTTTCTACAATAATATCCTGATTAAGGAATCCTGGTTCTTTTTTATAAAATTAAATCTGAGATTGTTTGATTCCACAGGGAGTGAATATGTGATGTCAGTGATGTCAGAAAAAGCTCTTCAAGCTGCAAAGCCTCATGCTGGGGCAGAGATTGCAGAACACATCCTTTCACTTGCAAATTTCCAGTCAATGAGACACGATGAGAACGAACACTGAAAGACCCGGATGAACGGCGTAAGCTCCATATAGACAGGACTTTCTTCACAGCGCATAAGCTCAGAACACTAATAAAGCAAAGGTAACACATAATCTACTGTATTTTGTACTGCAAGATCGTCAACTAATCAGTTTATTCTTGATAGTATAACCTTCTATAGCAGGTACCCTTGATCCTGTTCCATTCCTATTACCGCAGTTGCAGAGAAATATCTCAAGGGGATCACATGGGGAGTCAAGAATCAAGAATCAAGAATCAAGAATTGTCTCTGTAGTTATACTTCTAAAAATTGTAAGGTTACGGGTTTGTATTTAAGGGCAGTAAAGTAACTAAATTTAACTTACAATAAGGTAGCTTCAGACATAGCAGATGTTCCTTTTTACTTTTGAGATAGCATTATCTTTTTCTTAATGCATCACTGTCACTCGAACTGTGGCAGGAGACATATTAGTCTTATACCCCTTAATTTTATTAAGCATTACTACTCAACCAAGGCATTGCAGGCTTGCAGCATCCTCTCAACTTCAATCAAGTCAGCAGAAAGAAGAACACTGTCAATAGTTTTTGAATCCATCTCGCCTTCAGTATTGCGATGCTTCCATCCCCGCCAGCCGACGCCAACCCATTAACTTGACGAACAGCCCCATCCGAGTTCCATTTAGCCCATTTCATACATGGCCTATTCCATTCATTGAACCATGTTCTCTCTCTGACCTGCTGATCATTCTACCCATTTTCTTAAAATTTCTTTGCACCTCCTGATATTCTTTCACCAGTGCAGACACAAATAATTCCCTACGAGGATGATGATCCATATTTTGAAAGACTCTCATGTTCCGCCACTTCCATAGCCAGCACACAGCATTGGCAAAAATGGAGTTTCTGCTTCTTCAGTATCAGCTTTACTTTCCAAGACCTTTTGCTTCTTTTGTTCTGCAGAAAAGCATCTTATAATCATATGCTACCACATTTCATATCATTGCAAACATGAGCCCGAAAAGAGAAGAAGAAAAAATGTCCTTCATCCAATAATGATGAACACATAAATACACGGGTCTAAGATATTCATTCTCAAGAAAGTATATCAATGATGTTTTGCATCACATTTGATAGTCATTTTTGTTCCTTAACTCCTTCAGTTGTTTCACTAGAAACATCAATAAGTCTGGTAATGTCCTCTTGGAGCATTCAAAGCCCAAAATTGCAGGAACCAATCCACAAATTCAATTCGTGAACTGAGTTGACAAAAGTGGAAGGACATCATTCTCATAATAAGAAGACGGATACAGAAACTTACAAAACTATAGGTATCAAGAATGTTTCAAGAAACTAACAAAATTGTACCTACCTATTAAGAATGTTTCAAGAAACTAACAAAATTATACCTACTTCCTACGTATCAAGAAACTAATGTTACAAGAATGTTTCAAGAATGTTTCAGTAATCCTCGGTGGGCATTTCGAGTCCACAGAGAGGGCACGTATGAGTCTTGTCCAGCCGTCTGAGGATGCAAGACTCGTGGAAGATGTGCGAGCAGGGCAAAGTGAGAGACTCCCACGGCTTCTTTATCTGGTTGATGCAAATGGAACACTCATGATCAGCAGGGCTCCAGTGAAGCTCGTATCTATCTCCGTCTTCCATCTCCTTCTCACCCTTGGCTCTCACCAAATCCAAAAGAAAGAAAAGAGAGGCAGGCTTGGTAGCAGGGAAGTCGTCGGCAATATCATCATGAGGATAAAGGGCGAGGGATAGGATAGTGATTTCGAGAGAGTGCAGAGTGGTGAGATAGAGAGGGGAGCAAGGGTGATTTGCGTTAGCTTGGTGGAGGTAGACATTCGTTAAATGAGAAGCGATTCTGATGGCGGAATCTTGAGTAAGTAGAAGATGAGGATGGTTGTAGTAGTGGATTAAACTAACCAACGTTTCTTGGTAGGTACTCAAGTACTCGCCGTAGTGGGTGAAGGCGGAACATGTGAAGCAGGGGATCCGTAAGTATTCGTGGGAGAATTGGCTGGTGTATACATACACCAGATAGCACCTTCCTATTCCTTGGATAATCTCCTGCCTGCTCCCAATTTGGCACACTATCACGCCATCGCTCAAAGATTCCCTCGCCATACCGATCTTTTCTTTTGCGTCTAAACTGCAATGCGTCGTATATCGTATATATACATTATAGATTTGAGTTGAGTTTTGGAACTGTATCGGGCTTTATCTACCTCTTTCACTATGTTGGGCCGGGGAACTCTACTCAGCAAAGCCCAGCTTTAGTCTCTATTCTTATGCGGTCATCAGTTGGAGGCTGAGCAAGAGAGGAGACGGAAATCGCGATTCGAGGAATTGACCTATGGCGCCCTCGAAAACCACACTACTGTCAACCTCGCTCAAATCAACAGCTACTACAAGGTCTCTCTTTTTTTCTTAATTTATCTGTTCATTCATAAATTGTAGATTTTGCATTCCTTCAGATTATTTTATCCGTGATTTGTGACTGGATTTGTCTAGGATTTGGATGTCGCCATTGTTAAGGCTACCAATCACGTCGAGTGTCCTCCCAAAGACAGGCACTTAAGAATTTCCTTCTGTCTCCATTTTTAACCTGTTAACGTGTCTTGATCCATTTCATGGCAATAAGTACCCTAATAGTGACATCTGGTATACACATATTAGGATTGTTTATATACTTCAACCTCATGTTTGTCTGTCTTTTTTCACGGTATTGATAAAACTTTTAAATCATATTCATCTCTTCTCTTGTACAAGTATCAAATTCTCAATTTTATGAAATGATTTTTCTGCCCCTACTGTTTTATTGCCTGAAAATCCATAATTGAGAAATCTTGGAATCTGCAACCATTCTACCTTCAATAACATTTGCTGTCTTTATTAGCCTTTATTGCTATACAGTACATGGAAACTGCCTTTTGTCTAATTTCGTTGTAAGTTTCCTAATTATGCTAAATGTAGCTGAATATTTCGCAAAGGAGATACCCATGCCTATAACGGCATATGGAAAATCTATAAACATTTCGCCCTTTTTTGCAAGCTGGTCATGAACAGAACAGCTAGAGAAAGTAAGGATGCTAATTTCTGATTGAACTAAACATAGATCGTATGTATGTTTATGTTGTGAAATTCAGGTGTTGTTGTTACTGATTGTATCTGGGTATGTGATTTTTCTAAGCTTACCCTGGATTTTCATGATATTTATAATGTTATTTTATCAGGGTAGGTGAAATTTTGTTAGTTTATCATATATTTAATTCCCCCCCTTTCTTCTAGGTAAAGTATTCCTAAGAGTTCTAATGTGTATGCTTATTCATTTTGTTAAATAAGTGGAGGTTACAAAATCTCACATGGCTCAGAGTTTAGTGGGCGGCTTCATTTTGTCAGGGATTGATAGTATTGGATGTCTTGGCTTAGTAGGATTCTAATTTGCTTACTTAAGTTTCGATTAGTAGGCTACGTTCTTTATGTATAAGGCCTGTTAAATATTACGGATTTTTTTTTCATTGATTTAAACTTGCACTACTTTTATTGCAACTCCAGAAAGTCAATGATGAACAGAAAGCATAATCTGAAAAATAGAGCATGCTCTTCAAGCAGCTGAGTCACTTACGGGAGATAGGGAACTATTTAGTGACGTGTATGGATCATGATCAATCTTCTAGGATGGATGCTTTACTTATAAGTTATGACTACCACATATTTTTTTCAATAGTATTGGGAGGAATCTTGATTGTCTTAATAAAAGTTGAGGAATTTCATTATACGGGCAAAAGGCAGAAGATTTTTTTTAAGCTTAAGGTGTGAATATGTCTGTAGAGTTCATTTGTGCGAGTTTCATGTCTTTTCTACTATTAGTTCATTTGGATTTGTGATTCCTATACATTTTTGTTTACTTTTCAAGATTGTTGGGTCTCTTATCTTGAATCTTATCAGTGATTTTCATGCTCTTTCTGCTGTCAGTTTTCTGAGTTTATGACGTTTGAATGTTTATGTGATTTACCCTGAACTTATTGTTGAGTTTGACTTGAGGTGGACACAAACCCAGCAATTACCTTTGGTTTGCTATTAACAAGGAAATTGTCCTTAACAAGGGCAATCTTCTACATTATAATGCAGCGCCTTGGTGCAATTTGTTGCTTCATTGTCTTATCCCCTTCCATTTTCTATTTTAGCATACCTGCAAACCTCATATTATATACTCTTGCATCAAGGAGGAGATGAATAAGAATGGGCCATTTTACTTAACATTTTGTTCAGGTTTTAGTTGACCTCAATATTGTAAAAAAAAATAAAAAAAATAATGAAATGCCTTTGATGCTTTGTTACAAACTCCAACATTGAAATTTGGGTTCGACTCGGCTCTATTATGGACCGGTCTGGGTTCCATTACAACTGCTCAAACGCTACTATGGACACCGGTCCTTGTTTTCATTACAACTGCTCAAACCGTTTGAGCAATTAAACTTGTTTAGGAATTGATAAAAATGCTCTAACGTCTAATTTTCGATGTGCAAATATTCCCTATTCGATCACAACTCGTATGTTATGATCAAACCACATGCGTGAAGCACGCGCTGTTCACCTAGTATAATACAACAACATATATTGGCTTACTCATAACTAATTCACCAGATAAAGTTTTAAACATAGATTTTTGTTTCCGGACCAATTAATTCTTCACTGCAACCAAATTTATTACCTACTCCGTTCATAAATAATTGTCGTTTTAGCATTTTGCTCAATTATTAAGAATACTATGAAATATACCGTTTTGGCCATAATCATTCCTTTACTTTTTACTTTATTGAAAAACACAACTAACAAAATACAAATGATTAGAAAGGTAAATGTGTAAAGTGAAGGATAAAATGGCTAAAATGACAATTATTCTTTAACAAAAGTATAAGGCTAAAACGACAATTAATTATGAAGTTATACTAAAACGACAATTATTTAGGAAAAGAGGGAGTACCTTTTTACTTTTAATATCAAAATAAATCTTAATTATTTACTGATAATACTATTATATAATTTTAAAAAAATGTCTAATACCCAAAATAAAGTATATCATTTACCACGATTTCAACTTGTACGATAAAGTTAAAAAAGAGTTAATATACACTTCGTATGGTTTGATGTAAAAAAATAAAACAAATATTTAAGAAATTAAAAACATATGAATACCCTTAATATAATTATTTTGGCTTATTGATATCTTAACCAACAAATATATGTACATAACCGAATTTGTAAAGAAGGAAAACGTTGACATTTTTTATAATTATATAAAATTCAGATAGTAATTTTGTCCTTTTAAAAATTTGTTTTAAAAGGTTCTAGCACGATAGTAACTTGTAATTTTTAAAAGATGTATTGAGAATATATATTTTTTTTAGTTCAAACTGTTTATTTTAATGTTTCGTATTTTTGTTATATTAGTTCAAATATTTATTCTAATAGTTCTTATCTTTTAACACTTTTTCATTCAAATTTTTGTTCAAATGTATTCATGATTAAATTTTCTTAACGTTTTTGTTAGTTCAGTTTATTTTGTATGTTCAACGTAATGATGAAATAATATGATAAAATATGTGAACTAATAAAACACTCTATTATTCCAATTTTAATTAATTAATTTATTTATATTTTTTTTTCGGAGGATATTTTTTTCGTTAAAATTATATTATGCTAATGGTTCGTATATTTTTTGCACTTATAGTATAGATTTTTTGAACATTTTCGTTTCCACTTTTCTTCTTCTTCTTTTTCTATCGAGCATTTTGTTTCGTTCAATTTTTTTTGCTCTATTAGTTCAAATTATATTTTACTAATTGTTTATACATTTTTATAAATTGTTTTCATAAGTTCAATATAATGCATATACTAAAAATATAAATATTTAAACTAATAAAAAACACTCGATTTGAATAAATGTTTTGAACTAACAATATCATAATAAAGCTTTCTTTCTTCGTTTGTTTTTCTTTTTTTATCCTTTGTATTTTGTTCTTACTCGGGACAATCAATAACTAAGTATGAGGTATTTTGAGGACATGTTTTTTTATGCTATGTATTAGATGTGTTTTTAATGTGATTTTCCTTTATTTTGCATGATTTGGGCATTCACATCTTAGTTAAAGCTTTAAATATCAAAGAATGTCTACTCCCCTTATACTTTGTGTTTATAGGTATTTTGGGTTTTAAATGGAGCTTAAATGAAGACAATCAATCATCCCAACCCCAAGGGTCAATCATCACATCATCACCTACCTCTTGGATCTAAGAAAGAAAAAGGCAAGCTTGAACGTTTACAAGAAGCCAATGGAGCAAAGGAACCCCACGTATGGACCATTGAGTGAAGTCTTCCTAGAGAAAAAAGAAGGATAAACTCGAGCTAAGAAACAATGGAGGTGGAGTTGTGAACATTGCTCGAGTTTACATCATAACTCGAGCAAAGAAGACAAGCAACTCGAGCAAGGAAGACACTCCACTCAACCTTAGAAGACTCAAGTACAAGGAAGTTCAACATAGCTGGTGTGGAACCTCGAGTGACCACTTATTCGAGCAAGGAGTCTTGTTAACTCGAGCTAAGAAGCCAAGATGCACATAATTTCAACCTGTCTCGAGTTTTCCTCATCTCTCGAGCTAAGAAGACACAAACACTCGAGAGAAGAAGACAAGGCATTCGAGCAAGGTGTACATGATTTAGTTAGCGGAGTTACTCGATGCTGCCAGGAACCCACTCGACCAAAGAAGCCTTACCCACTCGAGGTAGCTACTTCGAGTTTCATCCACTTGCATAACTAATTCCCTAGTCACTTGATTCACTTGCTTTCCAAGGGGGGACAATGTCTTTTAAGCCTATAGAAGAAGTCTTTGGATGATTGTAAATGCACCATTCAAGTTACCATTTCACATACAATTCTCTTAGTAGTAGTGTGGATGTAGAAACAATATCTTGGAGCTTGAATTGGCTGACTTTGGATTCAAAGTAAAGAGAAGCATTAATGTTCTTCACTATTGTTCTTGCTAAATCTTATTCCGAACTTGTTTTGCTCATAACTTTGGATTGGTAAGTCCAAATTTTTCTATTTTTTCCTACATTCCTCATTTGTTGTCTAATTTGCAACCACGTTTCTACTCTTACCTTATTGGGAATTTCGATGATGAGTGAGTAGTTCTCTTGCTAGGTTTTGGAGTGAAAATCCTCAAATTATGATTATGTTAGATGATATTGTAACACCCGGATTTTAGCCTTCACCACCCCGCGGTGAAGGGGGCCACCCCTGCGGCTAGCCGCAGTCGCGGCCGGGTCAGCCCGCCCCTGCGACTGACCCTAGATCGCGTGATTTGTATTTTTTCCGTCTTTTATTCTTTCCTTTCTTAGAAGATCCAATATTTTTTTATCTTTTGGGCCGACTTTCCTTCTATCTTCTAACCCTAAATCTGACCTTCCCTTGTTCTTTCCCAACCGTTCCCCATATATTCCCGCATTCTCTTCCAATTTTCTCTTCTTGCTTACGTTCTTCTTCAACCTCGAGCAAAGTTGCGGCCTTTCCTTGTGATTCTCTGCAGAATGTGTAAGTTATTCATTCCCTTGATCCTTCTAACGTTCATGAAACTGTTGCATGCTCATTCATTATTCGTTTCTTTTTTCTCGTTCTCTTTGCTTCTTCTTCTTTCTCGTTCCCTTGATCCTTCTTTCTCGTTCTCTTTACTGTTGTCAAAAGAGAAGACGCAACCTCTGTCGCAGAACCGCCCCCTCGCTTGGATCTTCCCGCCTCTACGGCTGCAAGCCTTGTCGCCCCCACACCTCCTGTCTGCCGCCCTTGCGGTTTACCTACAATGACTCTCGTCTTTGTGAGTTGCTTCCTTCCTTGCTTTTTTGCCCTTTCCTTGTGTTATATCATGCTAGGTTGAACCTAGATGATTAGTGTGAATGCTATTTAGTGGCTTATTGATTCCCATGAGGTGGTTACGCTTCTTGAGATGTGTATTGATGACCTTCCTTGCGAACCTTGAGACTAGGAATCCCTCTCCTAGCATGTTGAGATCAGTTAGCGATCACTGAGACTAGAAGTAGTGAACTTCTATCTAGCACGCTGTAGTATATCTATTAGAGATTATTGAGACTAGAAGTATGCAGACTTCTAGCATTCGTACAATTTCTGATTCACAATGCCTTGTCTGAGCAGGCATTTACCCTTTTCTTCGGGAAGCTGAATAGTTAGTTGATTTCTGAGTTTACCTCCGAGTGAGGTAAGTCCCTTTGGACTTACTTAGCTGCATTCCGTGTATTGGTTTGACCTTATTGGTTGTGTTTGTTGTTTATCGTTATAACGGAAAACCGGATTAGGATTGACCTTATACCTTAGGCCAAGTACATTATAACCAGGCGGTGACCACTTGTGCAGTTCTACAGGAGACTGAGTGCTGCTCTTGCGACCAGGCCCACAGGTAAGGGATAATTTGCATCTGATTTGTTCTTGTCGGTAACGGAAACGGAGGCGAGTTTCAAGAGATTCTCGTGTGACAAAAGAAGTTGATTTAGTAAAGGAATTAACTTAATGAAAGATAATAACCGGTTGTGTGCGAGCATGCTATATATTTATGTTCTTACATGTGTTTGTGCCTTTATTGTCTTTTTGACCTCTAAAATATTAGATAACAGTTTATACAGATGTTGTAGATGCTCTGCAGGTTAGGGATGCTGCTAAGTGATCCGGACGGTGTGGTCAGCCGGGGTTCCCATATATTATAGGACGGGATCGAGTTTTATATTTCTGTTGTTGTCTTCACTTTTGTTTTGAACTCGGTTGCGAGTCCTTTGCGTTTCCCTTTGTTATACCTTATGATTTTTTATACAGTTTTGGTTTTTATTTATTTGTGTCTTGTTGCAAGATCCGATGTTATTGTTGTTATTGTGAGGGTCGGGACCCATTGTGAGGTCCTAGCCCGTAACGCTTCGAGTTCCCAAAAATTGGGATGTTATAACATGGTATCATAATTAGGTTTACAACAATGATACTCGAAATCTTCTAAAGGTCGAATAGATAAATAAATAGAACCCGCAAGGGGTTTACGTTATTAAAAATGGGGTTTTGTTTTAAACTTGCCGGTATGTGATAAATGTACGGGCGATCACCACTAGTTCCGCGGATCTCAGCAGCCTAGTTTTCCTTTTATGTTGGCCTGTTATATCACTATCCCTATCGCAGATGGCGCGTACTAGAACTACTTCTTCTATAGGGCGAGGAAGGGTTCGACCACCTCTTCCACTTGCGGTCCGCTGACGAGGACGTGCAGGAAGACCTTCACTAGGTAGAGGTCAAGGCCAAGCCCCAATTGCTAACCCACCCACCACTGAGGCGTTCGCTGAGAAAGTCGCTGAGAGTGTTGTTCCCGAGGCAAGGAATGAGACCGCTGGTAGGTCCATTGCGCAGAGAGCACAGTTGACCGAGTACAATTGAGTGTCTATCGGAGCATCTGCTTATCGCGACTACGTGAGGAGAGTCGAGGAGGCTATCCGGACTTGAGGAACTGCCCCCGCACCGCCAGTACCCGCGAGATCAGTTGAGGTTTCCTAGAGAGTGACGCAGGTGGTTGCTGCACTTGCTAGAGCTGCTGAGGTTGTCCAAGTTCTGGATGAGGCGAGAGAGCCGAGACCCAACTGTTGGTTGAAGTCTTTCAACCAACCGAAGGTTCCTTATTTCAAAGGAAAAACAAGATTAGAGGTGGAGCTTTGGCTAGGTCACATGGAATATGCTATGGAGGCGATCCGTTGCCTAGAGGGTCGTATAGTCGATATAGTACATAATTTCCTGCGAGATAAGGCTCATCATTGGTGGAGGACCATCCACAATAAGGTTACGAGTTATGAGCAGATGGAGACTATGATCAGGGATCGCAATTACCTTGTAGCTATGAGGAGAGATCTTCTACATGATTTCCTCGAGGTTGGATTCGAGGATAACCCTATCGCTGAGACTGTCAGCAATTTTCAAGAGGAGATATCTTTGTTGGTCCTGTCTGCACCACCCGAGGATCAACATGTATATCTGTTATAACGGAGGTTGAGAGAGTCTACTCACTCTTATCTTGCCGGTTTCTATTGTGACTCCTTGACGGACTATTTGGATAGATCATCTGCTTACGAGAGAGACCGACCGGGTCAGATGAGAGCTTCTCAGGCAGGAGGCCCTGAGAAGAGGCAGAGGTCTAGACCAACCAGTACTGAAGTTGGAGCAGCTTGATTCGGGCGTAGTCAGACGCCGGGCCGTTCTAGTTTCCAGCAAACGATGTAGAGTTCTGATAGAGGACAGTAGTGTCATAATTGCGAAGGTGTTTGTTTGCTCCAAAAGGTGTGTGCAAGCTTTAATATTTATAACGCAAGATATATGCCTCAATAATATGCGAATCCGCAATGTACGAATCAATTGTAATAACAACAAATATTCCAAGGGTTGATCACAAAGACTATGGTGAAACAAAGCTTGGTAAATCAGGTTGTCAAATAACCACAAGCAACAAATCAAAGCTATCAAAGATGATGTAAAATTCAAGTAAAGGGAATGCGGATTCTAGAGATTAAAGCATCCATTTGTGGTTCCGACTCAATATCTCAAAAGATAACGTGGACAAAGCTAAGGTTTGCAAAGGGATGGTGTTTCAAAGGTGGGAATAGATCACCGGGTAAGTCTCACTACTCACTATCCCAAACCAAAGATCCTATCACCGGGTAAGTCTCAAGGTACTAAGGAAAGGTACTATAATCTCAAACCAACATACCACCCAAGGGGATAGAATCAACCTTTACCGGGTAAGTCTCAGGCTAACTCACAAAGATGGGATGAAGGCACACTCAAACCCCAATAAAGGATAAACCTTTATTACCTATACTCATGATCTTGGGTATACAAACAAAGGAATCACCGGGTAAATCTCATCCTAGGCTTGCGTTGAACTAGGAAAGGTATAATAAGAATAGGATTTGACAAACTGGAATCTTAACTCAGATAAGGTTCTGAAAAGGTTCACCTCGTTCAGTTATATTCCATCCCGGCCGAGATGTTCAATGACTGACTGAGGTGTTTGTCGGTTAAGGTAAAGGCTCGAGCTTTCAGGGTCCGTTGGGGTTAAGATCATTGTATCATCGTCTTTCCCACAACTTTCATCCAATCACCCTAGAATCGCATAAAGAACTTAGCCAACAATCATCATGATAACGATAATTAAATATATAAGAAAGGAATCAATATTCAAAGAAGAAAACCTTAAGACAAAGGTCTCAATAACTCAATGAATCAAACAAACAAACAATCAGCATTCCTAAATCACAATCAGAAAAGACAACCAACAAACCAACTAAGAAAGTCTTACAAACATCCTTCAAAGCCAACTTCAACTTGGTTCCTTCCTTCCTTGAACTTCACCCTTCAAAACTTCCTTCAAACTTCCTTGATCCGAAGATGGTTGATCCGGAGATTCCGAGATAGCTGAATTCCAGAAAATCAGCCCTTTATATAGGAGAATTATCTTCCAAAGATAAAATATCTTAAAAAGATAATTTCTTTAAAATATATCTCCATATCTTCCAAAATAAATCAGCCAAAATTACATCTTCCTTCCAGAAATCCAGCCAAAAATATGTGATATCCACTTTCCAAAAATAGAAGATCTCAACAAAAAATAAAGATCTTATGAACGTTACGATATTCGCCTCGGTCGAGTCGCTCCTGAAGATCACCTCGGTCGAGGTGGTACTGTAGCTGACAGAGGTGAGTTTCAGCTGAAAGTGAAAGTCTCTAATATGGTCCAAAATCAATCGTCTAAATCATTTTCATGCTTCCGAAGATCTTCTTATAACTCCTCAATGCTCCAGTATGTAGCTCCAATGACTCCTTAGCTTCCTCAGCTCCATTTCGATAAAAAACATGCCATTTTCCTACAATTACAACGAAAATAGGTGTAGACCTCGATTCCCGCAAAGGTAGACAAAACAACAATATAATCAAAGAATAGACATCCGTACATACAGATTTATGAAGATAAAACGTCTAAACCAATCTCAAAATATTGACTATAATACATGCTATCAGTGTTGGACATATCCGAGCTGATTGTAATAAGATCACAGTGACTTGCTTTTCTTGTGGCAAGCCCGGACACAAAGCTATGTTTTTCCGTCAAAGCAAGGCACCATCACAGCAGGGCTGCTAGCGTTGCCGGAGGTGGTCAATGGCCACATCAGTGTCAGCAACAACAGCAGCAGAGAGTCCCTAGTTATGCCGATCCTCAGGGTTCCGCTCAAGGACAAGGGAGAGGTAGAGGACGAGGTGATGGTACTTCCGACACCAGATGTGCTTCATCCAGAGTTTATGAGTTGAGGATTGCAGTGGATCCGGCAGCTCCAACGACCACATGTACCATTCATATTAATGGCTTTCGTGTCAGAGTTCTTTACGATACTAGTGCTACACATTCTTTTATATCTGATTCATGTGTAGATAGCTAAACCGACCTTAGTTACCGTAGAGGGGAGATCTTTCTTTATAGGGTTACCCGATGGGGGTAAGATCAGGGGTACACGAGAGGTTCGCAATTTCCCTATTAGATTGGGAGGTTGCGATTGGTCAGCTGACTTCTTTGTCATGTACTTAGTACATGGAGAAGTTATTTTAGGCATGGATTGGATGGATCTACATCAAGCAATTCTTGACATTGGCAAGAGGACCGTGAAGGTGACTACGGAGTCAGGCTACGTAGATATTTTCTGAGAATGGGATCTCGGAAAGACCGGTACAATCATCAACGCAATCCGAGCTGCAAGACTTATCGGTCAAGGTTCCAAGACTTTCTAGTGATATGCCATGAAGGATAGTACGAGTCCAGCACTAGAGGAGATTCCGGTAGTGAGTGAGTTTACTGACGTGTTTGGAGAGCCATCAGGTTCGCCTCCACAAAGGAGTGTAGACTTTGGCATTGAGCTAGAGCCCGGGACGAGACTGATCTTGAAGGCTCCTTACCGCATGACGCCTATCGAGATGCTTGAGCTGAAGAAGCAACTCGAGGAGTTAGCTGAGAAGGGATTTATACACCCTAGTGTCTCTCCTTGGGGCACACCAGTACTCTTCGTTAGGAAGAAAGATGGGTCGATGAGGTTATGTACTGACGACCGAGAGCTTAACAAAGTGACAATTAAGAATAAATACCCATTGCCCCGTATCGGCAATCTTTTGAACCATTTGCACGGAGCCTTAGTGTTTTCATGGATCAATTTGAGATCCGGATATCATCAGCTGAGGGTGAGAGAGCAGAACATAACCAAGACGGCATTTTGGACTAGATATGGTCACTACGAGTTTGTAGTGATGCCTTTCGGGCTCACGAATGTGCCCGCCGTGTTCATGGAGTTGATGAACAACATCTTCATATACTTTCTAGACCAGTTTGTGGTGGTCTTTATCAATGATATTCTAGTATACTCTCATAGCAGAGAGGAGCACACAAGACACTTGAGGATCGTATTCCAAGTCCTGCAGGATAGAGAGCTTTACGCCAAGCTCTCTAAGTGCGAGTTTTGGATGTATAAGGTGATCTTTCTTGGTCACATTATTTCCGCTGAAGGGATCAAGGTAGATCGGTGAAGATTGAGTCTGTAGCATCTTGGCCGCCTCCTATGAACGTTAAGGAGGTACGCAGCTTCCTAGGATTGGCTGACTACTACTGCCGTTTTGTGGAGGGCTTTTCAGTGATCGCCCGACCACTCACTTCCTTGTTGAGAAAGTCTATGAGATTCGTGTGATCCAAGCCGTGCATGAAGAGTTTTGAGGAGCTGAAGTGGAGGTTGACTTCCGCTCCTATCCTGGCCCAACCAGAGGGCATTGAGGAATTTGTGGTTTACAACGATGCATCCAAGCTAGACTTGAGATGTGTTATGATGCAGATGGGTAAGGTTATAGCATACGCATCTAGACAGCTGAAGACATATAAGGAGAACTACCCTACCCATGATCTCAAATTAGCTGTTGTTATTCACACTTTGAGATCTGGAGGCATTATCTGTACGGAGCTACGCATCAGATATTCACAAACCATAAGAGTCTGGAGTACATATTCACTCAATGGGAGTTGAATAACCGCCAGAGGAGATGGTTGAAGTTGATCAAGGACTTTGATCTTGAGATTTTATAACACCCGGGGAAGGAAAATGTGGTAGCTGACACCCTCAGTAGGAAGACCTCTCCGGGAGATGGAGATAGCTCGTCTGACGGCTCAGCCTCAGTTACAACGAGACTTGGAGTTACAACGAGACTTGGTGTGCGAACTAATAAAACACTCTATTGGTCCAATTTTAATTAATTAATTAATTTATATTTTTTCCGGCGGAGACTTTTTTCGTTAAATTTATATTATGCTAATGGTTCGTATATTTTTTGAACTTATAGTATAAATTTTTTGAACATTTTCTTTTCCAGTTTTTCTTCTTCTCTTTCTGTCGAGCATTTTGTTTCGTTCAATTTTTTTTTTTTGCTTTGTTAGTTCAAATTATATTTTTCTAATTGTTTATACATTTTTATAAATTGTTTTCATAAGTTCAATATAATGCATATACTAACAATATAAGTATTTAAACTAATAAAAAACACTCGATTTAAACTAATGGTATAAATGTTTTGAGCTAACAATATCATAATAAAGTTTTCTTTCTTCGTTTGTTTTTCTTTTTTTATCCTTTGTATTTTGTTCTTACTTGGGACAATCAAGAACTAAGTATGAGGTATTTTGAGGACATGTTTTTTTTTGCTATGTATTAGATGTGTTTTTAATGTGATTTTCCTTTATTTTGCATGATTTGGGCATTCACATCTTAGTTAAAGCTTTAAATATCAAAGAATGTCTACTCCCCTTATACTTTGTGTTTATAGGTATTTTAGGTTTTAAATGGAGCTTAAATGAAGACAATCAATTTTCCCAAACCCAAGGTTCAATCATCACATTATCACCTACCTCATGAATCTAAGATAGAAAAAGGCAAGCTTGAACGTTTACAAGAAGCCAATGGAGCAAAGGAACCCCATATATGGACCATTGAGTGAAGCCTTCCTAGAGAAAAAAAAAGGATAAACTCGAGCTAAGAAACATTGGAGGTGGAGTTGTGAACATTTCTCGAGTTTACATCATAACTCGAGCAAAGAAGACAATCAACTCGAGCAAGGAAGACACTCCACTCAACCTTAGAAGACTCAAGTACAAGGAAGTTCAATATAGCTGGTGTGGAACCTCGAGTGACCACTTATTCGAGCAAGGAGTCTTGCTAACTCGACCTAAGAAGCCAAGATGCACACAATTTCAACCTCTCTCGAGTTTTCCTCATCGCTCGAGCTAAGAAGACACAAACACTCGAGAGAAGAAGACAAGACACTCGAGCAAGGTGTACATGATTTAGTTAGCAGAGTCACTCGATGCTCCCAGGAACCCACTCGACCAAAGAAACCTTACCCACTCGAGGTAGCTACTTCGAGTTTCATCCACTTGCATAACTAATTCCCTAGTCACTTGATCCACTTGCTTTCCAAGGGGGGACAATGTCTTTTAGGCCTATAAAAAGAGTCTTTGGCTGATTGTAAATGCACCATTCAACTTACCATTTCACATACAATTCTCTTAGTAGTAGTATGGATGTAGAAACAATATCTTGGAGCTTGAATTGGCTGGATTTGGATTCAAAGCAAAGAGAAGCATTAATGTTCTTCACTATTGTTCTTGCTAAATCTTATTCCGAACTTGTTTTTCTCATAAGTTTGGATTGGTAAGTCCAAATTTGTTCATGTTTTCCTACATTTCTCATTTGTTGTCTAATTTGCAACCATGTCGCTTGTTTCTACTCTTACCTTATTGGTATTTTTGATGATGAGTGAGTAGTTCTCTTACTAGATTTTGGAGTAAAAATCCCTAAATCATGATTATGCTAGATGATATAACCAAATAGCAAACACCATGTGATGCTGATGATCATAATTAATCATAAGCTTAATCAACTACTGTTCAAATAGCAATACCATGTGATGCATACTAGTTAATATAAAGTCAAATATTGTGACAAACCTCACCTTATGTACGTCATGCATAGATTTGTACTTGTTACCGTCATATTTTCCTTCATTGAATAAACACAACATGTTTGATCATGCTACTAACTATGGTTTGGGAGTAATATTCCCAAACCTAGTGTTTTTTTTGAAAATGGTTTATATTAGTAACAAGAGTGAATATACAAGGAAGGGAACTACCCTAGGAATGCAAGAGACAGTACATGAACCCTAGGAGAGGTGAATGCCAAGAATTTTGGCCCAAGCTAATGAGTTGTGGGATCTATCCTTCCATGGTAAGAAGTGTGAGTCTTAGTGTTGTTGATGATGTTATGAGCAACAATAGTGACATGCGTAGATGTGTGGTTGAAGATGGTATCGTTTCTGGCCTTCCATATGAAGTAGACGAAGTTTGTGATGGTGGAGAGGCGAACATGGTTGAGTAGATCATCTTTACGGAGAGAAAGTTGGGTTATCCAGCTCCAGATGTCACTGGCGAAAGGGTAAGGTTGGCTCACTCTGAGCCATCTGGAGACAAGGTCCAACACAGTCTTGGAGTAGCAGCAGCAGTGGAGAAGGTGATCTTCGTCCTCAGGACCAGCATTGCATAGTTTACATGTATTGTCAGGGACAATATTCCAGGTAGTGAGTTTAGTGAGCGTAGGAAGCCGTTGGTGGTAAGCAATCCAAGCAATGAAAGAGCATTTAGGAATGCAGATACTCTTCCAGATGGCACTAACAAGGAAGGGCGGACCGGATACAGCAGGCTTCCAGCTGAGATCGTATGCAGTCGAGGTGGAGAACTTTCCATTGGGCGTGGAAGTCTTAGAGATGAAGGTCGGCCCATTCATTAGAGCAGTGATCTCGTCTCTAACAGTAAGGATTTGGTTCCAGATGAAGCTGTGTTTGTAGCTAGTGGTAATAGACCAGATGGACATGCCTTTAAGAATGTTAGAGTGTATCCAGCGGGTCCAAAGGTTCTGATGTTGATTGGTCGAGTCAAGCTCATATAAAAGCTTTGCAATGCATGCTTTGTTCCATGAGAGTATTTCTTTGAAACCAAGGCCGCCATCCTCCTTTGAGAGGCATAAAGTACTCCAAGAGATAGGAGCACGAGAGCTAGAGTCAAAGCCAGCCCACAGAAATGAGCGTAGAAGACTGCGGAACTTGTGAATGACTGTAGTGGGGATGAGCAGGATCGAGCACCAGTAGTTGTAGAGGGACATTAAGATTGAGGTGATGATTTGTTTCCGTCCGACATACGATATATTCTTCATGCTCCAAGAATTAATCTTGTTTGTGATTTTGGTGATAAGTGGACTGTAGTCGGCAAGACGGAGCCTTTTGCTCCCCACAGGAACACCTAGGTACATGAAAGGGAGGGAGCCGACGGTAAGGCTTGCAGTGGAAGCAAGAGAGACACGTTCCTGGTCAGGAATCCCACCAAAGAAGATTGAGGACTTGGAGAGATTAGTGGTAAGACCTGAGTACTGCCCGAAGAAGTCAAGTGTACGTCTTAGGATTTGAATAGAGGTAGCATCTCCCCGACAAAAAGATTAGATCATCAGCGAAGCATAGATGTGTAATACGAGGTGAGGTACATTTGGGGTGCACGTTGAAGTCCGGAGTAGATGTGTTGACATTTAGCATTGAAGAGAGAACCTCCATGGCGATGACAAAGAGGGGACGCGAGAGCGGGCATCCTTGGCGAAGGCCCCTAGAACCTTTGAAATGTCCCTGCAAAGAACCATTGATATTGATAGAGAAATAAGTGTTAGTGATACAAGCTGCAATTAGACGAATGAAAGCTTTGGGGAAGCCCATCCTAGAGAGGCAATTTAGAATGAATTTATGATCAATCATATCGAATGCTTTGGATATGTCAATCTTCATAGTGCATCGTGGAGAGGTATGTCTTTGGTTGTATCTTTTAAGGATCTCCTGACAAATATGAATGTTGTGTTTGATGGATCTTCCTTTGACAAAATCCCCTTGATAATTTCCGATGAGGGAGGGGAGAGTGGTGTTAAGCTTGGAAGCAAGGATCTTGGCTATTACTTTGTACACTGTGTTGCAGCATGAGATTGGTCTGTAATTAGATGGGAGGATGGGGTTTGATTTTTTTGCAATCAGGGAAATGGTAGTGTGGTTAATGTGTTGAGGAAGGTAACCAGTGCAAAGAATTCCTCAATGGCAGCACAAAATTCAGTACCAGTGATGGCCCAGGAGGATTTGAAGAAGAGCGCATTGAACCCATCAGGGCCAGGCGCTTTGTGATCACCAATACTGAATAGTGCATTTTTAATATCTCTAGGCGTGACCTTCATGCATAGAAGAGCTGAATGCTCAGGAGTGATGGAGGGGAGAGGGCAATCAGGAAAAAGGTTAAGTGGGTTAAGGTGGTTTGAAGGGTTGAGAGTCTTGGAAAAATGTTTGATCAGAATAGTAGTGATCCCAGCCAAGCTCACCGACAAACCTATAGCCAAGTTTTCAGGATCCTGGATGCACTTGATTGCATTATGCGCTCTTCTAGATTTGATGCTTTTGAAGAAATACCCACAGCATTGGTCGCCATGCTTAGCCCATGAAACTTTAGAGAGATGATTGAGTGTTGTGCGAAGGCTCTCTTGAGTTGTATGTAGTAGGGAGAGAGTTGCACGCTCGGTGTCATGGAGCGAAGTATTCTGAGGGTCGGTTTGCAGGCTCGTTTGGGCTGCATCAAGCTGCGCCTTAAGATGCTCAGTAGTAGAGTAGAGATTCTCAAGAGTGATGCTTGGAAATCTCTTGAGGGACCGTTTAAGGCAGCGAAGCTTGGACGAGAGAGAGTGCAACTTCCCAAGGTTAGGGTTAGAGTGAGTAGTCCAGACAATAGATACAGTACTGAGGAACCCCTCGTGGGAGGCCCAACTGTTGTTGAATCGGAATTGTCGATGAGGAGGGGAGTCTTTGGCTTCAAGATCCAGAATAGCTGGGGAGTGGTCAGAGATTTGAGGATTGGCGAATAGGGCTTTGGAGATCGGGAAGTGTGAGTTCCAGTGGGGGTTGATAATGATCCTGTCGAGTTTGTACCAGATCCTGGTGGCCTCCTGTTTATTATTCCATGTAAATTTATGGCCTGAGTAGTCATGGTCAGACAAGGAGTTCTTAGAGAAGCTATCCAAGAGCTCAGATGAGGTATGGGTCGAGGATAACAAGTTATGAGAGAGTTTCTCGTCACTACTTAGTGTTGTGTTATAATCACCCATTAGGACCCAAGGCCTATTAGAGTTGAGAAGAGATATGGTGACAATGTTATCCCAGAGAGGGATACAATCAGCAGGAAGGTTATGGGCGTAGACGAAGGAGCAGTCTAGATTTGTGTTGGTTGGGGTGTTGAGAATGGTGATGTTGCAATGAATGATTTGATCATTTTGGAAGATTGGGGTAAGTTGGGTGGAGTTTGGATCCCACCAAAGCCAAATGCGGCATTTGAGCCCTGGGGAGACGTTTGAGGTATGATTCCAACTTGGAATGAGAGAAGTGAGTTTCAACATCTTGGGTTCAGAGATTTTGGTTTCAAGGATGGCTAGGATGTCAAGATTGTGGTTTTTTATCAGTTCCCGGATGGCCTTATGTTTGTTGGGATGGTTAAGGCCCCGGATGTTCCAAGAGCCGATTTTAATCGACATGGAGAGGTTGGGGTAGAGTGTCAGCATCCTTGATGCATTCACTAGGGTTTGGCTTGTGTTGGGTGGAAGTTGGCACTTGGGTTGTAGTATGAGATGATGGTGATGGTGAAGGAGGTAGAAGAGTGTTTTGAGTTCCATTAGGGAGAGTTGCGATAGGATTGGACGTGGTTAGTTGGGATCCAGATGGGGAATTTTTGTGAGCTTGGTTTGGAGATGAGGGGAGTGGAGGAGTTTCAGTGTTAGGAATGGGGAGGTTTGAGGTGGTGGGGTATGGAGCTTGGCTTTGGAGAATACCGTGGGTAGTATTGATGCGGAGAGAAGCGTCTGGGGTGGGCAGTAGAGGCTCCTGGTTAGGGGATGGGTTGGGCATTGCTCTTTGAGATTTTTTTAACCCCTTGGTATTGCCATTAGGAGGCTTGCAGCGATGGCCAAAGGTGAGACAGGTAGGGCAGTGCACTGGGAGCCATTCGTAGGAGATTTTTTGAGTTATGATCTCCCCTTCAGGACCAATGAAGGTGATCTCACGAAGAAGAGGCTTGGACTTCTACGAGAATCTTTGCATAACCGAGTCTCCCTTGATTAGCCGAGCATTGATCAGTAAGCAGTGGGATGCCTATGGCAGAACCAATCTTTGCAAGCATATGGGGCGACCAAAATCTAACGTCAAGATCATGAAGAGAAGCCCAAATTGGAATGGAAGCAAGGCTGGAGTAGTCCAACGCCATTCCAAGGGACCAACGTTTAAGAAGCAAGGAGGTAGATCCATTAATGATCCAAGGGCTACCAAGAAGGATGGTATTCATGTCTTCAACGGATTCGAAGTGGTAAACGAAGACTCCATGCTCGTTATGTAGGATCTTAGGCATGGAATGTGGTTCCAGTGGAGAGAGGCGTGATTGATCATTCACTGATAGGCCAAGGAATTGCCCATAGGGAACCCAATGAGCGTACAAGACCATTTGGATAACGGGCCAGAGACATCATCATTAGTAAAGTGAATGATGCCGTCCGCAAGGCCTGGGGAATAGGGGAGTGGTACGTGTTCCCATGAGGCCGCAGTGCTTGCATGGCTCAGCTGCAGTGCTTGGTTAGGCAGGCTTGGTTAGGCAGGCATGCGATATGGTTAACTGTTTCTTGCGCAGCCGGCACAGTCGGATCAGTTGGCGTGGTAGCAATAGGTTTTGTTATGTTGGTAGGAGACGGAGAAAGAGGTGGGAAGTCGACCGCTGAAGGGATGGGTAGGGGACGAAGCGGTGGAGATGGTTGGTTGCGCATGGAGGTGACGATGCGGTTGTTGTTTGAGCGGATGAGATCTTCTGGGACAGGTTCAAAGGGGCTATCAGGTTTGGGGGAGGAGCATGAAACAATTTGGCGGTTAGGGCTTTTGTTTAGTTTAGAAATTTTCAGGGATAGTTTTTTGGTGTGTTTGGAACCCCCCATGGCAAAGATCGTGGTGTTTGCAATGGAAGGTTGGTAGGGTAGGTCGGAGCGGGAGGGTAGGGGAGGTTGGTTAGGTACTCCGGGGACGGAGAGGTAGTGTTTGGGTCATCGGAAAAAAAGAGAGACCAAACCTAGTGTTTTTCTCATACTTGATTCTTGATCTTGTTACTTGTCTACGTGTAACTCAAATCCAAAACATTGATCAATTGATTACCCCTTTTTTGTTTCCTTTTACACAGTTGAATGTTTTCTATTGAACTTGAAACACTTAAAGTTATATATAATCCTTCGGGATTTCGACCTTGATGCTATATTAAATACTCACTTTGACATGACCGTGCACTTGCGATAATATGTGATTTTGAGTTATCATCTCAACTGACATCCAAAGACAGGTAAGTAAGTCTCCACGGTATACCTCGATTTGAAGAAGATAACCCAATCTAGTGCAAATGTGAGAACTTCCAAAATGTAGGTGTGCACCTAAAATATTCCACAGATTCATAATTAATATTTAACACTATTTAGAGGGATTAATCAAACATGCTCCAACACAACCCGATTAACCCGTACAACTATCAATACTTCTTGAAGGTTTACATACTAAACAAGCCTACCTCCAAACAATTTCTAGCTTTGGTTGATTAGAAACTATGATGTATACTTCACCGCCCCAAATCTAACTTGATCTCTATCTCTAACCTTATCACTACACAATGAAAACACACATATATATATGACTTCCTACAGGGATGGCTTCCCAAAATTGGGCATGGATATAGGGAATCTCATGCGAAGTTTTCTGTACAAAGGCATTACAGCCTACGTATCAAGAAACTAGGACATCACTCTTAATAATAACAACAGTAAACGAAATTAGATATCATTGATCAACAATGTTTCAAGAAACTAACAAAATTGTACGTACGTATCAACTATCAAGAAACTACTGTCACAAAGGCTTTAAGTGCCTGCCTGTGACCTCCTTCTTCTTCTTCTTCAATAATCCTCGGTGGGCATTTCGAATCGACAAAGAGGGCATACATGAGTCCTCTCGAGCCATATGAGGATGCAAGTCTCGTGGAAGATGTGCGAGCAAGGCAAGGTGAGAGACTCCCACGGCTTCTCTATCTCGTTCATACAAATTGAACACTCGTGATCAGCACGGCTCCAGTCAATCTCGTATCTATCTCCGTCTTTCTTCTCCTTCTCGCCCCTGGCTCTGAACAACTCCAAAAGAAAGAAAAGAGAGGCGGGCTAGGTGCTGGTGCCGGTGCCGGCCTCGTCCGTGTCGAGCGCAGCATCAGGAGCAGCAGTGTTGATAGGGAGAGCGTTTGCTGGGATTAAATCAGACGCCATGGTGTAGATTGAACTCGAAAAGGCTTCTTCATAATAATAAAAGTAATCCTATATATAAACACAATTTTGAACAAGGAAACTTAATACAACACATGCAATCTTCTTATTCATATCTAATCCAACAGATAAAGTTTTAAAGATAGATTTGTTTCTTCACTACCAACCCAATTTATTTACCACGATTTCACCCGTCTAAAAACAAACAACAACTATTATATTTGATATCTTAACATAAAATCATAAAATTGCCCTAAATCTTTTAGTTTAATACAACTGTACTAACAGATATGCAATCTGGATATATCTCAAATATTGGCCTAAAATTTAAATTACAAAGAAATATAATATAAAAAATTGTTTTAGAAATTTAAAAGATAAAATTAATGTTCAAGAAATTACAGAAACTGAATACAGCTGACATATCTTTTCCGTACCTATCCTATTCTTCTCTCGTAAATTGATTTATTGCCTTTTTGGTTCTAGTAGAAAACTAGTGAAAATTTAATTTTATTTCATTTATTATAAATATTTTGAATTAATAATATCATAATAAAAGTACTCTAATAACCATAATTACAAAAATATAAACTTCATAATATTAGTTCAAAATTTGGGTATTATTAGATTTAATATTGTGCATTGTTAGTTCAAACATTGTGTTTTATTAGTTCAAACACATACAAATAATCAAGTGCATAAAAAGTTAAGTACCAAATTAACAAAATAGTACGTGAATTAAATACAGAAAATATCAGAAAAGATAGTGTATACATTTCAACAAAATGAACGAAAAATATGAACTAAGATAATAATGTTACAATTTTTTCATGAAAATTATTAAAATGTCACCGCGTCCCCTTTTAAAAAAAAAAAATTTCACCAAGACAAATTGTCCTCGTACCTTCAAAAAATTGCAAAAATTATCACCGCACCTCTTTTACATCATTAAATGACGTGGATGAATGTAGTCCACTAAATCAAGGAAAGTGTTATAAAACAAATGTCTAAGGGTAGGAGTCGGATTGCCTAAGTAGAACTTGTATTCGACTCTTTTTTAGTCTTTAGTTTAAACTTGACACAAGTTTTCTTTCTTTTTTTTGCATGATATTATAAAATGTCAAATGTTGAGGGTAGTCAAAATTTATCACTACCGTCTAAATAAAAGATGTGATCTCAGCTTTTCATTCATAACAAAGTTGTAACAACATGTACACAACATAAAAGTTCTAATGAAAAGGAGTAATACACTTTTAATTGTTTTCTCACTTATACATTTCTCTCTTAAAGTATAAGAACACGAATTCTAACATGGTATCAGACTTGACATGATTCTAACATGGTACGCAGAGGCATCTTCACCACTATGATGTTCCTTCTCTCAAATTGTCCACAACATTTCTCAACGATTCCAAATTTCAATTGTTGGAACAAGTCACTCGAAGTCTCTCTTTCTGCTTTAAACAAACTTGGATTCGTTATTGATGTATGTCCAAAACCTTCCGATCCCAAACTTAGTGCAAAATGAGATCAATGCAACTACATGTTGATTTCATGGTTTTTACACTCCGTAGAGAAGGACATTGTTGAAACTATTTTGTTCAGTCAATCTGCTGCTCATATATGGACAAAATATAAATCTCGTTATCAAAAGTATAATCGTACCATTTTATACCAAATTCAGAAGGAGTTAGGGTCAATCTCTCATATAACTTGTCAATCACTACATAGTTCACTAAAATGAAGAAACTTTGGGATGAATATATGCTTGATTTGGACAATCAGATATGTAAATGAGGTATCACATTGTTTCTTTATCTATTTTCCAAGATCAACAAATCCTTCAGTTTCTTGTTGGATTAAATGAATCTTTTTCTATAGTTCGCTCTCATATTTTGATGATGAGTCATACTCCTAACCTGCATGAGGTTTACAAGCTTGTTCTTCAAGAGTAAACTCAATGAGGTTGTGAGAATGTGAATAATATTTCACTTAGGGTTTTCATCGACTGATGAGTAATATTAATAATCAACCGTATTTACAACAATTACAAATGGATCCCTCTATTTTACTCTATTTACATATGAGTTCTATCATACTCCTGTAGTCGAAATTGGAGGAGGTATTACAGTAAGAGTGGATGTAAAATCTAGAAACAATTGTCTTGGAAGGCCCTTTGTAAATATGTCTGCATACTGAAAGGCCGATGGGACGTGGAGAACTCGAACATGACCGCGGACAACCTTATCTCTGATGAAGTGAATGTCAATCTCGATATGCTTGGTTCGTTGGTGTTTAACCGGGTTGCTGAGATGTTATCAATGTATACCACAGAGGCTTTGGTAAGGGGGCAATGAAGCTCAAGCAGTAAATTGTGAAGCCATGAACACTCCGACACAACATTGGCAACACCTTTGTATTCTGCCTCGGCGTTAGATCGGGAAACCACAGATTGGCGTTTGGCAGACCACGAGATTAAAGTATCGTTGAAGAATACACAATAACCGGAGGTAGATCGGCAGGTATCAGGACATCCAGCCTAGTCGGCATCTGTATAAGAAATAAGATCTGACTTTGGAGAAGGAGAAATGGTGATACCTAATAAAGATGTGTCTGAAATGTAGCGTATGATACGCTTGAGGGAAACAAAGTGAGCTTTTATGGGATCATGCATGAAAAGACAAACTTGTTGTACTGCATAATTGATGTCATGGCGTGTGAAAGTCAAGTATTGAAGCGCTCCAGCTAAACTTCTGTACATCATTGGATCACTGACTGCTGGACCAGATGAGGCACTAAGCTTCGTAGATGGCTCAACAGGTCCAATAAAAGGTTTGTAGTTGGTCATTTTGGCACGTTCAACAATCTCCTTGGCGTACTTATCGTGCAATAAGAATAATCCAAAAGAAATCTGACGAACTAAAATGCCCAAGAAGTAAGATAACGCCCCAAGATCCTTAAGAGTAAACTCCTTACCTAGAAGCATGATTAGATGGGTACGCATCACATCAGAGGATGTAGTAAGGACGATGTCATCAATATAAAGAAGTAGGTAAGAAATGTTGGATCCATGATGGTAAATGAAGAGGGATGGGTCACTCTTGCTGCCGATGAATCCGATTTGAAGCAAGAAGCTTGTAAAACGCTGAAACCAAGCTCTAGGTGCCTACTTAAAAATGTATAGAGACTTCTGCAGTAAACATACATGATTAGGTCTAAATGAATCACGAAAGCCAAGAGGATGGACATATAAACCGTCTCTTTTAAATGTCCGTGCAGGAAGGCATTTTGAACGTCAAGCTGATGGATGGACCAAGAATGAGAAACTGCAATGCTAAGAATTGTCCTGATAGTGGCCGATTTCACAACTAGGCTGAAAGTTACATCGCAATCAATGCCAACCTGCCGTGAACATCCATTGGCAACCAAGCGAGCCTTATATCGTTCAAGAGAACCATCGGACCTGTACTTATGGCGAAAAATTCACATACATCGCACAATGTTAGCATCAGAAGGACAAGGAACCAAAACCCAAGTCTTATTTCGCATAAGGGCTCGATATTCGTCAAGCATGGCATTGTTCTAGTACGGGTCTTGGAGGGCTAAATTGTGTGACTTTGGGATAGGCGAGATAAGCTCAAATGACGGTGTAATGGTGACGGAGAGGTCGAATATCGGTTTAGGCTTGACAATACCGGATCAGCTCCGGGTTCGCGGTCGGCTGGGTAATGCTGCGTGGAGGCCGGATTTAAGGGTTGGGCAATTGGAGATGAGCGTGCATCTAAATGTTGCGGGACAGGCGCTGAGCCAAGGATAGAAGGCTGGGCGAGGGAGTGAGCTGAGGACAAGGAAGATGGGCTAGTTTGGGGGTCAAATGTCACAGGAGCTAGGCCGGTTGTTCTACTGGAAGAAGGAGGGCCAAAAACTAGACATGGGGAAGGTGGGTCGAGAACAGGATCTGGGCCTGAGATAGTGGGTGCTGAGGGAGTTGCCGTTTCGGCTGGATTTTTTGAAGGGAGAAGAGTTTCCATCTAGGCTCGGTTGTAGGTGGACATTCCGCTATCATCACATAGTGAGTTGTAATGTTCCGGGTTTAAAGAGGAGCGAGTAGCAAACGAAAAAATTGATTCATCAAAAGTCACATGACGATATAGAAATAATTTATTCGTTCCTAGATCTAGACATCGATATCCCCAATGATGTGTTGGATATCCAAGGAAAACACATGGAGAAGATCGAGGTTGAAGCTTGTGAGACACGGTTGCGCTTTGATTTGGATAACAAAGACAACCGAAGTCGCGGAGATGACCGAAGGACGGTGTTGTAAGATACAACACTTGAGTGGGAGACCTATTTTGAATGGTGGTGAATGGAAGAATGTTCAAAAGATAGCAGGATGTCTCCAAAGCAAATGGCCAAAAAGAGACAGGAATGGAAGCGTGAAAGAGAAGGGAGCGCATCATGTTATTGATCGTTCGAATGACACGTTCAACTTTGCCATTTTGGGGAGATGTGTGAGGACAAGAGAAGAGAAAAATAATGCCATGAGTGTTAAAGAAAGTGTGGAAATCGGAATTGTTAAATTCACGCCCCATGTCACATTGAAAATCTTGATATTGGCTTGAAATTGCGTTTTTACTAGTTGATGAAATTGCACAAACAATTGAAAGACTTGAGATTTGAATTTAATGGGATAAATCCATAAAAATGGGAAAAATGATCAAGAAATAACAAGTAATATTTGTAACCTTCCTTACTTTGAATCAGGGAGGTCTAAAGATCACTATGAATAATGTCAAAAGTGGCAAGGGAGCTAGTATGCGAACGATCAAACGACAATCTATGATGTTTTCCTAATTGACAAGCATGACAAAGAGAAGTCAATTTTGCCTTATTACACTTGAAAAAAGAAGAATGTCGAAAAAAATCAAATACCGGCGAGCCGGGATGACCTAAGCGGGTATGCCATAGATTCGATGACTCAGCGGAAAGAGCATGATGTGGATGGGTAGGTGGACTTGTGATTGGGTAGACATCTCCAGAACTATTATATCTCATGCGAATTGTCCCCGTTTCCAGATCCTTCATAGAAAAACCAAAAGGGTCAAATTCTACAGATGCACGGTTATCAGTTGTAAAACGTCTAACATAGACTAAGTTTTTGACAATTTTTGGTGTGAGAAGTACATTGGATAGGTGGAGAGGTTGTTTTATGGTGGGAAGGATGGCATCTCCAAGACCTGTAGATAAAATGCGCATACCATTTCTAACAAATATCGAATTTAAATTACCATTATATAAAAATGACGAGAGAGAACCTGGATCATTCGTCATGTGTGATGTTGTTCCCGTGTCTATATACCATAAATTATCCGCAGGATTAAAAGACATTGTAGCGAAATATTGATCTAGAGATGTGGGTTGCTCCTACATGTAGTGGGCCTGAGGCTGTTGTGGTCCAAATCCAAGAAGGCCGGGCTGCTAAGAAGGAAACGGACAAGGTTGGCCACGTACTGAGCCTGCATGGAACTCGGCCGGCCACTGTTGGCCTTGGGGAAAAGGAGGCCCGCTGCTGGGAGGAGGAGGGAAGGAGTGTTAGGCCTGATTTTGTGCCAGCACCCATCCGAAGTTGGGCCTATAGACATATCTTGTTTGGGCCTGATTTTGAGTAGTGGAGCGGGCCTTATTTTTCTTGTTCCAGGCCTTGGATTTGCTGGGTTGGTCCGATGAAGGTGCCGTGGATGACGCAACAGGAGCAGAGTCTGAGGAGAAGCGAGAGCCGGTGGTTAGGGCTGTTGCGGTGTTGCCGGATTATGCCGCCAGTCTTGTTTCTTCAAGAAGAAGTTGAGAGCGATCTTTGATAAAACTCGGAAGAGGATTAGTTTTCTGAATGAAACTCGCCACCATGTTGTATTCGGCCGGCAAACCGGATATCAATCGAAGAACTAGTCGAGTGGCCGGAACAGGAGATCCCACTCCCTTGAGTTGATCTGCCAATGATTTGAGTTGCTGACAAAAAGTATTAACAGAAGAGAAGCCGGATAACTTACAATTGTAAAACTCATGTTCAAGATACACCGCACGTGTATTCTTCTTATCCTTAAAAATATCCTTAACTCGATTCCATGCTTGGAGCGCAGTGTCGTCAGAATCTAGAATTTGAAGAAGAATGTCGCGAGAGACCATACTGTATATCCATTGGAGAACAATTGCATCAACTTGAAGCCATAACGAGTTGTCGATGTCGGTAGGTATTGGAACGGCTTCATCAATGTGATCCAAAACATTATGGGCACTTGCTAAACACGAAAGAGAGTAACCCAAAGATGTGTATGGAGTGTCATGATCATGCACAAGAGCGATGTTGTTCTTGATGTTCGAGATTCCGAGAGTGGAGTGAAAGGAGGGTTTCGTGTCGGCAGCCATCGAAGAGTTCGAGAAGACTGGACGGGAAAGTAGACAGTGAAGCTGGAGGCGAGGGGAAGACCTCTACGGATGGCCGTCGGTGGAGTGGAAGCGGAAAAGGGTTTAAAGAGCGTAGTAGTCTGATACCATGTGAGAATGTGAATAATATTCCCCTTAGGGTTTCCATCGACTATGGTAATATTAATAACCAACAATATTTATAATAATTACATAGGTAGCCCTCTATTTTACTCTATTTACATATGAGTTTTATCAAAGGTCTCTATAGCTCCTAGTATTGATGATAACAATTCATCTCTTTACTCTCAAGATAAGAACCAACAATCAAGTTATCATCGTTCATTCTAGAAAGGTAATAATTCTTCTGATCAAAAAAGTGCATCCAATGTTGGTTTTTCTGTTATTTATTGTTATCACCCCCGAATTACCATCGTTCATTCTAGCATTTCATCTCTTTACTCGAAACAAATCCTTCAGTTTCTTGCCGGATTAAATGAATCTTTTTTATATTATTTATACTTGACAAGTATTGGAAACTACATGGCTATCCCACTACTCCGGCCCATGGGATTTCTTTTTGTGACCATTACAAGATAGCTGGTCATCATATTTATGATTGTTGGAAGGTTGTTGGCTATCTACATGGACACAAGTTAGCACCCACATCTATGAGTAATGCATCTTCATCTCCCAACATTACTCTTAAGCAACTTCACAACTTGTTGGCTTTTTTGAACAAGCCTTCTACACAATCCAGTAAAGAAGATCATATTTCTTTCTTAGTAGGCTGCTTGTTTTCTCTCCTTATCTTAATAGTGGGCTACGTATCATATTACCCTAATTTGGACCTTTTCTCCTCATATACTCCCACTCTCACCCAAATTGTTATGACTATGTCCAAAGGAAAAGGTGCTCATGTTTTGACATTGTTTAGTTAAGTGAAAGTATTAAGCTTCATCATGTTTCAAGTCCCAAGTTTACATTTCAACCTTCTTTTCACTCATAAGTTTGCCAATGATTTATCTACTCATGTTCTTTTTACACCTAATTTGTGTATTCTTTAGGACCTTTTGATGAAGAAACAAATAGTAATTAGTCGAGCTACTAAAGGACTATATGTTATGGACAAACAACCATTTGATGCCTTTTATTTTTCTCCTTCAGTTTGTAATAATTATACTCTTGCAACACATGATACTTTAAACTTTATTGCTTTCTTGTCAAACAATTTTAATGCAAAGATTTGGCATT
This sequence comes from Fagopyrum homotropicum, assembly GCA_033239125.1. Taxonomy (NCBI): domain Eukaryota; kingdom Viridiplantae; phylum Streptophyta; class Magnoliopsida; order Caryophyllales; family Polygonaceae; genus Fagopyrum; species Fagopyrum homotropicum. The sequence continues at coordinate 144,277,879 of BSWB01000002.1, forward strand.
GTCGTTTAGACCATTTGCCATTTGATCTAATGCACCATTTTGTTTGTATTGACATCAATGTTAAACAACATTCTACATGCCAGATAATCTACAAGCCAAACAACATAGATGTCCTCTTTAACACTTGTCTACTAGAGCCAATAAACCCTTTGAGCTTATTCACATTGATACTTGGGGTCCATACAAACATATAATCTCAATGATCTTTCTTTGTTACCATTTGATGCCTTTTATTTTTCTCCTTCAGTTTGTAATAATTATACACTTGGACTAATACGATGGAATACAATTTGTCCCTATTAAAAGCCTTTGTTGTCATTGTCAAAACGCAATTTCAGTCATTAATCCAAGTTTTTAGATCTGACAATGCCATTGAGTTTTCCAGCAACTCTACTTCCCTCTTTTACACTCAGGAGAAATATTTTACCTCAAACTAGTTGCTCATACACCCTCAATAAAATGGGATTATTGAAATAAAGCATAAGCATCTTTTAGAGGATGGTGTTTCCTATACTTTTAGTTTAAACTCCCTCTTTCTTATTGGGGTGTGTGTTTTAACTACTACCTACTTAAACTGTAGGCCTGCTCCTATCATTGACTTACAAAATCACTTTTCAACTGTTGTTTCACAAAATTCCAAATTATTCTCACCTTAGAGTGTTTGTGATGAGGGTCCATCCTTAACATCACTAAAAGTCCACTTACAAGATCAAGGATTAAGGCATTGAAGGCTAATGCAGTCACATCATCTTTGAGTCCAAGCATGGAAGGAGCTATCACTAGACCAGAAACAAACACCTGTAGTAGCTAGGATTTTCGAATTCTAATTAATGTTGATTAACTTAATCAGTGATAGTAATTGACATATAGCTCGCAAAGATTACGTAAGTGTTGAGTATAAGTCCCACCGTTATGTTTCTGGCGTAATTTTGGGCTTATGGTGAAATTTTCACTTTTTCCCCGGGTAATTATTTTTACCCTCCGGTATTATTTGGAGCATTTGGGAGCTCCAATTAATAAAAATGCAGTTGAGAGAAATGATCAGGACATCGGACATGTCCTAGATATGAAATAACATGGAAAGGCAAAACGGACAAAAGAGTCACTATTTCGTTTCATAACGGCTAAGAAAGCGGCTTAAGAATACACATTTTCCGAGGCAATTGTGGAATAATTATCCCTACAATATTCAAGATCTATTATTCCAATTTCGAGAAGTTTGGAGAAGGGGGTTCAACCCGCCATTGGATCGATAAAAGGATAATTATCGACTTCGCCAAAGGATAATTATCGACTTCACTATAAATAGCGGAAAATCGTTTATTAATTCATTTCCTTTCACGTTTCCTCGTAAAAGCTCTGATTTCTCTCAAACTTCAAAATCAGATCTAATTTCCGTTTCTAATCCGATTTCAATTCCGTTTGAGTTTTTGGATTCCTTTCTTCATTCTCTTCATATCGGTACCGAGTTTCTGCATTTCCGAGCAGATGAAGACCTGCTCGAGCATATATGTCACCAAGACAGTTGCGTCGCTCAGATTCCGGTGAATTTGATGTTGTACATGCGTAGCCTGCGTCGTTGTGATTCCGAATCTTCTTTCAGATCGTCAATCGGGTTAGTAACGAATAAGTTATGAATTTATTCGTTTTCCGTACTGCGATTTGGCCTAAATCGACCTTAGGCTTTTCAAAATGGATAATTAGAAATTCCATTATGATCATTATATTATTCTGGTGTTTATGGGTTGTTTGTTGATGAAATCTGATGATAGGTGGTTTAGAAATGGCCTGCGGGCAAAACGTTATTCTGGTGAAATTTAATTAATTAATTAAAGGTTAATTAATTAAATTAGGATTAAATTTGAGATTTAGGAATACTGATTAGATGCATGCTAGGTGTTAGAATGATTTGAGGATCATGATGATGTTATGGATATCGGTTATGGCTTTAAGGATTAGTATGTGTGCGAGTATGATGAGATGTTATGTTGAGGATATGCCTTAGGCATTTATAAAAGTGTTGAGGATTTGAGGTTTAGGTTTGAGATATAGGTTGGTTGTGGTTAGTGAGACGATTCTCCTAACCTTTGCAGTATGTGACTGTGTGTGCCTTGCTATTGTAGGCGTTACATCCCCAAGGGGAAGCTGTGACTTAGTACAGGTTACGAGTATATCAGGTAAGTCCATAGGACTTACTTAGCGTGCAGTTGTGGATTGTATGATTGTGATGGTTGTGTGTGTTCATATGATTGTGCATTTATAACCTAAACCGGACTAGATGACCATTCATTACATTTATTTGGCCCAAGTGTATTATAACGGGCGGTAACCGCCGGTCTCCGGCTGCTGGTTAGGAGGAGGTATCCTGAAGATGATCTCATAGGAGGGGACGAGTGAAGGTCACCCCCATGCAAAACTCCTGTGTTACGTTGGATGGAACGGGGTTCTTGAGGCTCCTCGTGTTACAAAAGAAGTTGAATTAGTAATGGAATAACGTAATGAAAGATAATAAATGAATGTGTGTGGCATTGCATGTTTGAGATGTTGATGTGTGGTTGTGTTATTACCTTCATGCTTTTCATTGCTGTAGCTAACGGTTTCATACCGTGTTGTAGTGTTCTGCAGGTTAGGAATACTGCAGAGTGAGCCAGATGGTGTGACAAGCCGAGGACTTCTGTACATTAGGATGCGTGGGATGTGGGATCTTTTGTGGTTGTGGTTTATGTTGTTGTTTTGTACTCGGCTATGAGTTTGTAAACTCTTTTGATGTATCATACTCAGCTTTTATGTATTTGATTTTAATCTACCCGTGCCTTGTTGTAAGATCCAGTGAACTTGTTGTCACGCTAGGGTCAAGATCCATTGTGAGATCCTAACCCAATGTGACACTCCAAGTCCCGCGGATTTGGGGTATTACAACACCATCCATGAGAAAGTTTCTAGCTTATTAACAACATGTATACTCAAAGAGACCTCACTCACATGTAGGTCTTCTTTAGTAACATTGTTGACTACTATGGAAGAACCATGCAAAACTAAGATGATCCAACAAACATAGAATGTGGCTAGAACGTGGAAAGAGCTCCATCCCTAAGGACCAAAATCTCACCTAAGATTTTTACAATTATTGACCGAGATTAGGCTCTTGTCAAGAGTTATAAGATCCAGCTGTGATCTTATTAGTTAAAGATATCTTTCATTATTTTAATATCTTTAAGGCTCTAAAACATTCTAAAGGTATTTGTTGATTTTTCTTCCTATCTTTTAGGATTATCTTTTAATTAGATTTCTTATCTTTTGTAGGAGAATCTCCCCTATAAATAACTTTAGAAGGTGAGATTCATAGGTAAACGGAATTTGATTAATATTTTCACAATATTGTGTGAACTCGCTGCTTCGCTTACGAAGATTGTTTTTTATTCATTCTTATTCAATCAAAGAGAGAGCCTTGTTTGTATTATTGTGAGTCCTTGCTAGGTTGTGCTTGTGTGTATCAATCTTCAAAAAGGTTGGTGTTCTGGTCAATTCTAGTCCCTCCTTGTGATTGTCTTACTTAGAAGGCTTGCGTAAGGATAAAGAAGTGAGGGTTAAGGTAAGCTCTTCGTTAAGGTGTTTTGACACATCATTGGTCAAGGTTCTTTACTTAGATATCTTGGTTCGTATCTTCTTAGAAGGCTTGCGTAAGGATAAAGAAGTGAGGGTTAAGGTTGTGCTTGTGTGTATCAATCTTCTTAAAGGTTGGTGTTCTGGTCATTTCTAGTCCCTCCTTGTGATTGTCTTACTTAGAAGGCTTGCGTAAGGATAAAGAAGTGAGGGTTAAGGTAAGCTATTTTTAGGCATGTATTTATATAGATTTTCCCTTTATTTTGCATGCATAGACATACATTCATGACATTTATGGTTATATTCACCTACTTTGCAAGAATAGAGGTCTACACAGAGTTTTATTGCATTTGTAGGTAATTTGGCGAATTATGGAGCCAAATAGCATATTTAAGGATTAAGCCTTGAAGCGGGACAAAAAGAAGCAATGAAAGGAAGTTAGGACGCGCCAAAGTATCTTCTGATACCGTCTGACGCGGCCCAAAGTATCTTTTGATACCATCTGACGCGGCCCAAAGTATTTTCTGATACCGTCGGACGCGGCCCAAAGTATTCTCTGATACCGTCTGATGCGCCAGAGTATCTTCTGATAACAGCAGATTCGACTTCTTTGCAGCCTAATTTTAGGGTTTTATCTTTAAACCCTAAAGAGATCCCTACATATATTCCATAGCCTTCAACATTGAAGGGAGAACGGTGATAGCCCCACGATTTGGATCCCCAAAGAGAGGGAGGCTTGAAGATTTTATTGCGTACAGGGAAGATTCGGAGAAGGACGCATTTTGGAGATTGTGTACTTCGAGATTATCTTAGGTTTACCTTTGGAGACGGATTGACACTCCGTTCTTCACTGTTCCTTAAGATTGTTGTGAGGATTTCTATTCCTTTTTTTTCTGCATTCATTCAATACAAACATTTATTATTGGATTTGAGATTGATTATTTGATAGTCATTGAGTTTTTGAGGTTTTCATCCATTTTCTCTTTAAACTTGATTATTGAACTGATGATGATGGTTATTGGCTAAAACCCTTTAGCAATTCTAAGGTGAAGGGTTGATAGTTCTGGCTTGGATAATAATAGATCGATCGTAATTTGATTGGACCCTGAGAGTTAGAGAAATATCGTCGACACCCTAAATCACGGTCTGTTCTTAGGTTTCCACGGCCGTGATTCTCAAGAACTTCCCGTGATTTACTTCAGTTTACGAACCTTGCTTTTACTTTAATCCAAAGTTAAAGATTTGCTTTAACTTAGTCTTGGCTTGCCTTTTCTAGGTTGTAGTGAAGCCTCAATAACCTCTACTTCGATTTCGAGTGTCACAACCTTAATCGGTTTAGTTAGTTTTGATCCTTGGGTTACAAGTTTGGGTATTTGAGATTAATTCTTGTCTTTAGATCCTTTCTATACTGAAGCCTCAACAACCTTTATAGAGAGTATTTCTAGATAAGTCATATAAAGCCTTGGAACTTCACCGTACATTGCTTTACCTTAGCATACCTTTGCAACTCTTAACTCTGTCCTTAGTTCTTTAGTATATCTTGAATCGATTGCCACAATTAGATATCTGGATCTTTAGGGTTGCTGTTTTCCCAATATATTTGTAAAGCTTTACCCTTTTACTTGCTTGACAACTTTACAACTTAATTTGTTCCCCCCAAATCCCTGTGTTCGATACTCTGAAATACTTGCTAATCTACGCCGATCCGTACACTACGGGTTCGCTTGCTTTTATTCTAGTTTTATAAATTTAAAGCTTGATTGCACGCATGTTTTAGGGCGAACAAGTTTTTGGCGCCGTTGCCGGGGATTTGGTCTAGACCAATTTCGGTTTTCGGTTGTCTGGCTTGAGAGCTTTTGTTTTTGCTTTTAATCTTTTCGGTATGAGTTTATGAGTTTTCAGGTTCACCAATGGCTGCATGTAGCTATAAACCTGCATTTGATCCAGCATGGTTTGCATGGCAAGGTGCTAGGGCGGACCATTATGAATACTTGGAAGAGAAATATGCCTTTCATTGGTTCGACAGTGAAAGAGAAAGAGATGAAGTTATTGAGGATGAGCTTGCCTATTGGGATGAGCTCAATCCCCCTCATAACTTTTATGAGCAACCTCCTCAAGTGCAGCCTCCACAACAACCATCCGAGGATGGGACACAGACGATGCTGGAAAAGATGTTAAAAGTGTTGGACAAGATGAGAGACAAAATGAAGGCTATTTCTGAAGCTCAAAAATCCTTGGAAAATCATTTATCGGGCGAGGAAGAATTCCAAGTCTTAAGCCTTCCTCCTATTGAGCTTGAAACCCCTCTTGAACTCCTCATTGAAGAAGAGGAAGAAGTGGAGAACCTTGACCAAATCACTGAAACTGTGGCCAAGGTTGGAGAGGATCCAGCTGAGTTGGGAGATATTTCATGTGTGGATCATCATCCCAACATGAAACTTGTCCCAAGCCTTGATGAACTTTACAAGGTACATTCTCTTAATTCTTTTGAAATTCCTATTAAAATTTCTGATTTTTTCAGGAATGCACCGGAGAGTTGGAGGTCTCTTCCAAAAGAACCTCCTAAGGTGAAGATGAAACCTCCATTAAAACTGCTGGAAGTAGATGCTCCTTGGACTACAAGGAGTGGAGTTAGCAAGCACTTCACCGTTAAGGCGATGAAGTGTCTTTTGTTCAAGTATGGGGTCATTCACATGACGAACACCATACATCATCCCCAATCTGGAGATGGGGAAGCTAGGAGGATTCTCGAGAAACTGATTTCTCGATCCAGGAAAGGATGGGACGCAATGCTGAATAATGTCCCATTGAAGCATAGGAAAGCTAGGAGAATCCCGGTGAGAATCAAATCGTACAAGCTTGTACGTGGGAGATCTTACCATTTGCCGGTGAAATTAGGAACCGGAATTTTTTTTGAGGAATTTTATGATGAGTTTGATGAGCAATCCAAGATGTTCAAGGTGCATTGAATCATTTATGGAGATAGGTCCAGCTAACGACCTTAAACAACGCGCTTCTTGGGAGGCAACCCAAGGTAATGCATTCATGTTTTTCTTTTTCTTTTTCTTAGGATAGTTTAGTGTAGTTTGCTTTGTTTTTGTTTTTCTCGATGCGCTCTCGGTTTGTTTGTGTCATGGATCGCAGGAACTAGGTATAATCTTGAGGAATTGATGGAAAAAGGCAATACAAATGTGCCTAAGGACGTTTTCAAGGAACAAAAGGCAAGAACTCGACTTACCAAAAGAAGATCGGTCGATTTAGGCTTTAGAACAAGTCGATTTTTTACAACAGAAAGAAAAATCGACCCAGAGATCGACCCCCTCAGGAAAAATCGGGCAGAAAACTCGGCCGATTTTTTTGAAAATAGGTCGATTTTTTTCAAAAAAAAAAAAAAAAAAAAATTTTTTTTTTTCGGAAAATTTTTGTTCGGCCAAAAGACGTTCCCCTTCTTCATTCTTCGACACCGATTGGAATATCCGGAGTTCCCTATTGAGCTTATATAGACTCCCACCATCACCACTCAATGAATGATTCGCCACGCCTGATTCGCCATCTTACATTGTGAGTATCCTTTTCTTCCTTTTCTTTTCTTCACATTGGGGACAATGTGAATTTTAAGTATGGGGTGGAGGTATTTGCAATACCATTTGCATGTTTTATGTCTTGCATCATATGATTTGAAAATTTTGGAAAATTTTGAAAATTTTAAAATTTGTGTGCTTCTAGAATGGATATGATCTCTATGATGAACATTGTTTTGTGGAATAGCTATGATGATTTTGATATTCTTGAATTGATTTATGACATATGTGGGATTTGAATACTTTGTTAGAATTTCATACATGTTTTATAATTTGCTTTCATTCTAAATCATGTTGAGTATTGAAGGTTGAAACCGCATGATAAGTTCTTACACTTCTTATGGATATGATTAAGGCACCTCGATTTTTCTTGCTTCTTTCCTTATTCATTTAGCCCCTCAATAAAATAATTGCCTTCACTACCTATCCGGGAACTAGGAAGAGTTGAGTTTTGGCATGTTTGATGTGGGAGGGCCATGAAAGCAAATGCTTGCATTCACAAGTATAGAAAATTATAGGTTTGAGGAAGTCAATCTTGATGATGAGTAACTCGGCACCATTCACATAGCCGGGTGTTTGTGTCTTGCCAAAGTCGGATTGAGCGATATTCCTAACGGATTATGGTATGTGCATCAAGGGTTTGAGGCATCTCAAAATTGAGAAACGCCGATCTCCTAGGCTTCGGTTTTTGTGCACCGCTATTCATATTTCCAAAAAGTAAAGTCGAAAAAGAATTTTGTGTTGAAAAGGGAGAGCAAAGCTCTCAATGGTGGTTAGTTCAAATAGTAAAAAGAAAAAGAGTTTGTGTTGTTCCTTTTTTCCGGATTCATACACCACATTCCTTTATAAGTTTCCCACTTATTCACGTTTCTTGACCTTTGCTTGAAAGACCTTAAGATCTTTGAGTATGTTGTTTGGCTTTGTGGTCTAAACTGGATTCCTCATGATTGATTTTGATATATTGCAAGTTATGATGCATGTTATGATTTTCTTCCAAAGTGTGATTATCCTTTCCATGATATAATTCCTTTTGATCATATGATGATTTTCATTAGCTATTAAGCAACCATTTGAGAGTGATCTATGAATAGAAGCACAACCAAAATATTGTGGTTTTTCTTTATTTTTGCATATTCATAATCCATATCATCTTTTATTTTAAGTTTGAACCTTGCTTGGGGACAAGCAAGAGGCAAGTATGGGGTATTTTGATGATATAAATTATGACCTATTTTTAGGCATGTATTTATATAGATTTTCCCTTTATTTTGCATGCATAGACATACATTCATGACATTTATGTTTATATTCACCTACTTTGCAAGAATAGAGGTCTACACAGAGTTTTATTACATTTGTAGGTAATTTGGCAAATTATGGAGCCAAATAGCATATTTAAGGATTAAGCCTTGAAGCGGGACAAAAAAAGCAATGAAAGGAAGTTAGGACGCGCCAAAGTATCTTCTGATACCGTCTGACGCGGCCCAAAGTATTTTCTGATACCGTCGGACGAGGCCCAAAGTATTCTCTGATACCGTCTGACGCGGCAGAGTATCTTCTGATACCAACGGATTCGACTTCTTTGCAGCCTAATTTTAGGGTTTTATCTTTAAACCCTAGAGAGATCCCTACATATATTCCATAGCCTTCAACATTGAAGGGAGAACGGTGATAGCCCCAGGATTTGGATCCCCAAAGAGAGGGAGGGTTGAAGATTTTATTGCGTACATGGAAGATTCGGAGAAGGACGCATTTTGGAGATTGTGTACTTCGAGATTATCTTAGGTTTACCTTTGGAGACGGATTGACACTCCGTTCTTCACTGTTCCTTAAGATTGTTGTGAGGATTTCTATTCCTTTTTTTTCTACATTCATTCAATACAAACATTTGTTATTGGATTTGAGATTGGTTATTTGATAGTCATTGAGTTTTTGAGGTTTTCATCCATTTTCTCTTTAAACTTGATTATTGAATTGATGATGATGGTTATTGGCTAAAACCCTTTAGCAATTCTAAGGTGAAGGGTTGATAGTTGTGGCTTGGATAATAATAGATCGATCGTAATTTGATTGGACCCTGAGAGTTAGAGAAATATCGTCGACACCCTAAATCACGGTCTGTTCTTAGGTTTCCACGGCCGTGATTCTCAAGAACTACCTGTGATTTACTTCATTTTACGAACCTTGCTTTTACTTTAATCCAAAGTTAAAGATTTTCTTTAACTTAGTCTTGGCTTGCCTAATCTAGGTAGTAGTGAAGCCTCAACAACCTCTACTTCGATTTCGAGTGTCACAACCTTAATCGGTTTAGTTAGTCTTGATCCTTGGGTTACAAGTTTGGGTATTTGAGATTAATTCTTGTCTTTAGATCCTTTCTATACTGAAGCCTCAACAACCTTTATAGAGAGTATTTCTAGATAAGTCATATAAAGCCTTGGAACTTCACCGTACATTGCTTTACCTTAGCATACCTTTGCAACTCTGAACTCTGTCCTTAGTTCTTTAGTATATCTTGAATCGATTGCCACAATTAGATACCTGGATCTTTAGGGTTGCCGTTTTCCCAATATATTTGTAAAGCTTTACCCTTTTACTTGCTTGACAACTTTACAACTGAATTTGTTCCCCCCAAATCCCTGTGTTCGATACTCTGGAATACTTGCTAATCTACGCCGATCCGTACACTGCGGGTTCGCTTGCTTTTATTCTAGTTTTATAAATTTAAAGCTTGATCGCACGCACGTTTTAGGGCGAACAGTGTTCTGGTCAATTCTAGTCCCTCCTTGTGATTGTCTTACTTAGAAGGCTTGCGTAAGGATAAAGAAGTGAGGGTTAAGGTAAGCTCTTCGTTAAGGGGTTTTGACACATCATTGGTCAAGGTTCTTTGCGGAGATATCTTGGTTCGTATCTTCTTATATTTCCATTAAATTCATTTCATAAATGATCTTATATTTCCATTACCAATCCATCAAACTCACGTTCTTTGGTTTCAAAGTTACATAAATCTCGGCCAACACCAGAATCTCGACCGGATTCTCTCTCTGAGGCTGCTCATGGACTTTCAATCTAGATCAGAAATTGCGGCTATAACCCCGCATTAAATTGGTATCGAAGCTCAATCAATTGAAGTCCGTCTCAGGTTTGAGTCATTTTTATTTGAGTCTTGATTGATTGATATAAAAATTAAGTCTTTTCTTATTGCGATTATCTTTGTGAGATCATTCGAGATTAACATGTGTTGACTTGTGTCTTTCGAAAGAGAGAAACGCCATATCCAAACACAAAGCCAACCACTAACCTTGAACAAAGCCTCGCCTGACCTTTACGGAAAATTTCGCTCGAAATTTGAGTATAAAGTTGAGAACTTTATGTTACTTATTCCCTAAGTTTCAATTTGTCTTTATCCAGTTTAAGATTGTAATGCCCAAAAATTTTGGCGCATTTTAGATATTTATTTGTCCAGCTTTTAGCGAGTTTATTAGCTTAAATATTTTAATTAAAGTACTTTAAGGCGTAAAATATTATTCCCGAGTGTATTTATATTTTGTACGTTCCCGTATTTTCGTATTATTATTTTGGAAAATGCTAGGAAATTTTCCGTTACGAAAATCCCGTTCCGGAAATTTTTTTATCAAGATTATTTTAATTCCTTCTTTATTTTTTTCCCGTACCAGCTGCTGAATTTGGCCTTTGGCCTTCTCCCGCCCACCTTGGGCCTGCAAATGAGCAGCCTTTTGTCCTTCTCCATCTCTCACGCTATACCCTCACTCACTAGAGCAACCATCAAAAGCCTCTCTCTCTCCTCTACTCTCCTCTCACCTTCTATTCTCAGCTAAACCTTCTCTGGACTTGCCACCGGACCAGAGAGCCACCTTCGACCCCGTTTGTCCACCTCTGCAGCCACCAAGGAGAGTCGTGCTGTTGAAACCACCACCACCGCCTTCTCTGTTCTCCATCTCCCATCTCCGTTCCTGGCAAGCCCCATCGAAGCAACCCCTTTCTTTTTTTTTTTTTTTTGTTTGCTTACTAGGTAATATGGCCCAATGAATATGTGGCCCATGATCCATGTACTCAGTCTATATATATCATCGTCCAATGTAATAGTAAATCAAGCAAATACAAAAGATTCAAAACAATTCTCTGCTGAATATCGTATCATGGTATCAGAGCTACCAAGGACCAACGTCCACTAAGGGTAACAAAACAAAAAAATGTCAGACAGTAACTCTCCTCCCTCCTCAAATGCCAATCCCTCTCCAAATCCAAACACTTTCACCCCACCACCACCTCCTCCTCCGCCTCCACCTCTTCTTCCGACACCACAAACAAACACTACTCCACTTCCTGGTTTTTCCAGTTTCATCAATATCAAATTATCACCCAACAACTATCTTCTCTAGAAGACTCAGGTTATCCCTGTCCTACGTGCCTACAACCTGTTTAGCCATGTCGATGGAACCTCTTCCTGTCCAAGCTCCACAGAAGACCAGCCCACCCCATCTACCCTTGATTGGTATTCTAAAGACCACTTGGTGCTAGCTATCCTTACCTCCTCCCTCACTAAGGAAGTGCTTACCCATGTTATTGATTGTACTACAGCTCGTCAAGTTTGGCAAACACTCCAGGATCTCTATACCGCCCGCTCCAGTGCTCTTGTCCTTCAAACGCGCCTTCAACTTGCCTCAATCAAAGAGGGAAGTGACTCCATCACTACGTTTTTCAACAAGGTAAAAGCCCTAGTTTCTGTTCTTCAAGCTGCTGGACAACACATATCTGATTCTGAACTTGCTGCCTCTTTATTCTCGGGCCTTCCCCCTGAATACGTTCCCATCATCACATCTCTTAGCACTCAACCCTTCTTACCTACTTCCCATATGATTCTCTCCCATCTACTAAATCATGAGGCTCGCTTGCTTCATCATTCTTCATCTCCCTTACCCAATCTCTCTCCAGACTCCACATACACATCTAACTCCTCAGATCAACAAGATTCCAGAGGTCATCGACGAAATCAAACCTCCCCCAACAACAACAACCAACAACGCAACACAAACAGTAACTAAAGAGGACGAGGAAGATCCCCCAACAACAATTCAAACTACAACAACTCTTACCGCAACTCTTCTGGTCGAGGCTCTAACAACACCCTCTCCAACTTCAATGGACAGCCAGAGACTCGCCCCATCTGTCAAGTCTGCCTTAAACCTGGTCATACAGCTCTCCAGTGCTGGCATCGGTTCAACCACTCCTACCAAGCTCCTGCTCCCTCATCGTTTCAAGCACACTCTTCAACTTCAAATTGGACACCCGATACAGCGGCCACCAATCACTTCACGCCAGACCTGAATCAACTCACTTATGATGCTCACCCCTATCATGGCTCGGACACAGTGTCTATTGGTGACGGTTCATCGCTGCCCATTCAGCATTACGGTTCCACTTCTTTTCCCTCTTCCTCCTCTCCCTCTGTCAATCTTGCTCTAAAACATATTCTTCATGTGCCCTCCATCAACAAAAATTTGCTTTCGGTTCGTCAATTTTGTATTGATAATAACGTCTTCTTTGAGTTTCACAGTGACTGTTTTTTTGTGAAGGATCAAATTACTCTGGCAACTCTTCTTCAAGGCACCACTGAACAAGGCTTGTATGTTCTTCCGCTGACAACCCTTAACCGCTCTGCTCAGGCACATCTCACCACCACCTCCAATTTTCACCTCTGGCACCACAAATTTGGTCACCCCTCACCTCGCGTCACCCAACAAATGCTGCGTTCTCTCAGCATCCCCTGCCCTACTGCTAATGCGCTACCTTTTCGTTGTGTTCCCTGCTCAACCGCCAAGGCCCACTCACTGCCCCATCCCCCTTCATCATCCAAAGCGGCCCATCCTTTTGGTCTTTTGTTTATGGACCTATGGGGACCGGCCCACACTACTTCTTCAAGAGGCCACATATTTTATCTTTCCATTTTGGATGATTATTCCAATTATTTATGGATTTTCCCACTATCTAGTAAAGCTACTACCTCTTCTTATGTTGAAGCATTTATTTATTTTGTTGAAAATTATTTTTCATCCAAAGTCCAATCTATTCAAACCGATGGTGGAACCGAGTTTAAACCCCTCACTACTTTTTTTGCCAAACATGGGATAAATCATCGACTCACTTGTCCATATTCACATTCTCAAAATGGAAGTATTGAAAATCGTCATCGTCACATTGTGGATACCGGACTTGCTTTACTAGCTCATTCGTCTATTCCTTTCTCCTTTTGGGATTACGCTTTTGAAACCGCCGTCTACTTAATCAATCGTCTCCCAACACCAACCCTCCAAAACGCCTCCCCTTATCAAATTCTTCACAAACAACCTCCCAACCTTAAACTTCTACGAGTTTTTGGTTCCCTTTATTTTCCTAACCTTCGCCCATATAACCATCATAAACTCAATTTTCGATCCAAACCATGTGTTTTCTTGGGATATGCTTCGAATTATAGAGGATACATTTGCCTCGACTACACTTCATAACGAATCTACATTTCTCGTGATGTCATCTTCCATGAATCACAATTTCCTTTTACCCAACAAAAATATTTTTAGCCCACTACCACATCTCAGCCTACCTCATCCTGTCACTTACCAAACTTGCTTGCCTTACCTGATCCGTCTACTCAGGCCCAATCTGCTTGGCCCACCAATTCTGCCCTACACCGTTCTCCCACATTTCCTGATGGGCCTACTTCTTCATCTGAATCCATTCAGCCTACCAGCCCACTTACGCAGCCTTCATCGACAGTAGGGGAGACGCCTTTGGTGTCGCCGTTGAAGCCGGAGGAAGCGGTTACCTCCCCTGCTGCCGTAGAGCCGCCGGAGTACCCTCGCCACTGGCAACCACAACCTCTCCTTTGGCCGCCGTGTTGAAACCGCCGGAGACTGGTGCTGCCTTCGTCTCTCTCTTCTTCCCTTCCCTGTCTCATCTCTTCTCTCGAACTTCTGTTGAGTCCACCGGAAGCGGGACCTACTGCTGCTAGAAATAAAACGCAGAGGGAGAGGCTCCGCCCTGGATGCCACCAGCCTGCTTTCGTTGTCGTCGCCTCGCCCTGCCGGCCGGAGCCCTGCGTAGTCGCCGCCGCCTCCCTTGCAAACCTCCTCTCCTTCTGCGTGTTGTTTAGGGTTGAAGATGACCTTTGTAAGAAATTAAATCGGGCCCCCTAATTTTTGGTATAATTGCAAATATTACCCATTGCTGGACTTAATTACAGTTTTGGCCCAAAGTTTTATATTCTGAAAATGCCCATGTTTATATAAGTGTATAAATTGACCCGGAAAATATAATTGGTGATTTTAAACTTGGGTTTTACTTCGAGTTCTAGTCTTGTATCTTCTTACACGATGTTTTATGCCCTTGTGTATAATCATGGTTTTGACCCAAAGTTTATTTCGGGAAATGGCCAAGTTTCGAGAGTTTCTTAGTTGCTTGTAAAAAACCGGTAGGTGAAATAAATAAGTTAAAAGATACTCTATAAGGGGGGGTTGAATAGAGAATGAGAACTTTTCGCAAACCAAATCTCAAGGCTTTGAAACTCCTTTCAAGGACTTGATGTCGATCTATGTTCTTAGTGAAACTTTGATTTCAAGGGTTTTGAAACAACTTTCAAGGGCCTTGAATTCGTGCTCCTGCTAAACAAAGTTAGTCACAATAACAAGATATATCGCGGAATGTAAAAGATTGACACGAGGATATGTTTACGAAGTTCGGCTCTAAATAGCCTACTCTCCGTCCCAAGGTATAGCCTTAGGATCTAACTATCTATTATCAGCTTCAAAGAGTCCTAGATACAAACTAGAAGAAATCCCCTTCTTCTCTCACTGTAGCCAATGCTACGATCTAGCTCCAACTGTTAACCTAGCTATAATAGCCTCGTTACTTCGTAGAGTAACACACACTCTAGTATAACACTATCTAGATCTTCCAATGGAGCTCTTGTGTTTTATCTCTCTCTAAGGGGATTAAACTTTTGCGTAAAGAGAGAAAGAAAACAACAAATCAAATGAAGATGTTTGAGTTGCTTGAAGACGTAAGAATATTTCCGTGTAAGCTTGTATCTTCTCCTTCAATCATCATCTTCATTTATACTCTTCTATGGAGAGGTCTTTTAGCCGTTGGAGAGATGACCATTTGAAGATGAATCTTCTACCCCATGAAGATCGCTTCTTGTTTAGAGATAAGGTAGACGTTGCAGATTTTTCAACTCATGAGAACACGTCGATTCCTTAGCCCCTTAATCTTCTCATTTTTGAGAAGAAATCTTGACGCCTTTCGGTTGTAGAAAATCTTGTGAAAAGATTCTCTAATATTTGGTTGAAAAAGATCTTCCCTTAAATCTTTCTGTTGAGCAAATCGTTCTTGGAAAATCTTCTCTGCATTTTGAATCCTTGTTTCGTGCAACTATATAACTTCAAGACTTTTGAGATCGTCCCTATCTTCCTTGTCTCCTTGAGTGATATTTCAAGGCCCTTGATCTCTATATCAAGACCCTTGAAATATTTGATAATACCTGCACTGAATTCAAACCAACCAAGCATCTAGAGAATATAATCAATACATTGTTAGTGCATCAAACTACTACATTTGTGTTTAATCTTCCATCATCAACACCTGTAAAGCATTATAAACAAGGTGGAGTTTTCAATCTCCCCCTTGATGGAAGACAACACAAATGTTTTATCGTACCTGCATTTGTTAGTTTAGCAATGCATATGAAAATCAAAACTAAAATGCAGAATACAGAATATCGAATGTTGGATCACACATTCATTTCTCCCCCTTTGTCTTTCAACAATGGAGAAAAAATAGTCAAAGCAAGGGAGTTTTTAAAATGATTACAGACCCAAGAGTATTTTCACAAACCACAAAAAATAATTTCAAAACCAGTCATGATAATCAGAGAACTTCAATTTTCCTTGTACCATATGGAGAAACTTCCTTTGCCATAATGTTCCTTTAAACACATATCCCTCCATCGATCTTTAGCGTCAGTAAGTTCTCGCTCTTTGAGAGATAAATCAATTCCCCTTTGTGCAAAATTTTTGTCATATTTCTTAACCACACCAAACTCTTCAATAGTCAGAATATCTAGATCTTCTGACGAAGGTTGGCGAATGGGTTTGTCTTTAATAATCTTATGACACTGAGTCATAACTGTTACGCTAAGATTGTGATGCGCAAATGGGTTTTAAATTTATACTCGTTATAATTATCCTAACTCCTAGCGAAACCCGCAGTGTACGGGACGTTTGTAGTAGGGATAGTACTCCGAGGTCGAACACAAAGACTAAGGTGAAATTGATTCAATTTGTGATTGAGCTTAGTAAAGACCTAGGGTGTAAGAGAAGAAAGAAATAAAGAAATGAAAATCTCAAATATTTTTGGTTGATTTTTGGTGATCAATCAAAGATCACAACACATACAAAACAATCAATCAACTAAACTATGAATAAACAACTAAACAAGATGTAGATCAAAGAAAGAAAAGATGGATTCTAGGGGTTGGAAGTTCCGGTTATGGCATAAGACTCAAGCTATCTATTCATTCCTTGGATTTACTATGTTGGGGATTGAGCATTTCTAGATTGGGATCAATCACCGGGTAGGTCTCAAGATCCGCTAGTCCATTCCCTAGGTCTCATTACCGGGTAAGTCTCTAAGAACCTAAGGAGCGGAATTCTACTCAAACCGGATTGTTTACTCAAGGATCTAACCTATCCTTACCGGGTAAGTCTCGGAAGGGCTAGTCTCAAGCTACTATCCAGCACACTTAATCCAATGGCGGCTTATTAGGCTCACCACTACCTAAGGGTTGTTATCTTTGGAATCTAAGAGTGAGGATTACCGGGTAAGTCTCTCCTAACACTTAGTTGCTAACACTAGGTTGCCCTAGGATAGATTTAACTCAACAAACACCTAGGATTTCAACATTCTAACAATCCAAATCAATATCCATCGAACCAGGAAAATCACGGGTTGTTCTACCTAAACCACGGCCGTGGTTTACTAAGATCCACCCGTAATTCCTAACAGAGGGTACGTTCAAGCATACAAGTCATCCAAAGATAAATCTAAGTTCATCCTATCATAGCCTTAGCCATAACCATCCTTTCCTTACCCTAGAACCACATCTATTTAGCCTACAACATTCATAATAGAAATCGAAACAAACAAACACAAAATCATAACATCCATTTGCAAGATAGTGAAAGAAAGAGATGAACAAGAGAACTAGAATTGAATCAAGCTGAAAATAGAATTTGGGAGACTTACAATCCTTCCAAAAGAAGGTTCAAATGATTCTTACAACTAGAAAATAGAATCCGGAAATCTAGCAACTATGACAATGTTGTGTGTTCTTCTTCTTCCTTTCAATAGAGCTCTTCTTCTTCCTTTTTGACACTTTCCTTCCTAGAAAATCTTCTTCTTAAGAGGATATTTTTGTTAGAGAGAAATGGGAAATGGATGAGCTGCTCCAAGATGCTCCCAGCTGCCCCTCAACAAACCATGAAGGACCACTTTTATAACAAACTTGCATGAGCTGGCCATGAGAGTCGTGGCACAGCTGTCACGAGAATCTGGCAAAATCCACGGTCGATTCCACGGCCGTGGTTTGTCAAAGAACCGTGATTATATGCAGAAACTTCGCCTTGGATCATTAAGCTGTGTTTTGGTGCATGGCTAGTGTTGGTGAGGTTCCATGAGTCCTCCTTAGCCTTTGTCTTGCGTCCTAATGAGTCCGAGGGTGTGTCATCTAAATGAACGACCCTCAAACGCATCGTTTTAGCTCCTAAACTTCCCGAAATACCTACAAAACGCGCACAAGTCCGTGTAGACGTCTATCTCGACAAAATACATGAATTGGGTGCAAAACGTCTTGAACTAATGCTAGACCATGCATGAATGAGCGAAAATTCTATCTAAATGAACACCTAAACTATGTTATAAATCGTGTTATCAAAATACCCCATACTTAAGGTTTGCTCGTCCCCGAGCAAATTCCCAACTATAGACTTAGAGATGACATGATTTATGTATGCAGAAAAATGGCAAAATCTTTTTGGGTTTTGTGCTTCTACTATTGGATCACCTTCATAGTCATGATCAATGGCAATTGGACAAGTAATTATGTATCAAACAATAAAGGCATGGAAAGACAATTGTACTTAACTCAAAAGCATGCATGAAACGTGAGGATGAAGAGGTCAAGAAGATCAAGAGTCTATCCAATCTAGATTACTAAGTCTTACAAACATGCAAGTAGGTCATAAGGACTTGTGACATAAAAGGCCGAGAAACGTTGTAATTGGGTGGGGAATTCTCTAGGTTATGTGATGCTAATCCGGGAATGGAACTAACTCCACATCCTTGTCCTCGATCAACTTCCCCCAAGTGCATATTTTTCCCTATCTTGCTTTCTTTTCTTTTTCTTTGACTCATTTTTGAGACAATGGCATTGGTGTACAATAGCCGAAACCTCGGTGATTAGCCATCCTCGGGCTTTTTCTCTTTTTCGAGGTGCATCCACACCGGGCACACATACCAAAGCTCGTTAGGGCTATCGGTTCATTTGACTTTGGCAAGGCACCAACACCCGATTATGTGAAGTGTACCGAGTTACTTGTCATTTAAACCAATGCCCCCAAACCTATATTTTGGCTACACTTCCACAATAATTTCAGCATTTCATTCACGACATTCTTTTCATTACAACTTCACCCCGCACTTGCTTTTCACACACTTCAACATACTAGCATGCTCCTATTCCCGGATGGGTTTAAAGGAGGTCGATTTCATATCAATTGAGGTGCTCAAGCAATCATGATCAAGATGAGTGTTAGCATGAAATATTGTGATATTTTAGGCACGTTTTCTAAACGTATTTGATTCATATTGATAGTCTTTGATTGATCTTTGTGCATATGTGAGCTAGTATTACCTATATTGTCGATATTGATGTCTACACTAGTTCTATGTTGATTATAGGTGATTTGGAGCTATTTCCGAACGGAATCGAGCAAAGGAGAGTTGAGTTGATATGTCCATAGATTGAGGACACTCTTTGGAAGCAATTTGGAGTCTTAGTTTGAAGAATGCACGAGTTTAGGGAAGAATCACGTTCTTGCCCTAAATTACGCCCCAAAATACGGCCGTATCACAAACCACGTTCAGAATTACGGCCGTGGATTTGGAGTCAGAAATTCGTGTTCATTCCAGGGGATTACACGGCCGTGGAACATATGTTGCAAACCGTATTTGTTTCCACGCTCTAAATTACGGTCGTGGAACACTTCCACGACCGTGATCTTGGCGAATCTTTTCGCCACACTTCGAAGCCACGATCTTTTGAAGATTGGGCCGGGCCGACACTTTGCCCTGCATTATAAAAAGACGGAAGAAAGGAGATTCCGTCATGATCGCTTACATCTTCGCTTATCCTCGCTTACGCCTGCTTACAATCGTCGCACAACCCCGTTTACCCTCATTCATCACCGCGGAGACGAAGACTCTTCGCTTAGTTTGCTGGGAAGCAATTGACATCTCTTGGAGAGATTGAAGTTCGTGTTTGGAATTCTTCTAATCTCGCACTTCGGGTGGAGATTGCTGTTGAGATCTCCGGATTTGCGGAAGATCGAAGTTCTTGGAAGATTTTGCAAGAAGATCTCTCTTCTTGATTAGGTTTGATTTGGGAAACGGATTGACATCCCGTTTTCTCTTCTTTCCTAAGGTGGTGATTTGTTTGTTATACGTTGAATCTTTTGACATTACTTGTTCTCTTTGTGACTTTGTGATTGAATTGAAGATTATTGAAGGTTCTTGAAAGTTTTCATCTTTCTATCTTTTAATTCTTGAATTGATATCAACATGACTGTTATTGGCTAAAAACCTTTAACAATTCTAAGGTGAAAGGTTGATAGTTGTGGCTTAGATGATGATAGATCGATCGCAAACAGATTAGACCCTGAGAGTTAGAGAAATATCGCCGACAACCCCAAATTACGGGCTGTTCTTGAGTCCACGGTCGTGGAACCTCAAGAACTAACCGTGATTACCCTTAAGTCTACGAACCTGCTTTTACTTCAATCTAAAGTTAAAGATTGGCTTTAGCTTAGTTTAGACTTGTCTTTTCTAGGTGGTAGTGAGCCTCAACAACCTCTACCTCGATTGTGAGCCTCAACAACCTCAATCGGTTAAGTTAGTCTTGATCTTTAGGTTATAAGTTTGGGTATTTGATATTAATTCTCGCCTTTAGAATCTTTCTATATTGAGCCTCAACAACCTGTATAAAGAGTGCCTTGTAGGTGAGTCACAAAAGGTTTTTGGAACTTCACCGTACGATTACCTTACATTAGTATACCTTTGCATATCTCAACTCTGTCTTTACATCATTAAGTATATCTTGAATCGATTGCCACAGTTGGATACCTGGATCTTTAGGATTGTTATTTTCCCAATATTTGCAAAGCTCTCATATTTACTTGCTTGATAACCTGCAATCGAATTCGTTCCCACCCAAATCCCTGTGTTCGATACTCTGGAATTCTTGCTTAACTACGTCGATCCGTACACTGCGGGTTCGCTTGCTTGATTATAGTTTTATAAATTTAAAGCTTATTTGCACACACCTTTAGGAGCGAACAAGTTTTTGGCGCCGTTGCCGGGGATTTGGTTTCGGCCGAATCCGGTAGCCGGTTGTCGAGCTTGGGAGCTTGCTCTCGTTGTTTGATTTTGCTTTGAGTGCATGCGCAGGTCTAGGAACACCGAAGATCTCTTACCTCTTGATCAAGAGCTAGAGAAGACCTTAAGGCAAAAGCGCAAGGAAAAGAAGATGGCTGAAGAAAACGAACGTAATCTTCAAACGGAGTTGGCGGAGAAAGAAGCTCAACTCCGATGGAATGAGACTCTCCGCCAAGATGAGATGGATCGTCATCAATCTCAAGTTAACGGTCTACAAGACATGATCTTCCAGATGAGGGTAGAGATGAGCGACCTTAAGAATAAGGGAAGCAAGAAGTCCTCAAGAAGGAGATCAAGGTCTAGAAGGAAAAGTCACTCATCCGCTGATGATAGTGACTCTTCCATGCCACCATTAGAAGAGATTGATCCCACGATCAATATGAATCCTTTCCATCCGCAAGGAGCTGCTAATCGCCGCGTTCCACCTAGGAATGCGAGGATCGAACGTGTGGATAATGAGCCAAGAACTCTTGGCCAACGGATGGATCCAACACAACAACCACGCCGCTTGGGTGTGAATTTTGATGCTGAAGATGTGCAAGGGTTTAGCTTCAACCCTCAAGTTATCACTCTTGTTCGCCAAAACCAATTTGGCGGCACAAGTGCTGAATCTCCACACCAACACTTGCAAAACTTTGAGTGTATGATGGAGACGATGAGACCAAAGAACGCTACTACCAACAGCTATAAGCTCAAGCCTTTCTTTTTCTCCTTGAAAGGGAAAGCGTTATCTTGGTACCAAGCTCTTCCTAAGGGAAACTAGACACGTGGGAAGACCTTTCCACGGAGTTTCTCACCAAATTCTTTCCGCCTTCCAAAACGGCGGAACTTAGAGGTACGATAAATGCTTTTTCTATGAGACCTAACGAAAGTTTGTTTCAATCATGGGAAAGGTTTCAGGATTTACTCTTGGATTGCCCTCATCATGGCATATCCAAGCTTGCCTTGCTGGAGATTTACTACAAAGGGCTGGATGCGGGAACGCAATTCAACCTCCAATCCCTCTCATGTGGAACGTTCATGGACATGAGAGAAGATGACGCTTGGGACTTCATTGAGAAGCAAGCAAGAGTCATAGAGAAGTATTCCCACCGGAAAGTGGAGGGAAATCGTGTGGAGCAAGGAGCGAAGCTCACACATGAAGCTCAAAATCAGATTTTTTCCCTCAACAATGAGATCAAAGAGTTGAAGGAGACTATCAAGACCAACTTTCCAAAGCAACAAGAGAAGGATGTTGGCTACTTGGGCAACAACAATGGCGGTGATAACACCAACCGCAACAACAATAACCGGAACAATAACCGGAATAACAATTGGAATGGAAACAACAACAATCGGAACAACAATTGGAACAACAATTGGAACAACAATCGAGGTTCAAGCAACAACAATTGGCGCTCCAATCAACAAAATTCCGGTAACTCTTATCCTTCCAATTCTAATACACTAACTCCACCTTCCTCTTCCTCTACTCCTTTGAAAAGCCAGGGGCAATCATCTAATGGAGGAAACAATACGGGAAAGGAGAAGCCCGATCCCATGTTGGAAACGATCTTGGGAAAGCTTCAAGGGTTGGAGAACCGCCTCATCAAGGTTGATGATCAAGTTTCTAAGGTTGACAAAGCTCAAAAAGTTTTGGAAAACCAAGTGTTCAACCATGCGGAGGAAGTTCCTAGAAATCAAGGGAAACTTCCAGGAAAGACGGAGGACAACCCTAAGGGAAGGGTAATGGCGATTACAACTAGGAGCGGAGTGACTACCACCGATCCGCAGCCTACGTTCGTTGAAGTCCCCGTAGAGAAGGAAAAAGGAAAGGGGAAGGAGAAGGAAGATGTCCATGTTCCTCCTCCAGCTTACAAACCTCCCCTACCGTTCCCTCAATCTAGAGCGCGAGTGCGCCTGGATAAACAATTCGGTAAGTTCATAGAACTCATGAGTAAGCTGCATATTAATATACCTTTCATTGATGCTATTGTAGGTATGCCAGCTTATGGAAAGTTCTTGAAAGAGCTCCTTTCCAACAAGAGGAAGCTAGAAGACTTCGGAGAGGTCAAGATGAGTTCGGATTCTTCGGATCTCATCAAGACCATGAAGGAGAAAATGCCCCCAAAGTTGAAGGATCCGGGGTCATTTTGCATTCCCATTGGAGTGGGAGATGTCACATACGACGCTTTATGTGACTTGGGAGCAAGTGTGAGCATCATACCACTTGCATTATGTAGGAAGATCGGTTTAGGTGATCCTAAACCGGTAAAGATGACGTTATACATGGCGGATCGATCCATCACTCGCCCCGTCGGTATTGTAGAAGACGTCCCGGTCAAGCTAGGTAAATTCTTTGTTCCCATTGATTTTGTCGTGCTTGACATTCCTGTAGATAGTCCGGTCCCGATTATACTCGGAAGACCGTTTCTTGCAACTTCCGGCTGCATGGTCGATTGCAAGAATGGAAGACTCGCTTTTGATATTGGAGAAGAGAAAGTAGAGTTCGTTCTTTCCACTCTAGTGAAGGAGCCAATCTTTGACGAGGATATCTACAATGTCCAAGACGAAGAAGGTTTGTCTAGGGAGGAGGTAAGTGCGATTCTCTTTGACGATCCTTTACAAAAGGTTATCACTATGAGTCTAACCATTGTAGGAGAAGAAGAAGAGTGCAAAGAGGAAATTGAAGCCTTAGAAGCACAAGAAGAGATGTATGAATTGGAGTTTGAGAAACTCCACGATGAGGCTGAGAATGTAAGAATCCACGGTCACACCCTGTATTCCACGACCGTGGATTTCACGACCAAATTCGACCTCCATTCCAGGGGATTACACGGCCGTGGAACACATGAGGAGGCCGTAATTCTGACCGTGGAAGAGGGTAACCGGCAAACTTCTTCAACTTCTTCTAATTCTTCTCCAAACCACTCAACAACCTTAGAAACTTCTAAGGAAACATCGGATGCTCCTCAAGGATCATTGGAGGCTCCGAAGGTAATGGAACTCAAACCACTTCCTACTCATCTAAGGTACGCGTTTCTTGGATCTAATTCTACCTTTCCGGTTATCGTTAGCTCCGAATTAAGCATAGATGAACATGAACAGCTCATGATTGTCCTTAGGAAACATAGAAAAGCCATAGGCTATACTATTGAGGACTTCGTAGGAATTAAACCATCCTTATGCAGGCATAAGATACTAATGGAGGAGGACTTTAGAACTTCAAGACAACCTCAAAGGCGGTTGAATCCGACCATGAAGGAGGTTGTCAAGAAGGAAATTCTTAAACTTCTTGATGCAGGTATCATCTATCCTATCTCCGATAGCAAATGGGTGAGTCCAGTTCAAGTAGTTCCGAAGAAGGGAGGAATGACGGTCATCACCAACAAGAACAACGAACTCATTCCTACCCGAACCGTGACTGGATGGCGGATGTGCATAGACTACCGCAAACTCAACAACGCAACGCGGAAGGATCACTTTCCATTGCCATTCATCGATCAAATGCTTGAAAGGTTAGCACAACATTCACATTTTTGCTACCTTGACGGTTACAGTTGTTTCTTTCAGATTCCGATACATCCGGATGATCAAGAGAATACCACATTCACGTGCCCTTGGGGTACGTTCGCCTATAGGAGAATGCCGTTCGGGCTTTGCAACGCCCCAGCCACCTTTCAACGGTGCATGATGGCCATCTTCTCCGAATACGTAGAGGAAATCATGGAAGTCTTCATGGACGACTTCTCCGTATACGGTTCCTCTTTTAACGATTGCCTTTCTAACCTTTCTCTCGTTTTACAATGTTGTGAAGACACTAACCTAGTTCTTAATTGGGAGAAGTGTCAATTCATGGTTAAAGAAGGAATCGTATTAGGTCACTTAGTCTCTAGTAGAGGGATAGAGGTAGACAAAGCTAAGATAGAGACCATAGAGAAACTTCCTCCCCCAATTTCGGTGGAAGGGATAAGAAGTTTCCTAGGACATGCTGGGTTTTATAGACGTTTCATTAAAGACTTTTCTAAGATATCAAAACCTCTCACTAATCTACTGATGAAGGATGCGGTTTTTGAGTTTTCGCAGAAATGTTTGGATGCGTTTAACACCATTCGGCAAGCTCTAATTTCAGCACCTATTATCCAACCTCTAGATTGGACTCTCCCCTTCGAGATTATGTGCGATGCTAGTGACGTAGCTATTGGAGCTGTTCTTGGACAACGAAAAGAAGGACGAACCCACGCCATATACTACGCTAGCAAGACGCTAGACGAAGCTCAGCTCAACTACGCCACTACAGAAAAAGAATTTCTAGCCATTGTCTACGCTATTGACAAGTTTTGCTCTTATCTTGTAGGTGCAAAGGTGATTGTCTACACGGATCATGCTGCGATCCGGTACCTCCTTGCAAAGAAAGACGCGAAGCTAAGGCTAATTAGATGGATTCTTCTCCTACAAGAATTCGATCTTGAGATCCGCGACAAGAAAGGTTCAGAAAATTCTGTTGCGGATCATTTGAGTCGCCTCACACATCTAGAGGACGACCATCTACCCATTGATGACTCCTTTCCGGACGAACACCTACACATCATAGAGGAGTGCATCAACGAGATCTCCAAAGGTAACGAACCATGGTTTGCTGATTTTGTTAACTATTTGGTTTGCCAGGAGATACCGCCCGGACTATCCTACGCACAAAGGAAGAAGTTCTTTAAAGACGTCCGGGAATACTATTGGAACGAGCCTCTCCTCTTTAAGAGAGGTCCAGATGGCATCATCCGGTGATGTGTGCCGGAAGATGAGATACAAAGTGTCATCCGCCATTGTCATTCACTACCTTGTGGAGGACACGCTAGTTCGAACAAGACTAGCGCAAAGGTATTGCAATCTGGATTCTATTGGCCTACTTTATTTAGAGATGTGCAATCCTTTGTCTCTTGCTGCGATGCTTGTCAAAGAACAGGCAATATATCTAGAAGAAACGAGATGCCCCTCAACAACATCCAAGAGGTGGAGATTTTCGACGTTTGGGGAGTCGATTTCATGGGACCATTCCCATATTCTTGTGGAAACCAATACATACTATTGGGGTAGACTACGTTTCTAGATGGGTGAAAGCAATTGCCTCTCCCACAAATGATGCCATGGTGGTGGTTAAGTTCTTCAACAAGACCATCTTTCCGCGATTTGGAACACCAAGGACAATCATTAGTGATGGAGGTTCTCACTTCATAGCCCGTCGCTTTGAAGCTCTTCTAGCTAAGTATGGGGTTACTCACAAGATCGCTACCCCTTACCATCCACAAACGAGTGGACAAGTTGAGATCTCAAATAGGGAGATCAAGGGAATTCTAGAGAAGACGGTTTCAAGGACTAGGAAGGATTGGTCCTTGAAACTAGATGATGCATTATGGGCGTACCGGACTGCGTACAAGACTCCCATAGGAACCACACCATACAACCTTGTGTATGGGAAGTCTTGTCATTTGCCGGTAGAGCTGGAGCACAAAGCGTTTTGGGCTATCAAGTGGCTGAATTTCGGCATGAAGGAAGCAGGAGAGAAGCGTCTCCTAGACATCAACAAGCTGGATGAACTCCATTTGAACGCCTACAAAAACGCTAAGATCTACAAGGAAAGAGCAAAGCGTTGGCATGATAAGCATATCATTCCAAAGGACTTCAAAGAAGGAGATCAAGTCCTCCTCTTCAATTCAAGACTTCGCCTCTTTCCAGGTAAGCTTAAATCTCGTTGGAATGGACCTTTTCTAATTAAGCGTATTTTCCCCCATGGTGCAGTTGAAGTATGGGGTGAAGCTAGCGGAAGTTTTAAGGTGAACGGCCAACGACTCAAGAAGTATACGCCGGAACTCCAAGCTGAGGAGTTTGCGCCAACCGCACTCGAATAAGTGCGAGATTGGTCCAGCTACGGACCTTAAACAAAGCGCTTCTTGGGAGGCAACCCAAGGTATTGCATCTTCGTTTTTGTTTTCAATTCATAGACTAGTTTAGAATAGACGTTTTTGCTTTGTTTTGTCTCGATTTCTTCCGGTATGTTCGTGTTTTTGGTTGTAGGATCGATGGAAAAGGAAAAAGGAAGAATAATGTCGAAGAAAAGTGACGAAATTTGGACTTTGGAGCTTTACAGAAGGTTCCACGGTCTAAATTACGGTCGTCATAGCTACAGTGGCCGTAATTCTCAAAAGCCTTTGAAAAATCACCAAAACTACGGTTCCGTACACTTCCACAGCCGTGGAACACCCCGACAGACCGTGATTTTCAAAATTTTGCCTGCGAGTATATAAGCCACATTCTTCACAAAACTACCCACAAAATCCCCCCTTTCCACGACCTAGATAGTGAAAACCCTCCACCTCTCCAAATTCTTCGTTTTCTAATCGTTTTCAACGATTCTTCATCCTAAACTGCAGCAAATTCAACCACGAACAAGATCCAAGCAACAAACCGAGCGGAAATCCATCAACAAACGCGCATTTTGGGTTTTTCAATCCGAAAAAGAGGTTTATTCTTTCTTCTTGAATTTCGCGGATTTAGTTCGTTTTTGCTATAGATTTTTAGGAAGAACTGACAAAGACTGGAAGGAATTAGATTAGGACTGCTTGTTGTGGTGATTGTTGGTGAATTTGCTGAGATTCACGAGATTCTGAGACGAATCACGGTCTCTGGGTAAACCACGGCCGTGGAACCTGAAGAACAGACCGTAATTTTGGTGAAAAATGGACTTTGTAAGGAGAGTGTCGGGAAGGATAAAAGAGAAAAAGGGAGAGCAAAATAAGAAAAGAAAGGGCAATCCCTCCACCTCTAGGGCACCACCACCCTCATCTCCCTCACTACCATCCTCACCTTCACCCCCATCTTCACCTCCTCACCCTAGCATCCCAACCATACATGAGAACCACCTTGTTGCACTAGACCGGATCAAAGAGAGGACAGTGATAGGTCCTAGGTATTTGTTGTTGGAGGATCTACATCCTCTCAACATTGTTGATGATCTTACATGGCTCTTGGATAGAGCCGGATTGCTTGTCTTCACGAACATTCGTGAAGACGCCTATGAGGAGATCACCCGAGAAGTTGTGACGTCTTTCGAGCACAGCCACGTTGATAGAACCGTCTCCTTCCGTCTCATGGAACGAGACTATCATTTGAGTATTGTTGAGTTTGGGACCATTTTGGGGTTCCATGAGACCTACAATGGTCGATTCCCTAGTGGTGTCTACCCTAAGGACTTTTGGGAGGAAGTTGCGATGATATACGTCGACGAGGACCGTTGGCAACCCGCCGATACCAAGGCTAGATTGATGTACCATCTAGCCTTGAAGATAGCACACCGCGTTCTTTCGGAGTGTCTCTTTCCTAGGACGGAGACGCCCCAAAAGATCAAGACGGATGAGCTATTCCTGCTCTATAGTATGCTATATGGTCGCCGCGCAGATTGTGCCACTCTTTTGGCGGCTACGATGAGTAAACTCAAGAACAAGAAGAAGGGGAACATTGGATATGGTGGGATAGTGACCCACATTGCTAGGACGTTTGGTGTAGATTTCTCCGCTTGCACCCGTATACCGGCGGTTCCCTTAGGGCTACATGCTTTTATGGTTAGGGGACTCATATTCCCCACACATAGAGGTCCGCCTTATGCGGGCATGCCTTGGGAGACTAGGACGGGTAGGGGTATTGAGTGGCTGCCGGAGTATTCCATTGTGGCGGGACGCCACAATTGGAAGGAGACGTTCGCTGCGATGCATGCGAACAGGCTAGTAGCTCCCCCTTACGTTCCACCACCGGTTGTGGATGAGGAGGACATGGGAGATCAGTACGAGAGTGGTGGAGGAGCGGAGCAGGAGTTCGGCACGTTTCCGGACCAGCCGGAGGCGGCCCCAGGTGCACCCAGACGATCTCCACGCCCAGCTAGAGCCTCAGACTCGTCATCTCGCCGCGCTAGCGTGAGTGAGAGGCCCACGTGGATGACTACACCTCCCACTTGGTATGACACACCCCCTCCTTGGTCCACGACGCAGCCAGCAGCACCACCGCCACCACCAGCGCCAGCACCATCCGATGCTCCATCATGGTACAGTCACGCCCCGGGATGGTACGAGCAGATGCCGGATTGGGCTACCGGACTTTCAGAGAGAGTAGGAGCACTAGAGATCCGGGCGGATGCTAGAGACGGACGCCTAGACGACCTTGACCACATGATGAGGGACGTCTACCGCCAGCAGTTTGGGCGGTTCTATGATCCGAGTTTCTCTCCATTCCCACCTCCGCCGGCGCCGCAGTGATTGATGCATGATCGTTGTTTTAGACATTCCCGCCACCACTTGTGAGTTTCTTTTTTTCTTTTCCTTCTTTTGTTTTGTTCTTTCTTTTGAACATTAGGGACAATGTTCGTCCTAAGTATGGGGTGGGATGTACTAAAAGTTTGTAATAACTCTACTCTCTATGTTCGCTTTCATTCGAGACTATCGTTGCATCTTCATTATGTGTTACACGTTTCCTTATTCCATTGCATGAAAAATGACTTGAAAAACCCATAAAAGTTGAAAAATTTTGAAAATTTTGTACTTCTAATGAATTGAGATGATTTCCATGATAATCACTACTTGTGAATTGAATTTGATGACAATTGCATGCTTAAAAGGATTGTGAATTGAAAAGGATTTGAATGAATAAATTTTACCTCTTTTGCAAGTTTTATAATGTGAAAATGTTACCTAAATCATGCTAGGAAATTGAAGTTGAAATCACGTTATAAGTTCCTATACTTCTTGTTGAAATGATTAAGGCAATTCAATACTTTCTTTCTTCTTTCTTTGATCATCTAGCTCCTCATTGAAATATTAGCCTCCTTTACCTATCCGGGAATTTGGAAGAAGTGAATGAGAAAAAGGCATGTTTGATGTGGGAGGGCCATGAGAGCAATTATTTGCAATCAATTGAATAGAAAGAAATTGTAGGTTTGGGGAAGTCGATCATGACGATGAGTAACTCGGCACCATTCACATAGCCGGGTGTTTGTGTCTTGCCAAAGTCGAATTGAGCGATAATCCTAGCGGATTATGGTATGTGCGCCAAGGGTTTGAGGCATCTCTTGCAAAATTGAGAAACACCAATCTCCTAGGCTTCGGTTTTTGTGCACCTCTGTCCGTAACTCCAAAAGTAAAGTCGAAAAATGAAAGGAAGAGAGCGAAGCTCTAAGTTGAAGTGTTGCGGGAACCGCATAAGAAGAAGAAGGTAGTTGTCCATTTTCCCGGATTTATGCACCACTTTCCCTTAAAGTTTTCCCTTCCCTTCCATATTCTAGACCTTTTCTTTGAAAGTCCTTAAGATCAAAAGAATGATATATGACTTGGTGATCTAAATTAAAGTTTCTTGTGATTGATTTTGATAATGTTTGAAGGTTATAATGCTTGTTTAGAAGTTAAGTTGGTTCATGAATTTTCCTTGCCTTTTACTCTTTGATTAAGTGTGTGAAAGTTTGAAAAACGATTGAAGCAAGGTTTGAGAATGATCTATTCCTTAGAAGTCACATTCATCCAAAAGAAGGTACACATATTTCATCCTAACTCTTGTTTAAAGCTTTTTGAAAGACCTTGCTTAGGGACAAGCAAGTGTTAAGTATGGGGTTATTTGTTAGCATGAAATATTGTGATATTTTAGGCACGTTTTCTAAACGTATTTGATTCATATTGATAGTCTTTGATTGATCTTTGTGCATATGTGAGCTAGTATTACCTATATTGTCGATATGGATGTCTACACTAGTTCTATGTTGATTATAGGTGATTTGGAGCTATTTCCGAACGGAATCGAGCAAAGGAGAGTTGAGTTGATATGTCCATAGATTGAGGACACTCTTTGGAAGCAATTTGGAGTCTTAGTTTGAAGAATGCACGAGTTTAGGGAAGAATCACGTTCTTGCCCTAAATTACGCCCCAAAATACGGCCGTATCACAAACCACGTTCAGAATTACGGCCGTGGATTTGGAGTCAAAAATTCGTGTTCATTCCAGGGGATTACACGGCCGTGGAACATATGTTGCAAACCGTATTTGTTTCCACGCTCTAAATTACGGTCGTGGAACACTTCCACGACCGTGATCTTGGCGAATCTTTTCGCCACACTTCGAAGCCACGATCTTTTGAAGATTGGGCCGGGCCGACACTTTGCCCTGCATTATAAAAAGACGGAAGAAAGGAGATTCCGTCATGATCGCTTACATCTTCGCTTATCCTCGCTTACGCCTGCTTACAATCGTCGCACAACCCCGTTTACCCTCATTCATCACCGCGGAGACGAAGACTCTTTGCTTAGTTTGCTGGGAAGCAATTGACGTCTCTTGGAGAGATCGAAGTTCGTGTTTGGAATTCTTCTAATCTCGCACTTCGGGTGGAGATTGCTGTTGAGATCTCCGGATTTGCGGAGGATCGAAGTTCTTGGAAGATTTTGCAAGAAGATCTCTCTTCTTGATTAGGTTTGATTTGGGAAACGGATTGACATCCCGTTTTCTCTTCTTTCCTAAGGTGGTGATTTGTTTGTTATACGTTGAATCTTTTGACATTACTTGTTCTCTTTGTGACTTTGTGATTGAATTGAAGATTATTGAAGGTTCTTGAAAGTTTTCATCTTTCTATCTTTTAATTCTTGAATTGATATCAACATGACTGTTATTGGCTAAAAACCTTTAACAATTCTAAGGTGAAAGGTTGATAGTTGTGGCTTAGATGATGATAGATCGATCGCAAACAGATTAGACCCTGAGAGTTAGAGAAATATCGCCGACAACCCCAAATTACAGGCTGTTCTTGAGTCCACGGCCGTGGAACCTCAAGAACTAACCGTGATTTCCCTTAAGTCTACGAACCTGCTTTTACTTCAATCTAAAGTTAAAGATTGGCTTTAGCTTAGTTTAGACTTGTCTTTTCTAGGTGGTAGTGAGCCTCAACAACCTCTACCTCGATTGTGAGCCTCAACAACCTCAATCGGTTAAGTTAGTCTTGATCTTTAGGTTATAAGTTTGGGTATTTGATACTAATTCTCGCCTTTAGAATCTTTCTATATTGAGCCTCAACAACCTGTATAGAGAGTGCCTTGTAGGTGAGTCACAAAAGGTTTTTGGAACTTCACCGTACGATTACCTTACATTAGTATACCTTTGCATATCTCAACTCTGTCTTTACATCATTAAGTATATCTTGAATCGATTGCCACAGCTGGATACCTGGATCTTTAGGATTGTTGTTTTCCCAATATTTGCAAAGCTCTCATATTTACTTGCTTGATAACCTGCAATCGAATTCGTTCCCACCCAAATCCCTGTGTTCGATACTCTGGAATTCTTGCTTAACTACGTCGATCCGTACACTACGGGTTCGCTTGCTTGATTCTAGTTTTATAAATTTAAAGCTTATTTGCACACACCTTTAGGGGCGAACAATGAGAAGTAGAGAAAGATGAAACGCCTCATTCATTCCTAGATGGTATGCAAGAACTATCATGTAATTTCGACTTTCAATACTCAATCCATTCTAGGCAATCATCATGATCACAAGTCATTCATAGAATTTAAGAGAAGTAGTTCAAGTCCACATATGCATTTATCAATTCAACACATAAGGCCATCCATAGCCAATCACAAGAGAAGTTTCATCATTAGGATCATATCCAAGCCTAGAAAGCACAAAATTTTTTAAATTTTTTGATTTTTATGGGACTTTCGATTTAAGTATGTACAATGCAAGACATGTAAAGATTTTAAACTATTCTAGATGCTCATCATGCAAAGGATCATGTAAACCCCACCCCATACTTAGAAACACATTATCCCCAATGTGTAAATGAAGTGGAGAGAGTGAAAGAAGGTTCTCACAATGTAAAAGTGTTTGCTATGGTATTCGGGAATTCTCAAGTGAATTGATGTTGGATGATCCTATCAACCATGGTAGAGAGCTCTAAGCATTCATCAAAGCTTTGGGACCCGCGCTAGGCACCGCTAGCCGTCCAAGTTCCGCGTCCGCTCCAACCATGATTGGTGAGGGTTTCACCATCATCATTCATATGCCAAGAAAGGCTTCCAATGCTACTAATGCTATAGCACACACACGAAGTAGACAAAACACACACAAAGATAGAAAAATCTAAAAACTAAAACAAAACAAGAAAAAGAAAACGTTACCAATGGGTTGCCTCCCACCAAGCGCTTCTTTAAGGTCACTAGCTTGACCAAACTCGGGGGCGTCTATTCAAGGTGAAGTGGGGCAATCATGTCCACCGGAGCTCCCGGAATATACTTCTTCAAGCGGTGCCCATTCACTTTGAAATTTTCACAATGCTCTCCTCCTATCTCAATAGCTCCATGGGGAAAGATCTTCTTCACCACATATGGCCCGGTCCATCTTGACTTGAGCTTTCCGGGAAAGAGCCTTAGCCTTGAGTTGAAGAGAAGGACAAGATCTCCTTCACTCAACTCCTTTGGAATGATCCTCTTGTCATGCCATCTTTTGGTTCTCTCTTTGTAGATCCGGGCATTCTCATAAGCTTCCAACCGGATTTCCTCAAGGGCATTGATATCAAGCAACCTCTTTTCTCCCGCTTTCTTGAGATCAAAATTTAGCCACTTAATGGCCCAATAAGCTCTATGCTCCATTTCCACCGGAAGATGGCAAGATTTGCCATAGACCAACTTGTAAGGAGTGGTGCCAATTGGTGTCTTGAAGGCGGTTCTATATGCCCACAATGCGTCATTGAGCTTCATAGCCCAATCCTTTCTAGTCCTAGACACCGTCTTCTCAAGGATGGCCTTGATCTCCCGGTTGGAGATCTCCACTTGGCCACTAGTTTGGGGATGGTAAGGTGTTGCCACCTTATGAGTCACCCCATACTTAGCCAAAAGCGCTCCAAAGTTCCTATTTGTGAAGTGCTTCCCTCCATCACTAATGATCACCCTCGGTGTTCCAAACCTTGGGAAGATCACCCGGTTGAAGAATCGCACTACCACCTTGGCATCGTTTGTAGGAGAGGTGATTGCCTCTACCCATCTCGACACATAATCCACCGCCAATAGGATGAAGAGATTTCCACATGAAGAAGGGAATGGTCCCATGAAGTCCACCCCCTACACATCAAATATTTCGACTTCTTGGATGTTGTTCAAGGGCATCTCATTCCTTCTTGAGATGTTGCCCGTTCTTTGGCAAGCATCACATGCCGCTACAAAACCTTGCACATCTCTAAACAAGTTAGGCCAATAAAAACCGGATTGCAATACCTTTGCACATGTTTTGTGTGAGCTAGCATGGCCTCCGCATGGTAAGGAGTGACAATGCCGGATCACACTCTCCACTTCATCCTCCGGTATGCATCTTCTAAACATCTCATCCGGGCCTTTCTTGAACAAGAGTGGTTCACTCCAATAGTAATGCCTTACATCGTTGAAGAACTTCTTTCTTTGTGCATATGTCAATCCGGGAGGCACTTCCTCACACACTAAGTAGTTCACAATGTTGGCATACCATGGCTCATTTCCTCTAGACACTTGGAACAAGCATTCCTCCATCATTTGCAATTGCTCATCTCGGAATGAGTCATCAATTGGAATGTCATCTCTTCCAAGCTCTAATGGAGGCAATCTACTAAGGTGATCCGCCACGGAGTTCTCGGATCCCTTCTTATCTCGTATTTCCAAATCAAACTCTTGAAGAAGAAAGATCCACCGAATCAACCTTGGTTTGGCATCCTTCTTTGTAAGTAGATAACGGATCGCCGCATGATCCGTATAAACTATGACCTTCGCTCCAACAAGGTACGAGCGGAACTTCTCAAATGCGTACACCACCGCTAGCAACTCCTTCTCGGTGGTAGCATAATTGAGTTGGGCATCATCTAGCGTCTTGCTAGCATAATAAATGGCATGAGTACGCCCGTCTTTCCTTTGCCCCAAAACAGCCCCAACGGCTACATCGCTTGCATCGCACATGATCTCAAATGGTAGACTCCAATCCGGGGGTTGCATGATGGGTGCGGAGATTAAGGCGTTCTTCAACCTACAAAAGGCTTCAAGACAATCTTCGGAGAAGACAAAATCAACATCCTTCATTAGTAGGTTAGTGAGAGGCTTAGAAATTTTAGAGAAGTCTTGAATAAACCTCCGGTAGAAACCGGCATGCCCTAAGAAACTCCTTACCCCTTTCACCGAGGTAGGTGGTGGCAACTTCTCTATCGTTTCAATTTTTGCTCTATCAACCTCAATGCCACGGTTAGACACCAAGTGTCCTAACACAATGCCTTCACTTACCATGAAGTGGCATTTTTCCCAATTTAAGACAAGATTTGTCTCCTCACATCTTTGCAACAGTAATGACAAGTTAGCCAAGCAATTATCGAAAGAAGAACCATAAACAGAGAAATCATCCATAAACACTTCCATGATATTTTCTATGTATTCCGAAAAGATAGCCATCATACACCTTTGGAAGGTGGCGGGTGCATTACACAACCCAAATGGCATTCTCCTATATGCAAAAGTACCCCATGGACATGTAAAGGTTGTTTTCTCTTGGTCATCGGGGTGGATAGGGATTTGGAAGAATCCGCTATAACCATCTAGATAGCAAAAATGAGAGTGTTGAGCTAACCTTTCTAGCATTTGGTCAATGAAAGGGAGAGGGAAGTGATCTTTCCTAGAGGCCATGTTTAACTTCCTATAGTCAATGCACATTCTCCACCCTGTAACCGTCCTAGTCGGGATTAGTTCATTGTTCTCAT
Organism: Fagopyrum homotropicum; assembly: GCA_033239125.1. Taxonomy (NCBI): domain Eukaryota; kingdom Viridiplantae; phylum Streptophyta; class Magnoliopsida; order Caryophyllales; family Polygonaceae; genus Fagopyrum; species Fagopyrum homotropicum. Next base: position 144,313,609 of record BSWB01000002.1, read on the forward strand.
TAGTTACTACGGTCATCCCACCCTTCTTAGGTACCACATGAACGGGACTAACCCACTTACTATCCGAGATAGGGTAGATAATCCCCGCATCTAGCAACTTAATGATTTCCTTTTTGACTACCTCTTTCATTATAGGATTCAATATCCTTTGATGTTCAATAGAGGGTTTGTGGTTATCTTCCATCATTATCTTATGCATGCACAAAGAAGGCTTAATGCCAACCAAATCATCAATAGTATAGCCAATTGCTTTCCTATGCAATCTTAGCTCATGAAACAACTTAGCAAGTTCATCATCACTCAAGCATGCATTAACAATCACAGGATATGTAGAATTATCACCAAGAAATGCATACTTTAAATGAGAGGGGAGGGGTTTGAGTTCAAGTGAGGGAGGACCTTTGTTGGTTGAAGACGATCCAAATAAAGTTGGATGAGATGAATCCAAAGCAAATGAAGATCCTCCAAGGCTCCTAGAAGCTTGATCACCATCAAGGGCTGATCCAGGGAAAACCACGGCCGGAATTACGGTCTGCATATCTTCCACGGCCGTGGTTCTTGCTAAGCTTGCTTCCCGGAGTTGTCCAGAAAGTTTGACGGCCGTGGAATGTAAATCTCGACCGTGGAACTTGCAGCTGTTCAACACCTCTTCGTGGCTTTCAAATCCAACTCTTGGTTCCTCTTCCAATGCTTCTAAGGCTTTGATCTCTTCATTGCAAGCCTCCTCAACACTTTCTTCCATCATGCTTAAGGTAAGAACCTTCTCCAAGGGATCCTTGATCAAGATCGAGCTCACAACTTCCCTAGATTCTTCATGCTCGATTATGTTGAAGACATCTTCATCAAGGGTTGGCCCTTTCATCATTGTGGACAACTTGAACTTGATATTCTCTTCTCCAATGTTGAAGGAGAGAGTCCCGTTCTTGCAATCCACTAGGCATCCGGAGGTGGCTAGGAAAGGTCTTCCTAAGATGATGGGAACCGGGTAATCCGCCGGAATGTCCAAGACGACAAAGTCAATTGGCACATAGAATCCTCCTAGTTGCACCGGGATGTCCTCTAGGATCCCAACCGGATGGGTGATAGAACGATCCGCCATATAGAGGGTCATCTTGACCGGCTTTGGCTCTCCTAGCCCGACCTTTTTGCAAAGTGCAAGCGGTATAATGCTTACACTCGCTCCAAGGTCACAAAGGGCCTCGTACTTCACATCTCCCACTCCTATTGGGACGCAAAAAGAGCCCGGATCCCTTAGCTTGGGAGGCATCTCCTCCTTCATGGTTTGGATCAATTCCGAGGATCTCTTGGTCATTCTTATCTCCCCATATTCTTCCAACTTCCTTTTTTTGGAAATTATTTCCTTCAAAAACTTGCCATATGCCGGCATTCCTAAAATAGCATCCATGAACGGAATGTTAATATGTAATTTAGACATTAGTTCAAAGAACTTACCAAAGTGATTGTCCAAACGAGCTCTTGCTCTTGATTGTGGGAACGGTAGTGGTGGCTTGTATGGAGGTGGTGCCACATAGGTTGGCTCTACATCCTTGCTCTTGCCTCCATCTTCTTGCATTCTTCCCTCTTCTACCACTACTTGCTTTCCCTTAGCATGGTCCTTGGGCAAAGGATCCTTCAAACTCAATCCACTCCTTGTTGTAATAGCCAACACTTGGCCTCTTGGGTTGTCTTCGGTTCTTCCGGGAAGCTTTCCCGGATCTCTATGGGCTTCACCCGCTTTTTGGAACACTTGTGCTTCCAAGACCTTTTGAGCCTTAGAGATCGAAGTCACGGTGTTCTCAAGACCACTATACCTTCGTAGCAATTGCTCAAACATGATTTCGGTTCTATCCTTTGGAGGTTGAGTAAATCCGGGTGGAGGTTCTTGCGAGGCTCTTGGTGGTGGAGTTGAGCTTGTGGAAGCGGGAGGGTTCAAGGCTCCATCCGGGTTAGAGTAAGAGAATCCGGGATAGTTGTGGTTGGGCCGGTAATTGTTGAATTTCCGGTTGTTGTTGAAACTCCTTGGGCCTTGGTAATTGTTGAAGTTGCCCCTTCCCATATAATTCACATCTTCCTCCTTGGAAGACAAGTTAGCTTGTGGAAGCACTTGAGGAGTTGCTTGGCTCTTCAAAGTTGTAGTGCACAACTCTCTCAAGGACTTCAATTCGTTGTTGATGGCGTCAAGCTTGAAATTGCTCATGGTGACTTCACTCACCTCATATGCTCCCGCCTTTCTTCCTTCACTCTTCCTATGAGAGTACTTCTCAATCACTAGAGCTTGCTTTTCCACAAACTCCCAAGCCTCATCTACATGCTTCTCCATAAAAGTCCCACCGGAAAGAGATTGGATCTTGAATTGGCTATCTTCATCAAGTCCTTTGAAGTAGATCTCCAATAGCTCAATTTTCGGTATGCCATGGTGTGGACAATCAAGGAGAAGATCTTTGAACCTCTCCCAAGACTTGAACAAACTTTCTCTATCCTTCATCACGAAGGCATTGATCTTCCCTCTTAACTCGGTAGTCTTGGAAGGCGGGAAGAACTTAGTCAAAAACTCGGTGGTCATCTCCTCCCAAGTACCAACTCGCCCTTGTGGAATAGATTGATACCAAGCCAAGGCTTTATCCTTAAGAGAGAAGGAAAAAGCCCTAAGCTTATGGTTGTTGCTCTCCAATCTTGGCGGTCTAAGAGTCTCCATCAAGATCTCATAATTCATCAAGTGTTGATGAGGAGACTCTCCTTCCATCCCTCCAAATTGATTATGCCGGATCATTTGTAGAACTTGAGGGCGGAGCTCATAGTTGTGGGTGGCGGGATCTCCTAAGTTCACACCCGGTCGGTGTGCTCTTTGTGCCGGATCCATACGTCTCCCTAGGGTTTGTGGTTCCTCAATAGCAATGGGAACGACCCTAACATTGGCCGCCGGCTGCGGTTGTGGTGGAGGAGGTGGAGGTTGTCGGCGGTTAAGCTCTCCTTGAACAAGGGCTTGCCTAATCTCCTCAATCTCCCTCCTAGTTTCCTCTTGCCTCTCATTGGCAAGTCTCCTTTCTTCCTCCAAGAGCTCATCTCTTAGCCTTATTTGCTCTAAGGCTTCATCCAATTCAGCTTGGAGGTTTCTTCCGGCCATCTCTTTCTCTTTTCGGATGTTCTTAGATCTAGATCGAAGGGTTTTCTCCGGTTCGGGATCGAATGGAGCTAAATCCTTGCCACGAGATCTTCGCATACACCTAAAGAGTAATAGATGTCCTGAAAAGCAAAGACACAAACCAAAAAGAGATCAAAAGCAACAAGAAAGATCTACACTAGAAACAATCACAAAATAGACTCAATCTAGACCTAGTCCCCGGCAACGGCGCCAAAAACTTGTTACGCTAAGATTGTGATGCGCAAATGGGTTTTAAATTTATACTCGTTATAATTATCCTAACTCCTAGCGAAACCCGCAGTGTACGGGACGTTTGTAGTAGGGATAGTACTCCGAGGTCGAACACAAAGACTAAGGTGAAATTGATTCAATTTGTGATTGAGCTTAGTAAAGACCTAGGGTGTAAGAGAAGAAAGAAATAAAGAAATGAAAATCTCAAATGTTTTTGGTTGATTTTTGGTGATCAATCAAAGATCACAACACATGCAAAACAATCAATCAACTAAACTATGAATAAACAACTAAACAAGATGTAGATCAAAGAAAGAAAAGATGGATTCTAGGGGTTGGAAGTTCCGGTTATGGCATAAGACTCAAGCTATCTATTCATTCCTTGGATTTACTATGTTGGGGATTGAGCATTTCTAGATTGGGATCAATCACCGGGTAGGTCTCAAGATCCGCTAGTCCATTCCCTAGGTCTCATTACCGGGTAAGTCTCTAAGAACCTAAGGAGCGGAATTCTACTCAAACCGGATTGTTTACTCAAGGATCTAACCTATCCTTACCGGGTAAGTCTCGGAAGAGCTAGTCTCAAGCTACTATCCAGCACACTTAATCAAATGGCGGCTTATTAGGCTCACCACTACCTAAGGGTTGTTATCTTTGGAATCTAAGAGTGAGGATTACCGGGTAAGTCTCTCCTAACACTTAGTTGCTAACACTAGGTTGCCCTAGGATAGATTTAACTCAACAAACACCTAGGATTTCAACATTCTAACAATCCAAATCAATATCCATCGAACCAGGAAAATCACGGGTTGTTCTACCTAAACCACGGCCGTGGTTTACTAAGATCCACCCGTAATTCCTAACAGAGGGTACGTTCAAGCATACAAGTCATCCAAAGATAAATCTAAGTTCATCCTATCATAGCCTTAGCCATAACCATCCTTTCCTTACCCTAGAACCACATCTATTTAGCCTACAACATTCATAATAGAAATCGAAACAAACAAACACAAAATCATAACATCCATTTGCAAGATAGTGAAAGAAAGAGATGAACAAGAGAACTAGAATTGAATCAAGCTGAAAATAGAATTTGGGAGACTTACAATCCTTCCAAAAGAAGGTTCAAATGATTCTTACAACTAGAAAATAGAATCCGGAAATCTAGCAACTATGGCAATGTTGTGTGTTCTTCTTCTTCCTTTCAATAGAGCTCTTCTTCTTCCTTTTTGACACTTTCCTTCCTAGAAAAACTTCTTCTTAAGAGGATATTTTTGTTAGAGAGAAATGGGAAATGGATGAGCTGCTCCAAGATGCTCCCAGCTGCCCCTCAACAAACCATGAAGGACCACTTTTATAACAAACTTGCATGAGCTGGCCATGAGAGTCGTGGCACAGCTGTCACGAGAATCTAGCAAAATCCACGGTCGATTCCACGGCCGTGGTTTGTCAGAGAACCGTGATTATATGCAGAAACTTCGCCTTGAATCATTAAGCTGTGTTTTGGTGCATGGCTAGTGTTGGTGAGGTTCCATGAGTCCTCCTTAGCCTTTGTCTTGCGTCCTAATGAGTCCGAGGGTGTGTCATCTAAATGAACGACCCTCAAACGCATCGTTTTAGCTCCTAAACTTCCCGAAATACCTACAAAACGCGCACAAGTCCGTGTAGACGTCTATCTCGACAAAATACATGAATTGGGTGCAAAACGTCTTGAACTAATGCTAGACCATGCATGAATGAGCGAGAATTCTATCTAAATGAACACCTAAACTATGTTATATATCGTGTTATCAATAACTTTGCATATTTTGTGGTTGCTTGGCCATCATCTTTTGAGAGGGGTTTGATACTACTGGTAGCTGTAAGAGAAAGAGCATTAACATGAAACATCTGATTAATTTTCTTGTTAAGAATACCCAATAAATCTTGTATTTCATCCAGACGGTCAGTTATGTTTACTATGAAGTGAGCAAGATGTGATCTTAAAGAATCCATTGCTCTTTCAACAGTTTCCAGACGCTACACTGTGGTGAAATTCCATTATGGCTGCTCATTTAAAACCCATATTGTACTGAAATCCACTTGAGTCTTCTGAATTCCTATAGTCTCAAAGAAAGCTTCATCCAATCCTCCGTTAACGATTTGCAACTCCTCACCAGAATAATCAACAGAAAAATGCCTAAAAGTTATGGGAAGCAGATTCCCATATGGCAGGTGACTAGTGCTTGGAGAATTTATGACATTTACCATATGAGACAGGATAATTTCAGGCAGATTTACTTTCAACCCATTCACCACATGATAGATTAAAGCCAGTAAAGTGTTGGTTACCACATCCTTATTAGCAAACCTTGGTACTATACATCTGTTTAAAATAGCATAAATAATTTGGGCTTCAAGGGTTAAGCAAGTAATAGTGGGTTGTGGTAAAGCATTGGGAAGAAGAAACTGTTCTCTGGCTAATCGAATAGTTCTAGCAGGGTTAGAATGATCCAATACGTCATATCGAGGAACACCAAAAATATCAGCAATAAGCTTAGTGGTAATGGTGATTTTCTTACCTTTGATAACTGAGTCCAGAATCCATTCTCCTCTTTCTCTTCTTGCAGTTAAGTTGGTGTAGAACAGTCTAGTCAATCGTGGGTAAGAAGCTTCTCCTGGGTTAAGCATAATCCAGATAGAGCTTGCTTGAAGTACTTCGAGCTCGGGTAATGAGTAGCAGGTAAAGAGTTCACTATGAACTGGCTCACTCATGCATTCGTAGCGGTCGTCAAACTCTGTTAGCCATTTCTTGGCGGCCGTTGGACTTGCAAACCAACTTGACGGAAGCCCAGTTTTGGTAAAGATCTCTGCGTCGCTTAGATAATCTGATGAACTCGAGCTTGAATCAGATCTTGAGCTCGAATCTGGATTGGAGTCAAATGATATTTGGACTATTCTCTGTCTTTTAGGGACAGATGGTGTTGCTTCATCCATTGAAGATCTCTTAGACGCCATGAGAAAATTTTGAGAAGAAGATGAAGAGGGTTTGTAAAATCGAAAAAGTAAAGCACTGTTCTTTCAAAGGGAAAAGGAAGCGGAAGAAATAAAGAGGGAAGAGAAGAGGTTTTTAAGGGAAGAAGTCATATCAATGTAAGATCAATAAGATATTTAAGATCTTGGGAAAATCATTGATGATAAAAATTCTTTCCATAAATTTTGGTAATCACTTTTCAAAATCCTTTGAATGTGAAAACAAAACCTTTTGAAAACCCTTTTAAAGAATAAAAAATTAGATAATTGCATATCTAAAGGATATGAATTTCTAATTGATCCGTTTTATTAATATACCCTTTGAAATATGTTTCAAGGCCCTTGAATTTCATTTCAAGGCCCTTGAAAACATCAATTGGGCTGCATGCGTAGGAACAATCAAACTTGTTTACTCCCCCTACGTTAATGCTTCCTTGTTCAACATACCAAGCTCCAATCTAATAAAATTAAATTGTTCCTCAGGAAGATGCTTGGTAATGATATATGCAAGCTGCAAGTTAGTTGATATAAAAGAGATTGAAACATCACCTTTTTTAACATGATCTCGTATGAAGTGATGCCTTACATCATTATGCTTTGTCGTTGAATGCTGCACATGATTTTTGGTTATAGAAATAACACTAGTATTATCACATTTTATAGGAATACCTTTTTCTGTCGACCTTATAACCTGCAAAGTATGCATCTGAATAGCCAACAAGATGGAACGAGCTTTGATGTGGGTACCATAACCCTAGATTCTTAGTGCAATTGAGATACCAAATTTTTATTTTCACAGCTATCAAGTGTGATTCTTTAGGATCAGCTTGAAATCTTGCACACATGCACACGCTAAACATAATGTCAAGACGACTAGAAGTGAGATACAACAATGAACCGATCATACCTCGATTGTAAAACCCCGAATTCTCAGAACTCAGGAAGTTCTTGGTTAGGACCTCACAATAGGTCCTGACCTCAGTTTGACAACAAGTTACTAGGATCTTGTAACAAGACACAAATAAAGAAACTGAAATTCATAAAACAGTATTTTAAAGAGATGAATGCAACACAACGTCTAACAGCCAACAATACTTAGTAAACATAAAAGTCTATCTATCTTCATACGATAAAAGAAACAATAAAGCAAACACCCAACCCCACTCTAAGGAGTACGGAGACCCGGCTGACCACTACTTTCGGATCACTCAACTGCTGCTCTAACCTGTGGTAAATCTAAACAACACAACCAAACAACCGTTAGCTAGCTATCTAAAAGTTAGATAAATGAGAATAGCACACACACACCATATCAAAAGTAAACACACATCATGCTTTCAAACAATCCATTTATTATCTTTACTTAGGTCATTCACTCTTACTAATGATACTTATTTTGTGACACGAGGGATTCCCAAACCTCGCCCCTGTTCCCGTTTACCAACGAGGAATGGTGATAATGCATCTGACCGTCTACTTGCCTGGGCTGGTAGCAGGGAACCTCCTAACTCTCGCAAGAGCTAGGCAGTGATGTCACGACCCGTTATACATACACTTGGGCCATACATAATAATAAAGGTCGTCCTAGGCATGTTATAATTATTAAGCAATCAACACACACCACTACCATTATTCAACTAACATCTAGAAACCGGCTAAGTAAGTCGCAAGGACTTAACTGAATCAAATCACACTCTATCAATCTCAACTCGGTCAGTACTCGTGGTAACTCAAACGCCTGTCAAACAAGGCATGTGGATCAAAATCACATCCCATACTCTTGGAAGTTATAAACTTCTAAGAGGTACAATCTCATGAGGAGAAATTACAAAAAAAACAACTCTCTTAAGGTAAAAGACTATTTTACCCCTAATCCCGGAACCTCTCAAAAGTCAATCATTAAATCCTCATATTTTTTTGTAGAACTTATTTCCATAATTTGGTTCTCAAGGATAGTTTACTAGAGATTATAAAGTTAACAAGGTTTTAAAATTTCAAAGGGGTTGCTAAGGTCCGACCTTTACACTTAGCTACTAGGTCTAAGATCAAATCCTAAACATACTCGTCAAAGAGAACAACGTCATTCCCTTCCCAAGTTTAGATAAAATCTCACAATTATTTTAGGTAAGAGATCAAGAACCTAAACGAGCTTAGATTAATTTAACATAGCGAATCTTTAGAATATTCTCGTAAGTGGAACTCGTTAACAACGATAGCCTTTGACAACTCCTCGGAACCACCGCAACCTTCATATCTAGCGCACACTACCCGGTCGCACTACTCTAGCCCTTCCCGGTTACGATTCTACCACCCGTCTCCGTGGCTCCTATCTTCACCACTCTACCCTTATACATACATATATATCCCATACTCTTAGAAGTTATAAACTTCTAAGAGGTACAATCTCATGAGGAGAAATTACAAAAAAACAACTCTCTTAAGGTAAAAGACTATTTTACCCCTAATTCCGGAAACTCTCAAAAGTCAATAATTAAATCCTCATATTTTTTAGAACTTATTTCTATAATCTGATTCTCAAGGATAGTTTACTAGAGATTATAAAGTTAACAAGGTTTTAGAATTTCAAAGGGGTTGCTAAGGTCCGACCTTTACACTTAGCTACTAGGTCTAAGATCAAATCCTAAACATACTCGTCAAAGAGAACAACGTCATTCCCTTCCCAAATTTAGATAAAATCTCACAATTATTCTAGGTAAGAGATCAAGAACCTAAACGAGGTTAGATTAATTTAACATAACGAATCTTTAGAATATTCTCGTAAGTGGAACTCGTTAACAACGATAGCCTTTGACAACTCCTCGGAACCACCGCAACCTTCATATCTAGCGCACACTACCCGGTCGCACTACTCTAGCCCTTCCCGGTTACGATTCTACCACCCGTCTCCGTGGCTCCTATCTTCACCACTCTACCCTTATACATATATATATATACTTATACATATATATATACTTTTATATATATATATATATATATATATATATATATATATATACACACAATACCCTTATACCTATATATATACCTATATTTACTCCATTCTTATACATCTATATATACACATCTACGTACCTATATATATACTTATATATATACTCCATTCTTATACATCTATATATACACATACCGTACACTGCACTGGTGCATATATATACTTATTTTTCTTCCCCTCTTATATAGCTATATACACATATACTTATATATACCCTACCCTTATACATATATATATCTACACTACACGGAAGAAGAAGGCTCACCCATACAGCACGATTATTCCACCTCGGCAGATGAGAGCTGTAGCCTTAGTCGATCGAAACAGCTCCGAATGGGGCTCTATCGGGCCTGTATAGCATCAGTCGACAAGAAGATCGAAAATCCTGTTCAGCAACATGTTAGAATCGTGCAGAAGGTTAGGGCGAAATAGAGAAGGAGGCAGTCGGAGCTTACCGGAGGCGTGTATGCAGAAGGTCGGATGTGGCTGGGGTCGCCTTCAGAGTCGAATCGGTTCGTCTCCTACGGTGCTGCGAGGACTGAAGATAAGGGCGCACCGAACGTGAAGGAGAAAGAGGCAAAGGAAACGACGGAACCGGCTTACCTCTTCTGTATGCAACGGCTGGAGCTGCAGAAATCCCCTCTGTGCAGACTCGTGGAAGACGCCCTTTGTAGGGGTCGATAGGGGAGTGATGCGTCGTTGGCTTGTTAGCATGAAATATGACGATATTTTAAGCACTTGTTTTAGTTGTTTTCCCCTGATCATTATTGTGTACATGGATATAGTTTTGAAGCAATTGTGAGCTTGTTCACCTATTTTGTCGATATAGAAATCTACACTAGCTTTGTTTTGTTTATAGGTGAATAAGAGCTTAAATCGGAGCAAATGATGGAAGAGAAGGAGTGTTTGATTATGTTCGAGGACAAGGAGATGCATTAGAGAGGCTAAGGAAGGAGCATGGATGGAGGATTGCACGAAACAAAGGCAAAGAAAGAAGTTATGCAAGTCCACGCCCTGAATTACGGTCGTGAAGAAGGAAATTTGAAGTCCACGCTCTAAACCACGGCCGTGGACTTGGCATCATCAACGTGGAAGAGAGTTTGGAGCATTCTAGAGAGTTACACGGTCTAAACCACGGCCGTGGAAATTATATTGCACCGTAATCTGGTTCCACGCTCTAAATTACGGCCGTGGAAAGTTCTACATGACCATCTTGGCAAATCTTATGACGTATCATATTTGCCACGTCATCAAAGTTAATGGGATTTTATTGTAACCCTTCCTCGCTCTATAAAAGGAGGAGGGAAAGGAGTTTTCGGCATCCGCGCTTATCCCGTGCTTATCCTCGCTGAGGGTAGTTTTGGACGCCGCTTAGAGTTTTGAGCCGATGGCTAGGATTGAAGATCGAAGCTTACTTGCGGCGGAAGTTTGGTGATTTCATAGGTTTTGATTTCGGAAACGATTGACAACCGTTTTCCGTTGTTTGCCTGAGATTATTTGTTAGGATTCCTATTCCATATTCTGAATCCATTGAACATATTGCTTTATTATTTGGATTTGAGACCGATCCTAAGTTTTTATTGAGTTTTCGAGGGTTTTCATATTTTCATCTTTCTTATTTGAATATTGAATCAATGACAATGATTGTTGGCTAAAACCCTTTAGCATTTCTAAGGTGAAGGGTTGATAGTTGTGGCTTAGATGATGATAGATCGATCGTAAACAGATTGAACCCTGAGAGTGTGAGAAACTTGTCGACGAACCTAAATCACGGCCTGTTCTTGAGTTCCACGGCCGTGGAACCTCAAGAACCACCCGTAATTTTACCCGTTTTACGACCTTTGCTTTTGCTTTAATCCAAAATTAAGGATTTGCTTAAACCTAGCCTTGACTTGCCTTTCCTAGGTAGTAGTGAGACTCAACATCCTCTATTTCGGTTTCGAGTGTCACAACCTTAACAGTTTCAGTTTATCTTTGATTCCTTGGGTTACAAGTTCGGGTATTTGAGATCAATTCTTGCACTTAGATCCTTTCTATACTGCAGCCTCAACAACCTTTATAGAGAGTGTTCTTTGGGTTAGACATATAAGGTTTTGGAACTTCACCGTACATTACCTTGCTTTAGTATACCTTTGCAATTCTCAACTCTGTCCTTATACTTATAGAATATCTTGAATCGATTGCCACAATTTGATACTTGGATCTTTAGGATTGCTGTTTTCCCCAATATTTGCAAAGTTTTACACTTTACTTGCTCGATTACTTGGAACTGAATTTGACTCACCAAATCCTAGAGTTCGATACTCTAGAATACTTGCTAATCTACGCCGATCCATACACTGCGGGTTCGCTTAGCTCGATTTCAGTTTTATAAATCTAAAACTTATTTGCACGCACGCTTTGGGGCGAACATGGCTGTCCGTGAAGACGAAGCAGATCCGAGCGTCTCCGATTCGGTTCCGGCGCCGAACGTTTGCTGCTGCTATGGAGGTCACTTGCAAAGGAGGCGTGCAGCGCTAAGGATATCTCTTGTGAAGAGTGATAGCATGAATTATAGTCTATATTTTGGGATTTGTTTGGACGTTTTATCTTCAATAATCTGCATGTTTGTATGTATAATATGTGAATATATTACCATTTCATCTACCTTTGCGGGAATCGAGGTCTATACCTAGTTTTGTTGTAATCGTAGGTAAAATGACACGTTTTGCATCAAAAAGGAGCAAAAGGAGCTATGGAGTCATTGGAGCTACATTCAGGAACATAAGGAAACATCCAGGAAGCATAGCCATGGATTAAAGATTCACTTTGGATCAGATTTGAGAGATTTCACATTCAGTTGTGACTCACCTCGGTTGACTACAGAGTCACCTGGACCGAGGTGATCCAGAGAAGTCGACTCGACCGAGGCGCTCTTTTTGCAGGAATCCCGCAAACCCTAGGTCAAAGGATGGACCCCAATCAACAACTGAGGCGTCCAGGAGTTAACCTAGGAGATCCAGCGGACCATGACTACGAACTTCGACCGCAAGTTCTATCCATGATTCGCCAATGCCAGTTCGGAGGGCTAGAGAAGGAATCTCCGCATCAATATCTTCAAAACTATGAGATCTTGATGGAGACCTTGAGACCCTCAAGGATTGAAAATAACAACTACAAGCTAAGACCTTTTTACTTTTCTTTAAAAGATAGAGCTCTTACTTGGTATCAATCTCTTCCTCCAGGAAAAATTAGCACTTGGGAGGAGATGACTACGGAATTCTTGACTAAATTCTTTCCCCCCTCTAAGACGGCTGAAATGAGAGGGAAGATTAATGCATTCATTATGAAGGACAAGGTGAGCTTGTCCAAGTCATGGGAGAGGTTCAAGGACATTCTTTTGGATTGCCCACATCATGGGATTCCAAAGATAGAGTTGTTGGAGATATACTTCAAGGGACTGGACGGAAGCACCCAGTTCAACCTCCAACTACTCTCCGCCGGTACATTTATGGACATGGCGATTGACGAAGCTTGGGACTTTATCGAGAAGCAAGCTTTGCATATGGAGAAATACACCCATCAAGGAGCTGAAGGTGGAGTTAAACGAGTTAACTTCCAAGATACTCAGCCAAACAACAATCAACTCACGTCTTTGAAGAATGACATGAAGCAATTGAAGGAACTCTTGGTTGCTCAAACCAAGAAGGAAGATCAAGGACAAAGGAACAATAATAATGGATACTGTAACAACAATAACGGTTCCCGGAACAACAACTACAACAACAATAGAGGGTCGAATAGCAACAATTGGAGGGCGAACAACCAAAATTTTGGTAACAATCATTCTAACTCCAATTCTAACGATTCCTCTAATCCTTTCCTCTCTTCCCCTTCTTCTTCTTCTACTCCATTAAAGAGCCAGGGGCAAGGATCAAGTTCATCTCAGCCGGAAAAGAAAGACGCAGTGTTAGAGGCTATCTTGATCAAGCTTAGTGCTATGGAGACTTCTATGACTTCATTTTCGAAGGCCCAAAAAGCCTTCGAACAACAACTTGCTAGTAGGGCGAATGAAGCGCCAAGAGATCCAGGGAAGCTTCTAGCAAGGACGGAAAGCAACCCTAAGGGCCAGATCATGGCCATAACTACGAGGAGTGGACTGAAAGTTGCAGATCCAGTGCCTCGGTCGGTGCCAGTACCGACGAAGACCACCTCGGTCCAGGTGCAGTCGAAGAACACTTCGGCCGAGATGCCAACCGAGGTGGAGCCACAGAAAGCGGAGGGGAAAACTGAAGTTTATGTTCCACCTCCTCCATACAAACCACCACTTCCATTCCCCTAGTCAAGGGCCAGAGCACATCTAGACAAGCACTTTGGTAAGTTCCTTGACTTGATGAATAAACTACACATTAACATTCCTTTCCTTGATGCTATTCTAGGGATGCCCGCCTATGGGAAGTTCTTGAAAGAGATCTTATCAAGGAAGAGGAAACTGGAAGACTTTGGTGAAGTAAGGATGACATCTAAATCCTCGGAGCTTATTCAAATCATGAAGGAGAAGATGCCACCTAAGTTGAGAGATCCCGGCTCATTTTGCATTCCCATTCAAGTTGGGGATGTCACTTGTGAAGCCTTATGTGATCTAGGAGCCAGCGTGAGCATCATTCTGCTGGAACTATGTGTGAAGATCGGACTTGGAGAGCCCAAGCCGGTTAAGATTCGATTGTACATGGCGGACCACTCCATTACCCATCCCGTGGGCATTTTGGAAGACGTTCCGGTCAAGTTAGGTAACTTCTATTTACCAATAGACTTTTTTGTACTTGACATTCCCGCAGATTATCCTGTTCCTATTATTCTCGGGAGGCCATTTCTAGCAACTTCGGGTTACAACGTGGATTGTAAGAACGCCAAGTTGAAATTCAACATCAGCAGAGACGAAGTGGAGTTCGCACTACTTGCAGCCATGAAAGGAGAGAAACTAAGCGATGATATCTTCAACATCTACGATGAAGAAGAATCAAGGGAATTGGTGAGCTCTATCCTTATTAACGATCCACTCGAAAGAGTTATTAGTTTCAGTTTAATGGAGGAAGGTATAGATGCTTCTTGTGATGCAGATATACGGAGCTTAAAGGCACTGGAAGAAGATCCAGGAGCTAAAACTGAGAAGCTAATCCTGGAGACGAAGATCTCCAGTTTCGGTTCCAATTATAGTACCTCGACCGAGGCACTTTCTGGACTGAGCGAGGCGACTGAAGAACATCTCGGTCAACACTTTGCGCCTCGACCGAGGTCGATGGCGAGATGATGTCAACTGAGACTGCTGAGAATAACAAATTTCTAACTCCCTTCTCTGACATTCATCCTCATGCTGATATTGTGAATTATCTTGTTTGCCAGGAAATACTGCCCGGATTGACGTACTCTCAAAAGAAGAGATTCTTCAAGGACATACGCCATTACTACTGGGATGAACCGCTGCTATTCAAGCGCGGGCCGGATGGGATGCTTCGAAGATGCATTACGGAAGATGAAGTCAATAGCGTCATACGGCATTGTCATTCACTTCCTTATGGAGGACATGCTAGTACCGATAAGACATGCGCTAAGGTATTACGTTCCGGGTTCTTTTGGCCTACATTATTTAAAGATGTGCAATCGTTTGTTGTCTCTTGTGATGCATGCCAAAGAACATGAAATTTATCAAGGAGGAACGAAATGCCACTAAATAACATTCAAGAGGTGGAAATCTTTGATGTATGGGGGATAGACTTCATGGGACCTTTCCCATCCTCCGGAGGAAACCTCTATATTCTTCTTGCAGTTGATTATGTTTCTAGATGGGTTGAAGCCATTGCTTCTCCCACTAATGACGCCAAGGTGGTTGTGAAGTTCTTAAACAGGACTATCTTTCCATGTTTTGGAACTCCACGTATCATCATCAGCGATGGAGGAACGCATTTCATCAACCGGAAGTTCAAGGCACTTCTATCGAAGTATGGGGTAACGCACAAGGTAGCAACCCCTTATCACCCTCAAAATAGTGGCCAGGTCGAGATCTCGAATAGAGAAATCAAAGCAATTTTGGAGAAGACCGTCTCTAGGACGAGGAAGGATTGGTCCATGAAATTGGACGACGCTCTTTGGGCCTACAGGACCGCATTTAAGACTCCCATAGGTACCACCCCTTATAATTTGGTATATGGGAAGTCTTGCCATTTGCCCGTTGAGTTAGAACACAAAGCATATTGGTCGATCAAATGGTTGAACTTCGACATTCAGGAAGCTGGCAAGAAGCGGCTATTGGATATCAACGAGATGGAAGAGCTGCGTTTGAACGCTTATGAGAATGCCAAAATCTACAAGGAAATGACGAAGAAATGGCATGACAAGCGTATCATCCCTAAGGAGCTTAACGAAGGAGACTTAGTTCTACTCTTCAACTCCCGCCTCCGCCTCTTCCCAGGTAAGTTGAAATCTAGATGGACCGGACCTTATGTTGTGAAACATGTTTTTCCTCATGGTGCAGTTGAGATATGGGGCGAAAAGAGCGGGAGCTTCAAGGTCAACGTTCATAGACTCAAGAAATACAAGCCGGAAATTCCGGTTGAGGAGGTTGCACCACTATACCTCGTTTGAGACGCACTATGGTCCAACTAGCGACCTTAAACCAAGCGCTTCTTGGGAGGCAACCCAAGGTATTGCTTTCTTTTCCCTTTTTCTAGTCTAGCTTAGATAGTTTTGCTTTTGCTTTGCTTTGATTTGTTTTTGGCGTCCTAGACAGACAACAGGTGACATCTAAGGAAGGAGTACAAACCAGGAGTATAACTGGGAAGACAGAAGTTCGAGAATTTGAGAAGACGGAGTTTGACTGAGGCACATCTCGGTTGCTGTCAAAACACCTCGACCGAGATGATTCTTGAGCAACCGAGGCGACTAGGGTTTCTGAAGAACCACCTCGGTCCTGTCGAGACCACCTCGACCGAGATGACAATAGTTCTAGAAAGGGTATAAAAAGGGGTGAAATTCTCTCCTCACTTTACCTACCCTCCTCGACCGCGGCAGCCCCTTCACCTCGTCTCTTCGATTCTTGCTCGTTTTCGAAGATTTTCGCTTCCAAATTGCGATTAAAGCGTAGAGGATCGTGTTGCAAGTGCGAATCTGCAAGAAAATTGAACCAAAACGGCCGAAAGAGGTAAAAGTAGAAAAAAACCCTAACCTCGCTATTTTTGCTTCGATTTGGGCTTTGGTTGCCCTTGCATTTGTTGAGAAACAGATTAAGTACCCCATAGGAACCAGTTGTAGTGATTTTGGGGGAAAAGAACTGGATTTTTGAGAGATTCGATCGCACAGTTTTTCGCCTCGGTCCAGTCGTGCTGTGCCTCGGCCGAGGTGTTCTTGAGTTGTGTCAGACCGACCGAGGTGATCTGACAGAGTGTTTTGGAAGATGAGTTCAGATAGACAGCTTGTCCTTAGGGATAGATCCTCCCCTTCCCCTTCTTCTTCCTCTTCTAGACCTTATAGACCGGTGATCCACGAGAGACACCAGGTCGATTATGACCGTATAGCAGCCCGTCCAGTGATTGCACCACGCTTCCTGGACGTTTCGGATTTTGATTGTCTCCATGTGGATGGAGATCTTAGGCGGATGATATCAATGGTAGGGATAGATCAGTTTACTGAGATCCGTGCACCTGCCTATTTAGAGCCTACTTTGGAGTTCATTAGCTTCTTCACCTACCTCCCCACAGAGCGTTCTATGAAGTACCGGTTGATGAACTGGAACTTCCTAGTTCCTTTAGAGTATTGGAGAGATATTTTTGATTTCCCGGCCCCGACTGTTGTTGATTTTCCTTCCCAAACTGTAGCTAGGGAGTTTTGGGGTCAGATTGCTCATGTTGTTGAGCACGCAGATAGATGGCGCCCTGGAGACTCCAAGGAGCGCATCATATTTCACCTAGCCTTTAATTTGGCCCACCGCATTTTCAGTGAGACTCTTCTGGCACGTACTGAGACGCCCCAGAAAGTCCGACAGGGGGAGCTTTTCAGCCTTTACTGCATGGTGACTGGAGGGATCCCAGACTTTGGCTTGATGTTGGCAAAGGACCTGCACAATATCAAGGCCAAGGCGAAGGGGGATATCTGCTGCGGAGGCCTTGTGACCCACATTGCTAGCTATCAGGATATGGATCTTAGTGCTTGTACTATGGTGGCGGCTGCCAAGCCGCTAGGACTTCAGGAGATGATCACTCGGCGGATTTTGGTTCCCCGAGGACTCACTACACCATACGTAGCCATGCCATGGGAGCCGACTACACCACATGGGATCAGATGGTCGCCCCAGTTCTCTATTTATGATCCTCACTACTGGCAGACTGCTTGGATTCCATTGATGGAGGATGCTAGAGATGCAGCAGCTGCAGCAGCTGCACCAGCTGAGGAGGATGAGGTAGAGGAGGAGACAGCTGATGATGATGACAGGGATGGCGGAGTTCCTATGGATACAGGAACGGATACTGCTGGGACTAGTGCGCCGGTTATTGACATTGATGATGATGATACTGAGCCTGCACCAGCCACATCACTAGTGAGACCTGCTAGGCGTAGGGTACGCCGACACAGAGATCCAGAGGCTCACCGTCGGATCGATGATCTGACAAGTCAGATGATCGATTCTTATGTTGCCCTATCACTGGATATCCGTGAGATGCAGGAGAGACAGCATTACCAGCACATGATGGCTTAGATTCAGTTTCAGCACATCATGGGCTACCCGTTCGACCCATCTCAGTATCCATATGTGCCACCACCATCACCACCGGATCGTGACTATTGAGAGCTGCAGGATTTTCTTTCTTATTTATTATGCAGCTCAGCTTTATGTCCGGTGAGTATTTTATTTCTTTGGACTTATTTTGACCCACTAGGACAGTGTGTCCCAAGTATGGGGTGTTTATGTATTATTTGACTTATGTGATGTATGACTCGATATTATTGGATATTTATGCTTCAGTTTGCTTCTATGATTTTATCTGAGATTGCATGCATACACACAGGTTATTTGATTGAGAAAAACGTCAAAACTGGACAGAAAAAAAAAATTTGACCTCGACCGGGGCAGTTCTGGCCGAACGAGGTACTTCACCTCGGTTGACCTAAGAACACCTCGACCGAGGTGGGTTAACTGAGAGTTTTCGAAACGATTTTTGTGCTTTTTATCTGGATATGATCTCAGTGAAGATCTTGTTACTGACTGGTTTTGAAATCTTTATATTTTTGAAAGGTTTTATAATATGTTTAAGTTGCTAAATGCTTTGTTTGAAATTTTTGGCATGTTTAATACTTTGTTTTTATCCAAATTATGTTGAGTTTGAAGGTTGACACCACGTTATGAGTTCTCTCACTCTCTTCCTGGAAATACCAAGGCAATTCATTCTTCTATCTTCTTCTTCTTGATCATGCTTAACCCCTCATATACATTTTTGCCTCCCTTTACCTATCCGGGAATTTGGAAGCAAGCAAAGTGGTGAAAGCAAGTGAAGTTAAAGTTGAGAAGTTGGCTGGAAGTGAAAGTGTTAGAAAGAAATAAATAGGTTTGGGGAAGTCAATCATGATGATGAGTAACTCGGCACCATTCACATAGCCGGGTGTTTGTGTCTTGCCAAAGTCGGATTGAGCGATATTCCTAACGGGTCATGGTATGTGCATCAAGGGTTTGATGCATCTCAAGAAATTGATGATTGCTGATTTCTTAGGCTTCGGTTATTGTGCACCTCTGTCCATGCATCCCAAAAAGTAAAGTAAAAAGAAAAGTGTGAAATGAGCAAAGCTTATTGGTGGAAGATGTTGAAAGTCAAAGTGAAAGTGAAGTATATCCTTTTCCCGGATTCTAGCACCACATTACCTTACATACATCCCTACCCTACACGTTTCTTGACCTTTCTTTTAGGAAGCCCTTGAGACCTCGAGCTTGTTGTTTGACTTAGATGTTTAAACTGGATTATGCATGATTAATTTTGATAATTATGATTTATTATGCATTCTATGATTTTATGCAAAGATGAACAACTTTCTTATATTTATAAAATGTTTTGATCATATTTTGATTTTAAATTCCATGAAGTATTCTCTTAGAGTGATCTATGATTGTAGCACACCATAAAAATGTTTTTGAAAGACTTTTCATTGATTTTCTTGACTTATAATCCATTCTATCTTGCCTTTTATATGCGGAAC
Organism: Fagopyrum homotropicum; assembly: GCA_033239125.1. NCBI lineage: Eukaryota > Viridiplantae > Streptophyta > Magnoliopsida > Caryophyllales > Polygonaceae > Fagopyrum > Fagopyrum homotropicum. Next base: position 144,333,225 of record BSWB01000002.1, read on the forward strand.
TTGCTTGGGGACAATCAAGGGCTAAGTATGGGGTATTTTGATAGCATGAATTATAGTCTATATTTTGGGATTTGTTTGGACGTTTGATCTTCAATAATCTGTATGTTTGTATGTATAATATGTGAATATATTACCATTTCATCTACCTTTGCGGGAATCCAGGTCTACACCTAGTTTTGTTGTAATCGTAGGTAAAATGGCACGTTTTGCATCAAAAAGGAGCAAAAGGAGCTATGGAGTCATTGGAGCTACATTCAGGAACATAAGGAAACATCCAGGAAGCATAGCCATGGATTAAAGATTCACTTTGGACCAGATTTGAGAGATTTCACATTCAGTTGTGACTCACCTCGGTTGACTACAGAGTCACCTCGACCGAGGTGATCCACAAAAGTCGACTCGACCGAGGCAAACACCTGAGACGCGGCGAGAATATTTTATTCTTGGCTGAGATCTTTTATCTTTGGAAAGAGGATCTTATATTTTTGGGCTTGGCTCCTGGAAGGAAGAAGATATGCTAGATCATATATTTTACCTATTTTTATGGGAAGAGATCTTTCTAAGATATCTTATCTTTGGAAAGTAATTTTCCTATAAAAAGGGTTGGATTTCCCACAAATCCGACATCCCGCATACGCTGCATACATCCGCTTACATCCTAATACACCGCTGCAGCCATACTCCAGTTGGGAGATTTGAAGAACCTTTTTGAAGGTTGAAGGAAGAAAGTCTATAGCTGTTATAGCTTTTGAAGAGTTTTGTAAGATCATCTTAGATTCCCTTCTTGATTGTTGTCTTGTTGGATTTCTATCCAAGGAACGCTTGTTGGTTATATAATTGATTCAGTTATTGAAGCCTTTCTCTTAAGGTTTTCTTGTTCAATTATTCTCTTTCTTCCCATATACTTGATTAATACTTTCATGATGATGAGTGGCTAATATCTTTGTTTGATTCTAGGGTGATTGACTGAAGGTTGTGGGAAAAACAATGATAGAATGTTCTTAATCACAGTAGGACCCTTAAAGTTCGAGTCTTTAACCTTAACCCTAAGCATCTCGCTCAGTCGATGAACATCTTGTTAGCATGAAATATTGTGATATTTTAGGCACGTTTTCTAAGTGTATTTCATCGATATTGATAGTCATTGATAAAGCGTTGATGCATTTGTGAGTTTGTTTGCTTATATTCTCGATATAGAGATCTACACAAGCTTTATGTTGATTGTAGGCAATTAAGAGCTATTTCCGAACGGAATTGAGCAAGGATGGAGTTTGATTGAACATGTCCATGGATTGAGGACATCTCTAGGAGCTAAGGATGTGCTAACTTGGAGAATAGCACGAAACTAAGGAAGAATCACGGTTTTGCCCTAAACCACGCTCTAAAATACGGCCGTACTACATTCCACGTTCAAGTCCACGGCCGTGGAACCATGGCAAGGGAAGCGTGATTCATTCCAGCAACTTCTACGGCCATGGAAGAGTTGTATCAAACCGTGACAACTTCCACGCTCTAAATTACGGCCGTGGAACCCTTCCACGACCGTGATCTTGGCTATCTTTTTCGCCACACTTTAAGCCACGATCTCTTACGCAGTTGGGCCGGGCTTATATTTTATCTTACACTATAAAAGGACGGACGAAGAGAGATTCCTTCACCTCTGCTTAGACGCACCTTCACCTCTGCTTAGACGCACCTTCGCTTACGCTTAGACGCATTTCCGCTTACACCTTGGAATTGCCCTAATTTCACATCTTGCGGAGATTGTGATTGAGAGATTCACGTTCTACCATTGAGACTTCCGGATTGAGGGAAGAGTTGAAGATTTGGAAGATTGTTCGTGAGAAGAATTCGCTTCTCAATTAGGTTTGATTTGAAGACGGATTGACACCCCGTTCTTCCTTTTTATCTAAGATTCGTGATTGTTTGTGTTATTCCAAATCTATTGACGTTATTGTTCTTGAATTGTGAACTTGAGATTGACTTAAGAGTTATTCAAGGTTTTCGGAAGTTTTCACCTTTCATTATTCTAAATCTTGAATTTGATATCAATATGACTGTTGTTGGCTAAAACCCTTTTACAATTCTAAGGTGAAGGGTTGGTAGTTGTGGCATTAGATGATGATAGATCGATCGTAATTAGATTGGATCCTGAGAGTTAGAGAGAATCGACGACAACCCTAATCCACGGTCTGTTCTTGAGCTTCCACGGCCGTGGAACTCAAGAACTACCCGTAATTTTGTGTCAGTTTACGAACTTGCTTTTACTTTAATCCAAAGTTAAAGATTTGCTTTAACTTAGTCTTGGCTTGCCTTTTCAAGGTGGTAGTGAAGCCTCAATAACCTCTACCTCGATTGTGAGTGTCATAACCTTAATCGGTTTAGTTAGTCTTGATCCTTGGATTACAAGTTTGGGTATTTGACGTTAATTCTTACCTTTAGAACCTTTCTATACTGAAGCTTCAACAACCTTTATAGAGAGTGTCTTGTAGGTGAGTCATATAAGGTCTTTGGAACTTCACCGTACGATTACCTTACCTTCGTATACCTTTGCATACCTCAACTCTGTCCTTATATCTTTAGTATATCTTGAATCGATTGCCACAGCTGGATTCTTGGATCTTTAGGATTGTTGTTTTCCTAATACTTGAAAAGCTTCACACATTTACTTGCTTGACAATCTATAATTGGATTTAACCTCCCAAATCCCTATGTTCGATACTCTGGAATTCTTGCTCAACTATATCGATCCGTACACTGCGGGTTCGCTTGCTTGATTCTAGTTTTATAAATTTAAATCTTATTTGCACGCACGCTAAGTGGCGAACACATCTCGGCCGGGGTGGAATTCTTCTGACCGAGGTGACTTATCTGATCCGAAACTGAGAGTTAAGTGTTAGAGTTTGCCAAATCCTATTCTTATTACACCTTTTCTAGTCCAATGCAAGCTTAGGATGAGACTTACCCGGTAATTCCTTAGTTTGTTTACCTAAGATCATAAGTGTAGGTAATAAAGGTTTATCCTTTATTGGGGTTTGAGTGTGCTTTCATCCCATCTTTGTGAGTTAGCCTGAGACTTACCCGGTAAAGGTTGATTCTATTCCCTTAGATGGTGTGTTAGTTTGAGGTTATAGTTCTTTATCTTAATTCCTTGAGACTTACCCGGTAATAGGAGTTACGGTTTGGGATTAGTGAGTAGTGAGACTTACCCGGTGATCTATTCCACTTTAGTAACACCTTCCCCATGCAAGAACCTCGGCTTTGTCCGCTTATCTTTAGATCTTGAGTTGGAACAACAACTAGATTTTAATATCATCGCCCTCTTAGTGAGTAGTGAGACTTACCCGGTGATCTATTCCACTTTAATTGCTTGTGGTTAGTATTTACAAAGCTTACCTAATCGGACTTTGTTTCACTAAGTCCCTGTGATCGACCCCTGGAATTCCTTGCTTTTTACTACGATTGACCCGTACACTGCGGGTTCGCATCCTTGTTTTAAGCTTACATCTAGAGTTATAAATTTAAAGCTTGCACACACCGTTTGGAGCGAACAAAGAGAGCGTAAGTTGCTGAGTAGATTAGGGTTAAGATTAGGTTAAGAGAAAATTAGTGGAGGATTAAGAGAGGTTAAGAGTGGGCCGGCTGAAGACTATTGGGCCATAAATTTGGGTTTGCTCACCAAAATAAGAAAAAGGAATGAGCTGAAAGGATTATCATTTTAAGTGCGGAATTATTTACGGAATTATTTACGGGTTACATAAATTATCATTTTATGTGAATCAAGGTCACACAAAATGATAGATTTTAATATCGTTTTCTTTTATTTAAAAGAATTAAGGTTGGCGCATCGAAATCCGGTTTGATTCGGTATTAAACGGAGTTAAAAATTTTCGGGTATTACATCATCGCCCTCTTAAAATAAGTTTCGTCCCAAAACTTGGAATAATTTTGTTTTCTACCATGCAACTACTCAATCATCAAAATCCCGCACACATCAAAGAAAACACAATCACTCAATCCAAGGTAAAAACATGAAAAGTCAAACAACACAGCATCCGAGTACTAACTCGTCGGTACAGAAGTAACATCTAACCCCGCAAAGAACTCGGGATAATTACGTCTAATACTCTCCTCTGTCTCCCAAGTGGCCTCATCAGCTCCTTGTCTAGACCATTGGATCCTCAACATCGGTATCTCCTTGGACCACAGACGTCTAGTACTGCGCTCCAGGACAACTACTGGGTACTCTACAAATGTATGGTCGGGCTCAACTATCAAATCCTCATGACTGATGACGTGTCTCGGATCCGGGATATACTCTCTCAACTGAGATACATGGAAGACCGGATGGACGCCCTCTAGTCTCGGCGGTAGTGCTAAACGGTAGGCAACCTCTCCAACTCTCTCCAAGATCTCAAAAGGTCCGACATAACGGGACTCAGCTTCCCCTTAATGCCAAAATGCCGGACTCCTCTCGTCGGTGACACTCTCAACCACACCTGGGCACCCACTCTAAACTCCAAGGGTCGACGCCTTTTGTCGGCGTAGGACTTCTGGCAACTCTGAGCTGCTAACATCTGCTCCCGGACCAGGGCAATCCGAGCGATGTCATCTTGTATCTGATCTAGAGCTACTCCATCAGCTCTACTAGGCTCATCCCACCATAATGGCGTGCGACATCTCCGCCCGTACAAAGCCTCATAAGGGGCCATCCCAATAGACGCGTGCCAACTGTTATTATACGAAAACTCTACCAGTGGAAGATGATCTGGCCATACATAACCCCAATCTAGTACACAAGCCCGCAACATGTCCTCCAACATCTGGATGGTCCTTTCAGACTGACCGTCAGTCTGTGGGTGGTAAGTAGTAGTAAAGTGGAGACTCGTCCCTAAAGCAATATGTACCTGCTGCCAAAATCTCGAGGTAAAACGTCCATCTCTGTCAGAGACGATAGTCCTCGGTACTCCATGGTGTCTCACAATGTGTTTGATGAACTCCTCAGCTAAACGACTTACCGGCCACGTTTCCTTAATCGGAATGAAACGTGCGGTTTTCGTCAGACGGTCGACTACTACCCATATAGCATCAAAACCTCTACTGAGTCTCAATTTTGTGACAAAATCCATTGATATATCCTCCCACTTCCACTGTGGTACTGGTAGTGGGTGGAGCTCTCCTCCGGACCTACGATGCTCAATCTTAACCTGTTGGCAGGTCGCACACTGAGCTACATACCGAGCCACGTCGGGCTTTAAACCACCCCACCAGAAGGACCGTCTCACATCCTTGTGCATCTTACTCACTCCAGGATGTACTGAGTATGGGGTAGCATGAGCCTCACCTAGTATCCTTTGTCTCAACTCACTGTTTGACGGCACACAAACGCGGTCTTGAAGTCTCATCACTCCATCACCACCAATAGTGAATTGTGGTGCCTCATCTCGAGAGATCCTGTCTCGGATCCTGGTCAAAGTCGGGCAAGTCTCCTGCTTCTGTCGGATCTCACCCAGAAAGGTCAGGATGTAACTCCAAAGTAGCCAACTGGCGGACTGTATCAGGAAACTGAATCTCTACCTCTAACTAAGCCAAATCTCTCTGCAACTAAGGTTATACTGTCAACCGGGCTATTGCCTTCTCCCGAGGCGTCTTTCGGCTCAAAGTGTCAACAACTACATTAGCCTTTCCGGGGTGGTAGAGAATCTCAAGGTCGAAATCCTTGATCAACTCTAACCACTGCCTCTGGCGGTTATTCAACTCCCACTGAGTGAATATGTACTTTAGACTCTTATGGTCTGTGAAGATCTGACATGTCGCCCCATAGAGATAGTGACATCAGATCTTAAGAGCCTGGACTACTGCAGTTAACTCTAGGTCGTGTGTGGGATCGTTTTCTTCCTACGTCTTCAACAAAGTCATCTGCACCCTTTGTATACAAATATCATATGCATATGATTTTCTCAAAAATCGAATTCCTCGCATCGTATTTATTATGTTTTCCTTATACTCATGTCGTTTTACCTTCTTTTAAATCTTTACTACCAGTAGGATAGTTAAATCCCTTTGAGTTTCCTCGTATACGCCTTACGGACCACGTGGGTTTGTCTTATTACTTTCATCAACTCTTATATCACCAATCCAGCTTGAATTTTCATTGGAGTACCTCCATTTCTCATTAAACTTTTATATATACACTTTTCGGTAATCATCTTATTGGGGTAATACCGGATCCATATAACAACCTTTAGTCATTCAACTTTACTCCTTCTCATGTCTGTTCTAGCCAACATGTAGATTCCATCTGCAATCACTTCACAACTGGACCACACATTTCACCAAGGCTTTAAATCATACTCTCTATGTTTGTGCCGCCTCTGTAATTCCAATTATTCTGTGGCACATCTTTAATCACAAGGGTTTTCCCTGTCAATCTAGACAGTTTGAACCCACCTTTTCTCGGTGGAGCACCATCAGTCCTACTTGTGTGGAATGCTAAGACATAGGACATGTTCACAATTATTTGTTTCTTCTTACTCTTCTAGTTCTTCTTACACGGATCCCTTCATACTAACTTTGATATGTATCTTTCCTTAGTCAGTAGTAAGTAACTACTCACAACAGATCCCTTTACACCATTACTATCATCAATGTCATTACCGACCGTCAAGAGCTTCTCTTTAATTTCTTTATTAGAGTTATCATATTGGACTCATTCAATGTTACCATCAAGGCTACTAATACTTGTATTGATTTAACTTCACCATTGTCGTCGTTGATCTCTGGAAGAAATTCACCAGATGTCGTTAAAATATCTTTATAACCTTGTGGTTATTCTTCTTATCTGTCAACTAACCATCACTAGTTAGCCAACACATGTATATTATCTATTGTTACCAATTAGTCTGTAGTTGACCTTCTATAAGATCGTAGACTTACCTTTTCTTCTATCTCTTTTGAGGTTTGATATACAAGGTGAAAATATATCTCTTCCATTTATACTCTTTTAGCTCCTTCTACAAATTACACTCCTATAAGAGTATTGTACTCTTACAAGTCTAGTTGTATCTTCGTCTCCCATCAACAGACTTATCAATTCTTCTACGATGACTTGTAGGCATTTCTCCATGATTCTTTTTACCCGAGTTATTGTCCACTTGCGGTTCTCTATTATGACCCGCTAGTGTTATTAACTTAAATCCCTTCGTGAGTGAGAAGTTATTAGAGACCCTCTTTTTCCCCAAGACTATTCTCCTACACCCTCCTTCCTTGGGGCGCTGCTTGTACTTCCCCCTTTATAGAAATCCGGTCTTTGTTGTCACCTGATTCTTGTTGTTGTTCGCTCCAAACGGTGTGTGCAAGCTTTAAATTTATAACCCTAGACTTAAGCTTAAAACAAGGATGCGAACCCGCAGTGTACGGGTCAATCGTAGTAAAAGCAAGAAAATTCCAGGGGTCGATCACAGGGACTCGGTGAAACAAAGTCAATACGGTATGCTATGTCAATTCTAACCACAAGAGCGATTAACACAATCAAAGATGAATAAGAAGTCAATAAAGCTAACATGCAATTCTAGGGATTAAAGCATCTAGTTGTGGTTCCAACTCAAGATCTATAGATAAGCGGACAAAGCTGAGATTTTTGCGTGGGGAAGGTGTTTCTAAAGTGGAGTAGATCACCGGGTAAGTCTCACTACACACTAATCCTAAACCGTAACTCCTATTACCGGGTAAGTCTCAAGGAATCAAGATAAAGAACTATAACCTCAAACTAACATACCATCTAAGGGAATAGAATCAACCTTTACCGGGTAAGTCTCAGGCTAACTCACAAAGATGGGATGGAAGCACACTCAAACCCCAATAAAGGATAAACCTTTATTACCTACACTTATGATCGTTGGTACACAAACTAAGGAATTACCGGGTAAGTCTCATCCTAAGCTTGCATTGAACTAGGAAGGTGTAATAAGAATAGGATTTAGCAAACTTTAACACTTAACTTTCTGTTTTAGGTCGGATAAGTCACCTCGGTCAGAAGAATTCCACCCCGGCCGAGATGTTCATCAACCGAACGAGATGCTTAGGGTTAAGGTTAAAGACTCAAACTTTCAGGATCCTACTGGAATCTAAGATTATTCTATCATTGTTTTTCCCACAACCTTCAGCCAATCACCCTAGAATCACACAAGGAAATTAGCCACTCATCATCATAATGAAAGTATTAAATATATGGAAAGAAGGTGAATATTTGAACAAAGAAGAATTTAATGAAAAGACTTCAATAACTGAATCAAATATCACAACAAAGCGTTCCTTGGATAATAATCCAAAAAGACAAGACAACAATTGAGGGAATTGAAGACAATCTTACAAAACCCTTCAATAAAGCTATAAAAGCTATGGACTTCAATCTTCCTTCAACCTTCAAAAAGGTTCTTCGAAAACTCCCAAATTGGAGTATGCCGCTGCTGCTGCGTAAACCCTGATCGACGGTATAGCGTGATGTTGGAATTGTGGAAATCCAACCCTTTTTATAAGAAAATAAACCTCCAAAGATAATAAATCTTAGAAAGATATTTTCCCATGAATATAGGTAAAATATATGATTCTGCATATCTCCTTCCTTCCAGGAGCCAAGCCCAAAAATATAAGATCACTTTCCAATTTTAAAAGATCTCCTCCAAGAATAAAATATTCTCGCCGCGTCCTAGGTGTTCGCCTCGGTCGAGTCGGCGTCTCTGGATCACCTCGGTCGAGGTGAATCTGTGGTCAACCGAGGTGACTCACAACTGAATGTGAAATCTCTCGAATCTGCTCCAAAGTAAATCTTTAATCCATGGCTATGCTCCCTGGATGTAGCTCTAAATGACTCATGACTCCTTTTGCTCCTTTTTGATGCAAAATGTACCATATTACCTGCAATTACAACGAAACTAGGTGTAGACCTCGATTCTCGCAAAGGTAGATGAAATGGTAGTAAAATCACATAATGTACATACAAACATGCAGATTATGAAAGATAAAACGTCCAAACAAACTCCAAAATATAGACTATAATTCATGCTATCAAAATACCCCATACTTAGCCCTTGCTTGTCCCCAAGCAAGTTCCGCATATAGAAGACAAGATAGAATGGATTATAAGTCAAGAAAATCAATGAAAAAGTCTTTCAAAAATATTTTATGGTGTGCAACTATCATAGATCACTCTAAGAGAATACTTCCTGGAATTAAAAACTTAATATGATCAAAACATTTTACAAATATAAGAAAGTTGTTCATCTTTGCATAAAATCATAGAATGCATAATAAATCATAATTATCAAAATTAATCATGTATAATCCAGTTTAAACCGCTAAGTCAATCAACAAGCTCAAGGTCTCAAGGGCTTCCCAAAAGAAAAGGTCAAGAAACGTGTAGGGTAGGGATGTATGTAAGGTAATGTGGTGCTAGAATCCGGGAAAAGGATGAACTTCACTTTCACTTTGACTTGCAACATCTTCCACCAATAAGCTTTGCTTATCTCACACTTTTTCTTTTACTTTACTTTTTGGGATGCATGGACAGAGGTGCACAATAACTGAAGCCTAGGAAATCTGCAATCATCAATTTCTCGAGATGCATCAAACCCTTGATGCACATACCATGACCCGTTAGGAATATCGCTCAATCCGACTTTGGCAAGACACAAACACCCGGCTATGTGAATGGTGCCGAGTTACTCATCTTCATGATTGACTTCCCCAATCCTAAAATTACTTTCTAACACTTTTCACTTCCAGCCACTTCTCAACTTAAACTCCACTTGCTTTCACCACTTCGCTTGCTTCCAAATTTCCGGATAGGTAAAGGGAGGCAAAATGTATATGAGGGGCTAAGCATGATCAAGAAGAAGAAGAAGAAGAAGAAGATGATGAATTGCCTTGGTCTTTCCAAGAAGAAAGTGAGAGAATTAACCTGCGGTGTCAACCTTCAAATTCAACATAATTTGGATAAAACAAAGTATTAAACATGCTAATAATTTCAAACAAAGCATTTAGCAACTTAAACATATTATAAAACCTTTCAAACACATAAAGAATTTAAAACCAGTAAGTAAACAAAATCTTCACTGAGATCATATCCAGATAAATAGCACAAAATCGTTTTCGAAAACTTTCTGTTACGCACCTCGGTCGAGGTGTTCTTGGTTCAACCGAGGTGAAATGCCTCGTTTGGCCAATACTGACTCGGTCGAGGTCGAAAAATTTTTTTTTTTTTTTTTTAAAACCATTTTTTTTTTCGGTTTCGACGTTTTTCTCAATCAAATAACCTGTAGTTATGCATGTAATATCAGATAATCATATAAATGCAAAAGGGAAGCATAAATAAAATATCCGATAAATAAAATACATCAAAGGTGGTCAAATAACATACATCACGTAGTCAAATAAGTACAAATACCCCATACTTGAGACACACTGTCCCAGTGGGTATAATAAAAAGTCTAAACATGAGAGAACTCACCGGATAAAAGCTGAACTGCATAAAAGAAAATAATGATAAAATCCTGCAGCTCCTCAGTAGTCTCGATCCGATGGTGGTGCATATGGATACTGAGTCGGATCGTAAGGATGGCCCATGATACGCTCGAACTGAAGCTGGGCCATGATGTGCTGATGGTGCTGCCGCTCCTGCATCTCGCGGATATCCAGCGATAATGCAGCATATGAGTCGATAACCTGATCCGTCAGGTCATCGATCCGTCGGTGAGCAGCTCGATCTCTCACTCCACGCCTCCTGCGTCTGGCAGGTCTGACTGGAGAAGTCTCAGCTGGTGCTGGCTCAATATCCTCCTCATCATCCAAATCTATAATAGGTGGCGCGCTCGTCCCAGCTGTATCTGTCCTTGTATCCATCGGGACGCCACCCTCTCTCTCATCTAATGTCTCCTCATCGTCGTCGTCATCCTCAGCCTCCTCCTCCTCAGCTGCAGCAGGGGCAGCTGCTCCCTCTCTGTAATCCTCCATCAGTGTATCCCAAGCTGTCTGCCAGAAATGCGGATCAAAGACTGTGAACTGTGCAGACCACCTGATGCCCTGAGGTGCGGTCAGCTCCCATGGCATAGCGACGTAAGGTGTAGTCAGTCCTCGGGGAACCAAAATCCTCCGAGTGATCATCTCCTGTAGTCCGAGCGGCTTGGCAGCCGCCACCATAGTACACCTACTCAGATCCATATCCTGATAAGTAGCGATATGGGTCACTATCCCACCACAGCATATATCTCCCTTCCCTTTGGCCTTGATCCTGTGCAGATCCTCTGCTAGCATCAATCCAAAGTCGGGGAATCCACCTGTAACCATGCAGTATAAAGCAAAGAGCTCCCCCTGTCGGACTTTCTGGGACGTCTCAGTACGCGCCAGAAGTGTCTCGCTGAAGATCCTGTGGGCTAATCGAAAAGCTAGATGGAAGATAAGCTTCTCCCTGGAATCACCAGGGCGCCACCTATCTGCATGCTCCACAACATGAGCAATCTGACCCCAGAACTCTCTAGCTACGGCTCGGGTCGGGAAGTCTACAGCAGTGGGGGCAGGGAAGCCAAAGATATCTCTCCAGTGATCTAGGGGTACTAAGAAGTTCCGGTTCATCAACCGGTACTTCACGGCTCTCTCTGTGGGGAGGTAAGTGAAGGAGCTAACAAACTCAAGGGTCGGCTCTAAGTAAGCTGGGGCTCGGATCTCAGTAAACTGATCCAGCCCGACTGTGGTGATCATCCTCCTAAGATCTCCATCAACGTGGAGATAGTCAAAAGCAGAAATGTCCAGAAATCTAGGTGCGATCACTAGACGGCTAGCAATACGCTCATAATCTACCTGGTGTCTCTCGTGGATCACCGGGATAGAAGGTCTGGATGAGGAAGAAGAAGGGGAAGGAGAGGATCTATCTCTAAGGGCTAATAACCTGTCAGAACTCATCTTCAACCAACACTGTCAGGCTACCTCGGTCACTGACAAACTTCAGGAATCACCTTGGTCGAGGTGCAGGTCGACTGGACCGAGGCGAAGATAGTCGCGATTCCAACTCTCAGAAATTCAGTTCTTTTCCCCCAAAAATCACTACAAATGCTTCCTATGGGGTACTTAAGCTTTTCCTCAACAGATTCAAGGGCAACCAAAGCCCAAATCGAAGTAAACGAACGAGTTAGGGTTTCGATCGTTTTTACCTCGTTCCAGCCGATTCACTCGAATTTCTTGCAGATCTGCAGTTGCAATCGATTCCTCTACCCTTTAATTGCAGTTTGGAAGCGGAAATCTTCGAAAACGAGCGAGAAACGAAGAAAGCGAGGTATATCTGTCGCCGCGGTCGAGGAGGATAAAAAAAAAGTGAAAAGTAATTTTTCCCCCTTTTATACTGTTACTGGATCTGCTGTCACCTCGGTCGAGATGGTCTCGACTGGACCGAGGTGGTACGGACCGAGGTGGTTCTGCAGAAACCCTAGTCGCCTCGGTTGCTCAAGAATCAACTCGGTCGAGGTGCTCTGACAGTAACTGAGGTGCTTCTGTCTTCTCAGAATCTCGAACTTCTGTCCTTCCAGTTGTGCTCCTCCTTAGATATTCCCTGTTGTCTGTCCAGAACGCCAAAAACAAAGCAAAGCAAAGCAAAAACAAAAACTATCTAATCTAGACTAGAAAACGGGAAAAGAAAGCAATACCTTGGGTTGCCTCCCAAGAAGCGCTTGATTTAAGGTCGCTAGCTGGACCATGATGCGTTTCAAACGAGGTATATCGGTGCAACCTCCTCAACCGGCGTTTTCGGCTGGTATTTCTTGAGTCTATGACCGTTGACCTTGAAGCTTCCGCTAGTTTCGCCCCATATCTCAACTGCACCATGAGGGAAAACATGTTTTACAACGTAAGGCCCGGTCCATCTAGATTTCAACTTACCTGGAAAAAGACGGAGGCGGGAGTTGAAGAGTAGAACTAAATCTCCTTCGTTAAGCTCCTTTGGAACGATACGCTTGTCATGCCATCTCTTCGTCCTTTCCTTGTAGATTTTGGCGTTCTCATAAGCGTTCAAACGCAGCTCTTCCAACTCGTTAAGTTCCAATAGTCGCTTCTCACCAGCCTCCTTGATGTCAAAGTTCAACCATTTGATAGCCCAATATGCCCTGTGCTCCAATTCAACGGGCAAATGGCAAGACTTCCCATATACCAAATTATAAGGGGTGGTACCTATGGGAGTCTTGAATGCGGTCCTGTACGCCCAAAGAGCATCGTCCAATTTCATGGACCAATCCTTCCTTGTTCTAGAGACGGTCTTTTCCAGAATTGCCTTGATTTCTCTATTCGAGATCTCGACCTGTCCACTAGTTTGAGGGTGATAAGCGGTTGATACCTTGTGGGTTACCCCATACTTCGATAGAAGTGCTTTAAACTTCCGGTTGATGAAATGCGTTCCTCCATCGCTAATGATGATGCGTGGAGTTCCAAACCGTGGAAAGATAGTTCTATTCAAGAACTTCACAACCACCTTGGCGTCGTTAGTGGGAGAAGCAATGGCTTCAACCCATCTAGAGACGTAATCAACTGCAAGGAGAATGTAGAGGTTTCCTCCGGAGGATGGGAAAGGTCCCATGAAGTCAATCCCCCATACATCAAAGATTTCCACTTCCTGGATGTTATTAAGTGGCATCTCGTTCCTCCTTGATAAGTTCCCTGTTCTTTGGCATGCATCACAAGAGACAACGAACGATTGCACATCCTTAAATAATGTGGGCCAAAAGAAACCGGAACGCAATACCTTAGCGCATGTTTTATCAGTGCTGGCATGCCCTCCACAAGGAAGTGAATGACAATGCCTTATGACGCTATTAACTTCATCTTCCGGAATGCACCTTCGAAGCATCCCATCCGGTCCGCGCTTGAATAGCAGCGGCTCATCCCAGTAGTAATGTCGTACTTCCTTGAAGAATCTCTTCTTTTGAGAGTACGTCAATCCGGGCGGCGTTTCCTGGCAAACAAGATAATTCACAATATCAGCATACCAAGGACCTTTATTATCAGAAAGTTGGTGGATGGAATGTTCCACCAAACAGTGGATGAATGTCAGAGAGGGGAGTAAGAAATTTGTTATTCTCGGCAATCTCAGTTGACATCATCTCGCCATCGTTCTCGGTCGAGGCGCATACGCGTTGACCGAGATGTTCTTCGGTCGCCTCGCTCAGTCCAGAAGGTGCCTCGGTCGAGGTACTGCTACTGGGTCCGAGACTGGAGATCTTCGTCTCCTCAGCTTCTCAGTTTTAGCCCCTGGATCCTCTTCCAGTGCCTTCAAGCTCCGTATATCTGCATCACAAGAAGCATCTATACCTTCCTCCATTAAACTGAAGCTAATAACTCTTTCGAGTGGGTCGTTAATAAGGATAGAGCTCACCAATTCTCTTGATTCTTCTTCATCGTAGATGTTGAAGATATCATCAGTTAGTTGCTCCCCTTTCATGGCCGCAAGTAGTGCGAATTCCACCTCATCGCCACCAACGTTGAATTTCAACTTGGCGTTCTTGCAATCCACATTGCAACCCGAAGTTGCTAGAAATGGCCTCCCGAGAATAATAGGGACAGGATAATTTGCGGGAATGTCAAGTACGACAAAATCTATAGGTAGATAGAAGTTACCTAACTTGACCGGAACGTCTTCCAAGATGCCCACGGGATGGGTAATGGAGCGATCCACCATATAAAGTCGAATCTTGACCGGCTTGGGCTCTCCAAGACCGATCTTCGTGCATAGCTCCAGCGGGATGATGCTCACGCTGGCTCCTTGATCACAAAGGGCTTCACAAGTGACATCCCCAACTTGAATGGGAATGCAAAATGAGCCGGGATCTCTCAACTTAGGTGGCATCTTTTCCTTCATGATTTTGATTAGCTCCGAAGATTTAGATGTCATCCTAACTTCACCAACATCCTCCAGCTTCCTCTTCCTTGATAAGATTTCTTTTAAGAACTTCTCATAGGCGGGCATACCTAAAATAGCATCAAGGAAAGGAATATTAATATGTAGCTTATTCATCAAGTCAAGAAACTTACCGAAGTGCTTGTCTAGATGTGCTCTGGCTCTGGACTGAGGGAATGGAAGTGGTGGTTTGTATGCAGGAGGTGGAACATATGTTTCTGTCGTTCCTCCTGCTTTCTGTTGCTCCGCCTCGGTTGGCATCTCGGTCGAGGTGTTCTTCGACTGGATCTGGACCGAGGTGGTCTGTGTCGAGCGAGGTATTGGATCTGCAGTTTTGAGTCCACTCCTCGTCGTTATGGCCATGCACTGGCCCTTAGGGTTAGTTTCCGTCTTTGCTGGAAGCTTCCCTGGATCTCTTGGCGCTTCATTCGCCCTATTAGCAAGTTGTTGTTCGAGGGATTTTTGGGCCCTTGAAAATGAAGTCATAGAATTCTCCATAGCGCTAAGCTTGATCAAGATTGCCTCCAGAACTGCGTCTTTCTTTTCCGGCTGAGACGAACTTGATCCTTGCCCTTGGCTTTTCAATGGAGTAGAAGAAGAAGAAGGGGAAGAGAGGAAAGGATTAGAGGAATCATTAGAGTTGGAGTTTGAATGATTGTTACCGTAGTTTTGGTTATTCGCCCTCCAGTTGTTGCTATTGGATCCTCTATTGTTGTTGTTGTAGTTGTTGTTTCGGGGACCGTTGTTGTTGTTACGGTACCCGTTATTGTTGTTGTTCCTTTGCCCTTGCTCTTCCTTCTTAGTTTGAGCCATCAAGAGCTCCTTCAATTGCTTCACGTCATTCTTCAACGACGTGAGTTGATTATTGTTGGATTGAGTCTCTTGAAAGTTGACTCTTTTAACTCCACCTTCAGCTCCTTGGTGGGTATATTTCTCCATGTGCAAGGCTTGCTTCTCAATGAAGTCCCAAGCCTCATCAATCGCCATGTCCATGAAGGTACCGGCGGAGAATAGTTGGAGATTGAACTGGGTGCTTCCGTCCAGCCCTTTGAAGTAGATCTCCAACAACTCGATCTTTGGAATCCCATGATGTGGGCAATCCAAAAGGATATCCTTGAACCGCTCCCAAGATTTGGACAAGCTCTCCTTGTCCTTCATGATGAAAGCATTGATCTTCCCTCTCATTTCAGCGGTTTTTGAGGGGGGAAAGAATTTGGTTAAGAATTCCGTAGTCATCTCCTCCCATGTGCTAATTTTTCCTGGAGGAAGAGATTGATACCAAGTAAGAGCTCTATCTTTTAAAGAAAAGTAAAAAGGTCTTAGCTTGTAGTTGTTATTTTCAATTCTGGAAGGTCGCAAGGTTTCCATCAAGATCTCGTAGTTTTGAAGATGTTGATGCGGCGACTCCTTCTCTAGCCCTCCGAATTGGCATTGGCGAATCATGGATAGAACTTGTGGTCGAAGTTCGTAGTCATGATTCGCTGGATCTCCTAGATTCACCCCTGGACGCCTCAGCTGTTGATTAGGGTCCATCCTTTGACCTAGGGTTTGTGGGATCCCTGCAAGAAGAACATCTCGGACTGGCATCCGAGGTGGAAGTACCTCGGTCGGGGCGTCGGGTACTGGAATCTGCCTCGGTCGAGGGTCAACTATTGGATTCTGCATCGGTCGAGGATCAACAGGAGGATCTTCCCTCGGTCGAAGTAGAATCTGGTCTCGTATGACTGCAATCTCAGCTTCGATTGCTGCAGTCTTGGTGCGATTCTCCTCTTTCTCTTGCCTGAGTTCTTCCTTACTGAGACGTAGCAGCTCTTGCGTCTCTTTTAATTGGGCCGCAAGATCGCGATCGTCTTGTTGGGCCATCTTCGCTTCTCTTAAGCGTCGCTTGTATGTCTTTTCTGGTTCGGGATCGTAGGGAACAATTTCATTCCCAGCGCGGGTTCTTCGCATATACCTAAGAAAGAACCTGCAAAAGTCGTCACTCAAGTAGAGTGGTTAGATGAAACGGGGCAAGCGCCCCAAGAGCAAACCGTACCGGCTCGGTCTAGACCAAGTCCCCGGCAACGGCGCCAAAAACTTGTTCGCTCCAAACGGTGTGTGCAAGCTTTAAATTTATAACCCTAGACTTAAGCTTAAAACAAGGATGCGAACCCGCAGTGTACGGGTCAATCGTAGTAAAAGCAAGAAAATTCCACGGGTCGATCACAGGGACTCGGTGAAACAAAGTCAATACGGTATGCTATGTCAATTCTAACCACAAGAGCGATTAACACAATCATAGATGAATAAGAAGTCAATAAAGCTAACATGCAATTCTAGGGATTAAAGCATCTAGTTGTGGTTCCAACTCAAGATCTATAGATAAGCGGACAAAGCTGAGATTTTTGCGTGGGGAAGGTGTTTCTAAAGTGGAGTAGATCACCGGGTAAGTCTCACTACACACTAATCCTAAACCGTAACTCCTATTACCGGGTAAGTCTCAAGGAATCAAGATAAAGAACTATAACCTCAAACTAACATACCATCTAAGGGAATAGAATCAACCTTTACCGGGTAAGTCTCAGGCTAACTCACAAAGATGGGATGGAAGCACACTCAAACCCCAATAAAGGATAAACCTTTATTACCTACACTTATGATCGTTGGTACACAAACTAAGGAATTACCGGGTAAGTATCATCCTAAGCTTGCATTGAACCTGGAAGGTGTAATAAGAATAGGATTTAGCAAACTTTAACACTTAACTTTCTGTTTTAGGTCGGATAAGTCACCTTGGTCAGAAGAATTCCACCCCGGCCGAGATGTTCATCAACCGAACGAGATGCTTAGGGTTAAGGTTAAAGACTCAAACTTTCAGGATCCTACTGGAATCTAAGATTATTCTATCATTGTTTTTCCCACAACCTTCAGCCAATCACCCTAGAATCACACAAGGAAATTAGCCACTCATCATCATAATGAAAGTATTAAATATATGGGAAGAAGGTGAATATTTGAACAAAGAAGAATTTAATGAAAAGACTTCAATAACTGAATCAAATATCACAACAAAGCGTTCCTTGGATAATAATCCAAAAAGACAAGACAACAATTGAGGGAATTGAAGACAATCTTACAAAACCCTTCAATAAAGCTATAAAAGCTATGGACTTCAATCTTCCTTCAACCTTCAAAAAGGTTCTTCGAAAAATCCCAAATTGGAGTATGCCGCTGCTGCTGCGTAAACCCTGATCGACGGTATAGCGTGATGTTGGAATTGTGGAAATCCAACCCTTTTTATAAGAAAATAAACCTCCAAAGATAATAAATCTTAGAAAGATATTTTCCCATAAATATAGGTAAAATATATGATTCTGCATATCTCCTTCCTTCCAGGAGCCAAGCCCAAAAATATAAGATCACTTTCCAATTTTAAAAGATCTCCTCCAAGAATAAAATATTCTCACCGCGTCCTAGGTGTTCGCCTCGGTCGAGTCGGCGTCTCTGGATCACCTCGGTCGAGGTGAATCTGTGGTCAACCGAGGTGACTTACAACTGAATGTGAAATCTCTCGAATCTGCTCCAAAGTAAATCTTTAATCCATGGCTATGCTCCCTGGATGTAGCTCTAAATGACTCATGACTCCTTTTGCTCCTTTTTGATGCAAAACGTACCATATTACCTGCAATTACAACGAAACTAGGTGTAGACCTCGATTCTCGCAAAGGTAGATGAAATGGTAGTAAAATCACATAATGTACATACAAACATGCAGATTATGAAAGATAAAACGTCCAAACAAACTCCAAAATATAGATTATAATTCATGCTATCAGTTGTAAATCTTGTGTGTTCTAGGAGGTCACACCACTTCCATGTTGGTGAAATCGGGCTTCCCCTTTCTAGAAACCTGTAAGCTTCCATTTTACGGCTCTTTAATTCTTCGTATCTGGATGGACAATGTATCTTATCTTGACTCCTACGCTTATGATTGTCTCGGTTTCCCATCTTGATTGTGGTGGCTAGTAGCTTATCGAGAGTGATCATATTCCGCTCTGCTTCTAGCCTCAAACTTTCACCTTTTGGTCCGTCATTAAGCTTAGATTCAATGCCTCTTGTCTGGATCGCTACTATATTTTACCTTGACCTTCATGCCAATGTGTGTTTCTGAAGGCATCCCCTTTGTTTGCGACATTGCTTTACATCATCTTGAAAGATCCTATGGGTTGTCTCTTCCAGTTTGTATACTTGTCGGTCATCCAACGCATTGCCGGAACTACTCTCATGTATATTCTTCATTTTATCCTATTGAGTTGACTCGGGATTCCCTTCTTGTCATCGTAGTTGGTGTTGTCTTTTAGGCTTCACTTTTCCGTCTCGACGTTCCTCAACAAGCTTGAAGGAGTTGTCCGCCGTTCGTCTACCGTAATGCACATAAGATGTGCATACTAATCCTCACATTGTCACCCTTCAAAATCTACTTAGATGTGTCAATGGGTGAGAAACTCATTATGTTATCTCCGTTAGGGACATAAAATAACTATAATTTCTACTAATCTTTGGCATATACTTATCTATATCACATATCTTTATAATCAAGCTAATAGGTCAATATAAAATTTCTAAAAGTACTAAGCTGCTGAGATCCATTGAGGTAGTGGTGGTCATCCGTACTTTCTATTCCCAACCAGACTATGCTTGCATTTTGAAAACCAAAAGTCCTTTTTTAAAACTCAGATCCCTTTTCGGGTTCTGCTTAAGAACATTTTCGGTCTTTCAGAAGATTTCAAGTGCCATTGTTACCAACCAAGAACTCCGACACCATGTTGTAACACCCTAAATTCTCAGAACTCAGGAAGTTACTGGTTAGGACCTCACAATGGGTCCCGACCTCAGTTTGACAACAAGTTTACTAGGATCTTGCAACAAGACAAATAAAGAAACCGAAATTCATAAAACAGTATTTTAAAGAGATGAATGCAACACAACGTCTAACAGCCAACAATACTTAGTAAACATAAAAGTCTATCTATCTTCATACGATAAAAGAAACAATAAAGCAAACACCCAACCCCACTCTAAGGAGTACGGAGACCCGGCTGACCACTACTTCCGGATCACTCATCTGCTGCTCTAACCTGTGGTAAATCTAAACAGTACAACAAAATAACCGTTAGCTAGCTATCTAAAAGTTAGATGAATGAGAATAGCACACACACACCATAGCAAAAGTAAACACACATAATGCTTTCTAACAATCCATTTATTATTTTTACTTAGGTCATTCACTCTTACTAATGATACTTATTTTGTGACACGAAGGATTCCCAAACCTCGCCCCTGTTCCCGTTTACCAACAAGGAATGGTGCTAATGCATCTGACCGTCTACCTGTCTGGGTTGGTAGCAGGGAACCTCCTAACTCTGGCAAGAGCTAGACAGTGATGTCACGACCCGTTATACATACACTTGGCCCATACATAATAATAAAGGTCGTCCTAGATATGTTATAATTATTAAGCAATCAACACACTCCACTACCATTATTCAGCTAACATCTACAAACCGGGTAAGTAAGTCGCAAGGACTTAGCTGAATCAAATCACAATCTATCAATCTCAACTCGGTCCGTACTCGTGGTAACTCAAACGCCTGTCAAACAAGACATGTGGATCAAAATCACATCCCATACTCTTAGAAGTTATAAACTTCTAAGAGGTACAATCTCATGAGGAGAAATTACGAAAAAACAACTCTCTTAAGGTAAAAGACTATTTTACCCCTTATCCCGGAAACTCTCAAAAGTCTATCATTAAATCCTCATATTTTCTTTTAGAACTTATTTCCATAATCTGGTTCTCAAGGATAGTTTACTAGAGATTATAAAGTTAACAAGGTTTTAGAATTTCAAAGGGGTTGCTAAGGTCCGACCTTTACACTTAGCTACTAGGTCTAAGATCAAATCCTAAACATACTCGTCAAAGAGAACAACGTCATTCCCTTCCCAAGTTTAGATAAAATCTCACAATTGTTCTAGGTAAGAGATCAAGAACCCAAACGAGCTTAGCTTAAGTTAACATAATGAATCCTTAGAATATTCTTGTAAGTGGAACTCGTTAACAACGATAGCCTTTGACCACTCCTCGGAACCACCACAACCTTCATATCCAGTGCACACTACCCGGTCGCACTACTCTAGCCCTCCCCGGTTACGATTCTACCACCCGTCTCCGTGGCTCCTATCCTCACCACTCTACTCTTATACATATATATATATATATATATATATATATATATATATATATATATATATATATACTTGTATATATACAATACCCTTATACCTATATATATACCTATATATACTCCATTCTTATACATCTATATATACACATCTACGTACCTATATATATACTTATATATACTCCATTCTTATACATCTATATATACACATCTATGTACACTACATTGGTGCATATATACACTTATTTTTCTTCCCCTCTTATACAGCTAAATACACATATACTTATATATACCCTACCGTTATACATATATATCTACACTGCACGGAAGAAGAAGGCTCACCCGTACAGCACGATTGTTCCACCTAGGCAGGTGAGAGCTGTAGCCTTAGTCGATCGAAACAGCTCCGAATAGGGCTCTATCAGGCCTGTATAGCATCAGTCGACAGGAAGATCAACAATCCCGTTCAACAACATGTTAGAATCGTGCAGAAGGTTAGGGCGAAATAGGGAAGGAGGCAGTCGGGTCGGAGCTTACCGGAGGCGTGTATGCAGAAGGTCGGATGTGGCTGGGGTCGCCTTTAGAGTCGAATCGGTTCGTCTCCTGCGGTGCTGTGAGGACTGAAGATAAGGGCGCACCGAACGTGAAGGAGAAAGAGGCAAAGGAAACGACGGAACCGGCTTACCTCTTCTGTATGCAACGGCTGGAGCTGCAGAAATCCCCTCTGTGCAGACTCGTGGAAGACGCCGGTTGGAGGGGTCGATTGGGGAGTGATGCGCCGCTGGCTGTCCGTGAAGATGAAGCAGATCCGAGCGTCTCCGATTCGGTTCCGGCGCCGAACGCTTGCTGCTGCTATGGAGGTCACTTGCGAAGGAGGCGTGCAGCGGTAAGGATATCTCTTGTGAAGAGAGCGTAAGTTGCTGAGTAGATTAGGGTTAAGATTAGGTTAAGATAAAATTAGTGGAGGATTAAGAGAGGTTAAGAGTGGGCTGGCTGAAGACTATTGGGCCAGAAATTTGGGCCAAAATAAGAAAAGGAAAGGGCTGAAAGGATTATCATTTTAAGTACGGAATTATTTACGGGTTACATAAATTATCATTTTATGTGAATGAAGGTCACACAAAATGATAGAATTTAATTTCGTTTCTTTTATTTAAAAGAATTAAGGTTGGCGGATCGGAATCCGGTTTGATTCGGTATTAAACGAAGTTTAAATTTTTTGGGTATTACATCGATACTCCTTTTGTACTACACTTTTGCCATTCTTGTCATGATCTAGTGAAAGTGTTGAACTCATAGAAGTCTTTGCAACCTTAAATTGATCCATTTTGTACTTCTTAAGCAAGGTTTTAGTATACTTGCTTTGATTTAGAAAATTTCTTTCTTTGCTTGTGTAACTTGAAGTCCAAGAAAGAAATTTAACTCTCCCATTAAGCTCATTTCAAATTCCCTGCACATAATATCTGAAAATTCCTTGCAAAGGAAATCATTAGTAGCACCGAATAATAAATCATCAACATAGATGTACTACTAGAATGTCGTTGCCTCTGGTTTTGATAAATAAAGTTTTATCAACCAAACCTCTTTTGAATTTGTTTTCAAGAAGATATTTTGACAATCTCTCATACCAAGCTCGAGGAGCTTGCTTAAGACCATAAAGAGCTTTGTCTAGTTTAAAAACATGATCTGGATATTCATCATTTTCAAAACCAGGAGGTTGAGCAACGTAGACTTCTTCTTCTAAGAAGCCGTTTAGAAAAGAACATTTTACATCCATTTGAAAAAGTTTAATGCTCATAAAAGATGCAAATACAAGTAGCATACGTATGGCTTCTAACCTGGCAACTGGAGCAAAAGTTTCCTCATAATCAATACCTTCTTCTTGGTTATAGCCTTGTGCTACAAGTCGTGCTTTATTTCGTATGACTTTGCCACCTTCATCTAATTTGTTTCGAAAAACCCATTTCGTACCAATAACTGATTGATGTTTTTGGTCTTAAAGTAAGAGTCCATACCTTGTTTCTCTCAAATTCGTTCAATTCATTTTGCATGGCAATGATCCAATCAGGTTCTTGAAGAGCTTGAATGTAACTCTTTGGCTTGACAAAAGATACAAAAGCAGAGAAGGCACATAGATTGTTCACTTTAGATCTAGTTTGAACTCCAGCATTTGGATATGAGATTTCATTCTCTTGTGGATGATATGAGGAATGTTGAATTTTTCTTCTTTTGACAGATGGAGCAGATTCAGAAGGTTGAGCAGATTCAAGGGATTCTAGGATGCGGTCCTAGAATTGAGAGCCAAATGTTCTTGCATAGATCATTTGTATAGAAGTCTAAGACTTCTATTGTGAGTGGGTTGTTGTTGATATAGTTATCTTCTTGTGAGCAGGTTATGGGCTTCCTCCCCTAAGGAAGCGAGAGTGTTGTGAGTTGAGTGTGGTGACGAGGTAATTCTCCGAACTTACTTAGCTCGTATTCCTTGTATTAGCATTGATGTGTGTTTGGCGGTGTGTGTTTATTGTTTATTGTTTATAACGAATAAACCGGAACTAGGATTACCGACCTTTATATTATTTTGGCCCAAGTGTATGATAACGGGCGGTGACAACTTGCCTGGCTCCCGCGAGAGCTAGGAGGTTCTCGGCGACTATCCCGTGCAGGTAGACGGTCGGATGCATCGGTACCATGTCATGCCGGTAAGTAGGGACCGAGGCGAGTTTCAGTGACTCTCGTGTCACAACCTAAATTGAATTAGAACGGTATACGACTTAATAATAATAAAGATAATAAACCGGATTGGTGTGCTTTTAAGTATGTTGTGTGCTTGCGGTGCTCTACTTGTGTATGTGCCTTTCCCGTTAATCCTAATACTTCGAATATGAGCTAACGGTTTTATACCGATTGTTGTAGATTGCCTTGCAGGTTAGGAATGCGGCCGAGAGATCCGGAAGAGTAGGCAGCCGGGGTCCGTACATTTAGGAAGGGTTTTTGGATGGAGTTGAGTTGGGTTTTGTCCTTCGAATGTTGTGTTTTGTGTGCTGTGTATTTGGTGTTCGGTTTTTGTGTTGTATCTCGGCTGAAGTCTTTTGTTGTTTTCCTTCGGGTTTCTTATCATTTGTATTAAAAGGAATTTCGGTTTCGCCTTTATTTGTGCCATGTTGGAAAGGTCCGGTGAAATTGTTGTCAAGCTAAGGGTCGGACCCATTGTGAGGTCCCAACCCGTAGCATCTCGAGTCCCGCGGATTCGGGGTGTTACAAAAATGGTATTAGAGCCCTAGGTTGACAACAATGGCACTCACAATCTTTTAAAGGCCGAATAAGGAATAAACAGAACCCCACGGGTTTTGAGTTTTTGTTTTCAAAATCACATGCATGAGTCAGGGTAGAATGTACGGACCACCATTCCTTCCGCGGATCTCGGCAGCTTAGTTTAGTTGATTTTTTATATGTATATATATGTATATATAGATATGGATATGAGGTTTGTAGTTATGCATGATCGAATTGATGTGTATCGTCGTGTATTATAGTTGCATGATGGACATGATTTATGTGTATAGTTGTATATGTGGATGATTATATTTTTTGGACCTTGTATTGTTGTAATGGAGTGCCGGATGCGTGATATTAGTAGTATTATGGACTTAGGACTTATATAGTTGTGTATACGTATTCTTATTATATATAGTAGCATATGAAGTTATGGGACCTTTTAACTAAGATGATAGTATGATACCATTACCTTGAAGACGACGATGTGGCTTGGGATAGCGTTTATACGAAGATGAGTATGCTCAAGTACCAAGTTGAGCATCACGTTCTGGCGAACACCCTAGCGATTCATCGGACTCCTTTGGGGGACGTCAAAGAAACTATTTGAAGGACGAACAAATAGTAGGGAACTTTGAGTCAACTTAAGCAAAACCGATATTGAAGCTATACAAGAGAGGAAATGACATGAAGTTATGGGAGTGGTTCCGAGGAAGCAATGATGGACATCAATGAAGTGAATTCGAGACAATGAACTTAAGAAGATGCGTAGGCAACTAAAGATGCGAATCGAGGAAGAGATGGGTGCATTCTAACAAGGTTAAAGGCGGTGTTTCATTACGAGAAGTGAATCTTTCCTTAGACGCTCCTAGGCATGGGAGTCGAGATGAGAGGCGTGGATGAACCAATCACAAGAGATTTAAGATACCGTAAGTTAAGCTTACGAAGTACCAATAAGTGAAGTGGCAACATTACTAGAGTTATGAGAAGAAGGGCATGGTGGGGATTCACGTGGAGTAGACCGGCTTCCGTTATGATGATAAGGCTAAGAAACGCCATGAAGGAGTAAGTGTGTATAAATGATGATCCCAAGAAGATGAAAGATGAAACGAGGAGCTTTGACCGAGAGACTTAAGATACCAACCAAGAGGAACGCGAGTTGATGCTAGCTAGGCCTATACTACTTGAGAAGGTGCACTTGAAAGACATCAAGGAAGAATGGTTAAGTCTATGAAAGATAGTTATATGAAACAACAAGGCAAAGAAGATATGGTTACCTTATAAAGAAGAGGAAGCATGGAATGAAGAAGGAACTAACGGAGTTTAAGGTAGAGTACCTCGAGGAGGGTAGCTTTCATGAGAATGGTAACATGGAGGTATAGAAGAATGGTAAGTCATTGATATTGGAGAAGGTCAGTTATAAGTTAATTGGTGACATCCAAGAACGCGCATGTGCGGGTGGTCTATGAATGAGTGTGGAAAGGAAGAGTAACCAGGTTGTGGGATCATAAAGGAACGGTAACAAGAACTTGGAATATTCCCGGTGGTTAAATGTGTAACACCCCGAATCCACGGGATTCGGAATGCTACATTGGGCTAGGATCTCACAATGGATCCTGACCCTAGCCTGACAACAAGTTCACTGGATCTTACAACAAGGCACAAGTAGAGTAAAAACAAATACATAAAAGCTGTATGATACAACAAAAGAGTTTACAAACTCTAAGCCGAGTACAAAACCATAACAACAACATCAACTGATACAGAAGATCCCCAACCCACGCATCCTAATGTACAGCAGTCCTCAGCTGGTCACACCATCTGGCTCACTCTGCAGTCTTCCTAACCTGCATATCATCTACAACACGGTTTACACCGTTACCTACAACAATAGATAAGCATGATAGTAATAGCACAAACACACCACAACAACTCATACATGCCATGTCACACACATTCATTTATTATCTTTAATTATGTTATTCCATTAGTAATTCAACTTCTTTTTTAACACGAGGAGCCTCAAGAACCCCGTCCCATCCAACGTAACACAAGAGTTTTGCATGGGGGTGACCGTCACTCGTCCCCTCCTGTGAGATCATCTTCAGGGCACCTCCTCCTAACCCAGCAGGCGGAGACCGTTGGTTACCGCCCGTTATAATACACTTGGGCCATATAAATATAATGAATGGTCGTTCTAGTCCGGTTTAAGTTATAAATGCACAACCATTACAATCATACAATCCATAACTGCACGCTAAGTAAGTCCTATGGACTTACTGTTAGCATGAAATATTGTGATAATCTAGGCACTTTTTCTAGTTGTTTTACATCCATTATAGTGTTCATTGATAAGTCATTGAAGCATTTGTTAGCTAGTTTGTCTATATTTTCGATATGGAGGTCTACATTAGCTTTGTGTTGATTATAGGTGAATAAGAGCTAAAACCGGGTCATTTGAGAGAGATAGGAGAAGATTTGAGCACATCCAAGGATTAGGAACACATCAAAGAAGCCAAAGGCGATGCTAGGATGAGGAATGGCACGACACAAAGGAAACCACAAGCAATTTACACTTCCACGCCCTAAAATACGGTCGTAGAGAAGTCCACGCTCTAAACCACGGCCGTGGATCTTGGCATCATGAACGTGGAGCATTCCAAAGAGTTACACGGTATAAAGTACGGTCGTGAAAATCATATGAAACCATAATCCAATTCCACGCTCTAAACCACGGTCGTGGAACCCCTTGAGACCGTGATTTAGGCGATCTTTTGACGAATTAATTATTGCCACATCATTTACGCAATAGGCCGGACGGTTATTTTATCCTTTCTTATAAAAGGGTCAGAGAAGAGAGTTTCGGACATCCACGCTTATCGCTTAGCCTTGCTTAGGGTTGCTTGAGAGAGTTCGAGGAGACTTAGCAGAAGCGCCGGCAATTTGGATTTCGGAAGATCTTGTATGGCGGAAGTTGCGCCCTTTTTATTAGGTTTTGATATCGAAGACGGATTGACATCCCGTTCTTCGTGTTTGCCTAGGATCATTGTGAGGTTTTGTGTTCTATTCCGAATCCATTGAATATTCCGATTTGTGTTTCGGATTTGAGATTGATTTTGAGTTATATTTGAGTTTTCGAAGGTTTTCATCTTTCATTCTTCTTAAATTGATTTGTGATATCATGACAATGGTTATTGGCTAAAACCCTTTAGCAATTCTAAGGTGAAGGGTTAATAATTGTGGCTTAGATGATGATAGATCGATCATAAATTGATTGGACTCTGAGAGTTAGAGAGATCTCGCCGATGAACCAAGATCACGGTCTGTTCTTGAACTTCCACGGCCGTGGAACTCAAGAACTACCCGTGATTTACCCTAGTTTATGAACTTTGCTTTTACTTTGATCCAAGGTTAAAGATTAGCTTTAATCTAGTCTAGGTTTACCCTTTTCTAGGTAGTAGTGAAGCCTCAACAACCTCTACTTCGATTTCGAGTGTCACAACCTTAATCGGTTTAGTTAGTCTTGATCCTTGGGTTACAAGTTTGGGTATTTGAGATTAATTATTGTTCATAGATCCTTTCTATATTGAAGCCTCAACAACCTTTATACAGAGTGTCTTTAGATAAGTCATATAAAGCTTTGGAACTTCACCGTACATTGCTTTACCTTAGCATACCTTTGCAACTCTTAACTCTGTCCTTAGTTCTTTAGTATATCTTGAATCGATTGCCACAATTAGATACCTGGATCTTTAGGGTTACTGTTTTCCCAATATTTGCAAAGCTTATCACATTTACTTGCTTGACGATTTGCGAACTGAATTTGTTCCCCCCAAATCCCTGAGTTCGACACTCTGGAATTCTTGCTTTACTACGCCGATCCGTACACTGCGGGTTCGCTTGCTTGATTCTAGTTTTATAAATTTAAAGCTTATTTGTACGCACGCTAAGTGGCGAACAAGTTTTTGGCGCCGTTGCCGGGGATTTGGTTTAGGCCGAATTCGGTTATCGGTTGTCAAGCTTGGGAGCTTTGCTCTTGTTATTTGATATCTCCTTTGAGTGATATTTGCAGGTTACCTTAGGTATATGCGTAGGTCTAGAAAAAACAAAGACCTCTTACCTCTTGATCAAGAACTTGAGAAGACTTTGAGGAAGAAGCTCAAAGAAAGAAAGATGGCTGAAAACAAGGAGAGGGATCTTCAAGCAGAGTTGGAGGAATCCGAAGCTCAACTTAGATGGAGCGAGAAGACTCGCAAGGAAGAATCGGACCGTCATCAATTGCAAATTGATGAGCTCAAGGACATGATGTTTCAAATGAGGCTGGAGATGAGCGATTCCAAGAAGAAGAAGAGGAGGAAACCGGCAAGATCGGATAGAACCAACTCATCCGATGATGATAGTGATTTTTCCATGCCACCGCTAGAGGACATTAATCCGACGATCAATATGAATCAGTATAATCCAAGACCGGCTGCCAATTATCGTGTCCCGGCTGGGGGTGCGAGAGCCGCTCGTCTAGATGAAGAGCCAAGAACTCTTGGCCAAAGGATGGATCCAATTCAACAACCACGCCGTCTAGGTGTGAACTTTGATGCTGATGATATGCAAGGGTTTAGCTTCAACCCACAAGTTATTACCATCGTTCGCCAAAATCAGTTTGGAGGAACGAGTATTGAATCTCCACATCAACATTTACAGAATTTTGAGATCTTGATGGAGACAATGAAGCCAAAGAATGCAACCACCAACAATTACAAGATCAAGCCATTCTTTTTCTCTTTGAAAGGGAAAGCTTTATCTTGGTATCAAGCTCTTCCAAATGGAAGACTCAACACATGGGAGGATCTTTCTTCGGAGTTCCTCACCAAATTCTTTCCACCATCCAAGACGGCGGAGTTGAGAGGTAAGATTAATGCATTTTCTATGAGATCTAATGAAAGTTTGTTCCAGTCTTGGGAAAGATTTCAGGATTTACTATTGGATTGCCCACATCATGGCATTTCTAAATTGGAGCTATTGGAGATATACTATAAGGGGCTGGATGTGGAAACACAATTCAAGCTCCAATCCCTTTCATATGGCACATTCATGGACATGAGGGAAGATGACACTTGGGACTTCATTGAGAAGTAAGCCCAAGTCATTGAGAAATATTCTCACCGGAAGGTAGAAGCAAATCGAGTGGAGCAAGGAGCAAAGCTAACACAAGCTGCTCAAACTCAAATCTTTTCTCTCAACACCGAGATTAAAGAATTGAAGGAAGTCATCAAAGCTAGCTTTCCAAAGCATAAGGAGCAAGACGTTGGTTATTTAGGAAACAACAATAACCACAATGGGAACGAGAACACAAATCGCAACAACCGGAACAACAACCAGAACAATTGGAACAACAACAACAACTGGAATAACAATTGGAACAACAATAGGGGTTCAAACAACAACAATTGGCGTTCCAACCAACAACAAAACTCCGGTAATTCTTATCCCAATTCAGGAAATTCACTAACTCCACCATCTTCTTCTTCCATTCCTTTGAAAAGTCAGGGACAAACATCTAATAGTGGAAGCAATTCGGGGAAAGAGAAGCCCGATCCCATGTTGGAAACAACTTTGGGAAAGCTTCAAGGATTGGAGAGTCACATTACTAAGGTTGATAAAGCCCAAAAGGTTTTAGAAAACCAAATGTTTAGCAATGCTGAGGAAGTTCCTAGGAATCAAGGAAAACTTCCAGGAAAGACGGAGGATAACCCAAAAGGAAGGGTGATGGCTATCACAACTAGGAGCGGAGCAACAACCACCGACCCGCAGCCTAAGTTTGTGGAAGTTCCCGTCGAAAAAGAGAGGGAAAATGGGAAGGAGAAGGAAGACATCTACATTCCTCCTCCAGCTTAAAAACCTCCCCTACCATTCCCACAATCTAGAGCAAGAGCGCGTCTAGACAAGCAATTCGGTAAGTTTATTGAACTCATGAGCAAACTGCATATTAATATACCTTTCATTGATGCAATTGTAGGTATGCCAGCTTATGGAAAGTTCTTAAAGGAGATCCTCTCTAACAAGAGGAAATTAGAAGATTTTGGAGAAGTCAAGATGAGTTCGGATTCGTCGGATCTTATTAAGACGATGAAGGAAAAGATGCCCCCAAAGCTGAAGGATCCGGGGTCATTTTGTGTTCCCATAGGAGTGGGATATGTCACATATGATGCATTATGTGATTTAGGAGCAAGCGTTAGCATCATTCCGCTTGCCTTATGAAGGAAGATCGGTTTAGGCGAACCTAAACCGGTGAAGATGACGTTATACATGGCAGATCGATCCATAACTCATCCCGTCGGCATAGTTGAAGACGTCCCGGTCAAGCTTGGTAAGTTCTATGTTCCAACAGATTTTGTTGTGCTTGACATTCCTGCAGATAGTCCGGTCCCGATCATACTCGAAAGACCATTTCTTGCAACATCCGGTTGTATGGTTGATTGCAAGAATGCTAGACTCGCCTTCGACATAGGAGAGATAAAGGTAGAGTTCGTTCTTTCCACTTTGATGAAAGAACCAGCTTTTGAAGAGGACATATTCAACATCCATGACGAAGAGCTATCTAGAGAGGAAGTAAGTTCGATTCTCTTCAAAGATCCCTTGCAAAAGGTGATCGCTATGAGCATTATGGACATAGGGGAAGAAGAGGAATGCAATGAGGAAATTGAAGCTTTAGAGAAGCAAAAGAAAGTGTATGAAGAAGAGTTTGAAAAACTCTACGATGGGTCAGAGAACGTGAGGAATCACGGTCAGTCATGCTATTCCACGGCCGTGGTTTCCACCAACATGACCATAATTAGCTATTCAGAGGACTCCAGTAAGTTACACGGCCAAAACCACGGCCGTGGAACAAGCAGAGGTACCGTAATTGACTTCTACGCCCAAAACCACGGCCGTGGAGGAAAAGAGGGGAGCCGAAATTTTGGGAAAATCTGAGGACAATTACGTTCTTTCTACCACTTCTCTTGATTCTTCTCCAACAACTTCTACAACCTTAGAGACTTCTAAGGAAGCATTGGACACTCCTCAAGAGTCATTAGAGAGTCCTATAGTGATGGAATTGAAGCCACTTCCCGCACATCTAAGGTACGCATTTCTAGGACCTAATTCTACCTTTCCGGTAATTGTTAGTTCCGATCTAAGTATAGATGAACATAGTAAGCTTATGGTTGTTCTTAAGAAACATAGGAAAGCCTTAGGTTACACTATAGAGGATCTAGTAGGAATCAAGCCTTCACTATGCATGCATAAGATCCTAATTGAAGAAGATTTTAGAACTTCGCGACAACCTCAAAGGCGGTTAAATCCGACCATGAAGAAAGTTGTCAAGAAGGAAATTCTTATACTACTTGATGCAGGTATCATCTACCCTATCTCCGATAGCAAGTGGGTGAGCCCCGTACAGGTGGTTCCAAAGAAAGGAGGAATGACGGTCATTACCAACAAGAACAATGAGCTCATGCCTACACGAACCGTGACGGGATGGAAGATGTGCATAGACTACCGCAAGCTAAACAACGCAACGAGGAAGGATCACTTCCCACTACCATTCATCGACCAAATGCTTGAGAGGTTAGCACAACACTCACATTTTTGTTATCTTGACGGTTATAGTGGTTTCTTTCAGATCCCGATACATCCGGACGATCAAGAGAAGACCACATTCACGTGCCCGTGGGGTATGTTTGCTTATAGGAGAATGCCGTATGGGCTTTGCAACGCCCCAGCCACCTTTCAAAGGTGCATGATGGCTATCTTCTCGTAATACATAGAGGAAATCATGGAGGTTTTCATGGATGACTTTTCTGTTTATGGTTCCTCTTTCGATAATTGTCTTTCTAACCTTTCTCTTGTGCTATAAAGGTGTGAAGACACTAACCTGGTTCTTAATTGGGAAAAGTGTCAATTTATGGTGAAAGAAGGCATTGTATTAGGACACTTGATCTCTAGTAGAGGGATTGAAGTTGATAAGGCTAAGATAGAGAATGTAGAAAAGCTCCCTCCTCCATCTTCGGTGAAAGGGATAAGAAGCTTTCTAGGACATGCTGGATTTTATAGACGCTTTATAAAGGATTTTTCTAAGATATCAAAACCGCTTACTAATCTATTGATGAAGGATGTAGTTTTTGATTTCTCGCAGGAGTGTTTAGATGCGTTTCATAAGATTCGGGAAGCTCTAATCTCAGCCCCGATTATTCAACCTCCGGATTGGAATCTTCCATTCGAGGTTATGTGTGATGCAAGTGACGTAGCTATAGGAGCTGTGCTTGGGTAAAAGAAGGAAGGAAGAACCCATGCTATCTACTATGCTAGCAAGACGCTAGATGAAGCGCAACTTAACTACGCCACTACCGAAAAAGAATTTCAAGCAATTGTATATGCATTTAAAAAGTTTCGTTCTTATCTTGTAGGTGCAAAGGTGATTGTATACAAGGATCATGCTGTGATCCGGTATCTACTTGCAAAGAAGGATGCGAAACCAAGGCTAATTAGATGGATTCTTCTCCTACAAGAATTCGATCTAGAGATCCGTGACAAGAAAGGTTCGAAAAATTCTGTTGCGGATCATTTGAGTCGTCTACCACATCTACAGGACGACAATCTACCCATAGATGACTCATTTCCGGACGAGCATTTACATATCATAGAGGAGTGCATCGACAAGATTAGTAAAGGTAATGAACCATGGTTTGCTGATTTTGTTAACTATTTGGTTTGCCAAGAATTACCACCCGGATTATCCTATGCACAAAAAAAGAAGTTCTTTATGGATGTTCGGGAATACTTTTGGAATGAACCTCTCCTCTTTAAGAGAGGTCCTGACGGCATCATTCGACGATGTGTGCCGGAAGACGAGATGCAAAGCGTCATCCGTCATTGTCATTCACTACCTTGTGGAGGACACGCTAGCTCGAACAAGACTTGCACTAAGGTATTGCAATCTGGATTCTTTTGGCCTACTTTATTTAAAGATGTGCAAACCTTTGTTTTCTGTTGCGATGCTTGTCAAAGAACAGGGAACATCTCTAGGAGAAATGAGATGCCTCTTAACAACATTCAAGAGGTAGAGATCTTTGACGTTTGGGGAGTAGACTTCATGGGACCTTTCCCATCATCTTGTGGAAACCAATACATACTTCTAGCTATAGATTATGTTTCGAGATGGGTTGAAGCGATTGCCTCTCCTACTAATGATGTCATGGTTGTGGTCAAGTTCTTTAACAAGACCATTTTCCCACGATTTGGGACACCACGGACTATCATTAGTGATGGAGGCTCTCACTTCATTGCCCGACGATTCGAAGCTCTACTAGCTAAGTATGGGGTGACTCACAAGATCGCCACCCCTTACCATCCACAAACAAGCGGACAAGTGGAGATTTCGAACCGGGAGATTAAAGGAATCCTAGAGAAGACGGTTTCAAGGACAAGGAAGGATTGGTCTTTGAAGCTAGATGATGCATTGTGGGCATACCGGACTGCATATAAGACTCCCATAGGTACGACACCATACAACCTTGTGTATGGGAAGTCTTGTCACTTGCCGGTAGAGCTGGAACATAAGTCGTATTGGGCAATAAAGTGGTTGAACTTCAGCATAAAGGAAGCGGGCGAGAAGCGCCTCTTGGACCTTAATGAGCTAGCTTGAAGAACTTCGCTTAAACGCCTACGAAAACGCCAAGATCTATAAAGAAAGAGCGAAGCGTTGGCATGATAAGCATATCATTCCAAAAGACCTCAAAGAAGGAGATCAAGTTCTCCTCTTCAATTCAAGACTTCGTCTCTTTCCAGGTAAGCTTAAATCTCGTTGGACCGGACCTTATCTAATCAAACGTGTTTTTCCCCATGGTGCAGTTGAAGTATTGGGTGAAAAGGGCGGAAGCTTCAAGGTGAACGGTCAACGACTCAAGAAGTACTCACCGGAACTCCAAGCTGAGGAGTTCGCACCTACCGCACTCGAATAAGTGCAAGTACGGTCTAGCTACGGACCTTAAACAAGCGCTTCTCGGGAGGCAACCCAAGGTATTGCACTTATGATGCTTGTTTGTCATTCGTAGATTAGATTAGTTTAGACGTTTTTTGTTTTGTTTTGCCTTCGATATCTTCCGGTATCTTGTGTTTTTGGATGTAGGAGCAATGGAATAGGCAAGGGGGAAGAAAAAGTTGAAGAAAATTGACGAAACTTGGATTTGGCACATTACATAGAGTTCCACGACCATAACCACGGTCGTGGAAGCTACAGTGACCGTAATTTGCAAAAATCTGAGAAAAATCATCAAAACCACGGTTCCGTACAAAACCACGGCCGTGGAACACCCCAGTGACCGTAATTTTCCAAAAATTTTACGGCCACTATATAAACCACCTTCTTCACAAAAACCACACAAAATTCCCAATCCACAACCCTATTCCACGCCCAAATCGCCGAAACCATCTCTCCTCTCTCAAATCTTCGTTCGGTAATCGTTTCGAATGATTCTTGAGCCTAAAGTGAAGCAAATTCAACCATCTACAAGATCCAATCAACAAATCAAGCGAACAATCCCTGAAGAAGACGGAATTTGGATTTTAAGAATCCAAAAACCTAGGTTTTCTTCTCTTTCTCTACTTTGTTGATTTGGCTCAATTTTTGCAAGAATTTTTAGGAGAACTGATTGGAATTGGATTGGAATTAGTCTAGGACTTTTGCCTGATGAATTTGGTGTGAATTGATTGAGTTTTGAGAAATTCAGAGCCGAATCACGGTCTCTGGGCGAACCACGGCCGTGGAATCTGTAGAACAGGCCGTAATTTTCCCTCTAAAATGGATTTGATTAGAAGAATGTCTACTAGAAGCAAGAAGAGGAAAGGTGATGCTTCCTCCTCCTCCCAAGTACCTCCTAGTGAGCCACCATCACCCCCACCCCCTAGAATTCCAAAAATCCATGAGGATTACCTCGATGACTTAGAAAGGATCGAGAAGAGGGCGGTCATAGGACCACGCTACTTAGTTCTTGAGGAGTTAGAGCCGCTGAATATGGTGAATGACCTTACATGGCTTCTAGATAGAGCCGGCTTGATCATCTTCTCCGCTATTAGGGAAGACGCTTATGAGGAGATTACTAGAGCGTTTGTGATCTCTTGTGAGCATAGCCATATGGATAGGACAATTTCCGTTAGGCTGATGGAGGAGAACTACGAGTTCTTGATCTTAGAGTTCGGAGCATTCTTTGGGTTCCAAGAGACCTTCAATGGTCGTTTTCCTAGCGGTGTATACGCTAAGGATTTCTGGGAGGACATTTCTATGATCTATGCCAGCGAGGACCGCTGGCAGCCAGCTGACACCAAGGCTAAGCTTATCTATCACTTAGCCTTGAAGATAGCCCATAGAGTACTTTCTGAGTGTCTTTTCCCTAGGACCGAGACCCCTCAGAAGATTAAGACAGATGAGTTATTCCTTCTTTATGCTATGTTGCACGGTAGACATGCTGACTGTGCTACCCTCTTAGCCTCCACCATGAGTAAGCTCAAGAATAAAAGAGCCGGGAACATTGGATATGGTGATATGGTCACCCACATCGCTAAACAGTTGGGGATAGATTTTTCTACTTGCACTAGGATAGTGGCGAGACCGTTGGGTCTCCAAAGCCTCATGACTAGAGGTTTGATCTTTCCTAGACATAGAGGTCCACCTACTGCTGTCATGCCATGGGAGGATAGAGGAGGTAGAGGCATTCCATGGCTCCCTGAGTATTCCATTATGGTTGGACGCCATAATTGGAAGCAGACATTCGCTGCTATGCACGCGAATAGGTTAGTAGCACCTCCCTACGTCCCCGATGAGGTACCGGCTGCAGATGAGGAGGAGATAGGAGGAGGTGATGGTTTTGAGGGAGGAGGTGAGGAGCATGACTTTGGCACTTTTCCGGATCAGCCGGCACATTTCCCTGACCCTCCCAAGCGTTCACCACGACCAGCTGGACATTCAGGAGCCTCTTCCTCTCGCCGTGCTAGCATGAGTGAGAGGCCGACTTGGATGGATGCCCCTCTTACTTGGTATAGATCACAGCCGGAGTGGATGGGAGCTCCACCGACATGGTATGCACAGCCGCCGTCAGCACCAGCCCCACAAGATGCACCAGCTTGGTACAGCCAGGCACCGGGGTGGTATGAGCAACTACCGGACTGGGCTACCGACCTCTCCGACAGAGTAGGAGATTTGGAGATCCGGCAGGACGCTAGGGATGTACGAGCTGATGAGCATGATAGGATGATGAGAGACATCTACCGCCAGCATTTTGGGCAGAACTTCGACCCCATCTTCTTCCCGTTTCCACCACCGTCTCCACCTCAGTGATGACCATGCATGATTGACAGTATTAGCCGCTCCACCGCCGTCTTGTGAGTTCATTTTTCTTTCTTTCTTTTCTTTATTTCTTTTTGAACATTAGGGACAATGTTTGTCTCAAGTATGGGGTGGGGTGTGACTATCGTTTGTAATAACTCTACTCACTTTGCTTGCTTGATTCTAGTTTTATAAATTTAAAGCTTATTTGCACGCACGCTAAGTGGCAAACACTTTACCTATCCGGGAATTTGGAAGCAAGCAAGTGAAAAGCAAGTGAAAGAAAAGTTGAGATATTGGCTGGTGTTACGCTAGAAAGGTAGCACAAAAAGCTTTATATTTATAAACTCGAACTAAAATCCTAAACTACCTAGCGAAACCCACAGTGTATGGGTCGTTTTGTAGAAAGGAAAGTATTCCGAGGTCGAACACAAGGACTTAGGTGAAATCAAGTCATTCAATGATCAAAGATAGTGTAAATCTAAACTAAGATGAGATGAGGAATAAAGAAAATGGAAAACACAATATTTTTGGAGGGTTTTGGGTGATCAAACAAAGATCACAAATATATCAACACAATCAAGCAACACAAACACACAAACACAAAGATAGGAGATAAGAGGTAAGAAAGCGGATTCTAGAGATTCGGAATTCCGATTATGACTATGGACTCATGCCTCTAAAGATCAAAGGAAGGTTGTGGTTGTTCGGATTTGGGTGTTTCTCTAATGGGAGCAATTACCGGGTAAGTCTCATGCGTCCACTAGTCTCGCACCTAAGGTCCTATTAGCGGGTAAGTCTCAAGGAACCTAAGGACGGGAATTATACACAAACCGGTCACTACCTAAGGGTCAAACCCCTCCTTACCGGGTAAGTCTCGGAAAAGGCAAGTCTTAGGCAACGATCCTAGCACACTCAATCCAATAGCGGCTTTTTTGGCTCACTACTACCTAGAGTTCATCATCTTATGTATCTAAGAGAGGAAATTACCGGGTAAGTCTCATCCCTCAAAAAGGTTGCTAACATCAGGTGGCCCTAAGCTAGATTAGGCTCAACAAACACTAGGATTTCAACACATATACATCCAAACATCCAGATTCAATCAATTCAAGAACAACAGAGCAAAAAACGGGTGGATCATGCAAGACCACGGCCGTGGAAGCATGAAGAACAGGCTGTGGTTTGGTTCTGAGTTGGGATTTCAAACACAAATCGATCCTAAGCTAACATGGAAGTCCATACAATCATAGTCCAAAGCATAAATATCATTCCTTCACCCTAGAATCACATCTATTCAGTCAACAACATACATTTCAAGATCAAACTTCACAAATAAAGCATGCTTGCAAGTCATGGTTAGATAATGAAGAACAATCCAAAGAAAAGAAATTAAAAGCATAGAATAGAAGTTACCAAATCTTACAAGGCTCCAAGAGCTGTTCCAAGTTGTCAACAATGGAAAGCTCACTCAAAACCACTCTAATCTCACTCTAAAACGAAAATCTACACTAATCTCTTCCAAGAACACCCACAATGGGTGCTTGGAAGAGAGGCTACAATGGAGAAGTGTTTTGGGGAAGAAGCTAGGTCAAAAAGAAGGAAGAGAATCCCCAATTACAGCCTGCAAGATCATTTAAATACCCACCAAGAGTAAGAGTTATCCAAAGAGATCGTGGGACACGTGTTAAGGTTGTCCAGCATAAAACCACGGGTAGATTCCACGGTCTAGATTTTCCTCTGGGCCGTGGTTCTCACCAGAAACTCTCCTTGGATCACCAAGTCATGAGTTGGTGCAAGACATGCACCAACAAGGTCCCATGTGTTCTCCTTTGCTCCTAACTTGCTCCTTAACGAGTTTGTAAGTGTGCCATCACGAGGAATGATCCTCGAATGAGTCGATTAAGTCCAAAAGCTCCCAAAATACCTACAAAACATGCAAAAGTCCGTGTAGACGTCTATCTCAACAATATACATGAATTAAGTACAAACGTCATGAACTAATGCCAAACTATGCATGAAAAATGGGAAAAACTATCTAAATGAATGCCTAAACTAACGTCATAAATCGTGTCATCAGCTGGAAGTTAGAAAGAAAGAAATAGGTTTGGGGAAGTTAATCATGATGATGAGTAACTCGGCACCATTCACATAGCCGGGTGTTTGTGTCTTGCCAAAGTCGGATTGAGCGATATTCCTAACGGGTCATGGTATGTGCATCAAGGGTTTGATGCATCTCAAGAAATTGATGATTGCTAATCTCCAAGGCTTCGGTTATTGTGCACCTCTGTCCATGCATCCCAAAAAAGTAAAAAAGTAAAATAAGCAAAGCTTATTGGTGGAAGATGTTGAAGTTCAAAAGCAAGTGAAGTAAAAATCCTTTTCCCGGATTCTAGCACCACATTCCCTATATACATCCCACCCTCACACGTTTCTTGACCTTCTCTTGAAAAGTCCTTGAGACCTCGAGCTTGTTGATTGACTTGGTGGTTTAAACTGGATTATACATGATTAATTTCGATAATTATGATTTATTATGCATTCTATGATTTTATGCAAAGATGAACAACTTTCTTATATTTATAAAATGTTTGGATCATGTTTTGATTTTAAATTCTATTAAGCATTCTCTTAGAGTGATCTATGATTGGAGCACACCTCCTAAATGTTTTGAAATACTTTTTCATTGATCTTTATGATTATAATCACTTCTATCTTGTACTCAAGATTTGGAACTTGATTGGGGACAAGCAAGGGACAAGTATGGGGTATTTTGATAGCATGAATTATAGTCTATATTTTGGGACCTATTTAGACGTTTTATCTTCAATAATCTGCATGTTTGAATGTATATTATGTGATTATATTTTCGTTTCATCTACCTTTGCAGGAATCGAGATCTACACCAAGTTTCATTGTAATCGTAGGTAAAATGGCACGTTTTGCATCAAAATGGAGCTAAAGGAGCTAAGGAGTCATTGGAGCTACATTCAGGAGCTTAAGGAAGAACCCAGGAAGCATGGAATTGAATTAAAGATTTACTTTGGACCAGATTTGAGAGATTTCACCTTCAGCTGAGAGTCACCTCGGTTGACCAAAGAATCACCTCGACCGAGGTGATCTAGAGGAGCGCCCTGACCGAGGCGAATATCCTGACGCGGCGAGATATATTTTATTTGGCTGAGATCTTTTATTTTTGGAAGGAGAGATCTTATATTTTTGTGCTGGATTTCTGGAAGGAAGATAATATATTTTAGGGATCTATTTATGAGATATGGATATATTTTATTAGGAAGTTATCTTTTTAAGATATTTTATCTTTGGAAGATAATTCTCTTATATAAAGGGTTGGATTTTCCACAAGTTCAACCATGCTTAGAGGCCTGAGAGCATCCAGCAATTAAGGGATTTTTTTGGAAGCTTTGAAGGAAGGAAGGAACATTGAAGATCAATCTAGGAAGGATTGATAGCTTATTATAGCTTTTGTGAAGGATTTTGTAAGACTTTCTTAGATTCCCTTTTTGTTGATTGTCTTGTTGGATTTGTGATCCAAGGAACGCTGATTTGTTTGATATTTGATTCAGTTATTGAAGCCTTGTTCTTAAGGTTTTTGTCTTCAAATATTCATTCTCTTCCCACATATTTGATTATTGCTTTCATGATGATGAGTGGCTAGTTTCTTTGTGCGATTCTAGGGTGATTGGTAGAAGGTTGTGGGAAAAACAATGATAGAATAATCTTAAATTCCAGTAGGACCCTGAAAGCTCGAATCTTTATCCTTAACCTTAGAACATCTCGTTCAGTCGATGAACATCTCGGCTGGGGTGGAACTTGACTGACCGAGGTGACTTTTCTGATCCGTAACTGAGAGTTAAGTGTTAGAGTTTGCCAAATCCTATTCTTATTACACCTTTTCTGGTTCAATGCAAGCCTAGGATGAGACTTAGCCGGTAATTCCTTTGTTTGTTTACCCAAGATCATAAGTGTAGGTAATAAAGGTTTATCCTTTATTGGGGTTTGAGTGTGCCTTCATTCCATCTTTGTGAGTTAGTCTGAGACTTACCGGTAAAGGTTGATTCTATTCCCTTAGTTGGTTTGTTGGTTTGAGATTATAGTTCCTTTTCTTAGTACCTTGAGACTTACCCGGTGATAGGAGCTTTTGGTTTGGAGCTAGTGAGTAGTGAGACTTACCCGGTGATCTATTCCACTTTAGTAACACCTTCCCTTTGCAAAACTTCAGCTTTGTCCGCTTATCTTGAGATCTTGAGTTGGAACCACAACTAGATGCTTTAATCCCTAGAATTTGCATATTTCCTTAATTGACTATATTATCATCTTTGATTGCTTTAATTTCTTTTGTGGCTAGTTGTGATATTGACAACCTATACTTGCTTTCTTTCACCTAAGTCCCTGAGATCGACACCCAGGAATTCTTGCTTTTATTACAATTAACCCGTACACTGCGGGTTCGCATCCTTGTTTTAAGCATACATCTTGGGTTATAAATTTAAAGCTTGCACACACCATTTGGAGCGAACAGGGACTCCATTCAAACTCGTATCTATCTCCGTCCTCCTTCTCCTTCTCGCCCTTGGCTCTCACCAAGCCCGAAACAATGAAAACGGAGGCGGGCTTGGGGGTAGGGCCATGCTCGTCAAACGCAACTTGATCAACAGCATCATCGGCAGGACGAATATCGACGGATAGGATAGTGATTTGGAGACTCTATTGCAATGGCGGGATAGAGAGTGGAGCAACGGTGATCTGCGTTAACGTGGTGGAGGAAAGCATTGGTCACATGAGAAGCGATTCTAAACGCGGAATCTTGAGTAAGGAGAGGGTGAGGATGGTTGTTGCAGTAGATTAAACTGTATAACATATCTTGACAGCTACTCAAGAAATGGTTTTAGTCGGTGAAGCTTGAGCATGCAAAATATGAGATCTTCAAGTATTCGCCGGAGATGGATGCACGCACCAGCTGGTTGCAGATTTCTATCTTCTTCGAGAATCTCCTGCATGCTCTCTGATAGAATATGTAAATATTTGTAAATAAGGGTCTGCCTTTTGTAATTATGTATAATGTTTATCTATATATACAACCCATCTGACGATGGAAACCCTAAGGGGAATTTCTCATTATCTCACATGGTATCAGAGCCTTCCGATCCATAACCTTTCCCGCTTCCGCCTCCCTTTTTTTATCCGCCGACAGCGTCTAACCCTAACGCCGCCGCGTGATTTTTTTCATCTTCCTCAAATACCTACTATGTCTATGGATAAGAAACAAACGTTTCATTCGACACTTGAAATTTGCAACATCAAGAATAACATTGCTCTTGTTCTTGATCATGAGACACCATATGCTTCATGGGTTACTCTCTTTTGCGCCACCGCTAAGGCACATAATGTCTTGGATCACATTGACGCCAAAGTCCCGCACCCGGTCGACATTGATGATGCTCTTTGGAACCAAGTTGATGCAACAGTTCTTCAATGGATTTACAGTACGGTATCTAACGATATTCTCCTTCAAATTCTCGATCTTGACGACACCGCTCTCAAAGCTTGGGGTCGCAATCAGGATATTTTTCAAGACAATAAGCACACGCGCGCAGTCTATCTGGAAGATCAATTTTCCAACTGCAAATTGGCGTCTTTTGCTTCCATATCCACCTACTGTCGACACATGAAGGCGTTATCGGATCAACTTAAAGGTGTTGAGTCTCCAATTTCCGATAACAAGTTAGTCTTGCAACTTCTGTCTGGTTTGCCTGCTGAGTATAATGCTACTACAAGTTACATTCAGCAATCAGATCGGCTACCGACATTCCAAAAAGCTCGCTCGCAACTTATTTTGGAAAAAATCCGGATGGCAAGTCAAATTTCCCCAAGAAAGGACTCCACCACTCTGCACACTTCAACCGGTGGACCAGCGTCCCAGCCCCGCGCCGACAACCAGGGCTCCACCACCGCCTCTCTGACGGAGAGCTTGTCCCGCCACCAAGGCTGTGGCCGGAAAAGTCATGGCCGTTCTAGTGGCAATACACCGCATCCTCAGGGGACACGGTTTGTGTTTTACCCTAATTTGGGATAGCTCCCAATTCCTTCTAGGCCCGTCGGCAATCCAGCCCAATGGCCACAATCCCAGGCCCGTCAGCAAGAACAACGAGGAAACTGGGCCATTGCTCCCCAAGCCCGTCAACAACATGCTTACAACCCTCAGAATAATCAGGTTGGGCTTCTGGGCCAATTTCCAACCCAATCTGCACACTTCAGCACTACTACTGATTCACAACAGCCCACGGAACATGATCAAGCATTTTCTTCGATGACGTTAAATCCCGCTGATAATCTTTGGTACATGGACATGGGAACTACTTCTCACATGACCAATTCCTCAGGTAACCTCTCGTCCATTTCTTATAATGGTTCTTTAAATTCGATTGTTATTGGAAATGGCATGCGAATATTGTAACACCCCAAATCCACGGGGCCCGGAGTGCTCCATTGGGCTAGGGTCTCACAATGGATCATAACCCTAGTCTGACAACAAGTTCACTGGATCTTACAACAAGGAACAGGTAGATTAAAACCAAATACATAAAAGTTGTATATAATACATCGAAAGAGTTTACAAACACAAAGTCGAGTACATAACATCAACCATAAACATCTGATACAAAAGATCCCATATCCCACCCATCTTAATGTACAGAAGTCCTCGGTTGGTCACACCATCTGGCTCACTTTGCAGTCTTCCTAACCTGCAGATCATCTACAACATGATATACACGGTAGCTACAGAAATGAATAAGTATGAAGGTAATAGCACAAACACACATCAACATCTCATACATGCAATGCCACACACATTCATTTATTATCTTTCATTTACGTTATTACATTACTAATTCAACTTCTTTTGCAACACGAGGAGCCTCAAAAACCTCGTCCCATCAAACGTAACATAGGAGTTTTGCATGAGGGTGATCATCACTCGTTCCCTCCTATTAGATCATCTTCAGGGCACCTCCTCCTACCCGCAGGCGGAGGCAAGTGGTCACGACCCGTTATAATACACTTGGGCCATTAAAAGTAATAAATGGTCATCCTAGTCCGGTTTAGGTTATAAATGCACAAGCATATGAACACACAACCATCACAATCACACAAACCCACAACTGAACACTAAGTAAGTCCTATGGACTTACCTGTAACACTCGTATCCAATACCACATCAAAGCTTCCCCTTGGGGAAGAAACCAACGCCTAAAATAGCAAGGCACATAACATCACATACTGTAAGGGTTAGGATACTTGTCTTCATAACCATAACCAACCTACAACCTCAATCTAAACCTCAAGATCATAATATGCTCACAAATGCCTAAGGCATAACCTCAATATAAACACGAGTGCCTAAGGCACATCTCTATCATACCACTCATCCTAACCAAGCTAGCCTAGCCAACATCTAAGCCAAGGCCAAAGGAAAGGAAGGAAGGAAACATACCAACAAGGTATGCCCTGAATGTACCAACAGAAGTAAGGAACTCCAAGCTGACCCAGTGAGGCGCAGAGGCGGTCACAGGCACGTGCAGCGGCGGCCTGGTGCAGGCACAGGGGCGGCTGTCTGTGCAGAAGCTTGGCCCCGACTTCTCTTTGATCCCTTTATCGACTCTCTTCACTTTTTCACCACACCACAGCAACACAAATACACATACACATATGTATGAACATCAAAACAGCCAAGAAAGGATCCAACACAAGTCTACTTGTGATC
This sequence comes from Fagopyrum homotropicum, assembly GCA_033239125.1. NCBI lineage: Eukaryota > Viridiplantae > Streptophyta > Magnoliopsida > Caryophyllales > Polygonaceae > Fagopyrum > Fagopyrum homotropicum. The sequence goes on from BSWB01000002.1 coordinate 144,377,789, forward strand.
CTAAGCTAGGAAAGGAAGAAAGAAACAAGGAAGAAGAAGGAAAGAAAGGAAAGAAGAAGAGCTGGCTTACCACAACCATAAACCTAAGCAGTCATGGAGGTCCACACCATCATCCTCTTACAACACCTCAACACAACAACAACAAAAGCTCTCAGCAACAAGCTCAAGATCTTCCAAAGCCAAAACTAACACCAAACTCTCAAAAGCTCTCTCACAAGATCAAGAAGATCAAAGAAGACATGAGGAAGGAGGAAAAGAACGTAAGAGGGATGGAGAAGTTGGAATGAGGTAAGGAAACCCCTCATTCGAAGAATTGGAAGCTTATATAAGAAGCTAACCAAAAGCAAAGTCAAGAGGTCAACAAAGGTGGCTGCAGCCGCACAATCCCGTAGGGGCGGATCAGGCAAGGCGCAGGGGCGGCTCACAGGATCCGTAGGGGCGGATGAAAGGGTCCAGCAAGGGCTCAACAAGACTCCTAGGCACCAAAGACTAAGGCCCTTACATCACACCCCCCCTAAAAACAAGTTTCGTCCCGAAACTTGCAAAATCCCAGACCTCTCGGACCAATAAGCTGAGGTATAACTCTGAGCACTATCATCAATTCTCAACAAGGCCTAGAGGAATATCATCTCTAGCCAAACACTAACCACATCACACTGGAGTGGAGGAAAACCGTCTTTATCCAAAACATACACGTAACACAACTACGTGGAGGAAAACAATCTCCACTGACACTATGTCCATCAACGATAGCATGGAGGAAAGAACCATCTCCAGCTATTCCTAACACACACACCATAGCATGGAGGAAAGAACCATCTCCAGCTATACTTATCTCGTGCTAGCAAACAAGATTTAATAGATCACATACACATTTCACAGCTAGCACGAAAACACAACATATCACATAAGCACATAGCATAACATGCACTCACCAAGAAGGCACTAAGATCTACTCGTAGATCCTACTGGTTCATCTATCTCGGCGTAGAACTATGGATAGTTCCTTCGGATACTATCCTCCGTCTCCCATGTAGCCTTATTAGGTCCTCGTCTCGACCACTGTATCCTCATCATAGGAATGTCTTTCGAACGCAGGCGTCTCACACCACTCTAGGACTGCAATAGGATGCTCTACAAACATGTGGTCCGGCTCAACCACCAGATCATCATAACTCACAATGTGCCTCGGATCTAGTATGTACTCCCACAACTGAGACACATGAAACACAAGATGATCACCCTCTAACCTCGGAGGCAATGCTAATTTGTAGGCTACCCTCCCGACTCTATTCAGTATCTCAAAAGGACCGACATATCGGGGACTCAGCTTCACCTTTATGCCAAAACGTCTAATGCCTCGCGTCGGAGATACTCTCAACCAGACATGAGCTCCTACCTTGAACTCTAGAGGTCGACGCCTCCTATCTGCATACGACTTCTGGCGACTCTGTGCAACCAGCATCCTCTCTCTGATCAGCGCTACTCGAGCCATATCATCCTGAATTTGCTCCGGCGCTATCCCACAGATACTGCTAGGCTCATCCCAGCATAAAGGTGTGCGGCACCTACATCCATACAGTGTCTCATAAGGAGACATCCCAATAGATGCATGTCAGTTGTTGTTGTATGATAACTCAACAAATGGAAGGTAATCAGACCATCCCTGTCCCTAATCCAACACACAGGCTCGCAACATGTCCTCCAAGGTCTGGATAGTCCTCTCTGACTGACCATCTGTCTGGGGGTGAAACGCAGTGTACTCTCCCTCAAATGACGGAAGAACAGATACACATGCTGGTCCTCAGATGATGCAGCTGGACCCAGCAATGCCAACTCAGTCTAGAAGCAGCGAATAGCATTTGTAACGGGTACGTCCTCAAAGCCCGCCTCCACGAAATCCTGTAGCTTCTCCCTCCTCAATGAGGCAGGGCATAACTGCTCTCTCAATAAAGTCCTCATATACTGATAGCTCGTAACTCGTGCTCTCATTGTCCTCCACCACTGGTGTGCCAGGTCACGGAATAGAGATTGTACTAGCTCTATCCGTCTGTCCTTAGGGCATCGAATAGACTCTAGAGCTGAGTCTACATGCCCAATCCACACCTCAGTCTCTAAGCCTATCTCCCTTGAGAATTGTGGTACTCCTTGCTGATGAACTGCCTTCAACCAGGCATCTGGTTGAGGCCCTCTGGTCTCCTCTACAGCTCGAGCAACCTCAGCAGCACGCACCGGCATAGATGGCACCTGAGTAGCTCCATGGGATCTCTCAGATGATCCCCCATGCCTTGGTAGATTTGGGGCTCGTTTGCCTGCTCTAATGGCCTCCTCAAAATGCCTGAGGTACTCCTTGAACTCTGTTCCACCCATGGAGACATGGTCTGGGCCATCAGACTGGGCTGGATGGATCTATTATCTCTTGGACCCACCACTCCTCGTAGCTGGAACTACACTCTAAGCAACCTCCTCAAAAGCCTCCTCCACCACTGGTGGATTTGCAACGGGAGTTGGTCTCTATCCTATCCCTCCTGGAGGAAGAGGAGGTCTACCTCGACCTCTGCCTACATCAGCAGTAGCTCTAGTCCGAGCCATCTGCGGGGTATGCACACCTAACGTATAAGGCTCTATATAGGTCATATGTATAGATATATATATAATACTTAATAGTACATGCATAAACATCAACACATAAAAGATATCTATCTATATATATACTGTCGAGATCCTCAGATGGATGACGGATTTTGTACATACTATCCCAAAAAGTACTCGCTTTAAAACAAAAACCTTTAAAAAGTCACACCCCATGTGGGTTCTGCTTATTTATCCACTCTACCTTTATTGCAGATAGCAAGTTCCATTGTTGTCAACCTAAGGCTTTGATACCAACTTTGTAACACCCCAAATCCACGGGACTCGGGGTGCTACATTGGGCTAGGATCTCACAATGGATCCTGACCCTAGCCTGACAACAAGTTCACTGGATCTTACAACAAGGCACATGTAGATTAAAACCAAATAGATAAAAGTTGTATATAATACATTGAAAGAGTTTACAAACACAAAGCCGAGTTCAAAACATCAACCATAAACATCTGATACAAAAGATCACATATCCCACGCATCCTAATGTACAGAAGTCCTCGGCTGGTCACACCATCTAGCTCACTCTACAGTCTTCCTAACCTGCAGATCATCTACAACACGGTATACACCGTTAGCTACAGAAATGAATAAGTATGAAGGTAATAGCATAAACACACATCAACATCTCATACATGCAATGCCACACACATTCATTTATTATCTTTCATTTACGTTATTCCATTACTAATTCAACTTCTTTTGCAACACAAGGAGGCTCAAGAACCTCATCCCATCCAACGTAACACAGGAGTTTTGCATTGGGGTGGCATCACTCGTCCCTTCCTGTGAGATCATCTTCAGGGCACCTCCTCCTACCCGCAGGCAGAGGCAAGTGGCCACGACCCGTTATAATACACTTGGGCCATTTAAAGTAATAAATGGTCATCCTAGTCCGGTTTAGGATATAAATGCACAAGCATATGAACACACAACCATCACAATCACACAAACTCACAACTAAACGCTAAGTAAGTCTTATGGACTTACTTGTAACACTCGTATCCAATACCACGTCACAGCTTCCCCTTGGGGAAGAAACCAACGCCTGAAATAGCAAGGCACACAACATCACATATTACAAGGGTTAGGAGACTCGTCTCCATAACCATAACCAACCTACAACCTCGATCTAAACCTCAAGATCATAACATGCTCACAAATGCTTAAGGCATAACCTCAATATAAACACGAGTGCCTAAGGAACATCTCTATCATACCACTCATCCTAACCAACCTAGCCTAGCCAACATCTAAGCCAAGGCCAAAGGAAAGGAAGGAAGGAAACATACCAACAAGGTATGCCCTGAATGTACCAACAGAAGCAAGGAACTCCAAGTTGACCCAGTGAGGCGCAGGGGCAGCCACAAGCAGGCGCAGGGGCGGCCTGGTGTAGGCGCAGGGGCGGCCTGGTGTAGGCGCAGGGGTGGCTGTTTGTGCAGAAGCTTGGCCCCGACTTCTCTTCGATCCCTTTCTCGACTCTCTTAACTTCTTCACCACACCACAGCAACACACATACACATATACATATGTATGAACATCAAAACAACCAGGAAAGGATCCAACACAAGTCTACTTGTGATCCTAAGCTAGGAAAGGAAGAAAGAAACAAGGACGAAGAAGGAATGAAAAGAAAGAAGAAGAGCTGGCTTACCACAACAATAAACCTAAGCAGCCATGGAGGTCCACACCATCATCCTTCTACAGCACATAAACACAACAACAGCTCTCAGCAACAAGCTCAAGATCTTCCAAAGCCAAAACCAATACCAAACTCTCAAGCTCTCTCACAAGATCAAGAAGATCAAAGAAGAAAGGAGGAAGGAGGAGAAGAACGTAAGAGGGATGGAAAAGTTGGAATGAGGTAAGGAAACCCCTCATATGAAGGACTGGAAGCTTATATAAGAAGCTAATCAAAAGCAAAGTCAAGAGGTCAACAAAGGTGGTTGCAGCCGCACAATCCCGCAGGGGCGGATCAGGCAAGGCGCAGGGGCTCCCATCCTGAGGCGTAGGGGCGGCTGACAGGGTCCAGCAAGGGCTCAGCTAAGGCTCAGCAAGACTCCTAGGCTCCAAAGACTAAGTCCCTTACATATACCATCTACAGGTCTTGGTGAAGCTAAACTTTGCACCCCCACACATCCCCTCCAATTATCCAACATCACCCTTGCTCCTCAAATTGTTAAAAACCTAGTTTTCATTCGCCGTTTCACAATCGATAACCATGCTAGTGTTGAATTTGATCCATTTGGTTTTTCTGTGAAGAATTTACAAACGGGAATCACCCGTCTGAGATGCAATAGCTCCGGGGATCTCTATCCAGTTACCACTTCTTATGCGTCGGCTCATGCTCTTTCAGCTCAATCCTCGAGTCTTTGGGATACTCGTTTGGGTCATCCTGGCTTGCCAGTTCTAGATAGTCTTAGGAAGTTATCTTTTCTTCATTTTAATAAAGAGCGTTCACCAACGCTTTGTCATGCTTGTCAACTTAGGAAGCATCATAGGCTCCCGTTTGAACGGACTGTTACAAATATTATCTATTATTTCTTGATGATTTCTCACATTTTCTTTGGATTTTTCCAATCAAATTCAAATCTCAAGTTTTCGATTTATTTGTGCAATTCCATCAGTTAGTCAAGACTCAATTCAACATACCTATTAAGAATTTTCAATGTGACATTGGCCGCGAATTTAACAATCATCAATTTCACTCGTTTTTCGCACTACATGGCATACATTTTTGGTTCTCTTGTCCACACACATCCTCCCAAAATGGCAAGGCGGAACGTGTCATCCACACCATTAACAACATGATGCGTTCCATCCTTTTTCACGCCTCATTACCCATCCCTTTTTGGGCACATGCCTTAGACATGTCTTGTTACCTTCTTAACATTCTTCCCTCCACCATAATCCAAAATCGTTCACCCACCCAAGTGTTATTTGGTTCGTAACCTACTTACACTCACCTCTGCATTTTTGGGTGTCTTTGCTACCCCAACCAAAACAAAACCATTTCTCACAAACTACATCCCCGCTCCACACCTTGTGTGTTTCTCGGATATCCTAAACATCATAGAGGGGATAAATGTTTAGAAATAGGATCAAACAAAATTGTTATCTCAAGGCATGTCACTTTTGATGAGTCGGTTTTTCCGTTCTCCAAATCCGTCCCTATTTCTTCATCCACTTCGGTACTGGATTCGGAACCCGGAATTTCCCCCTATCATGCAGCTCACCATCTGGATCAGCAACACTACCAGCCCATATCAGCCCCGCTGCCAGCTAACACTATGGCCCAACCCAATGAAAATGATGAGGCGCGCCCCCCATCTGCTTTACCCATCCCAAATGTGCCTCTCCTATGCGCTACCCAACACACCCCCATTTGCTTTACCCACCGGCCCAGTAGCCCAACTTTCCCCACCTTCTTCCTCTGGCCCACTTCCGGCTGACTCACCAGGCCCATCCGCCATTCCTTCAGCCCGTAGTTCCCTTGGCCCAACCACACCAGCAGATCCCACATCTGTTATACCCATTTCCCACATACAACACCATCCCAATATAAAACGGCCTACTACCCGGTCTATTAGCGGGATTTTTAAACCACGTACCATTATTGATCTCAATACCGTTACTTCACTAGTCTTATCCCCTATACCCACATCTCATAAGTCGGCTCTCCAAGATCCGCAATGGTCCGCCGCCATGACCGACGAATATCGAGCCCTTATACGAAATGGTACTTAGGTTCTTGTTCCTCGTCCTCCCCGGGCCAACATTGTGAGGTGTATGTGGATTTTTCGCCATAAGCTCCGGTGGGATGGTTCCCTTGAACGTTATAAAGCTCGTCTTGTTGCTAATAGTTGTTCCAACAGGTTAGCATAGATTGTGATGAAACTTTTAGTCTAGTTGTGAAACCGGCCACTATCTAGACAGTTTTGAGTCTTGCTGTGTCTCGCTCTTGGCCTATCCACCAACTTGACGTCAAGAATGCTTTCCTCCATGGGCATCTCAAAGAGACATTCCACATGTTTCAACCACCAAGGTTCGTTGATTCTAATCACCCGTCTCATGTTTGCCTTTTGAAGAAATCACTTTATGGCCTCAAACAGACACCCCGGGCTTGGTATCAACGTTTTGCAGGGTATTTGCTCAGCATTGGTTTTATCAGTAGTAAGAGCGATTCCTCTTTTTTTATATATCGAAATGGAATTCAGCTTGCTTATCTATTATTTTATGTTGATGATATCATTCTCACTGCTTCATCTGATGACCTCCACAATACTCTCACTGCCTCCCTCAGTAAAGAATTTGCTATGTCCGATCTTAGTCCCCTGTCATATTTTTTGGGGATTTCAGTTCAGCGCCTGCCTTCAGGTCTTTTCTTGTCCCAGGACAAATACACTCGAGAGATTGTTGCCCGAACCAAGATGACTAATTGCAAGCCAGCGGCGACTCCGGCTGAAGTCACCATCAAACTCAACGCCTCCTCTGGTCCTCCTACTAGTGATCCAACCCTATATCAAAGTCTGGCAGGGGCACTGCAATACCTCACTTTCACAAGACCTGACATCAGTTTTGCAGTCCAGCAGATATGTTTATTTATGCATGATCCTCAGGAGCCTCACTTTGCTACTCACAAGCGTATCATCCGCTACATCGATGGCACATTATCATTAGGTATCAGCATATCTCCCTCTCCGAAGTCTGATCTCATTGTATATATAGATGCCAAATTGGCGGGCTGCCCGGATACACGCCGGTCTACATCAGGTTATTGTGTTTTCTTCAATGACACTTTAATCTCATGGTCTGCAAAACGGCAATCTGTAGTTTCCTGTTCTAGTGCAGAGGCAGAATATAGAGGTGTTGCCATTGTTGTTTATGAGTGTTCTTGGCTACGCAACCTCCGGCTTGAGCTTCATTGCCTGCTTGCCAAGGCGTATGTTATTTACACGGACAACATATCTGCAACTTATCTTGCCAGCAACCCCGTTCAATATCAACGAACAAAGCACATTGAGATTGACATTCACTTCGTTCAAGATAAGGTTGCCCGCGGTCACGTTCGAGTTCTTCACGTACCGTCAGCTTTTCAGTATGCAAACATTTTTACAAAAGGCCTGCCACGTCAACTGTTTCTACATTTTAGATCCAGTCTCACTGTAATGCCTCCTCGAGTTTCGACTGCGGGGTATAATAGAATATGTAAATATTTGTAAATAAGGGTTTGTCTTTTGTAATTATGTATCACGTTTATCTATATATACAACTCATATGACGATGGAAACACTAAGGGGAATTTCTCATTATCTCACAAATTCGGCACAATACATGCCGTCGCTCAAATATTCCGTCTCCATGGTTTCTTTTCTTTTCTTTTGCTTTGATTTCCTTCTAGATTGCATCATGTGTATATATATATATAGAGAGAGAGAGAGAGTATAGATCATATGAGAACACCCTAACGTGTATACATGAGAACAGATTCGTAATTATTATTAGTTTTGTTACAAAGGTGTCATATCGTTTAATGTATTATTCGTAGTTATTGTTGGTTGAGTGGATTATTCGTAGTTAATGTTGGATTCCTAATTATTATTATTCGTAGTTATTATTAATTATGATATCTACTCTAAATCTCAACCCTTAATACTCACCATCCAACGGTGTACGATTATTTTCATGTATACACGTTAGGGGTATTCTCATGGGAACCACTATATATATATATTATATACAATATAAGTTTGAGTTATAAGTTTCTACAGTAATGGGCTGAAATAGACAATTGATGGCCCAACGGTTCTTAAAGCTGCTCTTCAGTCAAGTTATTGGGTTGATGATAAGGCCCATCTGCTTAGTGACACGGATAGGGTTTCTGACTACACAAATGGGTCTCGTCTTCTGCCGTCCAACAACTTCTCTCCACTCTATTTTCATCTTCCCATCAACAACGTGTACGACGATGGTGAGTCTCCTCTGCGACACGTCTTCTGCAGACACCTGGTGTCATCGTGGTGTCTTTTGTTGATGCCATCCGACTCTTCGCATCAACCCTTGTTGTGATGTTCTCGATCAATACTCCTCTTAAACAAATCTTCGACCTTCGACGACGGCGTTCATCATTTAGATTCATCAATTTAGATCTATATTATTTTTTACTAATCTTTGGACTGTTTATTTCAGGTTCTTCGAGTCGCCGGATCTATCCAAGGTTAGTCTGCTTTTCTCGCTTCTTCCACCGAGTTCTTCATCTTTTCTTCAGTTAATCTTCTCCTACGACCATTCAATTAGAGTTCTCTTTGTGCAGCGGCTTGTCAAATGGTAAGTGATGTATATATATCTACCTCCCTTAATATTTTCTCTGACCTCTCTATTCTAGCTTTAAATCTCCTGATTTTCACATCTTCTCATCTCCAAGTCTCTCCTCAATTTAGGGTTTTATTTTCTAAAATTGTGTGGATATTCAATTTTGGCAGTGCACTTGGTATGACGATTGTTATATATGCCAGTTTACCTCATAGGGTGTGAATTTGGAGCATCCAGTTGTACCTCTCACGCTTCCCTGCACGCAAGTGAATCCCGCAACCATGACTTCTCAAACTCAGGAAGAGCTTCTTGCCGCCCATCTTGAAGAGCAGAAAATCCATGTACTTACTTTTTGTCCTTCTTTTCCACCTACTAAAATAAATTATGTTTTGGATCTTACCATTGTTGATGCCTCTTTCTGATATGTTATCTCTTTTAATTGATACATGAAGGCAATTGGTTGTTGCCTTTTTATTTGTTCTCTATTATCTATATGTAAAACTTGCTTACATTTTATGTTAATTTGTTTGTGCTGATCGAATAAAGTTTGATCTATGTTTCTCGCTGCCTGTTTCTTTTTCACTTTATTTCTTATTATTTCTTATTTATCTTTCTAATTAGGGTTTTTGTTTTTGTTAGCGCCGGTCAGGGTTTGAAAGCGGATCTTGAAGAATCTCCAAAATCACCTCTAATTGAAACGCAGATTTACCTTTCTTTGTTTTAGTATTTGATTTTTTTTTTACTGATCTTTGGATCTTTTTGTTTTTGTATATAAGATTTGTGATTTGATGAGGCTCACCCCTTCGATTTGGTAAGCTTGCTTCTCCCAATTTCAGCTCCTTTTTATCATGATGATAATGTTTTGCGTGAGTAAGGTTCAGCTTCAAGAGGAAGATCCTTGGTTTTCTTATGAAGATCTTGGTCAACCCAGATTTCAACATAATCTCCCTCATACTGATCAATCCCAAGGTTCGATCACTATAAATTATCTCCTTTTCTTTTGTTTTGTGTATCGTTTATGCACAATATGACATATTAGAACTGGACTGGATCGATATGAACCGAAAGAAATGAAATTGAACTTATTGACCCGGTCCAGAGGGACCTGATGGTGTTTAACTGTTTATTTGTTATGCAGGAGAAGAAGCAACCTCAAGCTAAGGTTGCAACTAATGAAGCACACATCATATTCCAGAAGGTGTTTTTTTTTCATATCTATTTATTAAGTATTTTACAAATAATTATGCTCCTATTTATGTAACAGATAAGAAAGTTTAAGTTCAAACAAAAGATTCAAGTTTTACAGGGACTAATACCAGGATTGGAAAAGTTATAACCTTAAACTATAGTACAAAAATTCAGATCGAACAAAACTAAACTTGTTTCCATTTGATTTTACAGAAAGGAAATTTGTTCTATAGTTTGGTTGAGTTAAAATAAGGAAATTTGTTCTTGTCATATACTCTTTGGATCTTTTGGCTTGATTTTGTATGATTGTTGGAACCCTTAAATGCTTGGACTGTGTTTGAATACCTTAATCAGATTTTGTTTTTTGTTTGACATTCTTAAAATATTGTGACAGGACCTGCAAGATGTTATCGTCAGATGAAAAACAATCCATACACAAAATCACGGTTATGGAGGATGTTACTCTTGGCCTCCTAATTTGAACTGCCTTTTCAACAGGAATGGATGAAGAATATTTGTAAGTTTAGTCACAAAAGTTTGTAAGTTTAGTCACAAAAGGCGATAGTCTGATCAAGGATGACTAATGGGAACCTGTTTGGGATAGGATACTACATACCTTTGAATTCCTCATAAGTCTTTCTTGATATTGTCTAAGCAGCTATGTCAAATTTTGCCTTGTCATCCTTGGACTAAATTCACTCTCCTTCACACAAGTACAACACAAGTGAAACATTTGATGCCACTCGAAGACATACGGGATAGAACTACGAACATCTACTTTTTTCGGAATCGAAGAAATTTGTACAACATTAAACAATAGAGCATAATTACTCACTTATGAACTTTCCGATTAGTATAACCGATTGCAATTATTACTATATTACCGTACAAATCATCGTGCAACGGAAAAAAAAAATTATGCCACGCCTAGTATGTGTATATATATATATATATATATATATATATATATACATATATATATATATAACATAATTTTAAACAAGCAAACTTAATACAACAATCTGGATTATCTTCGCTTATTATATCTAATCAAATAGATCAAGTTTTGAAGATAGATTTGTTTATTCACCACCAACCCAATTTATTACCTTTTTATTTTTAATATCAAACTAAATCTTAATTATTCACTAATTATATTATTATATAATTAAAAAAAATTGCCCTAAATCTTCTACCTTCAAAACCTAGCTATTTTTGTAAACTTGTAGGATAAAATTAAAAAAGAGTTAATATATACATACTCCTTGCTATAATGTAAAAGATAAAATAGATATTTAAGAAGTAAAAAATGAATACACTTAAATATAACTATTTTGGTTTATTGATATCTTAATTAACGGATATACGTACATAACCGAATATGTAAAGAAGAAAAGTGATAAAACTTAGGAATTGGTTCAGGTGCAGCATTTTTCAACATTGATGTAATTGATCAACGGTCAAAATTAGTCCACATACATTAATGCAGAATTTATCGGCAACACGGTAATATTTTTTGTAATTATACCAAATTAAAATTGATTTTATTAGATGATATATAATAATAATAATAATAATAATAATAATAATAATAATAAAACTCAATTTTAGTTTTGTTAAGTTCATTAAAACACATTTTTATGTAGATTTATTTAAATGCAATTTGTTATTTTGGTATAAAAATACCCATAAATTATGTGCTTTGTCACAAGAATATTGACTTAAAAAGTGAGGGAAGTCAAATTCATTAAAATCCTACAATTTTGGATTGGGTTATGAGTCAACATAACTGGCACGATGGATATGTACCTTTTCATATAATAAAAAAAATTATATAAAAAATTCTATATGATTTTATAATAAGTAGAGATAACAAAATATTTAAGATGGAAGATATTTATGCAAACAAGGTTAGGAAAAAAGCAAATAGAGGCTAATTCTCTTAGATATCATATTCATTACTTGTAAATTGTTTTCAGATAATTTAAATTTTATGATAATTAAATTAAGGATATATTTTATTAGTGTGATTAGACAATGTTTTAAATATATAATATTGTTATTAGTAAATAATAGAGATTTAAAGCGATAGATTATTTAAAATTTATCTTTCAAAATAACTTTGAAATTGTTTTCAGATAATTTTGAAAGAGATTTATTTTGAAAGATAAATTTTAAATATATAATATTGTTATTAGTAAATAATAAGAGATTTATCTTAAAAGATAAATTTTAAATAATCTATCTTACAAACAAAGATAAGATTTATGCAATATATATATCAACGGGCCAAAACTTTCGTTAGGATAATCATCGTCCTACTCAGAAATCCCATGGAAAAGATGGCTGATTTAACCCTGGCGACAGAATTGAGCCATAATGGTATCAATTGCCTAATTTACACGAGCAAGAACCTTGTCCGAGGACCATGTGGGAACGTGTCCAACAGAAGACAAGCCTGCAATCTGATGTATGCATTCTTCGGAGTGGGAAAAGAAATGATGTGCGGAGAGGAAAACTTTGGGATACCCTGCCTTGGGTGCTCCAACTACGCAAACTACAGTGATTACTTGCGTCACTATGAGTATCGCTTTGCGGAATCGATCTACAGCAGCAGTTGTCCTTATCTTTTTCATTCCCGAGATAGCGCTGTGAGTTTCGCTTCTGATATAGTCAATCGCTTCCTCCACCGAGCAAACGCAACTCACCGTTGCTCCACTCTATATTTCACCACTACACACGATATCCAAATCGCTATCCTACCCGTCGCCGTTCCTCCGTTCGAAACGGCTCTGGTGGATGGCTCCGCAGCCAAGCCCGCCTCCTTTTCCTTTATTTCGGACTTGTTCAGAGCCAGGGGCGAGAAGCCGAGGGAAGATGTAGATAGGTACGAGCGTGACTGGAGACCTGCTGATCATGAGTGTTCCATTTGTAAGGACGAGATAGAGAAGTCTTGGGTTTCTCTCACCTTGCCATGCTCGCATATCTTCCACGAGACTTGCATCCTCAAATGGTTTGAGAAAAATAATGTATGCCCTATTTGTCGATTCCAAATGCCAATTCGTCGATTCCGAATGCCAACAGAGAATTGAAGCTTCAACGTACCCAAGAACAAGAGCAGCCGCTTATACGCTTTCTCACCATTACTGCATGTATACGTATAAGTTCTGTTAGCTTCTCTAGTCATTGCAAATGCCAATTTGTCAACTCCAATTGCTAATTTGTGGATTTCTCCTTCTCTCTCGTATGTTTCTCTCTGTGTCGCTCCACTGAGTATCGGGTTTTTGATGTTTTCACACTGTTCCTTTTTTTCCTTTTGTATATGGCAGCCGTGTGTTGTAGTCCTTTGTGACAAAACATAGCAAATTGAAATTTCCTTTCTGTGTTTTCTGTGTCGAATCCTCCACTTATCACCTAGCAAATTGAAATGATAATCTTGTAGGTTTATCTTACATAATATCAATTGTGAAACAAGCCTACTAGAATGTAGAAGATGATTGTATTCTTCTCTCATTTTTACAGAGCTTGTTACATAGTACATATAATAGTGTCTGGTAATCTCAGCAATCAAACCCCAAAATTGTAAGAACCAATCCACAAATTCAAGTCGTGAACTGAGTTGACAAATTACTAAAGGGAGGGGCGGATCTGTCAACTTCTGCACTTTCGAAGTGCTTATTTTTCAGTTGTTAGGTATCTCTTCCCTCTAAGAAGATCTTGGTAGAGGTCAAGTATGAAATTAAGAGTGACAAAAGAAAGATGGACAAGTTCAGGAGTCGTTTGAAGTATGCAAACTGCTTCTTAATGGATTGTATGGATGGCCAAAGAAACAGATAAGTTTCATACTTGTGAGCCCTGACCTACGAATACATATAGTTTAAAAAAGAGAAACGATTCACCTAATTAATTGCAATGTATGTAAATTATCGTTACAAACTGTAGGTATCAAGAAACTTAACAAAGTATTGCTACAAAGATTGGTATATTCAGTAAATCAATAATCCTCGGTGGGCATTTCGAGCCATCTGAGGATGCAAGTCTCGTGGAAGATGTGCGAGCAAGGCAAGGTGAGAGAATCCCACCGCTTATCTATCTCGTCAATGCAAATGGAACACTCGTGATCAGCGGGACTCCATTCAAGCTCGTATCTATCTCTGTCCTCCTTCTCGCCCTTGGCTCTAACCAAGTCCGAAACAAAGAAAACGGAGGCGGGCTTGGCGGCAGGGCAATGCTCGTCAAACGCAACTTGAGCAACAGCATCAGCAACAACACCAGCTGCTTGCAGATTTCTGCTTCTTCTTCGAAAATCTCCTGCCTGCTCTCAATCTCCTGCCTGCTCAAATATTCCGTCTCCATGCTTTCTTTTCTTTTGCTTTGCTTCTAGATTGCATCGTATATATAAAACATAATTTTAAACAAGGAAACTTAATACAAATTATCTTCGATTATTCATATCTAATCCAACATATCAAGTTTTGAAGATAGATTTGTTTCTTCACTATCAATCCAATTAGTGTATAGCCCACACCTTGTGCGGGTATCTTTATAATATTAGTTGGACGTATTTAACATATATTAATGAAATTTTATAATAATGATTCAAATTTGATTATTCTCAAAACGAAAAAATAGTCACAAATAAACAACTTCTTATTAATTCTACACTTCATAAATTTAATCCTTATACAGTGCACAATTTTTAAAAAAATTACAATGCACAACTCCGTTATAGGCTTATAACTAAATTACTTTAATATATAATAATTATCTAAATGAAACCCGAAATATAACTATGTAAAAAAAAGAATTTGAAACGAAATGTGTGATAAATAATAAAATAAAAATTGAAAGTTTTATAAAAAATAAATACACAAAAAGTTGAAATAAAGTTTAAAAATACAAATAGAAGCAAAAACAAATTATTGGATGAACGAAATTAAAAAATTTGGAACTTTATTCTTGTAACGACCGACGTAATATAAAAAGAATACCTGTATTTTCTGATTAAAAAACATAATAGGACAACAAAATACTTAGATAAAAAAGAATACCCGTAGAGTAATATTTTTATTTAAAAAACATACATTTTCAATAAATTATTTATATTTAAAAAATCAGAATCTGAAAACTTGTAAATTAAAAAACAATTTATAGATGACGATAAAAAACTATATAATATAAAATTAAACAAAATCTCATACAATAACGGATAAGTTAGTATTAATTTAGACCATTATAAACGCGTTTCAAGTTCTCAAAGTATCTGTCTTACTTGATAATCGACGTGATATAACAAATTCGCTGAAAACAGTAAATAAACGACCCATAAAAAAGTAGGTCAAAGACCCATAAAACATATATTAATCCGTTATGAATAAAAATTATAGCTTAACTTAGCTAAAAGACCAAAAATGTATCATTTGTTTAATTTTCAATATCCGTTATTAACCTCTATTTATACAAGTTCTCAAACCATCACTTCAACTTAGTCAAAAATCGTTGAAAATAATTAGCGACCCCCAAAACAGTAGGCCAACGACCTACAAAACAGTATGCCAACGACCCAAAAAATAGTAGGCCAACGACCCACATTACAGTAGGCCAACGACCCACATTACAGTAGGTCAGTGACCCACATTACAGTAGGTCAGTGACCCACATTACAGTAGGTCAGTGACCCACATTACAGTAGGTCAGTGACCCACAAAACAGCAGGTCAGTGACCCACAAAACCGATATTAATCCGTTATGAATAAAAATTATACTTAACTTAGCCAAAGACCAAGAATAGCCAAAAGGCCAAGAAATGTGTGATTTGTTTAATCTTCAAATCCTCTATTTATACAAGTTATCAAACTTTCAGACTTACTTATAATCGATGTGGGATAGAGAATTCCGTAAAATTTTTTAAAGTAAATAGATTGAACTTATAATCCTTCAAAAATAAATTAAGAAAAAAATAAAAATCTTCCCAATAAATAAATTACTTAAATTTCGACGCCTTAAAAATAAAAGAAATACGTAAACCAAACTATTTTTAAAATATTTACGAGATCTTGTTAGTTAATTTTACAAAATTTTGTTTTATTTTTGGATTAATAAAAAAGATTATATGATTTAATAAGTTAATTTAAAAAAAATTTAACCCTACAAAATTTGTGAGAATAACACGTCAGCATCAGTGTAGTCTAGTTTAGTAGTATATATAGAATATAGATATAGATTTAAAAAATCAGAATCTAAAAACTTGTAAATTAAAAAACAATTTATAGATGACGATAAAAAAACTATATAATATAAATTAAACAAAATCTCATACAATAACGGATAAGTTAGTATTAATTTAGACAATTATAAACGCGTTTCAAGTTCTCAAAGTATGTGTCTTACTTGACGAGCATTGCCCTGCCGCCAAGCCCGCATCCGTTTTCTTTGTTTCGGAGTTGGTGAGAGCCAAGGGCGAGAAGGAGAAGGAGGACGGAGATAGATACGAGCTTGAATGGAGTCCCGCTGATCACAAGTGTTCCATTTGCATTGACGAGATAGAGAAGCGGTGGGATTCTCTCACCTTGCCTTGCTCCCACATCTTCCACGAGACTTGCGTCCTCAGATGGCTGGAGAAGAGTCATGTTTGCCCTCTTTGTCGATTCGAAATGCCCACCGACGATTAATGAAGAAGAAGGTAGCAGGCAGACACTTATTGGTTTACAGAATATACATACCCATCTTTGTAATAGTATTTTGTTAGTTTCTTGATACCTATAGTTTTGCATACTTCAAATGACTCCTGAACTTGTCCATCCTTCTTTGCCACTCTTAGTTTCATATTTGACCTCTACCCAGATCTTCTTGGAGGGAAGGCTCAACATGATATCCCGCCGAAGCGGTTTTCGTTAAGTCCAACGAAACCCTAAGTCCAAACAAAACCGTCCAAGGGTCATCCCTAAGTCCAACTAAATTTATTATATTATGTGTTGACTTTAAAATAAATATATATTTTCTAAAAAAAAGTCAATTTATAAATATATTATGCAAGCACTTTACTGTAAATACTTTTAAACTAAAATCAATGAATTTTGATATATTAATCAGGATAAAACCAAACAGTATTCAATAGATTGTTCCACAATAATTAAAACATTTTTTGACTTATTTTATTGCTAAATTTTAAATCAATCTCACATACGGTGCGGATAATACACTAATTTATTTTATAACGATGTCCTTATTTAAAAATTTGCATATTATATAATACCCATTAAGTTTTATCACTTTCCTTCTTTACAAATTCGGTCAATTACATATATCTTCTAGTTAAAGATTTCAATAAGCCAAAATAATTATATTAAATATATTCAAACTTCTCGGACATATGTTTTTATCTTATACAATATTGTAAGGTAACATACGCACTGTATAGTAACTCTTTTTTTATTTTACCCTACAAGTTTACAAATATAGCTAGGTTTTGAACGTAGAAGATTTAGGGCAATTTTTAAAATTATATAATAATATTATTAGTAAATAATTAAGATTTAGTTTATATTAAAAGTAAAAAGGTAATAAATTGGATTGGTAGTGAAGAATTAATGGGCTTAGAAACAAATCTATCTTCAAAACTTTATCTGTTGGATTAGATATGAATAAGCGAAGATCGTTATATTAAGTTTCCTTGTTTAAGATTGTGTTATATTGATATATACGATGCTGTTTAGAAGCAAAGCAAAAGAAAAGAAAGCATGGTGAGGAATATTTGAGCGATGGCGTAATGGTGTGCAGAATTGAGAGCAAGGAGGAGATTGTTGAAAGAACAGAAAGCTGCAACCTGGTTTATGCATCCACCACCCTATTCTCCGACGAGAACTTAGGGATCCCATGCTTCGCATGCTCCGCCTTCACCGACTATGGCGATTACTTGAGTAGCTACCAAGATATGTTGTGGAGTTCAATCTATTGGAACAACCATCTTCGCCTTCGCCTTACTGAAGATTCCGCGTTGAGAATCGCTTCTCATGTAACCAATGTCTTCCTCCGCCAAGCTAACGCAAATCACCGTTGCTCCACTCTCTATCCCGCCATTGCATACTGTGTCCAAATCACTATCCTATCTGTCTCCATTCGTCCCCATGATATTGTCGATGTTCATGCTCATGATGTTGGGTTTGACGAGGCTAGCCCTACCGCCAAGCCCGCCTCCCTTTTCTTTCTTTCGGACTTGGTCAGAGCCAAGGGCGAGAAGGAAAAGGAAGACGGAGATAGATACGAGCTTGACTGTAGCCCCGCTGATCACGATTGTTCCATTTGCATCGACGAGATAAAGAAGCCGTGGGATTCTCTCACCTTGCCATGCTCGCACATCTTCCACGAGACTTGCGTATTGAGATGGCTGGAGAAGAGCTAGTAACGTTTGTCCTCTTTGTCGATTCGAAATGCCCACCGAGGATTATTGAAGAAGAAGAAGAAGAAGGTATCAGGGAGATGCTTATTGGTTTACTGATCGAATATACCCCATAGTTTCTTGATACGTACGTATAATTTTATTAGTTTCTTGAAACATTCTTGATACGTATAGTTTTGTCCGTGTAATGTCGTTTACTCTTCTTAGTAAGAGTCATGTTCTTCCACTATTGCGTACGCTGTAATGCTAACAAAGAGTTTCTTGTTGGTAAAGATGTTATATGAATGATTAGTTTAGTGCCCTTACTTTGTGAGGTGAATCGTTTGTGTGTTTTTCAAAATTATATAAACAGTGAAGCCACTGTTAGAAGATCTGGATAGACGTCAAGTATGAAACTAAGAGTGACAAAAGAAGGATGGACAAGTTCAGGTTCGTTTGAAGTATGCAAACTGCTTTGTGGTGGACCGGTTTCGGTTCAATCGTATACTCAACATCATATTGCTGCAGTTGTTAAGGTCTTACTGGATTGTATTGATGGCCAAAGACTCAACATAAGTTCCATACTTGTGAGCTCCTCCACTGCAACGTTAATGAACCATGGATTGTATTGTGTCTTTTGAGGAATATCCCATTCGAGGGGGATTGTTTCACGTCCTTCGTCCAAGAGCCATCTTGCTTCTCAAAATCATCATTACTGTTTCCCTGCTTTTTGCTTCCATTTTTAATTTGTAATGAATCCTTCAAAACAACCTTCAAAGCCAAATCTTGATCAGAACCTAAAACCTGTACCCGAAACACCACTACCTTCGCTCGTTGCAGCTCGCCAGCTACCGCTCGCTACTTGCAGTCGTCGTCGGCCGCCAATATGTGGGTGGACTGAGAGATTGTCGAGAGTCGAGTCGGGATTTGGAAGCGTAATTGTGTAAGGGCTAACATTCTGGAGTATGGAGTAAGCTAACTAGCCTAAACTTAGGGTTTGCCTTTTTTTTCTTTTTTTTTCAAATATGTATACCAAATTATTTAAAAAAAAGTTTCGGTTGCATGAAACAAAAACTAAACAAATACTAATATGAATGTTTTAAAATGCCGGAGGCTTTAAAATTCGTGTGGAAATATTTTTTTTTAAATCTTGCTAGTTAAAATTTTACATGATACACAAATTGATTGGAGATCTTGCAAGTTAATTTTACGATTTTTTTAATTTTGGTTTAGTAAAAAATACTTTATGGCTTAATTAGTTATTTAAAAAAATTATTTTTACCTTACAAAATTTATGAGACTTCTAAAATCATTCCGTTAGTTTAGAACACATTGGATATTACTTGATTCGTTAGTTTTTTTTCCCCAAATATCTTTGATTTTTGTCCAACTATGTTTGGACTTTATTTACTTATCCGGGGTATTTTGTCTAACAATATATACCCTCGAATGTTTCATTTGTACATCCGACATTTCATTTGTGAAGAACAAACTTGTATAAGAGACGTCTTACTTGCATCGCTTGGACTTGTTTGAGTATGTTCTATTTGCCAACAGCGTAATCATGGTGCTTCAACTAGCAACAAGCAAACCTTCAGATGCTCTAGGATCTTTGTACGCCTATTGTGTGGAATAGCGGGAAGAGTCCTACAAAGCTTCGCCAGTTGTGTGTTGTGTTCCCTTGCGTTGTAGCGTGCCTCCACGTTGTTTCTTTGGGTTCAACATTGATCTATCATTTTCCTTATATTTTGTTCGTTTCACTTTTTTTTCTCTTTTATTTTCATTCCATCGAGGTTTCAAGCGTCAAAAGATCGGATAATCTACACGGGCGAATACCCCGTATCTAAAAATGTTTAAAAGTTCTATACTATAAGTTCAAAAAATATTTGAACCACTAGTATAACATAACTTGAACGAAACGTACAGAAACTTTGAACGAAAAAAGTCTCCGTCACAAAAAAAAAAATGAACTAATGAAGTGTTCTATTGCTTCACAAATTGTATATTATTATTGCATCATTACGCTGAACTTACAAAAAAAATTGAACTAATAAAAAAACTTAAAAAAATATCACCGCACTGCCCATAAAATTGTTACCACTAATATATACTTTGTTACTAATAGAGTGTTCTACAAAATTGATACCGCGTCAACAACTTTTAAAAAAAAGACTTTTAAAAGTACAAAATTATCGCATGTACTTCGTATAATAATGATAAAAATATCACCGCGCTGCCGATTAATCATTGAATGGATGTGGACTAATTTTGACCGTTTGATCAATTGCATCAACGTTGAAAAATACTCCGTAAGTACGTACCTGAAATATTACTCGGCACCTGAACCAATTCCTAAGTTTTATCACTTTCCTTCTTTACATATTCAGTTATGCACATGTATCCATTAATTAAGATATCAATAATTAAACCAAAATAGTTATATTAAGTGTATTTATCTTTTTTTTTTTTTATTTCTTAAATATCTAGTTTATCTTTTACATTATAACATACGGAATATATATTAACTCTTTTTTAATTTTATCCTACAAGTTTACGAAAATAGCTAGGCTTTGAAGGTAGAAGATTTAATTAGGACAATTTTTTTTAATTATATAATAATATTATTAGTGAATAATTAAAATTGAGTTTGATATTAAAAGTAAAAAGATCATAAATTGGGTTGGTAGTGAATAATTAAAATTGAGTTTGATATTAAAAATAAAAAGATTATAAATTGGGTTGGTAGTGAAGAAAATCTAACATGGTTTTCTTTGAAGGTATAAAGAAAACCATGTTAGAGATTTCGGGATGGCTGATTCACATCAAACTCCGTTCGAGTCAAAGAGTTTGGATCCGTGTTAGAAGAATTCAAAAATAAAAATAAAAATAAAATAAAAAATAAAAAAATAAAAATGGGAGAGGTTGTCTTTGAACCGTTAACTTATTCCCTTAAAGCAAGTAAGGAAGGTTCTTAATACTTCATCCGGATAGGACTTGTGGTGTAATCGGGAGAAAGAGTTTTGAGGACAATCACTTTGGACTCACACAAAATGTCCATATGATAGATGAATGACAATAGAACTATCAGAGTAGCGCAGCGGAAGCGTGGTGGGTCCTAACCCACAAAGCATGAAGCTCAATGGTACAACAAAAAGACGTGTCGAGTTTAAAATAATGATAGTTGGTGAGATGCTTTTGTTTGAAAAGAACGTGAGATAGGCTACGCGGAGAGACTGGAAATACTGTATGAGAATATAGAGGTTAAAGAAAAAGAGTGCTACCCTATTATGGATCCCGGTGAAATATGACAACTTCGTCACATGTCGACAGATAAGCGGTTTGGGGGAATTAATACCTAAAGGGATATTCGAGAGTGTATTTCCATTGGAGGGGGAAAATAATTAACGATATTATTAAGGTATTGTGTGTAGTCTGCACTAGAAAGCTCAAAGTGCGTAACTACCATGCGGAGTCGAAAGATACATAAGAGAGAGAAGCGACAAGAGTATAGTTGCAACCAGTAACCGTACTTAAAGAAAGCATAATCTCGGAGTGGAGTACGTGGAATTTGTAACGGAATGGAACCGAGTGGCGTTTGGCACCAAAGGAATATTCTCGGTCCAGTAAAGGTGGGGATATACGAGTACAATGTGGATGCGGTGTTAGAAATTTTCGAGTAGTTATGATTAAACGATGGCGATGTGAGATCACCTTGTGCCTAGTGTTGGCATTGCGGACACATTCTATATCACCTAAGATCTTGGATATTGCGTAAGAAGTTTGAGTTGAGCTAGAGATCTATAAAATAATATGATGATGTCGATAGAATGCAAATATTGATCACCGGATTTTGAGTGTTAAGTTATATCAACATTGAGACAAAAAAAAAAAAAAAAAAGAGCAAATGATGATTCTTTAGTGGGGGAACCATATGACTAAGTCATATTAGGAGACAAGACCAAGTGAGTGGTGATACAGCTATCCTTAAGCACTTAGTGAAGTGCCGGTATATGTATAAGGGAATATCCTAGATCGGATACTTGGAACCTTTTTAGAAGACCGGAAGGAAAGAACTTAGAATAAATTATCTCAGGAAGGCCATCAAAAGATCTAGAGGGAGTTAGTAAGGCAACCTTGTGAGACCTTGCAAGCGGAGTTGAAAGCGATTGACGGACTATTATTCCTCGCCCTATTGAGGAGAGCAACCCCATTGGTCCACGGATTTAGTTAGAGGGAATACCTACGAGACACGAGTTAGGTCCTCAGAATAGAGGATTGGACAGTTGGGCCGAATGATACCGGTGAGATATCCGATAACCACTCTGGAACGTGGTAGCAAGCGCTTGTGATGTATGTAAATGAAAAGATTTTCGGAGTCAAAGGTTTTATGAAAAGTTGACGAGGCTCCTTGAGATATTGTGGATAGTATAGACGTCGTAACCTTTCAGAGATCTATACAAAGATAGTGGTAACCTTGAAAACAACTAGTTAGGGTTTGATCCTGCATGTGTGTGCTATTGTTTGACTACTTGTTTATTTCATGCTTGTGTGCTTAGTCATGTGTATTATATTGATGACCTTTGGTGTGTGAGTACTTAGATGTGGAAACGACGAGGCTTTTGTGTAGTGAATTGATACACCCGACTGGTGCCTTAAATGCCAATCATGGTTATCTAACCCTAAGTTTCGGGACGAAACTTATTTTTAGGGGGTACTGATGTAATAACCGAAAAATTTATTCCGTTTAATTTTATATCAAACCGAGTTTTGATCCATCGATCTTTCTCTGTATACCTAGTCGTACACACTATCTCAGATTTTATCATTTTATGTAACCTCACTTCACATAAAATGATAGAATTTCTTTTTATCAAACCCTAATCTATCAAACCCTAAGTTAGATCTTGACATACATGACAACTTTTTGACGAGACCATGACAACGTTGAGATCGAGACGAGACCATGACAACATTTGACAAGACCAAGGTCTTGACAAACTTTCAGCCCACTCCTTCTACCATTCAGCCCATTGTTTTAAATTCAATTATCCAGCCTTTCATGTCTCTTTGCTGGCGGATTGTTGCAGCCCATTTTGTCCCTCTTTTACTTCAGCCCACTCACCTCCTTATTCCTTCATCCGTACCACACCAGCCCAACACATCCTTGCTTTGCACTAGCCCATCAGGAAGAAACACTGCAGCATCTTGGGGAGCCCTCTCGTCTACGTAGGCTGAGCTGGAATGGGAGTTACGCTGAGGAAAAAAAAACGACCCCTATAATCACGCTACACAATCTCTTCCAGAACAGCCCCAGATTCATCGATGGCCTCCTTCCTCTCCTTCCTCGGCACAGATTCAACCATCGCTCTCTCCCCCTCACACCAACAGTCAGCCAACTGTATCGTTCCCCTCTATCACCGTCTGAGTAGAGCGGAGATGCAACCAGCCGCTATGGATGGGACGAGTATACTGCGTACACAGACAGGTTTGTATACGCTGGAGCCCCACGACGTTGGACTGTAGGTGCCAGACCCTCCCCTCCAGTGCGGCAATTCACAGGTATGATGATCTCCCTCTCTACCCAGCCTACATCGACCTACCACCTGTGACTCATCTATCGCCTTCACCCGATGCAGCCCGGGCGAGACAAGAACGGCGCTTCTTCATCGATAAGCAAGGGAGACGACGCATTCTACCTTCTCTGCAGTCACTCGGCATGAAAGAGAAGACCGAACCTTCATCACACACGCCATCAAGAGAATGAGAGCTGCAAGTTCAAGGGCAACAACCTTTATAAACAGACGAGTTTTAGATCTATGCTCACGAGATGAGAAGACTAACCTGTAGGTTCAAGTGACAGATTCAAGGACCAAAAAGGAAACCCAGATATTTCGTTCCACTGTGCGGCGGTCCCAGTTGCAAGAGTTGAAGAACAAACCTGTGATCTCCTGGGTACCAGAATCTAGCCCTGAGCGTAGCCGGTGAGTGTCGAAGCCCTGACCTCTTGCACTGTGGGTTTTATACCCTTAAAAAAAAAAAACTGAGTTATGCAGTCAGTTTGGAGCCTACGTTTCGATAGGTTAGAAATATAATCCACCGTCCAATTTTTAGTATATCTTAGAGTCATGTGCATAGTACAAGGTATCAAAAGTTTAGGCCGATCCAACGGTCGGATCTGGATATACGAGAGTGCAAAGTAGGCTGGTTAGGTAGTTGAGAAAATCTGTAATTTTGGCTAAGTATGGATTTACTGGATGTTTTAACCAACTTTAAGAGTTTATGTAGGAGTTATGGCTGGGTAGTTTTGAGAGATATTTGCTCCGATAAGTAGCATGACAATCATAGATGACCTAGAGATTTATTTCGGAAATTTTATCTTTTTATTCAAGCCTCGTATCTTAACCAAAAGTCGGACCGTAACGACTTTTGTGAAAATCAAGAGTTTTGTGTAACTCTTATAAATCTTTACCAAAATTTTCCGTAAGAACTAGATTGTGGAAATAGGTTTCAAAGGAGAGTTGAAACTAAGTTACAGAAAAATCTTGGAGTTTTGGGACCGGGGGTAAAATAGTAATTTTATCTTCAGAGGGCATTTTTGTAATTTTTCTCTTGAGAAGAGCGTACATCTTAGAAGTTATAGACTTCTAAGAATATGGGATGTATTTTGATCCACTTGCCTTGTATGACAGGCAGTTGAGTCCCAATAGTTGCAAACCGAGTTGAGCTAACGGAAATCGAGTTTTATTTCAGGTAAGTCCTTTGGGCTTACTTAGCTGACTTCTAAATATAAACATGAATGATGATAGTGGTGTGTGATTGAGATGTTAGAGTTATAGGTTGTGATAAATATTTACCGACCTATACTTGGCCTAAGAGTAACGGGCGGTGGCATTCTGCTCAGTTAGCTTGCGAGCACTGGGGGTTTCTTTAGGGACTAGTCCATACTCGGTTTGTAGTGATGCTACCGGCGGAGGTCAGCTAGACCTACACCCAGTTGGATAAGGAACGGAGGCGAGAACTGTTAATAGCTCTCGTGCCACAACTGTAAAATTGAATAAGATGAATCACCTAAATAATAGATAATAAACGGTTGAGTGCCAGCATGATGTTTGTTTAAAATTTTTCTGCGTGTGTTTGTGCTATTGTTATTCTGCTTATATTTGGATTGTTAGCTAACGGTTTATCCGTGTTGTAGATCTGTAGAGATAGACAGTTGCAGAGAGATCCGGAACGGATGGTCAGCCGGGTCCACGTACTCATTAGATGGGGACGGGGGAGTCTTCCATACGTCATGCATGTTATGTATCTTTATATATGTTTGTAAGGCTGTCACATGTGTACGTTCATACCATTAAAAATATTATGTTTGAGAAATTATTTTAAATACATTTGTGCCTTGTTGTAAGATCCTAGTAAAGTTGTTGTTAAACCAAGGTCGGGACCCATTGTGAGGTCCTAACCAGTAGCTCCCCGAGTTCCGAAAATTTGGGGTGTTACAGAATGGATGTGGACTAATTTTGACCGTTTGATCAATTGCATCAACGTTGAAAAATACTCCGTAAGTACGTACCTGAAATATTACTCGGCACCTGAACCAATTCCTAAGTTTTATCACTTTCCTTCTTTACATATTCAGTTATGCACATGTATCCATTAATTAAGATATCAATAATTAAACCAAAATAGTTATATTAAGTGTATTTATCTTTTTTTTTTTATTTCTTAAATATCTAGTTTATCTTTTACATTATAACATACGGAGTATATATTAACTCTTTTTTAATTTTATCCTACAAGTTTACGAAAATAGCTAGGCTTTGAAGGTAGAAGATTTAATTAGGACAATTTTTTTTAATTATATAATAATATTATTAGTGAATAATTAAAATTGAGTTTGATATTAAAAGTAAAAAGATTATAAATTGGGTTGGTAGTGAAGAAAATCTATCTTCAAAACTTTATCGGTTGGATTAGATATGAATAAGCGAAGATAATTTGTATTAAGTTTCCTTGTTTAAAATTATGTTATATATATATACGATGCAATCTAGAAGCAAATCAAAGCAAAAGAAAAGCATGGAGACGGAATATTTGAGCGATGGCGTGATATTGTGCCGAATTGAGAACATCCAGGAGATTCTCGAAGAAGAAATAGAAATCTGCAACCAACTGGTGCGTGCATCCACCTCCGACGAATACTTGGAGATCTCCTGCTTTGCATGCTCAGGCTTCACCGACTACAACCATTACTTGAGTAGCTGCCAAGATATGTTGTTGAGTTTAATCTACTGCAACAACCATCCTCACCCTCTCCTTACTGAAGCTTTCGCGTTGAGAATCGCTTCTCATGTAACCAACGGCTTCCTCCAACAAGCTAACGCAGATCACCGTTGTTCCACTCTCTCTCCCGCCATTGCACACCGTCTCCAAATCACTATCTTATCCGTCGACATTGGTCCTGCCGATGATGTTGTTGCTCAAATTGCGTTTGACGAGCATTGCCCTGCCGCCAAGCCTGCCTCCGTCTTCTTTGTTTCGGAGTTGGTGAGAGCCAAGGGCGAGAAGGAGAAGGAGGACGGAGATAGATACGAGCTTGAATGGAGTCCCGCTGATCACGAGTGTTCCATTTGCATTGACGAGATAGAGAAGCGGTGGGATTCTCTCACCTTGTCTTGCTCCCACATCTTCCACGAGACTTGCGTCCTCAGATGGCTGGAGAAGAGTCACGTTTGCCCTCTTTGTCGATTCGAAATGCCCACCGAGGATCATTGAAGAAGAAAAAGAAGGTAGCAGGAAGGCTCTTATTGGTTTACCGAATATACATACACTTATTGGTTTACAGAATATACATACCCATCTTTGTAATAGTATTTTGTTAGTTTCTTGATACATTCTTGATACCTATAGTTTTGCATACTTCAAATGACTCCTGAACTTGTCCATCCTTCTTTTACCACTCTTAGTTTCATACTTGACCTCTACCCAGATCTTCTTAGAGGGAAGGGTCATCCCTATAGGAAGATCATAAATCCTTATCCAGAACTGTGCATGCGATAAGTCCATCTATGAGGGCTCAACCATTCTACCTTCATTCACTGAGTTTGAAAACGCTTGGAGGTAGAGATCAAGTTAGATCTGGTGGCGGTCAAGTATACGTCATAGTTGCTAATCAACCAAAGCTAGAAAACGCTTGGAGGTAGGGTTAATTAGTCCAAGTACGACTTTTCCATTGTATTCATCACTTTTAAGCGACATCGAGGAGATTCTTTCATTTTTATTATTGGATTCTCATAGTAATCTTTTCGTATTGAAAATTAACAAACTGTTAGCAAGAATCTCCTTCGAGGAGACCGATCCGAATTCTGATTCAGCGACATTGTCTCTAGATCTGTCCAATCCAAGTATGTATCTTCATGAATGACTTCCTCCTTATACATTATATCCTCTGGTTTCGAAGATTTCGGTTCTTCGTCATCGTTGTTTTCAAGCGACTTCTCTTCTGCAAGCCATAACTCTAGTAGGATTTCATATAGTTCAGGATTTCTATATTCTTGAATCAGGAACAACACGGAATAAACAATATGCAATAGATTGTTCCATAATAATTAATAGGATACCATTTTATTGTAAATAGAGATCATATATGAACTAAATTTATTATATTATGTGTTGACTTTAAAATAAATATATATTTTCTAAAAAAAATTCAATTTATAAATATATTATGCAAGCACTTTATTGTAAATACTTTTAAACTAAAATCAATGAATTTTGATATATTAATCAGGATAAAACCAAACAGTATTCAATATATTGTTCCACAATAATTAAAACATTTTTTAACTTATTTTATTGCTAAATTTTTAAACCAATCTCACATACGGTACGGATAATACACTAGTTTGTTTTATAACGATGTCCTTATTTTAAAATTTTCATATTATATAATACCCATTAAGTTTTATCGCTTTCCTTCGTTACGAATTCGATCAATAACATATATCTGCTAGTTAAGATTTCAATAAGCCAAAATAATTATATTAAATATATTCAGTTTTTTTTTTTTAACTTCTCGGACATATGTTTTTATCTTTTACATTGTAAGATAACATGCAGTGTATAGTAACTCTTTTTTTATTTTACCCTACAAGTTTATAAATATAGCTACGTTTTGAACGTACAAGATTTAAGGCAATTTTTAAAATTATATAATAATATTATTAGTAAATAATTAAGATTTAGTTGATATTAAAAGTAAAAAGGTAATAATTAAGATTTAGTTTACAAATATAGCTACGTTTTGAATGTACAAGATTCACGTTTGTCCTCTTTGTTGCGTACGCTGTAATGCTAACAAAGAGTTTCTTGTTGATAAAGATGTTATATGAACTATTAGTTTAGTGCCTTTACTTCTCCACTGCAATGTCAATGAACCATAGATTGTATATATTTTTGTCTTTTGGGAAAATATCCTGTTTGACATGGGCTTTGCTACCGATGGTTGGATGGCAACCTTCCCGGAGGCATTGATTCGGCACTAGCCAATATGTTCTTCCGCAAACCCATTTTAGTCGTGACTGAGGGACAGCAGTTAGCGTGGTGGTAATTCAAAATGCATCAACGACTACTGCAGGTTTATTGGCAAATATTCAGTGTTGTGAGAAGGATCTGCGGGATTGGAGTAACTCCAGCTTTGGGGGGTGTATGCTTATAGATCTCCAAGAGGTTCGACGAGGGCCTCAAGGCGGCCTGACGGTGTAATTTTGAAAAATACACAAACGATTTTCACCTCACAGCACTACACTAACTAGTATGACAAATTGGATTATGAAAAAGGAGAGTAAACAAATCCATTTTGATGATAAATTGATAAGTAATTATTTATCAATTAAGGGTTAGATTTATATATATATAAATAAATTAATAATTAATTATTTATCTTTTTGTGACAAATTGGATAAAATTTTATATAAGAAGTGGAGGTATAACTTTGATTAAAATATTTAAAATTTAAATATTTATACAAAAAATCTAAAAATTACTCTTTAAAATATTTTTTTTTGGGTTTCGAGAAACGTGACATTGACACGTGACAATAGAGATTTTTGCTTTAATAGATATATAAGATCGCTTATATAACATCTTTACCAAAGACATTATAGTAAACAAATCTAGTTATTTATTGTAAATCTGAAAAACGAATGATAAAATATATTTATGTAAAATAAAAATATGAAAATCAAATATTTAAGAAAATCTAATCAGAAAAAAATCAGCTAACAGTAAACAAATCTAGTTTATTAAAAAACAAAAAATCATAACTCTTTAAACGCATACGACATTTATTTATTTTTGTGAAAAAACGATCACATAATTAATACTTTAATGTACAGGAGATATTCAATGTATAAATAATTAAAATATTAGCGATAAATTTTTTACCAAAAAATTTAGATCATAAAACTTTTTAGAGTTTTTCCTCTTGGTGCCCTCAAGGTTTTGACTTATCCCCTTGGTATCCACTAAGTTTCAATAATCCTCTTGGTACTCTCATGCTTTTATTTGTTTCCTCTTTATAACCATTCTTAATATATTACATTAAAAATTCATTATAAAATAATTAAAAAATCAGAAAATTAGTTTTAAACTAATTTTGACCACATTAAATATTAAACTAATAAATTTATTAATGAATTATATTTTTTATATATTTAATTAAAAAAGTAAATGAAAGATAAATTTATTTTTTAATGAAAAAATATATTTTTTAATTTCGGATTTAAAATAAAATTAAAAATATTAAAAAATTTTTAATAGTCTAGAAATTTAAAATTATTGTAAATTTTTTTTTAAGTTCTATAATATCTTAATTCGAAAATTTTATTGTATTTTTATATTTCTAGTTCTTTAGTTTACAAATTCTTAAATTAAATATATATATATATACATATATAATATTTTAATAAAATTCGAATTAAAATAAATGATATAAATTAAATTCAAAAATATATTTTAATATATTTTTAAATTTCTAGAAACTTAAAAAATCTTTTAATTTAATTTTATATATTTTTTATTTTAAATATAAGATAAAAAAAATTATTTTAATTCATGAAATAAATATTACCTTAAATTCAAAATATAATTATATATAAAAATAAATTCTATCATAAATTTATTAGATTATTTTTTTTAATGAGGTCATAACTAATTTT
This sequence comes from Fagopyrum homotropicum, assembly GCA_033239125.1. Taxonomy (NCBI): domain Eukaryota; kingdom Viridiplantae; phylum Streptophyta; class Magnoliopsida; order Caryophyllales; family Polygonaceae; genus Fagopyrum; species Fagopyrum homotropicum. The sequence continues at coordinate 144,408,524 of BSWB01000002.1, forward strand.
AAATTTATTTTTCTCATTTTTTTGTTATTTTGTAATGACTTTTTAATGTAATATATCAAGAATGGGTATAAGGAGGAAACAAATAAAACCATGAGGGTACCAAGAGAATTTTTGAAACATTGTGGATACCAAAAGGATATGTCCAAACCTTGAGGGCACCAAGAGGAAAAATCCAACTTTTTAACACAAGTTATTTATTCACTTTTGTAGAACTAAATAGTAAAAAAATAAATAAAGATACTACGTAAAAATTAGTTAATTGTAGAAATAAATATGAAAATACACAAAAGTTAGTTGTTAATTTGTTCATAACTAAATAGTAAAAAATTGAACTTATCAAGATACTTGATAACGGTAAGTGGTTGATAACCTTTTTTGAGATCTCATAATTTTTATTTTTATTTTTTCTTTTCTAAATTTAGTTTTTTAGTTTTTTTTAATATATAGCTAATGATAAAAAGAAGAAAAAATGTCCTACTAAATATTATATGACAATATGATTTTAGAGTAGCGGAAGACGAAACAATGTGAAGGTAGAATGAAAAGAAGCGGTCTTTATCCCTAATCGTATCACTCACTATTTCGATGATTGATGATACAACTTCAGGAAATATTGAGGATATTTTTCTACTCGAGGAAGGCTAGATGACGGTGGAATTGTTTGTGATTGTTAGAGATGAAGATTTTACAGCAAGGAAAATTGCAGGGATAACCAAGTAAAGTCTACTTTCGATAAAACAAAGGGCGATATTTACAGAGACACGCTCTGAACATATCATCATTATTGGCTAACATAATAACACAAAATATTACAAATAATTATAAAATAAATTCAAACAAAGGGCGATAAAACACAGGCGACGCAATAGCCGTCGCCAAGTTTTTTTTGCGACGGTCCGCAACGGATGTGATCCATTGCCAATTTTCCGCGTCGGCTAAATCCGTCGCCGTCTAGTGTGTCGCAAATTTAAAAGTTGGTGCGAAATTTAAATTTGGCGTCAGCCATAGCCGTTGCAAAAATGTAAAATTTTGTGGGAAATTTTGTAATTTTGGCAACGGCAAGGATCCGTCACAAATTGTATATTTGGTGGGAAACTTTTGTAATTTTGACGACAGTAAGGAGCAGTCGCAAAATTTAATACTGGTGGAAAACCTATATCACAACTTGTAAAACTATACCTCTAATATTTGAAAACAACATGTAAAACTATATCACAACCTATAATATTTGAAAACATCTAAATGACTACATCATGGATAATTTATTTTATTTAATCTAAAATAGTATTTTCTGAAAAATAAAGATCTACATCCCAAGGGGAAAAAAACACTTACTTTTTTTAAAAGATAAACATACTCATAATTAGATGCTTTCATGAATTTGTGAACTAGAGAGTGTCAATCTTGTGAATGCAGAATTATCTTGCTTTCTAGTTATCTTCGGTCTTCACCAAGGTTGTCTTAAACATATGACATTAGGGCTCGTTTCGTAGCACTAGGAATCATTCTCGCCAGCCACCACTTGCTGTTTGCAGTCGTTGTCGGCCGCCAGTATTTGGGTGGACTGAGAGATTGTCGAGAGTCAAATCGGGATTTGGGAGCGTAATTGCGTAAGGGCTAACACTTTGGAGTATGGAGTAAGCTAACTAGCCTAAACTTAGCGTTTTGCCTTGTTTTTTTTTTATAAATAGGTCCGGACCGGACCGGGCCGATTATGGACCGAACCGGACCGATTTTGGACCGAAGACCGGACCTGTTTGTTTCGGTTCAAGTCCGGTCCAAAAACCGAACCGGAAAATTCACAGTCCTAGTTATATATTGCAGACGGCTAGATATAATTATACACAATCACCTACTAACAGTTTTTTTACTTAATCTTGTTCTTAATAGCCTTTTTGATTGCTAATTGTAACGCCCCGAATTTTAGGTGCGTTTGCAATATTTATTTTTACGGTTTTTCTCGATATTTTATTAGCTTAATAATTTTATTTTATTTTTACGGGTATTTTCACATTGGAAATTAAGTTCTATGAGTTTATATATTTTACATTTATATATATTCCATAATTTATTTTGCGGAAAGTGCAAGAGTTTTCCAAACCGAAAATCCCGATTAATTTGAGCGAGTTTAATTTTATTCCCGATGTCATGGTTTTAATTTTTATTGGGCAATTTTGGTAACTAGGCCTTTTTGAACAACTAGAGTATTAACTAGGTTTTTTAATGTTTCAATTAAGTAAATGTACCCAACCTTTTATATTTATTTTCAAACTCTACACACTCTTATCTCAAGGGGCACATTTACTAAACACAAAATTAGAAAAAGTTTATTTTCAAACTCTACACCTCTCCTTCTAAATTGATGATGCACTTCCGACCCCTCGTCATTCTACACACCGGCCTAAACACGCAACTCTCTGCACCTATCCAGATGAACCCCTGACATCACCTCCTTCTAGTCACCCTTGCAGCCACACTCTTTGTGCAGCCCTCTGGTTTGTCTTCTGCATCCTCCTTCTCCCTCAACTCTCTCTACACAGCAAGCAATTATCTCCCTCTGGTTTGTCTTCTGTATCCTCCTTCTCCCTCAGCTCTCTCTACACAACAAGCAATTATCTCCCTCCTTCTAGTCACCCTTGCAGCCACACTCTCTGTGCAGCCCTCTGGTTTGTCTTCTGCATCCTCCTTCTCCCTCAGCTCTCTCTACACAACAAGTAAATGTACCCAACCAAGAAGCATAATCTCGAGTCCCAATCTACCAAGCAGCCCGTCTTTGGAGCCTAGATGAGCTAGTGTGTGCCTAGCCTTGACATGTCAGCCGCCCCAGCGGACCCTGCCAGCCGCACCTGCGCCCCAGGTGAGCCGCCCCTGCGCATGGTTGATCCGCCCCTGCGGTTTTGTGCGGCTGCAGCCACTTTTGTTGACCTCTTGACTTGCTTTTGGGTTGGCTTCTCTTATAAGCCTTCCCCTTACCTTCAGATGAAGAGTTTCTTCATCTCTCCAGCCTCTCTCTTCCTCCTTACGTCCTTCATCTCCTTCTCCTTCTCCTTGGATCTTCTTTGATCTCTTCTTGTTTGTGTGAGTGAGTTCTTAAGAATTTGAGTGTGCTCTTGGCTTTGGATGCTCTTGGAGCTGTTGCTGAGAGTTGTTGATGTTGTGTTGAGGCTGAGAGTGGTGTTGATGCTCCTTGGTACAGCCTAGGGCTTGTGTGGTAAGCTTTCCTCTCCATCTTCCTTTCTTCCTTCTCCTTTACTTCTTATCTTCTTCTTTAGCTTAGGAATCACAAGTTTGGACTTGTGTTGGGTCTTCCTGGATGTTTTGATGATCATATATGTGTATGTGTGCATATATGTTGCTGTGATATGTTGAAGACGTAAAGGGAATCGAGAAAGGGATCGAAGAGAGGTCGGGACCAACTCTCTGCACAGTTGGCCGCCCCTACGCCTATCCTGAGCCACACCTGCGCCTGCTGTGGACCGCCCCTGCGCCTTTGGTGAGCCGCCACTGCGCCTCACTGGGCTGGCTAGTGTGTTCTTGCTTCTGTTGGTGCATACCTTGTTGGTATGTCTTCCTTCCTTCCTTTCCTTTAGCTTTGGCTTAGTTGTTGGCTAGGTTAGGATGGTTAGGATGAGTGGTATGCTAGAGATGTGCCTTAGGCACTTGTGTTGATGTTGAGAGTATGCTATAGGCATATGTGAGTTTGTGTTGATGTTTAGGTTGTAGGTTGGTTTTGTTTATGGAGACGAGTCTCCTAACCCTTTCAGGTTGTGATGTGGTGTGCCTTGCTCTTGCAGGCGTTGGTTTCTTCCTCGAGGGGAAGCTGTGACGTGGTAGAGGATACGAGTGTATCAGGTAAGTCCATAGGACTTACTTAGCGTATGGTTGTGGAGTGTATGATTGTAATGGTTGTGTGTGTTCATATGGTTGTGCATTTATAACTTAAACCGGACTAGGACGACCATTCATTACATTTATATGGCCCAAGTATATTATAACGGGCGGTAACCACTGGTCTCCACCTGCGGGTTAGGAGGAGGTGCCCTGAAGATGATCTCACAGGAGGGGACGAGTGACGGTCACCCCCATGCAAAACTCCTGTGTTACGTTGGATGGGGCGGGGTTCTTGAGGCTCCTCGTGTTACAAAAGAAGTTGAATTAGTAATGGTATAACGTAATTAAAGATAATAAATGAATGTGTGTGGCATTACATGTATGAGATGTTGTGGTGTGTTTGTGCTATTACTATCATGCTTATCTATTGTTTTAGCTAACGGTGTATACCGTGTTGTAGATGATCTGCAGGTTAGGAAGACTACAGAGTGAGCCAGATGGTGTGACCAGCCGAGGACTTCTGTACATTAGGATGTGTGGGTTGGGGATCTTTTGTACTAGTTGATGTTGTTGTTATGGTTTTGTACTCGGCTTTGAGTTTGTATACTCTTTTGTTGTATCATACAGCTTTTATGTATTTGTTTTTACTCTACTTGTGCCTTGTTGTAAGATCCAGTGAACTTGTTGTTAGGCTAGGGTCACGATCCATTGTGAGATCCTAGCCCAATGTAACATTCCGAGTTCCGCGGAGTCGGGGTTTTATACCTCCCCTTCGTCTTCAACGGGAATCAGAAACCAGATCTGCGAACTCGTCCCTAATCGAGAACTGCAAGCCCAAATTTGCATCGCCGATATCCGGGAACCTCGTTGTGCGTCTGCCGCTTGGATCGATCGCCGGAGAAAACGAAGGAAAGCCAAAGTTGTGCCGTTGTCATCTCGGAGTGCCTCACCAGGAAATGCCGCCCAAACCACCAGAGTAGGAATTCGCAGTTGTTGTCGTTTGTTGCCGGAACGAAGGAGCCACTGCTGCCTGAATCGAGCGTCGTCAGAGCCTGGAACCGCCGCCAAGGAATCTGTCGAGCTCCTCTGCTTAGCCCTAGTTAGAGTGAGATCCGCGGAACTGAAACTCTGCCTCAACTCTCTGCCGCCAGGAGCAATGCCGGAGAAGATTGCCTCGCCTGCCCTAGAGCTAGGGCCTGGAGCCGCCACCATGGACAACGACCGACGCCACCTGCCTCCCCTTCCCAAACCTTCAATGATGTCCTGCGTGAAGAAGATGTGCGAGCTAGGGCCTGGAGCCGCCACCGTGGAAGATGTGCGAGCAAGGCAAGGTGAGAGACTCCCACGGCTTCTCTATCTCGTCCATACAAAGTGAACACTCGTGATCAGTAGGACTCCAGTCAAGCTCGTATCTATCTCCGTCTTCCTTCTCCTTCTCGCCCCTGCCTCTGAACAACTCCAAAAGAAAGAAAAGAGAGGCGGGCTTGGTGAAGGAGTTGGCCTCGTCCATGTCGAGCGCAGCATCAGGAGCAACGGTGTTGATAGAGAGAGCGTTTCCCATGGAATCTTGAAAAGGCTTCTACATAATAATTAAAGTAATCCTATATATAATAAAATTCTAAGCAATGAAAGTTAATAAATACAACCAGAGATATGATTGAATGATTCATTGATCTTGTTGGTGCTACTTTTCTATTATAGAAGTGTTTTGTTTCTCCAAATGTGCTAACAGAAGTGTTATGAACTGTCATGTAATCTAGCTAGTTATATGTTCATGAAATTCTTAGTTTTTTAAGGTTTCTATGATTGAATGATTCATCGATCTTGCAAAAGTGTTTGGTTGAACTGATCATGTGAATTTTAGTACTCTAGCTATTTTTTAAGGATTCTATGATTGAAATTCACATTTTTTTAAAGGTTTTTATGATTAAATGAAATTCACAGTTTTTTAATGTGCTAACAGAAGTGTTTGATTGAACTGATCATTTTATTCTGAAATTGCAAACTGCCATTTTTTTTCAAGTCATTCATACGAACTGTCATTGCACATTCACAGTTTTTTTTGTTCTAGAATTGCATACTGTCTAGACTTGTGTTTGGATTGCGTTCAGATGGTGTATCAAAGAGAAGTTAACTTTAAGACAGTTTAAGTTAACATTCATATGAATTGTTCTGTGCTTGAGAACTGGTCATTTTATTTTGTGTAGTTCATATTTCTTGAATTGCAAACTAATAATTTTTTCTTGAATGAGTTGTCATATGTCTTGAACTGTTCTGTTTGGATTGCACACTGTCATAAATTGTTCATTTTCTTGAATTGAAAACTAACATATTTCTTAAACTATTCTGTTTGGATTGCACACTATCATAAATTGTTCATTTGTCTAGAATTCCAAATTGCTTCTGATGTTAAGTTTTTGTTATGTGATAGGGTACAATCTGCTTCTATTTTCAAACTTTCACCTTCTGGTCCGTCAGTAAGCTTAGATTCGATGTCTTTTGTCTGGATTGCTACTATCTTCCACCTTGACCTTCATGCATATTTGTTTTTTTTTTTTAGGCAACCCTTTTGGTTGTAACGTTGTTTTACACCATCTTGAAAGAACCTATGGGTTGTCTCTTCCAATTGATATATTAGTCGGTCACCCAACGCGTTGCTAGAACTACTTTCATGTATATTCTTCATTGATACTGTTGAGTTGACTCGGGATTCCCTTCTTGTCATCGTAGTTGGTGTTGTCTTTTAGTCTTCACCTTTCCGTCTCGACGTTCCACACCAAACTCGAAAGAGTTGTCCGCCATTCGTCTACCCTAATGCACAGAAGATGTGCATAATAATCCTCACGTTGTCACCCTTTAACATCTACTTAAATGTGTCCAAGGGGTGAGAAAGTCATTATGTTACCTTTATTAAGGAAATAACATAACTACAGTTTCTAATAATCTCCGGCATGTGCTTATCTACATTACCTATCATTATAATCAAGCTAATAAGTCCAACTAAAGTAAACCTAAAGTCCACACTAAGCATACTGAGATCCGCGGTAGTAGTGGTGGTCAGCCGTACTTTTCTATTCCCCAACCAGACTATGCATGCATTTGAAAACCAAAAATTCTTTTAAAACTCAGATCCCTTTTCGGGTTCTGCTCAAATACTTATTCGGTCTTTCTGAAGATTTCAAGTGCCATTGTTGCCAACCTAGAGCTCTGATACCATGTTGTAACACCCCAAGTTCTGAGAACTCGGGGAGCTACTGGTTAGGACCTCACAATGGGTCCCGACCTCAGTTTGACAACAATATTACTAGGATCTTGCAACAAGACACAAATAAGAAAAACCGAAATTTATAAAATAGTATTTTTAAGAGATGAATGCAACAACGTCTAACAGCCTATGGTACTTAAACAGCAGAAGAAACTAACGGTCTTCAACAAGAAGAAAGAAACAACAATTAACACCCCAACCCCCCCCCCCCCTCTAAGGAGTACGGAGACCCGGCTGACCACTACTTCCGGATCACTCAGCTGCTGCTCTAACCTGCCGTGAAACTAAAAACACAACAAAACAATCATTAGCTAGTTATCTAAACATTAGGAATAATAGCGCACACACACATAAAAATAATAAACACTCATCATGCTTTCAAACAATCCATTTATTATCTTCATTTAAGTCATTCACTCTAATGATACTTATTTTGTGACACAAGGGATTCCCAAACCTCGCCTCCGCCCCCGTGTACCCATCACGAGTGGATCCGATGCATCTCACCGTGTACCTGGATGGTCTGGGTATAGAGAACCTCCCAGTCTCCTGGCAGAGCTAGGCAGTGATGTCACGGCCCGTTATACATACACTTGGGCCTTAACACATAATAACCACGGTCGTCCTAACAAGTTATTATTCTTATTATAACACACATTACACACACAACCATCATCACCCAACTAATATCCAGAAACCAGCTAAGTAAGTCGCAAGGACTTACCTGAGTCAAATCACACTCTAACAAGTCTCAAATCGGTCCGTACTCGTGGTAACTCAAACGCCTGTCAAAAGGCATGTGGATCAGAATCACATCTAGATGTCCAACCTCATGCGAAGGAATTACGGAAAAACTCTCTTACGGTAAAAGACCATTTTACCCTTAATGTCGGAAATTCTCAAAGTTTATTCTTGTATTCTACTAATTTCTTTCTTATCTTGTTTTCCATAGATTATGTCTCTCGGGTAGCTACTTATAGGTTATAAGGTCAAACTCGAGACAACTCGAAGAAGGACAACATTCCTTCTCTCCGGTTACCAATTACGCTACTACATATATTATACCGTCAACATGTTTTGACCTTTCTCCTCAACCCATTTATTTTTACATAGTTTCCTAACTCCCAACTCGTACTTATGTATTAACTCATATATTTATATAATCTACATTTATGCTTATAATTATATTCTTATATAAAAAAATTACATTCCTATTAATTCTATGCTTTTATTTAGTTTATTCATACACTCACTTATACCTCTATATATATATATATATATATATATATATATATATATATATATATTCGTATTAATGTGCATTTACGTATTTATATATATAAGTATATATCTCTACTGCGGTACCTCACTCTAATGTCTAATATATATGTATATATATACATCCGTACACAACTCTTCTCTTTCCACCTCCATGTTAAAGTATATATACATATACTATCATATTACCACATTTCACATTACAGATGTATATATCTCCAACTCAACTAACATTTTCAGCATGTTCTAACAACAATTCTGGACTTATTTATGCCGAGTTTGCCGACCCGTACACACACCAAGCTCTACCTTCCTAGACATATACTTATACCAGATTCAAACTTATTCTAATCTTAATAAACTTCTATCTCAGTCCTTTATATTTTCCCCAAATGTCTACTGTAACAAGGCACACAACGAAACAAGATCGAGTGCTGCTGATGACTCACCGGTGTGAATCGATCGAATCTATCAGTTGTAGTCCTTGACGGGGAGGGAGAAGACTAGCGTTTGGGTGAGGTGACTCGTGACTGGCTGCTCGGCTTGCTTGTACCCTCACGTTGCACTGCTCGTCTTCACTGGTGCTGCAGCGATGAAGAAAGCGCAGCCCTGTACTCGCTGCTGTCAAACAGCCATCACCGGCGTTGTTACGGTGCAAACAGAGAGGAGATAAGAGGAATAGAAACTGCATCTGCTCACTTATGAAGATCCGAACGGCGTGCAGTGCTCAGGCTCCTGGAGGCGACTTGTGTGTTGTGTGGCGGCGTTACCACTGGTCCGATCCTTGCGATAGAAGGGCTGGCTCGAAGGAACGGCTGTCATGGATCTACTGTCACCGAATGAAGCCGGAAGAAGGAAGGGTGGCGGAGTCTTGCGAAGCTCTTCCTACGGCCGGCTGACAGTACCTTGGTGGCGTCTCCGGCGGGCGGTAATCCTGGTGGCTGCGGGGTCGCTGCCGGCTCGCAGTTTTGGACTTCGGAAATTGCTGCTGTGGTTTGAAGCGATGCGTCGTCACACAGGGGATAGGGCAGCGCTTAGGGGTTGATTAAGTTAGGGTTAAGCTGATTAGGTTAGAGTTAATTAGGTTTAAAGAATGGTTAGATAATGGACTGTTGTAAATTGGTTTTGTGCCGGGTCTTTTGGGCCAACTCATCAATTAAAACAAAAGCTGAATGTTAATTAATCACCCGAAACCGTTAAAGGTACGGAAATAAATTACGAGATTATTTACGGAATGATTTACTAAATTATATAAGTTATCATTTTATGTGAATCAAGGTCACATAAAATGATAGAATTTATTAACGTTTATTTTTATTTAAAAGAATAAAGATTGGTGGATCGGAAATCCGATTTGATCCGGTATTTAACAAAGTTTAAATTTTTCGGTTATTACATCAATGCCCTCTTAAAAGAAGTTTCGTCCCGAAACTTAGAATAATTCTCTTAATCGCGCATTTCCTTTGGTATATGTTAATTTTCTCAACGTTTTCGTTGGCTACAAGCAACTACTCAATCACCAAACGTAGACATGTGTCACATAAAACGTAATCACTCAAATCAATATAAAAACCTGAAAGGTCAAACAACACAACATCCGAGTACTAACTCGTCAAAACAGGAGTAACCTCTAACCCCGCTAAGAACTCGGGATAACTACGTCTAATACTCTCCTCTATCTCCCAGGTGGCCTCATCAGCTACTCATCTAAACCACTGGAACTCTACAAAAGCATGAACTGGCTAATTTTTTGGTCTTCATAACTGATGATGTGTCTCGGATTCGGTAGGTACCCTCTTAATGGTTTGGTTTCCTAAACTTAGTTCCACCTCTTTTGATGACTCTACCAAATTTCCTTCCACTGGGCCCACTTGCCTTTTTTTTTTTTTGTTTTTTTTGAAAATTCTCGACTATCGATTCTGAAATAATGATCCTAAACTTCTGTCGGCACTTTACTAAGTGCCTAATGCTCTTTGTAATACAAACCACTTGGCCCGGTTTCCTCAATGTGACCTTATCGGATCGTTCCTTAATTAATTGTTTTCACCTACTTCTTGTCAAGCTTTAAAATTTATATAACTCCAACAAATCACACACCCAAGTGGACTTTTTCATATAGATCTCTAATTCCTTATTGAAATCAGAGCTAACCTAACACTGATTTTCTTCATCTGTGGTTTATGGGCCTACCACGCTTTTGGTGTAACACCCATTAGTCACAATGGCGTCTTTCTAAGGGTCAACATGATTTACCCAACTCCCGCCTATACTTCTCTTCTACTACTATCAAGATCCTCCTCAAACAAATCCTTACTCTCTTACTCACCCGTAGATTGTTCTTAACCAACTAGTAAGCAACCTCTAACCGATTCTCTCTATATCTTTAGATCATCCCGGAAAGTTGTCGTTGCCTACTTGGGGATTCCTCCAAGTCATCGGTAAAGTTATCTCTTAAATTCGCAGTCACTAATATCTCTTCTTAACGGTACCTGCTCGTCAATACCAATCAACACTTATACGTCCTCAGTTGATGTCAGTCACTCTATAATTGACTTATCTCAATATTCCGGACCTGCTCTTCTCATACCTATACTGGCGTTAAATTCTTGGTGAGCATCATCTGCTCGATTAATCCTTTCACGCTTCACTAAATTCGTTTTTTTATTCCACACTTCTGTTTCCTTAGGCTAACTCTACTTCTCGAGCTCAACTGGTCATTCATCTTGACCTAAATAGTCATTCCAAGTCTTCAACGATAGCTGGTAAGTGTCTTTGTAGTTTTGATGATTTTAGTTATCATTCCCTTGCAGTTCCCCTTGCACGGACCGTCGGTTTTGATGACTTAGGTCCCGTGATAATTGGGGTTACCTTGGACTTTCGAGTCCACCAAGGCCGTTCTTATATATACATTCCTTCGCTGGTGTTACCGGCAACATTGCCTTCATGATACTCCTTTGTTTCCGCTACAGGGCTTCAACTCTTTGATACCGACATTGTGATTTCTTTCAAATTCCTATATTTTTGAGGAGGTTAAAACCTCTCCACACTTGTAAAGTCTACATTTGCATCTACACTCCATTGTAGGTATCCCTTCCATGCACCTTAGACCCTCATATCCGGGTCGACATTTTATCTCTTTTGGCCTTACAAGCTTGTCTTGTGAACTCTTCTACTAGGTGACTCGTCTTATACATTTTTCTTCTCTGTATCGGTCTCTAACTGTATGTTGATCATTACTACCCATTCCGTGTTGGAACTTCATTTGCTTTGTACTCTTGCATAGATTTCCTAAGGACATCCTCATCTCAAAACTTTATTTAAAATTTATCATAACCCGCAATTTTGATACATGACTTTCCTTCTCACTGGATAAGTTATACACTTGGTTTACACTAAATCCATCATAGTGTCATCAGTCCGTTGGTATGATTGTTATTAAACATCCAATGGTACCATTTGTATACAACACATTAGGTGCCTATGATTTTCCCACCAATCAAATTTCTCGCATCGCATTTATTATGTCTTCCTTATACTCATGTCGCTTTACTCTCTTTGATATTTACACTCCGTAAGATAGTTAAATCCCTTTGAGTTTTCTCGTACACACTTTACAACCGCGTTGGTTGGTCTTATTACTTTCATCAACTCTTAGGTCATCAGTCCAGCTGAATTTTCCATGGAGTACCTCCATTTCTCCTTAAATAACAGTCTTTAGTCCTTTCGGTAACCATCTTATTGGTGTGATACCGGATCCATATAATAACCTTTAGTCTTTCACTTTTACTCCTTCTCATGTCTGTTTTAGTCGACCTGTAGATTCTATTTGCAATCACCTCACAACTCGACTACACATTTCACCAAGGCTTTACATCATACTCCTTATGTTTGTGCCGCCTCGGAATTTCCAATTATTCTGTGTCACATCTTAAATCACAAGGGTTTTCCCTGTCAATCTAGACAGTCTGACCCTACTTTTTCTCGAAGGAGCACCATCAGTATTACTGGTGTGGGATGCTAAGACATAGGACATGTTTCCAATCATCTACTTCCTCTTAGTCTTCTAGTTCTTCTTACAGGGATCCCTTCATTCTAACTCTGATATGTATCTTTCGTAGTCAGTAGTAAGTAACTACTCCCAACAATTCCCTTTTTCACCATTACTATCATCAAGGGTCATTACCGACCGTCAAGAGCTGCTCTTAAATTTCTTTATTAGAGTTATCAGAATCGACTCATCTAACGTTACCATCCGGGCTACTAGTACTTGTATTGATTTAACTTCACCATTTTCGTCGTGGATCTCCGAAAGAAATTCACTAGATGTCGATAAAATTCTTTCATAACCTTGTGGTTATTCTTCTTATCGATTAACTAACCATCACTAGTTAACCCGCACATGTAACTTTTAAGTTGTCCAAGTAGGATGTAGTTGACCTTCTACAACATCATGGACTTACTATTCTTCCATCTCTTTTGAGGCTTGATATACTTGGTGAAATATATCTCCTTCAGTCTCTTTGTTTATTCTTCTTTAGCTCATCCTACAATTTACACTCCTATAAGAGCACTATACTCTTACGAGTATAGTTGTATTTTCATCTTCCAACAACGGCTTATAAATTCTTCTACGGTAACTTGTAGGCATTTCTCCATGATTCTTGGTATCCGAGTTATTGTCCACTAGCGGTTCGCTGTTATGACCCGCTAGTATTATTAGCTTAAATCTTTTACACCCTCCTCCCTTGGGTGCTGCTTGTACTTCCGCCTTTGTAGAAGTCCGGTCTTTGTTGTATCCCGATCCTTGTTGTAATTCTTGTGTTCTAGGAGGTTACACCCTTCCATGTTGGTGAAATATGCCTTTCACTTTCTAGCAACATGTAAGCTTCCCTTTTGTGGCTCTTTCATTCTTCGTATTTGGATGGACAATGTATCTCATCTTGACGCCTATGCTTATGATTATCTTGGTTTCCCATCTTGATTGTGGCGTCAAGTAGCTGGTTAGAAGTGATCATATTCCGCTCTGCTTCTATTTTCAAACTTTCACCTTCTGGTCCGTCAGTAAGCTTAGATTCGATGTCTTTTGTCTGGATTGCTACTATCTTCCACCTTGACCTTCATGCATATTTGTTTTTTTTTTAGGCAACCCTTTTGGTCGTAACGTTGTTTTACACCATCTTGAAAGAACCTATGGGTTGTCTCTTCCAATTGATATATTAGTCGGTCACCCAACGCGTTGCTAGAACTACTTTCATGTATATTCTTCATTGATACTGTTGAGTTGACTCGGGATTCCCTTCTTGTCATCGTAGTTGGTGTTGTCTTTTAGTCTTCACCTTTCCGTCTCGACGTTCCACACCAAACTCGAAAGAGTTGTCCGCCATTCGTCTACCCTAATGCATAGAAGATGTGCATAATAATCCTCACGTTGTCACCCTTTAACATCTACTTAAATGTGTCCAAGGGGTGAGAAAGTCATTATGTTACCTTTGTTAAGGAAATAACATAACTACAGTTTCTAATAATCTCCGGCATGTGCTTATCTACATTACCTATCATTATAACAAGCTAATAAGTCCAACTAAAGTAAACCTACAGTCCATACTAAGCATACTGAGATCCGCGGTAGTAGTGGTGGTCAGCCGTACTTTTCTATTCCCCAACCAGACTATGCATGCATTTGAAAACCAAAAATTCTTTTAAAACTCAGATCCCTTTTCGGGTTCTGCTCAAATACTTATTCGGTCTTTCTGAAGATTTCAAGTGCCATTGTAGCCAACCTAGAGCTCTGATACCATGTTGTAACACCCCAAGTTCTGAGAACTCGGGGAGCTACTGGTTAGGACCTCACAATGGGTCCCGACCTCAGTTTGACAACAATATTACTAGGATCTTGCAACAAGACACAAATAAGAAAAACCGAAATTTATAAAATAGTATTTTTAAGAGATGAATGCAACAACGTCTAACAGCCTAAGGTACTTAAACAGCAGAAGAAACTAACGGTCTTCAACAAGAAGAAAGAAACAACAATTAACACCCCAACCCCCCCCCCTCTAAGGAGTACGGAGACCCGGCTGACCACTACTTCCGGATCACTCAGCTGCTGCTCTAACCTACCGTGAAACTAAAAACACAACAAAACAATCATTAGCTAGTTATCTAAACATTAGGAGAATAATAATAGCACACACACACATAAAAATAATAAACACTCATCATGCTTTCAAACAATCCATTTATTATCTTCATTTAAGTCATTCACTCTAATGATACTTATTTTGTGACACGAGGGATTCCCAAACCTCGCCTCCGCCCCCGTGTACCCATCAGGAGTGGATCCGATGCATCTCACCGTGTACCTGGATGGTCTGGGTATAGAGAACCTCCCAGTCTCCTGGCAGAGCTGGGCAGTGATGTCACGGCCCGTTATACATACACTTGGGCCTTAACACATAATAACCACGGTCGTCCTAACAAGTTATTATTCTTATTATAACACACATTACACACACAACCATCATCACCCAACTAATATCCAGAAACCAGCTAAGTAAGTCGCAAGGACTTACCTGAGTCAAATCACACTCTAACAAGTCTCAAATCGGTCCGTACTCGTGGTAACTCAAACGCCTGTCAAAAGGCATGTGGATCAGAATCACATCTAGATGTCCAACCTCATGCGAAGGAATTACGGAAAAACTCTCTTACGGTAAAAGACCATTTTACCCTTAATGTCGGAAATTCTCAAAGTTTATTCTTGAATTCTACTAATTTCTTTCTTATCTTGTTTTCCATAGATTATGTCTCTCGGGTAGCTACTTATAGGTTATAAGGTCAAACTCGAGACAACTCGAAGAAGGACAACATTCCTTCTCTCCGGTTACCAATTACGCTACTACATATATTATACCGTCAACATGTTTTGACCTTTCTCCTCAACCCATTTATTTTTACATAGTTTCCTAACTCCCAACTCGTACTTATGTATTAACTCATATATTTATATAATCTACATTTATTCTTATAATTATATTCTTATATAAAAAAATTACATTCCTATTAATTCTATGCTTTTATTTAGTTTATTCATACACTCACTTATACCTCTATATATATATATATATATATATATATATATATATATATATATATTCGTATTATATTCTTATATAAAAAAATTACATTCCTATTAATTCTATGCTTTTATTTAGTTTATTCATACACTCACTTATACCTCTCTCTCTCTCTCTCTCTCTATATATATATATATATATATATATATATATATATATATATATTCGTATTAATGTGCATTTACGTATTTATATATATAAGTATATATCTCTACTGCGGTACCTCACTCTAATGTCTAATATATATGTATATATATACATCCGTACACAACTCTTCTCTTTCCACCTCCATGTTAAAGTATATATACATATACTATCATATTACCACATTTCACATTACAGATGTATATATCTCCAACTCAACTAACATTTTCAGCATGTTCTAACAACAATTCTGGACTTATTTATGCCGAGTTTGCCGACCCGTACACACACCAAGCTCTACCTTCCTAGACATATACTTATACTAGATTCAAACTTATTCTAATCTTAATAAACTTCTATCTCAGTCCTTTTATATTTTCCCCAAATGTCTACTGTAACAAGGCACACAACGAAACAAGATCGAGTGCTGCTGATGACTCACTGGTGTGAATCGATCGAATCTATCAGTTGTAGTCCTTGACGGGGAGGGAGAAGACTAGCGTTTGGGTGAGGTGACTCGTGACTGGCTGCTCGGCTTGCTTGCACCCTCACGTTGCACTGCTCGTCTTCACTGGTGCTGCAGCGATGAAGAAAGTGCAGCCCTGTACTCGCTGCTGTCAAACAACCATCACCGGCGTTGTTACGGTGCAAATAGAGAGGAGATAAGAGGAATAGAAACTGCATCTGCTCACTTACGAAGATCCGAACGGCGTGCAGTGCTCAGGCTCCTGGAGGCGACTTGTGTGCTGTGTGGCGGCGTTACCACTGGTCCGATCCTTGCGACAAAAGGGCTGGCTCGAAGGAACGGCTGTCATGGATCTACTGTCACCGAATGAAGCCGGAAGAAGGAAGGGTGGCGGAGTCTTGCGAAGCTCCTCCTACGGCCGGCTGACAGTACCTTGGTGGCGTCTCCGGCGGGCGGTAATCCTGGTGGCTGCGGGGTCGCTGCCGGCTCGCAGTTTTGGACTTCGGAAATTGCTGTTGTGGTTTGAAGCGATGCGTCGTCACATAGGGGATAGGGCAGCGCTTAGGGGTTGATTAAGTTAGGGTTAAGCTGATTAGGTTAGAGTTAATTAGGTTTAAAGAATGGTTAGATAATGGGCTGCTGTAAATTGGTTTTGGGCTGGGTCTTTTGGACCAACTCATCAATTAAAACAAAAGCTTAATGTTAATTAATCACCCGAAACCGTTAAAGATACGGAAATAAATTACGGGATTATTTACGGAATGATTTACTAAATTATATAAGTTATCATTTTATGTGAATCAAGGTCACATAAAATGATAGAATTTATTAACGTTTATTTTTATTTAAAAGAATAAAGATTGGTGGATCGGAAATCCGATTTGATCCGGTATTTAACAAAGTTTAAATTTTTCGGTTATTACAAGTCCCGCGCCCGGTCGACATAGATGATGCTCTTTGGAACCAAGTTGATGCAACGATTCTTCAATGGATTTACAGTACGGTATCTAAAGATATTCTCCTTCAAATTCTCGATCTTGATGACACCGCTCTCAAAGCTTGGGGCCGCATTCAGGATATTTTTCAAGACAATAAGTACACGCGTGCAGTCTATCTGGAACATGAATTTTCCAACTGCAATTTGGCGTCTTTTGCTTCGATATCTGCCTATTGTCAACACATGAAGGCGTTATCGGATCAACTTAAAGGTGTTGAGTCTCCAATTTCCGATAATAGGTTAGTCTTGCAACTTCTGTCTGGTTTGCCTACTGAGTATAATGCTATTGCAAGTTACATTCAGCAATCAAATCCGCTACCGACATTCCAAAAAGCTCGCTTGCAACTTATTTTGGAAGAAACCCGGATGGCAAGTCAAATTTCCCCCGGAAAGACTCCACCGTTCTGCACACTTCAACCGGCGGACCAACGTCCCAGCCCCGTGCCGACCACCAGGGCTCCACCACCGCCGCTCAGCCGGAGAGCTCGTCCCGCTGCCAGGGTCGTGACGGGAAAAGTCTTGGCCGGTCTGGTGGCAATACGCCACAGCATCAGGGGACACGGTTTGTGTTTTACCCTAATTTGGGATGACTCCCAATTCCTTTTGGGCCCGTCAACAATCCAGCCCAATGGCCACAATCCCAGGCCCGTCAGCAAGGAAACTGGGCCACTGCTCCCCAAGCCCGTCAGCAACATTCTTACAGCCTTCACAATAATCAAGCTGGGCTTCTGGGCCAATTTCCAGCCCAATCTGCACACTTCAGCACTATTGTTGATTCACAACAGCCCACAGAGCTTGAGCAAGCATTTTCTTCAATGACGTTAAATCCCGCTTATAATCTTTGGTACATGGATACGGGCGCTACATCTCACATGACCAACTCCTCAAGTAACCTCTCGTCCATTTCTTATAATGGTTCTTTAAATTCGATTATTGTTGGAAATGACATGCGGATATCATCTACAAGTCTTGGTGAAGCTAAACTTTGCACCCCCACACATCCCCTCCAATTGTCCAACATTATCCTTGCTCCTCAAATTTTTAAAAACCTAGTTTCCGTTCGCCGTTTCACAATTGATAACCATGCTAGTGTTGAATTTGATCCATTTGGTTTTTCTGTGAAGGATTTACAAACGGGAATCACCCGTCTGAGATGCAACAACTCCGGGGATCTCTATCCAGTTACCACTTCTTCTACGTCAGCTCATGCTCTTTCAGCTCAATCCTCGAGTCTCTGGCATGCTCGTCTGGGTCATCCTGGCTCGCCAGTTCTAGATAGTCTTAGGAAGTCTTCTTTTCTTCTTTTTAATAAAGAGCGTTCACCAACGCTTTGTCATGCTTGTCAACTTTGGAAGCATCATAGGCTCCTGTTTGAACGGTCTGTTACTACTACTGTTGCACATTTTGATATCGTACATAGTGATCTTTGGACCTTCCCGGTTCCTAGTCGGGAAGGTTACAAATATTATCTATTATTTCATGATAATTTCTCACATTTTCTTTGGGTTTTTCCAATAAATTTCAAATCTCAAGTTTTCGATTTATTTGTGCAATTCCATCAGTTAGTCAAGACTCAATTCAACATGCCTATTAAGAATTTTCAATCTGACATGGGCCGCAAATTTAAAAATCATCAATTTCACTCGTTTTTTGCTCTACACAGCATACATTTTCGGTTCTCTTGTCCACACACATCCCTCAAAATGGCAAGGCGAAACGTGTCATCCACACCATTAACAACATGATGCATTCCATCCTTTTTCACGCCTCATTACCCGTCCCTTTTCGGGCACATGCCTTAGACATGTCTTGTTACCTTCTTAACATTCTTCCTTCCACCACAATCCAAAATCGTTCACCCACCCAAGTTTTATTTGGTTCGCAACCTACTTACACTCACCTCCACGTTTTTGGGTGTCTTTGTTATCCCAACCAAAACGCAACCATTTCTCACAAACTACATCCCCGCTCCACACCTTGTGTGTTTCTCGGATATCCTAAACATCATAGAGGGTATAAATGTTTAGAAATAGGATCAAACATAATTGTTATCTCAAGGCATGTCATTTTGATGAGTCGGTTTTACCATTCTCCAAATCCGTCCCTATTTCTTCACCCACTTCGGTACTAGATTCGGAACCTGGAATTTCCCAGCTCACCATCTGAATCAGCAACACTATCAGCCCACCTCAGCCCCGCTGTCAGCTCACACTGTGGCCCAGCCCAATGAAAATGATGAGGTGTGCCCCCCATATGCTTTACCCAGCCCAAACGTGCCTCCCCTCTATGCGCTACCTAGCACACCTCTATCTGCTTTACCCACCGGCCCAGTATCCAACTTTCCTCACCTTCTTCCTCTAGCCCACTTCCGGCTGACTCACCAGGCCCATCTGCTATTCTTTCAACCTGCAGTTCCCTTGGCCCAACCACACCAGCAGATCCCATATCTGTTATACCCATTTCCTAGGTACAACCTCATCCCAATATAAACCGGCCTACTACCTGGTCTATTAGCGGGAATTTTAAACCGTACCATTTTTTATCTCAATACCGTTACTTCACCCGTCCTATCCCCTATACCCACATCCCATAAGTCATCTCTCCATGATCCGCAATGGTCCGCCGCCATGACCGATGAATATCGAGCCCTTATACGATATGGTACTTGGGTTCTTGTTTCTCATCCTCCCCGGACCAACATTGTGAGGTGTATGTGACTTTTTCGCCATAAGCTCCGGTCGGATGGTTCCCTTGAATGTTATAAAGCCCGTCTTGTTGCTAACGGTTGTTCCTAGCAGATTGTCATAGATTGTGATGAAACTTTTAGTCCATGGGCATCTCAATGAGACAGTCCATATGCTTCAACCACTAGGGTTCATTGATTATAATCACCCGTCTCATGTTTGCCTTTTGAAGAAATCTCTTTATGGCTTCAAGCAGGCACCCCGGGCTTGGTATCAACGTTTTGCAGGGTATTTGCTCAACATTGGTTTTATCAGCAGTAAGAGCGATTCCACTCTTTTTATATATCGAAATGGAAATCAGCTTGCTTATCTATTACTTTATGTTGATGATATCATTCTCACTACTTCATGTGATGACCTCCGCAATACTCTCACTACCTCCCTCAGTAAAGAATTTGATATGTCCGATCTTGGTCCCCTGCCATATTTTTTGGGGATTTCAGTTTAGCGCATGCCTTCAGGTGTTTCTTGTCCCAGGACAAATACGCTCGAGAGATTGTTGCCTGAGCCAAGATGACTAATTGCAAGCCAGCGGCGACTCTAGCTGAAGTCACCATCAAACTCAGTGCCTCCTCTGACCCTCCTGTCGGTGATCCGACCCTATATCGAAGTCTGGTAGGGGCACTGCAATACCTCACTTTCACAAGACCTGCCATCAGTTTTGCAGTCCAGTAGATATGTTTATTTATGCATGATCCTCGGGAGCCTCACTTTGCTGCTCTCAAGCGTATCATCCGCCACATTGCTGGCACATCATCTTTAGGTATTAGCATATCTCCCTCTCCAAAGTCTGATCTCATTGCATATACGTAACACCCCAAATTCTCAGAACTCGGGGAGCTACTGGTTAGGACCTCACAATGGGTCCCGACCTTAGTTTGACAACAATTTTACTAGGATCTTACAACAAGACACAAAAGTATTAAAACATTTGAAAACTTTAAACAATATATACATGAAGGATATGTATCAGCCTTACAAAGCAACATTACTAAAATGACGCATATAAAGAACATAAGACAACCTCGCCCCCAACTAAAAGAGTACGTGGACCCGGCTGACCATTTCCTCCGGATCTCTCTACAACTGTCTTAACCTGCAAGGCATCTACAAGCGATATAAAACCGTAAGCTAACATTCTATCCATAAGTATAAAGGTAAAAGCACAAACACACAACATACACAATCAATATGCAACAATCAATCCTTTTATTATCTTTAATTAGGTGATATGTCATTACTAATAATACTTACTTTGTGACACGAGGATTCCCAAACCTCGCCCCTGTCCCCGTTTACCAACACGGAATGGTACTAATGCATTTGACCGTCTACCTGACTGGGCTGGTCGCAAGGAACCTCCTAGACTCTCGCAAGAGCTAGGCAGATGATGTCACGACCCGTTATCATACACTTGGGTCAATTACACAATACACTAAAGTCGGCCTATTCCGGTTTCGTTATTTATCTTAACTAACAAACACCACTCATACACATCACACACATGCAAGAAGCCAGCTAAGTAAGTCCGTGGACTTACCTGAATCAGATCTCGACTGTCTTAATCACAACTCAATCTGTAACTGTATAACTCGGTTGCCTGTCAAAGGAGGCAAGTGTGTCAGCACACTTTCTAGGTAATTAGAAGTCTAAGACTTCTAAGATAGTAGATCCTATTAGAATAGAATTTAATACAGTACCAATTTATGGTAAAATGACTATTTTACCCTTGGTCCCGAAACTTCCAAAAATTCCATAATTCATGCCTAAACCCTTATTTGAGACTAAAAAGTCATATTCTAACTCCTAAAGATGAGTTTGGTTACAAACTGGCAATTTACCCATTTTCCTATTTTCCGGAAGATCGTTAAGGTCCAACTTCGGAATATGAAATTCGAATAAACTTATAAAAATTCCGAAATAATTTTCTAGATCATCTATGATATCTCATCTACTCCTAGGAGCAAGAATTTCTTAAAACTGTTCACCCTTCACTTCTACAAAAATTTTCAAAGTTGGTTACAACACTTGAAATTTCCTATACTTAGCCAAAATCTGAGTATGTTTTCTAACTGTACAACAAGTCCACTTTGAAAAATCATAACTCCTAAACCACTCGCTAGATTTATCCAAAAGTTTGATATGTTATACTATAATATGTCAACTATATCATATCCAAAATTCAAGTACAGCAGAGATCAAAAGCCTATTCAAAACTATATCACAAAACAGCATCACATGTTGTTTTTCCCAACACTCAGTACAGTTATAAAAACTGTGTGAGGAGTCAACTTTGAAACACCATAACTTTCAAACTGTAACATGGATTCCTCTAAAATTTTAGTATGATTTACTATACAATATCATCTATGACATATCTGAAAACCAGCCAAAAAGGGAGAGTCTAGCTTACTCAAATTTGGACCCGAAGTTGACTGCTCGTAACTGTTGGAAAGCTGGAAAAGATGTAACAGCTCCTTGTATTGGTTCCTTTGGCTGCAATGTATGGGTTCTATGATGGCTTAGCAATAACTAAGCATATATATAAATGAAGGGAAGGAAGAGCATGGTCATACTCACCAAGAATCTCGACAAGGAGGAAGGAGAGGAGCACCGGCTGGGTGTGCAGAAGGGGTACGAGCAGGCCTTGGTTGTTCAGCACCCGTCGCACGAGAGGGAAGGGAGGAACTCCTCCACAATTGTCCTCGACAGGAAGAACGGCAAGCAGTGCTCTTTGGGAGGAGGGAGTCCAAGTGCAGGAGAAACTCTCGACTGCAGGAGAGCGGAGGGTTGTCTAGGTTCACGGTTGGGCTGGGTGTGGCAAGGCTGTTGACGGTGTGCTAGAGGTCGCAGAGGGAGGCAAGGCGTGCAAGCTGTTGTCCGCTAGTCTGGGATGTGGAGAGTTGGGACGGTTACAACTCCAAGCGTAACTCTTGCAGCAGAATCCGGAAGTTTTGATGAAGGAGATACTCGTAACAGCTAGGAGTATGGTGAGTCAGCAACGTGTCTTCTGGATGAATAATACATGGGTTGGGCTGAGATGCTGCTTGGGCTGGTGTAGAGCAAGGAGGCTGCTGCAATCCGGGTTGGGGCAAGGCTGGCATGAAGAGCTGGGCCAGAAACAAGGTAAGAGTTTGGGCTGGAAATAAGAGGAAAAATATGTGGACTGAGGTAAGGCAAACAAGGTTGGGCTGTTGTCAAAGCTTGTCAAAAACTCGTCATGTCTTTGTCAGGCTCATGCATGACTTCGTCACAGAGTTGTCGGGCTTCATCATGACCTCGTCTCAGCTCTGTCATGGTCTCGTCACAGCTTTGTCACATTCTCGTCTCAGCCTTGTCATGATCTCGTCTAAAGTCGTCGTTAAGGAATAATTATAAGAATTAGGGTTTGATATAATTCTATCATTTTATGTGAATTAAATTCTACATAAAATGATAAATAATAATAAGAATTAGGGTTTGATATAATTCTATCATTTTATGTGAATTAAGTTCTACATAAAATGATAAAATTTGCGAAGAAAGAAATACTAGATAGAATGGGAACCGTCAACGGCTCGAAGTCTGAATTGATTCGGAATTAAACGGAATAAAAATTCCGGATATTACAATATACAGATGCCGACTGGGCGGGCTGCCCTGATACACGCCGGTCTACATCAGGTTACTGTGTTTTCTTCAATGACACTTTAATCTCATGGTCTGCAAAACGGCAATCTGTAGTTTCCCGTTCTAGTGCAGAGGTTGAATATAGAGGCGTTACCAATGTTGTTTCTGAGTGTTCTTGGCTACGCAACCTCCTTCTTGAGCTTCATTTCCCGCTTGCCAAGGCATCTGTTGTTTACACGGACAACATATCTACAACTTATCTTGCCAGCAACCCCGTTCAACATCAACGAACAAAGCACATTGAGATTGACATTCACTTCGTTCGAGATAAGGTTGCACGCGGTCACGTTCGAATTCTTCACGTACCGTCAGCTTTTTAGTATGCAGATATTTTTACAAAAGGCCAGCCACGTCAACTGTTGCTAGATTTTAGATCCACTCTCACTGTAATGCCTCCTCCAGTTTCGACTGCGGGAGTATGATAGAATATGTAAATATTTGTAAATAAGGGTTTGCCTTTTGTAATTATGTATAACGTTTATCTATATATACAATCCATCTGACGATTCTCATTATCTCACAAATTCGGCACAATATCATGCCATCGCTCAAATATTCCGTCTCCATGGTTTCTTTTTTTTTCTTTTGCTTTGCTTTCCTTCTAGATTGCATCGTGTGTGTGTGTATATATATATAACATAATTTTAATCAAGGAAACTTAATACAACAATCTGGATTATCTTCGCTTATTCATATCTAATCCAACAGATAAAGTTTGGAAGATAGATTTGTTTCTTCACCACCACCCAATTTATTACCTTTTTATTTTTAATATCAAACTAAATCTTAATTATTCACTAATAATATTATTATATAATTAAAAAAAATTGCCCTAAATCTTCTACCTTCAAAACCTAGCTATTTTTGTAAACTTGTAGGATAAAATTAAAAAAGAGTTAATATATACATACTCCTTGCTATAATGTAAAAGATAAAATAGATATTTAAGAAGTAAAAAATGAATACACTTAAATATAACTATTTTGGTTTATTGATATCTTAATTAACGGATATACGTACATAACCGAATATGTAAAGAAGAAAAGTGATAAAACTTAGGAATTGGTTCAGGTGCAGCATTTTTCAACATTGATGTAATTGATCAACGGTCAAAATTAGTCCACATACATTAATGCAGAATTTATCGGCAACACGGTAATATTTTTTGTAATTATACCAAATTAAAATTGATTTTATTAGATGATATATAATAATAATAATAATAATAATAATAATAATAATAATAAAACTCAATTTTAGTTTTGTTAAGTTCATTAAAACACATTTTTATGTAGATTTATTTAAATGCAATTTGTTATTTTGGTATAAAAATACCCATAAATTATGTGCTTTGTCACAAGAATATTGACTTAAAAAGTGAGGGAAGTCAAATTCATTAAAATCCTACAATTTTGGATTGGGTTATGAGTCAACATAACTGGCACGATGGATATGTACCTTTTCATATAATAAAAAAAATTATATAAAAAATTCTATATGATTTTATAATAAGTAGAGATAACAAAATATTTAAGATGGAAGATATTTATGCAAACAAGGTTAGGAAAAAAGCAAATAGAGGCTAATTCTCTTAGATATCATATTCATTACTTGTAAATTGTTTTCAGATAATTTAAATTTTATGATAATTAAATTAAGGATATATTTTATTAGTGTGATTAGACAATGTTTTAAATATATAATATTGTTATTAGTAAATAATAGAGATTTAAAGCGATAGATTATTTAAAATTTATCTTTCAAAATAACTTTGAAATTGTTTTCAGATAATTTTGAAAGAGATTTATTTTGAAAGATAAATTTTAAATATATAATATTGTTATTAGTAAATAATAAGAGATTTATCTTAAAAGATAAATTTTAAATAATCTATCTTACAAACAAAGATAAGATTTATGCAATATATATATCAACGGGCCAAAACTTTCGTTAGGATAATCATCGTCCTACTCAGAAATCCCATGGAAAAGATGGCTGATTTAACCCTGGCGACAGAATTGAGCCATAATGGTATCAATTGCCTAATTTACACGAGCAAGAACCTTGTCCGAGGACCATGTGGGAACGTGTCCAACAGAAGACAAGCCTGCAATCTGATGTATGCATTCTTCGGAGTGGGAAAAGAAATGATGTGCGGAGAGGAAAACTTTGGGATACCCTGCCTTGGGTGCTCCAACTACGCAAACTACAGTGATTACTTGCGTCACTATGAGTATCGCTTTGCGGAATCGATCTACAGCAGCAGTTGTCCTTATCTTTTTCATTCCCGAGATAGCGCTGTGAGTTTCGCTTCTGATATAGTCAATCGCTTCCTCCACCGAGCAAACGCAACTCACCGTTGCTCCACTCTATATTTCACCACTACACACGATATCCAAATCGCTATCCTACCCGTCGCCGTTCCTCCGTTCGAAACGGCTCTGGTGGATGGCTCCGCAGCCAAGCCCGCCTCCTTTTCCTTTATTTCGGACTTGTTCAGAGCCAGGGGCGAGAAGCCGAGGGAAGATGTAGATAGGTACGAGCGTGACTGGAGACCTGCTGATCATGAGTGTTCCATTTGTAAGGACGAGATAGAGAAGTCTTGGGTTTCTCTCACCTTGCCATGCTCGCATATCTTCCACGAGACTTGCATCCTCAAATGGTTTGAGAAAAATAATGTATGCCCTATTTGTCGATTCCAAATGCCAATTCGTCGATTCCGAATGCCAACAGAGAATTGAAGCTTCAACGTACCCAAGAAGAAGAGCAGCCGCTTATACCCTTTCTCACCATTACTGCATGTATACGTATAAGTTCTGTTAGCTTCTCTAGTCATTGCAAATGCCAATTTGTCAACTCCAATTGCTAATTTGTGGATTTCTCCTTCTCTCTCGTTTGTTTCTCTCTGTGTCGCTCCACTGAGTATCGGGTTTTTGATGTTTTCACACTGTTCCTTTTTTTCCTTTTGTATATGGCAGCCGTGTGTTGTAGTCCTTTGTGACAAAATCTGCGGCAGGATGCAATTGTAGGGTTTGATATGGCCCAAAAATTATGCTGGCCCACACAAAATATCCAAAACAACCCCTTTTAGCTTTTCCTTAAGCTGCTTCTTGACGTACACAAAACAAACCAAGCAAATTAAGTTCAGTAATTGCAAAACTCACCCAGAGATTAAAAAAAAAGCTTTATAAAAAGAAAATGAGAAACTTAAGAAGGGTCTTTGATTGATCTGGCTATATATAAACTTCTCATTTGGAGTTATGTATGTATCTTCTTTCTGTGTTGAATCCTCCACTTATCACCTAGCAAATTGAAATTTCCTTAACTATGATAATATTGTAGGTTTATCTTACATAATATCAATTACGAAGTTCATGCGATAATTTTGTCCTTTTAAAAGTCTCTTTTAAAAGGTGTTTTAAAAGGTTTTCACACGGTGTCAATTTTGTAAAACACATACTATATTAGTGACAAAGTATATATTAATGGTAGCAATTTTATGGGTAGTGCGGTGATATTTTTCAACCTTTTTTTGTTAGTTCAATTTTTTTTGTGGGTTCAACGTAATGATGCAATAATAATATACAATTTGTGAAGTAATTGAACACTCCATTAGTTCAAATTTTGTTTTTTTAGTGCGGAGACTTTTTTTCGTACAAAGTTTTTGTACGTTTCGTTCAAGTTATGTTATACTAATGGTTCAAATATTTTTTAAACTTATACTATAAAATATTTTAAACATTTTCTGATACGGGGTATTCGTCCCAGTAGATTGTCCGATCTTTTGACGCTGAAAATCGATGGAATGGAAATAAAAGGGAAAAAAAAGTGAAACGAAAAAAATATAAGGGAAATGATAGATTAAGGTTGAACCCTGTAGAACTCTTCCCGCTATTCCACACACAATAGGCGTACAAAGACCCTAGAGCACCTGAAGGTTTGCTTGTAGTTAGTTGAAGCACCATGCTTACGCCGTTGGCAAGTAGAACACACTCAAACAAGTCCAAGCGAGGCAAATAAGACGTATCTTATTCAAGTTTGTTCTTCACAAATGAAACGTCGGATGTACAAATGAAACGTTCGGGGTATATGTAAGAGTTAGGATTTTCGAATTCTAATTAATGATGATTAATGTTGATTAACTTAATCATTGATAATATTTGACACATAATTCACGAAGAGAAGTGATGAGTATGAGTCCCACCGTTATATTCCTCGCGTAATTTTGAACTTATGGGAAAATTTTTCACTTTTTCCCCGGTAATTGTTTTTACCCTCCAGTGTTATTAGGAGCATTTGGGAGCTTCAATTAATAAAACTGCAGTTGAGAGAAATGATCAGGATATCGGACACCGTCCTAGATATGATATAACATGAAAAGGCAAAACGGCCAAAAGAGTTCATTATTTCGTTTCTTAGCGGCTAAAAAAGACGGCTTAGTAATACGCGTTTTCCGACGCAGTTGCGGAATAATTATCCCTACAATATTCCAGATTTATTATTCCAATTTCGAGAAGTTTGGAGAAGGGGGTTCAACCCGCCTTTGGATCGGTTAACGGAAAATTATCGATTGCGCTGAAGGATAATTATCGTCTTCCCTATAAAATAGCGGAAAGTCGTTTGTTCATTCATTTCCTTTCACGTTTCCTCGTAAAAGCTCTGAATTCTCTCAACCTTTACACTCAGATCTACTCTCCGTTTCTAATCCGATATCAAATCCGTTTGAGTTTTTGGTTTTCTCTTTTCATTCTCTTCATTTTGGTATTGAGTTTCTGCGTTTCTGAGCTAATGAACATTTGGTAGAGCATATATGTCACCAGACCGGTTCCGTCACTCAAATTCCGGTGAATTTGATGTTATATAAGTGTAGCCTACGTCGTTGTGATTCCGAATCTTCTTTCAGATCATCAATCGAGTTAGTAACAAATAAGCTATTAATTTATTCATTTTCCGTATTGTGATTTGACCTAAATTGACCTTAGGCTTGTCAAAATGGATAATTAAAAATTCCATTATGCCCGTTATATTATTCTAGTGATTATGGGTTGTTTGTTTGATGAAATTTGATGGCAGGTGGGCCCAGAAATTGCCTACGTGCAAAACGTTATTCTGGTGAAAGTTAATTAATTAATTAAAAATTAAGTAATTAAATTATGATTAAAATTGAGATTGGGGAATGTCGATTAGATGATAACTTGAGAGGTTTGAGGAATTGTGAGATGTTGAGTTTATGGATTGATAGTTATGATCTTTGAGGATATTGAGATTGTGGATTGTGTTATGGTTATGATCTTGCGAGATCTTGAAGACTAGGAGGTGGAGTCTCCTAGCTTGTGGATCGTGATTGATATTTGTGTGCCTGGTTTATACAAGCATTGATCGTGTCCTTGAGCGGAAATTGTGAACAGTGTTTAGGACTATCTGATGACAGGTAAGTCCCTCGGGCTTACTTAGCTAGCGTTTATGGGTTTGAGTGATTGTGATAGTGGTGTTTGTGCATATGAATGTTGCATTGATAACCTAACCGGACTAGTACGACCATTTTGTATATTAAATGGCCCAAGTGCATTATAACGAGCCGTGACAACTTGCCTGAAGCTCATCGAGAGTGTAAAGGTTCTTTGCGACCGGTACTCCCGGTGGGGAGGCTTGATCCCCGATTCCAGACCTGTGTGAAAGGGGACTGAGGCGAGCTTCTGGGAGTTCCTCGTGTCACAAAATAAGTTGAATTAGTAATGATATAACGTAATGAAGATAATAAACGGATATCATGTGAGCATTGCATTTTGTGATGTGATTGTGTGTTTGAATGTGTTATTACGTTTATTCTTATTCATGAACTGTTAGCTAACGGTTTTATACCGTGTTGTAGATATTCTGCAGGATAGAAAGACTGCAAAGTGATCCAAATGGGTGATCAACGGAGGGCTACCGTACATTAGGATGCGTGGGTTTTTGGGATGTTTATGTACACAGATGTTTATGTTGTTTCCGTTTTGTACTCGGTTGTGACTTTGTATATGTTTTGATATACGATCATACAATTTTATGTATTTGGTTTTATATTTATTTGTGCCTTATTGTAAGATCCAATAAACTTGTTGTCAGGCTAGGGTCGGGATCCATTGTGAGATCCTAGCATGTAGCGCTCCGAGTCCAGCGGATTCAGGTGTTACAAAGTTGGTATCAGAGCCTTGAGTTGACAACAATGACACTTGCAATTTGTGATAAAGGCCGAATAGATAACAAACAAAAACCGAAATGTAACACCCCGAATCCGCGGGACTCGGGATGCCACGAGCGGAGACCTCACAATGGGTCCCGACCCTTAGGCTGACAACAATTTCACCGAATCTTACAACAAAACACAAATTAAAGGCAACACCAAAATACATTTTAATGCAATGATATGAATTCCAAAAGCATACAACCAAAAGACCACAACCGAGTCAACAACTCCAACGACCAAACGTCGAAAACATACAATATACAATACATATATACAATACATATATACATATATATATATATACATATATATACATATACATATATACATACATATATATATATATATACATATATATATATATACATATATATCTACAAGACTCCACCCATAAACGCATCCTACAATGTATGGACACCGGCTGAACACTCTTCCAGATCTCTCGACCGCGTCTCTAACCTGCAGGGCAACTACAACAATATCGGTATAAAACCGTTAGCTAGCATTCAAGGCATTAGAATCATGGTATTGGCACACACACAAAAGGTATCATAAACACACAACATGCTCCAAAACACACAAGCCGGTTTATTATATTTCCATTTACGTCGTCCCTTTACTAATTCCATTGATGATGTGACACGAGAATCTTAACGATCTCGCCCTTGTCCCTTTTCACTATACGGGTTTGTACTTGATGCGGATCAGCATCACCCGTTGGACTGGTCGCAAGGCACCTCCCAGTCATCCCCATTTTGGACTGGTCAAGCGGTCACTGCCCGTTATCATACACTTGGGCCAATATACATATGCACAAGGTCATCCTAGTTCCGGTTTCGTTTGTTTTATAAACACAATCAAACATAATTAAACACATGCAACCAATCACACATCGATGCTAATACAAAGAAGCTAGCTAAGTAAGTCCGGAGGCTTACCTCGTCTCGAAGCTAACCGAAACCGATATCACTCTCCGAAGGAATATAACCAAAGTTTGTTCAAGACAAGGCACGATAATCAACAACCACTCACACAAGCTAGAAGTATTTAGACTTCTAGTCCTATACGATCTTACTAGGTCATACACTCTCATAATCTAGGATACACCCCTATCCCTCATAAGCTCACGAGATCTCAACTATAACCACATGCTAGGATAATTCCATCTTAACTCCACAATCTCAACAAACACATACTCATAACCTTAACAAAGTTCACATGCTAACATACACACCTCAATCCTTAGAATGTTCAAACCATCCTCAAATCCTCTCCTAAAGTCCAAACCACTACTTGGTATTCACTCCAGTTATGTTATATCCAACCTAGCATGATACTACTAAACATAACTAGATCGAGGAAGAATGTACTCACACGAGGTCGAAGACGGAAGATGATCAACGGATGTCGAGAAGGGATTCGTTGGCCTACTTTGGGGCGCTTCCGAACCAAATACAAAACTAATCAAATTTAGCTTATACGCTAAATTTGAACGGAATATACAATATGTATAAGTCTAACGAAAACTCGTTTTCAAACGCCAATGTTAAACAAAACCGTTCAACCATTTTCCGGGGCGAAAATATGAAATCAAACCACTTGGTCGTAAATCCGAAATTACAACTTGAACCATAAACCAAATTTAAAATCCGTAATTATATTTTCAGGCAATCTAGACAACATCATAAACCCAATGGTAAAACTCATTCTCAAAGCCAAGGATAAACAAAACCGTTCAACCATTTTCCGGGCAAAATATACAATCTTGTAAATGCGGCCATAAACCGTAAATAAAACTTGGGCTATTTTCCAAAAATATCACAACAGAGGACATAATGTCACATTCTAAACATCTGGTTCAAACAACAATATCAAAATATTGGGCACATTTTGTAATTAAATAGGTGCAGTGGTAATTTGCAAAAATCCAAAAACATGGGGCCAAAACTGCAAATTCAAAGTAGTGGGCACAATCTGCAATTACACCAGAATAGAGGGGGGCCGATTTAATATTGAAAAAGGGTTTTCAAAACCCCTTTCTTGTGCAGTCCGGATCTTCTGTCACCATATATACAACCTACCCTATGTCTCCAATTATATAATGTCAGGTGGATGTTACTTATTTAACTTTGAATTATATAAAAAAAATTGTTGTTAAATTGAAATTGGAAAAAAAAAAACTTAACTTTCCTAAGCTGCAACTCCTCTCCATCTTTCTATCGTACGTTTACAAAAAACAAAAATCCATCTCCTCCTTCTACCGCCGGCGAGATTGTAATAGCTAGGATTTCCGAATTCTAATTAATGTTGATTAACTTAATTGTTGATAGTAATTGACATATAATTCGCGAAGATTTCGCAAGTGATGAGTATGAGTCCCACCGTTATGTTCCTCGCGTAATTTTGGACGTTTGGGAAAATTTTTACTTTTCTCCCGGGTAATTATTTTTACCCTCCGGTGTTATTTGGAGCATTTGGGAGCTTCAATTAATAAAAATGCAGTTGAGAGAAATGATAAGGTTATCGGATATGTCCTAGATATGAAATAATATAAAAAGGCCAAAT
The DNA here is from genome assembly GCA_033239125.1 of Fagopyrum homotropicum. Taxonomy (NCBI): domain Eukaryota; kingdom Viridiplantae; phylum Streptophyta; class Magnoliopsida; order Caryophyllales; family Polygonaceae; genus Fagopyrum; species Fagopyrum homotropicum. The sequence goes on from BSWB01000002.1 coordinate 144,440,848, forward strand.
GGCCAAAAGAGCCGCTACTTCGATTCTTAGCGGTTAAGAAATGTGGCTTAAGAATGCCCATTTTACGAGATAGTTATGGATTAATTATCCCGACAATATTCCGCATTTTATATTCCAATTTCATAAAGTTTGGAGACCGAAAAATATAACCGCGTTTCAAGTAAATAATTTGAATAAACTTTATATATAATATTATATAAAAGATTATATAATATAAATATATATATGCATAAGAAATGAGAAGAGGCGTGCAAGTATATGATATTATATATTATTATATAACATGTTTACATATGGAAATGTTGAAGAAGAATGAGAATGCGGCTGACCTGCTGAATACTTTCAATTTCAGTTTCACATATAACATAATATTATATGTATATATTTATGAGGAAGTCGGCATTTATTGCGGCTGAATTGGAAGTTTATCGGAACAAAAGAAGGGCGGCTGGGAGTTATCTCCATTTTCATTTTATTCGATTGATACAAGGTAAGGGGAGAGTGAAGGCGATGCACACCGATCCATCTTCAAGCTTTCAGAAATCACTCGTCTTCCATCCAATTTCAAATCCGCTTGTACCAACGAGTCCCTTATCTTAATCTCTTCAACGTGGTACCAAGTTATTTCCCGTTTGTTAGCTTTCTGGTAAAGCTTCCGTTTACCGCTATCGGAGCACCGACGACCACCGCAAGTCATCAAATGTAAGGTTTCATACCGCGCTCTTACTCCCCGTATCGCTAGGAGTCTGGATCTTCTTTCGGTTCGTATATCGGGTTAGTAACGAATAAGTTATGAATTTATTCATTTTCCGTATTGCGGGTTAGTATAAATTAACCTTAAGTTGGTTAAAATGGATAATTGGAATTTTCATTATGCTCGTTACATTATTCTAGTAATTATGGGATTATTAGTTTGATGATGATATCATAAGTTGGATATAGGCCCTGATTTGGCTTTTAGGTTTAGCATGTATTCGAGGTTATAGGATGTATATGATCCCTATGGATCCCTTCGGGTCTAGGTGTGACCCCTTTGATTGATAGAAGATTGATATATCTTCTTGCCTTATTATTAGGTAGTGTTCCTCTCGAGTGTGGAGTTGATCGTGGTGGTGAGTTGTACGAGGTTGAGGTAAGTCCGTAGGACTTACTTAGCTACCATCCCTATATTGGGTGTTTGCATGAGTGGTGTGTGCTTTATATGTTTGCTATGATAGCATGAGTTGTTGTTTTTATCGACCTATGTTCTATTGACTGCCCCACTGCGTGGCTGTGATAACCTTTCCCTTTCATCCCGCCGTGGAGTCTGGGAGGTTCTCTGATGTCGGGCCAGACTGGTTTACAGGAAGGGCGCAATCCACTCCCATAGGGTACACGGATTGTGTGACCGATACTCGTACAGCTGGACATTGTACTCAGAGGCGGGGATGTATCGGTCCTCGTGTCACATACTTTCATCTATCTATATATATATGGTTTTTTTGAGTGAATGGTCATTATATAAAGATAATAAATGGGTAAATGTGTGATAACATGCTGATGTGTTTATCTTTCATGATTGTGCTTGTGCTTATGCATTACCTCATATATGTATGGTTAGCTAACGGTTTCATACCGTGTTGTAGATGTTTACAGGTTAGGCGCTACTGGGTGATCTGGCAGGGTGACAGGCCGAGGACTCTCGTACATTAGGTAGTTGGTTTGGGGTTGTTGTGTTTCCCCTCCTGCGTGAGGATGATCTTTTGTACCTCCTATGTGAGGATGTCGTTTTATATACTCGGCTATGTTGTTGTTTACTTTGGGTCGTACAGTTTATACTGTTTTATGTATTTGTTTTATATCTGTCAGTGCCATGTTGTAAGGTCCAGTGAACTTGTTGTCAGGCTAGGGTCAGGATCCATTGTGAGATCCTAGCCCAATGTGACATCCCGAGTTCCGCGGATTTGGGGTGTTACAGAGTTGGTATCAGAGCCCAGGTTGACAACAATGGCACTTGCTACCTGCAATGAGGTTTGATAGGTAAAATAAACAGAGCCCACATGGGATCTGATGTTTTCAAAGGTTTTGGTTTTAAGTGTGGTTTTGGGATAGAATGTACGAGAAGTCGTCACCTCTGCCATGGATCTCTACAGCGTAGATATGTATATATATCTGTGTGTACTATGGATTATGTGGATGTACTATATACATATCGATACCTATGGTATATATATATAGCCTTATAAGATTAGGTGCGTATATCCTACAGATGACTCAGACTAGAGTAGTATCTGTAGTGGGATGAGGTAGGGGTACACCCCCTCTTCCTCTAGTGGTGATAAGTCAGGGACCAGTTTCCGCTGTTGTTTCGCCTATGGCAGAGAACGAGTTTGAAGAGGCTGATCGTGTCTCCATGAGTAGATCCGAGTTTCAAGAATATATGTAACAAGTATATGAAGCGGTGATAGCGGGTAGATCCACACCGGATTTACCAACAATTGTGAGATAAACTGAAGCTTCTTGATCCGGAAAGAAGCAATGGACTGAATCAGTTACTAGAGAAGCAAAGATGATGAATGGGGAACCAAGTCCGATATCAGGACAATCTAGTGATCCTTTGGCCATGAAGATGACTGGCAAGGGACTACAGTGTTTTAATTGTGTGGAAGTTGGGACACTGACGAGTTGTGTGCCCAAAGGCGCCCATCATATACTTTACGTGTGGTAAAGCAGGGCATAGAGCGAAGTTTTGTCGACAGATCAAGGCATTGCCTTTACAGGTTCCCTTCAAGAGTGAGATCATTCCAGGTGGACGACGAAGGTCGAGTTACCCTTCAGTTGCACATGTTGCAAGGATGGGATGATTATGTTTCAGTTGTGGCTATCCAGATAATTTGCATTCTATGTGCCCTTTGGCACTGATAACTTGTTTCACTTGTGGTGAGCTTGGCCATCTGGCCCTTTCTGTCAGCACGGTGGTGTTTCTTCCCAGCAAGACCTTCCTCTTTCCGGTGCAGAAAGAGTGGAAGTGGAAGCTATATTAATGACCTCAGTGATACCTGAGGAGCATGGATCTGACATTGAGTGATGATATGTAGTGGAGCTACGAGTGTTAGCTGTTATAGGTACCATTCTCGTTAATGGTTTACCTAGTGGAGTTTTGCTTGTTGTGAGTGCTATGCACTTCATGTCTTTCGATGCATGCATTAATGGTTGACTTTTGGTATATAGTAGAAGGTGGATTTTCCTTTACAAGATTACCTTTTTGGGTCTGAGATACCCGTGAGATGCGTGTTGTTCCCTTATTTCAGGGACCCGTGTATGGTTGCAGAGTTCTTTGTCATGTCGTAGGTGCATGAGGAAGTCATTATGTGTATGGTTTGGATGAATAGATATCAGGTGGTGTTAGCTTTTAATAGTAAGACTATTATAATCTTTACTGAGTTGAGTTAAATAGAGGTCTTCTGAGGTTAAGACCTTTAAAGAGGCGGGTTTGTCATCAGGACTGTACGAGCAGCGAGCTGATAGCACAGGGATGTGACGCCTTCTAGTGTTATACAATGAAGGAGCTTGATAGTCCAACATTGGAAGGTATTCCAGCTGTTTATGAGTTTATAGACGTGATACTGAACCGTATAGCTATCACCTCAGCGGAGTGTGGACATTGTTATCGAGTTGAAGTATGATACAAGATTGAATGGGAAAGCCACACTATATGGTGCTTGTTGAGATATTGTACTGATAACTTGAAAATTTGACTAAAACAGACTTCTTTTACCCTAGTAGGTTCCATGTTCCGTATTGACGACCTGATGAGTTAGCTTCAAGAAGCAATTTTGTTTTCAGGATTCCTTTGTGCTTAAGATATCCCTAGTCATGGATGAGAGAGCAGCATGTGTATGAGATAGCATCACATACCCGTTATGGACACTACGAGTTTGTAGTGATGTCATTTAGGTTGACGAATGTTTTTGTAGTTTTTATGGAGTTGATGAACAGTATCTTCATCGACTTTCTTGATTAGTTGGTGGTGGACTTCATTGATGAACATTAAGGAATACGTAGTTTTCTCGGCTCATCAGATTGCTACCAATGCTTTGAGGAAGGATTTTATATGATTACGTATTCATTTGCGAGTCTTTTGAGAAGACCACCATAACTACGTGATGAGAGCAGTGTGTCTAAGTTCTGAAGAGTTGAGGAGGCATTTGACCTCTCCTTCCATTCTGTTTTAGTGAGGAGATTTTTGGGATCCCGTGATTTACGGTGATACATCCCAGCTAAGTTTGAGATGTGTTTTACTGCAAAGGAGTAGGGTTATTGATATGTGTGTTTACAGCTGAGAACGTATGATGAGAACTACCCGACTCATGATTTAGAGTTAGTAGTGGTAGTTCAAGCCTTTAAGTTTTGAAGACCTTACCGGTGTGATCTTCATGTCAGATTTCTATAGATCATAGAAATCTGAAGTATATTTTATGCAACAGGGGTTGAATAACCGCCAATGTTAAGAGCTTAAGTTGATCAAGCTTTGACTTGAAGATTTCATATCATTAAGAGAAGTTGAACGTTTTCGCCGATAACTTGAATGGAAAGACGCTCCAAGAAAAGATGATTGTGAGACTGATAGTTCAGCCTCAGCTTCATAGAGATCTAGCTTGGCTAGAGTTGGACAATCAGTTCCTTGATGAGGATACCCAGTTATACCTCAGAGTTTCTACCTGGTCTGTTGAATGAGGTCCAACAGAAGCAGGAGACCTGCCCGGCCTTGACAAGGTTTAGAGAAAGGATGTCTACTGAGGCACCATAGTTCTCCATGGGAGTAGATGGACTGATGAAGAGTCATGACCACTTTGTGTACTGCTGATGCAGATGGAGACAGAGAATATTGTGGTATACCCACTGTACACCTTATTCAGTACATTCAAGTACGAGTAAGATGTGCCACGAGATGAGACGATTATATTGTATGAAGCCGATATAACCAGATTTTTGATACAGTGTGTGACCTGTTAGCAGGTCCAGATAGAGTATTTCCGATCTAGAGATAAGCTCCACCCACTAACAGTGCAGTAGTAGAATTTGGGAGGACATCTCTATGAACTTTTTTATAGGATTGTGACCCAGTAGAAGATTTATGTTATCCGGATTGTTGGTATCAAATTAATGAAACCCGTACGTTTCATTTCTATCAGAAGGACGTGGCTAGTGAATGAATTTGTTGAGGAGTACACTAGACAAGTAGTGAGACTCCATGGTATACCGAGAACGATCATTTCTGATCGAGATGGATGTTTTTACTTTGAGATTTTAGGCAGAAGATTCAGACTACTTTGGGGACGAGTCTGTACCTCATGACTACACTTCACCCCCTGACAGATGGTCAGTTAGAGAGGATCATCTAGATCTTAAAGATCTATTATAAGTTGTAAGTCGAATGGGAAACGTGGATGGTTATATTACCTTCCATTAATGAGTTTATTATATAACAATGAAAGACGTGCATCTTTCTGGGATGGCCCTATGAGGTAATATATATAGACATAGATGTCGTATATCCTTATGCTAGAAGTGATCTAGCAGTAGTAGTGGAATAACACCGGACCAGATTCAGGATTTTATAGTTCAAGTAACGTTGATTGAAGGAAGAATGCTGGTTGTATAGAGTCGCCAGATATTATATGTAGACAAGAGGTGTTAACCTCTAAAGTTCAAGCGAGAGTTTATGTCCGGCTGTGAGTATCTCAGCCGCGAGACGTTAGACGTGTTAATATGGAAAGGGAACTGAGTTTCCAATATGATGGTTTATTTGAGATCGACCAGTACGGAGAAGGTAGCATGATGTTTAGCTTTGCCTATGAGATTAGAGGATATCCACCCAGTGTTTCATATGTCTCAACTAAGGAAGTATATACTAGACTCGAGACACCTTGTGAGTTACGATGATTTAGTGGTTGAGTCCAACCACACTTTTGTTGAGCATTCGATTACATTCTTGGAATGAGATATGAAACGCTTGCATTCAAAAGACCTTCCTTTATTGAGGATATGATGGTCGAGATGAAGACTTGAAGAGGCTATGTGAGAGACTGAGGATAGTGCCCTGAGGGACTATCCAGAGTATATGTTAGGACATACCCATTTGTGGGAGCACGAGTATATCTTAGTGCTATCTTGATGAATGTTGTGCTTATGTGCTTATATGCCTTGATATGTTATTCCATGATAGTTGTGATGTGATTTATGATCTTAGTAGATCTTGATGTGCTAGCATGATGTATGCTATAGCTGGAGATGATTACTTCCTCCATGCTACCCGAGTATGATCATATTTATAGCTGGAGATGGTTCTTTCCTCCACGCTATTTGAGTGGGATTAGGATTCAGCTGGAGATGGTTCTTTCCTCCGTGCTACCTTGATGGACATAGTTCAGTGGAGATGTGATTCCTCCATGCGATATATATGTTTATGGGTTGGCTAGAGACGTATTTCCTCTATGAATGTGATATGTTTTGGCTAGAGATGTGCTTCCTCTATGCCTTGTGATGTGGTATGGCGAGAGACGTGATTCCTCTACGCCTTTGGGGTAGCGTTATGGCCCTGTTTCCTGGAGTGATGATTCCTCCATGTTTATACTTGAGGTTATAGATGGTTATAGGTTGTGATCTTTTGAACGGAGATGTGATACCTCCGATAGAAATAGTGAGAGTTATACCTCGGCGTATGGGTCCGAGAGGATTTGGGAATCGTTCAAGTTTCGGGACGAAACTTTTTTTTAGGGGTGTGTGATGTAATAGCTAGGATTTCCGAATTCTAATTAATGTTGATTAACTTAATTGTTGATAGTAATTGACATATAATTCGCGAAGATTTCGCAAGTGATGAGTATGAGTCCCACCGTTATGTTCCTCGCGTAATTTTGGACGTTTGGGAAAATTTTTACTTTTCTCCCGGGTAATTATTTTTACCCTCCGGTGTTATTTGGAGCATTTGGGAGCTTCAATTAATAAAAATGCAGTTGAGAGAAATGATAAGGATATCGGATATGTCCTAGATATGAAATAATATAAAAAGGCCAAATGGCCAAAAGAGCCGCTACTTCGATTCTTAGCGGTTAAGAAATGTGGCTTAAGAATGCCCATTTTACGAGATAGTTATGGATTAATTATCCCGACAATATTCCGCATTTTATATTCCAATTTCATAAAGTTTGGAGACCGAAAAATATAACCGCGTTTCAAGTAAATAATTTGAATAAACTTTATATATAATATTATATAAAAGATTATATAATATAAATATATATATATGCATAAGAAATGAGAAGAGGCGTGCAAGTATATGATATTATATATTATTATATAACATGTTTACATATGGAAATGTTGAAGAAGAATGAGAATGCGGCTGACCTGCTGAATACTTTCAATTTCAGTTTCACATATAACATAATATTATATGTATATATTTATGAGGAAGTCGGCATTTATTGCGGCTGAATTGGAAGTTTATCGGAACAAAAGAAGGGCGGCTGGGAGTTATCTCCATTTTCATTTTATTCGATTGATACAAGGTAAGGGGAGAGTGAAGGCGATGCACACCGATCCATCTTCAAGCTTTCAGAAATCACTCGTCTTCCATCCAATTTCAAATCCGCTTGTACCAACGAGTCCCTTATCTTAATCTCTTCAACGTGGTACCAAGTTATTTCCCGTTTGTTAGCTTTCTGGTAAAGCTTCCGTTTACCGCTATCGGAGCACCGACGACCACCGCAAGTCATCAAATGTAAGGTTTCATACCGCGCTCTTACTCCCCGTATCGCTAGGAGTCTGGATCTTCTTTCGGTTCGTATATCGGGTTAGTAACGAATAAGTTATGAATTTATTCATTTTCCGTATTGCGGGTTAGTATAAATTAACCTTAAGTTGGTTAAAATGGATAATTGGAATTTCCATTATGCTCGTTACATTATTCTAGTAATTATGGGATTATTAGTTTGATGATGATATCATAAGTTGGATATAGGCCCTGATTTGGCTTTTAGGTTTAGCATGTATTCGAGGTTATAGGATGTATATGATCCCTATGGATCCCTTCGGGTCTAGGTGTGACCCCTTTGATTGATAGAAGATTGATATATCTTCTTGCCTTATTATTAGGTAGTGTTCCTCTCGAGTGTGGAGTTGATCGTGGTGGTGAGTTGTACGAGGTTGAGGTAAGTCCGTAGGACTTACTTAGCTACCATCCCTATATTGGGTGTTTGCATGAGTGGTGTGTGCTTTATATGTTTGCTATGATAGCATGAGTTGTTGTTTTTATCGACCTATGTTCTATTGACTGCCCCACTGCGTGGCTGTGATAACCTTTCCCTTTCATCCCGCCGTGGAGTCTGGGAGGTTCTCTGATGTCGGGCCAGACTGGTTTACAGGAAGGGCGCAATCCACTCCCATAGGGTACACGGATTGTGTGACCGATACTCGTACAGCTGGACATTGTACTCAGAGGCGGGGATGTATCGGTCCTCGTGTCACATACTTTCATCTATCTATATATATATGGTTTTTTTGAGTGAATGGTCATTATATAAAGATAATAAATGGGTAAATGTGTGATAGCATGCTGATGTGTTTATCTTTCATGATTGTGCTTGTGCTTATGCATTACCTCATATATGTATGGTTAGCTAACGGTTTCATACCGTGTTGTAGATATTTACAGGTTAGGCGCTACTGGGTGATCTGGCAGGGTGACAGGCCGAGGACTCTCGTACATTAGGTAGTTGGTTTGGGGTTGTTGTGTTTCCCCTCCTGCGTGAGGATGATCTTTTGTACCTCCTATGTGAGGATGTCGTTTTATATACTCGGCTATGTTGTTGTTTACTTTGGGTCGTACAGTTTATACTGTTTTATGTATTTGTTTTATATCTGTCAGTGCCATGTTGTAAGGTCCAGTGAACTTGTTGTCAGGCTAGGGTCAGGATCCATTGTGAGATCCTAGCCCAATGTGACATCCCGAGTTCCGCGGATTTGGGGTGTTACAGAGATGCACCACCTTATCCGGAGTAGTAACCTAAAACCCTTACATAAAATCCGGCTCCTAATCCGGTTGCGCTTCCATCTCCTCCTTGCACACGAAGTTGACGACGACGAGAATTTTTCCTTTGAGAACGAAGCACTCTGTACTCAGCGCGAAGAAGCTTGAATTTGACAGGTTAATCTTCTAATTCACAAAATATTTATGATATTGGATAAAACAAGGGTCCAATTAAGGGTTGATATCCTTATTTGGATTTTGATTTGTAAACTAGGGTTTGAATTGGGACAGAATTAGGGATTGGATTTTGAATTGCTTCCGAGCTCAAATTAAAATCATCCATAGCATGGTGAGATTATTGTTTTGATTCTTGTGGATTATCCTGCTGAAAATTCTTTTTATAATGCTTCAATGGGACCTTGGAGTTTTCTGTGTATGGTAATATTGCTAACTGATCATGTAATATCAATGTTTTGTCTCTAATTAAGGCTAACATGTATATTGCTTTGGTTTCTAGATATTTGAATTTGAATAATATATGTTTTGTTGTCATCTGTCACTAAGATTGACAAAGGTTTTTTTGTTTGATATTGACAAAGTTGTGCTTATTCTACTGATGTGAGTTCAAATTGGTAGAAAACTTGCTGTGAAGGCTTTTGCTTACATATTGACAAGGCTTTTTGTTAGATTTGAATAATGGTTTACTGTCATTTTGACAAACAATATCTCTTCTTTTTTATCAGTCTTTCTAGCCTTTTAGCTCAATTGGTAGAGCAATGTGCTTATGCACAAAGATGTGGGTTCAAATCCCACGTAGGCTATAAAATTTTTTCTCTAGAATACCTAGACAGCCTTTACTATTGCTTGTGAGTAATAAAATCCTACTTTTAGTTTATCTAAATTGTCAATATATTCATATAAGTTAGAACCTAGGAGCAAGTTTTCGGCTTCTATTAGAAATGAGACATGTACAAAACTCTTATGCATATATTTTGGATGATGATTTGTGTGCTCCTGTTTAATGATAATTTGCATGCTTAGCACTTTAATTCACCTCTTAGAAGTTCATTAGCATAGCAATCTTCCTCTGTATAATTGAATTTTATAGAACAGAAATGTACAATGAAAAGTCTAGATCAGGTTCATTAGCACTTTAGCAATACTAAAAGTACATTGAGTTTTCATTGAAATAATGTATTAAAAACATATTCAATAGATATAATTCTCTGAATCATAAATTGATACTCTCTCCAAACAAACATCAACTCACTAAAAACATAAGCAAATAATTAACATAATCATCAAAAAATGTTAATATCTCCCAGCAACATATAAAATTCACCAAAAAAAAAATTCTTTTGTCTATAAAATCCATGAAGTCTTCTCTCGAAGAAAATATATCAGCTCTCCCACCAACAAGAATGATATATTCTCACAATGATAAACATTTGCTGAAAAACATAAACAAAATATATAATTAAACGATGAGATAAATTAATGACTAGTGTATATTAAAATAAAGTAAAATAGCTTAAGTTATCACTTATGCATAAAAGTCGGACATACCTGCTATAAAAAACCTAACAGATTCATTGGCAGCTGAAAACTCAAATCATCATTGGGGATAAACCTACAATAAGCATGAGTTCACAACACCCATTAGCTAGAGATCACAATGTAAAATTTTACACCAAATTAGTAGTCATATAAATATGTTTGATAGTGTATTTGTTTAATGATCACCTGAGGAAATCCGATACTACTCAATAATGCCATATTGCTAGGCTGAAAATTGTATGCAGAAGGCGTAGGGAAATTGTATGGAGATAGATAAAATGGATTAATGAAACCGGTTGGATGTTGTAAAGCAGATCCAACAAGTTGTTTTGAAGCATTTCCATCAAAAACTGTTTGATTCTCCTGCAATTAATAAGTTAATTAGTACAGTATATATATGCTTACTAGTTTGAGAATGTAAAATTATTATAAACGATCATAATACCTTTGCAATAGAAGAATCAAGTGTAGCAGTATGCTTAGATTTTCTGTTTTTGCTTTTATTTTTGTTTTTGTCAAGAGCACCTACCAATCTTTTACTTGATCGACTTCTAGCCTTTGGCTTTAATTTGTACTCTCCAGCTTTCTTCACTTTTTCATTCTTCTCTCCAAGCATGTCGCCTCCTGCATCAGTTTCTGCAATCTTATAGTTATGCGAGCTAGATTGCACTGACCTTTCATTTGAGCTTAAATCAAGTTCTCTTAGCGAGTTAAGAAGGATATCTCTCACATTGGAGTATTCATCTTCATTCTCTGCAGCCCTTGTGAACAAACGAGTAGATATACGACATAGGTCTTTATAACGCATTCCTGCTGCTGTTTTAGGATCAACATCAACTGTTACACCCTCATTGCTCTTCCTTTTAGCGCTTTTAGACCATCTCTTCAAAATATACTTGCTAGGAACTTCTATAACATCTCTAAAGGAGAAAACCTTGAGGATATGCCTACATAAAAGGCCAACAAACTCAAACTTCCAACAATTGCAAGTCACAGATTTTTGTGTGTCATCAAAAGAGACAATATAAGTGCGCTGCCTTCCATGAGGTGTGATCTCATATTTCATGAGTGTTTCCATCTCACCACAAAATTCAAGATGGAAATCATAAGATTTACATAGTTCTTCCTTAAACAACAAGTAAACCTTAGGCGTATAGACACTTGCAACATTTTTCAAAATTTCTACAGGAAAAGCCAACACTATTCTACTTTGGCTAGCCTTAAAATCTGCAACCATCTCATCATAACGACGATCATCAAGTAGCCGCTGGAAGTGTTCAAAAAATCTTCTCAAGTCATGTTTATAGCTCACATAGTGCTTGATGAGGTTGTTCATGCTTTCACTTCGTTGTGTAGTAGTCATATCTGCACAAAACATATCTCTTCCATAAACTAATGCCCACTTCTCTATGATATTGAACATCCTCTTTAACCAATCATTATCTTGCAATTCATATTTATAAAGCATTTTGCTCCAAGCATCCAAAAATTCCTCCTCATCTTCGTAATCATAAATGCAGTTATTGAAATCTCTTGAGAAATCTTTATAACTTTCAAAAACACTTTTCAAGTGCATTGATGCATTTTGAAAAATGTGCCAAATACAAAGTCGGTGACAAGTCTTTTGCCATTGCAATGTAAGCGCTTTCGACATGGCAACATCTTGATCAGTCAACATTGTCTTAGGTGTTTTTCCACCCATTGCCCTTGAAAATGTGTCAAACAACCAAATGAATGATTCTATTGTCTCATCATATAGTAATGCAGCACCAAAGATTGTAGTTTGCTTATGGTGATTTACTCCAACAAATAAAGCAATTGGTCGACCATCCTTATGCTTGCGGTATGTGGTATCAAAGCAAATCACATCACCAAAATCCTCATAGTCAGTTATCATGATTGCATCAGCCCAGAAGATATTAGTTATCAAATCATCTTCATCCACTTGAATAGCATAAAAGAAATTAGGATCTTCTACTTTCTTATTTTGAAAGTATTTGAGAACGCCACCAGTATCACCAGATTTCATTTATAAACTACGCTTAGTGTGTAAATGATTCTTGTAATCAACATGAGCAAATCCAAGATTTTCACAACCTCCTACTTCTCTAGCCATTAATTCGAAAGCATTTTTGGGAGCAATGCCTGAACTATCAGCCATGTCAACTTGCAATGCTTGAGATGTTGACATTTTCCGATGTGATCTAAATAAATGAGCCTTCCTTGGACTTGCCAAATAGTGGTTATGCTTGGGGAAGAACTTCACAACTTGTATTTTTTCTGTGTAGCGACAACTGGTTTTCATCCTAGCCAAACAGCCGAATCGTGTCTTTGGTCTGCGGGATTTGTAAACATCATCTCTTTTATCTTGTCCTCTTTTACCTTCGCAAGAACACACAAATAGTCTATCTATAAAAATCCCATTTGGTGCGTGCATTGTGCTTCTTCTGACAAAGAAGCCAATCATCAAAGCATAAGCATTGTAGAACTCATAAGCCTCATTTTTGGTTTCAAATTCCATACCAATTTTTGGAATAATATCCTTAGGTATCTTTGAATCAAGCGGTTCCGTCCTTTCATTGTCTATGATAGGATCTTCTTCATTTTGCTCAAATTCCATACGGCGATACACTTGCGTTTCCGGTAGAGTAGTGTCCATGGTGTACCTTCAAAAAAAGTATATCGCATAATTTGACAGCAACCTATATTGAAAAACAAAAGAAGACACAAAGCGAGAATATGCACAACATTCTTGTATATATATATAACATACCTTGAACAAGGCACTAGTGGAGAAGAGATATGCAGAAAGATAAAAGAGACACAAATGGAGTTGCAAAAACCCTCTGATGAAAGAAAAGAAGCGTCGTTGTAACTCCCTGAGAAGGAAATTAATTATTATTTTCATATCTTAATAAATAGATAAAGTAATTTTTGTTTAATTCTAATCAGTTTAATTAGATGTACATGTGTTTTATTATTATTGGAGACACATTGGGAGTTACATACCATATTTCAGAGGATCCAAACTATTTCTTGTGGCAGTTTGGACTCTCAGGATGCTCAATCGGAGGCGGGGAGGGAACGCAGGCGTTGTTTGCGGCGAGGGAGGGGCTTCTCTGGCTAGGGCGACGCTTCTCCGGTGGCGTCGATGGAGATAACCCCAGGCGTGGTGGCAACACATCATGAGAAGAAGACGGACTGCGGAGAGTTACAAGCGGTGCCGGATTGGACTGCACGAGGGCGGCGACTCCAGGCTCTGGTGGGTTTGGAGCCCAGGTGAGAAGGCGAGGCAGGGCTGGAGCTTTCCGGCAAGGGCTTCGACTCCCGGCGCCTGCTGCTTCCAGCATGCCGATTTGACAAAGGAGGAGGGAGAATAAAGCTCGAATTGTGTTGTTATGACGCTTGTTGTGGCTTGGAGCAGATAGTAGAAAAGGCGAGGTGATGCTTGCGAGGGCGGAGATCCAAAGAGAGCAGGGTGAGGCTGCCAGAATAGGAGGGAATCGGGTGGGGGGGTGCCGTCACCTGTTGTGGTGAGGAGAGGGAGAGAGGAGGTTGAGGCTGAGTGTGAGGGAGTTGCAGGGAGAAGATCTGAGAGTAACAGGGAGGAGGATCGGAAAGCTGTAGGGGAGTGTGTAGCCAGCCAGAGGAGAGTGAGGGAGAGAGATTGATGGGTTAGAGAGGTCACCAGGCGGCGGGAGGGGCGAGGGGTCCGACTTGCAGATTGCAGGTTGAGGAGAGCGATGAGTCAGGTCTGCAGGGCTGCTCACCAGCCAGGAGATAAGAGGAAAGAGAAAAAAAAGAAAAGAAGAGAGAAAAAAAGAAAAAAAGAAAAAACAAAATATACTCTATTGAAATGATGGAAACGGAAATTCCAGATTCGAAAACTTTTTCGAAACTTTCCAAAATAAAGATACGGGGAAAAATATGTTGATAGAAAAAAAAAAAAATATATATATATATATATATACACCGCCAAGAAATAATTCGAAATACAAAACCATCCTCGCAATTTATTTTTACGATATAATATAATAATTTAAACACGGGAAATAAAATATATCGATAAAAGCCGGAGAAATAAATATCGCAAACGCGCCAAAAATTTGGGGCGTTACTTGAAAGGGGATTGACTTTTCCAAAAGATTTTGGTTTTCAAATATATACAGTGATTTGGGATAGAATGTACGGGAAGCCATCACCCCTTCTAAGGATCTCGGCGGTATATATATACAGACACACACGCATATAATGTGTTGGTCTGTGCATGCATGTATGGATTTGAGTGTTATAGATATATATATATATATATATATATATATATATTTATTTATACATATGGCATTATATAGCCTTTTACGTAGCTATGATATTATCGTTGATGGCTCAGACTAGAGCAACATCTGCTATAGGACAGGGAAGAGGTAGACCACCTCTATCTCCGGTAATCGTAAGTCGTGAACGAGTTGGTGGACCTCCAGTCGCGAGAGGTTGGGGTTAAGTCCCCATTGTTGATTAGCTAGAGGCGGAAGACCAAGTTATGGAAGATGTTGAGAATGTAATTTCCGAGAATGTCGGCGACGTGTGGATCGCATTAAGGAACGAGATAGTTACCCTACTTAGATTGTAGATTACCCAAGTGGAAGATTCAAGTTGCGCCTCGATGAAGTAACAAGCTTGAGAAGACTTCTAGATTTTTCTTCAATAATCCTCGGTAGACATTTCAAATCGACGAAGAGGGAAAACGTGACTCTTCTCGGGTCATCTGAAGATGCAAGTCTCGTGGAATATGTGGGAGTAGGGCAAGGTGAGACAATCCCACGGCTTCTTTATGTTGTTGATTCAAATGGAACAGTTGTGATCAAAGGGACTCCATTCAAGCTCGTATCTATCGCCATCTTCCTTCTCCTTCTCTCCCTTGGCTCTAACCAAGTCGGTAAGAAAGAAAAGGGAGGCGGGCTTGGCGACGGGGCCAGCCTCGTCAAGCCTAACAACATGAGGATGAACATGGGCAATATTATTAGGAGGATGAATGGAGACGGATATGATAGTGATTTGGACACAATGTACAATGGTGGATAGAGATTGGAGCAATGGTTATCTGCATTAGGTGGAGGAAGGCATTGCTCACATGAGAAGTGATTCTGAACGCGAAATCTTGAGTAAGGAGAAGATGAGGAAGGTTGTTCCGGTAAATTAAACTCCACAACATTTCTTGGTAGCTAATCAAGTAAACTCCGTTGTCAGAGTAGGCGGAGCATGCAAAGCACGGGATCCTTAAGTATCGTCGGAGAATAGGGTGGTGGACGCATACACCAGGTTGCATCTTTTTGTTCCTTGGACAATCACTAATCCAACAGATAAACTTATGAAGATAGATTTGTTTCTTCCCAACCAATCCAATCTATTACCTTTTACTTTTAATATCAAACCAAATCTTTATTTTTTTACTAATAGTATTATTATATAATTTTTAAAATTGCCCTAAATCTTCTAGGTTCAAAACCTAGCTATATTTGTAAATTTGTAGGATAAAATAAAAAAAAGAGTTAACATGCATTCCATATGTTATCTTATAATATAAAATTTTAAAAAAAATATTTTTAAAAAAATGAATACACTTAAAATAATTATTTTTGCTTATTGATATCTTCACTAACGGATATATGTACATACCTGGATTTGGAAAGAAGGAAAAAAGATAAAACTTAGGAATCAAGTGAATTAAAGACCCAAAATATTATGTAATGTCGTACCCCAACTCCTCTCCGCACCATAACATCTCCCTAAAACTTAACAAATATTATACAATTTGTTTTTTTTTGTAAACAAAGTGTTTTGCTTGAATAGTGGATCTTTTACGTTACGATGTAAAGGGTCAGGCTATCCCCGAGTAATTAATACTTAGCCTCTTTCATTTATAAGAAGCGCGTCCAGATACGCCGAAAACCACCGACTCTCCTTCACACCAAAAAAATAGGCGCATTTCTACCACATCCAAGGTCTTCGTGCTACCCTATCCTTCTTTTTGTTTCCAATTCTTATATAACTGAAAAGTCAACAAAGAACAAATTTCTTCTTGTACTTTATATTGATCTTTTACATTGTGTTTGTTTTGGCACTAACATGGTTACTGCTAACAAGTTCTTATTTTATAGGGATTTCTGGCATATATGGGAACATGGTGCTTGAGCTCTTTAGTGAGCAACCTGAACTGATGATGGAAGGTTGTGCCCCCAATCCACTATTGGTGTCTTAGCTATGTCAACATTGAGATTAAGAGGGCAATTGTTATGTACTTTTTAATCAAAATATTGTAACTCAAAGCACAAGAACTAAGCTATCTATGATGATACCAAGCGTATAGGCTAGATCATGGTTAGGTGCTCTTAACATGCGCTCAATATGGAGAAGCTCATTGAGCCAATAGTGACTCAATGGCTAGCCATAATGAGCCTGGTGAGTTTGGCACTTAATTAAGCTTTGTTTTGTTGATTGGTGAGTTTCGATGTAAGATCCTAGGTTTTTGCCTTCACCGCCCCTGCGGTGAAGAGGGCCGCCCCCGCGGCCAGCCGCCCCTGCGGATTTACGACAGATCGTGCCGATCTTTTCTTCCGTTCTTTTATCTTCCTTCCATAGATAGAATATCCGATATTTTATCTTTTGGGCCGGTTTCTTTATCTTCTTTCTAAACATAGACGCCCTTCCTTCTTTTCTTTCCAGCCCGTTCCTATATATTCTCTTCTTTCTCCCCTTTTTCCCGTTCCTTGCTATCATCTTCAACCCTAGAGAGTTGCAGCCGTCCTTTGCTTCCCGCGACTACGTTGAACGTGTAAGTGCATCCTTTATAGTTCCTCCTCACGTTCCTTTAGCGTTGCATGCCTTCTCCTTCTGTTTTGGTTTCTTCCTTTCGTTCTTCTCTTTTCTTTTTCTCCAAGGATCAAGCATGAGCCTTGATTCTTGTGGAGTGTTCCATTGTTGACCCTTTGTTATTCTCAGGCTCTTTGGAGTTGAGCCTTGACGTGTTGAAGCCAAAGGTTCGAGCTTTGGTTGCCTTGCTACGAGTTCTGTCGAAGAAGAAAGCCGACAACGCTTTCTGTCACGCCGCCACCCCTGCGCCTGCATAGAGCCACCCCTGCGCCTCTGTTCAGCCGCCCCTGTGCATCTGTCTAACCGCCCCTACAGTTTCTCTGCAGTAGCTCCCGTCTTTCGTGAGTTGCTTCCTTCCTTCCTTCCTTCCTTCCTTCCTTTCCTCGTTCCTTCCTTGGTTCCTTATGGTTGTTCCTTGTTCCCCTGAGTTGTTGTAAGACTAAGGTTGAGCCCTTAGCATGTGTTGATCTCTTAGAGATCGTTGAGACTAGAAGTCATAGACTTCTAACAACCGTTTCGTTCTTGATCCGTATTGCTTGTTCGTACAGACATTCCTTGCTCCTTTCCTGAGGTAAACTGAGTTGTTCTTGAGTTGTGTTGATCTTTTGGTTTACCTTCGAGTGAGGTAAGTCCCTTGGACTTACTTAGCTTCATTCCGTGTATTAGTTGGATTGTACTGGCTTGTTTGTGTTGTTATTATGTTTATAACGAATAATTGGAAATAGGATTCACCCTTTGTTACCCTTAATTGGCCCAAGTGTATTGTAACCGGGCGGTGACCACTTGTCTAGTTCTACAGGAGACTAGAATGTGCTCTTGCAACCCAGACCCGTAGGTAACGGATAGTACTGATCTATTCCTATTGGTAGATGGAATCGGAGGCGAGTTTCGGGAGATTCTCGTGTGACAAAAGAAGTTGAAGTAGTAATGGATAACCTTAATGAAAGATAATAACCGGTTGATGTGTAAGCATGCTATGTGTTTTCTTTACCTTATGTGTGTTTGTGCCTTTACACTCTTGCTTATACCTAGAATGTTAGCTAACGGTTTATACCGTCGTTGTAGATGTTCCGCAGGTTCAGGATGCTGCTGAGTGATCCGGACGGTGTGGTCAGTCGGGGTTCCCGTACATATTAGGACGGGATAGGGTTTTTGTTTCGTTTGTTGTTTCCCTTTTGTTTTGACCCGACTGTGGAGCTTTTATGTTTTCTTCTGTTTGAGCCTTTGGTTTTATATTAAGGTTTGGTTTTTATTCGTCTGTGCCTTGTTGTAAGATCCGTTTGATGTTGCTACTCTGAGGGTCGGGACCCATTGTGCGGTCCTAGCCCGTAGCGCTTGAAGTTCCCAAAACTTGGGGTGTTACATTCGAACTGTGTCCCTTGGTTTGTTTTGTATCCGCTGTAATGATCCAGTAACTGCTCTTGGGCCTTGGCCTAAAAATCCCATGCCCGCGAGTCCATTAACTAGTGACCAAGTGGGAACGCAACATTCAAACTTGATGCCTTAGTATTTAAGCTCGCAAGCTTCACTATTCAATGTTGAGTTGCTCAAGTCTTCTTCCGTCTCCTCTGGAGTGATCTCAGGTTTCTCAATTGAGCGAAGCTTCTGAGTGAAAGGTAGCTCGATGATGCTCCATAGCTAGAGCCCCTTTTGAAAGAGAGTTCACAGAGTGAAAGCGAGAGAGTGTGCTACTCTTCTTCTACTTCTACTCTGCTCTGTTCCGGCTTGTGTGCCTTCTTCTCTTTCATTTCTGTCTTTACGTTTTCTGAGAATAGTTTGGTAAACTTGTGCTTTGTTTGAGGCTTCGATGCTTAGTGGATTTGGGCTGGACCTCCCCTCTAGAGGTTCCACATACTAGGAGAAATCCGAACAAGGTCAACAACTCTGTGTCTCTCAATCTATTTGCATAATCTTAGTTCTTGTTCAAGTTATTCTCGAATTAGGGTCTTGTCTGTGTTTGCGAATCGATTTATAAACAAAAAGTGTAAAGTGGCCGAACTGGTCACGTGATAAAAGATTTGAATCATGTCAGATGTGTAGATCGATAGTTATGGATTTGCTTAGATGAGAGGAGATTTTAAAAACAAAGTGAACCTTCCTATATAAAGCGGTCTTGTCCTAATGCAACTAGAAGCGGTTTGTCGGATTTTTAAAATCGTTACCGGATTTGGATCTAGTGCGGGTTTATCCTGGATTCGGAACGTCATTTGACCGTCGTAATTCGTGGCATTTCCAGAATTAATAAGAGAGATATTCTTATATCTCGACTCTACATGCTCTATCAGTATTATAATCTTGTTTTTTTTCCTTTCTATCTTTTGTGTTCTTAAAATATATCCAAAAAATCCCCGAAAGATTATTTCTACCTAACATTCCTCATTCATATCTCAGCAAGATATATCGTTTTTTGCGTTTCCATAATCTTGTTTTTTTCCAGTCAAATTGACATGATGAGCAGCGACACAAAAGACCCGAAGGGCATTCTTTTGTATTTAGAAGTGTTTGTTAGTACAATAGTCTATATATGCAAAAGTGAAAGGACATTCACCTAAACAAGGTTAGATATCATTGATCAAAAACAGAATGACAAGGAGCATAAACTAACAAATCTTTAATTTATCAAGAAAGTAACAAAATTATACGTATCAACAAACTACTTTTATGAATGAAACTTCAATCCTCAGTTGGCATTTCGAGTCCACAAAGAGGGCAGACGTGAGTCTTCTCGACCCATCTGAGGATGCAAGTCTCGTGGAAGATGTGGGAGCAAGGCAAGGCGAGAGACTCCCACGGCTTCTCTATCTCGTCCATACAAAGTGAACACTCGTGATCAGCAGGACACCACTCAAGCTCGTATCTATCTCCGTCTTCCTTCTCCTTCTCGCCCCTAGCTCTGAACAACTCCAAAAGAAAGAAAAGAGAGACGGGCTTGGTGGTGGAGCTGGCCTCTTCCGTGTCGAGCGCAACATCAGGAGCAATAGTGTTGATAGGGAGAGCGTTTCCCATCTAAATGACTACATCATGGATAATTTATTTTATTTAATCTAAAGTAGTATTTTCTGAAAAATAAAGAACTGCATCCCAAGGAAGTAAAAAACACGTACTTTTTTTTAAAAAGATAAACATACTTATAATTACATGCTTTCATGAATTTGTGAACTGGAGAGTCTCAAGCTTGTGAATGAAGAAATATCTTGCTTTCTAGTTATCATCGGTCTTCACCAAGGTTATCTTAGACATGTGGCATTGAATGTCTTAATTTCAGACGGAGTCGTGCATTATTCACCTGTCACCCAAAATACACAAATTCACTTCGCCAGTCATCCTCATAAATATTTTTGAGAGTGTTGAAAATTACCTCTTGATTTATCATTGTTGTTCATTCCCAAGTGGATTATACAGTTTGCATTGGGCGTGCAGTTGTCTTCCTTGTAGACAAAGATAGAGTTTAACTTTGTATATGTGTAGGTAGGAAGCTTATCTAGTGAAACCCCTCATATGATCAGTGTTGTAGTATAATATGGTCTTTCTCGCTTGGCTTACAAGTTCTCTGATCTCATCTCCAACACTAACAATCTTCTTCCTTTTACATTTCTTCTTCTACAGGAAAAATACACAGAAATATCTAAAGTGAGTTTGTTAATCTATGGTAAAAACACCCAATTTAGGTTTTAAAACACTACTACAAAATTGGGTTTATATTCCATAACATATAATCCGGACGTGTAATATATGGATTATAAAATAAGAAATAGGATGAATAAATAATTATAATCCGGATGTGATTACGATTCGGAATATAAACTTTGCTAAATTATGTGATAAGGGGTACAAATACACCATATAATGAACGCCCGGATTATTTGATAACACAAATAACCCGGTTTTATGGAAACCGGATTATAAATATATGTATAAAACTTTTCCCAACCGGTTTATATCTATAGTGAGAATAGACGCCCGGATTACTAAGCTGGATCTAAAAAAAAAATCTCCCGCTTTGCTTTTTCCCTGAGCGCCGTAGCCCCTTTTTTCATCTATCTCTGTCGATTCTGTCGAAGTTTAGGGTTCTTTCGCTGGGGCTTCGAAAAAATTCTATCAATTGCTGCTTCAATCTTAATCTAAGGTAAGCTTATCTCCATATTTTCCCTTCCTGTGCTAATACATCCTTTCGAAACTAATCTAATTCCACACACAATTTTGAGGTTTAGGTTTCAATTGCTTGATTGAAACCGATTGTGGACATTGAAGAGGGTGGCGGATTCGTGCTTGAATTGGTCATTGAAGAATCATTCTCAAATCAAAAGGTAAAGTCTTCATATGCTGTGAATTGGAGGGCTTGCATTTTTTTCTACCCTAGGCTTTGTTTTCTATACATGATGTACGTCTATCATTGTCTTCTTGAACTGCTTATCATTGTCTTCTTGAACTGCTCTCCTTCTTGAACTGCTTCTCTTGAACTGCTTCTTGTTTGGAACAAGTTGAAACATACTTTGAGTGCTAAATATGAGTGATTAATCATAATCGATGTCTCATCATCTTTGTCTAAGGAGTTGCCTTTTGCATTGATAATTACGTTACAACTCAGATAGATTTAGGGAGGGAGAGGGTAATTACGTTACAACTCAGTGCATTTGTAATGACTACTTGTGCACTTTTGCTGGTTTGGTTGCTTTCAGTTATTAGGGAGGGAGAGGGTAGTTGAGGCATGTGGTGTAACTTTTATGATAGACTGAATTTAAATATGCTGTTATAAGTTTGTTTATATGTGATTGCTGGACTAGTTTAGAAAATCAGAGTTTTGTGATTATCCAGACATTTACACATAGCCAAGAGAAGAAACTAAATCATTCTACTTTATTTAATCTATTTGCAGTTTAAACAAAATGATTTTGTTGACAATGTTATATTTGTACTTTGTAGTATGCACAGGCTATTAGATGTTTTCTTTGCTGTAATTTACATCTTTTTAAAATAGAAACAATATAACTTGCTAATAGCTACTAATTTACTGCCTAAAATAACTCTCTTTATTCTCCTATGCAAGATCGTTTGTCTTGGTTATGAGCACTCCATTAGTATAGTGAACAAGCTTTGATCTCTGAATTTGACACAACAGTTATTTGACACAACAGTTATTTTGTTGACAATGTTATATTTGTACTTTGGTTATGAGCACTCCATTAGTATACTAATTTACTGCCTAAAACAAGCTTTGATCTCTGATTTTGTTGACAATGTTATATTTGTACTTTCTAGAATTTGCTTGGCGAGAACTTCATTCTTTGGTTTATTCATAGCATGACAAAACATCAGTGCATTTGGCACAATGTGATCCATATAAAGAGGAACTAGGAAGGACCTTTTAAGAACTTAACTTTACGAGTCCTATAATATTGCTTCAAATCAACCCATAGGGCATATAAAGCTTCCTAGGATACAATGCAAAATTGGCTTTTGACTCGGGAGTTGCTTTGCAATTGGCATTAAGCTTTGTTAGGAGCGTTTTGAGGAGCTTTTCTGTCTGCTGTATAAATTACTAGCATAAGCACCAGAAAGATCACTCTTCATATTGTATTACAATTGATGTTTCATATCTTAATGAGTCATGTGATAGGAGATTTTCTGGTCAATGCAATACTTTTTCTTAGGGGTATGACAACCATTGGATCTGTAAAGGGGTCATACAAATTGATTAAATTAGAATGATACAGTTTTGTGATCGATTATCAAGTCAATATAGGAGTGTTTCTTACTTTGCGTGACACTTGTGTTACTTTTGAGGTAGCCATTCTTCTGTAAATTACACATCACTTAATCATAAGTTATTACATTACTAATTCATTTAATTCTCTATTTAGTTCAGTTAAAGCTTCGCACACTGATCTTAATAGGACTTTCTAGTCTATCTACTTTTGCTTCTCTCAGAAAGTTGCAATGAGAAGCTCTATTAGCCGATGCCTGGTGTAACTTTTATGATAGATTGAATTTAAATATGCTGTTATAAGTTTGTTTATATGTGATTGCTGGACTAGTTTAGAAAATCAGAGTTTTGTGATTATCCAGACATTTACACATAGCCAAGAGAAGAAACTAAATCATTCTACTTAGTTTAATCTATTTGCAGTTTAAACAAAATGATTAGTATGTTTAAGGGTTGGGATTTTCTGTTTGCAGTTTATATTTGCAGAAAGTTTGTTTATATTTGCAGTTTATATTTGCAGTTTAAATTTACACATAGCTTCTCTCAGAAAGTTTGTTTATATTTGCAATTTATATTTGCAGTTTAAATTTACACATAGCTTCTCTCAGAAAGTTTGTTTATATTTGCATTTTAAACAAAATAATCTATTTGCAGTTTAAATCATTCTAAATCATTCTACTTAGCTTGCTAGGCTTGCATCTTAGTCCTTAATGTGCCTAGTGCTTATAAGTGTACTCTGAATTTGAAGACGGTAAAGTTTTCATTGCCGTATGAATTTCCCTAATGTGCCTAGTGCTTCTTGTAGGATTGTTATATCGACATTTGCTCTCCAGAAGTACTCAGTTTGTTCACAGACAGTTTTGATTATCAGCATCTTCGTCGACATTTTGTCAAGGCACTACTAGTTGATGATGTAAGTAGTTTCTTATTATAAATCTATTTGTCACAATACTTCTTTGTTCCATTTTACTGTAGTATAAACTCAGTGAGTTTATATGGCTAGATATTGTGACCGTGAAATTTGAATTATTCAAGTGTTGCTATGTTGAGATTAACCAATGATTATACTTCTGCTTCCACTGACATTATTCTAATCAAAGGAGAAATGAAAATTTGAAATGCTAGGTTGATATGATAATGTATACAGCCACTGATCTCTTTTTTTTTGCAGAAAAATTTTAAAAATTTCTTTTATCTTTTGATTTTGTTTGTAAAAATTGCCTAGCTTGTTGTACCAATATTCTAGCCAAAATAACCACCTAGCCACATGTTTAGCTTATTCAGAAACTATAGCAGCCTATTAACTATAGCAGCCTATTAACTATGTTTAGCTTAGGGCGTATTCTAGCCAAAATAACCACCTAGCATAGGGCGTATTCTAGCCAAAATAACCACCTAGCCACATGTTTAGCTTAGAAGTTGTTAGGTTCTGTTGCTAAGCTGAGTAAAGATTATACAACTATAGCAGCCTATTAACTATGTCCAATATATACACGAATCTTACAGTAGAATCTCTAACTTCATACAAACTAGTTACCAATTTGGTTTTGAACTCTAGCAGCCTATTAACTATGTCCAAATTGTCCCCTTGAGTCACTGCTGGCCATATTGTCTCCTCACAGTCGTTTATTATGATGAATACCCTGGCGGCTTCAGAAGAGACAAGAGTAGTTTTGATTTCCTATTAACTATGTCCAAATTACTTGCATAAATCTATAGAACTTAATTAACCATTTTAGCATCGACTTGCAATCTAATGTTGAAAATACCATTCAATACTATATACTAATCTGTGCCATCTTGAATTATACTGACAACACAAATTGTGTAAACAGACACCAGTTCTGTCTAATTGGCCGCCCTATAAAATAGAAACAAATTATCAATAAACATTTGGGAACAAAATTACAATCTACATACAAGACGCAGTGCTAATTGGAACAGTCAAAAGCTATGAACAACAATAGACTTTCAATAATACTCCGAATGAACATTAAACAAGACTCTTAAATTCACAAATAGATTCTCATGTCCAGAACAATTCCATGGTGAATAATTTTAAAAAATTAACCCCACAGTAGAATACTGGAATCATATCTCAAGAAACTACCAACAACAAGAAGCATCAGACGTGAAAAGGACCCATTGTAATCTTCAGATCCACTAATCAGCTTATTTATAATAATGAGCTTATTTATAATCTATAAAAAAAATAAAGTTTTGATTTCCTCCACTAATCAGCTTATGATTACATGGGCTACCTGTTGTAATTCCACTCTTAAGTCCCCGAGTAGTTTAATTAATTAATGCCTCTTTATAATTTGTTTTGTTATTTTTTATTTGTTCATTTTTTTTTGTCAACTTCACTTTTTTTTTCCTTCTGTTTTTATAAATTAGTGTTCTCTTTTGTTTTTGGACTTAGAATGGGCGATCGATCATGGATGTTAAAAAGTCGATTATCTGATGAATATTCGGAAGGAGTGGAGGCGTTTATTACATTTGCGATAGAAAATGGGTGTGATCCTAATAGGATGATGTGTCCATGCAAAGATTGCTATTATACTAGGTGGATTAAGGTTGACGAGGTTAAGGACCATCTTATATGTCATGGCATTATTCCTGATTACACACGATGGATATGGCATGGAGAGAAAACAGCTAGGCATTGTAGTATGAATGAAAATCCCCAAGACGACGTTTACAGTCATTTCGAGGATGATAGGTTGGATGATATGATGGATGACATTGAGGAGAATTTTACGGATGATCCCGAGGGGTTTCATAATTTGGTAAAAGATGCCAAAACACCGTTATATGCTGGATGTACAAAATTTACGAAGATGGCTGCGTTGCTGCGATTGTATAACCTGAAAGTGAGACATGGATGGAGCGATAAAAGTTTTACAGCGGTTCTTGAGCTAATTACGGAAATTCTACCAAAGGGTAATTGTCTTCCTGTGAGTACGTATGATGCAAAGAAAATCTTGTGTTCCATGGGCATGAATTATGAGAGAATACATGCTTGTCCAAATGATTGTATTTTGTATCGAAATGAGTATGCTTCATTGGATAAATGTCCGAATCCTGATTGCGGTACACCACGATACAAGAAGAAAAACGTTCCAGCAAAGGTGTTATGGTATTTGCCTATCATTCCAAGGTTTCGACGGTTGTTTGGCAATCCTAAAGACGCCATGAACTTAACATGGCATGCAAATGGAAGAGTGAAAGATAGTAAAATTCGGCATCCGGCAGATGCAACACAATGGAAAAAAATCAATGAAATGTATCCTGAGTTTGGAAATAAAGACAGAAACCTCCGCCTTGCACTTTCTACGGATGGGATGAACCCTCATGGCAACCTAAGTGCAAGTCATAGTACATGGCCAGTACTATTGGTGATTTACAATCTACCTTCGTCATTGTGTATGAAGCGAAAATATATGATGCTAACTTTGTTGATTTCTGGGCCAAAACAACCTGGTTTTGAACTTGACGTATTTTTGAAGCCCTTCGTTGAAGACCTGAATTTAATGTGGGAACAAGGTGTTCAAGTATATGATGCACATCGTGGACACAATTTTCTTCTTCGGGCCATGCTTTTCTGCACTATTAATGATTTTCCAGCATTAGGAAATCTTGCGGGTTATACAGTGAAAGGCTATCTTGCATGTCCTATTTGTGGAAAGGATACATTCTCTTGTCGCTTGACAGAGTGTAATAAAATCATTTATGTAGGGCACCAATCATTCTTGCCTGAAAGAGACCATGCTCGTAGGTGGACGCGTTGTCCCTTTAATCTTCCAGCTCAAGGTTTAATGGCCCCCACACCACTATCAGGAGAAGAAGTGTTGGGTATTGTGGAAAAAATAGATGTGAGATTTGGAAAAAAATCAGAAAACAACACGTGTATAGATGGGTGGAAGAAGAAATCGATTTTTTTTGATCTTCCTTATTGGAAAGATCTTCTTGTGAGACATTGTCTTGATGTAATGCACATTGAGAAGAATATTTGTGACAGTCTCATTGGTACACTACTGAATATGCCCGGAAAAACAAAAGATGGTCTTAAAGTTAGAGAAGAGTATGCCAAGCTGAATATTAGGAATGAATTGCATCCACAAGCAAGAGGAAAACGAACTTTTTTACCACCTGCTTGTTACACATTGTCAAGGGAAGAGAAAACTATCTTCTGTAAGTTCCTTCGTGATGTCAAAGTTCCTGAAGGATACTCTTCAAATATTAGCAACCTTGTGTCAATGAAAGACTTAAAGTTAGTGGGTCTCAAATCACATGATTGTCATATACTTATGCAACAGTTGTTACCACTGGCTATCCGATCTATATTGCCCAAGGATGTGAGATATACCATAATAAGACTTTGTTTGTTTTTCAAGAAACTGTGCAGTAAGGTAATTGACCGCGATGAGCTGCCTGCTCTACAGAAAGAGATTGTCATGGTTCTTTGCAAATTGGAGATCTATTTTCCACCTTCTTTCTTTGACATCATGGTTCACTTAACTGTTCACTTGGTACGAGAGGTTGAGATTTGTGGAC
Organism: Fagopyrum homotropicum; assembly: GCA_033239125.1. NCBI lineage: Eukaryota > Viridiplantae > Streptophyta > Magnoliopsida > Caryophyllales > Polygonaceae > Fagopyrum > Fagopyrum homotropicum. Next base: position 144,468,549 of record BSWB01000002.1, read on the forward strand.
CGGTTTATCTGCATTGGATGTATCCATTTGAGCGAGCTATGAAGTATCTAAAAGGATATGTCATGAATCGACAATATCCTGAAGGTTGCATTATTGAACGGTATATAGTCGAAGAATCTATTGAATTTTGTACTGACTATCTGGCAAATGTCGAAGCCATCGGTCTCCCAAAGGTGCAGGAGTTTGGAGAATTCGGCGGGAGAGGAACACTAGGATATGAGACAATAATCATTGATCGTGAAAAGTTTTGGAAACCAGCCCACTTATATGTCCTACATAATATGAATGAAGTTGATTCATATGTAGTCGAGCACATGGACTATGTAAGGAGGAATAATCCAAGAAAAGCTGAGAACTGGGTTATAAGGGAACATAACAAGACTTTTGTTGATTGGTTTAAAGATCGAGTTATTACGCTCGAAAGTTCCGGAGTAGAAATCTCAAGAACCCTGAAATGGTTGTGTCGAGGGCCAAAGTTTCAAGTGATGAGTTATTCCGGGTTTGTTATTAATAATCATACTTTCTATACGAGGGCTCAATCTGATAAAAGCAAAACTCAAAATTGTGGCGTTACATTGGAATCAGAAGCGACACACATTTCTAGTGCAAAAGACAAGAACCCAAGGTATGGTAGTATGTCTTATTACGGTATTATCGAACACATATGGGTATTGATATACTCTATGGACTTCAAAATTCCGGTGTTCTGTTGCACATGGGTTGAAACCAATAATGGAGTCAAAGTTGATGAGTTTGGATTCACTTCAGTTGCTCTTGACAAAGTGGGACATAGAGAAGATCCTTTTATATTGGCATCACAAGCAAAGCAAGTTTTTTATGTCCCTGACCTTCTTCAACCGGGTTGGTCTGTTGTCTTGTCTACCTCAAAGAGATACAACAATGAAGAAATTGACGATGTTTGTGAAGAAAGTAGTAGCTCAACAGTTCTGCTCACCACCCCCGAGGATGCAATCGAAGAGGATATTTATGTACGGGAAGATCATCAAGAAGGCATTTGGATCAATGAAGAAAGTAACATAGAGAATGAATCATCCAGTCAAGTGCCTACAAGAAAAAAGAGAAAAGATGACGAGATTTAGAAGTAGAAAAGTTTTCCAAATAAGGTTATTGGTTGATTTGTTGACATTAAGTGTTAATTTTTGATCTCCTCATACTTTGTTTTTATTTAGATGCATTACCTTATCATTATTTTATTTTATTATAATATATTTTTTGTCATCAAATTCACCTATTTAAGATTTTTTTTGTTTTCAGATGGCTAGAAAGCGCAAGGAACCGATCACCCAAGCCACGCAACCGTCTGAGTCGCAACCGCTTGACTCTTCTCAGTCGTTTCAACCGTCTACGAAAGTCACTAGGACTAGAGGGGCTTCATTGTTGAAAAACTTTACCAAGCCTATAGGGGAAGGAAAGAGGTTTGAAATACGTTTCAATAAACACGGTCAACCTGAAGGGGAACATGTATCAAAGTTGTCAACATATGTTGGCACTGTAGCAAAGAGGATTGTGCCAATTACGATTGAAAGTTGGAAGAATGTATCAGATGAGGACTTAAATCATATTTGGGATGATGTTGTGGTTAGCATATATTTATTTATGTATATTTGATATTTGATTATTTTGAAATATACTTATAAGGTTCATATAGTTTATCTCATTTTCTTATTGTGAAACATTGCAGGATCTTTTTGCAATTTCGGAAGAACACAAAAGTTGGGTTTGGAAAAAAGCAAATATCTTATGGAGTACATTCAAAAAAGACTTGAGGAGAAATCATTTACAAGACAAGGTTAGTGGAGCTTTTCTGACTAGTCACCCAAGCATTTATGACTCCTACATCAGCCAAGACGAGTGGAAGAAATTTGTTCAAATAAGTCAGTCTAATGATTTTAAGGTACTCGTGATATTCTACTGCTTTTGTGTTGTTTGGAAATTGTCAACAGTTCGCTTGTCATGAAATCATCATACTAATCGTTGTTCATATTTTTCAATTAGGAAAAAAGAGAGAAGTACAAACAACTCTCTCTAATGAATGACCATACTTATAGGGGGTCCAAGTTAGGTTATAAAGGAGTGGCAGAAAGATATGTATGTAATGAATTATGTTTTTCATTTCACTAATAATTTCATAATGTTGATGAGTTTTAATATGTTTAATCATTTGCTTGATATAAATCTAGAAACGTGAACACAAATTGGACGCTTCTTCCTCTGTATCACGAGCAATCTTATACAAGGAAGCCAGAAAATGTAAAGATGGTTCATATAGTGACAAGTCAAGGGACGTGATTGATAAAATAGTAAGTCTGCCATCAAATTTTATGACTTGGTAGAAAGAGTACTTACTCCGATGGCGAGGTTGATCAAATCCGAAAAGAGTGGCTAGAATATTTGCTTCAACTCGTCTTTTAGGTATGTGAAAGTGATGTAATTTAGATAATGTTTGTTGTTACTTACTAATAAACAAATATTATAGTGGTATAGTATTGCATGACATCTCAAGTAACATCACATTTCTTATGCTTTGTCTCAACAGGAATTTTGACAAGTATTTATGCTTAATTTTCTTCACATACAGTGCTTATGACATCTATATTTTTAAGTTTGTTCTTTTATAGTTTGTCTCTATGTGACGTGTTATATACCTTTGTTTATTGCAGTGCTCAAAATTTTCTGCAAAGTGGTCTTTTGCGATGGCAAAATTTTGCTTACGAGGTCCTTTAGAAGAATCAGAGTACCTTGAACGACTCATATTAGTTATTGTCTTTTGAATCTTGTAACTCATAGACTAAGTTTTTCTAGTTACGTTTGGAGTATGATTTGAAGTTTAGCAATGGCTGTAAACATGTTTTCATGACACGTTTTAGTTTATGACAATTAATGAGCAGGTTTATTATGTTTTGGTATAATTCAAATGTCTAAAAAATCAATTACTGGATTTAAATCAAATGTTACAGGTGGTATATTCGAAAAATAGAATGAAATATATAAAAAAAATAGACAGAAAATAATCCGGATATATGTTGGCGGTGTATAAAGTCAAAATTATAATAATCCGGTTGTAAGTATCCGGTGTATTAACCTCACCCAATAATCCGGATGTTTTACACAACTATATAATCCGGATGTTCCTCCGGATTATAGAAAACGAATATTCCGGTGTTTTACACAACTATATAATCCGGATGTTCATCCGGATTATTTGACATTTTATAATCCGGATATTTGATCACTTATATAATCCGGATGTTCTAGATCCGGATTATATGTAGTCAAATATCCGGATTATAAAATGTCAAATAATCCGGAGGAACAAGCAATCCAAAAAAGAGGCAAAATGAACCTAACAAATACACCGGTGCTTGGCAAAAACACGCCCGGATTATAAAACCTGTGGGCAAATACACCCCTAACCTTTAATCCGGTGCAGGTCCGGATTATAAACCCTAAACTAACCGGATTATAAAGTCCTTTTTGTAGTAGTGAAAAATAAGAAATCTAGTCCTATTGGTTTTTTGCTTAGAATAAAATTTTTGAAAAGCCCTCAAGTTAAATATACAGAAAGAAGTAGACATGGGTCCGGTTTGGGCTAAACTGCCGGTTTGGTTAGTTTATTTTTTAAAAAAAAATTCTTGTGACCAAACCGCCGGTTAACCAGACCAAACCGCCGGTTTGGTAAATTCTTTTTAAATATGGGCCAAACCGCCAAACCGGCGGTTTAACTTAACCTAAACAGCCGGTTTGGGTTTAGGTTTGGCCATTGGCCAAACCTAAATCTTGATCAGAACACAAAACCTGAACCCGAAACACCACTCCCTTGGCTCGCTGCAACTCGCCATCCACCGCTCGCTGCTTGCAGTCGTCGGCCGCCAATATTTGGGTGGGCTGAGAGATTGTTGAGAGTCGAGTCGGGATTTGGGAGCGTAATTGCGTACGGGCTAACACTCTGGTGTATGGAGTAAGCTAACTAGCCTAAACTTAGCGTTTTGCCTTCTTTTTTTTAAATAGGTCCGAACCGGACCGATTTTGGGCCAGACCGGACCTATTATGGACCGAATTGTTTGGACCGAAGACCGGACCTGTTGGTTTCGGTCCAGGTCCGGTCCAAAAACCGAACCGGACAATGCACAGTCCTAATTATATATTGCTGACGGCTAGATATAATTATACACAATCACCTACTAACAATTTTTTACTTAATCTTGTTCTTAATAGCCTTTTTGATTGCTAATTAGGCGTGTACAAAAAATCATTGCCACATATCCTCATCGTCGGCAACATTGGCTCTAATGGTGGTTGCATTTCTAGACAAAGTGCAAGAGACAGGAGAATTGCTTGTTGGGCTCCATGGTGATTTCCTGTATGTAGAGTTTTTTTAAACATCTTATATCTCTCCTACCTCCGGCCTCTAATATCAAATATGTTCAGCTCAATTATTTTGGATTTAAATCTAATAACTATATAATATTTTCTAAATTCATTACTTGCAACAAATTTTAAAACTTAATAATATATTAATTAATATTACTATTTTTTAACGATATTATGTCTTTTTAATTAAATATTTTTAAATATTACGGTGCGACTTTTTATAAATTTAATTTCACTAAAAAAAGTAAACAATATCATAGAACAAAAAAATACATCGGGATTGTATTTCACGTACTTATATAAGTGTATAGTGGCCGAACTGGTCACGTGATAAAAGATTTGAATCATGTCAGATGCGTAGATCGATAGTTATGGATTTGCTTAGATGAGAGGAGATTTTAAAAACAAAGTGGACCTTCCTATATAAAGCGGTCTTGTCCTAATGCAACTAGAAACGGTTTGTCGGATTTTTAAAATCGTTACCGGATTTGGATCTAGTGCGGGTTTATCCTGGATTCGGAACGTTTTTTGACCGTCGTAATTCGTGGCGTTTCCAGAATTAATAAGAGAGATATTCTTATATCTCGACTCTACGTGCTCTATCAGTATTATAATCTTGTTTTTTTTTCTTTCTGTTTTTCGTGTTCTTAAAATATATCCAAAAAAATCCCGAAAGATTTTTTCTACCTAACATTCCTCATTCATATCTCAGCAGGATACATCGTTTTTTGCGTTTTCAGAATCTTGTTTTTTTCCAGTCAAATTGACATGATGAGCAGCGACACAGAAGACCCGAAGGGCATTCTTTTGTATTTAGAAGTGTTTGTTAGTACTATAGTCTATATATGAAAAAGTGAAAGGACATTCACCTAAACAAGGTTAGATATCATTGATCAAATACAGAAAGACAAGGAGCAAAAACTAACAAATCTTTAATTTATCAAGAAAGTAACAAAATTGTAAGTATCAACAAACTACTTTTACGAATGAAACTTCAATGCTCGGTCGGCATTTCGAGTCCACAAAAAGGGCAGACATGAGTCTTCTCGAGCCATCTGAGGATGCAAGTCTCGTGGAAGATGTGGGAGTAAGGCAAGGTGAAAGACTCCCACGGCTTCTCTATCTCGTCCATACAAAGTGAACACTCGTGATCAGCAGGACACCACTCAAGCTCGTATCTATATATCTCCGTCTTCCTTCTCCTTCTCGCCTCTAGCTTTGAACAACTCCATAAGAAAGAAAAGAGAGGCGGGCTTGGTGGCGGAGCTGGCCTCGTCCGTGTTGAGCGCAACATCAGGAGCAACAATGTTGATAAGGAGAGCGTTTCCCATCTAAATGACCTTTCGGTATGAACTTCTGGTATGAAAAATTTTGTTATAAACTTCCGGTATGAACTTTTGGTATGAACTTCCGGTATGAACTTCCGGTACAAAAAATTTCAGTATGAACTTCCGGTATGAAAAACTTCGTTATGTACTTCCGGTATAAAAAATTTCTGTAAGAACTTCCGGTATGAACTTTCGGTATGAACTTCCGGTATGAACTTCCGGTATGAACTTCCGGTATGAACTTTCGGTATGATTTCCGGTATAAAAAATTTCGGTATGAACTTCCGCTATGAAAAATTTTGGTTATGAACTTTCGGTATGAACTTTCGGAATGAACTTCCGGTATGAACTTCCGGTATGAACTTTCGGTATGAACTTCCGGTATAAAAAATTTCGGTATGAACTTCCGGTATGAAAAACTTCGTTATGAACTTCCGGTGTAAAAAATTTTCTGTATGAACTTCCGGTATAAAAAATTTCGGTAAGAACTTCCGGTATGAACATCGGGTATGAACTTCCGGTATAAAAAGTTTCGGTATGAACTTCCGGTATGAAAATTTTCTTTATGAACTTCTGGTATGTAAAATGTCCGGTATGTAAATGTCCGGTATATAAAATGTTCGTTATGTAAATGTCTGGTATGTAAAATGTCCGGTATGTAATGTCCGGTATGTTAATGTCCGGGTTGTAAATGTCCGGTATGAAAACAGAAAATAAAAAGGGAAATAAAATAAAATAAAATAAAAAAACAAATTCAGTAATTAAAATTTACATAACAAACATCAAATATTCTTTCTTTTCTAATAGAAGGGTTAATTACTTTTACCTTACCATTAAATGAAAGTGGTAAAAAATTCATGGAGTATATTTACTAAATAGAAAATTAGAAAAAGCCTAGTTAGTACACAATAAAATAAAAAAGCATACTTATCTAATTAGCCCCTTTTTTAATCCGATGGATGTTAAAGGTTTCTACTCCCTACTGACTGTAAAAATAATCCTCACTTAAATGTGACCATATATATATATATATATATATATATATATATATATATATATATATATATATATATATATATATATATGTAGAGTATAGATCCTACGAGAACACCCCTAACGTGAGAACATGAGAACAGATTCGTAATTATTATTAGTTTTGTTACGAATGTGACATATTGTTTAATGCATTATTCGTAGTTATTGTTGGTTGAGTGGATTATTCGTAGTTATTGTTGGATTCCTAATTATTATTCGTAGTTATTATTATTTTTGATATCTACTTTAAATCTCAACCCTTAATATTCACATTCAACGGTGTACGATTGTTCTCATGTTCTCACGTTAGGGGTGTTCTCATGGGAACCACACCCTATATATATATATATATATATATATATATATATATATATATATATATATATATATATATATATATATATATATATATATATATATATATATATATATATATATATATACTTTTAAGTTATAATCAACAATATATCATTAGAGAAAGCATAAATTTCTGAAAATGGATTCAATTGAGGAAGAATATATCATCGAAGTATCTTAAAGTATATGTTTATTGTATTCCAAAAACTAAATTTACATCATTGCCATACTCGTTCACCATAGTTTCTACATTGAAGTATGTTGAATTGCTACAATGAATTCAAGCATAGAAAGCTAAATTTCTTTTAACTTGAAAGTGACTAATTTTGACGTTTAAGAACATGAGTGACATACCAACTAAAACTTATGTAGCGTTACGTTATATTGTTGTCTAGCAACGAGGATAGACAAAACCAACCCTCTTCACCGAAATGTTGTTGCAAACCGCTTTTGTTTTTTGTCCTTTATGCATTCCCAACTTAACATCTTGTAACACGATTTGTTGGCATGGAATGTTTTCGCTACACTCGAATTTTATGGCCACATTTGTGTGACTTGTCCCCGTGATGTTGTTGTATACCACATTGTTTACTCGAACCGCTGAGCTCTATCAGACACAAAATTTCCTCTCAACCAAACTTTCTTTAGATGAATCAAAAATTTGTGTAATAGAAAGTGTTTTTTAGGGTTACCTGTTCATGACATGACGTGGTCTTATCACAATAGTTTTGGTCTATGATAATTGGATTACTTACGTTCGTCATCGCCACATTTTGAAACGTAATACCTTTTGCATATCCAGATCCTCCCTGCGATTTATCTTTCATTTATAAATGTTGAATAATTATTATTGTTATTGTTGTTGGATGAATTGTCACCTGCCAACTCTTGATTCTAAGGCCATTGGTTGTTCCTGTAAGAGTTGCTCCTTTCACAAATACATTTGAAACAATAGCTTTGGAGTGATCTTCTCCTAAGCTTCCAATGCTGAAATATATTTTGATTGTTAGGATTCATTGTTAGGTTAGGTTAGGTTAGGTGTGATGTATGCCCTAAATAGTTACCTGATTCCATGACCTGGTCCACATATTACGTCTGTCATATTTACATTTGTTGACCCACTCACTATTGATATACAATCGTCTCCTGCCAAACATCCACGTCATAGTAAGTAACAACAATCTTAATGCCGTCTGTGTTGGAACTCTGTAATCGAAATAACCGAAGTTTTTAAAGTATATAGAAAATGAAAAAATTACCGGTTCCGATGGTAGGTCGTTGAATGCGGACGTTATTGGAGCCGCTGACGTGAATGCCGTCGGTGTTGGGGCTGTGGCCGGGGCTTTTAATCACCACATCGGAAGCTGTTACGTTCTCACATTGATCGAATCTCAAGTGCATTTGTTGGGCGTTTATGTACTTTATATCATCTACCACTAGATTCGTGCAATCGGAAAATGTCATTGCCTGAAGAAAATAATTTGAAGTCAACCAAATCCAACGTAAATTTAGTTGTATTGAAAATATAAACCAATAAATCATTAAAAATTGGTTAAATATATATAGAAGGATATAATTTAATGACACAGTTGACAAATATTAAGGTCTTGCTATATAGATGATTACTTACTGTTGGTGCATCTTTGCATGGCTGAAAAATAAAGAAAGAAAATATTAGCAAAAATATCATACTGCAATATATTCATTCGATTATACGAACGAAGGAGTCAGTCATTGGTCTCTCACTCGTGAACGATCGGTTTTGCAAGAGGTTTCCCACCAGACCGCGCCATTGCCGTCGACTGTACCACCACCAGAAACCGTTAGATCTTTAACCTTTCTAAAGACAATCCAACGGTCTCTGTCGTCCTCATATCTCGACATGTCATTTGAAGCTACAATGATACCATATATCTACATATATATACATAAACCGTACGTAAATCTCCTTTTTAACATTAAATATATCAAAATCGCACGGATTTAGGGCAAAAGTTATAGTACGTACGTAGACTTTAATCGATGACACGCAAGGGCCCAAGAAGGTAAGTTGCTTAACATGATATACACTTCCTTTGGGCACAAGTACAAGAGTTGCATCCTTCGTTGCACAAGCTTTACTCCACGCTTTATTAAGGGCCTACAATCATATATGTATATAGTAACAAGATTATTATACAAATCATATTTATATTAATGAAATTATCGAAACCCATACGTACTTCAATGTGATCCTCATCGGACTTGTTTATAAAGTCGTCGACATTGATAGATGAGGAGGGGGGCGATATCGAATAAGAGATAGGGTAACGATTTCTAAGGCTATTTTGGTAGAGAATTTGAGAAGTAGCATAGCAACAAGATTGGATTACAAGAAGAACGTAAAGTACGAGAAAATGAACCTTAATTGACATATTTGTTTTGGGTTTCGTTACTAAATTGTATTCGGAAATAAGTCTTTGTTTGGTTTAATGGGATGTAACATCTAAGCTCTCATTTGGAATTTATAGTAGTTGAGGTACCATTAAAACATACAGAAATTAAGATAAAGTAAGAACGTTGATGGTTTGACTCTTTGATTTTATTAGGCCTACAATTATAGTAACGGCTAAGCATATTAAAACACATTCAATTTGTACACTTCAAATTTTGGGCCAACGGTTTTGTGTGTTATGGCCTCATGTAAAGACCAAAATTTACCATGTACTACATACAGTATAATATTCTATTAATTTTGCTTCTAAATCATTTTTGTTGTCTTTATTTGATTGTTAGGCCAAAGACCAAATATTAATTACTATGACTATAAATGTGCCATCCATAATGGATGACTAGATGTAGCTAGACATTTAGGAAAAGTAGGATTTTAACTTTTTACACAATCAATTATGCATATGGATGTATATGAATACATTTTAATTACTATGACTATAAATGAAAATAAGATGAAAAAAATGTTGATATTATATTGTGGAAATCCTAATGCTTTTTATCTTAAATAATATACCCATTTTTATAATAAAATGTAATGATACATTTTATTTGAGTATCCATAATTCCTATGAAAAAGAAATTTAAATATTCATAAGGAGAAAAATTGCATGAAAAGGACATTTTATTCTACAGGTACACAAAGTAGCACCTAGATTTTAGACATATGTTTTAAGTATTATGTTTGGGTATTAAAATTCGGATATGCATTATAGGCATTAATATTTGGATCTTAGGCTCTACTATTAAATTTTAAGTATAGTAATATGGATATTATGTTCCGGGCATTGAATTTAGGGCCCGTTTGTTTTCAACACCGAAAACGGAAAAGGAATGGAAAAGAATTTAGTCCATAACTATATCCTTATTCATGAAATTGTATGGAATCATTCATTGTGATTGAAGGCAAAAATGCACTTGATTCCCCTCATTTTGTTACCCTATAGGGTATTAAAAGTAATCAAACTCTACTCCAACTACTTCAAACCATAAGGAATGATTCAAAAAAAATTCATGAACAAGGGTATACGTATATACTAGATTCGTTTCCATTCCGTTTCCGATTCCGGAGTTAAAATCAAACGGGCCCTTAAAGTAATAAAATTCTAGTCATGTTATGGTTAGTTGTTATCTAGCATGATTAGTCCACTGTAATCATATCTTATGCTCAACCTATTTTTCTTTTGGTTAATTTATCCATATTCTGTTGAATCCGTAATTTGAGAGATTTTCAATTTAAGTTACTTGTTTTGTGTAGGCTGATTTAATAGTTGAACAATTGAAAGGTTGTTTTGTTGAACATGATATTGATCCTTGTTGAGATGTGTGGATTATTGTGTCCCACATCGACTAAATGAATAATGTGAACCTAACATATAAACCCAAGAGTTACTCCTCCTATTGCCAATTGGTTTTAGGATGGAACCCCGAAGGTTAATGTGCGTAGGTTCACTTGTGGCGTGCATCCCCTCCACGTCTTAGACCCGACGGATATTAAAAAGATAAATTTAACATGGTATCAGAGCAGGTCCGATCCGGGTCTCGTAAGAGAAAAACTGGTTGATGGTATCAGAGCAGGTCCGATCCGGGTCTCGTAAGAGAAAAACTGGTTGATGGTATCAGAGCAGGTCCGATCCGGGTCTCGTAAGAGAAAAACTGGTTGATGGTATCAGAGCAGGTCCGATCCGGGTCTCGTAAGAGAAAAACTGGTTGATGGTTTGCTCACCCTGCAACACATTCCTATTGTCAATCAGCTAGCTGATCTTCTGACAAAAACTCTCACTGGAGAACGTCTCAAATTTTTGTTGTACAAGTTAGGAATGATTCACACCCTTCCAACTTGAGGGGGATGTTAGTATTGTATATATAACTTTCTCTATTAAGTCACTTTGTTAGAAGAGAAAGATGGATATAAATACTTTACATATGCACGTGTAAACATTCAGTTTTCTGTAACAGATTTTCTCATAACAAACTTCTCTCTCTTTCTTCTCTGCGTGGAAGCTAAGCTTCAATGGCTTCCATGGAGATTAATATTGTGAGCTGATTCTCTGATAACATGGTATCAGAGCAGGTCCGATCCGGATCTCCTTATCCTGTGTTTGGCTAAGCCGGCCTTAAGGCTTTGTGGGTTGTGATTAGCGAAATATGCTATCCGCCCGTTTGTGTCAAGTGCAACTAGTCCAGGATAGTTGCAGTTGAGGGGGGAGTGTTGAGATGTGTGGATTATTGTGTCCCACATCGACTAAATGAATAATGTGAACCTAACATATAAACCCAAGGGTTACTCCTCCTATTGCCAATTGGTTTTAGGATGGAACCCCGAAGGTTAATGTGCGTAGGTTCACTTGTGGCGTGCATCCCCTCCACGTCTTAGACCCGACGGATATTAAAAAGATGAATTTAACAATCCTTGAATGGTTGTTTAGTTGCTCATGAAGGATTTCTAAACAAAGCAAAAGATCCACATTTTTTTTGGTGGGAAGCAAAAGACCCACATTACATCACATCGATCATAGTTCAACTGTCAAATATCCATTTATTATATTATCACCATAATCAAGACTAAACAAAAAAAAACTACATTAATGGTACAATGACCAAAGAGCACTCTAGTACACCACTTTATTTTGACAAACAAGCAAGCAATAAGAACGACCACAATGAAAAAACTTAGTAATATATATAATCATGTAATCATAGAATATTGTCAAGATTAAGATCGACGCCATAAATTGTTTACGAGTTCGGGTGTTAAAACCTACCTCTGCGGAACCTCAAGAGGGGGGTCCGTCCCAGATTTTACTAGATATTCAAGATGGTTACAATAGGTTCGATTACAAGATGCACGCAAAATCAATCTGTAACGTAACCTAAATCTAGAACAAAAGTAAGCAAGGTAAGAAGAACAAGGTATCGAAATAGCCCCTGTTAGGCTAAGCAAAGCTTTCGGTCAAGCTTTGCTATCTTCAATCTGAAGATCTTCGGCTTGAGAGAACTGGGAAGAGGATGAACATCTCAACCCACGCTTGATCACCTCCGACTTCTCTTCTCTCATACGCTCTCTCTCTTTTCCAACTCAGAGGAAGAACCCTAGCTTCTCCTTGACGGCAGAGCTTCTGTGTCTTAGGGTTAGATAAGGTGAGCGACAACTTTTATAGCTTCTACTCCAATCCCAAACACAACATTTCATTTAAGTGGTGTCAAACCAAGCTGAACCCAAAGATAATCTTCATTGCTTGAACCCGGTCCATCATTTATACGAAGCTGCCCACAAGTCACTTATGCTAGCCCAGATAGCCACCTCTATACATCGAATACAAATTCTCAATACTATTCATAGCACCTAATGAGACCAGGGGACCATGACTAAGTGATAATTACACGAGCCAACAACTAGGTCAACATTAGTCACCTATAACAAATGTTAGTCATCCTAATCCAATATACTAGACCTAGGATTCTATTACAGACCAATTCAATTGTGTGCATTACATATAACCTATCCTATATAACATGAATCGTAAAGTTAACAAAACTAAAGCCATGAAACTCTCGATCCATCTTCTTTATCCTTTTAGAAAGGCCTTAGAATCTTGTGAATTTACCATCTTCATTAATTACTCTGGAAACTCTAGGTTATGGACTTTCTCTATCTCGAGAGCTTCCTTCCACAAGCATATATGAGTTGTAGCTTTGCCCTGTAATACCCCGAATTCTCAGAACTCGGGAAGTCACTGGTTAGGACCTCACAATGGGTCCCGACCTCAATTTGACAACAATATTACTAGGATCTTGCAACAAGACACATATAAGAAAAACCAAAATTCATAAAATAGTATTTCAAAAGGAATGAATGCAACAACGTCTAACAACCTAAAGTACTTAACAACGGAAAAGTCTAACTGTCTTAACAGGAAGAAGGAACAACAAGCAAAACATCCCAACCCCACTCTAAGGAGTACGGAGACCCGGCTGATCACTACTTCCGGATCACTCGGCTGCTGCTCTAACCTGCGGTAAATCTTGAAACACAACAAAACAACCATTAGCTAGCTATCTAAACATTAGCAGAATAACAATAGCACACACACACATAGTAATAATAAACACCCATCATGCTTTCAAACAAATCCATTTATTATCTTCATTTAAGTCATTCACTCTTACTAGTGATACTTATTTTGTGACACGAGGGATTCCCAAACCTCGCCTCCGCCCCGTGTACCCATCAGGAGTGAATCCGATGCATCTCACCGTGTACCTGTATGGTCTGGGTATAGAGAACCTCCCAGTCTCTTGGCAGAGCTGGGTAGTGATGTCACGGCCCGTTATACATACACTTGGGCCTTAAAACATAATAATCACGGTCGTCCTAACAAGTTGTTATTTTTATTATAACACACATTGCACACACACGACCATTATCACCCAACTAATATCCAGAAACCAGCTAAGTAAGTCGCAAGGACTTACCTGAATCAAATCACACTCTATCAAACTCAACTCGGTCCGTACTCGTGGTAACTCAAACGCTTGTCAAACAAGGCATGTGGATCAAAATCACATCCCCAAACTCTTAGAAGTTATAAACTTCTTAGTTGTACAATCTCATGAAGAGAATTTACGAAAAAGTTTCTCTTAGGTTAAAAAGACCATTTTGCCCTTGATCTCGAAACTCCGAGAAGTCTATCATTTAGTTCTAAAATTCTATTCTTGGACCTATGTCCTAATTCTAGTTCTCATAGAAAGATTTAGTGAGGATTTATAAGAGTTACACAAACTTCTAAAATAAAAAATTCGTTAAGGTCCAACTTTGGGTTAGGATCCAAGGCTCTAATGAAAGATAAAAATTTTTGGAATAAATTTATATATCCTCTATGATATGCATACTTGACATAGGGGCAAAGATCTCTCACAAATACTCAACCAACACTCCTACACAAATCCCTAAAGAAGGTTCCAAAGTCCAGAAATCTATACTTAGCCAAAATCTGTGTTCTTTCCCAAACAGCCCAACTAGCCTACTTTGAGCTCTTATAGATCCAGATCCGACCGTTAGATTGATCTCAACTTCTGATATGTTAAACTATATATATCCTTCTACATCATATCAAAATTTGAACGGTGGATCATCATTCTAAGGTATCGAAAATGGGATCAAAGATAGCTATACAACATAGTTTTCTGGAAATTGAAAACTAAGAGTTTCAAGGGCCTAGTTCGAGTCTTACCCACAGTTGGTCCGTATTCTGGATCTAACTCACATGCCTTAGTTTCGATTCTTCTCAGTCCCAGTTCTTGGCCAAACTAGATAGACACCCGATCTCTACTACGAGTCTGGCTCCTTTGTCGATGGTGCAGTCGAAGACATGTGTAAAACAGTGTGGTTACGTGGAGGTGCTAGCGCTAGGAGGCTCTTCTCCTTTGCTCTTGTTGGTGATTACTCAGCACAAGCAGAAGAGATTAGTTTCTCTCGCATGAGAGAGGGACGAAGGAGGTAGAGAAGATCGAAGGTCTTACACTGTTGGATCGGACTGGAGGCTACAGATGGTCCTTTGTGTGCACATACGAGGTGGAGGGAGGCCTTACTTCATTGCTCTCTCTCACGCAGAACAAGTCCAGGCGGTTGTTGTCTATTGCTCTAGAAAGAAGCAGGAGGTTGACGTCCTGAAGGTACAAGATTCCAAGTCGTTGCTTGTGTGCTGAGAGGAAAGAAGCAAGAGCATCGTCCAACTGTGTCCCATCTGGTGAAGGCTGCAGAAGGCTCCGATCAGCCCGAAGAGGGGAAGAGTGGGATGGAAGGGAGCTCGACAGATCTGTGTACGGTACAAGTCCTAGGCGTGCAGAGAGGATCTTGTAGCCTGGGCAGAAGGAGGACATCGGACCACTACTGCGCATGAACGAGGAGCTATACATCCATCCAAGCGTGAATCTGGACGTGTAGGGAGGCTAGCATGGAGGTTGGGAACGGTAGAAATTAATGGAAGAGATCTTTGTGATCCGGCTGTTAGGCTTTGGAAGGGGAGAGAGCAGTTGATCCTTTTGGGCTGACGTGGAGCGAGAGAATGAAGTTTGTCCGTCCCTGGGCTGCTGTCTTCATGGGCTGCACATTCCTGGGTTGGAGAGGGGCTGCTGCAAGGCTGAAGCAAATTGTGTTTGGGCTGAAGTAAAAAGAAGGAAAGGTGAGTTGAGTAGTATTGTTTAGAATAAAAGGAGGGGGAAGAAGATGGGCTGGCATGGAGTGCAGAAGTGGGTTGTCAAACAGCCCGGAAACCTTGTCATAGCTTCGTCATGGTCTCATCATTGCTTCGTCATGGCCTCATCATTGCTTCGTCATGGCCTCGTCAAAGGATTGTCATGATCTTGTCAAAACATGTCATGACTTAGATTAGGGTTTGGAAATTTCATCATTTTATGTGAGTTAGGCTTACATAAAATGATACAAATTGTGTCGGTATAAAATCCTTGGTATCAAATAAACTGTCACGAGTCGATATCCGGTTTGACTGGGTAATAAAACGGAACTAAAATTTCCGTATATTACATCAGTACCCCCTTAAAATAAGTTTCATCCCGAAACTTAGAATAAAATATCTAATCAAAAGACTTCCATAACCAGAAGTATATAACTTAGTCTCAAATTTAATTTTTTTTTTCTTTTTTTTTTCTAGTTTCTTAGCATGCAATTACTCAGTCATCATAATCACCCAATCCATAAAAGAGAATACAATAACTTAATCCCAGATAAAAATCATAAAGGTCAAACAAAACAACATTCGAGTACTAACTCGTCGGTACAGAGGTAGCGGCTAACTTCGCAAAGAACTCGGGATAACTACGTCGAATGCTCTCCTCTGTCTTCCAAGTGGCCTCATCGGCTCCTCGTCTAGACCACTACATCCTCAACTTCGGTATCTCTTTGGACCGCAGACATCTAGTATTGCGTTCCAAGACATCTACTAGGTATTCCACAACTGTATGGTCAGACTCAACTATCAGATCCTAATGGCTGGTGACGTGTCTCAGGTCTGGGATATACTCTCTCAACTGAGACACATGGAAGACCGGATGGATACCCTCTAGTCTCGGCGGTAGTGCTAAAACGGTAGGCAACCTCTCCAACTCTCTCCAAGATCTCAAAAGGTCCGACATAACGGGGAATCAGCTTCCCCTTAATGCCGAAACGCCGGACGCCTCTCGTCAGTGACACTCTCAAACACACTTGTGCACCCACCCTAAACTTTAAGGGTCGACGCCTTTTGTCGGCGTATGATTTCTGACGACTCTGAGCTTCTAACATCCGCTCTCGGACCATGGCAATCCGAGCAATGTCATCTTGTATCTGATCTGGAGCTACTCCATCAGCTTTGCTAGGCTCCTCCCAGTTCAATGGCGTGCGACATCTCCGCCCGTACAAATCCTCATAAGGGCCATCCCAATAGACGCGTGCCAACTATTATTATACGAAAACTCTACAAGTGGAAGGTGATCTGGCCATACTTGTCCCCAATCTAGTACACAAGCCTGCAGCATGTCCTCTAATGTTTGGATAGTCCTCTCAGACTGACCGTCGGTCTGTGAGTGATAAGCAGTGGTAAAGTGGAGACTCGTCCCCAAAGTAGTATGTACCTGCTGCCAAAATCTCGAGGTGAAACGTCCATCCCTATCGGAGACGATAGTCCTCGGTACTCCATGGAGTCTCACAATATGTCTGGTAAACTCCTCAGCTAGACGACTTACCGGCCACGTCTCCTTAATCGGAATGAAATGTGATGTCTTCGTCAGACGGTCTAATATCACCCATATAGCCTCAAAACCTCTGCTGAGTCTCAATCCCGTGACAAAGTCCATCGATATATCCTCCCACTTCCACTGTGGTGCTGGTAGTGGGTGGAGTTCTCCTTCGGACCTATGATGCTCAATCTGGACCTGCTGACAGGTCGCACACTGAGCTACATACCGAGCCACGTCGGGCTTCCAACCACCCCACCAGAAGGAACGTCTCACATCCTTGTACATCTTACTCGCTTCAGGATGTACTGAGTATGGTGTAGTATGAGCCTCCCCCAATATCCTCTTCCTCAACTCACTATCTGATGGTACAAAAATGTGGTCCTAACATCTCATCACTCCATTAGCACCAATAGTGAACTGAGGTGCCTCACCACGAGACGTTCTGTCTCGGATCCTAGTCAAAGTCGGGCAAGTCTCCTGCTTTTGTCGGATCTCACCCAACAGATCAGGAAGTAACTCCAAAGTAGCCAACTGACGAGCTGTATCTCGAAACTGAATCTCTATCTCCAACCAAGCCAAATCTCTCTGCAACAATGGTTGTACTGTCGACCGGGCTATCGCCTTCTCCCAAGGCGTCTTCCGACTCAAAGTGTCAGCTACTACATTCGCCTTTCCGGGGTGGTAGAGAATCTCAAGGTCGAAATCCTTGACCAACTCTAACCACCGCCTCTGGCAGTTATTCAACTCCCGCTGAGTGAATATGTACTTCAGACTCTTATGGTCTGTGAAGATCTGACATGTCGCCCCATAGAGATAGTGACGCCAGATCTTAAGAGCATGGACTACGGCAACTAACTCTAGATCGTGTGTGGGGTAGTTCTTCTCGTAAGTCTTCAACGATCGAGACGCATAGGCTATGACCTTACCCCTCTGTATCAAAACACACCCCAAGCCTAGCTTGGATGCGTCACTGTATACCACAGTCATTTGTACCCTATGTATACAAAATATCAGATGCATATGATTTTCTCAAAAATCAAATTCCTCGCATCGCATTTAGTATGTTTTCCTTATACCCATCTCATTTGACCTTCTTTAAATCTTTACCATCAGTGGGGTAGTTAAATCCTTTTGATTTTCCTCGTATACGCCTTACGGACCACGTTGGTTGGTCTTATTACTTTTATCCACTCTTATGTCATCAGTCGAGCTTGAATTTTCATTGGAGTATCACCATTTCTCAATAACTCTTATATAAACCCTTTTTGGTAATTATCTTATTGGGGTAATACCGGATCCATATAGCAACCTTTAGTCATTCAACTTTACCCCTTCTCATGTCTGATCTAGCCAACATGTAGATTCCATCTGCGATCACCTCACAATTCGATCAGACATTTCACCAAGGCTTTAAATCATACTCTCTATGTTTATGCCGCCTCTACACTTCCAATTATTCTGTGTCACATCTTTAATCGCAAGGGCTTCCTCTGTCAATCTAGACAGTTTGACCCCACTTTTTCTCGGAAGAGCACCATCAGTCCTATTGGTGTGGATTCCTAAGACATAGGACATGTTCCAAATCATCTGTTTCTTCATACTCTTCTAGTCCTTCTTACAAGGATCCTTCTATACTAACTGTGATATGTTTCTTTCCTTAGTCAGTAGTAAGCAACTGCTCACAATAGTTCCCTTTACCCCATTACTGTCATAAATGATCATTACCGACCGTCAAGAGCTTCTCTTTACTTTCTTAATTAGAGTTATCATATTGGACTCATTCAATGTTACCATCAAGGCTACTAGCACTTCTATTGATTTAACTTCACCATTTTCATCGTTGACCTCTGGGAGAAATTCCCCAGATGTCGATAAAATTTCTTTATAACCTTGTGGTTATTCTTCTTATCTGCCCACCAACCATCACTAGTTAGTCAGTGCGTGTAAATTCCCTATTGTTACCAATTAGTTTGTAGTTGACCTTCTATAAGATCGTAGCCTTACTTTTCTGCTATCTCTTTTGAGGTTTGCTATACTAGGTGAAAATCTATCTCCCCCAGTTTCTCCGTTTATACTCCTTGAGCTCCCTCTACAATCTACACTTCTCTTTCTCTCTATAGGATTGCTATACACTTACGAGTCCAACTGTATCATTCCTCTTCCGTCAACGGACTTATCAAATCTTCCACGATAACTAGTAGGTGTGTCTTCATGATTATTTTTACCCTAGTTATTGTCTACTTGCGGTTCCCTCATATAAATTGTTAGTGTTGTTCACTTAAATCCATTTGTGAATGAGGTTTTATTGGGGACCCGCGAGTTCACCATGACCATTTTCACACACTCTTCTTCCTTGGGGTGTTGGTTTGTAATACCGCCTGTATCTAAATCCGATCTTTGTTGTATCACGATCCTTGTTGTAAATCTCGTGTGTCCTAGGACGCCACTCCACATCCATGTTTGTGAAATCTACCTTCCACTTTATGTAACCCATAAGCTTCCATTTTGCGGATCTTTAACTCTTCATATTTGGATGGACTTGTATTACATCTTGACTCCTACGCTTATGATTATCTCAGTTTTCTATCTTGATTGTGGTGGCAAGTAGCTTGTCGAGAGTGATCATATTCCACTCTGCTTCTAGCCTCAAACTTTCACCTTTTGGTCCGTCAGTAAGCTTAGATTCAATGCCTCTTGTCTGGATCGCTACTATATTTCACCTTGACTTTCATGCCTAAGTGTGTTCCTGAAGGCATCCCCTTTGTTTGTAACTTTGCTTTACACCACACTTGAAAGAACCTATGGGTTGTCTCTTCCAATTTGTATACTTGCCGGTCCTCCAACACATTTACGGAACTACTCTCATGTATAATCTTCACTTGATCCTATCGAGTTGACTCGGGATTCCCTTCTTGTCATCGTCGTTGGTGTTGTCTTTTAGTCTTCACTTTTCCGTCTCGACGTTCTTCAACAAGTTCGAAGGAGTTGTCCGGACGTTCGCTTACCCTAATGCTCATAAGTTGAGCGTACTTATCCTTACGTCGAAACCCTTCAAATATACTTAGGTGTGTCAACGGAGTGAGGATCTCATTTGGTTATCTCCGCTAAGGCATAATATAACTATAATTTCTACTAATCTTCGGCATATACTTATCCGTACTTTCTAATAGTCAACATAACATTTCTAAAAGTACTAAGCAGTTGAGATCCGCGGAGGTAGTGGTGGTCATCCGTACTTTCTATCCCATCCCGACTTATGCATGTATTTTGAAAAAAAAATTTCTTTGAAAAGTTCAGACCCCTTTTGGGTTCTGTTTATTTACTAATTCGGTCCTTTAAAAGATTTCAAGTGTCATTGTTGCCAACCTAGAGCTCTGATACCATGTTGTAACACCTCGAATTCTCAGAACTCGGGAAGTCACTGGTTAGGACCTCACAATGGGTCCCGACCTCAGTTTGACAACAATATTACTATGATCTTGCAACAAGACACAAATAAGAAAAAACAAAATTCATAAAATAGTATTTTAAAAGGAATGAATGTAACAACGTCTAACAGCCTAAAGTACTTAACAACGGAAAAGTCTAACTGTCTTAACAGGAAGAAGGAACAACAAGCAAAACATCCCAACCCCACTCTAAGGAGTACGGAGACCCGGCTGACCACTACTTCCGGATCACTCGGCTGCTGCTCTAACATGCGGTAAATCTAGAAACACAACAAAACAACCATTAGCTAGCTATCTAAACATTAGCAGAATAACAATAGCACACACACACATAGCAATAATAAACACCCATCATGCTTTCAAACAAATCCATAGTGAACCTTTGTTCTGTATACAAAGCTATCCATAGTGAACCTGAATAGCTATTAGCTAGATTGATATAGTACCTGTAATTTTCTGTGTCATTACAAAGCTATCCATAATGAACCTTTGTGTTTGGATCGCGTGTTATGTCCTCGATTAACTTGTTCTGTTTACAAGCATTTGTACAATGAGGAATATGACTTAATAACAATAATAATGGTTGCACGCAAAGAATGCAATCATGATTACATACAATAATCCTGAAATTAGAGGGAGCAAGTTCAGCAGTAGAACATAATAAGCTTCTTTAAATCTTCAATGATCTTAGGAAGAGGCATAGCCTTTGGAGAATCTGCGTAAGAGATACTAGAATCTATGTTACATAATTCTGATCCCTCTAGGTTAAGCATGTGAGAATGAATATGAATTCCCCTTAGGGTTTCCGTTCAGCAGACGAGTCATATTAATAATAACTTGAGTTTACATATTTACAATTAGGGCACCCTATATTTACATAAATTACATAAACTATCATACCCCCGCAGTCGAAACTGGAGGAGGTTGAACAGTGAGACTGGATCTAAAATCTAAAAATAACTGTCATGGAAGTCCCTTTGTGAAGATGTCTACGTACTGAAAAGCCGAAGGTACGTGAAGAACTTTAACGTGACCACGGGCAACCTTGTCGCGGACGAAGTGGATGTCGATCTCAATGTGCTTGGTCCTTTGATGCTGAACTGGGTTGCTGGCTAGGTAGGTAGCATAAATGTTGTCCGTGTAGACAATGAATGCCTTGAAAAGTGGACAATGTAACTCAAGCAAGAGATTCCGTAGCCAAGAACATTCTGACATAACATTTGCAACTCCTCTATATTTTGCCTCGGCACTGGATCTGGAGACGACAGATTTCCTTTTGGCAGACCATGATATTAGATTGTCATTGAAGAAGACACAGTAACCGGAGGTGGAGCGGCGTGTATCGGGGCACCCGCCCCAATCAGCGTCTGTATAGGCAATAAGATCAGACTTCGGAGAAGAGGAGATAGTGATACCTAAAGAAGACATTCCAGAGATGTATCGGATGATGCGCTTGAGGGCTGCAAAATGGCCTTCCTTGGGATCGTGCATAAATAGGCATACTTACTGTACTACAAAACTAATGTCTGGTCGTGTGAAGGTGAGGTACTACAGAGCTCCAGCTAGACTACGATAAAGTGTTGGATCACTAATGACAGGGCTGGATGAGACACTTAACTTGACAGACGTTTCAGCTGGGGTAACAGAAGGTTTACAGTTAGACATTTTTGCTCTTTCAACAATTTCGCGAGCATATTTGTCCTGGGATAGGAATAATCCAGATGATTTCCGACGAGCAGAAATGTCCAAGAAATAGGATAGGGGACCTAAGTCTTTCAGAGCAAATTCCTTACTCAGAAGCTTGATCAGATGCTTGCGTAGGTGTTAGCATGAAATATTGTGATATTTTAGGCACGTTTTCTAAACGTATTTGATTCATATCGATAGTCTTTGATTGAACTTTGTGCATATGTGAGCTAGTATTACCTATATTGTCGATATGGATGTCTACACTAGTTCTATGTTGATTATAGGTGATTTGGAGCTATTTCCGAACGGAATCGAGCAAAGGAGAGTTGAGTTGATATGTCCATAGATTGAGGACATTCTTTGGAAGCAATTTGGAGTCTTAGCTTGAGGAATGCACGAGTTTAGGGAAGAATCACGTTCTTGCCCTAAACCACGCTCTAAAATATGGCCGTATCACAAACCACGTTCAGAATTACGGCCGTGGAATTGGAGTCAGAAATTCATGTTCATTCTAGGGGATTACACGGCCGTGGAACATATGTTGTAAACCGTATTTGTTTCCACGCTCTAAATTACGGTCGTGGAACACTTCCACGACCGTGATCTTGGCGAATCTTTTCGCCACACTTTGAAGCCACGATCTTTTAAAGATTGGGCCGGGCCGACAATTTGCCCTACACTATAAAAAGACGGACGAAGCAAGATTCCGTCACCTTCGCTACCCCGTTTACCCTCATTCATCACCGCTTAGACACGAAGACACTTCGCTTAGCTTGCTTGGAATTATTGACATCTCTTTGAAGAGATCGAAGTTCGTGTTTGGAATTCCTCTAATCTCGCACTTTTGGTGGAGATTGCTGCTGAGATCTCCGGATTGGCGGAAGATCGAAGTTCTTGGAAGATTTTGCAAGAAGATCTCTCTTCTTGTTTAGGTTTGATTTGGAAAACGGATTGACATCCCGTTTTCTCTTCTTTCCTAAGGTGGTGATTGTTTGTTTTACTTTGAATCTTTTGACATTACTTGTTCTCTTTGTGACTTTGAGATTGAATTGAAGATTATTGAAAATCTTGAAAGTTTTCATCTTTTTACCTTTTAATTCTTGAATTGATATCAACATGACTGTTATTGGCTAAAAACCCTTAACAATTCTAAGGTGAAGGGTTGATAGTTGTGGCTTAGACGATGATAGATCGATCGCAAACAGATTAGACCCTGAGAGTTAGAGAAATATCGCCGACAACCCTAAATTACGGGCTGTTCTTGAGTCCACGGCCGTGGAACCTCAAGAACTAACCGTGATTTCCCTTAAGTCTACGAACCTGCTTTTACTTTAATCTAAAGTTAAAGATTTGCTTTAGCTTAGTTTAGACTTGTCTTTTCTAGGTGGTAGTGAAGCCTCAACAACCTCTACCTCGATTGTGAGTGTCACAACCTCAATCGGTTAAGTTAGTCTTGATCCTTGGGTTATAAGTTTGGGTATTTGACACTAATTCTCGTCTCTAGAATCTTTCTATATTGAGCCTCAACAACCTGTATAGAGAGTGCCTTGTAGGTGAGTTATATAAGGTTTTTGGAACTTCACCGTACGATTACCTTACATTAGTATACCTTTGCATATCTCGACTCTGTCTTTACATCATTAAGTATATCTTGAATCGATTGCCACAGCCGGATACTTGGATCTTTAGGATTGTTGTTTTCCCAATAATTTGCAAAACTCCCATATTTAATTGCTTGATAACCTGCAATCGAGTTCGTTCCCCCCAAATCCCTGTGTTCGATACTCTGGAATTCTTGCTTAACTATATCGATCCGTACACTGCGGGTTCGCTGCTTGATTCTAGTTTTATAAATTTAAAACTTATTTGCACACACCTCTAGGGGCGAACAAGTTTTTGGCGCCGCTGCCGGGGATTTGGTTTAGGCCGAATCCGGTAGCCGGTTGTCAAGCTTTGGAGCTTGCTCTCGTTATTTGATATCTTTTTGAGTGCATGCGCAGGTCTAGGAACACCGCAGATCTCTTACCTCTTGATCAAGAGCTAGAGAAAACCTTGAGGCAAAAGCGCAAGGAAAAGAAGATGGCCGAAGAACACGAACGTGATCTTCAAACGGAGTTGGCGGAGAAGGAAGCTCAACTCCGATGGAATGAGACTCTCCGCCAGGATGAGATGGATCGTCATCAATCTCAAGTTAACGGTCTACAAGACATGATCTTCCAAATGAGGATAAGGATGAGCGACCTTGAGAATAAGGAAAGCAAGAAGTCCTCAAGAAGGAGATCAAGGTCTAGAAGAAAAAGCCACTCATCCGCTGATGATAGTGACTCTTCCATGCCACCGTTAGAAGAGATTGATCCCACGATCAATATGAATCCTTTCCATCCACAAGGAGCTGCTAATCGCCGCATTCCACCTAGGAATGCGAGAGTCGAACGTGTGGATAATGAGCCAAGAACTCTTGGCCAGCGGATGGATCCAACGCAACAACTACGCCGCTTGGGTGTGAATTTTGATGCTGAAGATATGCAAGGGTTTAGCTTTAACCCTCAAGTTATCACTCTTGTTCGCCAAAGCCAATTTGGCGGTACAAGCGCTGAATCTCCACACCAACACTTGCAAAACTTTGAGTGTATGATGGAGACGATGAGACCGAAGAACGCTACTACCAACAACTATAAGCTCAAACCTTTCTTTTTCTCTTTGAAAGGGAAAGCGTTGTCATGGTATCAAGCTCTTCCCAATGGGAAACTAGACACGTGGGAAGACCTTTCCGCGGAGTTTCTCACCAAATTCTTTCCGCCCTCCAAAACGGCGGAACTTAGAGGTAAGATTAATGCTTTTTCCATGAGACCTAACGAAAGTTTGTTTCAATCTTGGGAAAGGTTTCAGGATTTACTCTTGGATTGCCCTCATCATGGCATATCCAAGCTTGCCTTGCTGGAAATCTACTACAAAGGGCTGGATGCGGGAACGCAATTCAACCTCCAATCCCTCTCATGCGGAACGTTCATGGACATGAGAGAAGATGACGCTTGGGACTTCATTGAGAAGCAAGCAAGAGTCATAGAGAAGTATTCCCACCGGAAAGCGGAGGGAAATCGTGTAGAGCAAGGAGCGAAGCTCACACATGAAGCTCAAAATCAAATATTCTCCCTCAACAATGAGATCAAAGAGTTGAAGGAGACTATCAAGACCAACTTCCCAAAGCAACAAGAGAAGGATGTTGGCTATTTGGGCAACAACAATGGCGGTGATAACACCAACCGCAACAACAAAAACCGGAACAATAACCGGAATAACAATTGGAATGGAAACAACAACAACCGGAATAACAACAATTGGAACAACAATCGGGGTTCAAACAACAACAATTGGCGCTCCAATCAACAAAATTCCGGTAACTCCTATCCTTCCAATTCTAATTCGCTAACTCCACCTTCCTCTTCGTCTACTCCTTTGAAAAGCCAGGGGCAATCATCTAATGGAGGAAACAATACGGGAAAGGAGAAGTCCGATCCCATGTTGGAGACAATCTTGGGAAAGCTTCAAGGGTTGGAGAACCGCCTCATCAAGGTTGATGATCAAGTCTCTAAGGTTGACAAAGCTCAAAAAGTTTTGGAAAACCAATTGTTCAACCACGCGGAGGAAGTTCCTAGAAATCAAGGGAAACTTCCAGGAAAGACGGAGGACAACCCTATGGGAAGGGTAATGGCGATTACAACTAGGAGCGGAGTGACTACCACCGATCCGCAGCCTACGTTCGTTGAAGTCCCCGTAGAGAAGGACAAAGGAAAGGGGAAGGAGAAGGAAGATGTCTATGTTCCCCCTCCAGCTTACAAACCTCCCCTACCGTTCCCTCAATCTAGAGCGCAAGCGCGCCTAGACAAACAATTCGGTAAGTTCATAGAACTCATGAGCAAGCTGCATATTAATATACCCTTCATTGATGCTATTGTAGGTATGCCGGCTTATGGCAAGTTCTTGAAGGAGCTTCTCTCTAACAAGAGGAAGCTAGAAGATTTCAGTGAGGTCAAGATGAGTTCGGATTCTTCGGATCTCATCAAGACTATGAAGGAAAAAATGCCCCCAAAGTTGAAGGATCCGGGGTCATTTTGCATTCCCATTGGAGTGGGAGATGTCACATACGACGCTTTATGTGACTTGGGAGCAAGTGTGAGCATCATACCACTTGCATTATGTAGGAAGATCGGTTTAGGCGATCCTAAACCGGTCAAGATGACGTTATACATGGCGGATCGATCCATCACTCGCCCCGTCGGTATTGTAGAAGACGTCCCGGTCAAGCTAGGTAAATTCTTTGTCCCCATTGATTTTGTCGTGCTTGACATTCCTGCAGATAGTCCGGTCCCGATTATACTCGGAAGACCGTTTCTTGCAACTTCCGGCTGCATGGTCGATTGCAAGAATGGGAGACTCGCTTTTGATATTGGAGAAGAGAAAGTAGAGTTCGTTCTTTCCACTCTAGTAAAGGATCCAATCTTTGATGAGGATATTTACGATATCCAAGATGAAGAAGGTTTGTCTAGGGAGGAGGTAAGTGCGATTCTCTTTAACGATCCTTTACAAAAGGTTATCACTATGAGTCTAACCAATGTAGGAGAAGAAGAAGAGTGCAAAGAGGAAATTGAAGCCTTAGAAGCACAAGAAGAGATGCATGAAGTGGAGTTTGAGAAACTCCACGATGAGGCTGAGAATGTAAGAATCCACGGTCATACCCTGTATTCCACGACCGTGGATTTCACAACCAAAATCGACCTCCATTCCAGGGGATTACACGGCCGTGGAACACATGGAGAGGCCGTAATTTTGACCGTGGAAGAGGGTGATCGGCTTACTTCTCCAACTTCTTTTGATTCTTCTCCAAACCACTCAACAACCTTAGAAACTTCTAAGGAAACGTCGGATGCCCCTCAAGGACCATTGGAAGCTCCGAAAGTGATGGAACTCAAACCACTTCCTACTCATCTAAGGTACGCTTTTCTTGGGTCTAATTCTACCTTTCCGGTCATTGTTAGCTCCGAACTAAGCATAGATGAACATGAACAGCTCATGATAGTCCTTAGGAAACATAGAAAAGCCATAGGCTACACTATTGAGGACTTAGTAGGAATTAAACCCTCCCTATGTATGCATAAGATACTAATGGAGGAGGATTTTAGAACTTCAAGACAACCTCAAAGGCGGTTGAATCCGACCATGAAGGAGGTTGTCAAGAAGGAAATTCTTAAACTTCTTGATGCAGGTATCGTCTATCCTATATCCGATAGCAAATGGGTGAGTCCAGTTCAAGTAGTTCCGAAAAAAGGGGGAATGACGGTCATCACCAACAAAAACAACGAACTCATTCCTACCCGAACCGTGACTGGATGGCGAATGTGCATAGACTACCGCAAGCTCAACAACGCAACGCGGAAGGATCACTTTCCCTTACCATTCATCGATCAAATGCTTGAAAGGTTAGCACAACATTCACATTTTTGCTACCTTGACGGTTATAGTGGTTTCTTTCAGATTCCGATACATCCGGACGATCAGGAGAAGACCACATTCACATGCCCTTGGGGTACGTTTGCTTATAGGAGAATGCCGTTCGGACTTTGCAACGCCCCAGCCACCGTTCGGACTTTGCAACGCCCCAGCTACCTTGACGGTTATAGTGGTCTCTTGTTTTACAACGTTGTGAAGACACTAACCTAGTTCTTAATTGGGAGAAGTGTCAATTCATGGTTAAGGAAGGAATCGTATTAGGACACTTAGTCTCTAGTAGAGGGATAGTGGTAGACAAGGCTAAGATAGAGACCATAGAGAAACTTCCTCCCCCAATTTCGGTGAAAGGGATAAGAAGTTTCCTAGGACATGCTGGATTTTATAGACGCTTAATTAAGGACTTTTCTAAGATATCAAAACCTCTCACTAATCTATTGATGAAGGATGCGGTTTTTGAGTTTTCACAGGAATGTTTAGATGCGTTTAACACCATTCGGCAAGCTCTAATTTCAGCACCTATCATCCAACCCCCGGATTGGACTCTCCCCTTCGAGATTATGTGCGATGCTAGTGACGTAGCTATTAGAGCTGTTCTTGGACAACGAAAGGAAGGGCGAACCCATGCCATATACTACGCTAGCAAGACGCTAGACGAAGCTCAGCTCAACTACGCCACTACAGAAAAAGAGTTTCTAGTCATTGTCTACGCTATTGACAAGTTTCGCTCTTATCTTGTAGGTGCAAAGGTGATTGTCTACACGGATCATGCTGCGATCCGGTACCTCCTTGCGAAGAAAGACGCGAAGCCAAGGCTAATTAGATGGATTCTTCTCCTACAAGAATTCGATCTTGAGATCCGCGACAAGAAAGGTTCAGAAAATTCTGTTGCGGATCATTTGAGTCGCCTCACACATCTAGAGGACGACCATCTACCCATTGATGACTCCTTTCCGGACGAACACCTACACATCATAGAGGAGTGCATCAACGAGATCTCCAAAGGTAACGAACCATGGTTTGCTGATTTTGTTAACTATTTGGTTTGCCAGGAGATACCGCCCGGACTATCCTACGCACAAAGGAAGAAGTTCTTTAAGGACGTCCGGGAATACTATTGGAACGAGCCTCTCCTCTTTAAGAGAGGTCCGGATGGCATCATCCGGCGATGTGTGCCGGAAGATGAGATGCAAAGTGTCATCCGCCGTTGTCATTCACTACCTTGTGGAGGACACGCTAGTTCGAACAAGACTAGCGCAAAGGTATTGCAATCTGGATTCTATTGGCCTACTTTATTTAGAGATGTGCAATCCTTTGTCTCTTGCTGCGATGCTTGTCAAAGAACAGGCAATATTTCTAGAAGGAACGAGATGCCCCTCAACAACATCCAAGAGGTGGAGATTTTTGACGTTTGGGGAGTCGATTTCATGGGACCATTCCCATCTTCTTGTGGAAACCAATACATACTATTGGCGGTAGACTACGTTTCTAGATGGGTGGAAGCAATTGCCTCTCCCACAAATGATGCCATGGTGGTGGTTAAGTTCTTCAACAAGACCATCTTTCCGCGATTTGGAACACCAAGGACAATCATTAGTGATGGAGGTTCTGACTTCATAGCCCGTCGCTTTGAAGCTCTTCTAGCTAAGTATGGGGTTACTCACAAGATCGCTACCCCTTACCATCCACAAACGAGTGGACAAGTTGAGATCTCAAATAGGGAGATCAAGGGAATTCTAGAGAAGACGGTTTCAAGGACTAGGAAGGATTGGTCCTTGAAACTAGATGATGCATTATGGGCGTACCGGACTGCGTACAAGACTCCCATAGGAACCACACCATACAACCTTGTGTATGGGAAGTCTTGTCACTTGCCGGTAGAGCTGGAGCACAAAGCGTTTTGGGCTATCAAGTGGCTGAATTTCGGCATGAAGGAAGCGGGAGAGAAGCGTCTCCTAGACATCAACAAGCTGGATGAACTTCGCTTGAACGCCTATGAAAATGCTAAGATCTACAAGGAAAGAGCAAAGCATTGGCATGATAAGCATATCATTCCAAAGGACTTCAAAGAAGGGGATCAAGTTCTCCTCTTCAATTCAAGGCTTCGCCTCTTTCCAGGTAAGCTTAAATCCCGTTGGACCGGACCTTTTCTAATCAAACGTATTTTCTCCCATGGTGCAGTTGAAGTATGGGGTGAAGCTAGCGGAAGTTTTAAGGTGAACGGTCAACGACTCAAGAAGTACACACCGGAACTCCAAGCTGAGGAG
This sequence comes from Fagopyrum homotropicum, assembly GCA_033239125.1. NCBI lineage: Eukaryota > Viridiplantae > Streptophyta > Magnoliopsida > Caryophyllales > Polygonaceae > Fagopyrum > Fagopyrum homotropicum. Next base: position 144,498,798 of record BSWB01000002.1, read on the forward strand.
TTCGCGCCTACCGCACTCGAATAAGTGCGAGATTGGTCTAGCTACGGACCTTAAACAAAGCGCTTCTTGGGAGGCAACCCAAGGTATTGCATTCTCGTTTTTGTTTTCGATTCATAATTTAGCTTAGAATAGACGTTTTCGCTTTATTTTGCCTCGATTTCTTCCGGTATGTTCGTGTTTTTGGTTGTAGGATCGATGGAAAAGGAGAAAGGGAGAATAATGTCGAAGAAGAGCAACGAAATTTGGACTTTGAAGCTTTACAGAAAGTTCCACGGTCTAAATCACGATCGTCATAGCTACAGTGGCCGTAATTCTCAAAAACCTTTGAAAAATCACCAAAACCACGGGTCCGTACACTTCCACGGCCGTGGAACACCCCGACAGACCGTGATTTTCAAAATTTTGCCTGCGACTATATAAGCCACATTCTTCACAAAATTTCCCAAAAACTTACCCCTTTCCACGCCCTAAACGCCGAAATCTCACGACCTTCTCCAATTCCTCGTTTTCTAATCGTTTTCAACGATTCTTCATCTTAAACTGCAGCAAATCCAACCACGAACAAGATCCAAGCAACAAACCGAGCGGAAATCCATCAACAAACGTGCATTTCGGGTTTTTCAATCCGAAAAAGAGGTTTATTCTTTCTTCTTGAATTTCGCGGATTTGGTTCGTTTTTGCTATAGATTTTTAGGAAGAACTGACAAAGAGTGGAAGGAATTAGATTAGGACTGCTTGTTGTGGTGATTGTTGGTGAATTTGCTGAGATTCGCAAGATTCTGAGACGAATCACGGTCTCTGGGTAAACCACGGCCGTGGAACCTGAAGAACAGACCGTAATTTTGGTGAAAAATGGACTTTGTAAGGAGAATGTCGGGAAGGATAAAAGAGAAAAAGGGAGAGCAAAACAAGAAAAGAAAGGGCAATCCCTCCACCTCTAGGGCACCACCACCCTCATCTCCCTCACTACCATCCTCACCTTCACCTCCATCTTCACCTCCTCACCCTAGCATCCCAACCATACATGAAAACCACCTTGTTGCACTTGACCGGATCAAGGAGAGGACAGTAATAGGTCCTAGATATTTGTTGTTGGAGGATCTACATCCTCTCAACATTGTTGATGATCTTACATGGCTCTTGGATAGAGCCGGATTGCTTGTCTTCACGAACATTCGTGAAGACGCCTATGAGGAGATCACCCGGGAGGTTGTGACGTCCTTCGAGCACGGCCACGTAGATAGGACCATCTCCTTCCGTCTCATGGAACAAGACTACCATTTGAGTATTGTTGAGTTTGGGACCATTTTCGGATTCCATGAGACCTATAACGGCCGATTTCCTAGTGGAGTTTACCCCAAGAACTTTTGGGAGGAAGTAGCGATGATTTACGCCGACGAGGACCGTTGGCAACCCGCCGATACCAAGGCTAGATTGATGTACCATCTAGCCTTGAAGATAGCACACCGCGTTCTTTCGGAGTGTCTCTTTCCTAGGACGGAGACGCCCCAAAAGATCAAGACGGATGAGCTATTCTTGCTCTATAGTATGCTATATGGTCGCCGTGCAGATTGTGCCACTCTTTTGGCGGCTACGATGAGTAAACTCAAGAACAAGAAGAAGGGGAATATTGGATATGGTGGGATAGTGACCCACATTGGTAGGACGTTTGGTGTAGATTTTTTCGCTTGCACCCGTATACCGGCGGTTCCCTTAGGGCTACATGCTTTTATGGTTAGGGGACTCATCTTCCCCACACATGGAGGTCCGCCTTATGCGGGCATGCCTTGGGAGACTAGGATGGGTAGGGGGATTGAGTGGCTTCCGGAGTATTCCATTGTGGCGGGACGCCACAATTGGAAGGAGACGTTCGCTGCGATGCATGCGAACAGGCTAGTAGCTCCCCCTTACGTTCCACCACCGGTTGTGGAGGAGGAGGACATGGGAGATCAGTACGAGAGTGGTGGAGGAGCGGAGCAAGAGTTTGGCACGTTTCCGGATCAGCCGGAGGCGGCCCCGGATGTACCTAGACACTCTCCACGTCCAGCTAGAGCTTCAGGCTCGTCATCTCACCGCGCTAGCGTGAGTGAGAGGCCCACGTGGATGACTACACCTCCCACTTGGTATGACACCCCCCCTCCTTGGTCCACGGCGCAGCCAGCAGCAGCACCACCACCACCAGCACCAGCACCATCCGATGCTCCATCATGGTACAGTCACGCCCCGGGATGGTACGAGCAGATGCCGGATTGGGCTACCGGACTTTCGGAGAGAGTTGGAGCACTAGAGATCCGGGCGGATGCTAGAGACGGACGCTTAGACGACCTTGACCACATGATGAGGGACGTCTACCGCCAGCAGTTTGGGCGGTTTTATGATCCGAGTTTCTCTCCATTCCCACCTCCGCCGGCGCCGCAGTGATTGATGCATGATCGTTGTTTTAGACATTCCCGCCACCACTTGTGAGTTTCTTTTTTCTTTTCTTTCTTTTGTTCTTTCTTTTGAACATTAGGGACAATGTTCGTCCTAAGTATGGGGTGGGATGTACTAAAAGTTTGTAATAACTCTACTCTCTATGTTTGCTTTCATTCGAGACTATCGTTGCATCTTCATTATGTGTTACACGTTTCCTTATTGCATTGCATGAAAAGTGACTTGAAAAACCCATAAAAATTTGAAAAATTTTGAAAATTTTGTGCTTCTAATGAATTGAGATGATTTCCATGATAATCACTACTTGTGAATTGAGTTTGATGACAATTGCATGCTTAAAAGGATTGTGAATTGAAAAGAATTTGAATGAATGAATTTTACCTCTTTTGCAAGTTTTATAATGTGAAAATATTACCTAAATCATGCTACAAAATTGAAGTTGAAATCACGTTATAAGTTCCTATACTTCTTATTGAAATGATTAAGGCAATTCAATACTTTCTTTCTTCTTTCTTTGATCATCTAGCTCCTCATTTAAATATTAGCCTCCTTTACCTATCCGGGAATTTGGAGAAGTGAATGAGAAAAAGGCATGCTTGATGTGGGAGGGCCATCAGAGCAATTATTTGCAATCAATTGAATAGAAAGAAATTATAGGTTTGGGGAAGTCAATCATGACGATGAGTAACTCGACACCATTCACATAGCCGGGTGTTTGTGTCTTGCCAAAGTCGGATTGAGCGATATTCCTAGCGGATTATGGTATGTGCGCTAAGGGTTTGAGGCATCTCTTGAAAAATTTGAGAAACGCCGATCTCCTAGGCTTCGGTTTTTGTGCACCTCTATCCATAACTCCAAAAGTAAAGTCGGAAAGTGAAAAGAAGAGAGCAAAGCTCTAAGTTGAAGTGTTGCGGAAACCGCATAAGAAGAAGAAGGTAGTTGTCCACTTTCCCGGATTTATGCACCACTTTCCCTAAAGTTTTCCCCTCCCTTCCATATTCTACACCTTTTCTTTGAAAGTCCTTAAGATCATAAGAATGTTATATGACTTGGTGATCTAAATTGAAGTTTCTTGTGATTGATTTTGATAATGTTTGAAGGTTATAATGCTTGTTTAGAAGTTGAGTTGATTCATGAATTTTCTTTACCTTTTACTCTTTGATTAAGTGTGTGAAAGTTTGAAAAACGATTGAAGCAAGGTTTGAGAATGATCTATTCTTTAGAAGTCACATTCATCCAAAAGAAGGTACACATATTTCATCCTAACTCTTGTTTAAAGCTTTTTGAAAGACCTTGCTTAGGGACAAGCAAGTGTTAAGTATGGGGTTATTTGTTAGCATGAAATATTGTGATATTTTAGGCACGTTTTCTAAACGTATTTGATTCATATCGATAGTCTTTGATTGAACTTTGTGCATATGTGAGCTAGTATTACCTATATTGTCGATATGGATGTCTACACTAGTTCTATGTTGATTATAGGTGATTTGGAGCTATTTTCGAACGGAATCGAGCAAAGGAGAGTTGAGTTGATATGTCCATAGATTGAGGACATTCTTTGGAAGCAATTTGGAGTCTTAGCTTGAGGAATGCACGAGTTTAGGGAAGAATCACGTTCTTGCCCTAAACCACGCTCAAAAATACCGCCGTATCACAAACCACGTTCAGAATTACGGCCGTGGAATTGGAGTCAGAAATTCATGTTCATTCCAGGGGATTACACGGCCGTGGAACATATGTTGCAAACCGTATTTGTTTCCACGCTCTAAATTACGGTCGTGGAACACTTCCACGACCGTGATCTTGGCGAATCTTTTCGCCACACTTTGAAGCCACGATCTTTTGAAGATTGGGCCGGGCCGACAATTTGCCCTACACTATAAAAAGACGGACGAAGCAAGATTCCGTCACCTTCGCTACCCCCGTTTACCCTCATTCATCATCGCTTAGACACGCTTACACTTCGCTTAGCTTGCTTGGAATAATTGACATCTCTTTGAAGAGATCGAAGTTCGTGTTTGGAATTCCTCTAATCTCACACTTTTGGTGGAGATTGCTGTTGAGATCTCCGGATTTGCGGAAGATCGAAGTTCTTGGAAGATTTTGCAAGAAGATCTCTCTTCTTGTTTAGGTTTGATTTGGAAAACGGATTGACATCCCGTTTTCTCTTCTTTCCTAAGGTGGTGATTGTTTGTTTTACTTTGAATCTTTTGACATTACTTGTTCTCTTTGTGACTTTGAGATTGAATTGAAGATTATTGAAAGTTCTTGAAAGTTTTCATCTTTTTATCTTTTAATTCTTGAATTGATATCAACATGACTGTTATTGGCTAAAAACCCTTAACAATTCTAAGGTGAAGGGTTGATAGTTGTGGCTTAGATGATGATAGATTGATCACAAACAGATTAGACCCTGAGAGTTAGAGAAATATCGCCGACAACCCTAAATTACGGGCTGTTCTTGAATCCACGGCCGTGGAACCTCAAGAACTAACCGTGATATTCCTTAAGTCTACGAACCTGCTTTTACTTTAATCTAAAGTTAAAGATTTGCTTTAGCTTAGTTTAGACTTGTCTTTTCTAGGTGGTAGTGAAGCCTCAACAACCTCTACCTCGATTGTGAGTGTCACAACCTCAATCGGTTAAGTTAGTCTTGATCCTTGGGTTATAAGTTTGGGTATTTGACACTAATTCTCGTCTCTAGAATCTTTCTATATTGAGCCTCAACAACCTGTATAGAGAGTGCCTTGTAGGTGAGTTATATAAGGTTTTTGGAACTTCACCGTACGATTACCTTACATTAGTATACCTTTGCATATCTCGACTCTGTCTTTACATCATTAAGTATATCTTGAATCGATTGCCACAGCCGGATACTTGGATCTTTAGGATTGTTGTTTTCCCAATAATTTGCAAAACTCCCATATTTACTTGCTTGATAACCTGCAATCGAGTTCGTTCCCCCCAAATCCCTGTGTTCGATACTCTGGAATTCTTGCTTAACTATATCGATCCGTACACTGCGGGTTCGCTGCTTGATTCTAGTTTTATAAATTTAAAACTTATTTGCACACACCTCTAGGGGCGAACAGCAGGGCGTCAAAAGAAGCCGTAAGGACAATGTCATCGACATATAGAAGCAGATAGGCAGTGTCAGAACCTTTATTATAAATAAAAAAGAGAGGAGTCACATTTACTGCTAATAAACCCAATGTGATGGAGAAAGCCTGCAAAGCGTTGAAACCATGCCCGGAGAGCTTGCTTCAGGCCATAGAGAAACTTCTGCAAAAGAAAAACATGATTGGGTTTGGAAGGATCGCGGAAATCCGGTGGTTGAAACATGTACACCGTTTCGTTCAAATGGCCGTGAAGGAAAGCATTCTGAACATCCAGCTGATGAACTGACCAAGAGCGGGATACGACAATGCTGAGAACCATACGGATGGTTGCTGGTTTAACAACAGGGCTGAAAGTCTCGTCACATTCAATTCCAACCTGCTGTGAACAACCATTAGCAACTAACCGAGCCTTGTATCGTTCCAGTGAGTCGTCAAACCTGTACTTATGCTTAAAAATCCACATGCATCACACAATGTTAGCATCCGTAGGACGAGGTATCAGAATCCACATCTTATTCCGCATAAGGGCTCGATATTCATCAAGCATGGCAGCGGTCCAATACGGGTCTTGTAGAGCTACATTGTGGGATGTGGGAAGGGTTGAAATTTGAGCGGTTGATACGGATAAGTCAAAAACTGGTTTTGGTTTAACAATGCCGGATTGACTGCGGGTTTGTGGTCTGTTCGGAGGTGGTTGGGCAGATTCATTTAAAGAGTGACCAGTTGAAGTTGTATGCTGAGGAGCAAAATGTGGGACAACCAATTGGGTAGGATGATTGGGTTGTAGGCATAGCGGGCTGGCACTGGAGGAGGAGGCAACAGGTGTAATTTGGGCTGGGCCGGATGAAGAAGGGGACGCATACCTGCTCTCATGGAAGAGAGGGATGGGTTGTGGCAGCAGTGGGCCGGATGGGGATGTAGGAGAGGTAGCAGGCCCATGCGTAGGAGAAGTAGATGTGGGTTGTGGCAGCAGTGGGCCCGAAAAACGGACAGGGCCGGTGGCAGTAGGGGCTGGGTCAGGCCGGTTAAGGGCTTGAAAATAGGGGGATGGGCTGTCATCTACTAGGGGTTGTGTAATTAATTCCGGGGAAGCTCGGAAATTTGTAGCAAATGGAAAAACAGTTTCATCAAACGTAATGTGATGGGAGATGATGATTTTATTAGATGCTAGATTCAAACACTTGTATCCCCTATGGTGTTTAGGATAGCCAAGGAAAACGCACGGAGTAGTACGAGGTTGAAGTTTGTGGGAAATGGTTGCACTTTGGTTGGGATAGAAAAGACAACCGAAGACCCGGAGATGAATGAGGGAAGGTGTAGTGAGGTATAACACTTGGGTAGGTGATTGATTTTGAATTGACTTGGAGGGAAGAATGTTTAAAAGGTAGCAAGAAACCTCCAAGGCATGAGGCCAAAAGGAGATTGGAATAGAGGCGTGAAAGAGCATTGAGCGCATCATGTTGTTGATTGTGCGAATTACTCGTTCGGCCTTACCATTTTGGGGGGATGTATGAGGGCAAGAGAAACGAAAGACAATACCATGGTCAATGAAGAACTTGTGAAAGGTGTTGTTATTAAACTCGCCCCCCAAATCACATTGAAAACTTTTGATGGGTAACCGAAATTGCGTTTGGACAAACTTGTGAAATTGGACAAATAATTCAAAAACTTGAGACTTGAACTTGAGAGGAAAAACCCAAAGAAAATGGGAGAAATCATCAAGAAAAAGTAAATAGTACTTAAAACCGTCCCGGCTCGGGATAGGAGATGTGCATAAATCACTATGAATAATGTCAAAGGGAGCATTAGAGCGGGAAATAGAACGATCAAAACCTAATCTATGATGTTTGCCTAATTGACAAGCATGACAAAGAGAAGTAACAGGCGACTTATTGCACTTAATGAAAGAGGAGTGACGAAGCAAATCTAAAACCGGAGTGCCGGGATGACCGAGACGAGCATGCCAAAGGTTCGGAGACTCAACGGAGAGAGCGTGATGAGGACGGGAAGAAGGGCGTGTGACTGGATAGAGTCCCCCGGAACTATTACACCTCAGACGAGTTGTCCCCGTGTGTAGATCCTTCACAGAAAAACCAAATGGGTCAAATTCTATTGAGGCGTTGTTATCAGTTGTAAAACGTCGAATAAAAACTAAATTTTTGACAATTTGTGGGGCAATGAGGACATTGGATAGGTGTAGCGGTTTGGATAGGGTGGTGATAGTATCAACTCCAATACCTGTAGAAGGAACACGCATATCATTCCCAACAATTATCGAATTTAATGAACCATTATGTGAAAAAGACGAGAGTGTACCTGAATTATTCGTCATGTGGGATGTGGCGCCCGTGTCCATGTACCAATAATTGTCCGTCGGATTTAACGTCATAGTAGCGAAAGACTGATCCAAGGAGGTGGGCTGGTACGTTGAGGCGCAGTGGGCCTGTTGCTGGAAAGATTACGCAGGGCCCGGCCCAAGAATACCGTGGGTTGCTTGCTGAGGGAATGGACAAGAGGGTCGCATTGGGCCTGCAGGGGCTGGGCATGTTGCCATCCAGGTGGGCCGGGAGCAGATGTGGGTTGTGGGATAGTCACCCAGCCGAATTGAGGATGACAGGCTGCACGAAGTGGAACGCCGCCACCTCTAGTGCGCTGTTTGCTCTTCCTGCCGCGCCCACGCCTGGTCTGCTGGGAGTCCGACGCTGCAGAAGACGAGCCCGATCTGGGCTGAGCTGGCGACCCAGACCGGTAGTTCAACTGTGCATCAAAGGACTGAGAACGAGAATCCGCAGTGAGTGTAGAATGCGAATTTCCGGTAGCAGACTGAGCTGTCATACGGGTTTCTTCCAATAACAACTGAGATTGATCCTTGGTGAAACTCGGAAGGGGGTCGGTTTGCTGAATAAAGCTTGTGATAGCGTTATACTTAGCAGGCAATCCCGAAATCAATTGTAGAACAAGTCGAGTTTCGGGAACCGATGAGCCAACGCCCTTGAGTTGATCTGCCAGAGACTTGAGTTGAAGACAGTAAGCATTGATTGAAGAGAAACCGGATAACTTACAATTTGAGAACTCATGCTCGAGGTAGACGGCACGGGTGTTTTTGTTATCTTGAAAGATGTCCCGGACTCTATTAGCCTAGAGAGCAGTGTCATCGGAGTCAAGAATTTGCAAAAGAATTTCCCGGGATACCGTGCTGTAAATCCATTGAAGGACTGCAGCGTCAACTGAAGCCATAACGAATCTTCAATATCCGTTGGTTTGGGTACCTTTTCATCGATGTGATCGAGAACATTGTGCGCCTTTGCGGTAACACGGAATAAGGTAACCCATGAAGCGTACGGAGTGTCATGGTCAAGGACAAGGGCAATTTTGTTCTTGATGTTGGAGATTCCGAGGGCGGAGTGAAAGGACGGTTTCCATTCAGCAGCCATTGAGGAATATCGGGAAGGGGAAAACGGCGGCGGTGATGAGGGACGGCCGCAGGGTTAGAGAGAAGCGGAAGAGATTTTGAGGAACGAGAAGTCTGATACCATGTGAGAATGAATATGAATTTCCCTTAGGGTTTCCGTTCAGCAGACGGCTCATATTAATAATAACTTGAGTTTACATATTTACAATTAGGGCACCCTATATTTACATAAATTACATAAACTATCAAAGCATACCTCTTTATGCAGGAAGATGAACAGTACTTTGGCATTCAAAATTTGGATCCTGAGAAAACAGCCTTTACTGTCAAAATTTGGATCTTTTTCATCAGAAAACTGTGAGAATGAGATGAATTTCCCTTAGGGTTTCCGTCATCAGACGGCTCATATTAATAATAATAGAGTTTTACATAATTACACTTAGGGCACCCTATATTTACATTAATTACATAAACTATCATACCCCCGCAGTCGAAACTGGAGGAGGTTGAACAGTGAGACTGGATCTTAAGTCTAAAAATAATTGTCGGGGGAGACCCTTTGTAAAAATGTCGGCATACTGAAAGGCCGAAGGTACGTGAAGAACTCTAACGTGACCACGGGCAACCTTGTCGCGGACGAAGTGGATGTCGATCTCAATGTGCTTGGTCCTTTGGTGTTGAACGGGGTTGTTGGCAAGGTAAGTAGCAGAGATGTTTTCTGTGTATAAATTAGAAGCTTTGGCAAGCGGACAATGTAACTCGAGCAAGAGATTCCGCAACCAGGAACATTCGGACACGACATTGGCAACTCCTCTATATTCTGCCTCTGCACTGGATCTAGAGACAACAGACTGCCTTTTGGCCGACCATGAGATGAGAGTGTCATTGAAGAATACACAGTAACCTGAGGTGGAGCGACGTGTATCAAGGCAACCTGCCCAATTAACATCTGTATAGGCAATAAGATCAGACTTCGGAGAGGAGAAGATGGTGATACCTAAAGAAGACGTCCCATATATGTATCGGATAATGCGCTTGAGAGCTGCAAAATGTGCTTCCCTGGGATCGTGCATAAAAAGGCATACTTGCTGTACTGCAAAACTGATGTTTGGCCGTGTGAAGGTAAGGTACTGCAGTGCTCCAACTAGACTACGGTAAAGTGTCGGATCACTAATAGCAGGACTAGATGAGGCACTTAACTTGACAGATGTTTCAGCCGGGGTAGCAGACGGTTTGTAGTTAGACATTTTTGCTCTTTCAACAATTTCGCGAGCATATTTATCCCGACACAGGAATAAGCCAGATGATGTCCAACGAATAGAAATGCCCAAGAAATAGGATAGTGGACCTAAGTCTTTCAGGGCAAATTCCTTACTCAGAAGCTTGATTAGATGCTGGTGCAGGATGTCAGAACAAGCCGCAAGGACAATGTCATTGACATATAGAAGCAGATAGGCAATGTTAGATCCTTGATTATAGATAAAAAGGGAGGAGTCACTCTTACTGCTAATAAATCCAATGCGATGTAGGAAGCCTGCAAAGCATTGAAACCATGCCCGGGGAGCTTGTTTCAGGCCATAGAAAGACTTCTGTAAAAGACAAACATGATTGGGTTTGGAGGGGTCGCGAAAACCTGGTGGTTGAAACATATACACCGTTTCATTAAGATGTCCGTGTAGGAAAGCATTTTGAACATCCAACTGATGAATGGACCAAGAACGGGATACTGCAAGGCTTAGAACCATACAGATGGTTGCTGGTTTAACAACAGGACTGAAGGTCTCATCACAGTCAATACCAACCTGCTGAGAACAACCGTCAGCAACTAAACGAGCCTTTTACCGCTCTAGGGAACCGTCAGACCTGTACTTATGCTTAAAAATCCACATGCATCGCACAATGTTAGCATCCGCAGGACGAGGTATCAGGACCCACGTCTTATTCCGCATAAGGGCTCGATATTCATCAAGCATGGCAGCGGTTCAAAACGGGTCTTGAAGAGCTATATTGTGGGATTTTGGAATGGGAGATAATGGGGCGGTCAAAACGGATAAGTCAAAAATCGGTTTGGTTTAACAATGCCAGATTGACTGCGGGTTTGAGGTCAGTTTGGTACGGGTTGCCCCGTAGGTGAAGGAGTTGTTGTATTTAAGTTGGGTTCGGTTGGGTTTGAAATGGGAAAAGAACGGTGTGGGACAGCAGGAGACTAGGCCGGATGAGAAGTTGGGCGAGCTGGACCAGAAGAGGTGGAGCAGGCCGGGTGATGAGGGTAAGGGATTAGACCGGGTAAGTGAGTAGGCCGGGTAATGGAGCAGGCCGGTCCAGACGGAGTAGTAGCAGGTTCTGGGGAGGACTGGGCCGAAGAAGAAGATGGGCCAGGGGATGGTAGCGGGCCGGTTTCAACTGAAGATGGGGAAGGCCGAATTTGAGCTAAAAAATAAGGGGATGGATCTTCGTCATCCGTGGGCTGTGTAATAGGTTCCGGGGAAACTCGGAAATGGGTAGCAAACGGAAAAATTGTTTCATCAAACGTCACATGACGGGAAATGATAATTTTATTCGTAGCTAAATTCAAACATTTGAATCCTCTATGGTATTTAGGATAACCTAGAAAAACGCATGGAGTGGTTTGATGTTGAAGTTTGTGGGAAATGGTTGCACTTTGATTTGGATAACAAAGGCAACCAAATACCCGGATATGAGCAAGAGAAGGTTTAGAGAGGTATAACACTTGAGTGGGAGATTGACCGTAAATGGAGGTGGAGGGAAGTATGTTTAAGAGATAACATGAACTCTTTACGGCATGAGGCCAATAAGAGATTGGTATTGAGGCATGAAATAACATAGAGCGCATCATGTTGTTGATGGTTCTAATCATTCGTTCAGCCTTACCATTTTGAGGAGATGTGTGAGGACAAGAAAAACGAAAGACAATGCCATGATCAATGAAGAATTTGTGGAAGGTGGTGTTGTTAAACTCGCCGCCCATGTCACATTGAAAACTTTTGATGGGTAGACTAAATTGCGTTGTGACAAATTTGTGAAATTGAACAAAGAGGTCAAATACTTGGGACTTGAACTTTAGAGGATAAATTCATAGAAAATGAGAAAAATCATCAAGAAATAGTAAATAATATTTAAAACCGTCTCGACTTGGGATAGGAGATGTCCACAAATCACTATGAATAATATCAAAAGGAGCATTAGAGCGAGTAGTAGAACGATCAAAAGCTAATCGATGATGTTTTCCTAATTGACAAGCATGACAAAGAGAAGTCACAAGAGACTTTTTATGCTTAATAAAGGAAGAACGACGAAGCAAATCTAAAATTGGATATCCGGGATGTCCGAGACGGGCATGCCAAAGGTTGGAAGACTCGACAGAAAGAGCATGATGAGCACGAGAAGCGACACTTGTGACTGGATAGAGTTCCCCGGAACTATTACACCTCAGACGTGTGGTCCCCGTGTGTAGATCCTTCACAGAAAAACCAAAAAGGTCAAATTCTACGGACGCATTGTTATCAGTTGTAAACCGTCGAACAGACACTAAATTTTTGACAATTTTTGGGGCAATAAGGACATTGGATAGGTGTAAAGGTTTTGTGGAGGTGGGGATAGTAGTATCTCCAATACATGTAGAAGGAACACGCATACCATTCCCAACAATTATCGAATTTAAAGAACCATTATGTGAAAAAGACGAGAGGGAACCTGAATTATTCGTCATGTGGGAGGTTGCACCCGTGTCCATGTACCAGTAATTATCTGTCGAATTTAACGTCATGGAAGAGAAATTTTGATCCAAATCAGTCGGCTGAGCTGCTGCTGTAAAATGGGCCTGTGGCTGATATGGAGAAACTGGACCGGGCCCAAGAATCGACTACTGAGGCTACACAGGAAAGGGGCATGGTGGTCGTTGTGGGCCTGCTGCGTTTTGGGCCTGCTGCCAGTGTGGGCCGGCTGAGTTGCTGGAATGTGGAAGCAACACCCAACCGAAGTTAGGGTGCCAGACCGCACGAGGAGGAGCGTCGACCTGTTGCTGACGGGACTTGCCTTTCCGGCCTCGACCGCGTCAGTTGCTGGAGGAGTCTGACGACGCAGGGGTGGAATCGGACCGGCGCTGAGATGACGAGCCCGCCGGCGTGTGCGACGAGGAGCCAGAAGATGCCTGGGAACGTGCATCAGCGGTGAGGGCGGTGTTAGACAAACCAGAACCCGATTGAGCATTTAATCGAGTTTTTTCAAGAAGCAACTGAGATCGAGCCTTAGTGAAGATGGGAAGCGGATCCCTTTGCAGAATAAAACTTGCCGCGGCATTGTACTCAGCAGGTAATCCCGAAATAAGTTGAAGAACAAGATGAGTGTCAGGAACCGGTGAGCCGACCCCTTTGAGTTGATCTGCTAATGATTTGAGTTGCAAACAGTAAGCGTTAATGGAGGCAAATCCAAATAACTTACAATTTGAGAACTCATGCTCGAGGTAGACGGCGCGGGTATTTTTGCTATCCTGAAAGATGTCTTTTACTCGATTCCATGCCTGAAGCGCAGTATCGTTAGAGTCAAGGATTTGGAGAAGGATCTCGCGGGAGACGGTGCTGTAGATCCATTGTAAAACTGCTGCGTCGACTTGAAGCCATAACGAATCATCGATGTCTGCAGGTCGAGGAACCTTTACGTCGATGTGATCAACATTGTGAGCTTTCGCAGTAACGCGAAATAAGGTGACCCATGATGTATACGGAATGTCATGCTCAAGGATGAGAGCAATGTTATTTATGATATCTGAGATTCCGAGGGCAGAATGGAAAGGGGAATTCCAATCGGAGGTTATCGAAAAAATCGGTGAAGGGGAAGAAAAGTGGAAGAGGGTTTAGAAGAACGAGAAGTCTGATACCATGTGAGAATGAGATGAATTCCCCTTAGGGTTTCCGTCATCAGACGGCTCATATTAATAATAATAGAGTTTTACATAATTACACTTAGGGCACCCTATATTTACATTAATTACATAAACTATCAAAAACATCCTTGTGTGATGCCTCTTTTGCACTAGTACAAATGTTTTTAGAGGGTTGTATCTTGAGAAATTTGAGCTACAATCGCTCTTTATCGATTGAAGCTCATGCTTGAGCCCTTTGGCATTCATCTTGAGAGCTAAGTTTGCTAGAAATTGTGAGCTCGGCTTGTTAAGGTTAGGGTATAAGCAACATTGGCTAACCACACCTATTCGGGTTTCGGCAATCCTCTTTAGATCAGCATATCCTTTGCTAGTTCTTCTCCATTAACTGATTTCTAAAGTCACATTACATTAGCCAATTGATTTTAGAAATTAATGAAAACAATTGAAGTTATTACACAAAACATAATTCTCTCCATTCATGACAGATTGTTGAGTTAACAATAAAAAAAAGGAGAAGATTTCTCTTCATTTATAGCTACATCTTTGTTCCACAAATTCTTTCCATAATCCCATTAAACAACCAAAACAAAGAAAGAACATAAAACTTGGCAACAATGTAAAAGACATACATAATCTGAACAACTAATAATAACACACAAACATCTTACAATACGTAAGGTTAAGGAACATAAGGTTCAATGCCAACCATGCCGTGAACTAGTTTGTGATGACCATTGCTAGTATAAATATGTAAAAAGCCCGGATTTTCAATCGTATTTAATTGTGAATAAATAAGCTTAATTGTGATTGCTTAAGTTTAACTATGTTCATCGGATCTTGATGTATATGCAAGTCTAGGGTGTTTGAACATTAACTTTCAAATTGTGTATATGAACAAATTTCGCTTGCACTATTGTGCTCAAAAATTCAATCTAGGGTGTACAGGGAAAACAAATTCCCCGACAAGTTATTTTTACCATTTGATATTATTTAGGGTATTTGGGAGCTTCAAATAATAAAGTCACAATTAAAAGATATGGTTAGAATATTGAATATGTCCTAAGGGTGAAATAATATGTAAAGGCAAAATGGGTAGAAGAGTTGTTATTCTGATTCTTTTTTTTTTTTGAAACATTAATTTATATATCAGAAAAGGATTTACAGAGGGTCTACTAGACCATTACAAGTTCGAAGAGGAGAAACTAATGTCTAAGTAAGATGGATGCCAAATAGCTTAGCCCACATGATAGAATTTTGTGATCTATCCTTCCAATGACTAGAGGCGTAGTTCTTGGTAGCAAGGATGGCGTTGCGAGCGTAGGTAGATGGGGAGGTAATCCGATTGTTGAAGATGAGATCATTTCGAGCCTGCCAAACAAAGTAGATGTAAGATGTGATCGAGGAGATGCGGACTTGTGTTTGGAGATCATTTTTCTGGGGACGGAGAGATCCGAGCCAGGCCCATAGATTATTGTTGTAGGGGTAAGGGGCGGGTAATCTGGACCACCGGGAGATAATGTCAAGAGTGACAGTGGAGAAGTTGCAGAAATGGAGGAGATGAGGTTCATCTTCCGGGTGGGAGCCGCAAAGCTTGCACGTGTTGTCTTGGACCAGATTCCAGGCTTGAAGCTTAGAGAGGGTAGGAAGACGATTGTGACTAGCAATCCACGCGAGGAAGCTACATTTCAGAATGTTCAGACCCTTCCAGATGATCCCGTACTGGTAAGGCATGGTGGGGGGGAGCTTGGTCTCAGTAAGCTATAGGCTGAAGTAGCGGAGAAAGAGCCGTCAGGCTTTGTGGTGGTGTTGGTGAAGATAGCAGCACTGTGGGACTCAAGTATTTCATTCCGTATCTTTATGATCGAGCGCCAGACCTGACTATGCTTGTAGTTTGCTGGGTAGGACCAGATGGTCTGATGTTTTAGGATGTTCGATTTAACCCAAGCAGCCCAAAGACTACGACGTCCGTGGTCCAGGTCAGCAATAGTTTTGGAAATGGATGCCTTATTCCATGAAAGGAGTTCTTTGAATCCAAGTCCGCCCTCGTTGGAGCTAAGGCAGACAACCTTCCAGGCAACGAGTGCATGTGCACTTGATTCCGTACCAGACCACAGAAATGATCTGAGGAGGCTCCGAATTCGGTTGATGATTGAGGGTTGAATCAAGAGTACAGTACACCAGTAAGAGCTGATAGCCATAAGAATGGAGGAGATGATTTGCTTTCTTCCGGCATACGATAGGTTCCTGGCACTCCAGGAGTTGATTTTGTTTGTAATCTTTGTGATGAGAGGAAGGTAATTGTTCGCTCGAAACGGTGTGTGCAAGCTTTAAATTTATAACCCTAGACGTAAGCTTAAAACAAGGATGCGAACCCGCAATGTACGGGTCAATCGTAGTAAAAAGCAAGGAATTTCAGGGGTCGATCACAGGGACTTAGTAAAACAAAGTCCAATCACGGTATGCTTAAGCAATTACTAACCACAAGTAATCAAAACAATCAAAGATGATAAAAGTCAATAAGGAAATATGCAATTCTAGGGATTAAAGCATCTAGTTGTGATTCCAACTCAAGATCCATAGATAAGCGGACAAAGCTGAGGTTTTTGCATAGGGAAGGTGTTACTAAAGTGGAATAGATCACCGGGTAAGTCTCACTACTCACTAATCCAAAACCGTAACTCCTATTACCGGGTAAGTCTCAAGGAATTAAGATAAAGAACTATAATCTCAAACTAACACACCATCTAAGGGAATAGAATCAACCTTTACCGGGTAAGTCTCAAGCTAACTCACAAAGATGGGATGAAAGCACACTCAAACCCCAATAAAGGACAACCTTTATTACCTACACTTATGATCTTAGGTAAACAAACTAAGGAATCACCGGGTAAGTCTCATCCTATGCTTGCATTGAACCAGGAAAGGTGTAATAAGAATAGGATTTGGCAAACTCTAACACTTAACTCTCAGTTTAGGATCAGATAAGTCACCTCGGTCAGAAGAATTCCACCCCGGCCGAGATGTTCATCGACTGAACGAGATGCTTAGGGTTAAGGTTAAAGACTCGAACTTTCAGGGTCCTACTGGAATCTAAGATTATTCTATCATTGTTTTTCCCACAACCTTCAGCCAATCACCCTAGAATCACACAAAGAGATTAGCCACTCATCATCATGAAAGTATTAATCAAATGTATGGGAAGAAGGTGAATATTTGAACAAGAAGAATTTGATGAAAAGACTTCAATAACTTAATCAAATATCACAACAAAGCGTTCCTTGGATAGAAATCCAACAAGAATGACAATAAGGAAGGGAATCTAAGGTAATCTTACAAGAAAACCTTCAAAAGCTATAAAAGCTACAATCTTCCTTCTTCAACCTTCAAAAAGGTTCTTCAAATCTCCCAACTGGAGTACGGCTGCTGCGGTGTATAAACCCTGATCGGTGGTATAGCATGCTCTGGATTTGTGGGAAATCCGACCCTTTTTATAGGAAAATTACTCTCCAAAGATAAGATATCTTAGAAAGATCTCTTCCCATAAAAATAGGTAAAATATATGATCTAGCATATCTTCTTCCTTCCAGGAGCCAAGCCCAAAAATATAAGATCTCTTTCCAAAGATAAAAGATCTCAGCCAAGAATAAAATATTCCCGCCGCGTCCCAAGTGTTCACCTCGGTCGAGTCGACTTCTCTGGATCACCTCGGTCGAGGTGAATCTGTGGTCAACTGAGGTGAATCACAACTGAATGTGAAATCTCTCAAATCTGGTCCAAAGTGAATCTTTAATCCATGGCTATGCTTCTTGGATGGTTCTTTATGTTCCTGAATGTAGCTCCAATGACTCCATAGCTCCTTTTTGATGCAAAATGTGCCATTTTACCTATGATTACAACAATACTAGGTGTAGACCTCGATTCTCGCAAAGGTAGATGAAATGGTAATATAATCACATAATATACATGCTAACATGCAGATTATTGAACATAAAACGTCCAAACAAACCCCAAAATATAGACTATAATTCATGCTATCAAAATACCCCATACTTAGCCCTTGCTTGTCCCCAAGCAAGTTCCGCATATAAAAGACAAGATAGAATGGATTATAAGTCAAGAAAATCGATGAAAAGTCTTTCAAAAAAACATTTTTATGGTGTGCTACAATCATAGATCACTCTAAGAGAATACTTCATGGAATTTGAAATCCAAACGTGATCAAAACATTTTATAAATATAAGAAAGTTGTTCATCTTTGCATAAAATCATAGAATGCATAATAAGTCATAATTATCGAAATTAGTCATGCATAATCCAGTTTAAACCACTAAGTCAATCAACAAGCTCGAGGTCTCAAGGGCTTCCGAAAAGAAAGGTCAAGAAACGTGTAGGGTAGGGATGTATGTAAGGTAATGTGGTGCTAGAATCCGGGAAAAGGATGTACTTCACTTTCACTTTGACTTTCAACATCTTCCACCAATAAGCTTTGCTTATTTCACACTTTTTCTTTTACATTACTTTTTGGGATGCATGGACAGAGGTGCACAATAACCGAAGCCTAGGAAATCAGCAATCATCAATTTCTTGAGATGCATCAAACCCTTGATGCACATACCATGATCCGTTAGAATATCGCTCAATCCGACTTTGGCAAGACACAAACACCCGGCTATGTGAATGGTGCCGAGTTACTCATCATCATGATTGACTTCCCCAAACCTATTATTACTTTCTAACACTTTCACTTCCAGCTCACTTCTCAACTTTTACTTGTTTTCACCACTTCGCTTGCTTCCAAATTCCCGGATATGTAAAGGGAGGCAAAATGTATATGAGGGGCTAAGCATGATCAAGAAGAAGAAGAGAGAAGAATGAATTGCCTTGGTCTTTCCAGGAAGAAAGTGAGAGAACTCATAATGTGGTTTCAACCTTCAAATTCAACATAATTTGGATAAAAACAAAGTATTAAACATGCCAAAAATTTCAAACAAAGCATTTAGCAACTTAAACATATTATAAAACCTTTCAAACACATAAAGAGTTCAAAACCAGTCAGTAAACAAAATCTTCACTGAGATCATATCCAGATAAGAAGCACAAAAATCGTCTCTGAAAACTTTCAGTTAAACCACCTCGGTCGAGGTGTTCTTAGGTCAACCGAGGTGAAACACCTCGTTCAGCCAGAACAGTCCCGGTCGAGGTAAAAATTTTTTTTTTTTAAAACTAGTTTTTTTTCTTTCAGTTTCGACGTTTTTCTCAATCAAATAACCTGTATGTATGCATGTAGTCTCAGATAAACACATAGATGCAAAAGTGAAGCATAAATATGAATAAATATCCGGTCAAATAGAGTCATACATCAAATAAATGTCAAGTAATACACAAATACCCCATACTTGGGACACACTGTCCCAGTGGGTCAAAATAAGTCTAAGAGAATAAAATACTCACCGGATAATAAGCAGAACTGCATAAAAATAAGAAAGAAAATCTTGCAGCTCTCAGTAGTCACGATCCGGTAGTGGTGGTGGTGGCACATACGGATACTGGGACGGGTCGAATGGATAACCCATGACGTGCTCAAACTGAATCTGGGCCATCATGTGCTGGTAATGCTGCCGCTCCTGCATCTTGCGGATATCCAGTGACAAAGCGGCATATGAATCAATTACTTGATCCGTCAGATCATCGATCCGACGGTGAGCCTCTGGATCTTTGTGTCGGCGCGTCCTACGCCTAGCAGGTCTCACTGGAGATGTGGCAGGTGCAGGCTCAGTATCCTCATCATCGTCAAGATCAATAACTGGCGCACTCGTCCCTGCAGTATCCGTCCCTGTATCCATCGGGACTCCACCATCCCTGTCATCAGCAGTCTCCTCATCATCTGCCTCCTCCTCAGCTGGGGAAGCTGCTGCCTCTCTGTAATCCTCCATCAGTGGGGCCCAAGCGGTCTGCCAATAATGAGGGTCATAAACTATAAACTGTGCAGACCACCTGATCCCCTGCGGTGCAATCAGCCCCCATGGCATAGCCACGTATGGTGTAGTCAGTCCTCGGGGAACCAGAATCCGCCGAGTGATCATCTCCTGCAGCCCAAGCGGCTTGGGAGCCGCCACCATAGTGCAAGCGCTGAGATCTATGTCCTGATAGCTGGCGATGTGGGTGACAAGTCCTCCACATCAGATGTCCCCCTTCGCCTTGGCCTTGATCTTGTGCAGATCCTCTGCCAACATCATGCCAAAGTCGGGGATCCCTCCTGTCACCATGCAGTATAGGCTGAACAGCTCCCCCTGTCAGACCTTCTGGGGCGTCTCAATACGCGCCAGAAGTGTCTCACTGAAGATGCGGTGAGCTAACCTAAAAGCTAAGTGGAAGATGACCCTCTCCCTGGAATCTTCAGGGCGCCATCTATTTGCGTGCTCAACAATATGGGCAATCTGTCCCCAAAACTCCCTAGCTACAGATCGGGACGGGAAGTGACAGCATGAATTATAGTCTATATTTTGGGGTTTGTTTGGACGTTTTATCTTTCATAATCTGCATGTTTGTATATACATTATGTGATTTTACTACCATTTCATCTACCTTTGCGAGAATCGAGGTCTACACCTAGTTTCGTTGTAATTGCAGGTAATATGGTACGTTTTGCATCAAAAAGGAGCAAAAGGAGTCATGAGTCATTTGGAGCTACATCCAGGAAGCACAGCCATGAATTAAAGATTTACTTTGGACCAGTTTTGAGAGATTTCACATCCAGTTGAGATTCACCTCGGTTGACTACAGATTCACCTCGACCGAGGTGATCCAGAGACGCCGACTCGACCGAGGCGAACACCTAGGACGCGGCGAGAATATTTTATTCCTGGAAGAGATCTTTTAAATTTGGAAAGTGATCTTATATTTTTTGGGCTTGGCTTCTAGAAGGAAGGAGATATGCAGAATCATATATTTTACCTATATTTATGGGATAATATCTTCTTAAGATTTATTATCTTTGGAGGTTTATTTTCCTATAAAAAGGGTTGGATTTCCACAATTCCAACATCACGCTATACCGTCGATCAGGGTTTACACACGCAGCAGCCGCAGCCTACTCCAATTTGGGAGTCTTCGAAGAACCTTTTTGAAGGTTGAAGGAAGATAGAAGTCCATAGCTTTTATAGCTTTTTGAAGGGTTTTGTAAGATTGTCTTCAATTCCCTCAATTGTTGTCTTGTCTTTTTGGATTGTTATCCAAGGAACGCTTTGTTGTGATATTTGATTCAGTTATTGAAGTCTTTTCATTAAATTCTTCTTTGTTCAAATATTCACCTTCTTCCCTTACAATTAATACTTTCATAATGATGATGAGTGGCTAATTTCCTTGTGTGATTCTAGGGTGATTGGCTGAAAGTTGTGGGAAAAACAATGATAGAATAATCTTAGATCCCAGTAGGATCCTGAAAGTTCGAGTCTTTAACCTTAACCCTAAGCATCTCGTTCAGTCGATGAACATTTCGGCCGAGGTGGAAACTGGCTGACCGAGGTGACTTATCTGATCCATAACTGAGAGTTAAGTGTTGGAGTTTGCCAAATCCTATTCTTATTATACCTTTCCTGGTTCAAAGCAAGCTTAGGATGAGACTTACCCGGTAATTCCTTAGTCTATGTACCAACGATCATAAGTGTAGGTAATAAAGGTTTATCCTTTATTGGGGTATGAGTGTGCTTCCATCCCATCTTTGTGAGTTAGCCTGAGACTTACCCGGTAAAGGTTGATTCTATTCCCTTAGATGGTGTGTTAGTTTGAGGTTATAGTTCTTTATCTTAGTTCCTTGAGACTTACCCGGTAATAGGAGTTACGGTTTGGGATTAGTGTGTAGTGAGACTTACCCGGTGATCTACTCCACTTTAGAAACACCTTCCCCACGCAAAAATCTCAGCTCTGTCCGCTTATCTACAGATCTTGAGTTGGAACCACAACTAGATGCCTTAATCCCTAGAATTGCATGTTTGCTTTATTTGACATCTTATTCATCTTTGATTGTGTTAAATCGCTCGTGTGGTTAGTATTAACATTAGCACACCGTATTGACTCTGTTTCACCGAGTCCCTGTGATCGACCCCTGGAATTTTCTTGCTTTTACTACGATTGACCCGTACACTGCGGGTTCGCATCCTTGTTTTAAGCTTAAGTCTAGGGTTATAAATTTAAAGCTTGCACACACCGTTTGGAGCGAACAAGTTTTTGGCGCCGTTGCCGGGGACTTGGTCTAGACCGAGCCGGTACGGTTTGCTCTTGGGGCATTTGCCCCGTTTTGTCTAACCACTCTACTTGAGTGACGATCTTTGCAGGTTCTTTCTTAGGTACATGCGAAGAACCCGCACTGGGAAGGAAATCGTTCCTTACAATCCCGAACCAGAAAAGACATACAAGCGACGCTTAAGAGAAGCGAAGATGGCCCAACAAGACGATCGCGATCTTGCGGCCCAATTGAGAGAGACGCAGGAGCTGCTACGTCTCAGTAAAGAAGAGCTAAGGCAAGAGAAAGAAGAGAATCATGCCAGGACTGCAGCAATCGAAGCTGAGATTGCAGCCATTCGGGACCAGATTCTACTTCGACCGAGGGAGGATCCAGTAGTTGATCCTCGACCGAGGCAGATTCCAGTACCTGACGCCCCGGCCGAGGTACTTCCACCTCGGATGCCAGTCCGAGATGTTCTTCTCGCAGGAATCCCACAAACCCTAGGTCAAAGGATGGACCCTAATCAACAGCTGAGGCGTCCAGGGGTGAACCTAGGAGATCCAGCGGATCATGACTACGAACTTCGACCGCAAGTTCTAGCCATGATTCGCCAATGCCAATTCGGAGGACTAGAGAAGGAGTCGCCGCATCAACATCTTCAAAACTACGAGATCTTGATGGAAACCTTGCGACCGTCCAGAATTGAGAACAACAACTACAAGCTAAGACCTTTTTACTTTTCTTTAAAAGATAGAGCTCTTACTTGGTATCAATCTCTTCCTCCAGGAAAAATTAGCACATGGGAGGAGATGACTACAGAATTCTTGACCAAATTCTTTCCCCCCTCAAAAACTGCTGAAATGAGAGGGAAGATCAATGCTTTCATCATGAAGGACAAGGAGAGCTTGTCCAAATCTTGGGAGCGGTTCAAGGATATCCTTTTGGATTGCCCACATCATGGGATTCCAAAGATTGAGTTGTTGGAGATCTACTTCAAAGGGCTGGATGGAAGCACCCAGTTCAATCTCCAACTACTCTCCGCCGGTACCTTCATGGACATGGCGGTTGACGAGGCTTGGGACTTCATTGAGAAGCAAGCCTTGCACATGGAGAAGTACACCCACCAAGGAGCTGAGGGTGGAGTTAAAAGAGTCAACTTTCAAGAGACTCAACCCAACAACAACCAGCTCACGTCCTTGAAGAACGACGTGAAGCAATTGAAGGAGCTCTTGATGGCTCAAACTAAGAAGGAAGAGCAAGGGCAAAGGAACAACAACAACAACAATAACGGGTACCGTAACAACAACAACGGACCCCGAAACAACAACTACAACAACAACAATAGAGGATCCAATAGCAACAATTGGAGGGCGAATAACCAAAATCACGGTAACAATCACTCAAACTCCAATTCTAATGATTCCTCTAACCCTTTCCTCTCTTCTCCTTCTTCTTCTTCTACTCCATTGAAAAGCCAAGGGCAAGGATCAAGTTCGTCTCAGCCGGAAAAGAAAGACGCAGTCCTGGAGGCAATCTTAATCAAGCTTAGTGCTATGGAGAATTCTATGACTTCATTTTCGAGGGCCCAAAAGTCCTTCGAACAACAACTTGCTAATAGGGCGAATGAAGCGCCAAGAGATCCAGGGAAGCTTCCAGCAAAGACGGAAACTAACCCTAAGGGCCAGTGCATGGCCATAACGACGAGGAGTGGACTCAAAACTACAGATCCAGTACCTCGCTCGATGCAGACCACCTCGGTCCAGACCCAGTCGAAGAACACCTCGACCGAGATGCCAACCGAGGCGGCGCAACAGAAAGCAGGAGGAACGACAGAAACTTATGTTCCGCCTCCTGCATATAAACCACCACTTCCATTCCCTCAGTCCAGAGCCAGAGCACATCTAGACAAGCACTTTGGTAAGTTTCTTGACTTGATGAATAAGCTACATATTAATATTCCTTTCCTTGATGCTATTCTAGGTATGCCCGCCTATGGGAAGTTCCTAAAAGAAATCTTATCAAGGAAGAGGAAGCTGGAGGATGTTGGTGAAGTTAGGATGACATCTAAATCTTCGGAGCTTATCAAGATCATGAAGGAAAAGATGCCACCTAAGTTGAGAGATCCCGGGTCATTTTGCATTCCCATTCAAGTCGGGGATGTCACTTGTGAAGCCCTTTGTGATCTAGGAGCCAGCGTGAGCATCATCCCGCTGGAGCTATGCACTAAGATCGGTCTTGGAGAGCCCAAGCCGGTCAAGATTCGACTTTACATGGCGGATCGCTCCATTACCCATCCCGTGGGCATTTTGGAGGACGTTCCGGTCAAGTTAGGTAACTTCTATCTACCTATAGATTTTGTCGTACTTGACATTCCCGCAGATTATCCAGTTCCTATCATTCTCGGGAGGCCATTTCTAGCAACTTCGGGTTGCAACGTGGATTGCAAGAACGCCAAGTTGAAATTCAACGTTGGTGGCGATGAGGTGGAGTTCGCACTACTTGCAGCCATGAAAGGGGAGCAACTAACTGATGATATCTTCAACATCTACGATGAAGAAGAATCAAGGGAATTGGTGAGCTCTATCCTTATTAACGATCCACTCGAAAGAGTTATTAGCTTCAGTTTAATGGAGGAAGGTATAGATGCTTCTTGTGATGCAGATATACGGAGCTTGAAGGCACTGGAAGAAGATCCAGGAGCTAAAACTGAGAAGCTAGTCCAGGAGACGAAGATCTCCAGTCTCGGTTCCAGTAGAAGTATCTCGACCGAGACACTTTCTGGACTGAGCGAGGCGACCGAAGAACACCTCAGTCAACGCCTCTGCGCCTCGACCGATGTCGACAGCGAGATGACTCTAACTGAGACTGCATTTAGTCCAGTTTCTGACACTACTCCACTGGAAAGAGGAAGCACAGATCCCTCTCAGAAAGCACCCCCAGTTGTGGAGCTTAAACAACTCCCTAGTCACTTGAGGTATATCTTTCTTGGGCCGGATTCTACTTATCCCGTTATTGCTAGTGCTTCCCTCTCCGATTCTGAATTATCTAAGTTAATGCATGTCCTGAGAAAGCATCGAAAAGCCATAGGTTACACCACGGATGATCTTATTGGCATTAAACCTTCTTTCTGCATGCATAGAATTCTAATGGAGGATAATCATAAGACTTCACGGGAACCTCAAAGACGGTTAAATCCGATCATGAAAGAGGTTGTGAAGAAGGAAGTTCTTAAGTTGTTGGATGCAGGTATTATTTATCCTATCTCGGACAGCAAGTGGGTTAGCCCGGTGCATGTCGTTCCGAAGAAAGGAGGGATGACCGTTGTGAAAAATAAGAACAACGAGTTGATCCCAACAAGGACCGTTACGGGCTGGAGAGTTTGCATCGACTATAGGAAGCTGAACACGGCGACTCGGAAGGATCATTTTCCGCTCCCCTTCATCGATCAAATGCTCGAACGGCTAGCCCAGCATTCACACTTCTGCTACTTGGACGGCTATAGTGGATTCTTCCAGATTCCTATCCATCCGGATGATCAGGAGAAGACCACTTTCACTTGTCCTTGGGGGACGTTTGCCTATCGGAGGATGCCATTCGGATTGTGCAATGCACCCGCTACCTTCCAACGATGCATGATGGCTATCTTTTCCGAGTACATAGAGGAGATCATGGAGGTATTCATGGATGATTTTTCTGTATATGGTTCCTCTTTTGATGATTGCCTATCTAACCTTTCTCTAGTGCTTAAAAGATGTGAAGACACTAACCTTGTTTTGAATTGGGAGAAGTGTCATTTTATGGTTAATGAAGGCATTGTGCTAGGACACCTCATTTCCAATCGAGGTATTGAGGTCGATCGAGCTAAGATCGAGACTATTGAGAAACTCCCTCCTCCTTGTTCTGTTAAAGGTGTGAGGAGTTTTCTCGGGCATGCAGGTTTTTACAGGAGATTCATCAAGGACTTCTCTAAGATTTCTAAACCTCTAACTAACCTCTTGAATAAAGATGTTGTTTTTGAGTTTTCGCAGGAGTGTCTTGATGCTTTTCACAGGCTTAAGGAAGCGTTGATCTCCGCTCCCATTATCCAGCCTCCTGATTGGACCTTACCCTTTGAGGTCATGTGTGACGCTAGTGATGTAGCCGTAGGAGCGGTGCTTGGACAGAAGAAAGATGGACGGACCACCGCCATTTATTATGCTAGCAAGACGCTAGATGAAGCACAACGCAACTACGCTACCACCGAGAAAGAGTTATTGGCGGTTGTATATGCTTTCGAGAAGTTTCGTTCCTATCTAGTAGGGGCGAAAGTCATTGTCTACACCGACCATGCAGCCATTCGTTACTTGTTGGCTAAGAAAGATGCAAAGCCGCGCCTTATTCGATGGATTCTCTTGCTTCAAGAGTTTGACCTAGAGATCCGCGATAAGAAGGGATCCGAGAATTCAGTTGCGGATCACCTCAGCCGGCTACCGGAATCCTCCCGCGAGACGGATAGCCCACCCATAGACGATTCATTCCCCGACGAGCACTTACACGTCTTGGAGCGTTTGATGGATCTACTTACTTCACCCCACGATGGAGGTGAAGTATGGGGTGAGGGAACCTCCTACCTCGTTTGAGACGCATCATGGTCCAGCTAGCGACCTTAAATCAAGCGCTTCTTGGGAGGCAACCCAAGGTATTGCTCTTCTTTCCCGTTTTCTAGTCTAGTTTAGATAGTTTTTGTTTTTGCTTTGCTTTGCTTTGTTTTTGGCGTTCTGGACAGACAACAGGAAGGAGCACATCTGGAAGGACAGAAGTTCGAGATTCTGAGAAGACAGAAGCACCTCGGTCACTGTCAGAGCACTTCGACCGAGTTGATTCTTGAAGCAACCGAGGCGACTAGGGTTTCTGCAGAACCACCTCGGTCCATACCACCTCGGGCCAGTCGAGACCATCTCGACCGAGGTGACAGCAGATCCAGGAACGGTATAAATAGGGAAAAATTTTACTTTTCACTTTTTATTTACCCTCCTCGACCGCGGCGACAGATCCACCTCGCCTCCTTCGTTTCTCGCTCGTTTTCGAAGATTTCTGCTTCCAAACCGCGATTAAAGAGTAGAGGATCCGATTGCAACTGCAGATCTGCAAGAAATTTGAGCGTTTCGACCGAAACGAGGTAAAAACGTTCAAAAACCCTAACTCACTCGTTTTCTGCAATTTGGGCTTTGGTTGCCCTTGATTCTGTTGAGGAAACCTTTAAGTACCCCTTAGGAAGCATCAGTAGTGATTTTTGGGGGAAAAGAACTGAAAATCAGAGAGTTGAAATCGCACTGCCTTCGTCTCGGTCCAGTCGATCTGCACCTCGGTCGAGGTGATTCTTGGTATTTGTCAGTCGACCGAGGTAGTCTGACAGTGTGTTTTGAAGATGAGTTCAGATCGCCGTTTAGCTCTTAGAAATAGATCCTCCCCTTCCCCTTCTCCTTCCGCATCCCGTCCCTACCGCCCGGCCATCCACGAGAGATGCCGGGTAGACTATGAGAGGATAGCTGGCCGTCCAGTAATCGCACCACGATTTCTGGATGTGTCAGCTTTTGACTGCCTAGGGTTAGATGCTGACCTTAGGAGGATGATTGCTACAGTGGGGCTAGATCAGTTCACTGAGATCCGAGCCCCAGCCTACTTAGAGCCGACACTCGAGTTTGTTAGCTCCTTCTCCTACCTTCCCACAGAGCGGTCTGTGAAGTACCGGTTGATGAGCCGGAACTTCATAGTTCCTTTAGAGATTTGGAGAGAGATCTTTGGCTTTCCTGACCCCACTGCTGTAGACTTCCCCTCCCGATCCGTAGCTAGGGAGTTCTGGGGACAGATAGCCCACATTACTACACACGCCGACAGATGGCGCCCTGGAGATTCCAGGGAGAAGGTCATCTTTCACCCAGCCTTCAGACTTGCCCACAAGATCTTCAGTGAGACACTTCTGGCGCGTACGGAGACGCCCCAGAAGATCAGACAGGGTGAGCTCTTCAGCCTCTATTGCATGGTTACAGGAGGCTTCCCAGACTTTGGCTTGCTCCTAGCAGAGGATCTGCATAGGATCAAGGCCAAGGCGAAGGGAGATATTTGCTGTGGAGGTCTAGTCACCCACATCGCTACTTACCACGGGATGGACCTCAGCGTTTGCACGTTGGCGGCGGCTCCGAAGCCGCTGGGATTGCAGGAGATGATCACACGGAGGATTCTAGTTCCCCGTGGTTTGACCACTCCATACGTCGCCATGCCTTGGGAGCGGACTGCACCTCAGGGCATCCGCTGGTCTGCACAGTTTCACAGTCTTTGATCCGCATTTCTGGCAGACTGCTTGGGATACACTGATAGAGGATCACAGAGAGGCAACAGCTGCCCCTGCTGCAGCTGCGGAGGAGGCTGAGGATGAGGATGACGACGATGATGAGACAGTGGATGAGAGAGGAGGTGGCGTCCCGATGGACACAGGTACAGATACAGCTGGGACGAGCGCGCCACCTATTATTGATTTAGATGATGAGGAGGACACTGAGCCGGCGCCAGCCGCGATGTCTCCAGTCAGACCTGCTGGACGCAGGAGGCGTGGAGTGAGGGACAGAGCTGCACACCGACGGATCGATGACCTGACGGATCAGGTTATCGACTCATATGCTGCACTTTCGCTGGATATCCGCGAGATGCAGGAGCGGCAGCATCATCAGCACATGATGGCTCAGCTACAGTTTGAGCGTATCATGGGCCATCCTTATGATCCGACTCAGTTCCCCTACATACCACCACCACCGCCGGATCAGGACTACTGAGGAGCTGCAGGGTTTCTTTATTATATTTTTTATGCAGTTCGGCTCTTATCCGGTGAGTTCTCCTGTTTTAGACTTTTATTATACCCACTGGGACAGTGTGTCTCAAGTATGGGGTGTTTGTTATTTGACTATGTGGCTACCTTTGATGTATTCGACACTTTTGATGTATTTTATTGACCGGATATTTATATTTATGCTTCACTTCTGCATTTATATGTTTATCTGAGATTGTATGCATACTTACAGGTTATTTGATTGAGAAAAACGTCGAAACTGAAAGAAAACTGGTTTTTTTAAAAAAAAAAAAAAAAAAAAAAAAAAAAAAAAAAAATTTTTTTTTTTGACCTCGACCGGGGCAGTTCTGGCCGAACGAGGTGTTTCACCTCGGTTGAACCAAGAACACCTCGACCGAGGTGGGTTAACTGAGAGTTTTCGAAAACGATTTTTGTACTACTTATCTGGATATGACCTCAGTGAAGATTTTGTTTACCTACTGGTTTTAAATTCTTTATGTGTTTGAAAGGTTTTATAATATGTTTAAGTTGCTAAATGCTTTGTTTAAAATTATTGGCATGTTTAATACTTTGTTTTTATCCAAATTATGTTGGATTTGAAGGTTGACACAGCAGGATAAGTTCTCTCACTCTCTTCTTGGAAAGATCGAGGCAATTCACTCTTTTCCTCTTCTTCTTCTTGATCATGCTTAACCCCTCATATACATTTTGCCTCCCTTTACCTATCCGGGAAATAGGAAGCAAGCAAGTGGTGAAAGCAAGTTAAAGTTGAGAAGTGAGCTGGAAGTGAAAGTCTTAGAAAGCAGTTATAGGTTTGGGGAAGTCAATCATGAAGATGAGTAACTCGGCACCATTCACATAGCCGGGTGTTTGTGTCTTGCCAAAGTCGGATTGAGCGATATTCCTAACGGGTCATGGTATGTGCATCAAGGGTTTGATGCATCTCAAGAAATTGATGATTGCAGATTTCCTAGGCTTCGGTTATTGTGCACCTCTATCCATGCATCCCAAAAAGTAAAGTAAAAGAAAAAGTGTGAAATAAGCAAAGCTTATTGGTGGAAGATGTTGCAAGTCAAAGTGAAAGTGAAGTTCATCCTATTCCCGGATTCTAGCACCACATTACCTTACATACATCCCTACCCTACACGTTTCTTAACCTTTTCTTTTGGGAAGCCCTTGAGACCTTGAGCTTGTTGATTGACTTAGCGGTCTAAATCGGATTATACATGATTAATTTTGATAATTATAATTTATTATGCATTCTATGATTTTGTGCAAAAATGAACAACTTTCCTATATTTATAAAATGTTTTAAGCATATTGAGTTTTTAAATTCCAGGAAGTATTCCCTTAGAGTGATCTATGATAGTTGCACACCATAAAATGTTTTTGGAAGACTTTTTCATTGATTTTCTTGACTTATAATCCATTCTATCTTGTCTTCTATATGCGGAACTTGCTTGGGGACAAGCAAGGGCTAAGTATGGGGTATTTTGATAGCATGAATTATAGTCTATATTTTGGGGTTTGTTTGGACGTTTTATCTTTCATAATCTGCATGTTTGTATATACATTATGTGATTTTACTACCATTTCATCTACCTTTGCGAGAATCGAGGTCTACACCTAGTTTCGTTGTAATTGCAGGTAATATGGTACGTTTTGCATCAAAAAGGAGCAAAAGGAGTCATGAGTCATTTGGAGCTACATCCAGGAAGCACAGCCATGAATTAAAGATTTACTTTGGACCAGTTTTGAGAGATTTCACATCCAGTTGAGATTCACCTCGGTTGACTACAGATTCACCTCGACCGAGGTGATCCAGAGACGCCGACTCGACCGAGGCGAACACCTAGGACGCGGCGAGAATATTTTATTCTTGGAAGAGATCTTTTAAATTTGGAAAGTGATCTTATATTTTTTGGGCTTGGCTTCTAGAAGGAAGGAGATATGCAGAATCATATATTTTACCTATATTTATGGGATAATATCTTCTTAAGATTTATTATCTTTGGAGGTTTATTTTCCTATAAAAAGGGTTGGATTTCCACAATTCCAACATCACGCTATACCGTCGATCAGGGTTTACACACGCAGCAGCCGCAGCCTACTCCAATTTGGGAGTCTTCGAAGAACCTTTTTGAAGGTTGAAGGAAGATAGAAGTCCATAGCTTTTATAGCTTTTTGAAGGGTTTTGTAAGATTGTCTTCAATTCCCTCAATTGTTGTCTTATCTTTTTGGATTGTTATCCAAGGAACGCTTTGTTGTGATATTTGATTCAGTTATTGAAGTCTTTTCATTAAATTCTTCTTTGTTCAAATATTCACCTTCTTCCCTTACAATTAATACTTTCATAATGATGATGAGTGGCTAATTTCCTTGTGTGATTCTAGGGTGATTGGCTGAAAGTTGTGGGAAAAACAATGATAGAATAATCTTAGATCCCAGTAGGATCCTGAAAGTTCGAGTCTTTAACCTTAACCCTAAGCATCTCGTTCAGTCGATGAACATTTCGGCCGAGGTGGAAACTGGCTGACCGAGGTGACTTATCTGATCCATAACTGAGAGTTAAGTGTTGGAGTTTGCCAAATCCTATTCTTATTATACCTTTCCTGGTTCAAAGCAAGCTTAGGATGAGACTTACCCGGTAATTCCTTAGTCTGTGTACCAACGATCATAAGTGTAGGTAATAAAGGTTTATCCTTTATTGGGGTTTGAGTGTGCTTCCATCCCATCTTTGTGAGTTAGCCTGAGACTTACCCGGTAAAGGTTGATTCTATTCCCTTAGATGGTGTGTTAGTTTGAGGTTATAGTTCTTTATCTTAGTTCCTTGAGACTTACCCGGTAATAGGAGTTACGGTTTGGGATTAGTGTGTAGTGAGATTTACCCGGTGATCTACTCCACTTTAGAAACACCTTCCCCACGCAAAAATCTCAGCTCTGTCCGCTTATCTACAGATCTTGAGTTGGAACCACAACTAGATGCCTTAATCCCTAGAATTGCATGTTTGCTTTATTTGACATCTTATTCATCTTTGATTGTGTTAAATCGCTCTTGTGGTTAGTATTAACATTAGCACACCGTATTGACTCTGTTTCACCGAGTCCCTGTGATCGACCCCCGGAATTTTCTTGCTTTTACTACGATTGACCCGTACACTGCGGGTTCGCATCCTTGTTTTAAGCTTAAGTCTAGGGTTATAAATTTAAAGCTTGCACACACCGTTTGGAGCGAACAGGAAGTCAACAGCTGTGGGGGCAGGAAAACTAAATATCTCCCTCCAATACTCTAGTGGCACTAAGAAGTTCTAGTTCATCAACCGGTACTTCACAGATCGCTCTGTGGGGAGGTAGGTGAAGGAGCTAATGAACTCTAAGGTGGGCTCCAAATAGGCAAGGGCTCGGATCTCAGTAAACTGATCTAGCCCTACTGTAGATATCATCTGTCTAAGGTCTCCATCTACCTGGAGACAGTCAAAGGCAGGCACGTCCAGGAAGCGGGGTGCAATCACTAGACGGCCGGAAATACGCTAATAATCAACCCGGTGTCGCTCGTGGATCACTGGGCGATAGGGTCGGGAAGAAGAGGAAGAAGGGGAAGGGGAGGATATATCCCTAAGGGCAAGGCGTCTGTCAGAACTCATTTTCACAAATCTCACTGTCAGGTCACCTCGGTCGACTGACAATACTCAAGAATCACCTCGGCCGAGGCACAGCGCGTCTGGACCGAGGCGGAAAACTGTGTTCTAATTCCTTCAGAAATTTCAGTTCTTTTCCCCCAAAATCACTACAACTGCTTCCGATGGGGTACTTAATCCTTTTCTCAGCAAATGCAGTGCAATCCAGGCCCAAATTGAAGCGAAAACAGCGAGTTAGGGTTTCGGTTTTGTTTTACCTCGTTCGGCCGATTCGGTTCGATTTCTTCGCAGATCGACGATGCACTGGGATCCTCTACGATTTAATTGCAGTTTGGAAGCGAAAATCTTCGAAGATGAGCGAAAATCAAAGAAGCGAGGTGAAGAAGAGCGCCGCGGTCGAGGGAGGGTAAAAGTGAGGAAATAAAAAATTTCCCCCTTTTTATACCCTCGCTGGAACTGCTGTCACCTCGGTCGAGGTGGTCTGGACTGGACCGAGGTGGTACGGACCGAGGTGGTTCTTCAGAAACCCTAGTCGCCTCGGTTGCTCAAGACTCATCTCGGTCGAGGTGTTCTGACAGCAACCGAGATGTGCCTCAATCAAACTTCGTCTTCTCAAATTCTCAATATTCTGTCCTTCCAGTTATGCTCCTTCCTTAGATGTCACCTGTTATCTGTCTAGAACGCCAAAAACAAAATAAAGCAAAGCAAAAGCAAAAACTATCTAAGCTAGACTAAAAAAAGGGAAAAGAAAGCAATATCTTGGGTTGCCTCCCAAGAAGCGCTTGGTTTAAGGTCGCTAGCTGGACCATGATGCGTCTCAAATGTGATGGGAGGTGCCCTCACCCCATACTTCACCTCCAGCGTGGAGTGAAGTAAGTAAATCTATCAAACGCTCCAACAAGTGTAAGTGCTCATCGGGGAATGAATCGTCTATGGGTGGGTCGTCCTTCTCACGTGAAGATGCAGGTAGCCGGCTGAGGTGATCCGCAACAGAGTTTTCGGATCCCTTCTTATCGCGGATCTCTAAGTCAAACTCTTGAAGCAAGAGAATCCATCGAATAAGGCGTGGCTTGGCATCTTTCTTAGCCAATAAGTAACGGATGGCTGCATGGTCGGTGTAGACAATGACTTTCGCCCCTACTAAATAGGAACGAAACTTCTCGAAAGCATATACAACCGTCAATAACTCCTTCTCGGTGGTAGCGTAGTTGCGTTGTGCTACATCTAGCGTCTTGCTAGCATAGTAAATAGCGGTGGTCCGGCCATCCTTCTTCTGTCCAAGCACCGCTCCTACGGCTACATCACTAGCATCGCACATGATCTCAAAGGGCAAGGTCCAATCCGGAGGTTGGATAATGGGAGCGGAGATCAACGCTTCCTTAATCCTGTAAAAAGCATCAAGACACTCCTGCGAAAACTCAAAAACAACATCTTTATTCAAGAGGTTAGTTAGAGGTTTAGAAATCTTGGAGAAGTCCTTGATGAATCTCCTGTAGAAACCTGCATGCCAGAGAAAACTCCTCACACCTTTAACAGAACAAGGGGGAGGGAGTTTCTCAATAGTCTCGATCTTAGCGCGATCGACCTCAATGCCTCGATTAGAAACGAGGCGTCCTAGCACAATGCCTTCATTAACCATAAAATGACATTTCTCCCAATTCAAAACGAGATTAGTATCTTCACATCTTTGTAGCACTAGAGAAAGGTTAGATAGGCAATCATCAAAAGAGGAACCATATACTGAAAAATCATCCATAAATACCTCCATGATCTCCTCTATGTACTCGGAAAATATAGCCATCATGCATCGCTGGAAGGTAGCGGGTGCATTGCACAATCCAAATGGCATCCTCCTATAAGCAAATGTCCCCCATGGACAAGTGAAAGTGGTCTTCTCCTGATCATCCGGATGGATAGGAATCTGGAAGAATCCATTATAACCGTCTAAGTAGCAAAACTGTGAATGATGGGCCAACCGTTCGAGCATTTGATCGATGAAGGGAAGCGGGAAATGGTCCTTCCGAGTGGCCGTGTTCAACTTCCTATAATCAATGCAAACCCTCCAGCCCGTGACGGTCCTGGTTGGGATCAACTCGTTGTTCTTATTCGTTACAACGGTCATCCCTCCTTTCTTCGGAACCACATGCACCGGGCTAACCCATTTGCTGTCCTAGATAGGATATATGATACCTGCATCCAACAACTTAAGAATTTCCTTCTTCACAACCTCTTTCATGATCGGATTTAACCGTCTTTGAGGTTCCCTTGAAGTCTTATGATCATCCTCCATTAAAATTCTATGCATGCAGAAAGAGGGTTTAATGCCAATAAGATCATCTATAGTATAACCCAAAGCTTTTTGATGCTTTCTCAGGACATGCATTAGTTTAGATAATTCAGTTTCGGAGAGGGAAGCGCTAACAATAACGGGGTAAGTAGAATCCGGTCCAAGGAAGACATACCTCAAGTGGTTTGGGAGTTGTTTAAGCTCCACAATTGGGGGTGCTTTCTGAGAGGGATCTTTGCTTCCTCCTTCCAGTGGAGTAGATCTAGAAACTGGACTTTCGGAAGTCTCAGTTGAAGTCGTTTCGCCTTCGACCTCGGTCGAGGCGCAGAGGCGTTGACCAAGATGTTCTTCAGTCGCCTCGCTCAGTCCAGAAAGTGCCTTGGTCGAGGTACTGCAACTGGAACCGAAACTGGAGATCTTCGTCTCCTGGATTAGCTTCTCAGTTTTAGCTCCTGGATCCTCTTCCAGTGCTTTTAAGCTCCGTATATCTGCATCACAAGAAGCATCTATACCTTCCTCCATTAAACTGAAGCTAATAACTCTTTCGAGTGGATCGTTAATAAGGATAGAGCTCACCAATTCTCTTGATTCTTCTTCATCGTAGATGTTGAAGATATCATCGCTTAGCTGCTCCCCTTTCATGGCTGCAAGTAGTGCAAATTCTACTTCGTCTCCACCAATGTTGAATTTTAACTTGGCGTTCTTGCAATCCACGTTGCAACCCGAAGTTGCTAGAAATGGCGTCCCGAGAATAATAGGAACAGGATAATCTGCGGGAATGTCAAGTACAACAAAATCTATAGGTAAATAGAAGTTACCTAACTTGACCGGAACGTCTTCCAAAATTCCCACGGGATGGGTGATGGAACGATCCGCCATATATAGTCAAATCTTGACCGGCTTGGGCTCTCCAAGTCCGATCTTCACACATAGCTCCAGCGGGATGATGCTCACGTTGGCTCCTAGATCACAAAGGGCTTCACAAGTGGCATCCCCAACTTGAATGGGAATGCAAAATGAGCCGGGATCTCTCAATTTAGGTGGCATCTTCTCCTTCATGATTTGAATGAGCTCCGAGGATTTAGATGTCATCCTAACTTCACCAAAATCTTTCAGTTTCCTCTTCCTTGATAGGATCTCCTTCAAGAACTTCCCATAGGCGGGCATCCCTAGAATAGCATCAAGGAAAGGAATGTTAATGTGCAGTTTATTCATCAAGTCAAGGAACTTACCAAAGTGCTTGTCTAGAAGTGCTCTGGCCCTTGACTGGGGGAATGGAAGTTGTGGTTTGTATGCAGGAGGTGGAACATAAACTTCAGTTCCCCCCCCCCCCCCCGCTTTTTGTGGCTCCACCTCGGTTAGCGTCTCGGTCGAAGTGTTCTTCGACTGCATCTGGACCGAGGTGGTCTTCGTCGGTTCTGACACCGACCGAGGCATTAGATCTGCAGTTTTCATTCCACTCCTCGTAGTTATGGCCATGATCTGGCCCTTAGGGTTGCTTTCCGTCCTTGCTGGAAGCTTCCCTGGATCTCTTGGCGCTTCATTCGCCCTACTTGCAAGTTGTTGTTCAAAGGCTTTTTGGGCCTTCGAAAATGAAGTCATGGAAGTCTCCATAGCATTGAGCTTGATCAAGATAGCCTCCAGAACTGCGTCTTTCTTTTCTGGTTGAGACGAACTTGATCCTTGCTCCTGGCTCTTTAATGGAGTAGAAGAAGAAGAAGGGGAAGAGAGGAAAGGATTAGAGGAATCGTTAGAGTTGGAGTTTGAATGATTGTTACCAGAATTTTGGTTGTTCCCTGGCAACGGCGCCAAAAACTTGGTCCGGGAACCGTTGTTGTTGTTACGGTATCCATTGTTGTTGTTCCTTTGTCCTTGCTCTTCCTTCTTGGTTTGAGCAACCAAGAGTTCCTTCAATTGCTTCACGTCGTTCTTCAAAGACGTGAGTTGATTATTGTTGGGCTGAGTTTCTTGGAAGTTAACTCTTTTAACTCCACCTTCAGCTCCTTGATGCGTGTACTTCTTCATATGCAAAGCTTGCTTCTCAATGAAGTCCCAAGCTTCATCAATCGCCATGTCCATAAAGGTACCTGCGGAGAGTAGTTGGAGGTTGAACTGAGTGCTTCCGTCCAGTCCCTTGAAGTATATCTCTAATAACTCTAACTTTGGAATCCCATGGTGTGGGCAATCCAAAAGAATGTCCTTGAACCGCTCCCATGACTTGGACAAGCTCTCCTTGTCCTTCATAATGAAAGCATTGATCTCCCCTCTCATTTCAGCGGTCTTTGAGGGGGGAAAGAATTTGGTCAGGAATTCCGTAGTCATCTCCTCCCATGTGCTAATTTTTCCTGGAGGAAGAGATTGTTACCAAGTAAGAGCTCTATCTTTTAAAGAAAAGTAAAAAGGTCTTAGCTTGTAGTTGTTATTCTCAATCCTTGAGGGTCTCAAGGTCTCCATCAAGATCTCATAGTTTTGAAGATGTTGATGCGGTGATTCCTTTTCAAGCCCTCCGAACTAGCACTGGCGAATCATGGATAGAACTTGCGGTCGAAGTTCGTAGTTATGGTCCACTGGATCTCCTAGGTTAACTCCTGGACGCCTCAGTTGTTGATTGGGGTCCATCCTTTGACCTAGGGTTTGTGGGATTCCTGCAAGAAGAACACCTCGGACTGGCATCCGAGGTGGAAGTATCTCGGCCGGGGCGTCAGGTACTGGGACCTGCCTCGGTCGAGGGTCAGCGACTGGGACCTGGATCGGTCGAGGATCTGGAACAGGATCTTCCCTCGGTCGAGGTAGAAACTAGTCTCGTAAAGCTGCCATATCAGCTTTGATCGCTTCAGTCCTGGTGCGAGTTTCTTCTTTCTCTTGTCTTAGCTCTTCCCTGCTGAGGCGTAGCAGCTCTAGCGCCTCTTTCAATTCGGCTTCAGGATCGCGATTGTCTTGGTGGGCCATCTTCGCTTCTCTTAAGTGTCGTTTGTATGTCTTCTCTGGTTCGGGATCGTAAGGAACGATTTCCTTCCCAGTGCGGGTTCTTCGCATAAATCTAAGAAAGAACCTGCAAAAGTCACTCAAGTAGATTGGTTAGTAGACACGGGGGCAAGTGCCCCAAGAGCAAACCGTAACCGGCTCGGTTTAGACCAAGTCCCCGGCAACGGCGCCAAAAACTTGTTCGCTCCAAACGGTGTGTGCAAGCTTTAAATTTATAACCCTAGACGTAAGCTTAAAACAAGGATGCGAACCCGCAGTGTACGGGTCAATCGTAGTAAAAAGCAAGGAATTCCAGGGGTCGATCACAGGGACTTAGTAAAACAAAGTCCAATCACGGTATGCTTAAGCAATTACTAACCACAAGTAATCAAAACAATCAAAGATGATAAAAGTCAATAAGGAAATATGCAATTCTAGGGATTAAAGCATCTAGTTGTGGTTCCAACTCAAGATCCATAGATAAGCGGACAAAGCTGAGGTTTTTGCATAGGGAAGGTGTTACTAAAGTGGAATAGATCACCGGGTAAGTCTCACTACTCACTAATCCAAAACCGTAACTCCTATTACCGGGTAAGTCTCAAGGAATTAAGATAAAGAACTATAATCTCAAACTAACACACCATCTAAGGGAATAGAATCAACCTTTACCGGGTAAGTCTCAGGCTAACTCACAAAGATGGGATGAAAGCACACTCAAACCCCAATAAAGGACAACCTTTACTACCTACACTTGTGATCTTAGGTAAACAAACTAAGGAATCACCGGGTAAGTCTCATCCTATGCTTGTATTGAACCAGGAAAGGTGTAATAAGAATAGGATTTGGCAAACTCTAACACTTAACTCTCAGTTTAGGATCAGATAAGTCACCTCGGTCAGAAGAATTCCACCCCGGCCGAGATGTTCATCGACTGAACGAGATGCTTAGGGTTAAGGTTAAAGACTCGAACTTTCAGGGTCCTACTGGAATCTAAGATTATTCTATCATTGTTTTTCCCACAACCTTCAGCCAATCACCCTAGAATCAGACAAAGAGATTAGCCACTCATCATCATGAAAGTATTAATCAAATGTATGGGAAGAAGGTGAATATTTGAACAAGAAGAATTTCATGAAAAGACTTCAATAACTGAATCAAATATCACAACAAAGCGTTCATTGGATAGAAATCTAACAAGAATGACAATAAGGAAGGGAATCGAAGGTAATCTTACAAGAAAACCTTCAAAAGCTATAAAAGCTACAATCTTCCTTCTTCAACCTTCAAAAAGGTTCTTCAAATCTCCCAACTAGAGTACGGCTGCTGCAGTGTATAAACCCTGATCGGTGGTATAGCATGCTCTGGATTTGTGGGAAATCCGACCCTTTTTATAGGAAAATTACTCTCCAAAGATAAGATATCTTAGAAAGATCTCTTCCCATAAAAATAGGTAAAATATATGATCTAGCATATCTTCTTCCTTCCAGGAGCCAAGCCCAAAAATATAAGATCTCTTTCCAAAGATAAAAGATCTCAGCCAAGAATAAAATATTCCCGCCGCGTCCCAGGTGTTCGCCTCGGTCGAGTCGACTTCTCTGGATCACCTCGGTCGAGGTGAATCTGTGGTCAACCGAGGTGAATCACAACTAAATGTGAAATCTCACAAATCTGGTCCAAAGTGAATCTCTAATCCATGGCTATGCTTCCTGGATGGTTCCTTATGTTCCTGAATGTAGCTCCAATGACTCCATAGCTCCTTTTTGATGCAAAACGTGCCATTTTACCTACGATTACAACAATACTAGGTGTAGACCTCGATTCTCGCAAAGGTAGATGAAATGGTAATATAATCACGTAATATACATGCTAACATGCAGATTATTGAAGATAAAACGTCCAAACAAACCCCAAAATATAGACTATAATTCATGCTATTAGTAATCGGCAGTTCTGAGACGTCTACTGCCGATAGGTATGCCAAGATAGGTGAACGGGAGAGATCCTTGAGGCAATCCGGAGTCGCGGGAAAGGAGGTCACAGTCAAGGCTAGGGAGCCCTCCTATGAAAATCGATGACTTGGAAAGGTTGAGGTGAAGACCAGAATAGAGCCTGAAGTGATTGAGTGTTTCTTTCAGGATGTTAACTGAGGTAAGGTCGGCTCTGCAAAAAAGCATAACGTCGTCCGCAAAGCAAAGGTGCGTTATGAGGGGGTTAGCACACTTGGGGTGAGGGTTGAAGTTGGGAGTAGTGGTGTTAACCTGGATTATGGAAGAAAGAACTTCCATAGCAATGGTGAATAGAGGAGGGGATAGAGGACAGCCTTGTCTGAGTCCTCTGGAACCCCTAAAGAAGCCTTTGAGAGAGCCATTTAGATTGAGGGAATAGGAAGGGGTGGAGATGCATTCATCGATCATTCGGATAAAAGCATACGGGAAGCCCATTCTACCCAGGCAGTTGAGAATGAATTTGTGGTCCACCATATCAAAGGCTTTGGAGAGGTCCACCTTAAGAGCACATCTAGGTGAAGAGTTACGATGGTTGTACTTTTTGAAGATTTCATGACATATGAGGATGTTGTGCTTGATTGTTCTCCCTTTAACGAAAGCTCCCTGGTAGTCACCAATGATTGAAGGTAGAATAGCATTAATTCTGGAAGCCAGAATCTTTGCAATTACCTTATAAGTGGTGTTGCAGCAGGAGATTGGCCTATAATCAGAAGGGAGAGTCGGGTTTGGCTTCTTAGGGATCGGGAAGATGGAGGTATGGTTAAAATGGTGGAGAAGCTTCCCTGAAACAAAGAACTCCCGAATAGCTTTTGAAAATGATTCGCCAGTTGTGTTCCATGTAGCCTTAAAGAAACCCAACAATGTAACCGTCCGGCCCAGGTGACTTAGAGTCGCTCATGCTAAATAGCGTGCTTTTAATCTCCTCAGAAGTAATCTCATAATTAAGGCCGGAAATATCGGTTGGGGAGAGAAACGGTAACGGGCAATAAGGGAATAAATTAAGGGGGTTATGGGTTGAGGTTGGGTTAAGAATTGAAGAGAAATGGGTGATTAGGATTGACGAGATCTCGTCTGGAATATTTGTGGGGCCGCTTCCAAAAAATGAGGGATTGAGTAACGATTTGATTGCATTAGAGGCTCGGCGAGCAGTTATGCTCTTAAAGAAGAAGGCGTTACAGTTATCCCCATATTTAAACCAAGAAGCTTTTGAAAGCTGGCAAAGAGTAGTACGTAAGCGTTCCATGCTTTCAAAGAGAAGGGCCGATAAGTGACGTTCCTGGGCCATGAGAGAGGGGTTTAAAGGGGTTGTTTGGAGTTGTGTTTGTGTGGCTGCAAGAGTGTCTTTAAGGTTAGCAATGGAGGAGTGAAGATGCTCCATTTTCTGGCTGGGAAATTTTTTGAGAGTAGGTTTGAGGCGTTTGAGTTTTTGAATGAGGGCTTGCGAGTGGGATGGACAAGGATGAGAAAGGGGGCTCGACCAGGAGAGGGCGACAGTGGAGTTGAAGCCTTCATGAGAAATCCAAGCGTTATTAAAACGGAATTGGATACTGGCCTGCAAGGGTTTGAGGTCCAGAGCAAGGATGCTAGGAGAGTGATTAGAGAGGCCAGGGTTGTCGAAATAAGCAGTAGAGTTGGGGAAGGAAGTAATCCAGGAGGGATTAATCACAATCCGGTCAAGTTTGCACCATATCCTTGAGGTAGTTTGCTTATTATTCCATGTGAAGAAGCAACTAGAAAAGGCGTGGTCTTCCAGTGTGTTGAGGGAGAAACAGTCGGCTAACTCCGAAGTGGGTGAAGGGCTTGATGATGGGGCGCAGGAAAGCTTTTCATCCGAGCTTAGTGTTGTGTTAAAGTCGCCAAGAATAGTCCAGGGAGTGGTTTGGTTTATGCTTTTGATAGTAGCAATGGTATCCCAAAGCAGAATCCGATCTTCGGGGCGGTTATGTGCGTATACAAAAGTACACTCGAAAGACGGGGTTTAAACATTTGAGGGAAGGGTTGAGGGAGTGGGGAGGGATAAGTTACAGTGGATCACTTGGTCGTTTATGATTATGGGATCGAGATCTACAGTGG
Organism: Fagopyrum homotropicum; assembly: GCA_033239125.1. Lineage (NCBI taxonomy): Eukaryota > Viridiplantae > Streptophyta > Magnoliopsida > Caryophyllales > Polygonaceae > Fagopyrum > Fagopyrum homotropicum. The sequence continues at coordinate 144,540,680 of BSWB01000002.1, forward strand.
AAGGGTTCCACCAGATCCAGATGCGACAGTTGTGGGCATGCGAGAGATTTGATATGTGCTTCCAACTTGGAATGAATGAGGAGAGTCTTCTCATTTTCTCTTGTTTGAGTCTCGTTTCCATGATAGCGATGACATCAATGCAATGGCTCTTGATCAAATCAGTAACGGCACGTTGCTTGTTAGGGTGGTTTAGCCCCCTAACGTTCCAAGCGCAGAGCTTAATATCCATACAAGTATCCTTGATACCTGTAAGGGAAGGAACTAGGGTGGCAGGAGGAGTCGGGTTTGCTTGGGTTGGGATTCGGGGGTCTGAAGGAGGGGCAGGGGTTAGATTGGTGGTATTAGGGAGTTGGTGAGGGAGAGTTGCTATCACAGATGCTTCTGTGGGAGGTAAAGGTGTGGTTTGGTGGTCTGGCTTATCCTGAACCAAAAGACTTGGGGTTGGATTTGGGAGCAGAGGTTCGGAGATTCGAAGGGAATCATCAGGTGTTGGTAAAAGTGGTTCAAGGGTAGAAGCCGGTGGTAACCGGAAGGCACGAGTCCTGGCAGGAGAGCCGCTGCTAGTGGCTTTAGGTGCACGGCACCGGTGGCCGAAGAGGAGGCATGTGGGACAGTGGTTGGGAAGCCAATCATAAGTGATTTTTTGTTTGATCGATTTGCCGTTTGGGCCGACTAAGGTGATTTCTCTTAGAAGAGGTTTTGAAGCTGAGATCTCCACAAGGATCTTTGCATAACCGAGTTTGTTTTGGTAAGCTGAGCATGAATCGGTGAGGAGCGGAATGCCAATAGCGGAACCGATCTTGGCGAGCATCAACGGTGACCAAAATCTATAGTCAAGGTCGTAGAGTGACGCCCAAACCGGAACCGAGGATAGAGTCGAGTACTCCAGGGCGATGCCATGACTCCAACGCTTGAGCAAGAGGGAGGTGGAACCATTGATAACCCAAGGACTGCCAAGGAGGAACGAGTTTAGGTCATCCTCGTTGTCAAAATGAAAGACAAAAATGCCATTTTCATTTCTAAGGATCTTGGGTTGAGAGATGGAAGTCCAGGCGTTGCAAGCGAAGGAATCCATCTTGTGGAAGGTGAGGGGTGAGCCAAGTGGGAACCCAATAAGTGATAAGTTCCATTTAGAGACATTGTCAAAGATATCCTCGTTTGAAAAGTGGATAATTCCATTATCACATCCTGGGGAATATGGGAGAGGCACATGGTTGCAGGATTTAGCTTTTAGGAGAATATCTTTAAACGAGGCTTTTGGGCTGCTGGGAGCCGAAAAGTTGCAAGCGGCTTTGTCAGGACGTGGGTGGACCGCCTTCTCGTTTGCACCCGTAATCACTGGAGACGCATGCATGTCAGAAGAAGATGGGGCAAGTCTAACAGAAGATAGAGGGGCGCCTTGCTTAGGGGTGGTCTGCACCGCCTTATCAAGAGGGGTAACCGACTGGATTGAAGGGGAGGTGAGGACTTCGTTGGCTATTGCTTTGTTGTTGATAGGTGGGGATGACACAGAACTGAGAGCCTGTGGCGTAACGCCAGGCGGGGGGGGAGATGATGGATTGTGGTGGTTGGATAGTGGGTTCAGTAGGGGGAGTAGTAAGGCTTGGGTGTGAGGAGGGTGGAAGGGGTGGAAACAGGTCAGACGAAGGGATCGGGGGTGCTGGAGTGTTCATGAGACGAACGTTGTTTGAGCGAATGAGGTCAGCCGGAATCGTTTCGAATGGGTTGGGTGACCTTTGGGGTGTGCAAGGTTTTGAGGACGGACTGCGGTTGAAATCAGACAGCTTGAGGGAATGCTTCTTGGTTCGTTTGTTTTTGCCCATCTCCAGGGGAGCTGGAGAGCGCTGGCCGGAGGGAGGGGTGGGCCGAAGAAGCCGGGCGGCTTACTCCGGGGAGGGTTGGGGGGGAGGGTATTTCAGAGCGTTTTAGAAGGGTTGTGCGTAAAAAAAATAAAAAAATAAAAATAATAAAAATAAAAATAAAAATAAATAAATAAAAAATAAAATAAAAAAGGTTAAGAAGTGCGGTTTAAGAATGCCCATTTTTCGAGAAAGTTATGAAATAATTATCCTGATAATATTCCGGATTTTTATTCCAGTTTCGTAAAGTTTAAATATGCCCAAAAAGGTTAATTTTTTTAGAAAATGACCCAAGCTTCCGAGATTTCATAATTTCTCCAAAAGATTAAATTACAAATTTTGGCCTAAGATTATAGTACCGGAAATTGGCCAATACTTTTAGAATTATGTTTTTTCCAAGTTTAGCAAATGGCATTAAACTTGTGTTTTTTCCAAGTTTAGCAAATGGCATTAAACTTGTGTAGTTAATTTTGTTTAGATTTCATAGTCTTTGGGAGCATCTTTGAGTAAGATTATAGCTTGATTCACCTTCAACAAGCATAATTCGATATTCATTATGTCGTCAATCCGTGAATCATATTAAACCCTTGTTTGGAAATTGATTGCTACACGTCGTTATAAGTTACAGGAATTTGGTTTATTGATATGATACATATATAGTTGAATGTTATTAATAGGTACTTGATTGTTTGGATTAAAGGGTAATTGTAAACTTTAAATTGTCCAAAAAGGCTAAAACCCACATCCAAGTTCAATTTGGGTAAGTTATTTCTACACCTAGTAGAGTGGTGCTTTGATAAAATATATTTTGTATTGATAAAATAGCAATTGTATATATATTGATTTGTGAAACAATTGTTTTGTTTAGGTTGATCATGAGAATTTGACAAACCCTAGTTGCTTGATTGATCGAGTTGTCACTTGCGGGTATTTTTGCGTCATTTCAATAATATAACAAGACAAGTGTTTGTGGGCTTTTATATGAGCATGATATAAGCTTAACATCATTAATATGTTGCATTGATGATTTTGATGTTTTTCAAAATGTTAACTATTATATATGAACAATGCATTTGTAAGTTATGCATTTGTGATATTTTAAAGAAGCTAGATTGTTGGTGTTGATTATTAAAACTTTGATAGTATTCAGCTTGAGTGGACAAATTTTCCAATGTTGATTTGTTTTTATAGATATTCTCTATTCGCTCCTCGATTTAGGCGGACCACGTACCAATAGTTTCGTGGTTTGTGCGGGCCGAGTTTGTGTCCGACCATTGTGTGATGGAATAGGATTCACCTAATTAGTGATTGTCGTGTTCTTCCCGTGATTAGGTTTAGATGGTCCCTTCATGTTCAAGAAACAGACTGGAACATATTTTGAAAAAATTCATCTTTTGTTTGGTATTTGACAAATAGTTTTTAACATAAATGGTGCTTGATCATGTTTTTGAATTGTTTTTTAAATGTTCTTTGAGACAATTTTTAAAAAGGAAACAAAGCATTGTTTTGTTATTATGTTATTGTCTATTGACATGATTTGATACGGTCGCATACTTGTTAATTAGCATCATCGTATTCATATTTAAAGCATGTTTTTAAATTGTTTTGCAAATGTTCTTTAGACAACTTTCAAAAGAGAAAAAACCATTGTTTTGTTATTATGAATTCTCAATTCACATATTTTGATCCAATTACATCGTTAAATTCTTATTTGAATCATGGTTACTATTGTTCTCATCTTTGTACTTTTGTAAGTAATTATGTGATATTATTTATGATTTCATGCTTGTCATAGTCATATAATAAATTGATTATGTACCGGCTTAATCTGGTGGAAGACTAACCTTACTATGGTGGGACTAGTTAAGTTGTCATAACTAGGTTTAGGAGCAGTTCAAGAGCATGGATATCATGCGGCTTAAATTAGTAAAATGGCCCTTTTAGATTGAATATCTTTGTATATTGATTCTTCTTGTTATGAGTTGTTCCTAGTTTATGTATTTTTTGAAAAAAAAAACTGAAGGAATTTTAGTATGGATTCCTAGTGCTGTAGAAGGTCCCATTTTGAGGCATTACATGTTGTAAACCACAATTTCGGCTCTTGGAAACCGAAAAACCATTTCATATAAACCAAAATATCGATTCATGCAAACCGAAACATTCGGTATTGGTTATTCTATGGTCGATTTAATATCGGTTTCAACTGAAACCAAACCGAATATTCAGTTCAAACACCCAATACTTAAGCTTAACTATTTAGTTCGATTTTGAGACGAGAGTTTGCTTACAAATGAAGAAATTTGAGGAAGAAGAAGGTTATTTTCTATCTATTTCATATTATAATTTAAATTTAACCTTGATTTTTGTTTATGAATACTTTATATAATATGGATCAGAAGACTTGATTAAGGGCGATTTACACGTCATAATTGAAGAAACTCATTACTGCTCTTGAGAAAAGTTTGCTTGTAGTTAAACAATTTAAAGAAAAAAGTTATCTTTTAGCTATTATATATTATAACTTATTTTCACCTTTTTTCAAATATTAACGATGTGAATAATTTTGTAGGATTCAAACACTTGATTCGAGAGTATTCACACATCATACTTGAAGAATTCCTCAATTTTTAAGCACTGAAAACAATAAGTTGGATAAGTAGGATACATAAATCTCAAATCCAATCAAGTATAAATTGTTGGATACTCGGGCAGCTTTGGATCGGAATCGGATATTTGTTTAAGGGTCCGTTTGGTTTTAACTTCGGAATCGGAAACGGAATGGAAACGGAATGGAAACGAATCTAGTCCATATGTATACCATTGTTCATAAAAGTTTGTGGAATCATTCCTTCTGGTTTGAAGGAATTGGAGTAGAGTTTGATTACTTTTGATACCCTATAGGGTAACAAAATGTGGGAAAATAAGTGCATTTTGCATTAATCCACAAGGAATGATTCCACAAAATTTCATGAATAAGGATATACATATAGACTAAATTCGTTTCTATTCCGTTTCCGAGTCCGTTTCCGGAGTTGGAACCAAACGGGCCCTAAGTGTTTTCCCCCGAAATGGATATCCGAGACATATGATCGGATATCCGAGTACGCACAACCCTAATTTAATAAACTATTTATTAATAGTGAATCTATTTATTTCGATCTAATATTTCTCCCCTAGAAATACGCATAGTAGATTTGAAAACAAAATAATACAATTATGGATGATTTCAATCGAATAATTTTTTTTTACATTTCGTGATAAATTAGAAATGATCGTTGATTACAAAGCAACCAACATTCGTTAACCTATGAAAATAAAAACCAAAAACAACAAGATAAATGATCGTTACCTAAAAAAAAATTGTAGTTTAACAATCGTTAGATGTTATTAAAAAAATGGCTAATTAGCTGGGCTGTTTTTGAGTTCTTAATTTAGTAAATAAATTTGTAGTATTTTGCTATTATGTTAACGTATCCCTTTTATTATTTTAACCGTCAAATCTTACCTCCGTCTTCTCATTCTCTCTCCTCTCTTTTATCCTTCTGCCGTTCCACCAGATCTCTCATTCAAGATCTGAATCACAATAGATCTACCTCCATTTTCTCGTGTAGTCGTCACTGTCGCAAGGTCCTCCTGTACCTTCCGAGCGAGCCTGAGTGTTGTTCTTCTTCCCCAGTCGTCTTCAACCTCAGGAGCGGACTCACGGGGCTCTGGTGCACTATCTTCCTCGTCTCGTTGCAGTGGGTTAACAGTAGCAGTTCGGCAGGAGTCGCCAAGGAATCGCTGCAAACCGGCCACCGCCGGTTGCCGGAGAAGAAGACTGCAGACGGCGTCGTTTTAGATGAGGTCAAGAGGAAAGGGTTAATCAGGCCGATTTTTATGCATTCAGACAAATTTGATGCAATTTTGATGCTTTTGGGATTGGCTGGTGTTGTTGGTGATGGCCTTGTCATGCCCTTTACATTTTTCTAATTGAATTTCGGTTTGGGATGCGTTTATCTCTGTTAGTCTTTCATCTTGATTGTTGTTTTGGTTGTGTTGGTGATCGAACTTATCATAAATTTTGATTTGCAATGGCGGAGCATCTCAGTCTGGGAATGTTGATTGATTTAGTGGATGATGAGTGGATGCAAGACACTCTTCCTGATGATCGAACTTTTATTATACCAACAGTAGCAAGTGCTAGAACGGAAGACACTGAAGAATCAAGTATGTTTTATTGCTCTCTGCAAAGCTAGCGTCTAGTTATGTTCTATATATCTTAATAGTATGAGTGTTACTGATATCTCTATTCCTCCAGTTGGGGTTGCTTGAATGATGCAGATATTGTAGCACTTAGGTACAAACATTTTATGTAAAATATTCAACTTAGAATTTATGGATTTGTATGCAACTTAGAATTTCACGATGGGTGACCTCCTGAGAAGTTTACAGCGGGAGTATGGTTGGCATGAGGACAACGCCCCTAATACCTCGGGTCTTACACTTATACTTTATATTCATTAGAATTTAAAAAATAAATTACTCTATGAAGGTTTAAGCTCCGAGTCCGTGTACGTGAGCAAACTGGAAACACAATATTTGTAATGTTTGATAGGGATGTACAACAACTGTTGTGTTGAACAAGTCTGTTGAATCTGTTATAGATTCTCTAGACGAGGTTAATTAAATTAGATTTGGTTCGAGCTAAAAGATAGCTCGATTCAAATAAGATAAAGGGAAAGAAAAATATGATATATATTCATTAGGTGACGAACTCTTTAAGGTAAGTCGACTTGATTAAGTGTAAAATGTTGAGTGAAGGATACATTGGTCACATGCTCCTTATTTGCGGGCAAACCGGTCTAAGTCAACCCGATTTGCCAAGGATGAGCAAATCGGTTCGATTTACATAATCGATCTTATAGGTTTCGGTCCAAATTGAACCTCAACCGTTTATAAGCAGTTTGGCTTACAATTTGAGATTGATTGAATATGAGAAAATTGGTGTAGAAGGGCCCTTTTTTATCCATGATACAAAATACTCCCCTCTATTTTTTTTCCAAAAAATAAAGCTAAAAGAAATTATAAATCATGGATAATAAGATAGCTAGTTAAAGGCAAATTAGTAATGTAGCATAATAACTATCTAAAAGTTAAAGATATATTAAATTAAAAAAAAGGCAACAGCATGATACACCAATTTGTTAAAGATATATTAAATCCATAAAAAAAGGCAACAACATGATATGGTATCTTCGCAACCTCCATCTTCAACGGAACCTCCATTGTATCGTGAGATTCTCCATTCGCAACCTCCATCCTCAAATCGTGAACTTCGACCGTCTTCAACCTCCTGTTTGATCTATTCTTTGTGTAACAACAATCAATCCTTGTAAGTATTCCAAATTCTCTCAACAATATACCATTTTAATGGCTTCGATTTTGGTTCAAATCGAAAATAGTTGATGAACGTTTTCCCTAAAATCCATACTCAAAACCGCCATTGTTGATCTTTAACTACATGGCCTTAATTTTGAAATTATCCATTTCTGTGAAATTTATGTATTCGAATCAACAGTGATGAAAGATTATGTACATAATTTTAAGCAGATACATAAAAATCAACGCCACATAAATTTAACAACTACATAATATTTAACAGATACATAAATTATGTTCGTCACCTTCGTCATTACTGACACATAAATTTAACAACTACATAATATTAGCAGATACATAAATTATGTTTGTCACCTTCATCATTACTGACACTCAGCACATAAAAATCAACGCCACATAAATTTAACAACTACATAATATTAGCAGATACATAAATTATATTCGTCACCTTCGTCATTATTGACACATAAATTTAACAACTACATAATATTAGCATATACATAAATTATGTTCGTCATCTTCATCATTACTGACACATAAATTTAACAACTACATAATATTAGCAGATACATAAATTATGTTCGTCTCCTTCATCAATATCAACACTCAGCACATAGAAGATCACCGACATATAAATATACGAAATACAAAATATGAACCATATACATAAATTAGGCAGAGCAAATGTGCGAATTAGCCACCAATTAGACGATTGAACGTACATACCTCACAGATCTGGACAAAAATGTCTCAGAACGATTGGATCTACAGATCGAGTTTTTTGTCTCAAAAATCGCACAAAACAAACGATTGAATCTACAGATTGTCAGTCCGAATGTTGACGATCTCACAGCCGTAACAATTGAACAAACAGAACATCAAACCGAAATAAATCGGCAGTAATCGAACAAAAAAGAGTGAAAATGTATATGACAGTAGACGAAAGCTCTGTACAATTGGTGGTTATGGATGCAGAAATGGGGGAATTTCGTGATTCTTGTATCACGTTTACAAGGAATGTATATTTCCTTTCCTAACAACTTCCTGATTTGTAGGGGACCACAATAAATAACCTTATTTAATTAAAACTGCCACATCACCTTTTTTTAATTTCCATCAGGGGTATGCATTTAGTTAGGAATTAATCTTTATTAGAAAATTAATTGGGACCTACTTTATCTACATTATTGCAAAATGGCCTATTTAATACACAGTAATACATAAACGGCCTACTTACCCTTTTAACTCATTGAATATCGGTTTTGGTTCGGTCTAAAACCAATTTTTTTGGTTTGAACCGATTTGGACCGAATACACATATACACCTATATACAAGTACTTCAAACATTTATTTTGTTTATCTCCACTTCCACGTGCGTCCGAATCTTTTAACCTCACATATTCCCTTAGCTCTATATTACTCTTTGATAGGCTAAAACCTACTTCGCAAGTGTAACAAAATCAGTGGTAATAATCGAGTGTCGAATTCATGGATTGCTTCTGTATTAGCGGCAACAATAGACTATTGTACTAAGGTAAAGGTAGGGGGGAAAAAGGGCGTAAAGATAGAGAAAGTATGGTTTTTGAGTTTTTGAAGAGGCAGTAACAAGCAAATAAGATGATGGAAAAGTGATATAAGGGAAAAATCAAGCCTTTAAGTTGTCAAAAGACAATAACTTCAAAAGATATGAATGAAAAATATAATAAATCAACACATCAATCAATAAATCCGTATATAACTTTTAAAGTAGTCTTTATCCCCTTTCAATGTATAAAGACCATGCTCAACTCAATTCAAAGACGTTCTCGCAGTTGTAGAAGTTAAAAATCAAACCTTTTAGGTAAGTAAAAAATAAGTAGAAAACCAAAATAGGTCACGCTCCCATAGAAAATCCAAAAAGGTATAAAAACCGGTAAATATATGGCAGTCAGGAACCCTCGAATAACCTTGATCCCAATATAGGCGATCTTGAATAAATGACTTAGGGAGTGGGTAGAACTTAATTGTAGTCATTATCTCTAGAGGAAGGCAGTCACCTAGTTTGTTGTCCGGTTAATGGGAGTTTCATTTGTTTTCAATAGTACAATTGCTAATATTACTTTTAAATAGATTTATGAATTGTTGATTCGTTGGCTTATTCCAAAACTTAATAATTATGCCATCACCTACATTTCAAGTTCGGTTGACTTAGATATGGGGTATTCCGAATTTTGCCAATAACTTTTTCCAAGTTCGGTTGGTACCCCTCAATTTTCACATAATTCTGAAATTTGTCCAACCGATAAAAAATCGTTAATATTAACATTTTTTATTACAAAATTAAGGGAAAGGAAATTGAAAAGAAATAAAAAACAACAAAAGAAAATTGAAAGGAAATAAAAAAATTCAAACCTATCAAATCTATATATACTACTAAACTAGACTACATTGATGTTGACGTGACGCCTCTAGGTTTTTTCTCAGATTAAATATTTTATTAAATCAAAAATTAAGCCATAAAACCTTTTTTTTACTAAAACAAAATCTAATAAGAAATCTTTTTTCAACTAATCTTCTAAATAATTAATAAGAAATAAGAAAGTTTTATAAATAATAAATAATCTATATATCTTCTATATATACTACTAAACTAGACTACAATGATGCTGACGTGGCGCCTCCAAGTTTTTTATCGGATTAAATCTTTTATTAAATAAAGAATTAAGCCATAAAACCTTTTTTTTACTAAAATAAAATCTAATAAAAAATCTTTTTTCAACTAATCTGAGTGTTTATTGATTCCTTAATTTGTTTTCAATAACTATTATTTCAACAACTTTGGTTTTCACTATTACATGTTTATGAAAGTCTCTCCCCTTACGCCTTTCTTCTCACTTACTTACTAAGTTACTCGTAGCCAGATCTTTCGAGATATGTCTGTGAAGATCCATCAATATTTAAATATACCCGCACAAGGTGCGAGGTATGAACTAGTATATTTATAACTTCTGAAATTTTAAATTTTTGATACAAAAATAAAAATAAATAAAAATTTAAAAACTCATTAACATTAAAGTTTTCTATAAAAATATAAAGAGAAATAAAATTGAAAAGAAATAAGAACAAATAAAAAATCCGGAATTAAAAAAATTCCTAAATTGTATCAAAAATTTTAAAATTTTATATATAAGAAATATATTTGATACAATTCATTTTTTATATTTTTTCAATTTTCTTTTGTTTTTTTCTTAATTTCTTTTCAATTTCCTTTTGCTTTTTAACATCTTTTCAATTTCCTTTCTCTTAAATTTTTAATAGAAAAAATTAATATTAACGAATTTATTATCGGTTGGAAAAATTCCGGAATTATGTGAAACCTGAGGGGTACCAACTGAACTTGAAAAAAGTCATTGGCATAATCCGGAATACCCATACCACAAGGGTACCAACCGGAATTATTTCCTTCTTATACCCATTCTTAATATGTTTCACTAAATTTCAATTATAAAATAAAAAATTCTGAAAATAAAAGTGGAAAACTAATTCTGAAAAAAAAGCTTAGTTTTTATTTTATGTTTTTATATAAAATTTATACTAAATTAAAACTAATTATATTCACGTTAAATTTTAAACTAATTAACTTTATAAATTCTAAGAAATGATAAAGAATTTATTTTTTAACTTAAAAAAATCTAGAAAAGTAAATTTAGAACTTCTTTTGTTTTTAAAAATATTGTAATTTTTAATTTTTGAATTAAAATAAAATATATCAATTAGAACTAAAACTAAATCAAACAATTATTGATTCAAAAATAATAAATATTATAATAAAATAAAATTTGTTAAATATATTTCATTTAAAAGTTTCCTCTTGGATTATAAAATAAAAAAATTAGGTCTACATATATATTTTTATTTTAATTTGATTTAGGTTTATTTTAAGATGGAATTAATTTTCTCCTTAGATATCAAATATACTAATTGTCATTTGTTTTTAGATGGTTGAAATCGTGGTATAGGATATATATTATTATAGTAATTAGGCATTGTTTTAATTATATCATATTATTATTAGACTATTAGTAAATAATTAAGATTTATTTTGATATATAAATTTGAAATAATAGAGATTTGCTAGTTTGTTACAACTCAAAACTTTCCTTTTAAAATTACATAAACCCAAAGAAAAGATAGATCCAAATATAAGATTTAGGCAATTTTTGAACTCCGGTTTGAATATCTGTTATTTAACAGTTGTACTCAAGTTTCCTTGTTTAAGTCGTTACTTTCCTTGTTCAACACTGTGTTGGTAAATATATATATGTGCGACGCGGCGACCAAACACTGCAGTATACCACCAAAATTGATAGTCATCGTTCGTTCTCAGAAATCCCCCAAAGAAAAGATCGCTCTGCTTTAATCATGGCGACAGATTTGAGCCATGGTTTCAACTGCCGAATTGAAAGCAGCCAGAACCTGGTCCGAAACGTGTCCAACAGAACCTGCAACCTGGTGTTTGTTTCCTTGGACGAGATGGTAGACATATTCTCCGAGCAAGAGTTTGTGATACCCTGCTTTGCGTGCTCCAACTACGCCAACTACAGTGATTACTTGCGTCACTGTGAGTATCGCTTTGCAAATTCGATCTACCGCTGCAGCTATCCTTATCTCGTTCATTCCCAAGATATTGCTATGAGTATGGCTTCTGATTTAGTCAATCGCTTCGTCCACCCAGCAAACGCAACTCACCGTTGCTCCACTCTCTATTTCACTTCACACCATCTCCGAATCAGTATCCAACCCCTCGCCGTTGTTCCAGACGAAACGGCTCTCGTGGAGTCTTTTAACGAGGCTGGCCCCGCCGCCAAGCCCGCCTCCCTTTCCTTTCTTTCAGACTTGTTCAGAGCCAGGGGCGAGAAGGAGAAGGAAGATGGAGATAGGTACGAGCTTGACTGGAGTCCTACTGATCATGACTGTTCCATTTGTATCGATGAGATAGAGAAGCCGTGGGAGTCTCTCACCTTGCCCTGCTCCCACAACTTCCACGAGACTTGCATCCTCAGATGGCTGGAGAAGAATCATGTATGCCCGCTTTGTCGATTCCAAATGCCCGCTGAGAACTGAAGATTCAACCCAAGAAAGTATTCTTGATACCTATAATTTTGCTAGTATCTTTGTTAAAATCCCTATTAGTTTACTAGAATATGTTAACAAAGAGGTCTGAAATAGATCAAGGGTCCTGCATCTATAAAGGAACTTGGGAAGGGTAGGAGACTAGGAGTCGGTTTGAACGATTCAATTAGTAAATAAGCTTTGGATTCAACTAAGAAGGTTACTGTCAAGATTAAACTGATGAGTTGATGAGATTACTGTGCAAATTTATGTGTTACCTTTGCTTTATTAGTGCTCTGAGCTATATGCTTTGAAGAAAGACCTGTCTGTATGGGGGCGTAAGCCGTTCATCCATGTCTTTCTGTGTAATGCTCACCGTGTTCTGCAATCTCTGCCCCAGCATGAGGTTTTACAGCTTGAAGGGCTCTTTCTGACATCACATATTCACTCCCTGCAGAATCAAACAATCTCAGATTTCTGTAATAAAGAACCTGGGTTCCTTAATCAGGATATTATTGTAGAAATCTACCAAAGTGCCAAGGTATTATTGTTGTTACCTTAGCACTTTGGTAGATTTCAGCTGCAAACTAGTTCTGCAGCTGCAAAGTAGTTTTGCAGCTTGTTTGTCGTATAGCCAAACAAAACCTTATACCTTTGGCAATGACAAATGGAAAAAATCAGATGACAATAAATGGCATACCCTTACTATCCTAGAGCCTGCTACAGCAGACATCAATGTAGCACTCTTTAGCTGGTATCCTTCCTCATTTGGGAATGGTATCTGCATATTGGGATCATTTGATACTGTTTGGTCGTATCTTACTTGAAGAAATGACTAAGAGCAGATCGATTTAGCACCAACGCGAGTGAAACCAGCAGCAAAGGAGGCCACATAGATGCCAGCACTGTTTTGCAGCTGTCAAAATGCATATTCTTTGCAGCAATGTACTATGTACAGTTGCAATGCAACAAATACATCACTCAAAATACAGTAATCTATGTAAAACAATGTCAATTTCACTAACGGAAACAAATAGTGATCAACAATGTCAATTTCACTCAAAATACAGTTGCATTGCAACAAATAATCACTCGAATTGAGTGAATTGCTCTGAAGCCATGGTCAGATACAAGAACATCCTCAAAAACAGACATTACAATGATCTCTTACACTTCTCAAATCCAGCAGTGCTGGCATCCAAAAGAGTAGCAGTTAGCAACCCTAAACCCTAATAATAGATAAATCTCTCAGCCGTGCAGGTTTTGCATCCAGACAAGCAAAATAATCAAGGCTGAAACTCAAAAAAAAGGCATATTATGCAGCTAGATAAGAAAATTCAAAGGTTTACATATTAGGTACTGCTCTAAAACAATGAATATTGAGTACCAAAATTTCAGGTTTGCAGAGGTGTTTGCTGTAGGTTTAGATTTATCAATTAGTCTAACCAAGAACAATTTCAACTCTAATTTGTTCTTTTAGGGATCTTAGATTTGAAACCAAATTGCATGTGTAGTTTGTACCTTGATCCGCAATGGTGGTGCAACAGTGAAGTCCGGCAACGGTAGCGGCGGTGGCAACAGCGCCGGCGGCGGCCGGTAGGAGAAGGCGGTGATGGAGGGGAAGTCCCTTGGTTTCTCCTCTCTCTCCCTACCCTTACTTTTAGTATGTGTGTTATGTTATGACATATATTCTTATGACTTCATTTATATACCCATATCATTAGGGGTCATATAATATTATATAATATAAGATATATGCCACACATTATAAGACTATTAACGGAATAGCTTATATTTAAGGGCGAGAGGAGGACCAGGCTTCTTCACCTGATTAATTTTATCGGTCCGTCAACAATTAAATTAATCGGGTTACTCCCACTAAAAACCCCGACTATTATATTTAGCCAATTACCGCAATAAACATAGATTATCTATAGGTCCACATAATGGGATAAAATTATTCTTACATTCTCCCACTTGGACCATAGGTACATCTACTATACTGTTATATGCAGGTAAACTTAAATTGTACAAGGTGCTAAATTTACTTTACGGGTTTATCTTAATTACCTCGAGAATCCCAAAACAACAATAGAGTAATGGCGGTTCCACATTATCTATTCAACATGGTTCCTTCCATCTACTACTGATTGCTATCCCAGAAGGACCCGATCTGTATAAGGGAATAAGCATAATGGTCTCTTTAATGTGAAAGCAAAATGGTTCAGAAGATCTGTAACATAAATGATCAAAACACAGTATCTTTACAAAACACTTGCAATCCACATAACATAAAAACTAAGTACTACACTCAAAATCCATTAGGCTAGCATGCATCAGAAATGTCTTGGGTGGTAGTCCCTTAGTAAGTGGATCTGCTATATAAGCACTAGTCGAAATGTGCTCCACAGATACTGTTCTCTTCCGAACTTCCTTAACTGATAAGAATCTCATTTCCATGTATTTTATACCTTTGGAATACTTATCATTTTTCGTAAAGAAAACGGCCGCTGTGTTGTCACAGAAGATTCTCAGCGGTCTTGCGATCGAGCTCAGAACGCTTAACCCCGAAATAAAGTTCCGCAACCATAATGCATGATTTGTAGCCTCAAAGCACGCTACAAACTCGGCCTCCATCGTGGATGATGCAATAATGGTTTGCTTAGCACTTTTCCAGGAGATGGCTCCTCCCGCTAAGACAAACACATAACCCGAGGTGCTTTTTCTGCTATCCTCGCATCCTCCAAAATCTGAATCAGTATAGCCAATAACTTCAAGCTGGTCAGAATGCCTATAAGTGAGCATGTAACTCTTAGTCCCTTGTAGGTACCTTAACACCTTTTTCGCAGCCTTCCAGTGTTCAATGCCAGGGTTGCTTTGATAACGACCCAGTACACCAACTGCAAAACTGATGTCCGGTCTGGTACAAACTTGGGCATACATAAGGCTTCCAACTATTGAAGCATAAGGAATATCTTGCATTCTGTTACGTTCCTCATCAGTTTTGGGACATTGCTTCAAACTTAATTTATCCCCTTTCTGAATAGGAACCATACTGGAATTACATCCAGTCATATGGAATCTATCTAATACCTTTGAAATATATGCTTTCTGAGACAAACCTAATGTCCTTTGTGACCTATCACGGGATATTTCTATCCCTAACACAAAGGATGCCTCACCCATATCTTTCATCTCAAAGTTACTAGACAAGAAATTTTTGGTCTCTCTGAGTAAACCCAGATCACTGCTGGCGATCAAGATATCGTCAACATACAAGACTAAAAATGCAAACTTGCTCCCACTGACCTTCAGGTATATACAATGATCAAAAAAGTTTTCCGTAAAACCGAAGGCAGTTATGGTATCGTGAAACTTAATATACCATTGTCGAGAAGCTTGCTTAAGTCCATATATTGACTTCTTTAATAAACAGACTAGATCCTCTTTACCGTCTTCAACGAAACCTTCAGGTTGAGACATGTAGACTTCTTCCTCCAAACTTCCATTCAGAAATGCCGTTTTCACATCCATTTGATGTAGCTCTAAGTCAAAATGAGCTACTAATGCCAAAATGATCCTTAATGAATCCTTCTTCGAAACTGGAGAGAAGGTTTCATTATAATCAATGCCTTCTTTCTGGTTAAAACCTTTGGCTACAAGGCGCGCTTTATGTCGCTCTATATGGCCAAGGGAGTCGTGCTTTGTCTTAAAGACCCATTTACTGCCGACTGCCTTATGCCCTATAGGTAGAGCAACTAACTCCCACACTTTATCTACAGCCATTGTTTTCAATTCCTCAAACATAGCATCAATCCTTTTATCAGAATCATTGCCTTTTACGGCTTGTGAAAACGTTACTGGATCGTTATCCAATCCTATGTCAAACTCATGCTGTAGCATATACACCATATAGTCATCTGAGATTGCAGACCTACGAGGTCTTGTGGACCTTTTTACAGAAATCTCAACTATAGGTGTATATGCTGCTTCAATGACTTCAGGAATGGCAGGAGTCACATTAATGGGTTGAGGTTCATCATCATTTTCTGGAACGTCATGAACAGAGATTAGAGGTACAGTAATAGGAACACTAGTTCCCTCTCTAATCTCATTGATGATGACCTCATCAAATCTCCCACTGACTTTGCCATCCTCTAGGAATTTGGCATTACCAGTTTCTACAATTCTGGTGTTGTGGCTAGGACAGTAAAATTTAAACCCCTTTGATTTCGAAGCATACCCAATGAAAAACCCGCTAATGGTTTTAGAATCGAGTTTCTTCTCTTGAGGATTGTAGATGCGCGCTTCTGCGGGGCAACCCCAAATGTGTAAGTGTCGCAAACTTGGTTTCCAACCATTCCACAGTTCAAATGGAGTCTTTGAAACTGCCTTACTAGGAACTCGGTTTGCGACGTACACTGCAGTCATAAGCGCATGCGTCCACAATGATTTGGGTAAATCAGCATTACTCATCATAGCCCTTACAGCCTCTAGAAGGGTTCTGTTACGTCTCTCAGCAACACCGTTCATCCAGGGTGAACCAGGCATCGTGTACTGAGCGACAATACCCAAACTTTCTAGAAGTTTAGCAAATGGACCAGGATTTTGCCCTGATTCATCGTATCTACCATAAAATTCCCCACCTCTATCCGACCTGATGATTTTCACTTTCTTTTCCAGTTGCCTCTCAACTTCCTTAATGTAAAGCTCTACAGCATTTACCGACTGAGATTTTTCATGCAACATGTAAAGATAACAATACCGTGAATAATCATCTATAAAGGTGATGAAATATTTCTCTCCACTAAAGGAGGGAACATCAAATGGATCACAAATGTCTGTATGTATGATCTCTAAAAGAGTAGTGCTTCTTGTGGCGCCCTTTTTGGTGTGTTTGGTTTGCTTTCCTTTAATGCAATCCACACACGTCCCAAAGTCAGTAAAATCAAGAGAAGGAAGAATGTTGTCTTTTACTAACAACATCATTTTTTTCCCTTGAAATATGGGCCAAGCGTTTATGCCACAAGAACGCTGAGTTCTCATTCGACATGACACGTTTCATTCCAATCTCAGAATTCATAGAAATAAACAGTGAATTAGAAAATGATTTATCCAAATTAATACGATACATTCCATTCTCCAAAACACCACAACCAATTATATTCTTATCCCTGAATAAACTGAAACAACCATTTCCAAAAGTCACAGAAAAACCCATACAGTCAAGTTTAGAAATTGAAATTAAATTACGAGTCATTGATGGAACATAGATTGTATCCTCCAAAAATAATTTAAAGCCACTATTTAATTCTAAACAAAAACATCCTATGGCTTTAATGGATGCTTCAGACTTGTTTCCCATGAGTAGGTTCTTCTCATTGCTTCTTATGTTCTGGATTGAACTGAAGCCCCTTCTTCTCGAACCATTCCTTTTGAACCGGCCCTTCCTTTTAGCGCCCTCACTATTATACACATAATGTGCATGAGGTATATTATGCGCTTTTGCATTAGCTAGGTGTGCGGCTTCCTGAACAAGCTTATTCGCAAGTTCATCCACTGTCCATGTTTCTTTAATGGCATTATAGCTCACATAGGATGCCTCATATTCTTTGGGAAGACCCTCAAAGATGAAATGCGTTAATATGGGGCCGTCAATTTTCAGCCCCAACTTGAACAACTGAGAGACTAAGCTTTGCATATGCATTGTATACTTAGTCATATCAGTCTATTTTTCATCAAACTTATAGTGAGACAGTTCAGACAGAAGCTTTCCAATTAATGCCTTATCAGAAGTCTGGAACTTTTCCTTAAGTTTTGCAAGATATTTCTTCGTGGTGTCACAATCAACCTCTGTAATCGAGTTCTTAATGTCCGAAGTAGTGGTAAGGCGCAGAAAGGAAAGACAGTTAGCATCCTTGTCTTTCCAGTTCTTATATGCCTTAAGCACTGCTTCGTCCTCCTCATCAGGCTTAGGCTTTTCAGGACCGTCCTCCCTTAAACATTCGCCGTAACTTAACATGGACATAGAGAAAGTTACAATCTCTATCCAATCAGCGTAGTTTGGTCCAGTAAGGGGAGGAACAATCGAGAGGCAAGAAAGCAGTAACTTATTTTGGGAAACTTCATAGTTGGAAAAACATGTTCAAAACAATCAATCTTTGAGTAAAAACACACACACACATATAAAATCACTAATGAATAAGACTTTTTTCAATAATTGAGAAAACTCAAGCAATCTCGACTAAACTAAGTATGGCATCTGTGGATAACCAATACAGTCTAATCTCAATTGATTAAATATTCCCTACTTATATGATTAAGTTACTAATAAATGCCGGTCCACCTGTGGGTAAGACCTAAGGGCTAGCAATTTATCCACAATACTCGCTTATTCTGACCTTCACTACCTTAAGTGAGTCCACTGTGGTGTAACTCAATTTTTAATGTGAAAATCTGAGGCTTATTTAACCTTTTATGAAATTAATCAAACATGAATCGGTCCACTGTGGTGTAACTCAATTCAACTTAACGATAATTTCTACCATTCAAAATGGAATAATCATTAGTGAGAATTCAATCTCATATGAACGGAAGCATTTGTAGTGTGCAACCGAACAACCCTACTGAGATTTCTCAAGCGATTATCCAAACTATAACAGACAACAGCGGAAGTATAAGGTAAAGCCCCACAAAACGCCAAATGCTCAACAAAGATGCTTGACATAATCGATCATCACCCCTTTAGGTCGATCAACTTAACTCTAATGTCGAACGACTACGAGTGAAGTCGTTTGACTCGAAAAACCCCTTTGTAATGGGTCTTTTTATCACTTCAATCAAACACTTTATGTGCACCAATTGAAACTTAAAATTGGTTTGAGCATTTCATCAAACACCTTAAGTGCACCAAAATTCAACATATACAACCAAGCAATTGAGTGTTCAAAACTCAATACATCCAACATGCAATTAGGTTTATAATCAACAAGCAAGGCTCTGATACCACATGTAGGTTTAGATTTATCAATTAGTCTAACCAAGAACAATTTCAACTCTAATTTGTTCTTTTAGGGATCTTAGATTTGAAACCAAATTGCATGTGTAGTTTGTACCTTGATCCGCCATGGTGGTGCAACAGTGAAGTCCGACAACGGTAGCGGCGGTGGCAACAGCGCCGGCGGCGGCCGGTAGGAGAAGGCGGTGATGGAGGGGAAGTCCCTTGGTTTATCCTCTCTCTCCCTACCCTTACTTTTAGTATGTGTGTTATGTTATGACATATATTCTTATGACTTCATTTATATACCCATATCATTAGGGGTCATATAATATTATATAATATAAGATATATGCCACACATTATAAGACTATTAACGGAATAGCTTATATTTAAGGGCGAGAGGAGGACCAGGCTTCTTCACCTGATTAATTTTATCGGTCCGTCAACAATTAAATTAATCGGGTTACTCCCACTAAAAACCCCGACTATTATATTTAGCCAATTACCGCAATAAACATAGATTATCTATAGGTCCACATAATGGGATAAAATTATTCTTACATATGCCGCAGAATCCTACATGTTCACAAAACTAAATTTAATATACCAAGTGTATGAAAAAGCAAATTACAGTCTCCCAGACGGTGAACGTTTAAACAGTCAAAACAAGAAGCTCCATCAATGTATCCCTGTAAAACCTCAGAAGAGCAATGTTGATGGCGTTCGCCCCCAGCGATCCGGAAAGTGTCGACCTCTCGCAACTTCTTTTGCCAATGCACTTCCGATTCTCTGCCGCGTGAAAGCAATCTATAATTACATCTTACGCGACGAAAGCAATGTCAGCGAATACAGATAGGATCCGATTGGCGATCCGGAAAGTACCGATCCACACAGCGTTTGGAAGCATGAAGCTAGGTTAGATTGAATCAACGTGTTTCTCTCTTTATAGAAGCCCAACAACAAGGAGTCCGTCAAGCAGGTTTATCTCCCGCCATTTTCGGATTGCTCCGGATCAAGCTTCTTATTGAACCTAGACCTAAATAAACGACCGGGATATTTTTTTTTTTTCCTTATTATTTTCAATTTTAGCCAATAATGATCTATTTCCTTATTAGGAATATAATTTGAATATTAAATTTTTTATTTAATTTATATTTAAGCTTTAGCTAATTTTATAAGAGTGATGTTATTATGAGCGAACCAAAATTATAAACCAGCCTGCATCTGCCTCCAACGTTGGGGTACACTCGCCGCCCGCCCAGCCTGCATCTGCCTCCAACGTTGGGGTACACTCGCCGCCCGCCCAGCCTTATGCGTAAGGGGGCGGGCGTTGACTTAGGTGCGGTCGCGGCCAGTGGGCGCGGCATTTGGGGCGCATGCGAACTGCGCATGCGCCACAAGCCCTCTTATTAGGGTTGCCACCGCGATATTTTTTATATTTTTTTTAATTTTATTAATTTCCTCATTAATTTTACACAATAATTATCTATTTCCTTATTAGGAATATAATTTTAAATATTAGATTTTTTTAAAATTTAATTTATATTTAGGCTTTAGCTAATCTTATAAATAGGCGTCTCTACTCTTTGTAACTAGTGTATTACCCGTACCTTGTACGGGCATGCATTTTAAATTTAATTTTATGCAGTAATAAGACGTCAAATGTAAGGTTTAAAACATATCAATTAAAATATTCCACAATATCTCTTCATCAATATAAATTAAAACTTTTAAGCATCAAAAATTTTGAAATAGTTTTTATTAAAATATTCGGCAAAGCAGTCTACCAAATTATGTAAATAAATTTTGTTAAAATGTGTAATTTAAAAAAAGTAGTTGTAATTAGAAAATTTAAATTATTTGAATAATTACAATTCAAAATCATAAGAAATTGTAATAGTATTTTTTTTTTTGACTAAGGCTGTGTTTGCTAGGTACCGGGATAAAACTAGTTTTAAGTGTTTATAAGTGTGTTTAGTGTTTTGATTTGTTTAGTGGTTATAAAACAGAAAACTGTGTTTGTTAAACCAAATTAGTGTGTTAGTGTTTTTGGTCAATACGCAGCGTTTCATTTGATTTTTTTTAGAGTCCTTTCGATACTTCTCGCTGCATCTCCAGGTAAACCCATTTGCGTCTCGTTCTTCTTCTTCACTACTCCATGAGCTAGGTCGCTCGTTCTCTTCTTCTTTCCTCTCATCAGTAGCAAGGAGTGCCAACTAGTGATCCAAGTCTCGTCATTCGCTCTATCCTCCTTCAACGAAAACAGGTAAAAACTCTATAAACTATTTCAATTTGAATCTGTAATAGGACCGATTAAGGTTCAGGGTTAGTTCGAAATGCTTATGATATTGACATTGTTGATGCCTTTCATATCCATAATTAGAGTTTAGTTCGAAATGTTTATGAATTAGGGTTAGGGTTTAGTTCGAAATGTTGATGACAGCAAACAGGTAATATCTTGAATTTAGTTGCTGAACTTTTACAAGTTAATATCCTGAATTTAGTTGAGCTGAGTTGTGAATTTATAGTGGGTGAATTTGGTTTGTTAATTTGGTTTCTATGGTTACTTGTTGTGAATTTATATTTGCTTTGGTTTAGTAGAATTTGGTTTTCATGGTTAATTGGAGGCTGAATTTCTTGAGGCATTTTTTAGAGCAAAGGTTGCTGCTCTTCATCAGGTGTAGTTTCAGTTCTTTTTTTTTTAAGAGTAAGATCACCCTTGTGCATCTCCAACATAAAGAAGTAGCACTCGTATGAAATGTTGATGTCTGATTCTAGTATACATGAGCTGTGAAGATGGTTTGTGAGCTTGGTTTAGAGCATTCTGCTTATGGATTTTTAATGTTGCTAGTTTGTGAATGTTGGTTTTTGAGCTTGATTCGTGAATGTTGTTTCTGGAATTATGTTTAGGGATATGTCAGATGACTCTAGCTGTGATAGTGGAGATCCGGAATATCTATGCCGGAAGATGATACCATTGATGAGGAGATGTTCGATTACATGTTCACTGACAGCCCACGCTCTACAAAATTGCGAGCCATTATTGACCCGATACGCAGGAAGAATGCAGAAATGCAATCAAAGCTTCTTCTGCTATACACAACAGAATTGGACCTGAAAGAAGTAAGGCAACCTTAACTCCAAGTCGATCAACTCAAAGGGGAGAAGGAACAAAAAGATGCTGATATTGCAATTTTAACAGAAGAAGTAACTCAACTCAAACAGGACTTGGGAAAAGAGAAATCGGAGAAGATATATGCTTTCATGGTTGGAATGATAATACGGATCTTGTTATTTGCATATGTTATTCATCACTGAACAGTTCGGTTGTGTTTTATATAATTATGAATGTCATCTATGCCTATTGCTAGTGGATTATATACTTCATTGAACACTTATGGTATGCATTTTATATATATTTAAGTATCTGAATGTTTTATGTTATGTTAAATCCTTATTCTTAAGCACATAAAAGTATCTGAATGCACAATCGAATGGATACTAACCAAAATGCCAATAATTTTGAAGAAAATAATTCGTTACAAGCGAATGGATACTAATCAAAATAAAGTTTAGAACATTCAAATGTAACTTTTCATGGCTTACACATTCCTCCTTGTGTTCCATATCATAGTTGCTATTTCATCACGAAGCGAACTCATTCCTCCTTGTGCATTATCCTCGCCTTGAACTTCTTCACCTCGGGGCATATGATGTGATTCTTCCTCATCTTCTGACAAGTCATCGTATCCGGAATACAAGCGAATGAAATTATGAAGAGCGAAACACGCCATGTGAATGTCAACTTGTATGTTGTCCGGGTAACATGGCATTTTATCCAGCAACTTCCATCTCTTCTTTAGTACGCCAAAGCAACGCTCAATACAACTACGAAGTGACGAGTGTGCCCGATTGAACGCTTCTTTTTTGTTTGATGGAGGTTCATTGTCGAACTGATTCAAGTGATATCGAGTTCTTGAATACGGAACGAGATAACCTGGTCTATCTGCATAACCTTTGTCACACAAGTAATACTTCCCAAGAGGTGGGTGCGGGAAGTTCATTCTAGGGGTACATATTGCGTTGTCCAAAACCTTGGCATCATGTGCGGACCCTTCCCAACCAGATAAAACAAATGTAAATAGCATATTGAAATCACATACCGCAAGGATATTGAACGTGACGTCTTGTTTACGTCCTCTATAAGGCCCTTGATCTTTCACAGGTATGCATGCACTAATATGAGTTCCATCAATGCATCCAATGCAATCCTTGAAGAAGTCTTTATACCTCGGATCAGCTGCGATATGGGATGGTGTCCGAGGGAATTGATTGTTTCGAGGCCGAATCATCTCGCGTGCTAAACCATTTAAACCCATATAGCGTCCAGTGATGGAGTCCAACACTTCGTGGAAGGATCGATGTATAGTCTCAGTTGACCTCTGAAAATGCTCTGCAGCAACACGCATCGAGCACCCTTGTGCAAGAATATATAGAAATATCCCGACTTTCTCTAGAACCGACACCTCAGTCGATGCGCTAAGACCGTAGTTTTGTTCTAGTTCGCTACACAAACGAAGTAGAACGTCCTTGTCCATCCTGAACAAGTTCACTGGTCGAATATGGTGCCCACTCATAAGCTTCTCCATCCACTCCTGGCCTCTATGATATTCCGTATAACAAGCCTCCTTGTGCATGTGTTTGTAGTAGTGTTCTGCCATCTCGTCAACCTCTTCCTCCAATTGTTGATGTGAACGAATGAGGTTTTGTAAACGACGACGATGACAATGTGATTGCCCATCATCATCACTATCACTAGACATATTACACAGCTCAACCTGAACAAAAAAATATATAGCACAACATTACTCACAGAAATGCACAAAGATGTTGAATTATTATTGAAACACAATTGGACAAAGCACACCCTAGTTCAATACAAGCGCAAGTAACACAATTTAAAATCCTTCTTAAATAACATAACAACAAATATAAATGGGCAAAGGACACCCTTGTTCAATACAAGCACAACTAACACAACTTCAAATCCTGTAAATTACACAAACTGAAAATACAAATTGGCAAAGCACAAATAACACAACTTAAGAGTGTCACAACAAATAAGACAACTTCAAGACCCCAGACATTGTTGCTGCTCTAAACACTGCTGCTGCTCCTTTCACTTTTCTCGAACTCCCACTTCAACCAATTAGCCCTTTGAGCATTAGTAGCCAAGTTCATAAATATTGACATATCCTTCTTCGACTTGTTTAGGCTCACAGCAAAGCACCACAAAGGGCTTCCATCCGTCAGACTCCCTTGTTCAACCATCTCTGCAATAATGTCTAAACTCTTTATAACCGGAGCATCTCTTTCTTTGTCTCTTGATGACACCTCTTCTTGGAATAGAGCAACTATCTTGTCACTGTTAGCCCTAGTATGAGCCAAGTGTTCCTCAAATCTTGAAGACCCCACTGATTGTCTCCTTCTCTTCTTTTGAACCTTATCAGTGGTCACTCCAGTTTGTGGTGTTGGTGTTACAGTTGCTACTTCTCCCTCAACTTGATAATCTGTCAAATCTACCCTAACACCACCATAAGAGTTGCCAGAAGTGCCATCATCATGAACTGAACCAATGAAATCCCTAAAAAAGTTATCTGCGTCCCCTTGTTCATAATTCAGATCATCATCAAGCCTGACTTCTTGTTGGGGGCTTTTAGGAGGGTCCATACCGGCAGCCGTAGCTAATCGTCCAGTTGCTACATTCCCAACAAATAGCCTATTTAGTAACTCCTCATATTCTGCATCCATTCCTTTATTCTTGAATTTCTTGCAATTTGAATCCTCCTGTGCAATATTATGATATCAACAATCATTCAACTTCCAACATAAACCAAACCTAAACTTAAAATCATATGTTAATCTGAATGACTTTCATTACCTTCATCTTTCTGTCCCACCATTCTTCAGATGCTGTAATCTTACGAGTGTTAGGATCCCAACCTAGACCCGTTTCTGCATTTCTCAGCAAATGCCAAGCCTTGTATTCTTTCTTCATGGACTCATACTTGTTCCTACAAACATCCTTGGCAGTAGTAGTTTTTCCACTCACTCTCCCAAAAGTAGCACCGATTTCTTTCCAATTGTATGACTGTCTTGATCCATTTTTTTTTTGGTGCTCAATGATGACATCAACCAGGATTCTTACCAAATCATCAGTCCATATGAAATTAGGAACCCTAGGACGACTTTGGGATCCATTGTTATCCATGCTATACACATCATAAACAAAGCAAACACAACCAACAACTCAGCCTACACATCCAGCTGATTCCCAAACTATTGAAATTCACTATATACACTACAAGCATAGAACAACAACTCATACTACAACTAATCTGACCACAAAACATACCTAAGCATACAACTATTAATCTGAGCATGAACAACTCCAAATCGAAATCCAAATCGAAATCATGCTACAACTAATATGGGCATACAAATAATCTGAGCATACAACTAATCTCATCGTACAACTAATCTCAGCATACAACTAATCCTAATCCAAATCCAAAGAAGAGGTTATAGATGAGAGAAATCCAAAGCGAAAGCATACAACTAATCTCGGAGGGCAACCACTCTATTCTTTCTTGATGTGCTAATATTGTAAATTGAAATGGTTCAGTACATTCATGGCCTTCTTAGGCAACAACTCTCTGTTGATGAGATTTCATCTCAAATTGCACCTTGGTTTATTTCGATTTCGATTTCGATTTGGACAAATACACTAAACACACTATATGACTCGTGCAATTCTTTCTAGTCAATAATATAAAATCCAAATCGAAATAAACCCTAATTTTTATAAACCCTAATTTTTATTACCCCTCTTTTTAGATCTTAAGCAAACTAAAAGTGAAAGAAGAGGTTATAGATGAGAAAAGAACCAAATATAACATCAATAACGAACAAGCTCGAATGATGCTAACCTGTAACAATGGCTGTGTAGATTTGAAGGTCTTCCTCTGTGAAAATGTCGAACAAGTTATCGAGAGAGGCAATACAGCGGCAAGTGGAAAAAAAGAGGAGTGAGGGTTTAAATACCCTATGCCATTGTGTAATAAGATAAAAAAGCGAGGGTTATATTTGTCTTTTTAATCTCAAAAACACAATTTCATAAACGGAAACCGTTATATTTTTCGGTGTTTCAAAAACACAGCCCAAAACCACAAACACGCTAGTGTTTTTGCATACCAAACGGATAGTTTTTGGACATATACACTAAACATACTAAAAACAATTGTTTCTGGGTCCTAGCAAACACAGCCTAAATTTTCACCACAAGTTTAGCAAACACTACTTTGATTTTTAACGTAACCACTTTTTTGTATTTTGATTTTTATTTAAATTGATTATGATTTATCATATTGCTAAAAAAATTGTTTTTTTTAACTTTTTTAATTTATATTATTGAAGAGATATTATTGGATTAAAAATATTGGGCTGAGAAAAAAATTTTAATTTAACAATTTTAATTTATATTATTGAGGAGATATTGTTGGGTATTTAACAACTTTTTTTAAACAAATTGTAATATTTAAATATAAATTATTTGAAAGATATTGCTGAATTTAAAAAAAAAGTTTGGGCTGAGAAAAATTGTGGCGAGGACAAGTGGAAAAGAAGGCTTCTCCTTTAATACATATAAGATTGGTACATTGGAATAGGCTTGTGCATTCGGTCTCCTGGTCCTGACCAATGAATTAGAATTTTTAAAAATCTGGGCAGGGATCTGACGGGAATAAAATTAAATAATATATATATATATATATATATATATATATATATATATATATATATATATATATATATATATATATATATATATATATATATATAGGGTGGGGTTCCCATGAGAACACCCCCTAACGTGAGAATATGAGAACAATCGTACACCGTTGGATGTGAGTATTAAGGGCTGAGATTTAGAGTAGATATCAAAAATAATAATAACTACGAATAATAATAATTAGGAATCCAACAATAAGTATGAATAATCCACTCAACTAACAATAACTACGAATAATACATTAAAAAAATGGCACATTCGTAACAAAACTAATAATAATTACGAATCTGTTCTCATGTTCTCACGTTAGGGGGTGTTCTCATAGGATCTATACTCTCTCTCTCTCTCTCTCTCTCTATATATATATATATATATATATATATATATATATATATATATATATATATATATATAGAGAGAGAGAGAGAGAGAGAGAGAGAGGGGGTTAGGGTCAAGTAAGAACATGTTTTACAGTAAAAAATAAGAACGTATTTGAAGCGTCGGATTAAACAATCAACGTTCATGGTTTAACGTATTTAAATGGTAAGCGTGATATTTATTTATTATAGTATTTAATTAGGGGTTTATGATATTGCTATTAAGAAAATAAAATATATTGTGATTCTAATTAAATATGTTCATTGTAATTGAATAACTTTACTCGATTTCATTGTGCATGTGTACGAGTGTATGATTCAAAAAATTGAATTAATTAGGGAAATGGGGCCCAAAGATTTTACTTTTGTAAAATGGACCCCTATATAAAATAATAAAAAGTAGGATGGGTCTAGCAAAATAGGTCACTATTAAATGTTAAATTTGATAAGATGGTTTTCATTGAAATGATAGGTTTTCTTCCAAATTTAAATTGGCATTTAGGGTTTTTAGGCTTCTTGGTTCTTCCAATAAAGAGAGGGAAACAAGAACCAAACACATTTCCTCTTGTTCATTTTGAAGAACGTATTTTCCAAAACAAGAATCAAACACATTCCTCAATTCTTTGAATAAAAAATGGCGGATCTCCCTTCCACGTCAGCTGCTCAAATACCGGCGCCCTCTTTCGGTCTAGAATTTACTCAAGCCGTAATTGAGGCAGAGGATCTTAGGATGGCCGACGAAACTTTGATGGCGGAGGAAGCTAGGGTTTCCGCCGATACTAGAGCCCCCGATTCCGGTGAGGCTACAGTTCCCGAGGAGACTATGGAGGCTGGAGTTCCTGAGGAGGTTAGAGTTTCTGAGGAAAGGTGTTCCAATGACGCCATTGATGAGGAATGTGTAAGCCATACAGCCCTTTAGTACATGTGTGTGTAGTTTGGGTATGTATTATTGAAGATAGGCTTTTGTAAGATTTGATTTGGGTATGGATTGAAAATTGATTACTAAATGAATGTATTTACTGGGTATTGTTATCAATTGATTTTGTGTGTGCAGTTTGGGTATGTATTCTAATAGAGAGGCTTGATAAGATTTGATTTTTGTATGGATTGAGTGATTGGTTACTTAATATTTGCATTTTTTGGGTATTGCTTTGAATTGAGTATATGCGTGTGCAGTTTGGGTAAGCATTATTGAAGATAGGCTTTTGTAAGATTTGATTTGAATATAGATTGAGTAATTGATTACTCCGTGAATGTATTTACTGGGTATTGTTATCAATTGATTTTGTGTGTTGTTGTTTGGGGTATGTATTATGAAAGAGATGCTTGATAAGATTTGACTTGGGTATGGATTGTTGTTTGTGTTATGTATTTTATCTTACCCAAGTATGTAGGGATGTGTAAGCTTACAATGTATATTGGATATGTAAATTGGGGTTTACAATAGTGGATATTGGTTATGTATGGACTTATGTATTTGTTATTTCGGTATGTATTTCATGTTACCCAAGTATGTAGGAATGCTTTGCATGTAATTGATTACTCCATATATGTATTTTATGGCACCCAAGTATATAGGAATGTTTTGCATATAGCCGATTAGTCCATGTAATCATTTACAGTGTAAGCTTACAACATCCGCAATAACTTCACATCATAACCCAACTTTGGCATATAGTTGGGTAATCTGACATCATACCCAATAATCATATATTATGTATTATGCTTATAATGTGTTTTTTGTAGATTCACATATGCAACTCCATTCTCAAACTTGGGCAAGGCAAGAGAATGATAACAAACACCGATGCTTACCCAAAAATAGAACAGGAAAATGTAAGCAGTTCAGATTCCGGCGACGTAGAAGCTCAACAAGAGGACTACGTTTTTTTGGGGCAAGAGGGCTGCTTTTTTGGCCCCAAATTCCCTTCAAAATGTCAATCAAAAGTGTCATAGTCAACACTCACATCAGTCAACACTCACATCAGTCATCACTCATTAGTCATCACTTTTGTCCACTTTTTGTACTATTTCTAAATTAGTCTAGTAAAGTAGGAGCCCAATTTCTCAATTTGCAATTGGGAGGACACTAAATTCCAACACTATGGTGTAAAAGACCCTAAATTCCAATTTAGCCTTCAAAATTTATATTGTAAGGCAAATGTATAAATGAAAATAATGTTTCTCAAAATAAATGACACGATTTCATGCACGTATATGTGCGCGCACGAGTTCATTGTGCATGCGTGTGCACAACTTCATTGTGAATGTATATCGATCGTAGAATATGTACCATTTATGTGCAGGCATGTGCATCTATTACAACAATGTATTAGCTTCTAACTTGTGCAGTCATGTATTAGCTTCTAATTTATGCAGTTGTGCATGCACGTTTTGCATATTTCGTGCTTCATATAAGTTCAATCGTGTTAGATTTTGCATAATCGTGTTCGTGACGTGCAAACTAATCATTTTATACATTGTTTTGTGCATGCACATGTTTGTTCAGTCGCGTAATTTGCGTTATGTGCTAATTCATGTCACGTAGATATACCACACAATTGAGGCCATACGTGCATGAAATTCTACTGATGCCGGATGAGAAGACGGAATAATGAATAATTAAAACGTGTATATTTAATTAGACAATGAATAAAATTTGCTCTTAAAAGGTAATCGAATATAGTTGTCCTTATATAAAAATGTAATTAATTATATCCAAAAATAAGAACGAATCATGAACGTTGATCGTGTTTTATCTTGTGGCTACTATTTGTTCTCATTTCTTACGGCAAACCATGTTCTTACTTGATCTTATCCCTATATACATATATATATATATATATATATATATATATATATATATATATAGAGAGAGAGAGAGAGAGAGAGAGTATAGATCCTATGAGAACACCCCTAACGTGTATACATGAGAACAAATTCGTAATTATTATTAGTTTTGTCACGAAGGTGACATATCGTTTTAATGTATTATTCGTAGTTATTATTGGTTGAGTGGATTATTCGTAGTTATTGTTGGATTCCTAATTATTATTATTCGTAGTTATTATTAAGTATGATATCTACTCTAAATCTCAACCCTTAATACTCACCATCCAACGGTGTACGATTGTTCTCATGTATACACGTTAGGGGTGTTCTCATGGGAACCACACCCTATATATATATATATATATATATATATATATATATATATATACATATACCCAACATAGGTTATCATGCATTATTATTGTGTTTCGTTTTAAGTATGATATACACAAATATTTGTGTGTGTATATCGTAAAGTTTAAACACTATAAATAATTATAGGTCAAACAAGATTGATCTCATCCCGTCTAGATCCCAATCTCAATTGATATAGGGCCTTGTGAGATTTATCTAACAAACACAAGGTCCGTTTCATTTTGTCTCGTACCCAACCCCTAGTATCAGTGTAGTGATCATAAATTTATCAGCTTCCAGGATGTCAATCTACTAGCATCCTATTGTTGCCAAACAAACCAACCAACCTCTTATTGTCGTAAAACATATTGGCGTTCTTTTGCCGCCAAACAAACCAACGCCATATATTGTATTCAAACAAAATAAAGGGTAAAGATGAGGTTCACTAATTTATTATTACATCTCTCCCCCTAAACAACTTTTGATCAAAACTCGTTGTCTCAAATGAATAAAGTATATTCAAAGCAAGTCAAGAGGAACGTAAAAAATCCGCATAACTTCAAGTGCAACATTTCTCACTGACCAACTATAGGATTTGCTTACGAAGACTTTAGTTCCGGGTCATTTTTAGTTTTGCATGCCCAAGTTTGATGTTGTGCATCACCCACATTTGAAGGAACATCATAAAATCGGTGTCATGATAAGATCGAGAATTTCTATAACTAGACCATATCTCTTCACTAACTTACTTCCCTACTTATTTGTTATTTACTTTTCTAACTATTTGTTCATTTTGTGGATTAATATTGTTTAAGAGGTCATTAATAAACAATCTTTTCTTCTTCAAAAATCACTAAAATATACTCAAGTATGTATGTGTATCAACTAATAAAAGAACGAAACTGACACACTTGGCGAAGGATTTACGAAACGGCGAGCTCACGCGCAATGCAAATGTGCCACGCATCCGGAACCCAAAACACCATCCTATGGAGTACAAAAATCTGGCTTACCACTACCTTTTGGATCACTCAACAGTTGCTCCATCTTGTAGCAATTCCAAACAACATACAATACAACCGTTAGCTAACTATCCAAATATTAGCAGAATTATAGTAGCACAAACACACATAAACGGAATTTAAACACTCAACATGCTTGCACAGAATTCCAATTATTATCATATATATATATATATATATATATATATATATATATATATATATATATATATATATATATATATATATATATATATATATAGATCCTATGAGAACAGGCTTATCGTGTAATCATGAGAACAAATTCGTAATTATTATTAGTTTTGTTACGAAGGTGCCATATCGTTTAATGTATTATTCGTAGTTATTGTTGGTTGAGTGGATGTTCGCCCCTAGAGGTGTGTGCAAATAAGCTTTATATTTATAAAACTAGAATCAGGCAAGCGAACCCGCAGTGTACGGATCGATATAGTTAAGCAAGAATTCCAGAGTATCGAACACAGGGATTTGGGTGGAACGAACTCGATTGCAGGTTATCAAGCGGTTAATATGAGAGTTTTGCAGATATTGGGAAAACAACAATCCTAAAGATCCAGGTATCCAGCTGTGGCAATCGATTCAAGATATACTAATGATGTAAAGACAGAGTTAAGATATGCAAAGGTATACTAATGTAAGGTAATCGTACGGTTGAGGTTCCAAAAACCTTATATAACTCACCTAAAAGACTCCTCCTATACAGGTTGATGAGGCTCAATATAGAAAGATTCTAAAGACAAGGATTAGCATCAAATACCCAAACCTATAATCTAAAGATCAAGACTAACCTATCCGATTGAGGTTGTTGAGGCTCACAATCGAGGTAGAGGTTGTTGAGGCTTCACTACCACCTAGAAAAGACAAGTCTAAACTAAGCTAAAGCAAATCTTTAACTTTGGATCAAGGTAAAAGCAGGCTCGTAAACTTTAGGGAAATTACGGTTAGTTCTTAAGAATCACGGCCGTGGAACTCAAGAACAGGCCGTGATTTAGGGTTTTCGGCGACAATTCTCTAACTCTCAGGGCCTAATCTGTTTGCGATCGATCTATCATCATCTAAGCCACAACTATCAACCCTTCACCTTAGAATTGTTAAGGGTTTTTAGCCAATAACAGTCATATTGATATTAATTCAAGATTTAAAAGGTAAAAGATGGGAACTTTCAAGAACTATCAAAAATCTTCAATTGAATCTCAGAATCACAATTAAGAGCAAGTGTTTGTCAACAGATTCAAAACGGAATGAGCAATCAAAATCTTAGGAAAGAAAAGAAACGGGATGTCAATCCAATCTTAAATCAAACCTAAGCAAGAAGAGGAATCTTCTTGCAAAATCCTCCAAGAACTTCGATCTTCCACACGAAGATCACAGACGGTGACTC
Organism: Fagopyrum homotropicum; assembly: GCA_033239125.1. Classification (NCBI taxonomy): domain Eukaryota; kingdom Viridiplantae; phylum Streptophyta; class Magnoliopsida; order Caryophyllales; family Polygonaceae; genus Fagopyrum; species Fagopyrum homotropicum. The sequence continues at coordinate 144,573,846 of BSWB01000002.1, forward strand.
TCCAAAACGAACTTTGGAACTTCAATGAGATCTCTCAAATCACCCCCAAGAATGAAGGTTTTTGTGTGTTGCTAAGCTTGCGTTTTTACCGCTAAACTTAGGGTTGAAAGGTCGTAAGCGACGTTCACGAGGTTAGGCGAGGTGGCGAGGCGAGGTGACGGAATCTTGCTTCATCCGTCCTTTTTATAATGCAGGGCCAAATGTCGGCCCGGCCCAATCTTCAAGAGATCATGGCTTCGAAACGTGGCGAAGGGATTCGCCAAGATCACGGTCGTGGAAGATTCCACGACCGTAATTTTGAGGCGTGGAAACAAATACGGCTAGCTTCCACGGCCGTAATATCCCCTGGAATGAACATCGAATTCTGACTCACAATCCACGGCCGTAATTTAGGGTAAAACCGTGATTCTTGCCTTCATTCGTGCATTCCTCAATCTAATACTCCAAATTGCATCCAAAAGGTGTCCTTGATCTAGAGACACATCGACTCAACTCTCCTTTGCTCGATTCCGTTCGGAAATAGCTCCAAATCACCTATAATCAACATAGAACTCGTGTAGACATCTATATCGACAATATAGGCAATACTAGCTCATATATGCATAAAGCTCAATCAAAGACTATCAATATGAATCAATTACGACTAGAAAACGTGCCTAAAATATCACAATATTTCATGCTAACAAATAACCCCATACTTAACACTTGCTTGTCCCTAAGCAAGGTCTTTCAAAAAGCTTTAAACAAGAGTTAGGATGAAATATGTGTACCTTCTTTTGGGTGAATGTGACTTCTAAAGAATAGATCATTCTCAAACCTTGCTTCAATCGTTTTTCAAACTTTCACACACTTAATTAGAGAGTAAAAGGCAAAGAAAACTTCATGAATAAATTTAACTTCCAAACAAGCATTATAACCTTCAAATATTATCAAAATCAATCATAAGAATTTCAATTTAGATCACCAAGCCATATAACATTCTTTTGATCATAAGGACTTTCAAAGAAAAGGTCTAGAGCATGGAAGGGTAGGGAAAACTTTAAGGGAAAGTGGTGCATAAATCCGGGAAAGTGGACAACTACCTTCTTCTTCTTTTGCGGTTTCCGCAACACTTCACTTAGAGCTTCGCTCTTTCCTTTTTATTTTCCGACTTTACTTTTGGAGTTATGGATAGAGGTGCACAAAAACCGAAGCCTAGGAGATTGGCGTTTCTCATTTTTGCGAGATGCCTCAAACCCTTAGCGCACATACCATAATCCGCTAGGAATATCGCTCAATTCGACTTTGGCAAGACACAAACACCCGGCTATGTGAATGGTGCCGAGTTACTCATCGTCATGATTGACTTCCCCAAACCTACAATTTCTTTCTATTCAATTGATTGCAAATATTTGCTCTCATGGCCCTCCCACATCAAACATGCCTTTTTCTCATTCACTTTCCAAATTCCCGGATAGGTAAGGGAGGCTAATATTTCAATGAGGAGTTAGATGATCAAAGAAAGAAGAAAGAGAATATCGAATTGCCTTAATCATTTCAACAAGAAGTATAGGAGCTTATAATGTGATTTCAACTTCAATTTCTTATATGATTTAGGTAACATTCTCACATTATACAACTTGCAAAAGAGGTAAAATTCATTCATTCAAATCCTTTTCGAATTACCATCCTTTCAAGCATGCAATTGTTATCAAACTCAATTCACAAGTAGTGATTATCATGGAAATCATATCAATTCATTAGAAGCACAAAATTTTCAAAATTTTTCAATTTTTATGGGTTTTTCAAGTCATTTCTCATGCAATGCAATAAGGAAACGTGTAACACATAATGAAGATGCAACGATAGTCTCGAATGAAAGCAAACATAAAGAGTAGAGTTATTACAAACATTTAGTACATCCCACCCCATACTTAGGATGAACATTGTCCCTAATGTTCACAAGAAAGAACAAAAGAAAGAAAAGAAAAAGAAAACTCACAAATGGTGGTTGGGATGTCTAGAAACGAGCTGTCCGGTCATCTATCACTGCGGTGCCGGTGGAGGTGGGAATGGAGAGAAACTCGGATCATAGTACCGCCCAAACTGCTGGCGGTAGACGTCCCTCATCATGTGGTCAAGGTCGTCGAAACGTCTGTCTCTATCATCCGCCCGGATCTCTAGTGCTCCGACTCTCTCTGAAAGTCCGGTAGCCCAATCTGGCATCCTCTCATACCACCCAGGGGGGTGATCATACCATCCGGGAGCATCGGCTGGTGCTGATGGTGGTGGTGGTGGTGCTGCTGACTGCGTAGTGGACCAAGGAGGGGGTGTCTCGTACCAGGTGGGAGGTGTAGTCATCCACGTGGGCCTCTCGCTCACGCTAGCGCGGCGAGATGACGAGCCTGAGGCTCTAGCCGGACGCGGAGAGCGTCTAGGTACATCCTGGGCCGCATCCGGCTGATCCGGAAACGTGCCGAACTCCTGCTCTGCTCCTCTACCACTCTCATACTGCTCTCCCATATCCTCCTCATCATCAGCCGGTGGTGGGACGTAAGGGGGAGCTACAATCCTGTTCGCGTGCATCGCAGCGAACGTCTCCTTCCAATTGTGGCGTCCCGCCACAATGGAATACTCCGGCAGCCACTCAATACCCCTGCCCGTCCTACTCTCCCAAGGCATGCCCGCATAAGGCGGACCTCTATGTGTGGGGAAGATGAGTCCCCTAACCATGAACGCGTGTAATCCTAGAGGTACGGCGGGTATGCGGGTGCAGGCTGAGAAGTCCACTCCAAAAGTCCTAGCTATGTGGGTCACTATCCCACCATATCCAATGTTCCCTCTCGATTTGTTCTTTAGCTTACTCATCGTCGCCGCCAAAAGGGTAGCACAATCGGCGCGGCATCCATGAAGCATAGCGTAGAGAAGGAATAACTCATCCGTCTTAATCTTTTGGGGCGTCTCCGTCCTAGAAAAGAGACACTCCGAAAGAACTCGGTGAGCTATCTTCAAGGCCAAATGGTACATCAATTTGGCCTTGGTATCAGCTGGATGCCAACGGTCCTCGTCGGCATAGATCATCGCCACATCCTCCCAAAAATCCTTAGCGGAAACGTTCCTAGGGAGGCGACCGTTGTAGGTCTCATGGAACCCAAAGATGGTCCCGAACTCAACAATGCTAAGGTGGTAGTCTCTATTCATGAGACGGAAGGAGACAGTCCTATCAACATGGCTGTGCTCAAAAGACGTCACAACCTCTCGGGTGATCTCCTCATAAGCGTCCTCACGAATGTTCGTGAAGACGGTCAAACCGGCTCTATCCAAGAGCCATGTGAGGTCATCTACTATGTTGAGAGGATGTAGATCCTCCAACAACAGATATCTAGGACCTATCACTGTCCTCTTCTCTATTCTCTCAAACGCAGCTATGTGGTTCTCGTGTATGATCGGGATGCTAGGAGGAGGGGGTGAAGATGGAGGTGAAGGTGAGGATGGTGGTGAGGGGGATGAGGGTGGTGGTGCCCTAGATGTGGAAGGGTTGCCCTTTCTCTTCTTATTCTGTTCCCCTTTCTTTTCCTTAATCCTTCCCGAAACTCTCCTCACAAAGTCCATTCTGTTGAAAATTACGGTCTGTTCTTCGTAAACCACGGCCGTGGAATCTGGGTAGACCGTGATTCGACACAGAAATTCTCAATTCTCAGCAATTCAGCAATCAAACTCCACAACAAGCAGTCCTAATCTAATTTCTTCCGATTTCAATCAGTTCTTCCTAAAAATCTCTAACAAAAACGAACAAAAACGACTAGAATCAAGAAGAGAGCAAAAACCTATTTTTCGGATTGAAAAATCCGAAATGCGGGTTTGTTGATCGTTTTCCACTCGATTTGTTGCTTGGATCCTGTTCTTGGTTGGATTTGCTTCAGTTTAGGAAGAAGAATCGTTAAAAACGATTAAAGAACGAAGATTTGGGAGAATCTGCGGGTTTTCGGTATTTAGGGCGTGGAAATTGGGGGTTTTGTGGTGTTTTTGTGGTGAAGTGTGGCTTTTATACTTGCAGGCAAAATTTCAAAAATCACGGTCTGTCGGGGTGTTCCACGGCCGTGGAAATGTACGGACCCGTAATTTTTGTGGTTTTTCACAGGCCTTTGAGAATTACGGCCACTGTAGCAATGACGACCGTAATTTAGACCGTGGAACTCTCTGTAAAGCTTCAAAGTCCAAATTTCGTCACTTCTCTTCGACATTATCCCCCTTTTCTTCTTTTCCATCGATCCTACAACCAAAAACACGAACATACCGGGAGAAATCGAGGCAAAAATAAAGCAAAAATTTCTATTCTAAGCTAAACTATGAATCGAAAGCAAAAACGAAAATGCAATACCTTGGGTTGCCTCCCAAGAAGCGCTTTGTTTAAGGTCCGTAGCTAGACCATTCTCGCACTTATTCGAGTACGGTAGGTGCAAACTCCTCAGCTTGGAGTTCCGGTGAGTACTTTTTGAGTCGTTGACCGTTCACCTTAAAACTTCCGCTAGCTTCACCCCATACTTCAACTGCACCATGGGGGAAAATACGCTTAATTAGAAAAGGTCCAGTCCAACGAGATTTTAACTTACCTGGAAAGAGGCGAAGTCTCGAATTGAAGAGGAGAACTTGATCTCCTTCTTGGAAATCCTTTGGGATGATATGCTTATCATGCCAACGCTTTGCTCTTTCCTTGTAGATCTTAGCGTTTTCATAGGCGTTCAAACGGAGTTCATCCAGCTCGTTGATGTCCAGGAGACGCTTCTCTCCCGCTTCCTTCATGCCGAAATTCAGCCATTTGATAGCCCAAAACGCTTTGTGCTCTAGCTCTACCGGCAAATGACAAGACTTCCCATACACGAGGTTGTATGGTGTGGTTCCTATGGGAGTCTTGTATGCAGTCCGGTATGCCCACAATGCATCATCTAGCTTCAAGGACCAATCCTTCCTAGTCCTTGAAACCGTCTTCTCTAGAATTCCCTTGATCTCCCTATTTGAGATTTCGACTTGTCCACTCGTTTGTGGATGGTAAGGGGTAGCGATCTTGTGAGTAACCCCATACTTGGCTAAAAGAGCTTCAAAGCGACGGGCTATGAAGTGAGAACCTCCATCACTAATGATTGTCCTTGGCGTCCCGAATCGCGGAAAAATGGTCTTGTTGAAGAACTTGACCACCACCATGGCATCATTTGTGGGAGAGGCAATTGCTTCGACCCATCTAGAGACATAATCTACCGCCAATAGTATGTATTGGTTTCCACAAGAAGAAGGGAATGGTCCCATGAAATCGACTCCCCAAACGTCGAAAATCTCCACCTCTTGGATGTTGTTGAGGGGCATCTCGTTCCTCCTAGAGATATTGCCTGTTCTTTGACAAGCATCGTAACAAGAGACAAAGGATTGCACATCTTTAAATAAAGTAGGCCAATAAAATCCAGATTGCAATACCTTTGCGCTAGTTTTGTTCGAACTAGCGTGTCCTCCACAAGGTAGTGAATGACAATGACGGATGACACTTTGCATCTCATCTTCCGGCACACATCGCCGGATGATGCCATCCGGACCTCTCTTAAAGAGGAGAGGCTCGTTCCAATGGTATTCCCGGACGTCCTTGAAGAACTTCTTCCTTTGTGCGTATGATAGTCCGGGTGGTATCTCCTGGCAAACCAAATAGTTAACAAAATCAGCAAACCATGGTTCGTTACCTTTGGAGATTACCTTGATGCACTCCTCTATGATGTGTAGGTGTTCGTCCGGAAAGGAGTCATCAATGGGTAAATGATCGTCCTCTAAATGTGTTAGACGACTCAAATGATCCGCAACAGAATTTTCCGAGCCTTTCTTGTCGCGGATCTCAAGATCGAATTCTTGTAGGAGAAGAATCCATCTAATCAGCCTTGGCTTCGCATCCTTCTTTGCAAGGAGGTATCGGATCGCAGCATGATCCGTGTAGACAATCACCTTTGCACCTACAAGATAAGAGCGAAACTTGTCAATAGCATAGACAATGGCTAGAAACTCTTTTTCCGTAGTAGCGTAGTTGAGCTGGGCTTCGTCTAGCGTCTTGCTAGCGTAGTATATGGCGTGGGTTCGTCCTTCCTTTCGTTGCCCAAGAACTGCTCCAATGGCTACGTCACTAGCATCACACATAATCTCGAAGGGGAGAGTCCAATCTGGAGGTTGGATAATGGGTGCTGAAATTAGAGCTTGCCGAATAGTGTTGAACGCATCTAGACATTCCTGTGAAAACTCAAAAACCGCATCCTTCATCAATAGATTAGTGAGAGGTTTTGATATCTTAGAAAAGTCTTGAATGAAACGTCTATAAAATCCAGCATGTCCTAGGAAACTTCTTATTCCCTTCACCGAATTTGGGGGAGGAAGTTTCTCTATGGTCTCTATCTTAGCTTTGTCTACTTCTATCCCTCTACTAGAGACTAAGTGACCTAAAACGATTCCTTCCTTAACCATGAATTGACATTTCTCCCAATTAAGAACTAGGTTAGTGTCTTCACATCTTTGCAAAACAAGAGAAAGGTTAGAAAGACAATCGTCAAAAGAGGAACCGTAAACGGAGAAGTCGTCCATGAAGACTTCCATGATTTCCTCTACATACTCGGAGAATATGGCCATCATGCACCGTTGAAAGGTGGCTGGGGCGTTGCAAAGCCCGAACGGCATTCTCCTATAGGCGAACGTACCCCAAGGGCACGTGAATGTGGTCTTCTCTTGATCATCCGGATGTATCGGGATCTGAAAGAAGCCACTATAACCGTCAAGGTAGCAAAAGTATGAATGTTGTGCTAAACTTTCAAGCATTTGATCGATGAATGGCAATGGAAAGTGATCCTTCCGCGTTGCATTGTTGAGCTTGCGGTAGTCTATGCACATTCGCCATCCAGTCACGGTTCGGGTAGGAATGAGTTCGTTGTTCTTATTGGTGATGACCGTCATTCCTCCCTTCTTTGGAACTACTTGAACCGGGCTCACCCACTTGCTATCGGAGATAGGATAGATGATACCTGCATCAAGAAGTTTAAGAATTTCCTTCTTGACAACCTCCTTCATGGTCGGATTCAACCGCCGTTGAGGTTGTCTTGAAGTTCTAAAGTCCTCCTCCATTAGTATTTTGTGCATGCATAGGGAAGGTTTAATTCCTACTAAGTCCTCAATAGTGTACCCTATGGCTTTTCTATGTTTCCTAAGGACAATCTTGAGCTGTTCATGTTCATCTATGCTTAATTCGGAACTAACGATAACCGGGAAGGTAGAATTAGATCCAAGAAAAGCGTACCTTAGATGAGTAGGAAGTGGTTTAAGTTCCATTGCTTTCGGAACTTCTAATGGTCCTTGAGGAGCTTCCGATGTTTCCTTAGAAGTTTCTAAGGATGTTGCATGGTTTGGAGAAGAATTGGAAGAAGTTGAAGAAGTGTGCCGATCGCTCTTTTCCACGGTCAAAATCACGGTCTCCCCTGGTGTTCCACGGCCGTGGAGTGCTCTGGAATGGAGGTCGATTTTGGTCGTGGAATCCACGGTCGTGGAATACAGAGTATGACCGTGGATTCGAGTGTCTTCAGCCTCATCGTGGAGTTTCTCAAACTCCACTTCATACATCTCTTCTTGTGCTTCTAAGGCTTCAATTTCCTCTTTGCACTCTTCCTCTTCCCCTACATCGGTTAGACTCATAGTAATAACCTTTTGCAAAGGATCGTTAAAGAGAATCGCGCTTACCTCCTCCCTAGATAAACCTTCTTCGTCTTGGACATTGTAAATATCCTCATCAAAGATTGGCTCCTTCACTAGAGTGGAAAGAACGAACTCTACTTTCTCTTCCCCAACGTCAAAGGCGAGTCTCCCATTCTTGCAATCGACCATGCAGCCGGAAGTTGCAAGAAACGGTCTTCCGAGTATGATCGGGACCGGACTATCCGCAGGAATGTCAAGCACGACAAAATCAATGGGGACAAAGAACTTGCCTAGCTTGACCGGGACGTCTTCTACAATGCCGACGGGACGAGTAATAGATCGATCCGCCATGTATAACGTCATCTTTACCGGTTTAGGGTCGCCTAAACCGATCTTCCTACATAATGCAAGTGGTATGATGCTCACACTTGCTCCCAAATCACATAAAGCGTCATATGTGATCTCTCCCACTCCAATGGGAATGCAAAATGACCCCGGATCTTTCAGCTTTGGGGGCATTTTCTCCTTCATGGTCTTGATGAGATCCGAAGAATCCGAACTCATCTTGACCTCTCCAAAATCTTCTAGTTTCCTCTTGTTAGAGAGGAGCTCCTTCAAGAACTTGCCATAGGCCGGCATACCTACAATGGCATCAATGAAAGGTATATTAATATGCAGTTTGCTCATGAGTTCTATGAACTTACCGAATTGTTTATCTAGGCGCGCCCGCGCTCTAGATTGAGGGAACGGTAGGGGAGGTTTGAAAGCTGGAGGAGGAACATAGACGTCTTCCTTCTCCTTCCCCTTTTCTTTGCTTTTCTCTACGGGGACTTCAACAAACGTAGGCTGCGGATCGGTGGTAGTCACTCCGCTCCTAGTTGTAATCGCCATTACCCTTCCCTTAGGGTTGTCCTCCGTCTTTCCTGGAAGTTTCCCTTGATTTCTAGGAACTTCCTCCGCATGGTTGAACATTTGATTTTCCAAAACCTTTTGAGCTTTGTCAACCTTAGAAATTTGATCATCAACCTTGATGATGCGGTTCTCCAACCCTTGAAGCTTTCCCAAGATCGTTTCCAGTATGGGATCCGGTTTCTCCTTTCCCGTATTGTTTCCTCCATTTGATGATTGCCCCTGGCTTTTCAAAGGAGTAGAGGAAGAGGAGGGTGGAGTTAGTGAATTGGAATTGGAAGGATAGGAGTTACCGGAATTTTGTTGATTGGAGCGCCAATTGTTGTTATTCGAACCCCGATTGTTGTTCCAATTGTTGTTGTTCCGGTTGTTGTTGTTTCCATTCCAATTGTTGTTCCGGTTATTGTTCCGGTTATTGTTGTTGCGGTTGGTGTTATCACCGCCGTTGTTGTTGCCCAAATAGCCAACATCCTTCTCTTGTTGCTTTGGGAAGTTGGTCTTGATAGTCTCCTTCAACTCTTTGATCTCATTGTTGAGGGAGAAAATCTGATTTTGAGCTTCATGTGTGAGCTTTGCTCCTTGCTCCACACGATTTCCCTCCACTTTCCGGTGGGAATACTTCTCTATGACTCTTGCTTGCTTCTCAATGAAGTCCCAGGCGTCATCTTCTCTCATGTCCATGAACGTTCCACATGAGAGGGATTGAAGGTTGAATTGCGTTCCCGCATCCAGCCCCTTGTAGTAAATTTCCAGCAAGGCAAGTTTGGATATGCCATGATGAGGGCAATCCAAGAGCAAATCCTGAAACCTTTCCCAAGATTGAAACAAACTTTCGTTAGGTCTCATAGAAAAAGCATTAATCTTACCTCTAAGTTCCGCCGTTTTGGAGGGCGGAAAGAACTTGGTGAGAAACTCTGCGGAGAGGTCTTCCCATGTCTCTAGTTTCCCACTAGGAAGAGCTTGGTACCAAGATAGCGCTTTCCCTTTCAAAGAGAAGAAGAAAGGTTTGAGCTTATAGCTGTTGGTAGTGGCGCTCTTTGGTCTCATTGTCTCCATCATACACTCAAAGTTTTGCAAGTGTTGGTGTGGAGATTCGGTGCTTGTACCGCCAAACTGGCTTTGGCGAACAAGAGTGATAACTTGAGGGTTGAAGCTAAACCCTTGTATATCTTCAGCATCAAAGTTCACACCTAAACGGCGTGGTTGTTGTGTTGGATCCATCCGCTGGCCAAGAGTTCTTGGCTCATTATCCACACGTTCGACCCTCGCATTTCTAGGTGGAATGCGACGGTTAGTAGCTCCTTGTTGATTGAAAGGATTTATATTGATCGTGGGATCAATCTCTTCTAAAGGAGGAATGGAAGAATCACTATCATCGGTGGATGAGTGGTTTCTTCTTCTTGACCTTGTCCTCCTTCTCGAGGACTTCTTGCCCACCTTGTCTTCAAGGTCGCTCATCTTTATCTTCATTTGAACGATCATGTCTTGCAGACCGTTAACTTGAGTTTGATGGCGATCCATCTCATCCTGGAGGAGAGTCTCATTCCATCGGAGCTGAGCTTCTTTCTCCGCCAACTTATTTTGAAGATCGTGCTCGTTTTCTTCAGCCATCTTCCTTTCCTTGCGCTTTTGCCTCAAGGTTTTCTCTAGCTCTTGATCAAGAGGTAAGAGATCTTCTGTGTTCCTAGACCTGCGCATACACTCAAAGAAAAATCAAATAACGAGAGCAAGCTCCCAAGCTTGACAACCGGCACCCGGGTTCGATCGAAGCCAAATCCCCGGCAACGGCGCCAAAAACTTGTTCGCCCCTAGAGGTGTGTGCAAATAAGCTTTATATTTATAAAACTAGAATCAGGCAAGCGAACCCGCAGTGTACGGATCGATATAGTTAAGCAAGAATTCCAGAGTATCGAACACAGGGATTTGGGTGGAACGAACTCGATTGCAGGTTATCAAGCGGTTAATATGAGAGTTTTGCAGATATTGGGAAAACAACAATCCTAAAGATCCAGGTATCCAGCTGTGGCAATCGATTCAAGATATACTAATGATGTAAAGACAGAGTTAAGATATGCAAAGGTATACTAATGTAAGGTAATCGTACGGTTGAGGTTCCAAAAACCTTATATAACTCACCTAAAAGACTCCTCCTATACAGGTTGATGAGGCTCAATATAGAAAGATTCTAAAGACAAGGATTAGCATCAAATACCCAAACCTATAATCTAAAGATCAAGACTAACCTATCCGATTGAGGTTGTTGAGGCTCACAATCGAGGTAGAGGTTGTTGAGGCTTCACTACCACCTAGAAAAGACAAGTCTAAACTAAGCTAAAGCAAATCTTTAACTTTGGATCAAGGTAAAAGCAGGCTCGTAAACTTTAGGGAAATTACGGTTATTTCTTAAGAATCACGGCCGTGGAACTCAAGAACAGGCCGTGATTTAGGGTTTTCGGCGACAATTCTCTAACTCTCAGGGCCTAATCTGTTTGCGATCGATCTATCATCATCTAAGCCACAACTATCAACCCTTCACCTTAGAATTGTTAAGGGTTTTTAGCCAATAACAGTCATATTGATATTAATTCAAGATTTAAAAGGTAAAAGATGGGAACTTTCAAGAACTATCAAAAATCTTCAATTGAATCTCAGAATCACAATTAAGAGCAAGTGTTTGTCAACAGATTCAAAACGGAATGAGCAATCAAAATCTTAGGAAAGAAAAGAAACGGGATGTCAATCCAATCTTAAATCAAACCTAAGCAAGAAGAGGAATCTTCTTGCAAAATCCTCCAAGAACTTCGATCTTCCACACGAAGATCACAGACGGTGACTCTCCAAAACGAACTTTGGAACTTCAATGAGATCTCTCAAATCACCCCCAAGAATGAAGGTTTTTGTGTGTTGCTAAGCTTGCGTTTTTACCGCTAAACTTAGGGTTGAAAGGTCGTAAGCGACGTTCACGAGGTTAGGCGAGGTGGCGAGGCGAGGTGACGGAATCTTGCTTCATCCGTCCTTTTTATAATGCAGGGCCAAATGTCGGCCCGGCCCAATCTTCAAGAGATCATGGCTTCGAAACGTGGCGAAGGGATTCGCCAAGATCACGGTCGTGGAAGATTCCACGACCGTAATTTTGAGGCGTGGAAACAAATACGGCTAGCTTCCACGGCCGTAATATCCCCTGGAATGAACATCGAATTCTGACTCACAATCCACGGCCGTAATTTAGGGTAAAACCGTGATTCTTGCCTTCATTCGTGCATTCCTCAATCTAATACTCCAAATTGCATCCAAAAGGTGTCCTTGATCTAGAGACACATCGACTCAACTCTCCTTTGCTCGATTCCGTTCGGAAATAGCTCCAAATCACCTATAATCAACATAGAACTCGTGTAGACATCTATATCGACAATATAGGCAATACTAGCTCATATATGCATAAAGCTCAATCAAAGACTATCAATATGAATCAATTACGACTAGAAAACGTGCCTAAAATATCACAATATTTCATGCTAACAGTGGATTATTCGTAGTTATTGTTGGATTCCTAATTATTATTATTCGTAGTTATTATTAATTATGATATCTACTCTAAATCTCAACCCTTAATACTCACCATCCAACGGTGTATGATTGTTCTCATGTATACACGTTAGGGGTGTTCTCATGATAACCACACCCTCTATATATATATATATATATATATATATATATATATCCTTACAATTTTAAAAGCTTGAGTAGAGCTTATGAATAGTCAATATCCTAAAATACCCTTATTACTATTGTTTCCTTTTCTTTTTTTTCCCAATATCAGCTATAAAGAATCATGGGCTCCATATTGTTTGTTTTGAAGCCTCTCTTATTGGGCCTCTTGCATGTACGCCAACTTTTGGGCTTATTAATACTAAACATAGTTATTATAATTTTATTACTATTAAACAGACATAAGTGTAATATCCGGAAAATTTAATTTCCGATGAGTCTGAGTCAAAGCAATCTCTTTCGATCGGTTGACTTTCCTAATCCTACTTAAGGTTTAGTAAAACAAATTCTATCATTTTATGTATTCTTTTAGTCACATTAAAATGATGAATTTCAAAACCCTAATTTATTACATGACTTGTCTTTGACAAGGTCATGACGTCCTAGTGACGGGATCAAGACGAGCCCAAGACGAGGTCAAGACGAGACCATGACGAGTTATGGCGAGACCATGACAAATTCGTGACAAGGCCATGCATGGGCTTGACAAAGATATGACGAGTTTTGAAAAGTTTTGACAACTCAGGCCACCTTTGTTTTTACAACTTCAGCCCATCTCTTGTGCTTACCTTGTCCAGCGTTGGCCTTGTCCCTTGGCGGATTAGAGCAGCCCAAGAAGCTTAGCCAGAAGCAGCCCAACTCACTCTTCAACTCCTCAACGTGTGATGTCCATGAAGAAAAAAACCGTCAGCCCCTCTCTCCCCATCTTCACGTAACAACCGAGATCTTCGTTGATCTCTTTCCCACTTCAGTCCGCTTGCCTTCTGTCCATATTCACGCCAGCTGCTCCTTCCTTCTTTTTTGTATCGATTCACATAACCTCGGCATCCTACCCAACGAGCAATTCCTCCCACGCAGATCGACGAACTTGGCTTCTACCTCATACAACAACTGAATCTGGACCAAGGTGAGTGCAGTTTTACCCCTCTTTTCTTGTCGTTGCCTTACGCTCCCTATGTACAATCCACTCGACAGCCCCCTCTGGATCTAACTCTTGGTACGCACCGCCCTCCCCATTTGATAGCAATCAGAGACGCTGCACCCTTCCTAACTCTTCTGCGTACATAACTACATCCCAAATACACCAGCGACACTCTCAGACAAAGCCAAACGCTCCTTGTTGCGAGATCCAGAAGGTAGCAAGGCTGCTGCACACGTACAGATGCTTGGGACATAGGTTCTGCACACAACCCTTCGGCACAGGTGAGTCGAAAGGATACTATCTCTATCCCCTCCCTTTTGCATTGTCTGATATCGATGATGGAATGCTCTCATTCACGTGCAGAAGGCTCGAGTACACTGCATCAGAAGGCTCGAACCAACTAGGCAATTTCCGTCATCCATCTCCAATTCTGGGAAGGGTAGTATGGTGAGGCAAATTTCCGCTTACCCTTGTCTTCAACTTAGGTCTAGTCTAGAGGCCAAAACTGATTGTCTTTCTGTCGTCAAGGATTCAGCAGCCAAGGCGGTGTAAAGGGCGCTAGATTACTACATTCCTCCACAACTGCAGACTCGTGGGTAAGTGCTCTCGACCCCCTGCACTACTAGTAATTGGATAATAAGTTGGACGCTTATGGCTAGGTTAAACTTGAGAGATCAGTCGTTACTTAGGACTGGAACATGGGTGTGTTGGTGGACAGTAGCCGCTGAGTTAAGGTGTCCTAAATAGTTGTAACCATGAACTGTTGTAAATGAATTTTATTTGCTTCAGTTTGGAAGTTGGAAACTGCCCATCTTGTAGACCAATGTTAAAGAGTTACATTGAAGATCCACCATTGAAATTTTGATAGATCATAGATGGATATATGTAGTTTACTATGTTAAAATTTGAGAACAAATGAACGGTCGGATTGGAAGTTATAGGGTTTCAAAGTTGGGTAGTTGAGTTGTTTTCCAGCAGTGAAATTTGAAGTATAGGAAATTTGTAAGTGTTATAACCAACTTTAGAAATTTTTGTAGAAGTGATGGTTGAACAGTTTTAAGAAATTCTTGATGCTATAAGTAGATTGGATATTATAGATGACCTAAGGAATTATTTCAGAATTTTTATAATTTTATTCTAGTTTCGTATTTGAAGCTGAAGTTGGACCTTAGTGACTTTTCGGAAAATAGAAAAGTGTGCAGTTTCTCTAGTTTTACCCAAAATCATCATAGAGAGTTAGAATATGGCCTTTTAGTCTCAAATAAGAGTTTAAGCATAAATTAGAGGATTTTTGAGAATTTCGGGACCAAGGGCCAAATAGTCATTTTACCATAAATTAGTATTGTAATCAATTCTGTTCTAATAAAATCTACTATCTTAGAAATCTTATGCTTCTAATTACCTAGAAAGTGTGCTGACACACTTACCTCCTTTGACAGGCCACTAAATTCCTACAATTACAGATCGATTTGCGAATTAGAGAGTCGAGATCTATTTCAGGTAAGTCCTTTGGGCTTACTTAGCTAGTTGTCAGATATGAGTGTGAACGATGATAGTGGTGTTTGAATGATGTGCGTATTAGTGTATTTCATGGAAATCATTGACCGACTTACATATCTAGCCTAAGAGTAACGGGCGGTAGCATTCTGCTCAGTTAGCCCGAGGGCGCTAGGGGTTTCTTTCGGGACTAGTCCATACTTGGTTTGCGACGACGCCACCGGCGGAGGTGTGCCAAACCATCACCCGTTGGATAAGGAACGGAGGCGGGAAATCTCAAGTTTTCTCGTGCTACAACTTTTAAAATGGGATAAAATGAATCACCTCAATTATTAGATAAGAACCGGATTGTGTACCAGCATGTTGAGTGTTTATATTCTCCTTCTGTGTGTTTGTACTATTTATTTTTCTACTTATATTTGATTAGTTAGCTAACTGTTTATCGTTGTTTAGACTTGCCACAGGTCAGAGCAGATGCCGAGTGATCCGGATGGTAGTGGACAGCCGGGGTGTCGTACTCGTTAGGACGGGTTGTAGTTTCTTTTATTGGTCTTTCAGATATGATTGTTCCTTTTTCTCAGATTGTAAGACCGTGTTATTTCCGGCTATCAGTTTCTGGTCACATTCATGACTTTGTTAAAACTTAATTTATGATTTCTGGTTTCTCCTTATATGTGCCTTGTTGTAAGATCTAGTTAAGTTGTTGTCAAACTAAGGTCGGGACCCACTGTGAGGTCCTAACCAGTAGCTCCCCGAGTTCTAAAACTTGGGCTGTTACAACATGGTATCAGAGCTCTAGGTTGGCAACAATGGCACTTGAAATCTTCTAAAAGGTCAAATAAAAAAATTAGCAGAACCCGAAAGGGGTCTGAGTTTTCTAATGAAATTTTGGTTTTTTTTAGTGTATTTCATGGAAATCATTGACCGACTTACATATCTGGCCTAAGAGTAACGGGCGGTAGCATTTTGCTCAGTTAGCCCGAGGGCGATGGAGGTTTCTTTCGGGACTAGTCCATACTTGGTTTGCGGGGACGCCACCGGCGGAGGTGTGCCAAACCATCACCAGTTGGATAAGGAACGGAGGCGGGAAATCTTAAGATTTCTCATGCTACAACTTTTAAAATGGGATAAAGTGAATCACCTCAGTTATTAGATAACAACCGGATTGTGTGCCAGCATGTTGAGTGTTTATATTCTTCTTCTGTGTGTTTCCGCTATTTATCTTTCTACTTATATTTGATTAGTTAGCTAACTGTTTATCGTTGTTTAGACTTGCCACGGGTTAGAGCAAATGTCGAGTGATCCAGATGGTAGTGGACAGCCGGGGTGGCGTACTCGTTAGGACGGGTTGTAGGTTCTTTTATTGGTCTTTAAGATATGACTGTTCCTTTTTCTAAGATTGTAAGACCGTGTTATTTCCGGCTACCAGTTTCTGGTCAGCTTCATGACTTTGTTAAAACTTAATTTATGATTTCTGGTTTCTCCTTATTTGTGCCTTGTTGTAAGATCTAGTTAAGTTGTTGTCAAACTAAGGTCGGGACTCACTATGAGGTCCTAACCAGTAGCTCCCCGAGTTCTAAAACTTGGGGTGTTACAAACAGGTGAGCGGTCATTTAGGGTTTCCAATTTTTTTTACGGTGTATGCACTCACCTCTTACGGCACCACCCTTTCTTTGGTTGACGGTTACTCATTCTCTGAAGAACACATGTTCTTCTTTGTGTCAAAATTCAGGGGTCACTACTGTCACGTAAACATCGATGTGGATACTTCTAATCACATTCGATCTTCTATATATTTTCTACCATCTACCTCTCTTACTCCATAGTTGGTCTCTATCTTGTATCAGATGGTGCGGTCATTTTCTTCTTCTTCTTCCTTTATCATTGCGCTTTCATGTTTCTTATTTCCATTTTCCGTTTTGTGCTTCATCTCCCTCTTTGATTCTACATGTATTCCATTTATGCCCTTTTTCAGATCTTCGATTTTGGGAGCTGATGTGAAATTGTTAGTCTGTCATTTCGTTTTTGTGTTCTCTTCATTGGTTGTTACAAATTTTTGTTCTTCAAACCTCTGCAAGTACAATCCGATCGGTTTCCTTTCTTCTTTCTTAAACAAAAATGGCAGTTTCCAATTTTGAATTTCCGGTGCCGGTCATTTTGAATAGTACTGTAAGTATACAGGCTTTAGATGACTGAGTAAAATCTATCCTCAATTTAATGAATGAAACCAGCTTTTTGTTTTGTCTCATTTTGTTTGGTGATTTAGCTATACTTTATCGTCCATTACTCAAGTTTTGACTTCGATCGCCTTTCATATTTGAATAATTCTGTAACAGCTTTGTTGTTAGTCTTCCTATCTGTAGATGCATGCAATCCAGTTGTTGCATGTTTAAATTTTCTTTACATTGGTAGACCGCTAGTTTGGTTTCTACTATTCTTTGTATTTATTTTTCTGACTTCTTCTATGTCTCTTTCGGTGTTTCAGGATTTAAGTGCTCACCTGCAAATGAAAAGCTTCCTCTTCTGTGTGAGTTGATAGCTTATTGTGCTTTATATTCCTTTTTTCAACTTTTCCTTCCCTTGGTTTCCATACTGACTGTTTTGTTTATTCCTTTCAACTTATTCAAGATTCTGCAGTCATCTCATTGTCCTCTTTGGTGAGTTGTTAAACCTACTCCATAAGATTATTCAGTTTTTAATTCCTTTCTTTTAGCATCTTACATTCTGTAGGCCATCTTCACTGTTTTGTCATTAATCTTCTACTTGTCTTCTGTCGTTTGTTTTAGTCATTTTGTTGCCCTTCCTTATTGATTTAACGAATGTACCTTCATTTAATTACCATTGAGCATGCGTGTATGACAGTTGCATGTTTGTTTTCAAAGCTTTTTCAACATCATTTCACTGTCGAAAATTATGTTGCCCTTGGATATGTAGCATTTGTAATCGAAAAAAAAACTTCCAAGTATTATTCATATTCCTCATAAGCACCAAAATACACTCCACTCTTTCCTATTCTATATTTCATATATTTTAATATTATATTTACTGAACAAATTAACGATATACATATTTATTTATATTCTATCTACATAGTTATCTATTTTTGGGAGCAACCATTCGTACATTTATTTTCAATATTCAAATTATGAGAAATCTAAGATATTGCCTACTACATGCAATTGCACAGAACAGTTACAGTCATACCACATACTGAAATGGCCATGAATGAATTTACCAATTACATTTGTCGCACAATACTCCACCATATTTGTATCAGTATAAAAAATGTTTAGCATTAAAATCGACCTAGCTTTTATTTTGTTGCTTCCCCTTTTTTTGTAAGACACGATGGAAGAGTGATAGGTGATGGAATCACTATCATTTAGGGTAGTTTTTAGAGTCTTTTTATTGCATTAGTGTCGGTTTATGCTTCTAACTCATTGGTCCAGAAGAAGAAGATCAAAAGAAGCTAAGGAAGGAGTTATAAGCACTTAGGAGCAAAGATCGATCAAGAAGCAAAGTTTCTGTTGCTCCACCGCCCCCGCGGGCCCTTGCAGCCGCCCCAGTGGGTGACACTTCCCACTGAAGCGCTCCCAGCACCTTCACCAGCGCCGGCCAAGATGCAGGTCACCGCCCCTACGCCACCCATCGGCGCCCATGCGGTGACTTGCCTTGACAAGACGAAGGCCAGCTCCCCTGCGCCTCCCACTGCGCCGTGCCTACGCCTCGCTTTGGGAGCTGGAAGGCGAAGAGTCTGTGTCACCGCCCATTGTTCGCCACTTAGCGTGCGTGCAATCAAGCTTTAAATTTATAAAACTAGAATAAAAGCAAGCGAACCCGCAGTGTACGAATCGACGTAGATTAGCAAGTATTCCAGAGTATCGAACACAGGGATTTGGGGGGAACAAATTCAGTTCGCAAATTGTCAAGCAAGAAATGTAATAAGCTTTGAAAATATTGGGGAAAACAGCAACCCTAAAGATCCAGGTGTCTAATTGTGGCAATCGATTCAAGATATACTAAAGAACTACGGACAGAGTTAAGAGTTGCAAAGGTATGCTAAGGTAAAGCAATGTACGGTGAAGTTCCAAGGCTTTATATGACTTATCTAGAAATACTCTCTATAAAGGTTGTTGAGGCTTCAGTATAGAAAGGATCTAAAGACAAGAATTAATCTCAAATACCCAAACTTGTAATCCAAGGATCAAGACTAACTAAACCGATTAAGGTTGTGACACTCGAAATCGAAGTAGAGGTTGTTGAGGCTTCACTACCACCTAGAAAAGACAAGTCTAAACTAAGTTAAAGCAAATCTTTAACTTTGGATTAAAGTAAAAGCAGGTTCGTAAACTTAAGAGAAATTACGGGCAGATCTTGAGATTCCACGGTCGTGGAACTCAAGAACAAACCGTGATTTAGGGTTCGTCGACGATTCTCTCAAACTCTCAGGGTCTAATCTATTTACGATCGATCTATCATCATCTAAGCCACAACTATCAACCCTTCACCTTAGAATTGTTAAGGGTTTTTAGCCAATAACAGTCATATTGATATCAAATTCAAGAATTAAAAGATTGAAAGATGAAAACTTCCGAAAACTTTCAATAAACTCCAAACCAATCTCAAAGTCACAATCAAGAACGAATAATATCACTAATTTCAGAATAGAACAATGAAACACAATCTTAGGCAAGAAGGAAGAACGGGATGTCAATCCGTCTTCTAAATCAAACCTAAACAAGAAGAGAAGTCTTCTTGCAAGAAATCTTCCGAATCTTCCGTCAATCCGGGAAATCTGGAAATCCCAATGATAATCTCCACCAAAGTGCGAGATTAGGGAAAATCCAAGTGCGAACGTCGATCTCCAACGAGATGTAAGATGCCTCTCCGCAAATGCCGCCGCGGAAATCTCTCTAAGCAAGGGTGTAAGCGGGGATAAGCGAGGATCTATGCGTCCAAGCCGAGGTCTAAAGCGAGGTTAAGCGGAGGTGACGGAATCTCCCTTCGTCCGTCTTTTTATAGGGCAGGATAAAATATCGGCCCGGCCCAATCTTCAAAAGATCGTGGCTTCGAAATGTGGCGAAAAAGATCGCCAAGATCACGGTCGTGGAAGGTTCCACGACCGTAATTTAGAGCGTGGAAAGTGTCACGGTTTGAACCATGGATTCCACGACCGTAATAGTTACTGGAATGCATCACGCCTCTCTTGCAAGGATCCACGACCGTGGAACTGAACGTGGTTTGTAATACGGCCGTATTTTAGAGCGTGGTTTAGGGCAAGAACGTGATTCTTCCCTAGACTCGTGCATTCCTCAAGTTGAACTCCATTTTTGCTCCTAAGAATGCCCTCAATCTATGGACATACTTAATCAACTCTTCTTTGCTAAATTCCATTCGGAAATAGCTCCTAATCACCTATAATCAACATAGAACTAGTGTAGACATCCATATCGACAATATAGGCAAACTAGCTCACATATGCAACAATGCTCAATCAATGACTATCAATATGAATCAAATATGCTTAGAAAACGTGTCTAAAGTATCACAATATTTTATGCTAACAAATAACCCCATACTTGCAACTTTCTTGTCCCTAAGCAAGGTCTCTCAAAAAGCTTTTAGAAAAAGAGTTAGGATGAAATATGTGTACCTTCTCAAAGTAATACTTCTTTTGGATGAATGTGCCTTCTAAAGAATAGATCATTCTCAAATCTTGCTTCAATCGTTTATAAGACTTTCATACACTTATCCAAAGAGTAAAAGGCAAAGAAAACTCATGAATCAATTAAACTTCTAAACAAGCATCATAACCTTCAAACATTATCAAAATCAATCATAAGAAACTTCAATTTAGACCACAAAGTCATATAACATTCTTTTGATCTTAAGGACTTTCAAAGAAAAAGGTCTAGAATGTGGAAGGGAAGGAAACTTTTAGGGAATGTGGTGCATGAATCCGGGAAAGTGGACAACTACTCACTTCTTCTTCTTTTGCGGTTTCTGCTGCACTTTCAACTTAGAGCTTCGCTTTTCGACTTTACTTTGGAGTTATGGATAGAGGTGCATAAAAACCGAAGCCTAAGAGATTGGCGTTTCTCAATTTTTGTGAGATGCCTCAAACCCTTAGCGCACATACCATAATCCGCTAGGAATATCGCTCAATCCGACTTTGGCAAGACACAAACACCCGGCTATGTGAATGGTGCCGAGTTACTCATCGTCATGATTGACTTCCCCAAACCTACAATTTCTTTCTATTCATTTGATTGCAAATAATTGCTCTCATGGCCCTCCCACATCAAACATGCCTTTTTCATTCACTTCTCCAAATTCCCGGATAGGTAAAGGAGGCTAATATTTCAATGAGGAGCTAAATGATCAAAGAAAGAAGAAAGAAAATATCGAATTGCCTTAATCATCTCAACAAGAAGCGTAGGAACTTATAGAGTGATTTCAACTTCAATTTCTCAACATGATTTAGGTAATATTCTTCACATTATGAAACTTATAAAAGAGGTAAAATTCATTCATTCAAATTCTTTTCAATTCACTATTCTTTTAAGCATGCAATTGTCATCAAACTCAATTCACAAGTAGTGATTATCATGGAAATCATCTCAATTTATTAGAAGCACAAAATTTTCAAAATTTTTCAATTTTTATGGGTTTTTCAAGTTCTTTTTCATGCAAAGCAATAATGAAACGTGCAACAATAAAATGCAATGCAAGATAGTCTCGAATAAAGCAAACATAGTGAGTAGAAGTTATTACAAACTTTTAGTACATCCCACCCCATACTTAGGACGAACATTGTCCCTAATGTTCAAAAGAAAAGAAAGAAAAGAAAAAGAAACTCACAAAGTGGCGGTGGAATGTCTAAAGCGAACGGTCATGCAATCAATCACTGCGGCGCTGGTGGAGGCGGGAATGGAGAGAAGCTCGGATCATAAAACCGCCCAAACTGCTGGCGGTAGACGTCCCTCATCATGTGGTCGAGGTCGTCTAAGCGTCCGTCTCTAGCATCGGCTCGGATCTCCAATGCCCCTACTCTCTCTGAAAGGCCAGTAGCCCAATCCGGCATCTGCTCGTACCATCCCGGAGCCTGACTATACCATGCTGGGGCGTCGGATGGTGCTGGTGCTGGTGCTGCTGGCTGCTCTGTGGACCAAGGAGGGGGAACGCCATACCATGTGGGAGGTGTGGTCATCCACGTAGGTCTCTCACTCACGCTAGCGCGGCGAGAAGACGAGCCTGAGGCTCTAGCTGGACGTGGAGAGCGTCTAGGTACATCTGGGGCTACCTCCGGCTGATCCGGAAACGTGCCAAACTCCTGCTCGGCTCCTCCTCCACCCTCAAACTGATCTCTCATATCCTCCTCCTCAACAACTGGTGGTGGGACATACGGGGGAGCTACTATCCTGTTCGCATACATAGCAGCGAACGTCTCCTTCCAATTATGGCGTCCCACCATAATGGAGTACTCCGGCAGCCACTCTATACCCCTACCCGTCCTACTCTCCCAAGGCATGCCCGCATAAGGCGGACCTCTATGCGTGGGGAAGATGAGACCCCTAGTCATGAAAGCATGTAGCCCTAAAGGTACGGCCGGTATACGGGTGCAAGCAGAAAAATCAACACCTAAACTCCTAGCAATGTGGGTAACTATCCCACCATATCCGATGTTTCCCTTCTTCTTGTTCTTGAGCTTGCTCATAGTAGCAGCCAAGAGAGTAGCACAATCAGCACGGCGTCCATACAACATGGAGTAAAGCAAGAACAGCTCATCCGTCTTGATCTTTTGGGGCGTCTCCGTCCTAGGAAAGAGACACTCCGAAAGAACACGGTGAGCTATCTTCAAGGCTAGGTGGTACATCAACCTAGCCTTGGTATCAGCGGGTTGCCAACAGTCCTCGTCGGCGTAAATCATCACAACCTCCTCCCAAAAGTCCTTGGCGTAAACGCCACTAGGAAATCGACCATTAAAGGTCTCATGAAACCCGAAAATAGTCCCAAACTCACGGATGCTAAAATGATAGTCTCTCTCCATAAGACGGAAAGAGACGGTCCTGTCTACATGGCTGTGCTCGAAAGACGTCACAACCTCCCGTGTAATCTCCTCATAAGCGTCTTCTCGGATAGCCGAGAAGACAACTAGTCCGGCTCTATCCAAGAGCCAAGTAAGATCATCAACAATGTTGAGAGGAGCTAGATCCTCCAACAACAAGTATCTAGGACCAATCACTGGCCTCTCCTTGATCCTCTCGAGTGCATCGAGATGATCGTCGTGTATGGTCGGGACTCTAGGGTGAGGAGGTGAGGATGGAGGTGAAGGTGAGGATGGAGGTGAAGGGGAAGAGGGTGGTGGTGCCCTAGAGGATGAGGAGGAGGAGGGATTACCCTTCCTTTTCTTATTCTGATCATTCTTCTTCTCTTTTATCCTCCCCAAAACTCTCCTTACAAAGTCCATCTGTTGAAAATTACGGGCTGTTCTATGGAAACCACGGCCGTAATTCCTCCAGAGACCGTGATTCGTCTCAAAAAGTCGCAAATCTCAGCAAATCAACACACAATCTCCACAAACAGGCAGTCCTAATCTAATTTCTTCCAATCTCAATCAGTTCTTCCTAAAATCTCTAACAAAAACGAACCAAATCGACAAGAATCAAGAAGAGTGAAAAAACCTATTTTTCGGATTGAAAAATCCGAATTGCGCGTTTCTTGGTGAATTTCCGCTCGATTTGTCGCTTGGATCTTGTTGGTGGTCGAGTTTGCTTCAGTTTAGGAGGAAGAATCGTTAAAAACGATTAAGAAACGAGGATTTGAGAGAGGGTCGTGGATTTCGGCTATTAGGTCGTGGAAAGAGGGGTTTTGGGTGATTTTTGTGAAGAACGTGGCTTATATAGTCACAGGCAAAATTTTTGAAAATCACGGTCTGTCGGGGTGTTCCACGGCCGTGGTTTGGTACGGAACCGTGGTTTTGGTTATTTTTCAAAGGCTTTTGGAAATTACGGGTACTGTAGCTGTCACGACCGTGGTTTAGGCCGTGGAACCCTCTGTAAAGCTCCAAAGTCCAGATTTCGTCACTTTTCTTCAACATTATCCTCCCTTTTTCCTTTTCCATTGTTCCTATATCCAAAAACACGAACATACCGGAAGAAATCGAAGGCAAAAACAAAGCAAAAACGTCTATTCTAAGCTAAACTATGAATCGAAAATGAAAACGAAAATGCAATACCTTGGGTTGCCTCCCAAGAAGCGCTTTGTTTAAGGTCCGTAGCTAGACCAAACTCGCACTTATTCGAGTGCGGTGGGAGCGAACTCTTCGGCTTGGAGTTCCGGCGTATACTTCTTGAGTCGTTGGCCGTTCACCTTAAAGCTTCCGCCCGTTTCACCCCATACTTCAACTGCACCATGGGGGAAAATACGCTTAATTAGAAAAGGTCCCGTCCAACGAGATTTAAGCTTACCTGGAAAGAGACGAAGCCTTGAATTGAAGAGGAGAACTTGATCTCCCTCCTTGAAGTCCTTTGGAATGATATGCTTATCATGCCAACGCTTTGCTCTCTCCTTGTAGATCTTAGCGTTTTCATAAGCGTTCAAGCGGAGTTCATCAAGCTTATTGATGTCTAGGAGACGCTTCTCTCCCGCTTCCTTCATGCCGAAATTCAGCCACTTGATAGCCCAAAACGCTTTGTGCTCCAACTCTACCGGCAAGTGACAAGACTTCCCATACACAAGGTTGTATGGTGTTGTTCCTATGGGAGTCTTGTACGCAGTCCGGTACGCCCATAATGCATCGTCAAGCTTCAAGGACCAATCCTTCCTAGTCCTTAAAACCATCTTCTCTAGAATTCCTTTGATCTCCCTATTTGAGATCTCAACTTGTCCACTTGTTTGTGGATGATAAGGGGTAGCGACCTTGTGAGTAACCCCATACTTAGCTAGAAGAGCTTCAAAGCGACGGGCTATAAAGTGAGAACCTCCGTCACTAATGATAGTCCTTGGCGTCCCAAATCGCGGGAAGATGGTCTTGTTGAAGAACTTAACCACCACCATGACATCATTTGTGAGAGAGGCAATTGCTTCCACCCATCTAGAAACGTAGTCTACCGCCAATAGTATGTATTGGTTTCCACAAGAGGATGGGAATGGTCCCATGAAATCAACTCCCCAAACGTCAAAAATCTCCACCTCTTGGATGTTGTTGAGGGGCATCTCATTCCTTCTAGAGATATTGCCTGTTCTTTGACAAGCATCGCAGCAAGAAACAAAGGATTGCACATCTCTAAATAAAGTAGGCCAAAAGAATCCAGATTGCAATACCTTTGCGCTAGTCTTGTTTGAACTAGCGTGTCCTCCACAAGGTAGTGAATGACAATGGCGGATGACACTTTGCATCTCATCTTCCGGCACACATCGCCGAATGATGCCATCCGGACCTCTCTTAAAGAGGAGAGGCTCGTTTCAATAGTATTCCCGGACGTCCTTAAAGAACTTCTTCCTTTGTGCGTAGGATAGTCCGGGCGGTATCTCCTGGCAAACTAAATAGTTAACAAAATCAGCAAACCATGGTTCGTTACCTTGAAGATCACATCGATGCACTCTTCAATAAGGTGTAGGTGTTCGTCCGGGAAGGAGTCATCGATGGGCAAATGGTCGTCCTCTAGATGTGTTAGGCGACTCAAATGATCCGCAATAGAATTTTCCGAACCTTTCTTGTCGCGGATCTCAAGATCGAATTCTTGTAGGAGAAGAATCCATCTAATTAGCCTTGGCTTCACATCTTTCTTCGCAAGGAGGTACCGGATCGCAGCATGATCCGTGTAGACAATCACCTTTGCACCTACAAGATAAGAGCGAAACTTGTCAATAGCATAGACAATGGCTAAAAACTCTTTCTCGGTAGTGGCGTAGTTGAGTTGCGCTTCATCTAGCGTCTTGCTAGCATAGTATATGGCATGGGTTCGCCCTTCCTTTCGTTGTCCAAGAACAGCTCCAATTGCTACGTCACTAGCATCGCACATAACCTCAAAGGGAAGAGTCCAATCCGGAGGTTGGATAATAGGTGCTGAAATTAGAGCTTGCCGAATTGTGTTAAACGCATCCAAGCATTCCTGCGAAAACTCAAAAACTGCATCCTTCATCAATAGATTAGTGAGCGGTTTTGATATCTTAGAAAAGTCCTTAATGAAACATCTATAGAATCCAGCATGTCCTAGAAAACTTCTTATCCCTTTCACCGAAGTTGGGGGAGGAAGTTTCTCTATGGTCTCTATCTTAGCTTTATCTACTTCTATCCCTCTACTAGAGACTAAGAGACCTAATACAATTCCTTCCTTAACCATAAATTGACACTTTTCCCAATTAAGAACTAGGTTAGTGTCTTCACATCTTTGCAAAACAAGAGAAAGGTTAGAAAGGCAATCGTTAAAAGAGGAACCGTATACGGAGAAGTCGTCCATGAAGACTTCCATGATTTCCTCTATGTATTCGGAGAAGATGGCCATCATGCACCGTTGAAAGGTGGCTGGGGCGTTGCAAAGCCCAAACGGCATTCTCCTATAGGCGAACGTACCCCAAGGGCACGTGAATGTGGTCTTCTCTTGATCATTCGGGTGTATCGGAATCTGAAAGAAACCACTGTAACCGTCAAGGTAGCAAAAATGTGAATGTTGCGCTAACCTTTCAAGCATTTGATCAATGAATGGCAATGGAAAGTGATCCTTCCGCGTTGCATTGTTGAGCTTGCGGTAGTCTATGCACATCCGCCATCCAGTCACGGTTCGGGTAGGAATGAGTTCGTTGTTCTTGTTGGTGATGACTGTCATTCCTCCCTTCTTCGGAACTACTTGAACCGGACTCACCCACTTACTATCGGAGATAGGGTAGATGATACCTGCATCAAGAAGTTTAAGAATTTCCTTCTTGACAACCTCCTTCATGGTCGGATTCAACCGCCTTTGAGGTTGTCTTGAAGTTCTAAAGTCCTCCTCCATTAGTATCTTATGCATGCATAGGGAGGGTTTAATTCCTACTAAGTCCTCTATAGTGTAGCCTAAGGCTTTCCTATGTTTCCTAAGGACAATCATGAGCTGATTATGTTCATCTATGCTTAGTTCGGAACTAACAATAACCGGAAAGGTAGAATTAGGTCCTAGAAAAGCGTACCTTAGATGAGTAGGAAGTGGTTTTAGTTCCATCACTTTCGGAGCTTCCAACGATCCTTGAGGAGCATCCGATGTCTCCTTAGAAGTCTCTAAGGGTATTGAGTGTGTGAGAGAAGAATCAGAAGAAGTTGAAGAAGTGTCTCGATCACCCCTTTCCACGGCCAAAATTACGGGTGCTTCATGTCCTCCACGGCCGTGGTTTAGGGCGTGGAAGGGAAATACGGTTGTCACATCTTCTCCACGACCGTGTAACTCCCTGGAGTGAGGCACGATTTTGGTTGTGAAATCCACGGCCGTGGAATACAGTGTGGCCGTGGATTCTCACGTTTTCAGCTTCATCGTGGAGTTTCTCAAACTCCTCTTCATGCATCTCTTCTTGTGCTTCTAAGGCTTCAATTGCCTCATTGCACTCTTCCTCTTCCCCTACATTGGTTAGACTCATAGCGATAACTTTTTGTAAAGGATTGTTAAAGAGAATCGCACTTACCTCCTCCCTAGATAAACCTTCTTCATCTTGGATATCGTAAATATCCTCATCAAAGATTGGCTCCTTCACTAGAGTGGAAAGAACGAACTCTACTTTCTCTTCTCCTATATCAAAAGCGAGTCTCCCATTCTTGCAATCGACTATGCAGCCGGAAGTTGCAAGAAACGGTCTTCCGAGTATGATCGGGACCGGACTATCTGCAGGAATGTCAAGCACGACAAAATCAATGGGAACAAAGAATTTACCTAGCTTGACCGGGACGTCTTCTACAATACCGATGGGGCGAGTGATGGATCGATCCGCCATGTATAACGTCATCTTCACCGGTTTAGGGTCGCCTAAACCGATCTTCCTGCACAATGCAAGTGGTATGATGCTCACACTTGCTCCTAAATCACATAAAGCGTCATATGTGACATCTCCCACTCCAATGGGAATGCAAAATGACCCCGGATCCTTCAACTTTGGGGGCATTTTCTCCTTCATGGTCTTGATGAGATCCAAAGAATCCGAACTCATCTTGACCTCACCGAAGTCTTCTAGCTTCCTCTTGTTGGAGAGGAGCTCCTTCAAGAACTTTCCATAAGCCGGCATACCTACAATAACATCAATGAAGGGTATATTAATATGCAGCTTACTCATGAGTTCTATGAACTTACTAAATTGTTTATCTAGGCGCGCTCGCGCTCTAGATTGAGGGAATGGTAGGGGAGGTTTGTAAGCTGGAGGAGGAACGTAGACGTCTTCCTTCCCCTTCCCCTTTTCCTTGTCTTTGTCCTTTTCTACGGAGACTTCAACAAACTTAGGCTGTAGATCGGTGGTAGTCACTCCGCTCCTAGTCGTAATTGCCATCACCCTTCCCTTAGGGTTGTCCTCCGTCTTTCCTGGAAGCTTCCCTTGATTCCTAGGAACTTCCTCCGCTTGGTTGAACATTTGGTTTTCTAAAACCTTTTGAGCTTTATCAACCTTGGAAACTTGATCATCAACCTTAATGATGTGGTTCTCCAACCCTTGAAGCTTTCCCAAAATCGTTTCCAACATGGGGTCGGGCTTCTCCTTTCCCGAAGCGTTTCCTCCATTTGATGTTTGCCCCTGGCTTCTCAAAGGAGTAGAGGAAGAGGAAGGTGGAGTTAGCGAATTAGAATTGGAAGGATAAGAGTTACCGGAATTTTGTTGATTGGAGCGCCAATTGTTGTTACTTGAACCCCTATTGTTGTTCCAATTGTTGTTCCGGCCGTTATTATTGTTGTTGTTGCCATTCCAATTGTTGCTCCGGTTATTGTTCCTGTTGTTGTTGTTGTTGTTGCGGTTTGTGTTATCACCGCCATTGTTGTTGCCCAAATAACCAACATCCTTCCCTTGTTGCTTTGGGAAGTTGGTCTTGATAGCCTCCTTCAACTCTTTGATTTCATTGTTGAGGGAGAAAATTTGATTTTGAGCTTCATGTGTGAGCTTTGCTCCTTGCTCCACACGATTTCCCTCCACTTTCCGGTGGGAATACTTCTCTATGACTCTTGCTTGCTTCTCAATGAAGTCCCAAGCGTCATCTTCTCTCATGTCCATGAACGTTCCACATGAGAGGGATTGGAGGTTGAATTGCGTTCCCGCATCCAGCCCCTTGTAGTAAATCTCCAGCAATGCAAGCTTGGATATGCCATGATGAGGGCAATCCAAGAGCAAATCCTGAAACCTTTCCCAAGATTGAAACAAACTTTCGTTAGGTCTCATGGAAAAAGCATTAATCTTACCTCTAAGTTCCGCCGTTTTGGAAGGCGGAAAGAATTTGGTGAGGAACTCCGCGGAAAGGCTTTCCCACGTATCTAGTTTCCCACTAGGAAGAGCTTGGTACCAAGACAACGCTTTCCCCTTCAAAGAGAAGAAGAAGGGCTTGAGCTTGTAGCTGTTGGTAGTAGCATTCTTCGGTCTCATCGTCTCCATCATACACTCAAAGTTTTGCAAGTGTTGGTGTGGAGATTCAGTGCTTGTCCCGCCAAATTGGTTTTGGCGAACAAGAGTAATAACTTGAGGGTTGAAGCTAAACCCTTGCATATCTTCAGCATCGAAATTCACGCCCAAGCGGCGTGGTTGTTGTGTTGGATCCATCCGCTGGCCAAGAGTTCTTGGCTCATCATCTACACGTTCGATCCTTGCATTCCTAGGCGGAATGCGGCGATTAGCAGCTCCTTGTGGATGGAAAGGATTCGCATTGATCGTGGGATCAATCTCCTCTAGCGGTGGCATGGAAGAATCACTATCATCAGCGGATGAGTGACTTCTTCTTCTAGATCTTGATCCCCTCCTTGAGGATTTCTTGCTCCCTTTATTCTTGAGGTCGCTTAGTTCTATCCTCATTTGGAAGATCATATCCTGCAGATTGTTAACTTGGGATTGATGGCGGTCCATCTCATCCCGGCGAATGTTCTCATTCCATTGGAGTTGAGCTTCCTTCTCCGCCAACTCCGCTTGAAGATAACGTTCGTGTTCTTCAGCCATCTTCTTTTCCTTGCGCTTTTGCCTTAAAGTTTTCTCTAGCTCTTGATCAAGAGGTAAGAGATCTTCGGTGTTCCTAGACTTGCGCATGCACTCAAAGTAATATCAAATAACGAGAGCAAGCTCCCAAGCTTGACAACCGGCTACCGAATTCGGCCAAAACCAAATCCCCGGTAACGGCGCCAAAAACTTGTTCGCCACTTAGCGTGCGTGCAATCAAGCTTTAAATTTATAAAACTAGAATAAAAGCAAGCGAACCCGCAGTGTACGGATCGACGTAGATTAACAAGTATTCCAGAGTATCGAACACAGGGATTTGGGGGGAACAAATTCAGTTCGCAAATTGTCAAGCAAGAAATGTAATAAGCTTTGCAAATATTGGGGAAAACAGCAACCCTAAAGATCCAGGTGTCTAATTGTGGCAATCGATTCAAGATATACTAAAGAACTACGGACAGAGTTAAGAGTTGCAAAGGTATGCTAAGGTAAAGCAATGTACGGTGAAGTTCCAAGACTTTATATGACTTATCTAGAAATACTCTCTATAAAGGTTGTTGAGGCTTCAGTATAGAAAGGATCTAAAGACAAGAATTAATCTCAAATACCCAAACTTGTAATCCAAGGATCAAGACTAACTAAACCGATTAAGGTTGTGACACTCGAAATCGAAGTAGAGGTTGTTGAGGCTTCACTACCACCTAGAAAAGACAAGTCTAAACTAAGTTAAAGCAAATCTTTAACTTTGGATTAAAGTAAAAGCAGGTTCGTAAACTTAAGAGAAATTACGGGCAGATCTTGAGATTCCACGGTCGTGGAACTCAAGAACAAACCGTGATTTAGGGTTCGTCGACGATTCTCTCAAACTCTCAGGGTCTAATCTATTTACAATCGATCTATCATCATCTAAGCCACAACTATCAACCCTTCACCTTAGAATTGTTAAGGGTTTTTAGCCAATAACAGTCATATTGATATCAAATTCAAGAATTAAAAGATTGAAAGATGAAAACTTCCGAAAACTTTCAATAAACTCCAAACCAATCTCAAAGTCACAATCAAGAACGAATAATATCACTAATTTCAGAATAGAACAATGAAACACAATCTTAGGCAAGAAGGAAGAACGGGATGTCAATCCGTCTTCTAAATCAAACCTAAACAAGAAGAGAAGTCTTCTTGCAAGAAATCTTCCGAATCTTCCGTCAATCCGGGAAATCTGGAAATCCCAATGATAATCTCCACCAAAGTGCGAGATTAGGGCAAATCCAAGTGCGAACGTCGATCTCCAACGAGATGTAAGATGCCTCTCCGCAAATGCCGCCGCGGAAATCTCTCTAAGCAAGGGTGTAAGCGGGGATAAGCGAGGATCTATGCGTCCAAGCCGAGGTCTAAAGCGAGGTTAAGCGGAGGTGACGGAATCTCCCTTCGTCCGTCTTTTTATAGGGCAGGATAAAATATCGGCCCAACCCAATCTTCAAAAGATCGTGGCTTCGAAATGTGGCGAAAAAGATCGCCAAGATCACGGTCGTGGAAGGTTCCATGACCGTAATTTAGAGCGTGGAAAGTGTCACGGTTTGAACCATGGATTCCACGACCGTAATAGTTACTGGAATGCATCACGCCTCTCTTACAAGGATCCACGGCCGTGGAACTGAACGTGGTTTGTAATACGGCCGTATTTTAGAGCGTGGTTTAGGGCAAGAACGTGATTCTTCCCTAGACTCGTGCATTCCTCAAGTTGAACTCCATTTTTGCTCCTAAGAATGCCCTCAATCCATGGACATACTTAATCAACTCTTCTTTGCTAAATTCCGTTCGGAAATGGCTCCCAATCACCTATAATCAACATAGAACTAGTGTAGACATCCATATCGACAATATAGGCAAACTAGCTCACATATGCAACAATGCTTAATCAATGACTATCAATATGAATCAAATATGCTTAGAAAACGTGTCTAAAGTATCACAATATTTCATGCTAACACCCATGCGTTGGCCTTGAGGCGCCCATGCGCCTTGACATCAGAAACGTCAGGAAGGCGAAAGGTCAGACGTTGAAGTACATTAAAGAACCGCCCCAGTGGAGCTGTGTAGCCGCCCCAGCGATTATGAAGAAGATCAACCGATTCTGCCTAAACCGCCCCTGCGGGTCCTGAAGGCCGCCCCTACGGTTTAACACCAGAAGATTTACTCCGGCTGTTTATACCATCTTTATGGCATTAAAGGTGGCTGTTTTAGGCCGGCTATTTACTCCTAATAAGTGTCTTTTGTAGTATAAATAGTCAATGGCTGATTGCTAGAATCATGGATGCTTTCTCTCACAAAAATCCATTTTAAACTGAGTTTTCCATTGTAATGAGTTGCTAACTCCCTTGCTACATTGGGTTGGTTTGAAGCTGCTTTGTTACTTTGATTGTAAGTTCTTTTAATATAAGTTTCTATTCACTAATGCTTTGTGTTTCCTTGATCTTCATTGTTTAAATGCATGTTAACTATTACTTGAGATTGATCACCTTAGGTTCTAAAGTGCATGTAAACAACTAGGATTAATAGGTTCTGGGTTCGGGTCTTTAATCTAGTAGCAACTTTAAGTAATAACGGGTTGTAATTACTTAAAGAAAAGGAACACAAATATAAAGATAAGTTTAACGGTTTTAATCTTCTCTTTATATCCCTTAGTCTTTGTTTGAATACTAACTTATTATTTGTTCTTGTAGGTTTACGGAACTTTAATAGGTTAAGTTGTGTTGATGCCGGTTGGCTCAACACATATGTACGATCGAGACGGGAGATTACTTAAAAACTTGTAAAAGGAATACACCAAAGTAGCAATTGCATGCTTAGAATCAACCTAGTGTAGATTCACCCATTATTGTCTTACTTGTCACATTAATCGTTTTCATTAGTTTTTGTGAATCAATTCAACCAAACCCCCCCCTTTGTGTCACTTATCATTATAATCGATAATTGCATCTAAAACACCTCAACTCTCTTGGGTTCAACCCTTACTTAATCACTATACTTGTTCTTAGTGCTAAGTCGGGATTTACTTTTGATTGGGTATAGACGACCATAGAAATACCTTCGGTCAAATTTTGGCGCCGTTTCCGGGGAGTTTTTGTGTTTTATTGTTATTATTGATTATTGGTTTGAACCATTTTATGGTTTAAACCCGTGCTACTAATTCCGGCTTTGCTTCTTTTGATCCAGAAACTGAGAGGACGCACATACGACAATGAAGACAACAACAACTACAACAAGATATGGCTGACCGTACTCTTCGTCAACTTACGCACCCCACTTTGGCTCAAAATCCTCTTGTGGTCGCTATACCGGCACAAGGGGAAGGAGTCAACTTTGAGCTCAAACCGGGCCTTATTCACTTACTTCCATCCTTCCATGGGCTAAGTGGTGAAGACCCCATCAAGCACCTTGGGAAGTTCCACACCGTGTGTATGAGCATGAAGCCGGCCAACATTACCGAAGAACAAATCAAGATGAGGGCATTCGGCTTCACACTCAAGGATTCGGCGGATGATTGGTATTACCACCTTCCATCCGGGAGCATTGACACTTGGGAAAACCTTCACAAAGCGTTTTTGGAGAAATACTTTCCAGCTAAAAAGGTCAATAGCTTGAAGAAAGCTATAAGCAACATCGAGCAAGAGGTAACCGAAACTCTCTACGAGTACTTCGAAAGGTTTGCACGCCTCCGATCCAGCTGTCCTTTCCATGGATATTCAACTCAAGATCTAGTCTTGTACTTGTACAATGGCTTGCTAGACAATGAAAGGAGGATTGTCGATGCGGCTTGCGGAGGTAATATTCTTAACTCTACTCCTGACCTTGCTTTGGAAAATATACAGGAACTAGCGGAAGGGACTCGGAACTTTGGAAGGACCCCGGCTAAGAAAGGAGTTCATGCCGTGAGTTCCGGGAAGAACGAGATTTCCACCGAGCTAGCGGAACTGAAGGAAATGGTGAAGAGGCTAACACTTATGGGAACACCGTAACGGCTAAAAGCTTGTGGAGTTTGTGTTGACCCATATCATCCAACGGACATGTGTCCACAAGTTCAAAATGACGATGCTGAAGTAAACGCAATGGGTTATGGACAACCAAAGTAGCAAAGACCTAAGAACGATCCCTATACACAGAATTTCATGCCAAATTGGCGTGACCAACAGAATTTTCGTTGGAGGGATCAACAAAACCAACAACAACATCCCCGCCAAGGTAAGTATCACTCAACTGAAGATATGTTGCAGGTTTTGACTAAACACTTTGCTACTCATGTCCAAACAATAGAATCAAGCATCAAGAACCTTGAGAAGCAAGTTGGTCAAATGGCGGAAGCCATTACAAGAATTAACACTAGGGCCTCCAGAGGATTATCGTCGCAAACGGTTATAAACCCAAAAGGCATGCAGGAAGAGGTCCAAACATAGAGGAAGAGTCCTTCCATCGAGCCAACGATGTAAAACAAAGGCGCTAATTCGGTAGGCAACCCGAAGGAATAAGAAGAGGAACTTCTGTCAAGAAAACCGCCCCTGCGGCTCTAAGTCCCGCCCCTACGGCGACACCCCTAACGTTGGGCCTGCGACTGCTCACGTAGGTCACCGCCCCCGCGGTGCCAACCCAATGCCCCTGCGGCGGCCACCCTTGACACGAACCCTCAGCTCCGCCCCCGGCGCTGAGGCTGCGTGCCCCTCTCTTGTCACCGCCCCCGCGGCGACACACACCGCCCCTACGGTACAGTTAAGGAAAGAAAAAAAAACACTTCCCATAAATAACCTACATCTACCACCTTCCCCACTCCCTCTCCAAAACCTAGCCGCTCACTCCCCTACGCCCTTGCGCTCTCCAGCACCTCATCACCACCACCTCGAGGCGCCCCCTGCGCCAACTCCGGCAACCCAGCAGCGCTACCCTTTTCTGCAAACACAAACAATCTCCACCACATACACTCGCCCCTTCTCCCCACTCCCCTGTCCCACCTCCGGCAACGTCTGCGACAACAAGGAAAACGTCGGAAAAGCACAATCGCCACCACTTTCGTCGAACGACCAAATCACCCTTCTGCTCTTCAACCG
This sequence comes from Fagopyrum homotropicum, assembly GCA_033239125.1. Taxonomy (NCBI): domain Eukaryota; kingdom Viridiplantae; phylum Streptophyta; class Magnoliopsida; order Caryophyllales; family Polygonaceae; genus Fagopyrum; species Fagopyrum homotropicum. The sequence goes on from BSWB01000002.1 coordinate 144,608,871, forward strand.
CCCCTGCGCTTGCAAGCTCCCGCCCCTGCGTCGAGCCGCCCCTGCGCCTGTTGCAGCCGCCCCTGCGTAAATCATGACAGAAGGTTTGCCTCTTGATCAAATTGCTGAACTTTCTAACTTTTTGCTTGATCAATTGCAAGAGATGGAACCACAAAGGAAATACAAGTTAACGGAAGGTGAGAAGGACCGGTACAGGATTGCTCAAAGCCGGGAGGTGCATGCAACCCGGTTCCTTGATGCTTCCACCTTGGAAAATCTAGGGATGTTGGAAAGTATGCAGGAATTCCTTAACAATGCCGGGTTAGGTGATTTTCTGATAAAGAGCGCTCCAACACACCCCGACCTGACCAGACAGTTCATAGCAACATTCAAAATGGAGACGGAAGACCAATTGTGTATAGGAGTTTCATTCAAGTACAACAAGAGGAAATACACATTGGATTACACTCAAATACAAGAGGCATTGGGAGTGACCATTGCAGCTTCCGATGACTGGATGAAACCTATTCCGACACTGGATCTGTTGGAGTTTTGGCAGGCCGCTACTAGGTCAGAGTTTCACGCAGGGGGTGAGTACTCCAACAAATTCACTCTCCCCTGTTTAAGACTCATCTCCAAGGTCTTCATGAGTGTCTTCTGTGGACACAAGGAAGAGAATAAGGTCGCTCTTAAGGACCTTCCACTGCTATATGCCTGTCTCTCCAACGAATTTGTGCCGGATTGGGCATATCTCTTCTTCACCGCTCTATAGCGGATTAGGAGGAATGAGCCTCGTGACATAGTGGGAGGAGGTATCATTTCACTACTAGCTGCACGGGTGATGGATCTTCCTCCATTGGAAGAAGGTTTGGAGGCACCCTTATATAATGAGGGGTTATTGAGGAGGTGCAGGCTCCTCAAGATAGATGGGGGACATCGTTTCTAAATCTCCCTTGTAGATGGGAGTCATCTCACATATTTGCCCTGCCGACTCCCATTGGGAGAAGAGCCCTCCGACCTATATGTCCCGGCTGACCCTGTCCCTCCGAGACGACCTCAGGTTGATATTGTTGGGAGGTACGAAGCCGGCTCTAGCAGGGCCCACCACACTGATGAGGAGATGCCGACGGCGAGACACGACAGGCAGACCATGGAGAGTCTGCAGGCTCAAATGATTGCTTTGACTACACAACACCAGACATGGCAGACAGAGTATCAGCGGTCCATGCTTGAGCAGCAGCAGGCGTGGCATTCCAGCTTCGCCTCCTCCATGACCACCCACTTTGACCGCCGACAAGATGATTGGCAGGCGGCTCATCAGCAGCTGTTGGAGACTCAGCAGCTAGCTTGGTAGGCTAGCTATGAGACTTCATTTCGAGAGAGGATGGAGGCTCAGGAGGACCGGATTGACACCCTTCACCGCCGGCAGGAGCACTTCTTCCGCCATTTCCCTTACCCGCTGGAGGAGGGTCCTGGTGGTCCATTTGGACCACCCCAGTGAGGGGTACATTTCTTTCCCTTCTCCCACATGAATCTTTGACTCATTTTCACTTTGAGGACAAAGTGCACTTCAAGTATGGGGGAGGGATATATATCATGGCTTGTACAGTTTGTTAGTCGTTTTAGACATTTTGTTTTGCATTATTGAAATCAGTTTGTTAAAAAAAAAAGAAAAGAAAAAAATCCAAAAAGGCATGAAAATCCTTCAATAAACCGAAAACCCGAAAGGGCGGTTTAGGTAAAAAGAAGGTAGTCCGACCAACCTTAGGTTGGTGCAAAATTGGACTTGAGGGATGTGAGCTTAAGAGAGAAAAGAAGAAGAGTGGTAAGGTGAAAACCCGAAAGGGCGCCTTGGCAAGATGAGCGACACCGAGTGTAGGTTTCCCTTCTGGCGTTTTGGCGACATAAGAAGGGGAGTGATAGCATGAATTATTATCGATATTTTGGGACCTGTTTAGACGTTTTATCTTCAATAATCTGCATGTTTGTATATATATTATGTGATTATATTGTCGTTTCATCTACCTTTGCGGGAATCGAGGTCTACACCTAGTTTTGTTGTAATCGTAGGTAAAATGACACGTTTTGCATCAAAAAGGAGCAAAAGGAGCTAAGGAGTCATTGGAGCTACATTCAAGAGCTTAAGGAATAATCCAGGAATCATGGAATTGGATTAAAGATTCACTTTGGACCAGATTTGAGAGATTTCACATTCAGTTGTGATTCACCTCGGTTGACTACAGAGTCACCTCGACCGAGGTGATCTAGAGGAGCCGACTCGACCAAGGCGAACACCTGGGACGCGGCGAGAATATTTTATTCTTGGCTGAAATCCTTTATCTTTGGAAAGAGGATCTTATATTTTTGGGCTGGGTTCCTGGAAGGAAGAAGATAATTTTGCCCATATATTTTACCTATTTTTATGGGAAGAGATCTTTCTAAGATATCTTATCTTTGGAGAGTAATTTTCCTATAAAAAGGGTTGGATTTTCCACAAATCCAAATCATGCTATACATCCTGCATACATCCGAATACACCGCTGCAGCCATACTCCAGTTGGGAGATTTGAAGAACCTTTTTGAAGGTTGAAGGAAGAAAGTCTATAGCTTTTATAGCTTTGTGAAGGGTTTTGTAAGATTCCCTTAGATTCCCTTCATTGTTGTTTGTCTTGTTGGATTTTAATCCAAGGAACGCTTGTTGTTTTGATAATTAATTCAGTTATTGAAGCCTTTCTCTTAAGGTTTTCTTGTTCAATTATTCTCTTTCTTCCCATATATTTGATTAATACTTTCATGATGATGAGTGGCTAATCTCTTTGTGTGATTCTAGGGTGATTGGCTGAAGGTTGTGGGAAAAACAATGATAGAATAATCTTAAATCATAGTAGGACTCTGAAAGTTCGAGTCTTTACCTTAACCCTAAGCATCTCGCTCAGTCGATGAACATCTCAGCCGGGGTGGAATTTGGCTGACCGAGGTGACTTACCTGATCCGAAACTGAGAGTTAAGTGTTAGAGTTTGCCAAATCCTATTCTTATTACACCTTTCCTGGTTCAATGCAAGCCTAGGATGAGACTTACCCGGTAATTCCTTTGTTTGTTTACCAAAGATCATAAGTATAGGTAATAAAGGTTTATCCTTTATTGGGGTTTGAGTGTGCTTTCATTCCATCCTTGTGAGTTAGCCTGAGACTTACCCGGTAAAGGTTGATTCTATTCCCTTAGGTGGTGTGTTAGTTTGAGGTTATAGTTCTTTATCTTAATTCCTTGAGACTTACCCGGTAATAGGAGTTACGATTTGGGATTAGTGAGTAGTGAGACTTACCCGGTGATCTATTCCACTTTAGTAATACCTTCCCTATGCAAAATCTCAGCTTTGTCCGCTTATCTTTAGATCTTGAGTTGGAACCACAACTAGATGCTTTAATCCCTAGAATTGCATATTTCCTTTATTGACTTTTTATCATCTTTGATTGTTTTAATTGCTTTTGTGGTTAGTAATTACAAAGCTTACCTATTCCGACTTTGTTTCACTAAGTCCCTGTGATCGACCCCTGAAATTCCTTGCTTTTTACTACGATTGACCCGTACACTGCGGGTTTGCATCCTTGTTTTAAGCTTACATCTAGGGTTATAAATTTAAAGCTTGCACACACCGTTTGGAGCGAACAGGGAGTCATAAGGAGGTTGTCCGGGTAGGCCACTCTTGGAGCGATAAGGACGGTAGTTTTTCTTTTTCTCACATTTCCTCTCTTTTCCTTTCTTTCTTTCTTTCTTGGTTTTTCTCTTGTTTTCCATTATTTCTCTTTTTTTCCCTTGCTTCCTGAGACCTTGAGTCTAATTGCTGTCGTTTGTTTTGCTTGGGACGAGTAAAAGGTCTAAGTATGGGGGAGTTTGATAGGTGATGGAATCACTATCATTTAGGGTAGTTTTTAGAGTCTTTTTATTGCATTAATGTCGGTTTATGCTACTAACTCCTTGGTCCAGAAGAAGAAGATCAAAAGAAGCTAAGGAAGGAGTTATAAGCACTTAGGAGCAAAGATCGATCAAGAAGCAAAGTTTCTGTTGCTCCACCGCCCCCGCGGGCCCTTGCAGCCGCCCCAGCGGGTGACACTTCCCACTGAAGCGCTCTCAGCACCGTCACCAGCGCCGGCCAAGATGCAGGTCACCGCCCCTGCGCCACCCATCGGCGCCCCTGCGGTGACTTGCCTTGACAAGACGAAGGCCAGCTCCCCTGCGCCTCCCACTGCGCCTTGTCTGCGCCTCGCCTTGGGAGCTGAAAGGCGAAGAGTCTGTGTCACCGCCCCTGCGTTGGCCTTGAGGCACCCCTGCGCCTTGACATCAGAAATGACAGGAAGGCAAAAGGTTAGACGTTGAAGTTCATTAAAGAACCGCCCCAGCGGAGCTGTGTAGCCGCCCCAGCGGTTATGAAGAAGATCAACCGATTCTGCCTAAACCGCCCCTACGGGTCCTGAAGGCCGCCCCTACGGTTTAACATCAGAAGCTTTACTCCGGCTGTTTACACCATCTTTATGGCATTAAAGGTGGCTGTTTTAGGCCGGCTATTTACTCCTAATAAGTGTCTTTTGTAGTATAAATAGTCAATGGCTGATTGCTAGAATCATGGATGCTTTCTCTCACAAAAATTCATTTTAAACTGAGTTTTCCATTGTAATGAGTTGCTAACTCCCTTGCTACATTGGGTTGGTTTGAAACTGCTTTGTTACTTTGATTGTAAGTTCTTTTAATATAAGTTTCTATTCAGTAATGCTTTGTGTTTCCTTGATCTTCATTGTTTAATTGCATATTAACTATTACTTGAGATTGATCACCTTAGGTTCTAAAGTGCATGTAAACAACTAGGATTAATAGGTTCCGGGTTCGGGTCTTTAATCAGGTAGCAACTTTAAGTAATAACGGGTTGTAATTACTTAGAGAAAAGGAACACAAATATAAAGATAAGTTTAACGGTTTTAATCTTCTCTTTGTATCCCTTACTCTTTGTTTGAATGCTAACTTATTATTTGTTCTTGTAGGTTTACGGAACTTTAATAGGTTAAGTTGTGTTGATGCCGGTAAGCTCAACACATATGTACGATCGAGACGGGAGATTACTTAAAAACTTGTAAAAGGAATACACCAAAGTAGCAATTGCATGCTTAGAATCAACCTAGTGTAGATTCACTCATTATTGTCTTACTTGTCGCATTAATCGTTTTCATTAGTTTTTGTGAATCAATTCAACCAAACCCCCCTCCCCCCTTTGTTTCACTTGTCATTATAATCGATAATTGCATCTAAAACACCTCAACTCTCTTGGGTTCGACCCTTACTTAATCACTATACTTGTTCTTAGTTCTAATTCGGGATTTACTTTTGATTGGGTATAGACGACCATAGAAATACCTTCGGTCAAAAAGGCACGTACAACACTGGACAAGCTTACCGTTCTTTCTCGCTCAGAGATAGTTCATGTCCGCATAGTTGGCAAGCAACCCCGACAGGAGAGCCCAAATAGACGCGGATACTAGCGTATGGTTTTTGTAGATGAATTGGTGCGTCATATATATAAGTTACATGCATCACATTCAACAACAAAAAAAATAAAACTCTTTTAATTTATTCCCCTCCCATGTATATTTGTTAGGGAAATCGTATGAATGCCACGCTTTTTGGGGTTGACATCACCGTGTATGCTTCCATCCTAGAGCGTGGAACGTGGTACGACATCAAGAACATGGTGGTCAAGGCAGTCCCTCCACGCTACGCTATCTACGAAGGGGAGCTTCAGCTTTACTTCACAAATTCAACTGAAGCACGCCGCATAACAGAAGGTTCGAGTTCAAGTAGAACGGCTTCAAGTGTCGCGGTTATTCCGTTCACGAACATATGTGATATTCCTAGAAACGCTTCAAGGAATGATCGTTTTGGTATTTAACTCATTCCATTTCAATTTTTTCTCTTACACACAATCATATGCGTTAACAAACTTAGTCCAAATCATATTTTTTACGTGCGTGTTGTAGGCATACATGCATTTCACTCTATTTACTTACTGCATTGATGTAATATGGCACTCTTGTAAGTAACATATCCTTGTATCGGCATTTACTAACTTCTAGTACGGGTCTTTTTGAAATCTGACTTATTGTAATTTTTTTTACATGTAATCTTTTACACTGTAATACAATAATTATATAACTTCATTTTACATTAATGTCTTGATTATATTCGTCATATTAGTGAAGCATTTAATCTTGTAATTACAAAAAATTGAAATTCCTCTTTACATTCATTACCATAGACTTTCACCTTCTAAATTTTTTAACACAATTACTCAATAAATTGAAATAAAATATTTAACAATTACAACATAAATTACAGCTATTTCTATTCGCAACTCATTTTACTCGACAATCGAAAAAACAATCCACGACGTGTGTGCGCACCGCGCGTCCTCGACCAGTATAAATATATGCACGTGAATCACTTCTAATTCAACTTATGGTGTAGCACGAAAGTCTCCCGACTCCCGCCTTTGTCCCCGTTTACCAACAGGAATGAATCCGATGCACTTCACCGTGTAACTATATGTCCTGGTCGTAGAGAACCTCCCAGTCTCGTGGTAGAGCTGGACAGTGATGTTACCTCCCATTATACATACACTTGAGCCAAATTTAATTAAATAACGTCGTATTATTCAAGTTATAGTTATTAGACATAAAAAAACACACATCACTATCATAACTCACACCAATATTTGAATCTAGCTAAGTAAGCCCAGAGGACTTACCTGAATCTAGTCAAAATTTTCGTTTGAATCGACGTGTTTCTTTCTTGATAAAAGTCCAACAATGAGTCCGTAAAGCATGCTTATCTCCCGCCGGTTTCGGATCAAGCTTCTTATTGAACCTAGACCTAAATAAATCGACCGGGATATTTTTAATCGTTTAATTTTTATTTATTTTTTTCTTATTATTTTCATTTTTAGCCGATAATTCTCTATTTCCTTATTAGGAATATAATTTTGAATATTAGGTTTTTTTTAATTTACATTTAAGCTTTAGCTAATCTTATAAGAGTGATGTTATTTAGGGCGGACCAAAATTATAAATAAGCCTGCATCTACCTCCAAGGCTGGGGCGCACTCGCCGCCTGCCCAACCTTATGCGCAAGCGGGCGCGCGATGACTTATGTGCGGTCGCGGCCCATGGACGCTGCATTTGGGGCGCATGCGAGCTGCGAATGCGCCACAAGCCCTCTTATTAGGGTTGCCACCGCGCCTTCCTTCTTCCTTCTTCTTCCTCTCCTTCTATTCCCTGCGCCGCATTGTTTGATAAAACCAAAAAAATTCAACGAAAAAAACACGCAATCAAGACTCAACAATTATTTGACATTCAAATGTCGGAGGTTCATAGTAATCTCAAAGTAAAAGACAACTTGTGGATCGGTTTCAGATTAGTTTATATCGTTTTTTTGTTTGTGGTTTATTATGATTTAGTCTTGAATTTAGATATTTTAGGCAGATTCGGCTAGTTTAGGAATAATTGGATTGTCTACTAGATTTAGTGTTTTTAAGAGTTTTTTCTGAGCTTTGAAATGGAGCTTTAATGGTGATTCCGGCGGAAAAGATGACTAAAAAATTAATAATTATAATTATAATGCCTAATTTTATTTGTAAAAAATTTAGATTGTGATGAAAAACATTAAAGAGAAGAAGAAGCGATAAGCTAGACTTGTCACAATGTCCGCACGTCGAGAGGCTAAAGCTCGACGGGCTAGACTTGCCTCGACATCCGTTCAGACAACCGTTGAGGCATCAGTAGATGCATCCATTGAGGCATCAGTGGATGCATCCATTGAGGCATCAGTGGATGCATCCGTTGAAGCACATGATCATATCATCGGTGAGGAGGATGCGGGTCCATTATCACTTGTTCCGAATTATGATACGAAGGACTCCTCGGAGGGTATTCTGCATCTAGAAGACATTTTAGTTGGTGAGCAGGAGAAGATACATGTTGAGCATGAGCAGATACCTGTTGAGCCGGAGTAGGTACACGTGGAGCACGAGCAAGTACCTATGGCGCAGGAATAGGTACTTGATGGGTAGGAGTAGGTACCCATGGATCAGGAGTAGGTACATGTGTTATTGACATACTACTCTAACCACAGAGCTAGTGTCATATGGTCCTAGAGGGTCTAATATTTTCCTTCAAATATTTCATAATAATTTTACTAAATGTTTGTTTATCTAAGATAATGCCATTTTTTCTAAATTATCGTAGGACGATCCCGGGGTGGTCATGGTCGTTAGGAGATTGGATGCGATTTGTAGATTACGTGAGTGACGTTGAGATTTGGACAATCCATATTCCTAGTTTGGTTTAGCTAGACGCAACCGATTTACAGGGTTGGAGTACCTTCAGTTTGGTGGGGTCGATCACTGTTTGATTACGATGTTTGTCGAGAGGTGACACCCCGAGACAAACACAATTAATATGTCTTAGGGGAGATGGGTATAGCGCAACACTATGTTCACGTCATTATGGGTCTTACAGTTGATGGAGATGCATTATTGACTCTCATTGATGATAGTAGTTGAGTATGATTTGTTTGTAGAGTCGTTTGGGTTATCTCCGACAGATGCCAAACGACAGCACATACAGCTATTTGGGGAGACTATTAGAACTAGGGCAACAGTCATGTTGGATCTTCCACAACCTCCCCATGAGGCTAATGCATCTGCATATTTCCTATATTCATCTCGTCAGCATTGGTAGTCGACAAATCTACCAACAAAATGTGATCATGGCTTATCAACCTAGTAAGAGATCATTTGTGGACATCCTCGTATGCATGGGGTACCAGGACCCTTGCTTTTTTGTGTAGATGTTTGGGGACGGTATTAGGAAGAAAGTGACGACGATGGGAGGTTGTACTATAATTTACAGGTACAGTTTCATAACTATTTTCCTTTGTAAAACATAATTTTATGTTTGTAAATTAATTTACTTTTTTTCATACAGTTTTGGATTTACGCACATTTCCCATCATTGGGATGTGCAGCCGTGGAGGATCCAAGGTTGCATGGGCATGCATGTTGGTCTTCGAGACTTTTTGTCTTAAAGACACCGCTGATTAGTATAGAGGTTACACGCATTACAAGCACATGTGGACCAGATGAGGGCAGAGGACGTCTTTTACCCCATATGATGATCGAGTGGTTGAATTTGGAGGGGAGTTTGTTGTTTCTCGTTATCGGGGTATTAAACGGATATTTGACATCGACGAGGCGTATATGCCGTGTAAGATCCTAGTTTTTGCCTTCACCGCCCCCACGGTGAAGAGGGCCGCCCCTGCGGCTGTGATGATCCGTCCCTGCGGATTTATGACAGATCGTGCTGATCTTTCTTTCGTTCGTTTTATCTTTCTTCCATAGATAGAATATCCGATATTCTATCTTATGACCCGGTTTCCTTGTTTCTTTCTAACCCTAGACGCCCTTTTCGTCTAGCGTTCCATCCCTCCCTATATATTCTCTTCCTTCTCTCCTTTTTCCCGTTCCTTGTTATCGTCTTCAAACCCTAGAGAGCTGCACCCGTTCTTTGCCTCCTGCGAACTTGTTGAACGTGTAAGTTCTTCATCCTTTGTTCCTTCTTACGTTCTTGTACTGCAGCATGCTTCCTTCCTTTCATTTTCTTCTTCTTCTTCTCTCCTTTTCTTCTTCTCTAAGAATCAAGTTTGAACCTTGATTCTTGTTGGCTTCTCGTTGTTGATGTATCGTTGTTCTCAGGATCTTTGGAGTTGAGTCTTGACGTGTTGGAGCCAAAGGTTCGAGCTTTGGTTGCCCTTACTGCGAGTTTTGTCGAAGAAGAAAGCCGACAACGCTTTTTGTCACGCCGCCGCCCCTGCGCATGCACAGAGCCGCCCCTGCGCCTCTTTTAGCCGCCCGTACGCCTCAGTCCAGCCGCCCCTGCGGTTTCCTCTACACTAACTCCCGTTCTTGTGAGTTACTTCCTTCCTTGATTTCCTCGTTCCTTTCCTTACATATTTTGGATGTTGTTGATCTCATGTGAGTGCCGTAAGACTAGGGTTGAGCCCTTAGCATGCGTAGATCTCTTAGAGATCTTTGAGACTAGAAGTCATAGACTTCTAGCAACCGTTTCGTTCATGATCCGTGTTGCTTGTTCGTACAAGCTTTCCTTGCTCCTTTCCTGAGGGAAACTGAGCTCTCTTGAGTATTCCTGAGCTTTGAGTTACCTTCGTATGAGATAAGTCCCTTGGACTTACTTAGCTTCATTCCGCGTATTAGTTGGATTGTATTGGCTTGTTTGTGTTGTTATCATGTTTATAACGAATAATTGGAAATAGGATTCACCCTTTGTAACCTTAATTGGCCCAAGTGTATTATAACCGGGTGGTGACCACTTGTCTAGTTCTGCAGGAGACTAGAATGTGCTCTTGCAACCCAGACCCGTAGGTAACGGATAATACTGATCTATTCCTATTGGTAAACGGAAGGCGAGTTTCGGGAGATTCTCGTGTGACAAAAGAAGTTGAATTAGTAATGGATAACCTTAATGAAAGATAATAACTGGTTGATGTGTGAGCATGCTATGTGTTTTCTTTACCTTATGTGTGTTTGTGCCTTTACACTCTTGCTTATACCTAGAATGTTAGCTAACGGTTTATACCGTCGTTGTAGATGTTTCACAGGTTCAGGATGTTGCTGACTGATCCGGATGGTGTGGTCAGTCGGGGTTCCCGTACATTATAGGACGGGATTGGGTTTTTGTTTCATTTGTTGTTTCCCTTTAGTTTTGAACCCGGTTGTGGAGTTTTGTGTTTTCTTTTGGTTTAAAACCTTGGGTTTTATTTGGAGTTTTGGTTTTCATTCGTCTGTACCTTGTTGTAAGATCCGTTTGTTGTTGCTACTCTGAGGGTCGGGACCCATTGTGCGGTCCTATCTCGTAGCGCTTCAAGTTCCCAGAACTTGGGGTGTTACATGCTAGATTGGTTCATGCGATAATTTGGGTACGTACAAATCGTGCCCATGCCCCATATTTCCCCCTTCCACGTGACAGTGAGACATGACCAGCTAATGGACGTGGTTTTAGGCTTTCATATGCTTCCATATACGATTGTTGGGCAGCCCGCCACTTGGAAGAGACTAGGGTTTCATTGTTTTTGTCTTGGAAATGACTTTGATAGCTTGTTTACGGCAAAACAAGCTATCTGAGGTGAGAGATTTTTATACTTATATCTATTATTAATTGTAATAGAGTTTAAATTGTAGGGGTAACACAGTCATTTTCAAGACAAAAACACTAAACACTCCCTCAAATCCTTGTTCAGATGAATGTTTCCAAAACTATACGAAAAACACTAAACACTCTCTCATTCAACTCACGATACTACCTCGGGTATATTTCACTCCCTTGGATCCTTGATTTGGGGCCCTCTATTCATATGGCAAGGGATCTTTCTCTAATTTCCTCGCTCACACTTTTAACCACATGCCGGATCAAACTCTTTAATAGAGCTCTAGTCTCATTTGAACACGCTGGGAATTTGCACCTCAATAACTCCCTTCATTTTCCTTTAGTTTTCTTTGTTCCGGGACTTGATTGTCATCTTCTTTCCTTGAATTGTGTTTTTAGATAACTAATAAACTTTGTGTTATACTGGACCGTACTTCGAAGACAGTGATTGGAGTAGGTGAAGCTCGTGATGGAATCTAATGGCTTCACTGGATGACAAATGTTTCTCAACCCCTTTCATGCTTTACCACTCTCAACACCTCCACCCACCATAACCATCTTGGTCATCATTCCAACACCAAAACCGCCTATCCTTGTGACATTTGTCTCCATGCCAAACTACCTAGATCATCTTTTCTTATTAGCAATTCTCATGATTCGTCTTTATTTGAATTAGTTCACTTAGATATTTTCCTAATTTCTTACCATTTTGGATGATTACTCCCGTTGCACTTGGGTTTACTTAATAAAGGGAAAAGTTGAAGGTCCCTCTTTAATTCAAAATTTTTGTGTCATGGTTGAGACTCAATTTCGTACATGTGTCAAAACCTTTCGTAGAGATAATGTCAAGGAGTTCCTTTTTCGATCTTTTTTTCAAGACAAAGGTATTTGTCTAGAAGCTATATGTACCTATACACCACAACAAAATGGGAGGGTAGAACGGAAACATCGTCACATTCTTAATATCTTTAGAGCCCTTATGTTCCAAGGGCAATTATTTTTATTGCTTTGGGGAGAATGTGCCCTCACTTCTTGTTACCTTATCAACCACACACCTACACATGTACTTCATCATAAAATACCTTACGAGCTTCTTCATGACTCCCCACCTTCCTTAACCATCTTTGAGTTTTGGGTTGTCTTGCTTATTGTTCGATTCTTTGTTGATCTTTTGACAAATTTAGACCTCGGGGTTGAAAGAGTGTCTTCATAGGTTATTCACCTTCTCAAAAAGGTTGGAAAATGTTAGATCTAAATATTCAAGATATTTTTGTCACACGTGATGCGCGTTTTTATGAGACCATTTTTCCGTTCTCCAAAAGGGATTCACATTCACGTAACCCTAACCCGAAACAAATTTATTTCCCCTTAAAACCAGTTGCTTTAATCCCCCAGCGTTGATGCCCCTCCCATTGATCCATCTTTAGCGGAAACAACAACGGGCCTCACCCACTCTCTTTTTCCTGCGGACCCCCTCCCCGTGTTACCACAATGGACACTACCTTATCCCCCATCCTATCTCCCCTAACCCTAACGGACACTACGGACCCCTACTACAACCCCTGCCGACCCCCTAATACTCACCTCAACAACTCCACCGGCCACCACTACCCCAACTTATCCACCCCTTCATCGTAGCTCCCGAATCACCAAACTGTCAACCCTTTTACGAGATTATGTTTGTCAAAAGGCAAGTCACTTTGATCTCTGATCGAGTCAAGCTTCTCCCTCACTGAAATCAAATTCCATTCTGGATTCTTTATCATATGAACACCTTTATGTTGCCTATGTTGCTTCTCTTAACTTTGTCTATCCAGAACAAGAACCGACCTCCTTCAAGGAAACAGTCGCAAACCCGAAATAGCAAAAAGCTATACAATATGAAATTTATGTTCTACAATGCAACAACACATGAGAATATATTCTCCCTACTAATCGTAGAGTTATTTGCTCTAAATAGGTTTTTCGCATCAAATATAACTCCGATGGTCAAATTGAGTATACTAAGGCGTATTTGGTTGTCCTTGGCAATCGTCAACAAGAAGGCATTGACTATAGTGAAACGTTTTCTCTTGTTGCTAATTAGTCACAGTTAAAATACTTTTAGCCATTGCCTCTATTTATAATTAGCAACTTCATTAGATGGATATTCACAATGCCTTTCTTCACGGTGATCTGAATGAGGAAGTTTATATGCTCCCACCTCTTGGATTTCTAACCTCTTCTAAAGTGTGTCGCCTCAAGAAATCTTTGTACAGTATTCTTCAGGCTACTTGAAATTGGTTTCACAAGTTCAAATATGTCCTTCTAAAATATGGGTTTTGTCAGTCCCTTGATGATTACTCTCTTTTTACCTATAGACGATTAGGTATCACCCTTCATATTTTGATTTATGTAGATGATTAGTCATTACTAACAACAATCTTGCTAACATTCGTATATTTAAGGATTATATTCATACTTGCTTTCACATGAAGGACCTTGGACCCCTTCGGTTCTTCTTAGGCATTTAAATTGTTCGTATTCCGACTAGTTTATTGCTTAACTTGTAATTTCCTTAGTGTTATAGAGACCCCCGCCCTTGCGTCTTGGCTTGGCCACAGGTGCGGCGCCGCCCCGCGGTTTTGGCGTCGGACTCCGTCTTCTTTGACCCTTTGACTTTTGATTTGCTTCCTTTATAAGCAAACAACATCCCTTCCGATGAGGGTTTTCTCCAAACCCTTTTCCCTTCAGTTTTTTCCTCTCTTCATGTTGTTTTCCCCTTTTCCTCATGCCTTGGTTTCTTTGGATCTTTTCCTTTGTGTGAGCTTTGGTGATTTGTGGATGAGATATTGATGATGGTGTTGTGATAGTTCTTGTAGTGTTATGTTGCTGGTTGAGGTTGTGAGGTTCTTCCCTTCTCTTGAGTTGTTGTGGTAGGTGTTCCTTTCTCTTCTTCTTTCCTTCCTCTCTTCTTCATTAGTTTAAAAAATTCCACAAGATTGATCTTGTGTTTACCCTTCCTGGACATGGATTCTGATTATGCATGCATATGTGATGTTATTTGCCTTTGGGCAATGAAGAAGTGAAGAGATCGACCAAGAGAAGCGAAAAGAAGCAGATAATCGCCCTTTGCACAGTTGGCCTCCCCCACGCCTTGATAGAGCCGCCACGCGGCTGAGGAGTGTCACCGCCCCTGTGGCTGAGAGCCACCACCCCCGCGGTGTGTCGCTACTCCTGCGTCTTGTTGCTCCCGCATGTGCATTTTGTCCAAGACATAGCAAGTGTGGTATGTGTCCTTCCTTTTCTTATGGCTTTAGCTTGAGAGTGAGGCTAGACTAGTGTAGCTTGTGTTGAGCTTGATGAGATATATATTGAGGTAATGTCTTAGGAATTTGGGATTTATGTTGGATTATCGATGTTTAGACATGATTTATGTTTTGGGTATGATTATGGGGTGTAGGAGGTGGATCTCCTAACCTTGGATAGTGTTTGATAGTGTGTGTGCCTTGCTGATGTAGCCACTGATTGTTTCCTCGAGGGAAAAATGTTACTACTTGATACAAGTTTATTTCGGAAACTTAATTCCGAACTTAAATTCTCAACCTTTCATATTTTTAGGTGTTTCATTTTCGGAACATAAATTCCGACTTTATTTCCGTCATTTAATTTCCGACCCTTTGTATGGCCTTCATCCAATATATAAGGGGATGCTTGGCTCATTTGTAAAGCATGTTCAATTTGATTAAGTATTGAGAAGTATTTTCCTCCTACTTACTTGAGCATCAATCCCTCTTCCAATCCTCTCAAAGTTCTTCTTTTGGATCTTCGATCCAACTCAACCACATTCGAGGGTTCTTCAAAAACCAACTCAACCGACCCACTTTAAAGGCTTGATCGATCAATCTAGATTGACTCATCCATTCAACTTCCGCATCCATCTCTAAGCTTCCACAAACCATCTTCAACCGCATTCGCACTTCAACTAAGGAGTAGTTGAGCTTCAGCTTGATCTAGATCCGGAATATTTCATTGACGTGTCAAAGGACGCAACAAATTGGCATCAGAGCAAAGGGATCTAAGCTAAGTTTTCTTTACTCTTGTTTTTGTGCGTTATCATATTCATCCTTTTTGCCTTTTGTTCATCATCATCTTCATCTCGTTCTTCAGATCTTCATCCACGTTCTTGAAAAAAATTTTTCTCGATCCATTTTGCAAAGAAAATTTAGGAGATTTTTGGTTTGCCATCAAACCATTAATCAAAAAATGTTTTTTTTTCCTCACCCAATCCGACATTTTTGTTAATCAATTTCACCATTTTCTTGGGATTTTTTGTTGACAAAATCGGATATCACGCCTTTTGATATTCCAAAAACCAAAAACAAAGCAAAAACTCTTCAAAAAATGGATTTGTTTCAAAGAAAAGTGGATTCATCTCTTGCATTCTAAAGGTTGCATTCAAAAGTTTCAAAAAGAAACAATTCCACAAAAACAAAAGTAAAAGACGTCCGGCAAACCGGTCCATCCGAAAATTCGGATTTTTGAAAAGGTCAAAGACCAAAGCAAGTAAAACTTGCCGATAAACAATCCGTCCATTTCCTATCTCTCCATTTTCTTACAAGTTGCAAATTTTCTCTTGAATTTGTGTGCATTTTGGTTCAAATTTGTTGGATTTGTCTTCCTTGCCTAACCGCCAAACGGCTTTCCCAAAGGTAGAACCCTAACGCACTTGAACTTGGGTAACGTTGACTTATCTTGTCACCTTGCTCATTTGATTGCTTGCAACTTTGTGTCTAATTTTGGAGTTATGATTAACGTCGAAATGGAAAATTCTCAAGACTCTCGTGAAAGGCAAGAGCTCACTACTTTGACCGAAGAAAATGCCTCACTTCGGCAAGAAATTGAAGATTTGAAGGCCCAAATACTTACCCTTACGACCGCCCCACCGAATCCAAATGGAACCTTTGTCGATGCTTCCACATCCGATGGACGTCGCAAAGGCAAAGGTATATTGGGAGCCGAACCATCTAACGGTCGACGGCTTGCCTCCGTCATTGAAAATCAAAGGCCCTTACAAGATGACGGTCATGAGTCCCACAATGAAGGTGACAAGCACCTTGACCCTTCTCCGAATGATTTGCTATATGTTGACACGGAGAATTGGCACAAGCGTTATGAGCACAACCGACGTAAGTATGGCAATTCCCCGCCTCCATCTAGTGCCCAACGCACCAACCGTCCCTCCCGGGTTGATGACCGGTACCATCATCAAACAAATGAACGCTCTCAACGTCCCGAGAATGATCGGTCCGGACAACGCCGCCAAAGGCATAGCCGACAACCGATGTATCATGATTATGAAGAGTATGACGAGAGAGATGACTTTGACGAGTTCTCCGATGATGAGTCGGACTTGGAATGGGTGGCACATGTCCGTCCATGGCACCCACCCATCCGAGAGCCTTTTGAGAACCAAGATCGAGGTGAAGAATGGTTTCCTCCTCCTAACCCACCAAGATGTCCGCAACCTAATCATGGGCGCCAACGGCATAACGATGGCCACCGGCGAGCCCATCACGAGGAGGCATACATGGCACCACCCCGACTGGATCCCTACCGAGCTCGTAGGGAAGGTAAGGTTAAATTTCCAATATTTTATGGTGAATATGATCCTTGTGCTTTTCTTGATTGGGCACATGATATGAAAAGAGCTCTAAAGTATTGCCATTATGAGGAATATGAGAAAATCGAAGCAGCGACCCTTTACTTTGAGGGTGATGCAAAATCTTGGTGGAACCGGTACGAGACCAACCGTGAGAACCGAGGATGGGCACCGGTTGCGATATTTGATCAATCGATCTATGTCATGACTAAGAAGTACGTGCCCGACGACTTCAAAAACGACATGCGGTTGCAAATTGCCAAATTCCAACAAGGAAGTCTTACTCCGGTGGCTTACTTAGCCAAGCTTGATGATATGCATATGGAGGCCGGCATCTCGGCCTCCGCCTCTACCCTTCAAACCAAATTCATGAGCGGCCTTAATCCGTCAATCCGGCGCCCCCTCGAGATTGTCCCATACAAGGACTTGGGAGCCTTATGTCATGCCGCCATGAAACTTCACAAGCAATAACTCGAAACGCCTCGATATTCAAGGTATAATTCTTCATCTAGTCAATATGATTATACCTCTGATCCCCGTTCTCGAGATGTTTCTAGTTCTCAAGATTCCGGAGCCGCTAAAGGATCCCCACGGATGAGTCAACCCACCCGGCAAGCGGCTACCGAGAAATCACCATATCGTGGCACCGTTGCTCCACCACAAACGCCTCCGGGCCGACCCCAACAAGGATCTCAAACAGTGGCCCGCCCAAGAGAACTCGTGTGTTTCAAATGTAGTGGGTTTGGTCATGTCCAACGTGATTGCCCAAACACCAAGCGGGTGATGTTTGCCAACCCATCATATGACGATGGCGAAGATGAATATAATGGTGATATCCTCTTGGAAGATGACCAAGATGCCGACCCCTACTATGGCATGGAGCCATGCGACGACCAACTTCCTTGCGGTCCGGCACAACCAGGTAAGTTTGCTCTTGTCTCTCGTCGATTTTGGCTATAAAAGAGCATCTCCCTATTGACCAACGCGAGAATCTCTTCCACTCTCGTTGCTTGGTCAATGACACTAGTCTCTCTCTTATCATCGATGGGGTTCGTGTTGTAATATTGTCAACGACAAAGTGGTGAAACACTTTAAGTTGCCTACAACCCCCACCCACAACCTTACGGACTCCAATGGATTTCCGATAAGGCAAGTGACACCGTCACACAACAAGCGTGGGTGACGTTTTCTATTGGCGCCTATGTTGATAAGGTCCTTTGTGATGTTATCAAAATGGACGCCACACATGTATTGTTGGAACGACCATGGCAATTTGACCGTAAAACTTTTCATGATGGTTATCTCAACGGGTACATGTTTCAATATAGTGGAAAACGGATCACACTTTTGCCTATGACTCCGCAAGAAATTTTAGTTGACTATGCAGAACGAAAGAGGCAACAAGTTATCGATGACACAACTAAGGTGCCGGCAACATCGGACTCTCCTCGAACCTCTCCCGATATTGTGAATGCTCATACTTCCGGATCCCGTTCCTCCGGCCCTAAGGTTCATGCTACCGAAGCAAGAGGTAGTAAGAGTATTGTCCCTCCACATGCACCTCCCGCTCCTACCATTCAAGGGCGATGTGAGCCACGAATCCTATTGGCTCGACGACATGATTTGACACCGGTCATGGAAGGTAAGTTTCCTTGTTTCTTACTTGTCACTTTTTGCTTATCTATTTCCCATGACCCAAGTAACGTGCCACACGAGGTGTCTTTGTTGTTGTCCGAATTTCAGGGCATTTTGACCGACAAACTACCACCCGGCTTGCCACCAATCCGAGGAATTGAGCACCAAATCGACTTGGTGCCCGGCGCGTCTTTGCCCAACCGTTCCGCATACCGTGCAAGTCCGGAAGAGACCAAGGAGCTACAACGCCAAGTCCAAGAGCTCCTAGACCGGGGATATGTTCGTGAGTCTTTGTCTCCATGTGCCATGACGGTCATACTTGTGCCCAAGAAAGACGGATCTTGGCGGATGTGTGTCGATTGCCGAGCCATCAATCAAATTACCGTCAAGTACCGTCATCCAATCCCGCGCCTCGATGATATGTTGGACGAGCTCCATGGCGCCACCATATTCTCAAAGATCGATCTCCGGAGCGGATACCATCAAATCCGCATGGCCGAAGGTGATGAATGGAAGACGGCTTTCAAGACGAATCATGGCCTCTACGAATGGATTGTCATGCCATTTGGTCCCTCCAACGCCCCGTCCACATTCATGCGCCTCATGAACCACGTCTTGTGCCGATTTTTGGGTATTTTCGTAGTAGTTTACTTTGATGATATCCTTGTCTTTAGTAAATCTTTGGATGAACACATCGGGCACCTTCGCCAAGTGCTCGAGTGCCTTAGACTAGAGCAGTTATTTGTCAATTCGGAGAAATGTGTCTTTTGCTCGGACACCACGATTTTTCTTGGCTATGTCGTGTCTAAGGACGGACTACAAGTGGACGAATCAAAAGTTCGCGCCATTCGGGAGTGGCCTACTCCTACTATAGCCACCATGGTTCAAGCCTTTCTCGGCTTAGCGGGCTTCTATCGACGCTTTGTCAAGGACTTTAGCTCGATAGCGGCACCGTTACATGAGCTTACTAATAAAGGTGTCACATTTGAGTGGCGTGACACCCATGCTCGAGCGTTTGAGTCGCTCAAAGACCGTCTTTGTAATGCATCTAATGTGGGCATTGGGGGGTTCTCCTACAAGAGAATCGGCCCATTGCTTACTTTAGCAAAAAACTTTCCGGTCCCTCACTCAACTATCCAACTTATGACAAGGAACTATATGCTTTAGTTCGTTGTCTAAAAACATGGCAACATTACTTGTGGCCGAAGGAGTTCGTGATTCATTTGGATCATGCGGCTCTTTCGTATCTCAAGGGTCAAACTACTTTGAGTCGGCGCCATGCTAGTTGGGTAGAATTTCTCGAGACCTTTCCGTATGTCATTCGACATAAGAAAGGTAAAGAGAATGTGGTAGCCGACGCCCTTTCTCGCCGATATATCCTTCTTGTGCATATGGACGCCAAGATCCATGGCTTTTCTCTTATCAAAGAGTTATATGCCATGAATCTTGACTTCAAGGATATATTTGCTCAATGCCTTGACCTCCGAGAGCATGAGTCTTTCTTTATTAACGATGGATACTTATTCCGTGCGGGCAAACTTTGTATCCCGCGCTCGAGTATTCGTCATTTGTTGATAAAGGAGGCCCATGAGGGTCGTGGTCACTTCGGTGCTACCAAGACTCTCGCCGCTCTACAAGAGCACTTCTTTTGGCCCCGGACGCACAAGCATGTGACACGGTTTTGCACAAGTTGCATCACATGTCACCATGAAAAATCCCGCCAAGGTCCGGATGGATTATATTCTCCTTTGCCTATACCAATGGGACCTTGGGAGGATCTTTCTATGGACTTTGTGGTTGGCCTACCCATGTCAAAACGAGGCAAAGACTCCATCTTCGTGGTAGTCGATTGTTTTTCAAAAATGGCACATTTTATGGCATGTAAGAGCACACAAAATGCTAGCGAAGTAGCTACCCTTTTCTTTGACAATGTTGTACTCTTACATGGAATACCGCGTTCCATCCTTAGTGATCGGGACGTAAAATTTGTGAGCCATTTTTGGAGAACCTTATGGGGGAAAATTGGAAGCAACTTGTTGTTATCAAGTAGCTATCATCCCCAAACTAATGGTCAAACGGAGGTGACCAATCGGACTCTCGGCGCTCTACTTTGAGCGACCCTTAGGAACAACCCACGCAAGTGGGAGGACTTACTTTCTATTGTGGAGTTTTCTTATAATAGGTCTCGACATTCGGCAACCAAGATTTCACCTTTTGAAGTTGTCTACGGCCTTAACCCACACACCCCGATGGACTTCACTCCGCGTCCACTCAAAGACGGAGAACACATCACCGGAGCAAGTCGTGCCGCTCACATCATTGAGCTTCATGAGCGGACTAGGACACAACTCCAACGGCGTGCTGATCAACTTGCCTCCCAACGCAACGAAGGGCGCGTCCACTCTCATTCGAGCCCGGTTATCTTGTTTGGCTCCACTTAAGGAAGGAGCGTTTTCCATCTCGCCGCAAAGGCAAGCTCTCGGACCGCGGTGATGGACCATTCCGCATCTTATCCTTCCATGGCCCGAATGCATACAAGTTGGAGCTTCCGGACGACTATGGCCTGCACCCGACGTTCAATGTCAAGGATCTTGCACCATACATTGAGCCCCTATTTGACGACGGTGAAACGGGGACGTTTCACATCCAAGATGGGGGGGACTGATGCGCCCTTGACCCCTATGTCCCAACATGAGGAAGATGAGGCACTCCGGGTTCGCTCCGATGGACCGCTCACCCGTTCACGTGCTAAGGCAATCGCCCAAGCTACCGGCTCCATCATTAGCCGGACCGTTGCTTGTCACGGACCCATTGGTTGCAAACCGTGCCTCTACGCCACTATGACATGAAGCTTGTCAAGCCGGCACCGTTCCGGCGCATTTTCCGTAATTTAGCGTTTTGTACTAATAAGTCTTTTTATTTTCGGAATATTAATTTCCGGACTTTATTTCCGGGTATTAATTTTCCGAATTTAAGATTAGACTTTTGGTTTCGGAATTTAATTCGAAAACTTAATTCTGAACTTAAATTCTAAACCTTTCATATTTCTAGGTGTTTCATTTTCGGAACTTAAATTCCGACTTTATTTCCGTCATTTAATTTTCGACCCTTTGTATGACCTTCAACCACTATATAAGGGGATGCTTGACTCATTTGTAAAGCATGTTCAATTTGATTAAGTATTGAGAAGTATTTTCCTCCTACTTACTTGAGCATTAATCCCTCTTCCAATCCTCTCAAAGTTCTTCTTTTGGATCTTCGATCCAACTCAACCACATTCGAGGGTTCTTCAAGAACCAACTCAACCGACCCACTTCAAGGCTTGATCGATCAATCTAGATCGACTCATCCATTCAACTTCCGCATCCATCTCTAAGCTTCCGCAAACCATCTTCAATCGCATTCGCACTTCAACTACGGAGTAGTTGAGCTTTAACTTGATCTTGATCCGGAATATTTCATTGACGTGTCCAAGGACGCATCATGGTAGGTGTTCCTTTCTCTTATTCTTTCCTTCCTCTCTTCTTCATTAGTTTAGGAAATTCCACAAGATTGATCTTGTGTTTACTCTTCCTGGACATGGATTCTGATTTATGTATGCATATGTGATGTTCTTTGCCTTTGGGCAATGAAGAAGTGAAGAGATCAAGCGAGAGGAGAGAAGAGAAGCAGAGAATTGCCCTCTGCACAGTTGGCCGCCCCCGCGCCTTGACAGTGTCACCCCCGCGGTTGAGGAGTGTCACCGCCCCTACGGCTGAGAGCCACCATCCCCGCGGCGTGTCGCCGCTCCTGCGTCTTGTTGCTCTTGTAGGTGCGTTTTGTCTAAGACATACCAAGTGTGGTATGTGTCCTTCCTTTCCTTATGGCTTTAGCTTGAGAGTGAGGTTAGGCTAGTGTGGCTTGTGTTGAGCTTAATGAGATATATGTTTAGGTAATGCCTTAGGCATTTGGGAGTTATGTTGGATTATTGAGGTTTAGACACGAGTTATGTTTTGGGTATGATTATGGGGTGTAGGAGGTAGATCTCCTAACCTTGGATTGTGTTTGATATTGTGTGTGCCTTGTTGATGCAGACACTGATCATTTTCTCGAGGGAAAATTGTGACTACTTGATACAGGTTTACATTTGGGACAGGTAAGTCCATTTGACTTACTTGGTTAGCGGTTATGGATTTGAATGATTGTGATAGTGGTGCTTGTGCATATGAATGTTGCATTTATAACCTAAACCGGACTAGGATGACCATATGTGTATAATTTAAATGGCCCAAGTGTATTATAACGGGTCATGACCACTTGCTTGCAGTTCGACGAGAGTGTAGAGATGCTCTGCGACCAGTCCACTAGAGGGCAGGTAGATCCCCTATCCCAAACCTAGGGGTCAAAGGGGACAGAGGCGAGGTTCGGAAGATCCTCATGTCACAAAATAAGTTGAATTATTAATGGTATAACGTAATGAAGATTAAAAATGGTTTTAACGTGAGCATTGCATATTGTGATGTGTTGATGTGTTAACATGTGTTATTACTATTCTTCTTATTCATGAACTGTTAGCTAACGGTTTTATATTGTGTTGTATATATTCTTGATAGCATGTATTATAGTCTATATTTTTGGGCTATTTTAGACGTTTTATCTTCATAAATCTGCATGTATGGATGTATATTCTTTGATTATATTGTTTTTTTATCTACCTTTGCGGGGATCGAGGTCTACACCTAGTTTCGTTATAATTGTAGGTAAAATGGCACGTTTTGGACCAAAATGGAGCTAAGGAAGCTAGTGAGTCATTGGAGCTACATTCTGAAGCTTTAAGAAGATCTCAAGAAGCATGGAAATGATTAAGAAGATTGACTTTGGACTAGATTCGAGAGATTTCACATTCAGTTGAGATTCACATCGGTCAGCTACAGTACCACCTCGACCGAGGTGATCTTGAGGAGCGTCCCGACCGAGGCGAACACCCTGTCGCCGGCGAGATCTTTATTTTTGGCTGAGATCTTTTATTTTTGGAAGGAGGATATCTTATATTTTTGGCTGGATTCTAGAAAGAAGATATTATATTTGGCTGAATTATTTTAAGAGATGTGGATATATTTTCTAGGAAATTATCTTTTTAAGATATCTTATCTTTGGAAGATAATTCTCCTATATAAAGGGTTGGATTTTCCACAAATGAAGGCATGCTTAGAGCATCCAGCAATTGAAGGGTTTTCTAGAGTTTTGAAGAAAGAGTTGAAGGAAGTGTTGAGGATTGAAGTTTTAGAACGGAAGGAATCATAGTTGGAGTTGGCTTTTGAAGGAGTTTGTAAGATCTTCTCATATTGCTTTTTGGTTTATCGTCTTTGTTGATTTGTGATTGAGGAACGCTTGTTTGTTACTTGTTCGATTCAGTTATTGACACCTGTTTCTTAAGGTTTTCTTGTTCGAATATTGATTCCTTTCCCATTAATTTGATTATTGTTATCTTGATGATTGTTGGCTCAGTTTCTTATGCGATTCTAGGGTGATTGGCTGAAAGTTGTGGGAAAGACGATGATAGAATGATCTTAACCCCAGCAGGACCCTGAAAGCTCGAGTCTTTACCTAACCGTAGAACACCTCGCTCAGTCATTGAACATCTCGGCCAGGGTGGAATATAACTGAACGAGGTGGACCTTTCCTAAACCTTATCTGAGTTAAGAGTTTAAGTTTGCCAAATCCTATCCTTGTTATACCATTCCTGGTTCAACGAAAGCTTAGGATGAGACTTACTCGGTGATTCCTCTGTTTTTTTACCTAAGATCATGAGTGTAGGTAATAAAGGTT
This sequence comes from Fagopyrum homotropicum, assembly GCA_033239125.1. NCBI lineage: Eukaryota > Viridiplantae > Streptophyta > Magnoliopsida > Caryophyllales > Polygonaceae > Fagopyrum > Fagopyrum homotropicum. The sequence continues at coordinate 144,633,197 of BSWB01000002.1, forward strand.
TATCCTTTATTGGAATTTGAGTGTCCCTTCATCCCATCTTTGAGAGTTAGCCTGAGACTATATTCCCTTGGGTGGTGTGTTAGTTTGAGATTATAGTTCCTTTCCTTAGTACCTTGAGACTTACCCGGTAATAGGAGCTTTGGTTTATGATAGTGAGTAGTGAGACTTACCCGGTGATCTATTCCCACCTTAGAAACACCTTCCCTTTGCAAACCTCATCTTTGCCCGCGTTATCCTTTGAGATCTTGAGTCGGAACCACAACTAGATGTTTTAATCCCTAGAATCCGCATTCCCTTTATCTGACTTTATCTTTGATTGCTTTAATTCGTAGTTATTAGCAATATTTGACTACCTAATTTCGTGCTTTGTTTCACCATAATCCCTATGTTCGACCCCTGGAATTCTTTCTTTTATTACAATTGATCCGTACAATGCGGGTTCGCATATTGTTCAAGCATACTTCTTGGGTTATAAATTTTAAAGCTTGCACACACCTTTTGGAGCGAACACGATAGAAAGACTACAGAGTGAGCCAAATGGGTGATCAGCGAAGGCTTCCGTACACTAGGTCGTGAGTGGGTTTTGGGGATGTTTTGTACACCTATGTATTGATGTTGTCGTTTGTACTCGGCTGTTGATTTTGTATACATTTGACTTGTGATTATACAGTTGTATGTATTTGGTTTTATATCCATTTTTGTCTTGTTGTAAGATCCAATGAAGTTATTGTCAGGTTAGGGCCAAGATCCATTGTGAGATCCTAGCGCAGTAGTGCCCCGAGTCCTTTGGATTTGTGGTGTTACATAACCAACGGATATACACCCTTGACATTATGGCTGATTCCGGTCTTTCTTGGATGTAGATCTGCATATTTCCCGATGTTTGTTGACCACAACCTTCAAAAGGATTCTTTTTCTCTACTTGATGATCTTAAGAAATATCGTTGTTTGGTTGGACATCTTATCTACTTGTCCATCACTCGCCCTGAACTTTCTTACCCGGTTCATATACTTTCCCAATTTATGGATGCTCTGTGCCGTGGACAATGGGATGCTATCTTAAAGGTTCTTCGTTACCTAAAGTCAACACTTGCTCAGGGTATTTTCTTATCTCGTTCTAGTGATTTGTGTATTCGTGCTTTTTGTGACTCCGACTATGCAACGTGTCCTATCACTAGACATTTCACCACATGCTACTTTATTTTACTAGGTACTTCACCCAATTATTGGAAAACCAAGAAATATGTTACCGTTTCTGGACCTTCTACTGAGGTTGAATATAGAGCAATGACATCTATTGCATGTGAGCTCCTCTAGTACTTCACCCAATTCTAGAGTCACTTGATTTTTCACACAAGGCTCCCATGTACCTCTTTTACAATAATCAGTCTGTTATTCATATTGCCAACAATCCAGTCTTTCATGAACATACCAAGAATATTGAGATTGATTGTCATACCACCGGAAAACAGATTCAACGAGACATCATTCAGACTCAGCATGTTCCTGACACCCATCCACTTGTTGACATCATGACTAAGGCACTTGGCCCTACCACGTTTAACTTCTTGATTCGCAAGCTTGGATTTGTTTCCACCTCCAACTTGAGGGGGAGTGTTAGAGCATATGTCCAGTCTATTGGGCCGCACATTGGGTTTATTCCTTATTAATTAGTTTATCATTTTATCTCTTAGTATTTGACTATATAAACTTTATTTGATCAATGAAATAAATGAGCTTTCAGTTCTTAAATCTCAACAACACCTCCCTCATCAACTCATCTTTTTCACGCTCGTTGGAAAAATAAACCCGCTTGCCTTAACCGGCATCCCGCAACCGACAATCGAAGTTTTCCTGGCACATTGTCGTCGTCACCTACAACGAGTCCGAATGGAAAGATGTCGCATGTCTTATCGTCTTCACCATCCGCCAAAGTGTTCCGCTTCTCTCCGGAACCTCCATTTCCGTAATCATCACTGGAAAACGTCCATTGCCTATGTCGTTGAGCATCTCTAGGAAGCCTTAGTCGGGTTTCTCCATTTTAGGGTAGATTACAAAAAGGGTATTATGTTTTGTAATTACATTAATGGGTCATACTTTTGGAATTTATAAATATGCCCAAAAAGGTTAATTTCAGGAAATGATCCAAGCTTCCGAGATTTCATAATTTCTCGAAAAGATCTAATTAGAAAATTTGGCCCAAGATTATAGTACCAGAAATTAGACTATACTTTTAGAATTATATTTTTTTCAAGTTTAGCAAATGGCGTTAAACTTGTGTAGTTAATTGTTTTTAGGTTTCAGAGTCTTTGGGAGCATCTTTGAGTAAGTTTATAGTTCGATTCACCTTCAACAAACATCGTTCGATATTTATTTTGTCGTCAATCCGTGAATCCTCTTAAACCCTTATTTGGAAATTGATTGCTACACGTCGTTATAAGTTGTAGAAATTTGGTTTATTAATTGATGATATATAGTTGAATGTAACTAGGTACTTGATTGTTTAGATTGAAGGGCAATTGTAAACCCTAAGTTTTCCTACAACCCACATCCAAGTTCGAATTGGGTAAGTTATTTCTACACCTATTAGATTGGTGTTTTGATAAAATATGTTTTGTATTGATAAAATAGCAATAGTATATATGTTGATTTGAGAAACAATTGTTTTGTTTAGGTTGATCATGAGAATTTGACAAACACTAGTTGCTTGATTGATCGATTTGTCACTTGCGGGTATTTGTGCGTCATTTTAGTAATATTCCGAGACAAGTGCTTGTGGGCTTTTATATGATCATGATTTAAGCTTAACATCATTTATATGTTGCATTGATTATTTTGATATTTTTCAAAATGTTAACTATTATATATGAACAATGCATTTGTAAGCTATGCATTTGTGATATTTCAAAGAAACTAGATTGTTGATGTTGATTATTAAGACTTTGATAGTAATCGGCTTGGGTCGACAAATTTGCTAATGTTGATTTAGTTTTTAGATATTCTCTATTCGCTCTTCGATTTAGACGGACCACATTTACCAATGGTTTCGTGGTTTGTGCGGGCCGAGTTTGTGTCTAACCATTGTGTGATGGACAAGGATTCACCTAATTAGTGCTTGTCGTGTTCTTCCCGTGATTAGGTTTAGATGGTCCCTTCTTGTTCAAGAAATAGACTTGAACATCTTTTGAAAAAGTTCATCTTTTGTTTGGTATTTGACAAATAGTTTTTAAAATAAATGGTGCTCGAGCATGTTTCTGAATTGTTTTTTAAATGTTCTTTGAAACAATTTTCGAAAAGGAAACAAAGCATTGTTTTGTTATTATGTTATTGTCTATTGACATGATTTGATACGGTCACATACTTATTAGCATCATCATATTCATATTTAAGACATGTTTATAAATTGTATCGCAAATGTTCGTAAGACAACTTTCAAAAAAAAAAAACATTGTTTTGTTATTATGAATTCTCAATTCACATATTTTGATTTAATTACATCATTAAATTCATATTTAAATCATGGTTATCATTGTACTCATCTTTGTACTTTTATAAGTAATTATGTGATATTATTTATGATTTCATGCTTGTCTAGTCATATAATAAATTGCTTATGTACCGGATTAATCTAGCGGAAGACTAACCACATCATGGTGGGACTAGTTAAGTTCTCATAACTAGGTTCATGAGCAGTTCAAGAGCATGGATGTCATGCGGCTTATATTAGTAAATGGTGTCCTTTTAGATTGGATATCTTTGTATATTGATTCTTCTTGTATGAGTTGTTCCTAGTTTGTGTTTTTTTTAAAAAGACTGAAGGAATTTTAGTATGGATTCCTAGTGTTATAGAGGTCCCATTTTGGGGCATTACATGTTCTAAACCACAGTTTCGGTTCTTGAAAACCATAAAAATCAGTTCATATAAACCAAAATATCGATTCCTAGTGTCTGAGGTTTTCGGTTTGTGTTTTGCTGGTTGTGCGCCGCTACTTCTCCTATAACTATCGACGAGAGTTTCTTACCAATGGAGAAATTTGAGGAAGAAGGTTATTTTCTATCTATTTCATATTATAATTTAATTTTAACCTTGCTTTTTGCCTAAGTTAATGATACGAGTACTTACATAATATGGATCGGAAGACTTGATTGAGGACTATTTACACATCATAATTGAAGAAACTCATCACTCTTGAAAAAAGTTTGCTTGTAGCTAAACAGTTTAAAGAAAAAGGTTATCTTTTAGCTATTATATATTATAACTTATTTTCACCCCTTTTTCAAATGTTAATGATGTGAATAATTTTGTAGGATTCGAATACTTGATTCGGGAGTATTCACACATCATATTTGAATAATTTCTCAATTTTAAGCAGTAAAAACTATAAGTTGGATCAGTAGGTTACATAGATCTCAAATTCAGCCAAGTATAAATTGTTGGATACTCGGGTAGCTTTGGATCGGAATCAGATATTGCTTAAATGTTTTCCGGGAATAGATATCCGAGACATAGGATCGGATATCCGAATCTGCACAACCCTAATTTGCTAATCTATTTATTATTAATAGTGAATCTATTTATTTCGATCTAATGTTTCAAAACTAAGAATACTTATAGTGGATTAGAAAGGAAAAAAATTACAATTATGGATACTTTCAATCAAATAATTTTTTTTTTTTACATTTCGCTATAAATTAGAAATGATCATCAGTATGTACCAACGTTCATTAACCTATGAAAACAAAAAACAAAAAGAACAAGATAAATGATCGTTAGCTAAAAAAATAGTAGACTACAATTTTTATGTTACGTTATCAATTAGAAATGATCGTGAGTATGTAACTATCGTTCTTTAACCTATGAAAACAAAAGGCTAAAATAACAAGATAAATGATTGTTTAGTAAAAACAGTTGTAGTCTAACGATCGTTAGATGTTATTAAAAAAAACTAATATAAAAAAAGAAGATATTTTTTAATAATGTAACGATCGTGCATGTAATCTTTACAGTTTTTTTTAACGTTATATCATATCGTTAGCGTAGGATAACGATTATTATCTTTAGAAATAGTTATATGCTAAAGATCGTTAGCTATTAAAAAATCATGTTATGTAACGATTATGCATATACATGACGATCGTTACAAAAAAAATTTGTTATATCAAATCGTGTATGTAGTTAATGATCGTTATTTTAACTTGATGTTCATGTTAATCAATAAAAGTAAATATTTTAAATTTAAACTAATTAGTTGTTGCCTTAAACAACATTTAATCTGCATGATTATGATATTAGATTGTGTCTATTTGAAAGGCCTACTCCCACTATAATTTTGGTTCCCCTCCCTCCCCTCTCCCCTCCATATATATACACATAAGGTTGTGCAAAATCGGACCCGACCGGACCGGAATTTACGGTTCGGTCTACGGTCTAAGTTTTTTCAAAAGGGGTTACGGTCTGGTCCGGTTTTTGGACCGTATAAAACCGTAACCCGGGTTAGACCGTAAACTACGAATTTCCGGTCCGGTCCAGTTCGGTCCAATCCGATCCATTCCGGTCCGGTTTTGACCGGAAAACCTCACAAAAATTGCACAGTTATGTACAAACCGGTCCAACCCGGAACCGGACCGGTCCGGTCTACTACTGTCCAAATAAATAATTTATTTTAAAAAATTTCTCTTGGCACCCCTCAAGTTTGAACTTTTTCTCTTGCTATACACAAAGTTTTTGGTACCCTCGTGATTTAATTTATTTTCTTCTTACACCCATTCTTAATATATTTCATTGTAAAAATAATAATCTGAAAATAAAAGTGGAAAGTAATTCTGAAAAAAAAACATAGTTTTTATTTAATATTTTTAAATAAAAATTTAAATTAAATTTATACTAAATTAAAACTAATTATATTCACGTTAAATTTTAAACTAATTAACTTTATAAATTCTAAGAAATGATAAAGAATTTATTTTTTAACTTAAAAAAATCTAGAAAAGTAAATTTAGAACTTCTTTTGTTTTTAAAAATATTGTAATTTTTAATTTTTGAATTAAAATAAAATATATCAATTAGAACTAAAACTAAATCAAACAATTATTGATTCAAAAATAATAAATATTATAATAAAATAAAATTTGTTAAATATATTTCATTTAAAAGTTTCCTCTTGGATTATAAAATAAAAAAATTAGGTCTACATATATATTTTTATTTTAATTTGATTTAGGTTTATTTTAAGATGGAATTAATTTTCTCCTTAGATATCAAATATACTAATTGTCATTTGTTTTTAGATGGTTGAAATCGTGGTATAGGATATATATTATTATAGTAATTAGGCATTGTTTTAATTATATCATATTATTATTAGACTATTAGTAAATAATTAAGATTTATTTTGATATATAAATTTGAAATAATAGAGATTTGCTAGTTTGTTACAACTCAAAACTTTCCTTTTAAAATTACATAAACCCAAAGAAAAGATAGATCCAAATATAAGATTTAGGCAATTTTTGAACTCCGGTTTGAATATCTGTTATTTAACAGTTGTACTCAAGTTTCCTTGTTTAAGTCGTTACTTTCCTTGTTCAACACTGTGTTGGTAAATATATATATGTGCGACGCGGCGACCAAACACTGCAGTATACCACCAAAATTGATAGTCATCGTTCGTTCTCAGAAATCCCCCAAAGAAAAGATCGCTCTGCTTTAATCATGGCGACAGATTTGAGCCATGGTTTCAACTGCCGAATTGAAAGCAGCCAGAACCTGGTCCGAAACGTGTCCAACAGAACCTGCAACCTGGTGTTTGTTTCCTTGGACGAGATGGTAGACATATTCTCCGAGCAAGAGTTTGTGATACCCTGCTTTGCGTGCTCCAACTACGCCAACTACAGTGATTACTTGCGTCACTGTGAGTATCGCTTTGCAAATTCGATCTACCGCTGCAGCTATCCTTATCTCGTTCATTCCCAAGATATTGCTATGAGTATGGCTTCTGATTTAGTCAATCGCTTCGTCCACCCAGCAAACGCAACTCACCGTTGCTCCACTCTCTATTTCACTTCACACCATCTCCGAATCAGTATCCAACCCCTCGCCGTTGTTCCAGACGAAACGGCTCTCGTGGAGTCTTTTAACGAGGCTGGCCCCGCCGCCAAGCCCGCCTCCCTTTCCTTTCTTTCAGACTTGTTCAGAGCCAGGGGCGAGAAGGAGAAGGAAGATGGAGATAGGTACGAGCTTGACTGGAGTCCTACTGATCATGACTGTTCCATTTGTATCGATGAGATAGAGAAGCCGTGGGAGTCTCTCACCTTGCCCTGCTCCCACAACTTCCACGAGACTTGCATCCTCAGATGGCTGGAGAAGAATCATGTATGCCCGCTTTGTCGATTCCAAATGCCCGCTGAGAACTGAAGATTCAACCCAAGAAAGTATTCTTGATACCTATAATTTTGCTAGTATCTTTGTTAAAATCCCTATTAGTTTACTAGAATATGTTAACAAAGAGGTCTGAAATAGATCAAGGGTCCTGCATCTATAAAGGAACTTGGGAAGGGTAGGAGACTAGGAGTCGGTTTGAACGATTCAATTAGTAAATAAGCTTTGGATTCAACTAAGAAGGTTACTGTCAAGATTAAACTGATGAGTTGATGAGATTACTGTGCAAATTTATGTGTTACCTTTGCTTTATTAGTGCTCTGAGCTATATGCTTTGAAGAAAGACCTGTCTGTATGGGGGCGTAAGCCGTTCATCCATGTCTTTCTGTGTAATGCTCACCGTGTTCTGCAATCTCTGCCCCAGCATGAGGTTTTACAGCTTGAAGGGCTCTTTCTGACATCACATATTCACTCCCTGCAGAATCAAACAATCTCAGATTTCTGTAATAAAGAACCTGGGTTCCTTAATCAGGATATTATTGTAGAAATCTACCAAAGTGCCAAGGTATTATTGTTGTTACCTTAGCACTTTGGTAGATTTCAGCTGCAAACTAGTTCTGCAGCTGCAAAGTAGTTTTGCAGCTTGTTTGTCGTATAGCCAAACAAAACCTTATACCTTTGGCAATGACAAATGGAAAAAATCAGATGACAATAAATGGCATACCCTTACTATCCTAGAGCCTGCTACAGCAGACATCAATGTAGCACTCTTTAGCTGGTATCCTTCCTCATTTGGGAATGGTATCTGCATATTGGGATCATTTGATACTGTTTGGTCGTATCTTACTTGAAGAAATGACTAAGAGCAGACCGATTTTAGCACCAACGCGAGTGAAACCAGCAGCAAAGGATGCCACATAGATGCCAGCACTGTTTTGCAGCTGTCAAAATGCCTATTCTTTGCAGCAATGTACTATGTACAGTTGCAATGCAACAAATACATCACTCAAAATACAGTAAACTATGTAAAACAATGTCAATTTCACTAACAGAAACAAATAGTGATCAACAATATCAATTTCACTCAAAATACAGTTGCATTGCAACAAATACATCACTCGAATTGAGTGAATTGCTCTGAAGCCATGGTCAGATACAAGAATATCCTCAAAAACAGACATTACAATGATCTCTTACACTTCTCAAATCCAGCAGTGCTGGCATCCAAAAGAGTAGCAGTTAGCAACCCTAAACCCTAATAATAGATAAATCTCCAAGCCGTGCAGGTTTTGCATCCAGACAAGCAAAATAATCAAGGCTGAAACTCAAAAAAAATGCATATTATGCAGCTAGATAAGAAAATTCAAAGGTTTACATATTAGGTACTGCTCTAAAACAATGAATATTGAGTACCAAAATTTCAGGTTTGCAGAGGTGTATGCCGCAGAATCCTACATGTTCACAAAACTAAATTTAATATACCAAGTGTATGAAAAAGCAAATTACAGTCTCCCAGACGGTGAACGTTTAAACAGTCAAAACAAGAAGCTCCATCAACGTATCCCTGTAAAACCTCAGAAGAGCAATGTTGATGGCGTTCGCCCCCAGCGATCCGGAAAGTGTCGACCTCTCGCAACTTCTTTTGCCAATGCACTTCCGATTCTCCGCCGCGTGAAAGCAATCTATAATTACATCTTACGCGACGAAAGCAATGTCAGCGAATACAGATAGGATCCGATTGGCGATCCAGAAAGTACCGATCCACACAGCGTTTGGATTCTTTGGAAGCATGAAGCTAGGTTAGATTGAATCAACGTGTTTCTCTCTTTATAGAAGCCCAACAACAAGGAGTCCGTCAAGCAGGTTTATCTCCCGCCATTTTCGGATTGCTCCGGATAAAGCTTCTTATTGAACCTAGACCTAAATAAACTACCGGGATATTTTTTTTATTTTTTTATTTTTTTTTCCTTATTATTTTCATTTTTAGCCAATAAATGATCTATTTCCTTATTAGGAATATAAATTTGAATATTAAATTTTTTTATTTAAATTATATTTAAGCTTTAGCTAATCTTATAAGTTTTAGCTAATCTTATAAGAGTAATGTTATTCGGCGCGGATCAAAATTATAAACCAGCCTGCATCTACCTCCAAGGTTGGGGTACACTCGCCGCCCGCCCAGCCTTATGCGTAAAGGGGCGGGCGCTGACTTAGGTGCGGTCGCGGCCAGTGGGCGCGGCATTTGGGGCGCATGCGAATTGTGCATGCGCCACAAGCCCTCTTATTAGGGTTGCCACCGTGATATTTTTATATTTTTTTTAATTTTATTAATTTTCTCCTTATTAATTTTAGCCAATAATTATCTATTTCCTTATTAGGAATATAATTTTGAATATTAGATTTTTTTAAACTTAATTTATATTTAGGCTTTAGCTAATCTTATAAATAGGCGCCTCTACACTTTGTAATTGGTACATTGGAATAGGTTTGTGCATTCGGTCTCCTGGTCCTGACCAATGAACTAGAATTTTTAAAAATCTGGGCAGGATCTTACCGGATTAAAATTAAACAATATATATATAGGGTTAGGGTAAAGTAAGAACATGTTTTACAGTAAAAAATGAGAACGTATTTGAAGCGTCGGATTAAACAATCAACGTTCATGGTTTAACGTATTTAAATGGTAAGCGTGATATTTATTTAATTATAGTATTTAGTTAGGGGTTCATGATATTGCTATTAAGAAAATAAAATATATTGTGATTCTAATTAAATATGTTCATTGTAATTGAATAACTTTACTCGATTTCATTGTGCATGCGTACGAGTGTATGATTCAAAATTTATATTGTAAAGCAAATGTATAAAAGAAAATAATGTTTCTCAGAATAAATGACACGATTTCATGCACGTATATGTGCACGCACGAGTTCATTGTGCATGCGTGTTCACAACTTCATTGTGAATGTATATCGATCGTAGAATATGTATCATTTATGTGCAGGCATGCGCATCTATTACAACAATGTATTAGCTTCTAACTTGTGTAGTCATGTATTAGCTTCTAATTTATGCAGTTGTGCATGCACGTTTTGCATATTTCGTGCTTCATATAAGTTCAATCGTGTTAGATTTTGCATAATCGTGTTCGTGACGTGCAAATTAATCATTTTATACATTGTTTTGTGCATGCACATGTTTGTTCAGTCGCGTAATTTGCGTTATTTGCTAATTCATGTCACGTAGATATACCACACAATTGAGGCCATACGTGCATGAAATTCTACTGATGCCGGATGAGAAGACGGAATAATGAATAATTAAAACGTGTATATTTAAGAGAAAATTTGGCTAGTAGGGCAGTTTTTGTATCTTTAATACTAACTAGGCCCCTCTATTTTTTCTACCTAAATTTTTAAATCTAAAATAAATTAATTAAAGGGGTATAAGTGGAACGTAAAATATAATCCCTATAAAATCTTTCTAATTGTCAGATCTCACGTATCTGAAGCAGTTAGGGTTTATCGCCCTTGCCCACATCCAACTCAAACCAGTCCGCCGTCACCATCATCCAATGCCGCCTTTGCTTGTTCCGGCTCGCACCAGTCCACCGTCACCGCTAAACCTTATGCTCTTGTCCCTTCACCACCGAACTCATATCCGCCGCAGTTCCGGCCTACGACGATGTTAGGGTTTCAAACATCGCATCTGCGCCGCCCAACCCCGTCAGCCCCGTACATCCTCGCCTCCGACTAAGTGTCACCCCACCTACGACGATGCCAACACCGATCTGGTCGAATTCAACACCTTTGTTGGATCCAAGATTTAATAATATTCAAGATTTGGTAATTTACATTCATCTATCTTCAATTCACTTCCAATCCAAATTCCTATACCAACACCGATCTGGTCGAATTCAACACCTTCGTTGGTTTTGGTGAAGGTGTTTGTGTGTCTAGGATTATGTTCTAGTGATGGAAACTATGGAGCTGGTGATTCCTGCCACTGTAGCAGTGGCGAATTTGATGGGATCCGATCCACGCAGCGTTCGGAAGCATGAAGCTAGATTAGTTTGAATCAACGTGTTTCTCTCTTGATAAAAGCCCAACAACAAGGAGTTCGTCAAGCAGGCTTATCTCCCGCCAGTTTCGGATTGCTCCGGATCAAGCTTCTTATTGAACCTAGACCTAAATAAATCGACAAGGATATTTTTAATCTTTTATTTTTTATTTATTTTCTCCTTATTATTTTCATTTTTAGCCAATAGTTATCTATTTTCTTATTAGGAATATAATTTTGAATATTAGATTATTTTATTTTATTTATATTTAAGCTTTAGCTAATCTTATAAGAGTGATGTTATTCGGCGCGGATCAAAATTATAAACCAGCCTTCAACTTCCTCCAAGGTTGGGGTACACTCGCCTAACGTGTATATATATATATAGAGAGAGAGATAGAGAGTATAGATCCTATGAGAACACCCCTAACGTGAATACATGAGAACAAATTCGTAATTATTATTAGTTTTGTCACGAAGGTGTCATATCGTTTAATGTATTATTCGTAGTTATTATTGGTTGAGTAATTATTCGTAGTTATTGTTGGATTCCTAATTATTATTATTCGTAGTTATTATTAAGTATGATATCTACTCTAAATCTCAACCCTTAATACTCACCATCCAACGGTGTACGATTGTTCTCATGTATACACGTTAGGGGTGTTCTCATGGGAACCACACCCTATATATATATACCCAACATAGGTTATCATGCATTATTATTGTGTTTCGTTTTAAGTATGATATACACAAATATTTGTGTGTGTATATCGTAAAGTTTAAACACTATAAATAATTATAGGTCAAACAGGATTGATCTCATCCCGTCTAGATCCCAATCTCAATTGATATAGGGCCTTGTGGGATTTATCTAACAAACACAAGGTCCGTTTCATTTTGTCTCGTACCCAACCCCTAGTATCAGTGTAGTGATCATAAATTTATCAGCTTTCAGGATGTCAATCTACTAGCATCCTATTGTTGCCAAACAAACCAACCTCTTATTGTCGTAAAACATATTGGCGTTCTTTTGCCGCCAAACAAACCAACGCCATATATTGTATTCAAACAAAATAAAGGGTAAAGATGAGGTTCACTAATTTATTATTACATCTCTCCCCCTAAACAACTTTTGATCAAAACTCGTTGTCTCAAATGAATAAAGTATATTCAAAGCAAGTCAAGAGGAACGTAAAAAATCCGCATAACTTCAAGTGCAACATTTCTCACTGACCAACTATAGGATTTGCTTACGAAGACTTTAGTTCCGGGTTGTTTTTAGTTTTGCATGCCCAAGTTTGATGTTGTGCATCACCCACGTTTGTGTCACTTGTCATTATAATCGATAATTGCATCTAAAACACCTCAACTTTCTTGGGTTCGACCCTTACTTAATCACTATACTTGTTCTTAATTCTAAGTTGGGATTTACTTTTGATTGGGTATAGACGACCATAGAAATACCTTCGGTCAAAGAGGAACGTACAACACTGGACAAGCTTACCGTTCTTTCTCGCTCAGAGATAGTTCATGTCAGCATAGTTGGCAAGCAACCCCGACAGGAGAGCCCAAATAGATGCGGATACCAGCGTATGGTTTTTGTAGATGAATTGGTGCGTCATATATATAAGTTACATGCATCACATTCAACAACAACAAAAATAAAACTCTTTTAATTTATTCCCCTCCCATGTATATTTGTTAGGAAAATCGTATGAATACCACGCTTTTTGGGGTTGACATCACCGTGTATGCTTCCATCCTAGAGCGTGGAACGTGGTACGACATCAAGAACATGGTGGTCAAGGCAGTCCCTCCACGCTACGCTATCTACGAAGGGGAGCTTCAGCTTTACTTCACAAACTCAACTTAAGCACACAACATAACAGAAGGTTCGAGTTCAAGTAGAACGGCTTCAAGTGTCGCGGTTATTCCGTTCACGAACATATGTGATATTCCTAGAAACGCTTCAAGGAATGATCGTTTTGGTATTTAACTCATTCCATTTCAATTTTTTCTCTTACACACAATCATATGCGTTAACAAACTTAGTCCAAATCATATTTTTTACGTGCGTGTTGTAGGCATACATGCATTTCACTCTATTTACTTACTGCATTGATGTAATATGGCACTCTTGTAAGTAACATATCCTTGTATCGGCATTTACTAACTTCTAGTACGGGTCTTTTTGAAATCTGACTTATTGTAATTTTTTTTACATGTAATCTTTTACACTGTAATACAATAATTATATAACTTCATTTTACATTAATGTCTTGATTAGATTCGTCATATTAGTGAAGCATTTAATCTTGTAATTACAAAAAATTGAAATTCTTCTTTACATTCATTACCATAGACTTTCACCTTCTAAATTTTTTAACACAATTACTCAATAAATTGAAATAAAATATTTAACAATTACAACATAAATTACAGCTATTTCTATTTGCAACTGATTTTACTCGACAATCGAAAAAACAAGCCACGACGTGTGTGCGCACCGCGTGTCCTCGACCAGTATATATATATGCACGTGAATCACTTCTAATTCAACTTATGGTGTAGCACGAAAGTCTCCCGACTCCCGCCTTTGTCCCCGTTTACCAACAAGAATGAATCCGATGCACTTCACCGTGTAACTATATGTCCTGGTCGTAGAGAACCTCCCAGTCTCGTGGTAGAGCTGGACAGTGATGTTACCTCCCATTATACATACACTTGAGCCAAATTTAATTAAATAACGTCGTATTTTCAAGTTATAGTTATTAGACATAAAAAAACACACATCACTATCATAACTCACACCAACATTTGAATCTAGCTAAGTAAGCTCAGAGGACTTACCTGAATCTAGTCAAAAATTTCGTTTGAATCGACGTGTTTCTTTCTTGATAAAAGTCCAACAATGAGTCCGTCAAGCAAGCTTATCTCCCGCCGGTTTCGGATCAAGCTTCTTATTGAACCTAGACCTAAATAAATCAACCGGGATATTTTTAATCGTTTAATTTTTATTTATTTTTTCCTTATTATTTTCATTTTTAGCCGATAATTCTCTATTTCCTTATTAGGAATATAATTTTGAATATTAGGTTTTTTTTAATTTACATTTAAGCTTTAGCTAATCTTATAAGAGTGATGTTATTTGGGGCGGACCAAAATTATAAACAAGCCTGCATCTGCCTCCAAGGCTGGGGCGCACTCGCCGCCTGCCCAACCTTATGCGCAAGCGGGCGCGCGATGACTTAGGCGCGGTCGCAGCCCGTGGACGCTGCATTTGGGGCGCATGCGAGCTACGAATGCGCCACAAGCCCTCTTATTAGGGTTGCCACCGCGCCTTCCTTCTTTCTTCTTCTTCCCTCTCCTTCTCTTCCCTGCGCCGCATTGTTTGATAAAACCAAAAAAATTCAACGAAAAAAACACGCAATCAAGACTCAACAATTATGTGACATTCAAATGTCGGAGGTTCATAGTAATCTCAAAGTAAAAAACAACTTGTGGATCGGTTTCAGATTAGTTTATATCGTTTTTTTTGTTTGTGGTTTATTATGATTTAGGCTTGAATTTAGATATTTTAGGCAGATTCGGCTAGTTTAGGAATAATTGGATTGTCTACTAGATTTAGTGTTTTTAAGAGTTTTTTCTGATCTTTGAAATGGAGCTTTAATGGTGATTCCGGCGGAAAAGATGACTAAAAAATTAATAATTATAATTATAACGCCTAATTTTATTTGTAAA
The DNA here is from genome assembly GCA_033239125.1 of Fagopyrum homotropicum. NCBI lineage: Eukaryota > Viridiplantae > Streptophyta > Magnoliopsida > Caryophyllales > Polygonaceae > Fagopyrum > Fagopyrum homotropicum. The sequence continues at coordinate 144,648,378 of BSWB01000002.1, forward strand.
AAATTTAGATTGTGATGAAAAACATTAAAGAGAAGAAGAAGCGATAAACTAGACTTGTCACAATGTCCGCACGTCGAGAGGCTAAAGCTCGACGGGCTAGACTTGCCTCGACATCCGTTCAGACAACCGTTGAGGCATCAGTAGATGCATCCATTGAGGCATCAGTAGATGCATCCATTGAGGCATCAGTGGATGCATCCGTTGAAGCACATGATCATATCATCGGTGAGGAGGATGCGGGTCCATTATCACTTGTTCCGGATTATGATACGAAGGACTCCTCGGAGGGTATTCTGCATCTAGAAGACATTTTAGTTGGTGAGCAGGAGAAGATACATGTTGAGCATGAGCAGATACCTGTTGAGCCGGAGTAGGTACACGTGGAGCACGAGCAAGTACCTATGGCGCAGGAGCAGGTACTTGATGGGTAGGAGTAGGTACCCATGGATCAGGAGTAGGTACCTGTGTTATTGACATACTACTCTGACCACAGAGCTAGTGTCATATGGTCCCAGAGGGTATAATATTTTCCTTCAAATATTTCATAATAATTTTACTAAATGTTTGTTTATCTAAGATAATGCCATTTTTTCTAAATTATCGTAGGACGATCCCAGGGTGGTCATGGTCGTTAGGAGATTGGATGCGATTAGTAGATTACGTGAGTGACGTCGAGATTTGGACAATCCATATTCCTAGTTTGGTTTAGCTAGACGCAACCGATTTACAGGGTTGGAGTACCTTCAGCTTGGTGGGGTCGATCACTGTTTGATTACGATGTTTGTCGAGAGGTGACACCCCGAGACAAACACAGTTAATATGTCTTAGGGGAGATGGGTATAGCGCAGCACGATGTTCACGTCATTATGGGACTTACAGTTGATGGAGATGCATTATTGACTCCCATTGATGATAGTAGTTGAGTATGATTTGTTTGTAGAGTCTTTTGGGTTATCTCCGACAGATGCCAAACGACAGCACATACAGCTATTTGGCGAGACTATTAGAACTAGGGCAACAGTCATGTTGGATCTTCCACAACCTCCCCATGAGGCTATTGCATCTGCATATTTCTTATATTCATCTCGTCAGCATTGGTAGTCGACAAATCTACCAACAAGATGAGATCATGGCTTATCAACCTAGTACGAGATCATTTGTGGACATCCTCGTATGCATGGGGTACCAGAACCCTTGCTTTTCTATGTAGATGTTTGGGGACGGTATTAGGAAGAAAGTGACGACGATGGGAGGTTGTACTACAATTTATAGGTACGGTTTCATAACTATTTTCCTTTGTAAAACATAATTTTATGTTTGTAAATTAATTTACTTTTTTCATACAGTTTTGAATTTACGCACATTTCCCATCATTGGGATGTGCATCCGTGGAGGATCCAAGGTTGCATGGGCATGCATGTTGGTCTTCGAGACTTTTTGTCTTGAAGACAATGCTGATTAGTATAGAGGTTACACGCATTACAAGCACAGGTGGACCAGATGAGGGCGGAGGACGTCTTTTACCCCGTATGATGATCGAGTGGTTGACTTTGGAGGGGAGTTTGTTGTTTCTCGTTATCGGGGTATTAAACGGATATTTGACATCGACGAGGCGTATATGCCATGTAAGATCCTAGTTTTAGCCTTCACCACCCCCACGGTGAAGAGGGCCGCCCCCGCGGCCAGCCGCCCCTGCGGCTGTGATGATCCGTCCCTGCGGATTTACGACAGATCGTGCTGATCTTTCTTTCGTTCGTTTTATCTTTCTTTCATAGATAGAATATCCGATATTCTATCTTATGGGTCGGTTTCCTTGTTTTCTTTCTAACCCTAGACGCCCTTTTCGTCTAGCGTTCCATCCCTCCCTATATATTCTCTTCCTTCTCTCCTTTTTCCCGTTCCTTGTTATCGTCTTCAAACCCTAGAGAGCTGCAGCCGTTCTTTGCCTCCTGCGAACTTGTTGAACGTGTAAGTTCTTCATCCTTTGTTCCTTCTTACGTTCTTGTACTGCAGCATGCTTCCTTCCTTTCGTTTTCTTCTTCTTCTTCTCTCCTTTTCTTCTTCTCTAAGAATCAAGTTTGAACCTTGATTCTTGTTGGCTTCTCGTTGTTGATGTATCGTTGTTCTCAGGATCTTTGGAGTTGAGTCTTGACGTGTTGGAGCCAAAGGTTCGAGCTTTGGTTGCCCTTACTGCGAGTTTTGTCGAAGAAGAAATCTCACAACACTTTCTGTCACGCCGTTGTTCGCCACTTAGCGTGCGTGCAAATAAGTCTTAAATTTATAAAACTAGAAATCAAGCAATCGAACCCGCAGTGTACGGATCGATATAGTTAAGCAAGAATTTCAGAGTATCGAACACAGAGATTTGGGGGGTTAAATTCAGTTATAGAATCGTCAAGCAAGTAAATGTATGAGCTTTGTAGATATTGGGAAAACAACAATCCTAAAGATCCAGAATCCAGTTGTGGCAATCGATTCAAGATATACTAAAGATATAAGGACAAAGTTAAGAGTTGCAAAGGTATACTAAGGCAAAGCAATGTACGGTGAAGTTCCAAGGCTTTATGTTACTTAACTAAAGACACTCTCTACAAAGGTTGTTGAGGCTTCAGTATAGAAAGGATCTATGGTCAAGAATTAATCTCAAATATCCAAACTTGTAATCCAAGGATCAAGACTAACTAAACCGATTAAGGTTGTGACACTCGAAATCGAAATAGAGGTTGTTGAGGCTTCACTACCACCTAGAAAAGGCAAGCCAAGACTAAGTTAAAGCTAATCTTTAACTTTGGATTAAAGTAAAAGCAAGGTTCGTAAACTAAGGGAAATTACGGGTGGATATTGAGATTCCACGACCGTGGAACTCAAGAACACACCGTGATTTTGGTTCGTCGGCGATTCTCTCTAACTCTCAGGGTCCAATCTGTTTACGATCGATCTATCATCATCTAAGCCACAACTATCAACCCTTCACCTTAGAATTGCTAAAGGGTTTTAGCCAACAACAGTCATATTGATATCAAATTCAAGATTTAAAAGAATGAAAGATGAAAACCTTCGAAAACCTTTAATAAATCTCAAATAAATCTCAAATCCACAATCAAGAACAATGATGTAAGCAGATTCAGAATAACACAAACAAACACAATCCTTGATAAGAACGAAGAACGGGATGTCAATCCGTCTTCTAATCAAACCTAAGGACAAAGGATGCAATCTCCGTACGAACAATCTTCCAAATCTTCACTCTTTCTCTAAGCCTTTCCGTCGATTCGGAATTCTCGATAGGGCTAGGCGCGGTCTAAGCGGGGTGACGGAATCTCTCTCCTTCCGTCCTTTTATAGGGCAAGATAGAATAAGTGTCCAGCTCATTGTGTAAAAGATCGTGGCTTTAATTTGTACGTTTAAAAGATCGCCTAAATCACGGTTCCATAGGATTCCACGGCCGTGGTTTAGAGCGTGGAATTTCATTACGGTGTTTCACAACTTTCACGACCGTGTAACTTGCTGGAATGCTCCACGCTCATGTTGTCAAAGTTCCACGGCCGTGGTTTAGAGCGTGGACTCCATTACGGCCGTATTTTAGAGCGTGGAACGTAGATTGCTCGTAAATCTCCTTTGTTTTGTGTCATTCTTCATCCTAGCATCTTCCTTAGCTCCTTTGTGGTGTCCTCAATCCTTGGACATGCTCAATCCATCTCCATTCTCTCTTATTCCGTTCGGTTTTAGCTCTTATTTGCCTACAATCAACACAAAGCTTATGTAGACCTCTATATCGACAATATAGACAAACTAGCTCACAATTGCTTCAATGCTTTATCAATGAACACTCATATGGATGAAATATACTTAGAAAATGTGCCTAAAATATCACAATATTTCATGCTAACAAATAACCCCATACTTGCCACTTGCTTGTCCCCAAGCAAGGTCTTTCAAAAGCTTTAAAACTCAAGTTAGGATGAAATATGTATACTCTCTCAAAAACAAAACTTCTTTTAGATGAATGTGCTTTCCAATCAATAGATCATTCTCAAATCTTGCTTTTATCGTTTATAAGACTTTCATATACATAATCAAAGAGTAAAGAGTAAAGAAAACTCATGAATTGATCAAACTTCCATGTAAACATCATAACCTTTAAACATTATCAAAATCAATCATAAGAAACTTCAATTTAGATCACCAAGTCATATATCATTCTCTTGATCTTAAGGACTTTCAAACAAGGTCTAGAATGCGGAAAGGAAAGGAAAACTTTAAGGAATGTGGTGCATGAATCCGGGAAAGTGGATAACTAACTCTTTTCTTTTTCTCTTGCGGTTTCCGCAGCACTTTCAACTTAGAGCTTTGCTCTCTTCTTTTCAATTCATTTTTCGACTTTACTTTTGGAGTTATGGATAGAGGTGCACAAAAACCGAAGCCTAGGAGATTGGCGGTTCTCATTTTTGCGAGATGCCTCAAACCCTTGATGCACATACCATAATCCGCTAGGAATATCGCTCAATCCGACTTTGGCAAGACACAAACACCCGGCTATGTGAATGGTGTCGAGTTACTCATCATCATGATTGACTTCCCCAAACCTATAATTTCTTTCTATTCTTTTGAATGCAAATAGTTGCTTTTACGGCCCTCCCACATCAAACATGCCAATTATCAACTCCTCCAAATTCCCAGATAGGTAAAGGAGGCCATTATTTCATTGAGGGGCTAAATGATCAAAGAAAGAAGAAAGAAAATTGAATTGCCTTAATCATTTCAACAAGAAGTATAAGAACTTATCATGTGATTTCAACCTTGATTTCTCAATATGATTTAAGTGACATTCTTCACATTATGAAACTTGCAAAAGAGGAAAAATCAACTCATTCAATTTCTTTTCAATTCACTATTTGTTTAAGCATGCGATTGTCATCAAAACTCAATTCACAAGTAGTGATTATCATAGAAGTCATCTCTATCCTTAGAAGCATAAAATTTTCAATTTTTATGGGTTTTTCAAAAGCTTTTTCATGCAATGCAATAATGAAACGTGTAACAATAGAATGAATCATGCAAGGTGTTCTCGATAAAAGCATACAAAGTGAGTAAGAGTTATTACAAACGATTAGTCACACCCCACCCCATACTTAGAACAAACATTGTCCCTAATGTTCAAAAAGAAAAAGAAGAAAAGAAAGAAAGAAAAACAACTCACAAGATGTGGTGGAGCGGCTAAAACGGTGGGTCATCAATCATCCTCACTGCGGTGCCAGTGGAGGTGGAAACGGGAAGAAGCCGGGATCATAGTTCCGCCCAAACTGCTGGCGGTATATGTCTCTCATCATGCGATCGTGATCGTCGGCTCGTGCATCCCTAGCATCTGCACGGATCTCCAAGGCTCCAACCCTACTGGAAAGGTCGGTAGCCCACTCTGGCAACTGCTCATACCAGCCAGGCGGCTGGCTGTACCATGCCGGTGCGTCAGAAGGTGCTGGTGCAGGTGGTGGTTGTGCATGCAAAGGTGGTGGAGCTCCCATCCAGTCCGGCTGCGTCCTATACCAAGTAGGAGGATCCGCCATCCAAGCCGGCCTCTCGCTCACACTAGCACGGCGAGAGGAAGAGCCAGAAGCTCTAGCGGGGCGGAAAGAGTGTCTAGGAAGGTCAGGAACTGCGTCCGGCTGATCCGGAAAAGTACCAAAGTCATGATCAGCTCCTCCTCCCTCAAACTCGTCATCCCCTCTCATATCCTCCTCATCAACAACTGGTGGTGGTGGAACGTAAGGAGGAGCTACTAATCTGTTCGCATGCATGGCAGCGAACGTCTCCTTCCAGTTATGGCGTCTAGCCATAATGGAATACTCAGGAAGCCACTCAATGCCTCTCCCTGTCCTACTCTCCCAAGGCATGGCAGCATACGGTGGACCTCTATGTGTAGGGAAGATGATGCCTCTAGTCATGAGGCTCTGAAGTCCTAGGGGTCTAGTTGCAATGCGGGTGCAAGCGGAGAAGTCTACCCCTAACTGCCTAGCAAGGTGGGTGACCATCCCACCGTATCCAATGTTGCCGGCCCTCTTATTCTTTAGCTTGCTCATAGTAGCAGCTAAGAGGGTGGCACAATCAGCTGGCCTGCCATATAACATACTGTAAAGCAGAAATAACTTGTATGTCTTGATCTTCTGAGGTGTCTCCGTCCTAGGGAAGAGACACTCAGAAAGCACTCTATGAGCAATCTTCAAGGCTAGGTGATAGATCAACCTAGCCTTGATATCAGCAGGTTGCCAGCGGTCCTCGCTGGCGTATATCATGGTTATCTCCTCCCAGAAATCCTTGGCGTACACGCCACTAGGGAATCAACCATTGAAGGTCTCCTGGAACCCAAAGAAGGCTCCAAACTCTCTAATAGAAAAATCATAGTTTCTCTCCATCAGCCGGAAAGAAATTGTCCTGTCAACATGACTGTGCTCAAAGGAGACTACAAACTCCCTAGTAATCTCCTCATAAGCATCTTCCCGAATAGCGGAGAAGATGACTAAGCCGGCTCAATCCAAAAGCCAAGTGAGATCCCCTATCACATGCAAGGGCTCTAGCTCCTCAAGTAGTAAGTACCTAGGTCCTATGACCGCCCTCTTATGGATCCTCTCTAAGGCATCTAAATGATCCTCATGGATAGTAGGGATCCTAGGGGGAGGTGGTGATGGTCATGATGGGGGTGATGGAGGCTCAGCTGGTGGTGCTCTAGAGGAGGAAGAGGTGTTGCCTTTCCTTTTCTTATTCTTATTCCTATCAGACATTCTCCTTACAAAATCCATTTTCTGTCAAAAACCACGGTCTGTTCTTCAGGTTCCACGGCCGTGGAATGCCCAGAGACCGTGGTTCGTCTCGCAAATTCGCAAAACTCAGCAGAATCACACCAAACTCAACAACAAGCAGCCCTAGACTAATTTCCGTCCAATTCCAATCAGTTCTCCTAAAAATTCTAGCAAAAACGAATTTGAATCGACAAAGAGAAAGAAGAGGTGAAAAACCTAAGTTTTCGGATTTTTGAATCCGAATTCTGCCTTCTCCGGTGATTTTCTGCTCGAATCGTTGCTTGGATCTTGTTGGTGATTGGATTTGCTTCAGTTTTGGCTAAAGAATCGTTAAAAACGATTAACGAACGAGGAATTGGAAGATGGGGAAGGGGCTCGGAGATTTGGGCGTGGAATTGGTTAAGTGTGTGTGTTTTGTGAAGAAACGTGGTTTTTATAGTGGCCGTAAAAATTTTTGAAAATCACGGTCTATCGGGGAGTTCCACGGCCGTGGAAATGTACGGAACCGTGGTTTTGGTGATTTTTCTCAGGCTTTTGAAAATTACGGTCACTATAGCTGTCACGACCGTGGTTTTGGCCGTGGAACTCTCTGTAATGTGTCAAAGTCCAAGTTTCGTCAATTTTCTTCAAGCTTTTCCTTTCCCTTTCTTTTCCATTGTTCCTACATCCAAAAACACGAACATACCGGAAGGCATCGAAGGCAAAACAAAACAAAACGTCTATTCTAATCTAATCTATGAATCAAAAACAAGAATGTGAATGCAATACCTTGGGTTGCCTCCCAAGAAGCGCTTTGTTTAAGGTCCGTAGCTAGACCAAATTCGCACTTATTCGAGTGCGGTGGGCGCGAACTCTTCAGCTTGGAGTTCCGGTGTATACTTCTTGAGTCGTTGACCGTTCACCTTAAAGCTTCCGCCCTTTTCACCCCATACTTCAACTGCACCATGGGGAAAAACACGTTTGATTAGAAAAGGTCCGGTCCAACAAGATTTAAGCTTACCTGGAAAGAGACGAAGCCTTGAATTGAAGAGGAGAACTTGATCTTCTTCTTTGAGGTCCTTTGAGATGATATGCTTATCATGCCAACGCTTCGCTCTTTCTTTATAGATCTTGGCGTTTTCATAGGCGTTCAAGCAAAGTTCTTCAAGCTCATTTAGGTCCAAGAGACGCTTCTCTCCCGCTTCCTTCATGCTGAAGTTCAACCACTTTATTGCCCAAAACGTCTTGTGTTCCAACTCTACCGGTAAGTGACAAGACTTCCCATACACAAGGTTGTATGGTGTAGTTCCGATGGGAGTCTTATATGCAGTCCGGTACGCCCACAATGCATCATCTAGCTTCAAGGACCAATCCTTCCTTGTCCTTGAAACCGTCTTCTCTAGGATTCCTTTGATCTCCCGGTTTGAGATCTCCACTTGTCCACTAGTTTGTGGATGATAAGGGGTGGCGATCTTGTGAGTCACCCCATACTTAGCTAAGAGAGCTTCAAAGCGCCGGGCAATGAAGTCTTATATGTATGAGCTTTGTAGATATTGGTAAGTATCTTCCAAGTATGAGCTTCAAGGACCAATCGTTGTAGTATAGTGGTAAGTATTCATGCCTGTCACGCGGGTGACCCGGGTTCGATCCCCGGCAACGGCGCCAAAAACTTGTTCGCCACTTAGCGTGCGTGCAAATAAGTCTTAAATTTATAAAACTAGAAATCAAGCAAGCGAACCCGTAGTGTACGGATCGATATAGTTAAGCAAGAATTCCAGAGTATCGAACACAGGGATTTGGGGGTTAAATCCAGTTATAAATCGTCAAGCAAGTAAATGTATGAGCTTTGTAGATATTGGGAAAACAACAATCCTAAAGATCCAGGAATCCAGCTGTGGCAATCGATTCAAGATATACTAAAGATATAAGGACAAAGTTAAGAGTTGCAAAGGTATACTAAGGCAAAGCAATGTACGGTGAAGTTCCAAGGCTTTATGTTACTTAACTAAACAAACTCTCTATAAAGGTTGTTGAGGCTTCAGTATAGAAAGGATCTATGGTCAAGAATTAATCTCAAATACCCAAACTTGTAACCTAAGGATCAAGATTAACTAAACCGATTAAGGTTGTGACACTTGAAATCGAAATAGAGGTTGTTGAGGCTTCACTACCACCTAGAAAAGGCAAGCCAAGACTAAGTTAAAGCTAATCTTTAACTTTGGATTAAAGTAAAAGCAAGGTTCGTAAATTAAGGGAAATTACGGGTGGATCTTGAGATTCCACGACCGTGGAACTCAAGAACACACCGTGATTTTGGTTCGTCGGCGATACTCTCTAACTCTTAGGGTCCAATCTGGTTACGATCGATCTATCATCATCTAAGCCAGAACTATCAACCCTTCACCTTAGAATTGCTAAAGGGTTTTAGCCAACAACAGTCATATTGATATCAAATTCAAGATTTAAAAGAATGAAAGATGAAAACCTTCGAAAACCTTTAATAAATCTCAAATAAATCTCAAATCCACAAACAAGAACAATGATGTAAGCACATTCAGAATAACACAAACAAACACAATCCTTGATAAGAACGAAGAACTGGATGTCAATCCGTCTTCTAATCAAACCTAAGGACAAAGGATGCAATCTCCGTACGAACAATCTTCCAAATCTTCACTCTTTCTCTAAGCCTTTCCGTCGATTCGGAATCCTCAATATGGCTAGGCGCGGTCTAAGCGGGGTGACGGAATCTCTCCCCTTCCGTCCTTTTATAGGGAAAGATAGAATAAGTGTCCAGCCCATTGTGTAAAAGATTGTGGCTTTAATTTGTACGTTTAAAAGATCGTCTAAATCACGGTTCCATAGGATTCCACGGCCGTGGTTTAGAGCGTGGTTTAGAGCGTGGAATTTCATTACGGTGTTTCACAACTTCCACGACCGTGTAACTTGCTGGAATGCTCCACGCTCATGTTACCAAAGTTCCACGGCCGTGGTTTAGAGCGTGGACTCCATTACGGCCGTATTTTAGAGCGTGGAACGTAGATTGCTCATAAATCTCCTTTGTTTTGTGTCATTCTTCATCCTAGCATCTTCCTTAGCTCCTTTGTGGTGTCCTCAATCCTTGGACATGCTCAATCCATCTCCATTCTCTCTTATTCCGTTCGGTTTTAGCTCTTATTTGCCTACAATCAACACAAAGCTTATGTAGACCTCTATATCGACAATATAGACAAACTAGCTCACAATTGCTTCAATGCTTTATCAATGAACACTCATATGGATGAAATACACTTAAAAAACGTGCCTAAAATATCACAATATTTCATGCTAATAGCCGCCGCCCCTGCGCCTGCACAGAGCCGCCCCTGCGCCTCTGTTAGCCGCCCCTACGCCTCAGTCCAACCGCCCCTGCGATTTACTCTGCACTAACTCCCGTTCTTGTGAGTTACTTCCTTCCTTGATTTCCTCGTTCCTTTCCTTACATCTTTTGGATGTTGTTGATCTCATGTGAGTGCCGTAAGACTAGGGTTGAGCCCTTAGCATGCGTAGATCTCTTAGAGATCTTTGAGACTAGAAGTCATAGATAGCAACCATTTCGTTCATGATCCGTGTTGCTTGTTCGTACAGGTTTTCCTTGCTCCTTTCCTGAGGGAAACTGAGCTCTCTTGAGTATTCCTGAGCTTTGAGTTACCTTCGTATGAGATAAGTCCCTTGGACTTACTTAGCTTCATTCCGCATATTAGTTGGATTGCATTGGCTTGTTTGTGTTGTTATCATGTTTATAACGAATAATTGGAAATAGGATTCACCCTTTGTAACCTTAATTGGCCCAAGTGTATTATAACCGGGTGGTGACCACTTGTCTAGTTCTGCAGGAGACTAGAATGTGCTCTTGCAACCCAGGCCCGTAGGTAACGGATAATACTGATCTATTCCTATTGGTAAACGGAAGGCGAGTTTTGGGAGATTCTCATGTGACAAAAGAAGTTGAATTAGTAATGGATAACCTTAATGAAAGATAATAACCGGTTGATGTGTGAGCATGCTATGTGTTTTCTTTACCTTATGTGTGTTTGTGCCTTTACACTCTTGCTTATACCTAGAATGTTAGCTAACGGTTTATACCGTCGTTGTAGATGTTTCACAGGTTCAGGATGCTGCTGACTGATCCGGATGGTGTGGTCAGCCGAGGTACCCGTACATTATAGGATGGGATTGGGTTTTTGTTTCATTTGTTGTTTCCCTTTTGTTTTGAACCCGGCTGTGGAGTTTTGTGTTTTCTTTTGGTTTAAAACCTTGGGTTTTATTTTGAGTTTTGGTTTTCATTCGTCTGTGCCTTGTTGTAAGATCCGTTTGTTGTTGCTACTCTGAGGGTCGGGACCCATTGTGCGGTCCTAGCCCGTAGCGCTTCAAGTTCCCAGAACTTGGGGTGTTACATGCCGGATTGGTTCATGCGATAATTTGGGTACATACAAATCGTGCCCGTGCCCCATATTCCCCCTTCCACGTGACAGTGAGACATGACCAGCTAATGGACGTGGTTTTAGGCTTTCATATGCTTCCATATATGATTGTTGGGCAGTCCGCCACTTGGAAGAGACTAGAGTTTCATTGTTTTTGTCTTGGAAATGACTTTGATAGCTTGTTTACGGCAAAATAAGCTATCTGAGGTGAGAGATTTTTATACTTATATCTATTATTAATTTTAATAGAGTTTAAATTGTAGGGGTAACACATTCATTTTCAAGACAAAAACACTAAACACTCCCTCAAACCCTTGTTCAGATGAATGTTTCCAAAACTATACGAAAAACACTAAACACTCTCTCATTCAACTCACGATACTACCTCGGGTATATTTCACTCCCTTGGATCCTTGATTTGGGGCCCTCTTTTCATATGGCAAGGGATCTTTCTCTAATTTCCTCGCTCACACTTTTAACCACATTCCGGATCAAACTCTTTAATAGAGCTCTAGTCTCATTTGAACACGCTAGGAACTTGCACCTCAATAACTCCCTTCATTTTCCTTTAGTTTTCTTTGTTCTGGGACTTGATTGTCATCTCCTTTCCTTGAATTGTGTTTTTAGATAACTAATAAACTTTGTGTTATACTGGACCGTACTTCGAAGACAGTGATTGGAGTAGGTGAAGCTCGTGATGGAATCTAATGGCTTCACTGGATGACAAATGTTTCTCAACCCCTTTCATGATTTACCACTCTCAACACCTCCACCCACCATAACCATCTTGGTCATCCTTCCAACACCAAAACCACCTATCCTTGTGATATTTGTCTCCATGCCAAACTACCTAGATCATCTTTTCTTATTAGCAATTCTCATGATTCGTCTTTACTTGAATTAGTTCACTTAGATATTTTCCTAATTTCTTACCATTTTGGATGATTACTCCCGTTGCACTTGGGTTTACTTAATAAAGGGAAAAGTTGAAGGTCCCTCTTTAATTCAAAATTTTTGTGTCATGGTTGAGACTCAATTTCGTACATGTGTCAAAACCTTTCGTAGAGATAATGTCAAGGAGTTCCTTTTTCGATCTTTTTTTCAAGACAAGGGTATTTGTCTAGAAGCTTTATGTACCTATACACCACAACAAAATGGGAGGGTAGAACGGAAACATCGTCACATTTTTAATATCTTTAGAGCCCTTACGTTCCAAGGGCAATTATTTTTATTACTTTGGGGAGAATGTGTCCTCACTTCTTGTTACCTTATGAACCACACACCTACACATGTACTTCATCATAAAATACCTTACGAGCTTCTTCATGACTCCCCACCTTCCTTAACCATCTTTGGGTTTTGGGTTGTCTTGCTTATTGTTCGATTCTTTGTTGATCTTTTGACAAATTTAGACCTCGGGGTTGAAAGAGTGTCTTCGTAGGTTATTCACCTTCTCAAAAAGGTTGGAAAATGTTAGATCTAAATATTCAAGATATTTTTGTCACACGTGATGCGCGTTTTTATGAGACCATTTTTCCGTTCTCCAAAAGGGATTCACATCCACGTAACCCTAACCCGAAACAAATTTATTTCCCCTTAAAACCAGTTGCTTTAATCCCCCAGCGTTGATGCCCCTCCCATTGTTCCACCTTTAGCGGAAACAACAACGGGCCTCACCCACTCTCTTTTTCCTGCGGACCCCCTCCCCGTGTTACCACAATGGACACTACCTTATCCCCCACCCTATCTCCCCAACCCCTAACGGACACTACGGACCCCTACTACAACCCCTGCCGACCCCCTAATACTCACCTCAACAACTCCACCGGCCACCACTACCCCAACATATCCACCCCTTCATAGTAGCTCCCGAATCACCAAACTGTCAACCCTTTTACGAGATTATGTTTGTCAAAAGGCAAGTCACTTTGATCTCTGATCGAGTCAAGCTTCTCCCTCACTGAAATCAGATTCCATTCTGGATTCTTTATCATATAAACACCTTTATGTTGCCTATGTTTCTTCTCTTAACTTTGTCTATCCAGAACAAGAACCAACCTCCTTCAAGGAAACAGTCGCAAACCCGAAATAGCAAAAAGCTATACAATATGAAATTTATGTTCTACAATGCAACAACACATGAGAATATATTCTCCCTACTAATCGTAGAGTTATTTGCTCTAAATAGGTTTTTCGCATCAAATATAACTCCGATGGTCAGATTGAGTGTAATAAGGCGTGTTTGGTTGTCCTTGGCAATCGTCAACAAGAAGGTATTGACTATAGTGAAACGTTTTCTCTTGTTGCTAATTAGTCACAGTTAAAATACTTTTAGCCATTGCCTCTATTTATAATTAGCAACTTCATTAGATGGATATTCACAATGTCTTTCTTCACGGTGATCTGCATGAGGAAGTTTATATGCTCCCACCTCTTGGATTTCTAACCTCTTCTAAAGTGTGTCGCCTCAAGAAATCTTTGTACAATATTCTTCAGGCTACTCGAAATTGGTTTCACAAGTTCAAATATGTCCTTCTAAAATATGGGTTTTGTCAGTCCCTTGATGATTACTCTCTTTTTACCTACAGACGATTAGGTATCACCCTTCATATTTTGATTTATGTAGATGATTAGTCATTACTAACAACAATCTTGCTAACATTCGTATATTTAAGGATTATATTCATACTTGCTTTCACATGAAGGACCTTGGACCCCTTCGGTTCTTCTTAGGCATTTAAATTGTTCGTACTCCGACTAGTTTATGGCTTAACCTGTAATTTCCTTAGTTTTATAGAGACCCCGCCCTTGCGTCTTGGCTTGGCCACAGGTGCGGCGCCGCCCCCGCGGTTTTGGAGTCGGGCGCCGTCTTCTTTGACCCTTTGACTTTTGCTTTGCTTCCTTTATAAGCAAACAATATCCCTTCCGATGAGGGTTTTCTCCAAACCCTTTTCCCTTCAGTTTTTTCCTCTCTTCATGTTGTTCTCCCCTTTTCCTCATGCCTTGGTTTCTTTGGATCTTTTCCCTTGTGTGAGCTTTGGTGCTTTGTGGATGAGATATTGATGATGGTGTTATGATAGTTCCTGATGTGTTATGTTGCTGGTTGAGGTTGTGAGGTTCTTCCCTTCTCTTGAGTTGTTGTGGTAGGTGTTCCTTTCTCTTCTTCTTTCCTTCCTCTCTTCTTCATTGGTTTAGGAAATTCCACAAGATTGATCTTGTGTTTACCCTTCCTGGACATGGATTCTGATTATGCATGCATATGTGATGTTATTTGCCTTTGGGCAATGAAGAAGTGAAGAGATCGACCAAGAGAAGCGAAAAGAAGCAGATAATCGCCCTTTGCACAGTTGGCTTCCCCCACGCCTTGATAGAGCCGCCACGCGGCTGAGGAGTGTCACCGCCCCCGTGGCTGAGAGCCACCACCCCCGCGGTGTGTCGCTACTCTTGCGTCTTGTTGCTCCCGCATGTGCATTTTGTTCAAGACATACCAAGTGTGGTATGTGTCCTTCCTTTTCTTATGGCTTTAGCTTAAGAGTGAGGCTAGACTAGTGTAGCTTGTGTTGAGCTTGATGAGATATATATTGAGGTAATGTCTTAGGCATTTGGGATTTATGTTGGATTATCGATGTTTAGACACGATTTATGTTTTGGGTATGATTATGGGGTGTAGGAGGTGGATCTCCTAACCTTGGATAGTGTTTGATATTGTGTGTGCCTTGCTGATGTAGCCACTGATTGTTTCCTCGAGGGAAAAATGTTACTACTTGATACAAGTTTATTTCAGAAACTTAATTCCGAACTTAAATTCTCAACCTTTCATATTTTTAGGTGTTTCATTTTCGGAACTTAAATTCCGACTTTATTTCCGTCATTTAATTTCCGACCCTTTGTATGGCCTTCATCCACTATATAAGGGGATGCTTGGCTCATTTGTAAAGCATGTTCAATTTGATTAAGTATTGAGAAGTATTTTCCTCCTACTTACTTGAGCATCAATCCCTCTTCCAATCCTCTCAAAGTTCTTCTTTTGGATCTTCGATCCAACTCAACCACATTCGAGGGTTCTTCAAGAACCAACTCAACCGACCCACTTTAAAGGCTTGATCGATCAATCTAGATCGACTCATCCATTCAACTTCCGCATCCATCTCTAAGCTTCCACAAACCATCTTCAACCGCATTCGCACTTCAACTAAGGAGTAGTTGAGCTTCAGCTTGATCTAGATCCGGAATATTTCATTGACGTGTCAAAGGACGCAACAAATTGGCATCAGAGCAAAGGGATCTAAGCTAAGTTTTCTTTACTCTTGTTTTTGTGCGTTATCATATTCATCCTTTTTGCCTTTTGTTCATCATCATCTTCATCTCGTTCTTCACATCTTCATCCACGTTCTTGAAAAAAAATTTTCTCGATCCATTTTGCAAAGCAAATTTAGGAGATTTTTGGTTTGCCATCAAACCATTAATCAAAAAACGTTTTTTTTTCCTCACCCAATCCGACATTTTTGTTAATCAATTTCACCATTTTCTTGGGATTTTTTGTTGACAAAATCGGATATCACGCCTTTTGATATTTCAAAAACCAAAAACAAAGCAAAAACTCTTCAAAAAATGGATTTGTTTCAAAGAAAAGTGGATTCATCTCTTGCATTCCAAAGGTTGCATTCAAAAGTTTCAAAAAGAAACAATTCCACAAAAACAAAAGTAAAAGATGTCCGGCAAACCGGTCCATCCGAAAAATTCGGATTTTTGAAAAGGTCAAAGACCAAAGCAAGTAAAACTTGCCGATAAACAATCCGTCCATTTCCTATCTCTCCATTTTCTTACAAGTTGCAAATTTTCTCTTGAATTTGTGTGCATTTTGGTTCAAATTTGTTGGATTTGCCTTCCTTGCCTAACCGCCAAACGGCTTTTCCAAAGGTAGAACCCTAACGCACTTGAACTTGGGTAACGTTGACTTATCTTGTCACCTTGCTCATTTGATTGCTTGCAACTTTGTGTCTAATTTTGGAGTTATGATTAAAGTCAAAATGGAAAATTCTCAGGACTCTCGTGAAAGGCAAGAGCTCACTACTTTGACCGAAGAAATGCCTCACTTCGGCAAGAAATTGAAGCTTTGAAGGCCCAAGTACTTACCCTTACGACCGCCCTACCGAATCCAAATGGAACCTTTTTCGATGCTTCCACATCCGATGGACGTCGCAAAGGCAAAGGTATATTGGGAGCCGAACCATCTAACGGTCGACGGCTTGCCTCCGTCATTGAAAATCAAAGGCCCTTACAAGATGACGGTCATGAGTCCCACAATGAAGGTGACAAGCACCTTGACCCTTCTCCGAATGATTTGCTATATGTTGACACGGAGAATCGGCACAAGCGTTATGAGCACAACCGACGTAAGTATGGCAATTCCCCGCCTCCATCTAGTGCCCAACGCACCAACCGTCCCTCCCGGGTTGATGACCGGTACCATCATCAAACAAATGACCGCTCTCAACGTCCCGAGAATGATCGGTCCGGACAACGCCGCCAAAGGCATAGCCGACAACCGATGTATCATGATTATGAAGAGTATGACGAGAGAGATGACTTTGACGAGTTCTCCGATGATGAGTCGGACTTGGAATGGGTGGCACATGTCCGTCCATGGCACCCACCCATCCGAGAGCCTTTTGAGAACCAAGATCGAGGTGAAGAATGGTTTCCTCCTCCTAACCCACCAAGATGTCCGCAACCTAATCATGGGCGCCAACGGCATAACGATGGCCACCGGCGAGCCCATCACGAGGAGGCATACATGGCACCACTCTGACCGGATCCCTACCGAGCTCGTAGGGAAGGTAAGGTTAAATTTCCAATATTTTATGGTGAATATGATCCTTGTGCTTTTCTTGATTGGGCACATGATATGAAAAGAGCTCTAAAGCATTGCCATTATGAGGAATATGAGAAAATCGAAGCGGCGACCCTTTACTTTGAGGGTGATGCAAAATCTTGGTGGAACCGGTACGAGACCAACCGTGAGAACCGAGGATGGGCACCGGTTGCGACATTTGATCAATCGATCTATGTCATGACTAAGAAGTACGTGCCCAACGACTTCAAAAACGACATGCGGTTGCAAATTGCCGAATTCCAACAAGGAAGTCTTACTCCGGTGGCTTACTTAGCCAAGCTTGATGATATGCATATGAAGACCGGCATCTCGGCCTCCGCCTCTGCCCTTCGAACCAAATTCATGAGTGGCCTTAATCCGTCAATCCGGCGCCCCCTCGAGATTGTCCCATACAAGGACTTGGGAGCCTTATTTCATGCCGCCATGAAACTTCACAAGCAACAACTCGAAACGCCTCGATATTCAAGGTATAATTCTTCATCTAGTCAATATGATTATACCTCTAATCCCCGTTCTCGAGATGTTTCTAGTTCTCAAGATTCCGGAGCCGCTAAAGGATCTCCACGGATGAGTCAACCCACCCGGCAAGCGGCTACCGAGAAATCACCATATCGTGCCACCGTTGCTCCACCATAAACGCCTCCGGGCCGACCCCAACAAGGATCTCAAACAGTGGCCCGCCCAAGAGAACCCGTGTATTTCAAATGTAGTGGGTTTGGTCATGTCCAACGTGATTTCCCGAACACCAAGCGGGTGATGTTTGCCAACCCATCATATGACGATGGCGAAGATGAATATAATAGTGATATCCTCTTGGAAGATGACCAAGATGCCGACCCCTACTATGGCATGGAGCCATGCGACGACCAACTTGCTTGCGGTCCGGCACAACCAGGTACGTTTGCTCTTGTCTCTCGTCGCATTTTGGCTATAAAAGAGCATCTCCCTATTGACCAATGCGAGAATCTCTTCCACTCTCGTTGCTTGGTCAATGACACTAGTCTCTCTCTTATCATCGATGGGGGTTCGTGTTGTAATATTGTCAACGACAAAGTGGTGAAACACTTTAAGTTGCCTACAACCCCCCACCCACAACCTTACGGACTCCAATGGATTTTCGATAAGGCAAGTGACACCGTCACACAACAAGCGTGGGTGACGTTTTCTATTGGCGCCTATGTTGATAAGGTCCTTTGTGAGGTTATCAAAATGGACGCCACACATGTATTGTTGGGACGACCATGGCAATTTGACCGTAAAACTTTTCATGATGGTTATTTCAACCGGTACATGTTTCAATATAGTGGAAAACGGATCACACTTTTGCCTATGACTCCTCATGAAATTTTAGTTGACTATGCAGAACGAAAGAGGCAACAAGTTATCGATGACACAACTAAGGTGCCGGCAACATCGGACTCTCCTCGAACCTCTCCCGATGTTGTGAATGCTCATACTTCTGGATCCCGTTCCTCCGGCCCTAAGGTTCATGCTACCGAAGCAACAGGTAGTAAGAGTATTGTCCCTCCACATGCACCTCCCGCTCCTACCATTCAAGGGCGATGTGAGCCACGAATCCTATTGGCTCGACGACATGATTTGACACCGGTCATAGAAGGTAAGTTTCCCTGTTTCTTACTTGTCCCTTTTTGCTTATCTATTTGCCATGACCCAAGTAACGTGCCACACGAGGTGTCTTTGTTATTGTCCAAATTTCAGGACATTTTGACCGACAAACTACCACCCGGCTTGCCACCAATCCGAGGAATTGAGCACTAAATCGACTTGGTGCCCGGTGCGTCTTTGCCCAACCGTGCCGCATACCGTGCAAGTCCGGAAGAGACCAAGGAGCTACAACGCCAAGTCCAAGAGCTCCTAGACCGGGGATATGTTCGTGAGTCTTTGTCTCCATGTGCCGTGTCGGTCATACTTGTGCCCAAGAAAGACGGATCTTGGCAGATGTGTGTCGATTGCCGAGCCATCAATCAAATTACCGTCAAGTACCGTCATCCGATCCCGCGCCTCGATGATATGTTGGACGAGCTCCATGGCGCCACCATATTCTCAAAGATCGATCTCCGGAGCGGATACCATCAAATCCGCATGGCCGAAGGTGATGAATGGAAGACGGCTTTCAAGACGAAGCTTGGCCTCTACGAATGGCTTGTCATGCCATTTGGTCTCTCCAACGCCCCGTCCACATTCATGCGCCTCATGAACCACGTCTTGCGCCGATTTTTGGGTATTTTCGTAGTAGTTTACTTTGATGATATCCTTGTCTTTAGTAAGTCTTTGGATGAACACATCGGGCACCTTCATCAAGTGCTCGAGTGCCTTAGACTAGAGCAATTATTTGTCAATTTGGAGAAATGTGTCTTTTGCTCGGACACCACGATTTTTCTTGGCTATGTCGTGTCTAAGGACGGACTACGAGTGGACGAATCAAAAGTTCGCGCCATTCGGGAGTGGCCTACTCCTACTATGGCCACCATGGTTCAAGCCTTTCTCGGCTTAGCGGGCTTCTATCGACGCTTTTTCAAGGACTTTAGCTCGATAGCGGCACCGTTACATGAGCTTACTAATAAAGGTGTCACATTTGAGTGGCGTGACACCCATGCTCGAGCGTTTGAGTCGCTCAAAGACCGTCTTTGTAATGCATCTAATGTGGGCATTGGGGGGGTTCTCCTACAAGAGAATCGGCCCATTGCTTACTTTAGCGAAAAAATTTCCGGTCCCTCACTCAACTATCCAACTTATGACAAGGAACTATATGCTTTAGTTCGTTGTCTAAAAACATGGCAACATTACTTGTGGCCGAAGGAGTTCGTGATTCATTCGGATCATGCGGCTCTTTCGTATCTCAAGGGTCAGACTCCTTTGAGTCGGCGCCATGCTAGTTGGGTAGAATTTCTCGAGACCTTTCCGTATGTCATTCGACATAAGAAAGGTAAAGAGAATGTGGTAGCCGACGCCCTTTCTCGCCGATATATCCTTCTTGTGCATATGGACGCCAAGATCCATGGCTTTGCTCTTATCAAAGAGTTATATACCACGGATCTTGATTTCAAGGATATATTTGCTCAATGCCTTGACCTCCGAGAGCATGAGTCTTTCTTTATTAACGATGGATACTTATTCCATGCGGGCAAACTTTGTATCCCGCGCTCGAGTATTCGTCATTTGTTGATAAAGGAGGCCCATGAAGGTCGTGGTCACTTCAGTGCTACCAAGACTCTCGCCGCTCTACAAGAGAACTTCTTTTGGCCCTGGACGCGCAAGCATGTGACACGGTTTGGCACAAGTTGCATCACATGTCACCATGAAAAATCCCGCCAAGGTCCGGATGGATTATATTCTCCTTTGCCTATACCAATGGGACCTTGGGAGGATCTTTCTATTGACTTTGTGGTTGGCCTACCCATGTCAAAACGAGGCAAAGACTCCATCTTCGTGGTAGTCGATCGTTTTTCAAAAATGGCACATTTTATTGCATGTAAGAGCACACAAAATGCTAGCGAAGTAGCTACCCTTTTCTTTGACAATGTTGTGTGCTTACATGGAATACCGCGTTCCATCCTTAGTGATCGGGACGTAAAATTTGTGAGCCATTTTTGGAGAACCTTATGGGGGGAACTTGGAACCAACTTGTTGTTATCAAGTAGCTATCATCCCCAAACCGATGGTCAAACGGAGGTGACCAATCGGACTCTCGGCGCTCTACTTAGAGCGACCCTTAGGAACAACCCACGCAAGTGGGAGGACTTACTTTCTATTGTGGAGTTTTCTTATAATAGGTCTCGACATTCGGCAACCAAGCTTTCACCTTTTGAAGTTGTCTACGGCCATAACCCACACACCCTGATGGACTTCACTCCGTGTCCACTCAAAGACGGAGAACACATCACCGGAGCAAGTCATGCCGCTCACATCATTGAGCTTCATGAGTGGACTAGGACACAACTCCAACGGCGTGCCGATCAACTTGCCTCCCAACGTAACAAAGGGCGCGTCCACTCTCATTCGAGCCTGGTGATCTTGTTTGGCTCCACTTAAGGAAGGAGCGTTTTCCATCTCGCCGCAAAGGCAAGCTCTCAGACCGCGGTGATGGACCATTCCGCATCTTATCATGCCATGGCCCAAATGCATACAAGTTGGAGCTTCCGGACGACTATGGCGTGCACCCGACGTTCAATGTCAAGGATCTTGCACCATACATCGAGCCCCTATTTGACGACGGTGAAATGGGGACGTTTCACATCCAAGATGGGGGGACTGATGCGCCCTTGACCCCTATGTCCCAACATGAGGAAGATGAGGCACTCCGGGTTCGCTCCGATGGACCGCTCACCCGTTCACGTGCTAAGGCAATCGCCCAAGCTACCGGCTCCATCATTAGCCGGACCGTTGCTTGTCACGGAACCAATGGTTGCAAATCGTGCCTCTACGCCACTATGACATGAAGCTTGTCAAGCCGGCACCGTTTCGGCGCATTTTCCGCATTTTCCGTAATTTAGCGTTTTGTAATAATAAGTCTTTTTATTTTCGGAATATTAATTTCCGGACTTTATTTCCGGGTATTAATTTTCCGAATTTAAGATTAGACTTTTGGTTTCGGAATTTAATTCGGAAACTTAATTCTGAACTTAAATTCTCAACCTTTCATATTTTTAGGTGTTTCATTTTCGGAACTTAAATTCCGTTTTTATTTCCGTCATTTAATTTTCGACCCTTTGTATGACCTTCAACCACTATATAAGGGGATGCTTGGCTCATTTGTAAATCATGTTCAATTTGATTAAGTATTGAGAAGTATTTTCCTCCTACTTACTTGAGCATCAATCCCTCTTCCAATCCTCTCAAAGTTCTTCTTTTGGATCTTCGATCCAACTCAACCACATTCGAGGGTTCTTCAAGAACCAACTCAACCGACCCACTTCAAGGCTTGATCGATCAATCTAGATCGACTCATCCATTCAACTTCCGCATCCATCTCTAAGCTTCCACAAACCATCTTCAATCGCATTCGCACTTCAACTAAGGAGTAGTTGAGCTTTAGCTTGATCTAGATCCGGAATATTTCATTGACGTGTCCAAGGGCGCATCATGGTAGGTGTTCCTTTCTCTTATTCTTTCCTTCCTCTCTTCTTCATTAGTTTAGGAAATTCCACAAGATTGATCTTGTGTTTACTCTTCCTGGACATGGATTCTGATTTATGTATGCATATGTGATGTTCTTTGCCTTTGGGCAATGAAGAAGTGAAGAGATCAAGCGAGAGGAGAGAAGAGAAGCAGAGAAATGCCCTCTGCACAGTTGGCCGCCCCCGCGCCTTGATAGTGTCACCCCCGCGGCTGAGGAGTGTCACCGCCCCTACGGCTGAGAGCCACCACCCCTGCGGCGTGTCGCCGCTCCTGCGTCTTGTTGCTCTTGCAGGTGCGTTTTGTCCAAGACATACCAAGTGTGGTATGTGTCCTTCCTTTCCTTATGGCTTTAGCTTGAGAGTGAGGTTAGGCTAGTGTGGCTTGTGTTGAGCTTAATGAGATATATGTTTAGGTAATGCCTTAGGCATTTGGGAGTTATGTTGGATTATTGAGGTTTAGACACGAGTTATGTTTTGGGTATGATTATGGGGTGTAGGAGGTAGATCTCCTAACCTTGGATTGTGTTTGATATTGTGTATGCCCTGTTGATGCAGACATTGATCATTTTCTCGAGGGAAAATTGTGACTACTTGCTACAGGTTTACGTTTGGGACAGGTAAGTCCATTTGACTTACTTGGTTAGCGGTTATGGATTTGAATGATTGTGATAGTGGTGCTTGTGCATATGAATGTTGCATTTATAACCTAAACCGGACTAGGATGACCATATGTGTATAATTTATATGGCCCAAGTGTATTATAACGGGTCGTGACCACTTGCTTGTAGTTCGACGAGAGTGTAGAGATGCTCTGCGACCAGTCCACTAAGGGGGAGGTAGATCCCCTATCCCAAACCTAGGGGTCAAAGGGGACAGAGGCGAGGTTCGGAAGATCCTCATGTCACAAAACTGTTAGCTAACGGTTTTATATTGTTTAGGTAATGTCTTAGGCATTTGGGAGTTATGTTGGATTATTGAGGTTTAGACACGAGTTATGTTTTGGGTATGATTATGGGGTGTAGGAGGTAGATCTCCTAACCTTGGATTGTGTTTGATATTGTGTGTGCCTTGTTGATGCAGACACTGATCATTTTCTCGAGGGAAAATTGTGACTACTTGCTACAGGTTTACGTTTGGGACAGGTAAGTCCATTTGACTTACTTGGTTAGCGGTTATGGATTTGAATGATTGTGATAGTGGTGCTTGTGCATATGAATGTTGCATTTATAACCTAAACCGGACTAGGATGACCATATGTGTATAATTTAAATGGCCCAAGTGTATTATAACGGGTCGTGACCACTTGCTTGTAGTTCGACGAGAGTGTAGAGATGCTCTGCGACTAGTCCACTAAGGGGGAGGTAGATCCCCTATCCCAAACCTAGGGGTCAAAGGGGACAGAGGCGATGTTCGGAAGATCCTCATGTCACAAAAATAAGTTGAATTATTACTAGTATAACGGTTTTATATTGTGATGTGTTGATGTGTTAATATGTGTTATTACTATTCTTCTTATTCATGAACTGTTAGCTAACGGTTTTATATTGTGTTGTATATATTCTTGATAGCATGTATTATAGTCTATATTTTTGGGCTATTTTAGACATTTTATCTTCATAAATCTGCATGTATGGATGTATATTCTTTGCATCAACAATTCTTGATTGCATATTGTGATGTGTTGATGTGTTAATATGTGTTATTACTATTCTTCTTATTCATGAACTGTTAGCTAACGGTTTTATATTGTGTTGTATATATTCTTGATAGCATGTATTATAGTCTATATTTTTGGGCTATTTTAGACATTTTATCTTCATAAATCTGCATGTATGGATGTATATTCTTTGATTATATTATTTTTTTGTCTACCTTTGTGGGGATCGAGGTCTACACCTAGTTTCGTTGTAATTGTAGGTAAAATGACACGTTTTGGACCAAAATGGAGCTAAGGAAGCTAGTGAGTCATTGGAGCTACATTCTGAAGCTTTAAGAAGATCTCAAGAAGTATGGAAATGATTAAGAAGATTGACTTTGGACTAGATTCGAGAGATTTCACATTCAGTTGAGATTCACATCGGTCAGCTACAGTACCACCTCGACCGAGGTGATCTTGAGGAGCGTCCCGACCGAGGCGAACACCCTGTCGCCGGCGAGATCTTTATTTTTGGCTGAGATCTTTTATTTTTGGAAGGAGAATATCTTATATTTTTGGCTGGATTTTGGAAGGAAGATATTATATTTGGCTGAATTATTTTAAGAGATGTGGATATATTTTCTAGGAAATTATCTTTTTAAGATATCTTATCTTTGGAAGATAATTCTCCTATATAAAGGGTTGGATTTTCCACAAGTGAAGGCATGCTTAGAGCATCCAGCAATTGAAGGGTTTTCTAGAGTTTTGAAGAAAGAGTTGAAGGAAGTGTTGAGGATTGAAGTTTAAGAACGGAAGAAATCATAGTTGGAGTTGGCTTTTGAAGGAGTTTGTAAGATCTTCTCATATTGCTTTTGGTTTATCGTCTTTGTTGATTTGTGATTGAGGAACGCTTGTTTGTAACTTGTTCGATTCAGTTATTGACACCTTTTTCTTAAGGTTTTCTTGTTCGAATATTGATTCCTTTCCCATTAATTTGATTATTGTTATCATGATGATTGTTGGCTTAGTTTCTTATGCGATTCTAGGGTGATTGGCTGAAAGTTGTGGGAAAGACGATGATAGAATGATCTTAACCCCAGCAGGACCCTGAAAGCTCGAGTCTTTACCTTAACCGTAGAACACCTCGCTCAGTCATTGAACATCTCGGCCGGGGTGGAATATAACTGAACGAGGTGGACCTTTCCTAAACCTTATCTGAGTTAAGAGTTTAAGTTTGCCAAATTCTATCCTTGTTATACCTTTCCTGGTTCAACGAAAGCTTAGGATGAGACTTACCTGGTGATTCCTTTGTTTTTTTTACCTAAGATCATGAGTGTAGGTAATAAAGGTTTATCCTTTATTGGGGTTTGAGTGTCCCTTCATCCCATCTTTGAGAGTTAGCTTGAGACTCTATTCCCTTGGGTGGTGTGTTGGTTTGAGATTATAGTTCCTTTCCTTAGTACCTTGAGACTTACCCGGTAATAGGAGCTTTGGTTTAGGATAGTGAGACTTACCCGGTGATCTATTCCCACCTTAGAAACACCTTCCCTTTGCAAACCTCATCTTTGTCCGCGTTATCCTTTGAGATCTTGAGTCGGAACCACAACTAGATGCTTTAATCCCTAGAATCCGCATTCCCTGTATCTGACTTTATCTTTGATTGCTTTCATTCGTAGTTATTAGCAATATTTGACTACCTAATTTCGTGCTTTGTTTCACCATAGTCCCTATGTTCGACCCCTGGAATTCTTGCTTTTATTACAATTGATTCGTACAATGCGGGTTCGCATATTGTTCAAGCATACTTCTTGGGTTATAAATTTTAAAGCTTGCACACACCTTTTGGAGCGAACACGATAGGAAGACTACAGAGTGAGCCAAATGGGTGATCAGCGAAGGCTTCCGTACACTAGGTCGTGAGTGGGTTTTGGGGATGTTTTGTACACCTATGTATTGATGTTGTCGTTTGTACTCGGCTGTTGATTTTGTATACGTTTGACTTGTGATTATACAGTTGTATGTATTTGGTTTTATATCCATTTTTGCCTTGTTGTAAGATCCAGTGAAGTTGTTGTCAGGTTAGGGCCAAGATCCATTGTGAGATCCTAGCGCAATAGTGCCCCGAGTCCTTTGGATTTGTGGTGTTACATAACCAACGGATATACACCCTTGACATTATGGCTGATTCCGGTCTTTCTTGGATGTAGACCTGCATATTTCCCGATGTTTGTTGACCACAACCTTCAAAAGGATTCTTTTGCTCTACTTGATGATCTTAAGAAATATCGTCGTTTGGTTGGATATCTTATCTACTTGTCCATCACTCGCCCTGAACTTTCTTACCCGGTTCATATACTTTCCCAATTTATGGATGCTATGTGCCGTGGACAATGGGATGCTATCTTAAAGGTTCTTCGTTACCTAAAGTCAACACCTGCTCAGGGTATTTTCTTATCTCGTTCTAGTGATTTGTGTATTCGTGCTTTTTGTGACTCCGACTATGCAACGTGTCCTATCACTAGACATTTCACCACATGCTACTTTATTTTACTAGGTACTTCACCCAGTTCTTGGAAAACCAAGAAACATGTTACCGTTTCTGGACCTTCTACTGAGGTTGAATATAGAGCAATGACATCTATTGCATGTGAGCTCCTCTAGTACTTCACCCAATTCTAGAGTCACTTGATTTTTCACACAAGGCTCTCATGTGCCTCTTTTGCAATAATCAGTCTGTTATTCATATTGCCAACAATCCAGTCTTTCATGAACGTACCAAGAATATTGAGATTGATTGTCATACCACCGGAAAACAAATTCAACGAGACATCATTCAGACTCAGCATGTTCTTGACACCCATCCACTTGTTGACATCATGACTAAGGCACTTGGCCCCACCAGGTTTAACTTCTTGATTCGCAAGCTTGGATTTGTTTCCACCTCCAACTTGAGGGGGAGTGTTAGAGTATATGTCCAGTCTATTGGGCCGCATATTGGGTTTATTCCTTATTAATTAGTTTATTATTTTATCTCTTAGTATTTGGCTATATAAACTTTATTTGATCAATGAAATAAATGAGCTTTCAGTTCTTAAATCTCAACAACACCTCCCTCATCGACTCATCTTTTTCACGCTCGTTGGAAAAATAAACCCGCTTGCCTCAACCGGCATCCCGCAACCGACAATCGAAGTTTCCCTGGCACATTGTCGTCGTCACCTACAATGAGTCCGAATGGAAAGATGTCGTATGTCTTACCGTCTTCACCATCCGCCAAAGTGTTCCGCTAGCTTCTCTCCGGAACCTCCATTGTCGTAATCATCACTGGAAAATGTCCATTGCCTATGTCGTTGAGCATCTCTAGGAAGCCTTAGTCGGGTTTCTCCATTTTAGGGTAGATTACAAAAAGGGTATTATGTTTTGTAATTACATTAATGGGTCATACTTTTGGAATTTATAAATATTCCCAAAAAGGTTAATTTTAGAAAATGATTCAAGCTTCCGAGATTTCATAATTTCTCCAAAAGATCTAATTAGAAATTTTGGCCCAAGATTATAGTACCAGAAATTGGACTATACTTTTAGAATTATATTTTTTTCAAGTTTAGCAAATGGCGTTAAACTTGTGTAGTTAATTGTTTTTAGGTTTCAGAGTCTTTGGGAGCATTTGTGAGTAAGTTTATAGTTCGATTCACCTTCAACAAACATCGTTCGATATTTATTATGTCGTCAATCAGTGAATCCTCTTAAACCCTTATTTGGAAATTGATTGCTACACGTCGTTATAAGTTGTAGAAATTTGGTTTATTAATTGATGATATATAGTTGAATGTAACTAGGTACTTGATTGTTTAGATTGAAGGGCAATTGTAAACCCTAAGTTTTCCTACAACCCACATCCAAGTTCGAATTGAGTAAGTTATTTCTACACCTATTAGAGTGGTGTTTTGATAAAATATGTTTTGTATTGATAAAATGGCAATAGTATATATGTTGATTTTAGAAACAATTGTTTTGTTTAGGTTGATCATGAGAATTTGACAAACACTAGTTGCTTGATTGATCGATTTGTCACTTGCGGGTATTTGTGCGTCATTTTAGTAATATTCCGAGACAAGTGCTTGTGGGCTTTTATATGATCATGATTTAAGCTTAACATCATTTATATGTTGCATTGATTATTTTGATATTTTTCAAAATGTTAACTATTATATATGAACAATGCATTTGTAAGCTATGCATTTGTGATATTTCAAAGAAACTAGATTGTTGATGTTGATTATTAAGACTTTGATAGTAATCGGCTTGGGTCGACAAATTTGCCAATGTTGATTTAGTTTTTAGATATTCTCTATTCGCTCTTCGATTTAGGTGGACCACATTTACCAATGGTTTCGTGGTTTGTGCGGGCCGAGTTTGTGTCTAACCATTGTGTGATGGACAAGGATTCACCTAATTAGTGCTTGTCGTGTTCTTCCCGTGATTAGGTTTAGATGGTCCCTTCTTGTTCAAGAAATAGACTTGAACATCTTTTAAAAAAGTTCATCTTTTGTTTGGTATTTGACAAATAGTTTTTAAAATAAATGGTGCTCGAGCATGTTTCTGAATTGTTTTTTAAATGTTCTTTGAAACAATTTTCGAAAAGGAAACAAAGCATTGTTTTGTTATTATGTTATTGTCTATTGACATGATTTGATACGGTCACATACTTATTAGCATCATCATATTCATATTTAAGACATGTTTATAAATTGTATCGCAAATGTTCGTAAGACAACTTTCAAAAAAAAAAACATTGTTTTGTTATTATGAATTCTCAATTCACATATTTTGATTTAATTACATCATTAAATTCATATTTAAATCATGGTTATCATTGTACTCATCTTTGTACTTTTATAAGTAATTATGTGATATTATTTATGATTTCATGCTTGTCTAGTCATATAATAAATTGCTTATGTACCGGATTAATCTAGCGGAAGACTAACCACATCATGGTGGGACTAGTTAAGTTCTCATAACTAGGTTCATGAGCAGTTCAAGAGCATGGATGTCATGCGGCTTATATTAGTAAATGGTGTCCTTTTAGATTGGATATCTTTGTATATTGATTCTTCTTGTATGAGTTGTTCCTAGTTTGTGTTTTTTTTAAAAAGACTGAAGGAATTTTAGTATGGATTCCTAGTGTTATAGAGGTCCCATTTTGGGGCATTACATGTTCTAAACCACAGTTTCGGTTCTTAAAAATCATAAAAATCAGTTCATATAAACCAAAATATCGATTCCTAGTGTCTGAGGTTTTCGGTTTGTGTTTTGCTGGTTGTGCGCCGCTACTTCTCCTATAACTATCGACGAGAGTTTCTTACCAATGGAGAAATTTGAGGAAGAAGGTTATTTTCTATCTATTTCATATTATAATTTAATTTTAAACTTGCTTTTTGCCTAAGTTAATGCTTGTAGCTAAACAGTTTAAAGAAAAAGGTTATCTTTTAGCTATTATATATTATAACTTATTTTCACCCCTTTTTCAAATGTTAATGATGTGAATAATTTTGTAGGATTCGAATACTTGATTCGGGAGTATTCACACATCATATTTGAATAATTTCTCAATTTTAAGCAGTAAAAACTATAAGTTGGATCAGTAGGTTACATAGATCTCAAATTCAGCCAAGTATAAATTGTTGGATACTCGGGTAGCTTTGGATCGGAATCAGATATTGCTTACATGTTTTCCGGGAATGGATATCCGAGACATAGGATCGGATATCCGAATCTGCACAACCCTAATTTACTAATCTATTTATTATTAATAGTGAATCTATTTATTTCGATCTAATGTTTCAAAACTAAGAATACTTATAGTGGATTAGAAAGAGAAAAAATTACAATTATGGATACTTTCAATCGAATAATTTTTTTTTTTACATTTCGTTATAAATTAGAAATGATCATCAGTATGTACCAACGTTCATTAACCTATAAAAACAAAAAACAAAAAGAACAAGATAAATGATCGTTAGATAAAAAAATAGTAGACTACAATTTTTATGTTACGTTATCAATTAGAAATGATCGTGAGTATGTAACTATCGTTCGTTAACCTATGAAAATAAAAGGCAAAAAGAACAAGATAAATGATCGTTTAGTAAAAAACAGTTGTAGTCTAACGATCGTTAGATGTTATTAAAAAAAAACTAATATAAAAAAAGAAGATATTTTTTAATAATGTAACGATCGTGCATGTAATCTTTACAGTTTTTTTAACGTTATATCATATCGTTAGCGTAGGCTAA
This sequence comes from Fagopyrum homotropicum, assembly GCA_033239125.1. NCBI lineage: Eukaryota > Viridiplantae > Streptophyta > Magnoliopsida > Caryophyllales > Polygonaceae > Fagopyrum > Fagopyrum homotropicum. The sequence goes on from BSWB01000002.1 coordinate 144,678,583, forward strand.
CGATTATTATCTTTAGAAATAGTTATATGCTAAAGATCGTTAGCTATTAAAAAATCATGTTATGTAACGATTATGCATATACATGACGATCGTTACAAAAAAAATTTGTTATATCAAATCGTGTATGTAGTTAATGATCGTTATTTTAACTTGATGTTCATGTTAATCAATAAAAGTAAATATTTTAAATTTAAACTAATTAGTTGTTGCCTTAAACAACATTTAATCTGCATGATTATGATATTAGATTGTGTCTATTTGAAAGGCCTACTCCCACTATAATTTTGGTTCCCCTCCCTCCCCTCTCCCCTCCATATATATACACATAAGGTTGTGCAAAATCGGACCCGACCGGACCGGAATTTACGGTTCGGTCTACGGTCTAAGTTTTTTCAAAAGGGGTTACGGTCTGGTCCGGTTTTTGGACCGTATAAAACCGTAACCCGGGTTAGACCGTAAACTACGAATTTCCGGTCCGGTCCAGTTCGGTCCAATCCGATCCATTCCGGTCCGGTTTTGACCGGAAAACCTCACAAAAATTGCACAGTTATGTACAAACCGGTCCAACCCGGAACCGGACCGGTCCGGTCTACTACTGTCCAAATAAATAATTTATTTTAAAAAATTTCTCTTGGCACCCCTCAAGTTTGAACTTTTTCTCTTGCTATACACAAAGTTTTTGGTACCCTCGTGATTTAATTTATTTTCTTCTTACACCCATTCTTAATATATTTCATTGTAAAAATAATAATCTGAAAATAAAAGTGGAAAGTAATTCTGAAAAAAAAACATAGTTTTTATTTAATATTTTTAAATAAAAATTTAAATTAAATTTATACTAAATTAAAACTAATTATATTCACGTTAAATTTTAAACTAATTAACTTTATAAATTCTAAGAAATGATAAAGAATTTATTTTTTAACTTAAAAAAATCTAGAAAAGTAAATTTAGAACTTCTTTTGTTTTTAAAAATATTGTAATTTTTAATTTTTGAATTAAAATAAAATATATCAATTAGAACTAAAACTAAATCAAACAATTATTGATTCAAAAATAATAAATATTATAATAAAATAAAATTTGTTAAATATATTTCATTTAAAAGTTTCCTCTTGGATTATAAAATAAAAAAATTAGGTCTACATATATATTTTTATTTTAATTTGATTTAGGTTTATTTTAAGATGGAATTAATTTTCTCCTTAGATATCAAATATACTAATTGTCATTTGTTTTTAGATGGTTGAAATCGTGGTATAGGATATATATTATTATAGTAATTAGGCATTGTTTTAATTATATCATATTATTATTAGACTATTAGTAAATAATTAAGATTTATTTTGATATATAAATTTGAAATAATAGAGATTTGCTAGTTTGTTACAACTCAAAACTTTCCTTTTAAAATTACATAAACCCAAAGAAAAGATAGATCCAAATATAAGATTTAGGCAATTTTTGAACTCCGGTTTGAATATCTGTTATTTAACAGTTGTACTCAAGTTTCCTTGTTTAAGTCGTTACTTTCCTTGTTCAACACTGTGTTGGTAAATATATATATGTGCGACGCGGCGACCAAACACTGCAGTATACCACCAAAATTGATAGTCATCGTTCGTTCTCAGAAATCCCCCAAAGAAAAGATCGCTCTGCTTTAATCATGGCGACAGATTTGAGCCATGGTTTCAACTGCCGAATTGAAAGCAGCCAGAACCTGGTCCGAAACGTGTCCAACAGAACCTGCAACCTGGTGTTTGTTTCCTTGGACGAGATGGTAGACATATTCTCCGAGCAAGAGTTTGTGATACCCTGCTTTGCGTGCTCCAACTACGCCAACTACAGTGATTACTTGCGTCACTGTGAGTATCGCTTTGCAAATTCGATCTACCGCTGCAGCTATCCTTATCTCGTTCATTCCCAAGATATTGCTATGAGTATGGCTTCTGATTTAGTCAATCGCTTCGTCCACCCAGCAAACGCAACTCACCGTTGCTCCACTCTCTATTTCACTTCACACCATCTCCGAATCAGTATCCAACCCCTCGCCGTTGTTCCAGACGAAACGGCTCTCGTGGAGTCTTTTAACGAGGCTGGCCCCGCCGCCAAGCCCGCCTCCCTTTCCTTTCTTTCAGACTTGTTCAGAGCCAGGGGCGAGAAGGAGAAGGAAGATGGAGATAGGTACGAGCTTGACTGGAGTCCTACTGATCATGACTGTTCCATTTGTATCGATGAGATAGAGAAGCCGTGGGAGTCTCTCACCTTGCCCTGCTCCCACAACTTCCACGAGACTTGCATCCTCAGATGGCTGGAGAAGAATCATGTATGCCCGCTTTGTCGATTCCAAATGCCCGCTGAGAACTGAAGATTCAACCCAAGAAAGTATTCTTGATACCTATAATTTTGCTAGTATCTTTGTTAAAATCCCTATTAGTTTACTAGAATATGTTAACAAAGAGGTCTGAAATAGATCAAGGGTCCTGCATCTATAAAGGAACTTGGGAAGGGTAGGAGACTAGGAGTCGGTTTGAACGATTCAATTAGTAAATAAGCTTTGGATTCAACTAAGAAGGTTACTGTCAAGATTAAACTGATGAGTTGATGAGATTACTGTGCAAATTTATGTGTTACCTTTGCTTTATTAGTGCTCTGAGCTATATGCTTTGAAGAAAGACCTGTCTGTATGGGGGCGTAAGCCGTTCATCCATGTCTTTCTGTGTAATGCTCACCGTGTTCTGCAATCTCTGCCCCAGCATGAGGTTTTACAGCTTGAAGGGCTCTTTCTGACATCACATATTCACTCCCTGCAGAATCAAACAATCTCAGATTTCTGTAATAAAGAACCTGGGTTCCTTAATCAGGATATTATTGTAGAAATCTACCAAAGTGCCAAGGTATTATTGTTGTTACCTTAGCACTTTGGTAGATTTCAGCTGCAAACTAGTTCTGCAGCTGCAAAGTAGTTTTGCAGCTTGTTTGTCGTATAGCCAAACAAAACCTTATACCTTTGGCAATGACAAATGGAAAAAATCAGATGACAATAAATGGCATACCCTTACTATCCTAGAGCCTGCTACAGCAGACATCAATGTAGCACTCTTTAGCTGGTATCCTTCCTCATTTGGGAATGGTATCTGCATATTGGGATCATTTGATACTGTTTGGTCGTATCTTACTTGAAGAAATGACTAAGAGCAGATCGATTTAGCACCAACGCGAGTGAAACCAGCAGCAAAGGAGGCCACATAGATGCCAGCACTGTTTTGCAGCTGTCAAAATGCATATTCTTTGCAGCAATGTACTATGTACAGTTGCAATGCAACAAATACATCACTCAAAATACAGTAATCTATGTAAAACAATGTCAATTTCACTAACGGAAACAAATAGTGATCAACAATGTCAATTTCACTCAAAATACAGTTGCATTGCAACAAATAATCACTCGAATTGAGTGAATTGCTCTGAAGCCATGGTCAGATACAAGAACATCCTCAAAAACAGACATTACAATGATCTCTTACACTTCTCAAATCCAGCAGTGCTGGCATCCAAAAGAGTAGCAGTTAGCAACCCTAAACCCTAATAATAGATAAATCTCCCAGCCGTGCAGGTTTTGCATCCAGACAAGCAAAATAATCAAGGCGGAAACTCAAAAAAAAGGCATATTATGCAGCTAGATAAGAAAATTCAAAGGTTTACATATTAGGTACTGCTCTAAAACAATGAATATTGAGTACCAAAATTTCAGGTTTGCAGAGGTGTATGCCGCAGAATCCTACATGTTCAGAAAACTAAATTTAATATACCAAGTGTATGAAAAAGCAAATTACAGTCTCCCAGACGGTGAACGTTTAAACAGTCAAAACAAGAAGCTCCATCAACGTATCCCTGTAAAACCTCAGAAGAGCAATGTTGATGGCGTTCGCCCCCAGCGATCCGGAAAGTGTCGACCTCTCGCAACTTCTTTTGCCAATGCACTTCCGATTCTCCGCCGCGTGAAAGCAATCTATAATTACATCTTACGCGACGAAAGCAATGTCAGTGAATACAGATAGGATCCGATTGGCGATTCGGAAAGTACCGATCCACGCAGCGTTTGGAAGCATGAAGCTAGATTAGTTTGAATAAACGTGTTTCTCTCTTGATAAAAGCCCAACAACAAGGAGTTCGTCAAGCAGGCTTATCTCCCGCCAGTTTCGGATTGCTCCGGATCAAGCTTCTTATTGAACCTAGACCTAAATAAATCGACGAGGATATTTTTAATCTTTTAATTTTTATTTATTTTCTCCTTATTATTTTCAATTTTATGATCTATTTCCTTATTAGAAATATAATTTGAATATTAAATTTTTTATTTAATTTATATTTAAGCTTTAGCTAATTTTATAAGAGTGATGTTATTATGAGCGAACCAAATTTACAAACGAGTCGGCGTCCAAGGATTGCGTCTGCGCCCTAGGCTGGGGCGCACTCGCCGCCCGCCCAACCTTATGCGCAGGCGGGCGCACACCGACTTAGGCGCGGTTGCGTCCCGTGGGCGCAGAATTTGGGGCGCAAGCGGACTGCGCATGCGCCACAAGCCCCCTTATTAAGGTTGTCACCGCGCCTTCCTTCTTCATTCTTCTTCCCTTTCCTTCTCTTCTCTACGCCTCATTGTTCGATAAACCCGAAAAAATTCAACGAAAAAATACGCAATCAAGACTCAACAATGGTTTGAGATTCAAATGTCGGAGCTTCGCAACAATCTCAAAGTAAAAGACAACTTGTGGACTGGTTTCGTTTTAAGTATTATAATGCCTTTCGTTTAAACTTTACGATTGAAAATGCCTTTCGTTTTAAGTATGATATACAAGAATATTTTTGTGTGTAAAATTTAAACAATATAAACACTTATAAGTCAAGCGGGATTGATCTCATCCCAATCTCAACTGAGATAGGGCCAGCGGGATTTATTTAACAAACACAAGGTCCGTCTCATCTCGGCCCATGCCCATCCACGAGTATCAGGTAGTGATCATAACTGTATCGGTGTCATAGTTAGTCAATCTACTAGCATCCTATTGTTGCCAAACAAACCAGTCTCTTATTGTTGTAAAACATATTGTCGCTCTATTGCCGCCTAACAAATCGGCGTCATTTATAGTCAATCAAAACAAAGGCAAGTCAAGAGGAATGTAAAAAAACCCACATAACTTCAAGTACAACTCAATGTCATTCGTACCTAGCTACTTTACGAATTTCCCCAACCAACTAGAGGATATGTTTACAACGACTTTAATTCTGGGTTGTTTTCAGTTTCTAATGCCCAAGTTCGGTGTAGTGCATCGCCCACGCTTAAAGGGACGTCATAAGATTGATGTCATGATAAGATCGAGATTTTCTATAACTAGATCATATCTTTTTATGAATTTACTTCCCTAATTATTTGTTACTTACTTTTCTAATTATTTGTTCATTTTGTGGATTAGTTCTCTTTGAGAGGTCATTAATAAACAATCTTATCTTCTTAAAAAATCACTAAAATATACTTAAGTGTGTACGTGTATCAGCTAATAAAAGAACGGAATTGATACCCACGGCGATGGATTTACAAAACGACAAACTCGCGCGCAATACAAATGTGCCACGCATCCGAAAACCGACTGCGCGTTAGATAAAAACCCTACAAAATGCACATCCGCAACGAGCACCCGCAACAACAGTTCACTCTTCAACAACGAAAACCCGAGCCTTCCACAAGCAAGATCGAGATTAGAAAACAAACAAGATCGAGACAATGGATCAAGATGGTGGTGGTGATGAACAAAGACCCTTCCACAAGCGGAAACACACTACATCAGAGGTAATCCGAGAATCCCGATTATGAGTTTTTACAGTCTGATATGTTTAGGTTAGATTATGTCGGAATTGATTTGATTGTGTTGAAATTGAGTTTTTTAGATTGGAATTAAGTAGATTAGGTTGGAATCGAGTAGATTAGGTTAGATTAGGATCGAAAACTTGACGTTTCCCGTTCGATGGAGCTTCATCGGAGATTTCTTGGGGAAGGTGAATAGTGGTTGGCGCGCATTCGGAATGTACGTAAACCACTATTTATCTACTCGAATAATTAATTAATTAAATCAAGGATTTTCTCGTTTGGTACCCTTGAGTTTTTGGCTTTTCCAGATGGTGCCCAAAGTTTTTCACATTTCCGCTTGGTACCCATGAAGTTTTGGTTTTTCCGTTCGGTACCCTTATTTTTATTTTTATTTTTTATCTAAAATAACGTTTTTTATATTAAAACTGTATATAAAAAAGGAAAAAATATATAATGATAATTTTACATTATAAATTTAGAAGATAAGTATATTTTAATTAAACAACTTTAATCAACTATTAATAAATTATAATATTTCTTAAAATATTAGATTTTTAACTATTTTTTTATGAATTTTAATATATTTATTACTATTTGATACTTTATCATATTTTCTTTAAAACATGAGAAATTTGTTATGTTTTATATAAAATATAAGAAATTTAATTTATATTTATATTATATTTTAATCAAAAATTTTAAAATTAAACATAATTTATAAATATATGATATTTCGTTGTTTGTATACTCCGTGGATTTATTTCATACCATTGACAAATATATAATATAGAATATTCAAAACGGACATTTGATATATAAAAAAAAGAGTATCCTAGGATTTTTGAAAAGAGTTTTTCACTTATAATCAAAATTTTCTTTTAGAATCAAATTTTTCTTTTATATAATAAGGATATGAATCATCCAATATTCCATAATAAACAAACAAATAAATCCACACAGCATACCAAAAACGAAATATCATATAAATATATAATATATATTTTAATTTTAAATTTAAATTTTTAATTAAAATATCATATAAATATAAATTAAATTTATTATAGTTATATAAAACATAATAAATTTCTCATCAAATAGTAATAAATATATTAAAAATTATAAAATACTAGGTAAAAATCTTATATTCTAAGAAATATCATAATTTACTAATAGTTGATTAAAGTTATTTAATTAAAATGTACATATCTTTGAAATTTATAATATAAAATTGTTATTAAATATTTTTCCTTTTTTTATATAATTTTAATATAAAAAAACGTTATTTTAGACAAAAAAAAATACGAAATAAGGGTACGAATCGGAAAAATCAAAACCTCAGTGGTACCAAGCGGAAACGTCAAATAATTTGGGCACCATCCGGGAAAACCAAAAACTCAAGGGTACCAAACGGAAAAATCCTTAAATCAAATTAATTAAATTAAATCTATAAAATTAATTATGTTAATTAAACTAAGTAAATTTAATTAAATGTATGAAATTAGTTATAGTAAATTTAATTACCTAAAATGAATATTGTATATATTATAAAATTAAATATATTTATATCGGTGTCATATATTAGAGGCGATGCAAAGGCGGAGGCGTCCTACGGCATTGGCTCATAGACGAGCTCGAGATATTGCGTCTCAAGTTGTAGATCGACATTCAGATCGGTTCGTCTTCAAAGACCGGTTCAATCTTCTCGGCCACTTGGATCGTTATCTTCTTAGCCATCTTCAACCGTACGAGTAAAAGCGCTACTCAACCCATTATATCGGACCGAGTGTGATGAGGAAGATGTGGATTTGAATCAGACTTCCACGAGACAGTCAGATGCCTTAAGGGAGGATGCCCCACTAGGTGATGTTGCTCTTGCCGCTCAACATGTAGAGGTCTTGTTGATGAGCATGTTGGCGAGCATGTCGAGCTTGTTAACAAGCATGTAGAGATCCCAAATGACGAGCATGCAGAGATCCTAGTTGATGGGCATGTGGAGCCAGCTTTTATCCCGGCAGATCATGTTGATGAACGAGGCCACGTTGTACTTGACATGGGGATCCTTTGATTGGAGTTGTGGTGACATGCTATTCTAGTCACCGGGTTCACAGTATTTTGATGGGTGGGGTAGATAACTAGATCATACTTGTAAGAATTGTTTTACAATATAAACTAATGAAATGTTTAAATGATTGTAAATTTATTTATGAAGGAGGATTTTAAAAAGCCAATTACTACCATCAGGCGGTTGGACCATATTAGTTCGCTTACCTAGTGGTCATCAGATAGGGATAGTGAGGACTCAACCTTGTGATTTGGGCTCGCCAGGCAAAGTGGTTTGACTTATCAACTTGATGTGTTGTTCTCCGGTGTTGATTATGCACTGATCCATCCATTTGTAGAGAGATGGCATCTAGAGACCAGCTATTTTCACCTTCCATGTGGTGAGGATTAAAGGGGATGTTCTATTGACATCGCTCGCCCCAGTTAACCGCGTATCTTGGTTGTGCGAGACCTTTGCCATCATTGAGGCTCAGACTGTGACACACAATTTTGCATTATTTGTCGATTAGATGAAGATGACATTCACCCCGTTACATCACAATTCATCCATCTTAGCTTCCTCTATTGATTATGTATTCATTTTATTCGTCTTGGAGTCCGCTCAGTTTGTCAACAAGTCAACGAACAAAACTTGTCTTTGGTTGATTGACTTGGTTCGAGATCATGGGATCGTATGCATGGAGCACTAGTTTCTTGGCATATCTATATTGGTACTTACCACTATCACTTTAGTTAACTAATTTCATATTCATTTATACAAAGACTAATTTTCATTTAATAAATTCTCGTATAGGATGTTGGTGACCCTTCATGGCTTAAGGTGAGACCATTGGCTTTTGTACAACAATACTACATGTATCATTTGTCTAAACCTATATATGATTCATTTATAACTAAATATCTATTAATAATGATGATTATCTCATGGTTAAATGCGTACAATTTTGGATATATGCAAACTTTCCCATCATTAGGGTGTTCAGTGGCCGAGGATCCCGGATTGCACGGATCAATTTGGTGAGCTTCGATACTACTTGTACCAAAGACACCAACCCAATCCTTGGAGAGATTGAGATCACTCCGTATGCAGATAGACTAGATGAAATCTAAGGATATCAAGTTTATATCGTACGGTGATCGACCTCTAGACTTTAAGGGTGAGTTTACGGTGTCTACATACAGCTGCAAGATCCATGTAGGGGACATTATCGAGCCTTATATGTCAGATAGGGTTCTCCGACAATTTGGATTTTTGCAGACCATCCCACTTGAGAGGATCACCCCACTTCTCAAGACTTTTTCAACTAGTGGTGGTAGAGGATACAAGGTCCGGTTTTACTCCTTGGACGATAGGTAGGCGAGTAGACATGATGACACGAGCAAAGTATCATTAGATGGTCTGATTCCGGCTCCTAATACATGACATGTTTAGGAGGACTACATGTCATGGTACAATGAGTGGGGTCACCCGTTCGTATTACCCAGCTTCGCTGTCCAAATTTCATCACCAAATTGCCCTTCTCCTGTTCCAGTTTCAGATACTTGGGTACGTGTTTATTAATTTTCGTATTTTATATGAGTTAAAATTCTAAATAATTATTAACAAACGTATGTATCATCATAACGTTTTCACATACTCCTTGCACGTATCCAATATCTTATTGCCCAAGGTGATTGATGTCCGATATCGATCTAGATGCCCTTTATGACGACTTTGTTACACATCAGGTTCATATTAGGTCGTCTCAAGTTAGGGCATCACAACCCATACGAGATTTATATTGGTTTAGTTTAGATGTTTGTTTCATTACTTATTATGCGTATTATGTTTTGACTTTATGTATTTCGTTTTGATGTTTTGTATTTTAATTAGTCATAACAAAAGAACAACACATATTACACTTAGTGACGTCATAACAAAAGAACAACACATAACAAAATAACAACACATATTACACATATACTTAGTCATAAAACTAGAATTATTACACTTAGGGATCGTCGACCAATATGGTTGTTTTTTTAGGACACTCTAGGCGCCGGAGTTCATCGTGTCACGAAAGCCTATCCCAAAAAGGTTTGTCTCATCCATCAATGCTTGAATCATGATGACTTTTACAACCATTTGTCAAAGGAGGTATAAGTGAATCTTCTTTTGTCCAAACCTTTTTTTTAAAAAGGCTTATAATCGTCAGTTTAAAGACTTTGTCATTGTAGTAGGAGCATAACAAGTTAGTAAAAAGAGCTAATTTACAGCTACAAAATGATTGCCAACCAATAATATTGTAAGAATATCTATCGGTGGTTTTTCGTTCTCAACAGTTGTGATCATAAGTAAACATGTCTCAGGATTCCGTCCAAGTATAACCACAACGACGTGATAATATGGCGTTGTTGTCAAATAAGCGATCGGTAATTCCATCCAATGTTGTGGGGGCAAGGTTCATCTGTTGTCCAGAAAACAGACTTGATGACTAACCAATACGCTTGAAATAAGGCGCATGTAGCTATAAAACAAATTTAGTAAAAATTTAGTTCAAACTAAAATTAAAAAAACAATAGTCAAGGAATGAAAGAGATACTCACCATTTCATAGAAGTTTTGCCTCATGAACAGCTTTGTGGATAATTCTCTCTGTATGATAAACAAACCATCCTTAGAACATCCAAAAAACACAACGAGGGCTCTAAATCCACAATGTCCATTGGTCATCACATCCAAAGCCGAAGAGATGACCGGTTTCATGAACTTATGGACCTGGCCAACAGTTAAGCGAAACACCTTAGACCATCGCGAAATAGTTTTCTTGTCACGTGGTTTACTACACAAAGTTTGTTCCACTCGTTCGGCCTCTTCCACCTTAACTTCAACATTTTGACCTGAATTTGGTAGGCGACCCTGAGGATGTGAACGGCCCGACCTTGAACCATGCTCGAACTCACTTGGTGCTCTCTTTGTTACAAGAATACCATATTTTGGTGGTATTCTTTTTAGTTCTTACCTACTGTTTTGGTTCTCTTACAGTTGTAACCCCTGGAATCTTGGATGTATCATGTCCTCCTATATTGAAGTCGTCCTCTAGATCTAATTTTTACTTAGAAAATTCAAATTAATTCTCTCCATGAAGTTGTTAGTGACACAATGTGTGGATCAATGTGGACTACATCATCTTCTATGGTCGGATCCACTCTTTCTCATCCTACTTGCCTCCAATTGGCACTCGAACCCTAATAGCAAGGAAGAAATCGTAAGATCCCAGTTTTTGCCTTCACCGCCCCCGCGGTGAAGAGGGCCGCCCCTGCGGCCAAGGTGATCCGCCCCTGCGGATGACGACAGATCGTGCCCGATATTTCTTCCATTCTTTTTATCTTTCTTCCATAGATAGAATATTCGATATTCTATCTTATGGGCCAGTTTCCTGATCTTCTTTCTGAACCCTAGACGCATTTCCGTCTATCCTTCCAACCCTTCTCTATATATTCCCGTCTTTTCCTCTTTTTCCCGTTTCTTGCTTACGTCTTCTTCAACCTTAGAGTGATGCAACCTTGCCCTTGTGTTCTTGCTGAACGTGTAAGTTCTTCCTCCTTTGTACTTCTTCACGTTCATGTGTTGTTGCACCTTGCTTCTCCTTCTGTTTCGGTTTCTTCGTTTCGTTCTTCTCTTTTCTTCTTCTACAAGGATCAAGCATGAGCCTTGATTCTTGTGGAGTGTTCCGTTGTTGATCCTTTGTTGTTCTCAGGCTCTATGGAGTTGAGTCTTGACGTGTTGGAATCAAAAGTGCGATCTTTGGTTGCCCTTGTTGTGAGTGTTGTCAAAGAGAAGCCCGACAGTAGCTTCTGTCGAAGTTCCGCCCCTGCGCCTACACAGAGCCGCCCCTGCGCCTTTGTCACGTGCCGCCCCTGCGCCTCTACCCAACTGCCCCTGCGATTTTCTCTGTTGTAACTCCCGTCTTTGGTGAGTTACTTCCTTCCCTCCTTTCCTCGTTCCTTTCTTGGTTCCTTGTGGCTGGTCCTTGTTCCCTGAGTTGCTGTAAGACTAAGGTCGAGCACTTAGCTTGTGGAGATCTTTTAGAGATCGTTGAGATTATTAGTTATAGACTTCTAGCAACCGTTTCGTTCCTGATATGTGATGCTTGTTCGTACAGGCTTTCCTTGCTCCTTTCCTGAGGGAAACTGATCTTTCGTGAGTGTTCTCTGAGTTGTTGCTGAGCCTTTGTGTTATCTTCAAGTGAGGTAAGTCCCTTGGACTTACTTAGCTTCATTCCGCGTATTAGTTGGATTGTATTGACTTGTTTGTGTTGTTTATCATGTTCCTAATGAATAACCGGAATAGGATTCACCCTTTATTACCCTTAACTGGCCCAAGTGTATTATAACCGGGCGGTGACCACTTGTCTAGTTCTACAGGAGACTAGAATGTGCTCTTGCAACCCAAACCCGTAGGTAACGGTAACGGATAGTACTGATCTATTCCTATTGGTAGACGGAAGCGGAGGCGAGTTTTGAGAGATTCTCGTGTGACAAAAGAAGTTGAATTAGTAATGGATAACTTTAAGAAAGATAATAACCGGTTGTGTGCAAGCATGCTATGTGTTTCTTTACCTTATGTGTGTTTGTGCCTTTACGTTCTTGCTAGTATCTAGAATGTTAGCTAACGGTTTATACCGTCGTTGTAGATGTTCCGCAAGTTCAGGATGCTGCTGAGTGATCCGGATGGTGTGGTCAGCTGGGGTTCCCGTACATTATAGGACGGGATCGGGTTTTTGTTTCTTTTGTTGTTTCCCTTTTGTTTTGAACTTGACTGCGGAGCTTTTGTGTTTTCTTTTGTTTAAACCTTTGGTTTTATATCGAGTTTTGGTTTTCATTCATTTGTGTCTTGTTGTAAGATATCTTTAATGTTGCTACTCTGAGGGTCGGGACTCATTGTGCGGTCCTACCCCGTAGCGCTTCGAGTTCCTAGAACTTGGGGTGTTACAGAAATCATGCACACACGGCAATTCGTGAGCTTCCCTCCTATGAACTCTGACATGTTATACTCCTAAGTTTCTTCGCCTAGTTGTAGATTTCCAACAATATTATGATACACTCGTTGCTTACTTTGTTTCGGAGCAAATCAAATAATGCAACCCGCACATCCAACAACATCTTCTCTTGTGAAGTCTCTTTTGACGCATGTATCTTTCAAATTTGATCGATTAACATTAATTCGATATTGTTCATTACTAACTGGAACCCGCACATCCAACAACATCTTCTCCATGATGTTGTTCATGTCCTACCTTCCGATATCGTGTGGACGTCAATCGGCCAACATACTTATGTCTTTTCAACTGTTCGGGAAGTGTATGATTGTGCTCTATACAAATAACATGTCATGCTCATTTATCGGCTTCGCTTTGTATCCCCTCAAGGTAAAATAAGCATTCGTCTTTTCTCGATTTTTATGCTCGGCCAGATGATTGTTCAATATCAGGATTAACGTCTTTCATCTTCCACTTGTCAACTGAAAGGTAATGAATCCCCTAACATTTTTCATAACATATTTGTAACTAACACCATATTCATCGTTCCTTCCATGAAACGAGCCTATCCATCATATTACTCGATCGTAGAAAAAACCGCAAATCTCAAACATAGCAGAGTAGTTTGTCCCTTCATCATGTAGATAATTCGGTAGACCCTAATTGAAAAAATAGAATAAGAGATTTTTTTTTTTGATTCGGTACAATCAACAACTTACAATAATTTAAAATATTCTTACATGAAAATGTGGAAGAAATTCGTTTGGCTGACTAAATTTTTTATCATCAAACGGAATGAACATCTCTTCATCGTCTATTGTTGTCGTTTCCGGCTTCGATTTTTTAGAGAGTTGTGAGGTTGATCAACTTCTTCTTTGACTCTCAATATATACAACCGAGCATACATACCGTTCGAATAACAACGATCATATTTCAAATTTATTACCGGTACATAACGACTATTTTTGAAAGAACGGATCAACACTTGACGCACCTCCTCAATGCGCATACACATTGCAAAAGCGCGTCAATTGTAACGTGTGGTCGGGTTCCAAATGCATGACGCATTTACAATGCACTTGAGTTCGGCGTTTTATAAATTCATTTCCGAATAAAATCCCTCAAGAATATAGGTTAATCTAATGGCTCACCGTCTTTCTAGTGATAAGAGTCTCCTTAAAACCTTTGGGACACGTGGGAAAAGTAGAGGTTTGGAACATTGTTGTGTTGAGACGTTTGCCAACTTTGAAGTTGTTTGTACATTGATGGATCAATGGCTCACAGTCTTTCTAGTAATGGTTTGTAACGAGTTGTCTATTTCTTGTCCAATGAAAATCAACTTATATAAGATACTCCAACAATTTCCACCTACAATTTACTCGTCACACTTTTTTTTTCCTTTCGTGTAACAAATAGCTAGTATTTTTTATATGAATTGTTTTTACCATGTTATAATCATTTATTTATTTGAGAACATCAACTTATTGAGTTAAAGCCGAAAATTATAATATATTAGTTGAATTTGGAGCTTGGGTGGTTAAAATAAATATCTGATTGAACAAAATTATTTTTTTATTTAAGTTTTGATGGAGATTTAGAATAACGAAACTTATTTGAGCCGATATAAATATAAAGTTATATAATATTATTTTTGTAGAGTTATAACTTTCTTTACATAGCTTATGGAAACGAAAAAAAAATGTCATAAAAACTACCTTAGTCTTTGTAATCTCGTGTTCTAAGACATCTTCTTCCTAACTTATTCTTTTTTCAATAAGTTTCATAAGCTTTCAACTAGACTTTATAGAAATGCATTTTAAAGAAAACATATTTTTATAGAGAAAAATAAAACTAATTATTCTATTTATTATGTAGAATCAATGAAAATGTTTGCCTAATACTTTTCTTGTAAAAATATTTTTTTCTTTGTACATTATTTTCAAATAATTTAAAACATAATGACTCGGAATAAATTTACTAAACTATATAACTAAGGTACGGGTCGACCATACCATGTTCAACACGAAGGTTCGGAGCATCTTAATTTGAGTAGCGTATTAGGCATCCATTTCACCACACTTTCTTCATGTGAGATATTCCAATATGCAAGAATAGGTGGTAGTGGACAATCCTCACCGCAAGCCATCTATATAAACAGAAACCGAATTTAAAAAAACGAAATAGATAACCAATATAAATTTTTTTAATTATATAATATCAACTCACGAGCGGAAGTAACGAGAATATTTAGATTGTTTTATTGGAAGATATGAAACACAAAGTTACCGAGATATATATATATATATATGTGCACATTAACTCTCTACGGATCGAACGGCCAATGTAAACGAGATCCAACGACCAAGGTTAAAGGAAAGTGTTTGGGCATCAGGAGCGAAGTAACGAGAATTTTTAAATTGTTTTTATTTTTTTTCGAATTATAAAATTATTTTCAAGTGAGTTATTTTAATTTCGTTTTTTTTTAGTATAAGTTATATTATTCATCCAAAAATTTAACAATAACACATCAAAATTGTAATTTATAAGATAACAATAAAACATCAAAATAAAAATCACGAAAAAAATTAACAAAATAAAAACTTAGCGATAATAAAAATTTGTTAAAATAATAATAATAGTAATTTAGTAATATAAGGGTAAAAACATTTAAAATATTAATTAAATTAGATACTTAATTTGATGGATTGATTTAGATGGATATGTATATAGGAGGTACCTAAATTTGATTATTAGCGGAAATGGAGGCCTAAACATCATTACTTGGAAAGTTCCGAGAAGTAGGTGGAGCCCCCACATCACAACTACACAAAATCACAATAATCTTCATTCCTCCTTATTTTATGCGATTTGAAGAACATAAATTAAAAAAATTAATTTTCACTAATATATAAATAAATCTTATAAAAAAAAAACTAAATAGCTGAATTTTGTAGGATTCTCTAAATCGAACAATTTGACTTACAATACAAGTAAAGAATAATATTACAATATATGCAGAATGAAATAAAAAGCTAATGGACTAATGGCTAAAAACATAAAATAAATTACTCTAAGTTACATATAAATATTTTTATTTTGGTTTTCATAATCAGTACTTTTGGTTATAAACAATCAAATTGATTTCTTGTAGTTACTGGTAATGCGTTCGGTATAGCTTTTTTTTGGAGATTTTTTTATTTTTATTATTTTTATTATTTTTATTATTTTTTTTTTTTTTTTTGGTGAATTTTGGAGATTTTTGTGTGCTTCAAAAAAAAAAATTGAAAGTTATGAGGTGTTTAGTAAGGTTAGATTATTTAGGAGATTAGAGTTTTGAAAGGTTATTGAGGAGTTTTTTTTGGCCTCTCTTGATTAGCTTTTTTATTAGTTTTTTTAAAATTATTTTAGTCCGTTTTATCTTCAAAATCATTTGTATGTTTTTTAATACATATAATAGCATACGGTAATCTATTTATAAATCTCCGCTTATCAAACACACTTTAACTTTTTCATCATATTTTCATTTACAAAGCTCTCAATACTCCCTCAAAAAGCTTTAATCTACCCACAAAAACTTAAACTTTAAGTAATCTTGTTTAACCGAACACACCCTCAATTTGAAAGAAACTTATTATTCGTGGGTGAGTGACCTATCCGTCCTCGATCCTATTTACAATAATGCCTACAATTCCCTATCCGTTGGAGTAAAGTTTTGTATCCAACCACATCTTATCGGGTATCCGCTTTTAACGGAGAATCTCATCCTCGCCTAAATTAGCTATAATCATATATTAATGAAAGAAAAATAAAATAATTACAAGTTTAAGAAAGAAAAACTGAAAAAAGAAAGAAAATGTTATTTTATTATAAAATGGGGCCCACAAGACGGGTTTTTGACGGAAAACTGACACGTGGTGGTGTTTTGGTAACAGAGTACGTTTTACGGGTGGTTTCCAGTAAATAGTGATAGAGCGGGTGATTAGTTGCAATATGACCTATTTAACGGGTGGTTTCCGGTAATTTCCTATTATTATTATTATTATTATTATTATTATTATTATTATTATTATTATTATTATTATTATTATTATTATTATTATTATTATTATTATAATAATAATAAAACCGAAGGTAAAACACATTACAAGCCGTTGGATGGGAGCCGACTAACAAGTTGGGCTCCACATCCCTTCTGAATGGTAAACGCAATCCTAGTCAGAATAAAACAAGTACTCCTACTATATCCGGGCAACTCTTTAGCAACCGAGCCCAACCTTTTAAGAAGTTCGACCGCGTCGTCCCCCAAGTCGCCAAACGTGGAAAAGGAAAAGGGAAGAAAGTGATACCCCATGGAGCTACAAACCTCAGCATACTTCTTCCTCTTGTTATCAGCAGCAACCCTCACAGCTTTACCCGGAATGAAGTTAGACAGACCAGGCGAAGAGAAAGGAGATATACCAGTGATGTCAACACAAGTGTCTTTGCCCTGAAACCAATTATATAAAAGGATGTCAGCCGGGCGCAGCTCCCCACCTCTATCATCAACCATACCAGTATGTACCTCTTTTCGGACAGAGATCCCAATCTTAAGACACTCATCAAAAAAGGCATCACGCACCATATTATGCCGATGCTTAATACCAACCTGTGCAGCACAAGCAAGAGCATGGTCACCCCAAGCGTCCAAAATGCCCTTCTCACAAGCTGGGCACTTGGAGCCCTCCCTAAACATCTCAATGCCCAAGCGATACTTGATGACAGTACGAGAAGTAGCCGGGTTCATAACTTGACCAAGACCAGAAATCGGGACTGCTTTAAGCCAATGCTGAGCCAAGGGTAGCCTCAAGTTTTCAACAACAGCCTTCTGCCTAACCGTAAGGTCAAAGTCCTTCAAAAAACCCTTAAACACGATATTGTAATAACATCTAGCCAATTTCTTCATTAAATGGGGGGTTGGACGTATCACAGTCATATCCAAGTTGTAGTCTTTACAGAAGTTGACCCAACAAGCAGCAGCCGACTCAAAAGCGGCACCATCACCTAAAACACTAGAAAACTTCAAAATCTGATCCTGTAAGCTACGGGTCTGAGATCTCGAAGCCAGAAAAGCAAAATGCAAAGTATCAGCACATGACAAAATGCCAAGCCCTCCGTCACTAATCGGCAAAGTGGATAGCCGCCATTGAAGGGGGCCAAATCCAGCCCCCCCAGCAGTGACAATATGCTCAACAGAACAACGAAGGGCATGATCAAAGACCCCCATAGCCTCGGAGAAATGAGAGGGGGGAGCAGTCCGCATAGCAAAGTAAAGACGGGACACGCCGGAACAAGCTCGAAGAAGCAGAAGCTCACACTGAGGGTCCCCCAATCTCATAATGGCCTCCATCAAAGACTTGGTTTTCGCAACTCTCATCAAAGCAACCCGAGAGCAGAAGGCCGGGTCAAGGCTAACAGCACCACCTAACAACTTAACCCCATCAAGCGGTCTAGCAATAAGCTCAGGAAAAACACCGGGCTCATAACTACGCGGATCAACCTTCGGCCAAAAGATCTCCGTTTTACCAATATTAAGGTACAAACCGAGTGTGGGACCATCCGACCTGATGATGTCAAGCGCCTTACTGACCATCAGGGTATCACCAATCAACGTCCCATCATCAAGGTACCAAGCATTAAGCTTTAACCGGCAACAATCCGAAATTTTTCGGATAAGGGGATGAAGGACCAACGAGAAAAGCAACGGGCCAAGAGGGTCTCCCTGTTGAACACCCTTACAAGAATAAAGGACATGCTCTCCATAATACAGACGTGCAGGGCGGGCATAACAGAACTCAACCCAAGGAGAAATGGCGGGGCAAACCTGTTGGACCTGAGAAATCATAGAAGTGCGATCCACGAGATTAAAAGCATTCTTGAAATCAACCAGAAGCATGGAAATACTATCATCTTCACCCTGAGATTCCACTAACCGATTGACCGCATGCAGAACAGCCTCCCCGCCGCCCGGAACCCCAACCCCAAACTGAGCGTCCTCAAAATAAGGTCCAAGGGACTTACCGATAACAGAAGCCGCAACTTTAGATACAAGACGCCTCCAAATAGAGCCAACAGCAATAGGGCGAATCCCGCCTCCCGGTTTAAGGAGAGGCGTAAGAGGAGCGCTAGCAATATACTCACTAAGGGTGTTCGGGCAACAACCCCTAAGGAAAAGGTTAACAACTCCAGAAACCAACTCAACCAGATCATCAGCAATAGCAACAGCCCCACCACCAAGAGCATCCAACAAGTGTTGGGCCCGCAAACCATCCCTACCACAGGAGGTGCCTTTAGGGAAACTCCTAATCCTATCAAGGACTAAACTCTTGTTAACCTGAAGAGCAACTCCTGATCCGACTGGAGAAGGTAATGAAGGAGGCGGGGAAGACGGGTGCATATCCAAAAGGCCCTGGAGGGTATCCTCAGACATTGGAGCAACACCCGAGGAAGTAAGGATACGAATGGCAGCCGCAAAATGACCATCACTAACCTTCCTTTTACACTGTTTCAAGTTAGCCTCAACAGGGCTACCATCAACATCCCTGGGGCTGGAATCAACCACAGAAGCCAGAAGTTCCTCGACAAGACATCTAATACCTCCCGGTTCTTTCCACAATCGCGTAGCCCTAGCAATACTTTCAGCCTGCAAACCCCGCTTCACACCCGACCGATTTTCAGAACATGACTTAGGCTTATATCGATGAAGGATACAACGAGGTAAGATAAGGAGACAAACCCACGCAGACACACAAGAGGGATTAGAAAGAACCCGATCAAGGGCGTCTTTGAGAACCCTAGCAAAACCCAATCTGCACTTCCACGGGACGTTCTTCACAGTAAGAACATCGGCATTAAAAACCTTCTCCACCAAGGAGACATCAAACACATCATCATGAGCAATGGCATTCAGGCCACCCACAACATCCACGATATCCAAAGAAGGAGCAACCACCAGAGAAGGTCGAGGCCAACCATGAATATAAAAAGCAACCGACCCATCACAAGACAAAGGAGCAGCAACAACCCCATCTGAATGAACACAATTCTTAGACACCGTGTGAGTGACACAACATTCACCACAAAACCAAAGACCGACTTGCCGAAGAACCGCCACAAAACTATCATAGATACCTTGATCAGAACAAACAAGAGACTTAAACCCGGGAAGGGAGCCATCACACAAATGAATATCACGCAAGTGTCTAATGAAGTAAGCCGGGGTAAGTCCCTTACCCCCACCATCACGACACCCGTCCCGCCCAATGAAGGGGCAGTGCACCCGCACGGCTGAAGCGGAACCCGAACCTCTCATCCAGAAAACACACAAAGCACCACAAACACACAAAGCACCACAGACACAAACACAACAACAACCTCAAGCAACCACAAACCTCAAGCACACACAAACCTCAAGCACACACACGTACAATGCAGGCAACCAAGATCAAAACGAACCCCAGACAAAACTGAGAATGCAGGAGAGGGACAAACCTGGGTCGAAGAAGGCAAATGCAGGAAAGGCACCAGAAAATACAACCTGGACAGAAGGGCATTCAGCCGAAGAGGACAAACCAAAAGTCCTAGGACACCGAAGAAGGCAGCCTGATACTGGAGGCCAAGAAGACACCAGCCGAAGAAGACAAACCAAGGTCCTGGGAGCGCCAGCCGAAGACCCTGAGAAGGTTGCAGGCCGGAAGAACGCACGCCCGGCCTAGACACGCCGAAAGAGGGGACGCGAAGGGAGACACTGCACACAGTCCGCTGATGGGGAAAGGGCCGGAAGAGAGAACACAACTGAAAGAGGGAGAACGGCCACCAGGGGAGGAGGGCGGGAGGGAACGCCGGCCGCCAGGGGACGCCGTCACTCAAGCCGAAGAAGCATCACGCCGCCACAGGAGGGCCCCTTCAGATCGCCCTAGAGAGACAAAGAGAGGGTTCAAGAGCTGTTGTTACCCAAATGAAATAAATGCAATTATTATTATTATTATTATTATTATTATTATTATTATTGTTGTTGTTGTTTACTATCTAAATAATATACGTTGAGAACTAAGAACCATTATGAAAATTAGTGATTATTAGCTAAAATAATTATAAAATAAAAATGTCGGTTAGACAAAAATCATTATTCGAAATAAAGGTGCATGTATATGTGACAAATTTTGAGATTAGTTTATAAAAAAAAGTTCTTATTACCGGAATTTTGGTAAGGTCGAGCCGGGGACAAAGCTGCGATATATTTATAGTATTCCGAGTGTTTGGTCTCCTCGTTGACTCTTTACTTTTGTCTCTCTGCCATTTCTTCTTCTGCTGGTTATCATTCACACCCACAAGACGCAGCCAATCATGAAAATTCAGCGGGCAGCCAATTTGAGCTTTCTCTCGCTGACCGGTCCTCTTCTTTGCTCATTGCAATTGTAAGTTGTACTAGTAATCAAAATACCCCACAAGGCAATAAACTGGTGGTGGTTGATCTTTTCATATTAGGCCCTAAGCGATCCTTTAATCTTCTCAAACTCCAACTCCTCCTGTCATAATAAATAACCCACAATTATAAGAATAATTGCATTTATTTCATTTGGGTAACAACAGCTCTTGAACCCTCTCTTTGTCTCTCTATTGCTCTTTCTCTCTATATGGACGCGTGAAGAAGGTGGTTTTCAGAGAAAGGAGAACTGGGTGCTGTCTAATTGGGGTTTCTGCTAAATGGGTAGAGGGCGGAAAACCAATTTGAGCATTGAAGGGGCTTTGGGATTCCTGAAAGAATTAGCCGTTGAGAAACCTCTTTATTTGCTTTTAGGAGCATTGATCTTGCTTCTTTGGGGGGTTGAGAGATGGGTCTTCTCTGTTTCCAATTGGATTCCTGTTCTTGTTGCTGTATGGGCTGCAAACCAGGTAAGAGAAAGTAGCTTTCTCGATCTGTTCTCAATTGTCACTTTTCTGGGTTTTTTTTTTATCATTTTGATTTTTTTCTGGTTTCTCCATCAATGTAGTTCAGAAGTGTGTAAAGTTGTTTTCAGTGCTGTTAAAATTTTTGCTTGATCAACAATTTTGGTCCGGCATTTGTTAATGTTGCTGGTGCTGTAGTTTAATCAACCAATTTTATTGATTCAATTGTTATGTTTTGTGTTTTTGTTCTTCTTTTCTAGAGGTCTTAGGTGAAATGTTTTGCTATTATCAAGAATCTTGAACTGGTCCATATTGTGACTAGTCAATGATTATGAATATATAGCTTGTTAACGATGGACGGATGAATGAATAGAATTGTTCCTGTGTTTTCCACCTTTGATGGTCTCGGTATTAATCTAATTTCCCAGTTCCTTGTTCAAATCTTTTTCTGGACAAGTCTTAACTTTAAAAGTCTTACCTTTTCTTCCTTACAAATTGGCTATTTTTGTCTTTTTCACTCATCCTATTTTGGTGCTATATGATGAATTATCCTAAAGTTGAATTGTATGTGTGTCTAGAGTGTGAACAAACTGAAGGAATCTTATTTAGGGCCGTGTCCGTTTGAAGATTATCATTAGGAATATTCTTTCTTTAGGACCTGGGGTAGGAGAAACTTCAATGCAAGGCTCAATGTTCAACCCTGTATATAGGAATTGCAGTTTCAATAAGGCAATTACACTACTGAGTGCTGATTGCTTATTCTGTAATCAATGAATGAACTTGCTAGACCTATTTGAGCACCATTTTCCTTAAGGGCTGACACAGGGAGAAGCTATACTAGGTTATCTTAGCATAATAGCTGATGAGAAGATGGTTTGGATCAGAAGAAGACTATCAAGCTATTAGGAAATTTATACAATCCCTAAATGTTTTCTATCCTTAGAAGACAAAATAAGATCGAACTACCCTTATCGCCTTACAGTGTTGGAAATTCTGTGTGACCCTCTTTTGATCAAAGCATTCCCCCTAAAATCTCTGGATCTGATCATGAACTTTTCTTCTCTTTTTTTTTGACAGTTTGTATCAGGGTGTACATGGCATAGTACTTGCTGTATAATTGCAATGATCAATTACATTAGTTATCAAGCGTATGGATGCTTCATGAATTTCAAAGTGTCATGGACTTTGAAAACTTAGGGGTCACAGCTGTTATAAAGTATGATGGATCCTAGGTAGATGTTCCCTATTTATACTGAGTTCTAAACTCCTATTTCTTAAGAAAATGACTGGATTTCTGGATATAGTGACTGTAGCCTTTGCATGATTCCCAAATTTGAACGGTTTTCTTTTGGTGATGCGGATTTTGTTAGGGTAAAGGTAGTCACTTTTGATCATCTTCCGATCCTTCACCTAATGTATGTTAAAAAAATATAAATAGGGAACAGGGAATAAAAAGAAAAAAATAACTCTCATTTTCTTATATGTTGACAAGGATAGTTTCAATTGAATTCCAGCATATTATACCACTTATATTTGATTTCTCTGCTACCTTATAGTATGCAAGTCATCAGCGCCAAATTGCTATAGAAGACTTGAACAGAAAGTGGAAACGAGTCGTCCTAGAAGCATCAGTACATCTCTTGTGGCCTTTCTATTTTGCTTATATGGAATATTAGTGTATTCCTCAACTTAATTTTTTTTTTTCTGCATTACAGCCAACCACACCAATAGAACATTGTGCGTGGCTGAACAAGCTACTGATTGAAATTTGGCCAAACTACTTCAATCCCATGTTTTCGATGAGGCTCTCCTCTATTGTCGAGGTATGCTTATTTTTGTACATTTAGTTACTTTTCTCCAATTATATTTTATGTTAAGTTGATCATGTGATCTTTTCTTGTATCTGTTTATGCAGAAACGATTGAAGTACCGAAGACCCAAGCTCCTTGTAAGTTCATTTTTTGTTTTTTATGAAGGCATTTAACCTTGTTAATGAGTAAATGAGGGTATACAATCATGTGAAGCAATGACAACATACCTCTTGCAGGAAAAAATAGAACTTCAAGAATTTTCATTAGGTTCTTCTCCACCTAGTCTGGCTCTTGAGGGAGCACGCTGGTCAACTGTTGACTCTCAGGTATTTATTCTGTTCTTTGTCCTCTTTACTTTCTCTTATGAAATGGCTGATTTCTGATATGATTACTAAACTTGTTTTTCCTAAATCACTTTTTATTATTTGATCAATCTCAAGCTTACAATCATTTGGTAAATTTACTACTCCCTCCATCTAAAAATGTGTCATTTTAGGCTTTAAATTTATCTCAACTTTAGGCTTTTTTATCCTTTTGTTCCACATTTTCCCTTTGATTCGATTTAAAAAGTCATCAATAAGTGGAGGAGGTAGATACCGTAGACGTGATAGTATAATGAAAAAGAAGATAAGTTATCAAAATTAAGGTTACTTTTGTCTATTCTATATACTCTGAGAAAATGTGCAAAACTCTAAATTTACATGTATTTCGAGATGGAGGAGGGTACATTTAGTTCACAAAGTATGAAGTATCGTTATGCGTGTATTGTTGTGTTTATTCTCAGATTGTCCACAGGTACCAGCATCATTCATCAGCTATAGCTTATGTTACTTTCCGTTGAGTATGTTCAGGTCTTAAGAATACTCAGAATCTGATTAGAAACGTTTTCTCTAGAATAATGTATGTAATGCTGATTTTAAACGGTGATTAGTATGACTGTTTTTTAACATGTTTATTCACATATTGTTATTTGATTGCCAGTATAGGACTTAATCTTGACTCCAAATGTGACTTGCTTATGGCAGAAAATGATGCATTTAGGTTTTGAATGGGACACTCGTGACATGAGCATTTTGTTGGCTGCTAAACTAGCAAAGCCACTCTACGGAACTGCAAGAATTGTCATAAACCATCTCTATATTAAGGGTGAGGTAAGTTAATTGTTCTCTCTCTCTCTCGCACACGCACACACACACACTTATGCAGGGTGTAAATAGGAAAATGAAAAAAAACCCAAATCAATGACTAATTTAATGTTTACTGCATGATAGTTGAGAGGATTTTCTTGTTTAAGTTAAATGTCCTTTCTGCTTTCTGGATTTTGTAGAAAATAACCAGTGCATAAAATGTTCCATATGCTACAAGATCAATCAAAAACTTTATTCACTCTAAGGGAACTGCAAGGATTTTGTAGAAAATAACCAGTGAATGAATTTCTGTTTTCAGAGTGAATTCAGCTAATGTATTGAACGCAATTTAAGACGGTGTATCCAAATATACTTCTAACTAAATAAATGGAAATTGATGGAGCATTTATTACTATGTTTATCTCTAGAGGCAATTCCCCATTTAAACATGGGAAAAAGAATTTAAGATATATAGACAAGGGTGCATAGTTGGCATTGAAAGGTGTATTTTGTTTTTTAAAAAAAATATATTTTGATCCTATTTCTGCTGTCTTTTAATCAAATATGTTTGAACTCTTCAGCTGCAACTGATGCCAATTCTTGAAGGGAGAGCAATCTTGTACTCCTTTTTAGGTGTTCCGGAGGTCAGAGTAGGTGTTGCATTTGGAAGTGGCGGTAGCCAGTCGCTCCCTGCAACAGAGCTACCAGGCGTCTCTTCTTGGCTGGTGTGTACAAGAACGATCACTCACTGAATTTGTGAATTTTTTAACAATAAAAATATTTCCTTTTCTTCCTCAGTTGAAGTATTTTTTTTTCATGTAGGTTAAGCTCTTGTCTGAAACATTGGTAAAGACAATGGTTGAACCTCGACGCCGTTGCTTCTCTCTACCAGCTGTACATCTAAGGAAAAAGGTTGTAGCTGGTATCATTCTTGTCAAAGTGGTTGGAGCCAATCAGGTTTCTAGAAGTACCTTGAAAGGAAGCCCTTCCAGAAGGCAACAAAGTTATAAAAGTATTGGTACTTCAGAAGACTATCCTGTTGCAGATCTTCGGACGTTTGTGGAGGTAGAGCTTGAACAGCTAACCAGAAGAACAGACGCAAAGCAAGGATCATCTCCAAGATGGGGTTCGACATTTAATATGGTTTTACATGATAGTGCTGGGATTCTTAGGTTCCACCTCTATGCATGCACCCCTGGAAGTGTCAAATATGACTACCTAGCAAGTTCTGAAGTTAAGGTAAGTCCATTGTTATTGTCTAGAAGCCCCTTAGAGCTTCTGAAATTGGTCATTGCCAGGGAAGATTTTAATCAGTCTGTGTGAGCTAACTTCAGCTTTGTCCTTTGAGCAGTTTAGGTATTGTGAAGACGACTCGACAATATTTTGGGCAATAGGACCAGATAACAGTGTCATAGCTAAGCAGATTCAGAAATGTGGACAAGAAGTTGAGATGACTGTTCCATTCGAAGGATCAACCTCGGGCGAGGTATAGATTTAGAAAGCTGCTAAATATAGATGAATCATTGTCCTTGTGCAATTTTCTCGTATTGACTTGCACTTGATCCAAATTCTTCTGGTAATGAAGCCAGACTCTATGTTGTTGCCAATTGGTTTTAGGATGGAATACCACTGAACTTACGTGTTGGACTCATACCTGATGCTATTTCTTTCTTGATAATCTTTCAGATCACAGTGAACCTTGTGCTGAAAGAGTGGCAATTCTCAGATGGGTCACAGACCTTATCTCTTAGCTCTCAGCAAAGCAGCACATATGGATCCACCAACTTTACAGCTAAAACTGGCAGAAAAATCTTTGTTACCGTTGCAGAAGCCCAAAATCTTGCTCGGAAAGAAAAATCTGGAAAGTGTAATCCCTATGTTAAACTCCACTATGGCAAGGTATGTGTTCTTTATATATTATGATGTTTTTGTGAATAATTTCCTAGTCCTATCATGGTATATTTATCCAGACTTTGCTTGATCCATCTTCTTTTCAGACAATGCGGAAAACAAAGACGGTTTCAGATAATGATACCCCTGTCTGGAACCAGAGATTTGAATTCGAAGAGCTTGGAGGTGGAGAATATCTTACACTAAAGTGTTTTAGTGAAGAAACCTTTGGTGATGAGCAGATTGGTAGCTCAAGAGTGAATTTAGAAGGATTAGTTGATTTCTCGGTGAAAGAAGAGTGGATTCCCCTTGAAAAGGTGAACTCAGGAGATATTAAGCTTCTAATAGAACGGGTGGATAACATTGAAGGATCAAAGGTATATGATCCAAATGATTTTTTTGTATAATGATTTTCCACGTCAAACAAGAGCTTCTAATTTTTGTTGTTCAACTTGGTTTTCTCAGGGCTCACTTGATGCTTCCGGCAATGGCTGGATTGAGCTTGTCCTCATCGAGGGAAAAGATCTTGTTGCAGCTGACCTGAGAGGAACAAGTGATCCGTATGTGAAAGTGCAATACGGAAACATAAAGAAACGGACAAAGGTAGCGTATGGATTTCCTATACAAAACTATAAGATGAGAATATCTGCATTGATTATAAGCAGTATAAGGTCGGTTGGTTACACCTCCTATAGCTTATAGCTTATAAGCCTCGGATACTCAGCTGTCTAATAACTTAGTTTCTAAGCTTATAAGCCCCGGAACATAGTGCAATGGCGAATTGTTGGCAATAAGATTTCTTCTACTTGATTGGCTCATAGGTGATGTACAGAACACTGAATCCTCAATGGCATCAGACCTTAGAGTTTGTGGATAACGGGAGCCCCCTGATATTGTATGTTAAAGACCACAATGCCATTTTGGCCTCGTCGAGCATTGGTGAATGCGTGATTGAATATCAAAGGCTGCCTCCAAACCAGACATATGACAAGTGGATACCTCTCCAAGGAGTGAAGAAGGGGGAGATCCATGTTCTCATAACACGGAAAGTCCCGGAACTCGAGAGAAGGACGAGTGTAGACTCTGATTCGGCCTCTGTAAGAGCTCAGAAAATTACATCTGAGGTTGGCACTGTCCTACTTGTTATTGATTTGCTGATATACTGCACCTAGAAATTTCACAATCTTTTTCTTTGTTCAAATTCCATAATCTTAAATGGCAAATCTGTTGGGTTCAAAATCAGATGAAGCAGCTGTTAATGAAGCTTCAGAGCTTAACCGGAGAAGGTGATCTCGAGGGTCTCTCGGAGATAGTGAGTGAGCTAGAAAGCCTCGAAGACGTGCAAGAAGAGTACATGCTACAGCTCGAAACCGAGAGAAGCCTGTTACTCAACAAGGTATCCGAGTTGGGTCAGGAGATTTTTAACTCAACGGATTCTCCCACGAGACGGTCTTCGGGTGGCCTCACTCCTCAACATAGCAAATCTTTGCCTTAAAAACTTTATTTATTGTGTTCTTGATGATTTTTAACATCTTGATAGCTGATTGTATATTGCCTTGGTGAAAAAGAGCAGAAAGAAGACTATGACGGAGTCAATTTATAATGTGAATTGAGAGCAATAGATGCATAGGGCTGTAGTTTCTGTATATGTATGGGGTTGCATTTGTGCAGTTCACATTGTGTAGTATTTGTTTAAAATGAACTACTCACACTTCCCTTCTCTTTCCGGTTTTCTGAGGCATAAAACATGTATATATTTAATTAATTGGCTATGTGAATTTGCAGAAAAATTTCAGGACAGATATCTCACTGTCACCATCTTCAATATCCGGTAGTTTTTACTTATTTTAGAGATTTATTTCTCTCCAAAACCAGCCTTTATCTTCACTGAACTATGTTTAAACACTTTTGAAATTATTTTATATAAAAATTTATAATTTATCATGAATATCAAAATTCAAATTGTAGGATTAAATCCAAATTT
This sequence comes from Fagopyrum homotropicum, assembly GCA_033239125.1. NCBI lineage: Eukaryota > Viridiplantae > Streptophyta > Magnoliopsida > Caryophyllales > Polygonaceae > Fagopyrum > Fagopyrum homotropicum. The sequence goes on from BSWB01000002.1 coordinate 144,707,267, forward strand.
CCAATCATAAATGAGAAGTGGATAGCTAACCAAATAAAGAGGTGCAATTGTGCAAAGTACAAAAACATAAATCAACAAAGTGTTGGACAAGGGTTGAGAAAATGTACTCCAAAATACAAATGAAAGGTCTACAAAAAAACATGTGTTCATCAATACTGTCACATGATTATCCAAAGACCATCCTCTTTTTACACAGCTATATAGAAGTAACATGAACCAACAATTAAAGAGCCCATAAGTTGGTTCAATCTAGCTTTGCCTGCTACAACCCTATAAGGAGACGCGAATTTAATTGCCAAGAAGAGTGAAACGACAGCCAATGTGTTTTAGAGTGAATGCGACAGATGTTTCTCTAGTTTGAGTGGCGAAGCATTTGTTGCAATTGAAGGACTTGATTTCTCTGCTCTGGAGGCAAAAGATTCATGTGCTCTGGTGTGAGGCTCATGACTTGCTGAAGTAGTACTTGCTCCATCTCCGGTGGTATCTGATAACAAGCTCATTAGAAATCAATTAGTTCATCAGGCACAAGGCGAAATGAGAGGTTCGTTGTTATAACTACAACTTGAGCATTGACTTACATGAGCAGGCCGAGCAGGCTGATTCCCCATGCCCATCTGATTAGGTGTTAAGGATAGTGGCGGTCCAGAAAGCTGAGATCCAGCCATATTCTCTGGTGGACCCATTGGCCATTGGGTTCCTCCTCTTTCGGACTTCATAGGGCCACCTCGGCTATTAAAATCTCCTCCTAAATGTGGACTACCTCCCTGTATATGATATACATAAATAAACAACTTGATAAACAGAATGGACTGGAACGTATTCCACAATTGAAACATACTGAAATATGGGAGTAGAAGAATTTTCTGAAACCATCTTTCTCGTTGACCTCAATTAGGAATTGATGCAAGCATGGTAACTTAAAGAAAGTACCAAGATAGATACTAATCACTATTCCTCTCAATTGAAACACGCAGAAATATGGAAAATAAATGAAACTTCTGAACTATCTTCTCATTGTAATCAATTTGAAACACACTGAAATATGGAAAATAAGAAGAAACTTCTGAAACTATCTTCTCATTGACATCAATTTGATCGACTGGACTTGAAAGCAAGCATGGCATCTTACAGAAAGAACCAAGCTAAATACTAGTTCCCCTAAAGGTAGAATGGAAAAAACAATTTGTAGCTGCCATGATATCATACTCAAAAGGAAGTCTATAGGATCTAACAAACTCGTGCAACAGGAGTATATGGTGGATACGCAGATGGAAAAGAACAATCACTAAGCACCAACAATAAGAGGAGGAAGTAGTCTTGTCAATAATAACTGAACTGGCATTGCCACAAAAAAGTTAAAAGGATTAAAACATTCTCCTATCCAACATATTTAACAAAAGGATATACAAATTTAAGAAATACCTGATATTGTGATGGCAGGTGCTGATTTGAGAATGGTGGTTGCGCATGTGGAAATGGAGGCCCCATAGCATTGCCGCTGGGAGGTTTCATGTTAGACTGAACAAAATAAATACACTTATGGACATGGGTAAGCGCGATGTAATGTAAAAAAAATGATATATGAAATAAACATCACACTTACGTTAAATGGGGGTTGCAAATGATGCATCTGTTGAGCCCCATGATGCTGAAAGTTCATATTCGGGCCCATTGCAGGCTGATATTGGTGGGATGAAGGGACAGAAGATGGTCTAGACTGAGTTAGTGGAGGTTGCAACGGAAGGTGGGAGCCACCAGATGATTGCAATGGTTGCTGCAACTGGGAAGAGACGGAGGGGAGAGGAGGTTGAAGATGTGGCAGCGATGGCACATCAGGCCCTTGAGGTGCCTGGGAACTTGTATGACTCCTATGCTGTTGAACTGACTGTGAAGCCATAGGTTGAGCATGAAGACCTGGTATTGGTGTCGATGACATTGGCCCTTGGGGCTGATTTTGTTGCTGTTGCCTCCTCACAGGATTTTGAGCTTGGGGTTGATTTGTCTGCTCATGCGTGCCTCCTTGTCCAGGCAATAATTGTGATCCGTGTGTGCTCGTTGGCTGTACTGACTGTGTTTGCTGAGATGCTTGTGGCTGGATATTTGGAGTCAGGGGAAATAAATCAATTATGAAAAAACTATAGAAGTAAGGTATGGATAAAAAGATCAAGATTGATGGTGTACCGTCTGTGAGGGTTTGACCATCCCAAGCATAATTTGTGCCTGATGGAACATTTCAATTAAGGTAACTGTTAAAATTTAGTTTAGTACAATTAAGATGATAAACTATCGGTCGACCAAAATGATCTACCCACATCCAAAAGACATTTTATTACATCAAAGAAACAATTATATTATCAAATAAAGTAGCCTTTAACATACGATTCACGGACTTGCAAAATGTGACCCTCTTATTGAAACAATTTTGTGGAGGGGCACCTTTTTATTTGTCAGCTCCTATCTTTCTTAGAGTACAACACTAGAACCTAGTAGAATAGCATAACATGCATCTTTTTCAAACAACATAATGGTATATGGGTACATGACTACATATGCAGACGAGCATGACACCGACATCTTAGCAAGCAGTTTCCTATAAATCAACATGGCTTGTCAAAGGCTAACACTGGGAGGTAAACAACTGACACCTATAATCAGGAGTATAATCACTAAGCACGCTTGAGTTTAAGCATTCATACACAAATGTAGCAATTATATGTAAGAGGGGGCCAACCAAGCAACTAGCAAACAAAAAATTACATACACAATTCACAGGCATCATCAAAAAAACCAATCGCTGCAGGAAAATTTATCACTCTTGGCAAATTTTCATATGATTGTAAGCAAAACAAAGAAATCTCTGGCTAATAGAAGGTGAAAAAACGAAACCCTAAAACTGGAACCTGGAAGAGGGCCCTGGTCAATGGAGGGTTTTGAATGAGAATTTGCCTCGCTTGTTCCGGATTTTGTTCAATCAAAGTCTACAAGAGAAAGGATAAAACGTGAAAATTGGGGCAAATCTAACCACTAATACAAAACGTAAATACATTGGCATGTAGAATTTCTCTTCCTGTGTATTGAGCAGTAGAAGCCTCGAATTGATACGAAAGAGCGAGCTAAATTCTAGGGAGAGTAGGGGGGGACTTACTTTCATCTGCGACATGATGTCGTAGAGCTGTGTCTTGGACATGCCGGCGAGATTCGACGCCAACGCTTCGCCGGAGACTTGCTTTGTCGCCATCGTCGTTGTCCGAATAGAAGGACGAGACTAGGAAGGCAAAGGGAAAGTAGGCTACTCGGTGAAGTGAAACCAAGGAAGAAGCCTTTAAGTTTTTCTGGGTTAGGGCCTGTTTGGTATTGTATTATAGTAGGTTCATTTAGATTTTTTTTGACGGGATTCTTCGGGATGGCAAAAATGGAGTTGTTTTGTATTAGTTGGAGCTTCGGGATTGTATTCTTTTACGAGATTCTTTTGGCTAAAGAATCTCGTAAAAACAATCTTGCCCACCCAAGCTTATTGGGGATTGTTGGGATTAGATTCTTTACATTTCCACGGATACCCTTTTCTTCATTCTCTGTTCTTCTTTCTTCTCCCGACTCCTCATCACCCCTGGTTCTATAATCTCGTGAACACAGAATCGGCCCCACCGACACGAACTGGGAAGCAATAATTCAGGCCCTCTGTCGCCGCCGCCACAACCAACATTGCACGATGACGATGCAAACGAGGAAGATGATAGCGTGAAGCAGCTTGGAGACTCTTCTACAATCTACTTGGCTTTGCAGGTTCTCATTTTACTCAAACGCCTCCGATTGAAAAAGAATAGCAGAAGGGTTATTTGATAGTTTGCTCTTCAGATTTCTTTCACTTATAAACCCCTAACCCCTAATTTCTCATTCTCCCATTGCAAAAGTTGTTCATCTAACCCTTATTTGGTCAATCATATATATTCATCATCTAGCGGCTTGAAATTGACAGCATTGAATGTCTCGTCAGTTGTTGGATGTGAAAGAAAAGCTCGAGACTATGAGGAGATGACCGATCCTTTGATTTCTCAGGGACCGGAAGTTTTCTGTCAATGACGTTCCCATGAAATTGAGTAGGGCCTTCGTATGAATATACCCGCATTGAATACTGAGTTGAGTTGAAGTGAACTGAATTGTTGTTTGATGGAGAAACTGGTGAAGACCTTGCTTCAAGTCTCAACTGATTAGAATGAACGGCTTTGATAGAGCACCATTGTTGATGTTGATTCTTAAGTCGTCATTTTTCCTCCTTAAGGGAAGTCAATTTGCGTCGGTCTCAAAAACTGTTTTATCAAGAATGGTTGTAGCACAAGCATGAAGCATCTCTTCTTCATATATATTGTTATGCATGGATCTTTTTTGCAAGAGACAATTTTTACATTTGTTCTCTCAGGTTAGCCCACTGCCAACTTCTTTGTAATTGATCCATTTGGAAAGTTGTGATGAAATAGGGACAAACTTAAGAAATTGACCTTCATGCTTTTCTCCTCCAATCTGAACAGATGCAAGAAATTTATAAAGTTTGCCTTGAAGAGCTGAAAAATGGAAGAGTGTCTTACAAAGAAAATTCTGAGTTGATATGACTATTGTTGAAATTCTTAAGAAACAACGCCTCTCTGTATGCGCAGCATAAGGTTTGTAACATTGGCCCCTCTTGATAGTTTATTTTTATAGTTATAATTTTATAATAATCCTTACATGTGCAGCAAACTCTCCTGGAAGTATATGTAAAGTCAATTTGAATGAAAGATAGAGCCAGAAAAGCGTCAAGCATTAACCCATTTTTGTCAAGCTTATCACTTTGAAGAATTTGGGAGTGTTGTTCCCTCATCTGTTAAAATGTTAAAGCGCAACCCTGAGATTGTCGTGAAATTGGTTGAGGTTTTGTTGAAAGCAGTCAATCTTGATTCAAGGACATTTTTGTAATCTTTCTTCAAATAATCTATTCTAACAATCTCATACCAAACACCGTAAATTAACAAAATTTAACAAACCCCATCAATCTCCATCCCCAACAATCCCCAACTATCTCAACAATCTCCATCCCCAAGAATCTAAAAAAAGAATCCCATACAATACCAAACAGGCCCTTTGGGTTTTTGTTTTTTGTTTTTGTTTTTGTTTTTTTTTTTTTTTTATCATTGTCGTCCACAACCATACCTCAACTATACTTCGAAATTATTAAATTCTTCGATTACCCTCCAATTCATATCTAAATTGAATTATTCTTTAAATTTTTTAGAGATAAAAATATATTTTGCACTAAAATAAACCCATAGAAAAACCTTAAGTAAGCATCCTTATAGGAATAATATATATAAACTTAACGGGTTTATAAACTCAAAAATAAACTATAAAATCGTATAAATTCATTTAGTTTATAAACCGAAAGAAACACAAACTCTTGCTAAACAGACCCTAAGGCCGGCTTAGTAAGAGTTTTGTGTCTTTTCGAGTTTATAAAGTTAAATGGATTTATAGGGTTTATAGTTTATAAACCCCTTAAGTTTATATATATATAATCCGATAAGGACGTTTACCTAAGGTGTTTTTGGGTTTATTTTATTTCGAAATACATTTTTACCCCTAAAGGTACGTGTTGCCCCATCGACGGATTGCTCTAGATGGTCAATATGAAAACCTAACCTCAAGAACACCACATAAACCGGCCTAGTGAGTATCAAATGGTGTTTGCTATTTACTTACTAGTTGATAAGCTTTTCTACAACTTATGATTTTATTAAACTATGCAAGCATCACATGGTATTTGTTATTTGCTTGTAAAATCTAGCATAACCATAGGTTGGACATTCACAAGACAATTAATTTAGCCATCCTTTCTGCCCTAGCTAGAATTACTCGAGCAATATCGGCTTCAAACATTGCACAATCATCTTTGAATTACTTTTCGGTGTCATCTAGGGTGATTAATTCATAAATCATTCATTTCATGCTTGAAAATATGCATTGTGTTATGGGAACAATCTAGACTATTTCTAATGTAGCATCCAACATTTAAAAAAATCCAAACATGAAATAAATTCAAGATGAATTAGAGAACCCCTATATGCTACTAAGCATACATTTGATTATCATCAATACATAAACACAATATAGATAACAATAGTCTAACATGATTTAGAGTTTTTACCCAAAATCCTAGCAAGATGACTACTCACTCATGACCGAAAATCCAAGAACACAAAAATATAAATAAATACTATGGTGATAAACTAGACTAAAAATAAGGAATGTAGAAAAAAGAATGGAAGAAATCGGTCTTACCAATTCAAAATTATGATCTAAACAAGTTGGAATAAAGATCTATAGAAGAGAAATAGCAAGAACACCAAGAACTTATTCAATATCTTCAAATAGTCCAAATGAGATAATATCTTCTACAAAGTAGAGAATTGTTTTGAGAATTGAATGGTAAGTGAGTTCATACATTTGTAAGAGCCTAAGAGTCATATTTATAGGCTTAGAATCATCGTCTCTTCTTTATAGAGTCATCCAAAAAGCAATCATGCAACTAGCATGAGTTAGTTAGAAAAGTGATTCATGCCAGCTTTGGCAACACCTGGTTGAGCTTTGTCGAAGGTCGGGTGCAGTTTTTACTTTGAGTCGAGTTCTTCCATTGCCTTACAACTTTACTCTTCAATTGTTTTTTTCATCCTCTTCAGTCGGTTTTTCGTCTTCTTCAGCGAGTTTCACGTTTCACCTGATGTACTATGGCAGCCTTGCTCAAAAGAATTCTTTGTTTGGGTTTTCATGCCTTGTTCAGTCGAACTAGAGGTATACCTCTGCTATGTGGACACTTTGTCTTCTTCAGTTTGATTTCTTGTCTTCTTTGGTGGGGTTTTATGTCTTCTTCACTTGGATTTTTGAATAAACTCGATCTTAGTTGACGATAACACTTTGGTATCTTTTTTTGTCAGGTGAGATTATCTTCTTCAATTGGGTATCTATCATCTTCACTTGGTTTTTTGGATAAACCCAACCTTAGTTGACAAAAGCACATTGATTCTTCTTTGTTGGGATTTTTATGCCTTCTTCACTCGGGTTTTAGTTCACCCGAGGTTCCTCCTCAAGGTTCCTGTGCTCCTTTAGCTTCTTGCATTTGTTGATCTCTTGCTTCATTTCCTCCTTTTGCTTGATGATGAAATTGATGCCTTGATGAGTGTTCCTTGGATTGCTTGGATTTGATCATTTATGGCTTCATTTGAAAGCTAAATCACCTATAAATACGAAACATAAGGGGTAGACATTCTTTAACAATTTTAAATATAAGCAAAGATGTAGATGCATTTTCCTATAAAACTAAGGAAAAGCACATAAAAAGACATCTATAAAGAAAGCATAAAAAACATCCTATCAATTAGTCGACTATATATGTATATCATTATGTCAAAGATGTGGCTACACTTCCCTATGAGAATATTCACGACACTCACAAAAAGGCCGGTCAATATAAATATGACCATGTTAAGGGAAGTTGGGTTGATGTGTGTGTGTATATATATAGAGGTTAACACCCATGTAAACAGCTCTTACCATGTAAAATGAGAACAAATTGTATCTGTTAGATCGTTAAATAGATGGCTGAGAGTAGGCGATATTAAAGGGGAAAAAATCATGTTATTAGTGGAAGAAATATTCACCGGACATGACTCTATATATTCGGCAGTATAATCACATATATTCGGCGGTATAGTCACATATATTCGGTGTTTACATTTTCACATGGTAAGAGTTGTTTACATATGAGTCAGAATCTATATATATATATATATAGAGTATAGATCCTATGAGAACACCCCCTAACGTGAGAACATGAGAACAGATTCGTAATTATTATAAGTTTTGTTACGAATGTGCGATATCGTTTAATGTATTATTCGTAGTAATTGTTGGTTGAGTGTATTATTCGTAGTTATTGTTGGATTCCTAATTATTATTATTCGTAGTTATTATTATTTTTGATATCTACTCTAAATCTCAACCCTTAATACTCACATCCAACGGTGTACGATTGTTCTCATGTTCTCACGTTAGGGGTGTTCTCATGGGAACCACACCCTATATATATATATATATATATATATATATATATATATATATATAGGGTCCGGTTCCGGTGAGGAGTACCCTTGCAGATAGGAATGAGGAGAGCCGGGGTGATGACATGTGGCATGCCACATCACTGTTTTTTTTTCCAAATTTTCTTTTTGTAAATAAAAATTGGTATTCATATTTTTATAAGTATGTGTTCATTTTTAAAAGAGTCATTGTTCATATTTTATCAATAAATGTTAATTTTTTCTCAACACTAACGGTTCATTTTTTAACATTAATTGTTCATTTTGTATTTTTTTTAAATATTTCTTTCGGATTTTTTTTTTGAAAATTATGTTATTCTTTCAAATCGTGTTAATAAAATATGATGTTAATTTTTATTACAAGTATGTATTCATTTTTTTTACAGTTATGGTGTTTATAATATGATGTTCATTTTTTTTAAAATTATACTTTTCTTTAAAATCGTGTTTATAATATTCAGAGATCGATTACATAAAAAATTGTGAAATCAAAGAGAATACAAGATGATTAAGGTTTTATTTCTTCGAATTTCTACTCTCACTTTTTAGATTTTCATTCTTAAGGTTTATGTTTCATTATGATTGATGTTTGTGTTCGAAATCAAATTTGTTTGAATCATTTTGTATTTGATAAGTTTGATTGAGAAAATACATGTATATACATATGTTGAATTGGTCTAATAACTCCAATTGAATAATCAATATGCTCCTTTTAGTGTGCACACAAATTGTTCGGCAAAATGCCTTATAGAAAAAGAGTTTACAATATTTACAAGAACAATGACATAAAAAGTATGAACACTGACAAATAAAATCATGAACAATGACGTATAAAAGCATGAACACCGATGAGTTATGTATAACTTTGACACATACATAACATATTATGATCATTTTTTAACGTTTTGTGAAGAGTTTTTTTTATTTTTTGTGGTTATATACTGTAAATGAACATCTATACATTATAAAATGAACACAAAAGAATAAATGGACATGACACTTTGATGGATAAAAATACTATGAACACCGATGTATAAAAACATGAACAATGACATATAAAAGTATGAACACCAATGACTATTTTGAACGTAAGAGTATTTTTCCAGATTTTAAGTCAATTTACAAAAATGCCATTAATGATGAGCGTGTGAGAGCCCTTGATTTAAATTCATCCAATGGCTTACAACTCTCCTAATTCCTATCTACAAGATATCTCCTCACTTGAACTAAAATATATATATATATATAATTCATATCATTATGAGAATTTCATATCTCTTACACAATTAATTGTTTACATGTTTACTTTTCTTGATTATATTGTAATTTAACTCACTTTACCTTTATAATACATCAAATATATTTGTTTTATAATTAGATAAATCATAATATGTAATTACATAAACGACTTTTTATGTACATTATTATACTAAATTTTTTATATATCTATATATTAATATTAAAGAGAAAATCCTTAACCCCACCTGCCGTTTTTTCGCGCATTTCTCCACGCTTTATTTTTTTGTGCAGTTTCATTTTTAGACTTTTTATTATAAAATTATGTAAACTAATGATCTTTTTTTTTAACATACATTTTATAAATCCTTATATTATCTTTTACATTTGATAATTATATTGTCATCTAATCCACTACACCCATATAATGAAACAAATATTTTTATTTCATAATTAAATAAATAATAGCATATAATTACGTAAATTTATTGTTCGATATAATTTTATATTAAATTGTTAGTAATGATCAGTAATATTTTAAAATTGTTAAATATAGTTAGTTTTAAATAAATAATATTTTTTAATCTATTATTAAATTAAAATTTAATACAGTCATATCCGTACATGATACGAGCATTACACTAGTAGTTATATATAAGCAAGAACATTTAAAGTCACTTGTTATTCATTTATAAAATTATACATCTTAATTTATTTTATTTGTTAAATTTTTATTAAATATTTTATCAACTAAAATCTAGCTCTCTTTTTTACATTTTAAATGAAGATGAAATAATATATTTCTAATCTAAAAGACAATATCTATCTAATTAATATTTTTACCTTCTCTATATATATATTTTAACTTTATCAACAAATTATTTCGTATTTATTTAAAAAATATTCCATTGAGTAGATTTTTTTCAATTTTTAATTATAATCATCAAAAATTATAATATATTACGTTTTAATAAATAAAAAAATATATACTTGTAATAATAACAGACAGAAAATATAATTATAAAATATTTTTCATATTAAATTTTGTAAAAAGAATGCGTGTGCAAAGCGCATGAACTACACTAATTGATTTATATGCACTTAAAATTCCCTAATTATATTGGGTTTCTCGATTTTCAAAATCATAATAGCACGTGCGTCTCTTATTTGGGGGAAAACTTTACGAGAGGGGCCCACCGTTCCCCACTTATCCTTACATTTTTCCTCTTTTTCACAAGTCGTTTCGCCTCAATCTCGGCTCTCCCTTCCCCTCTCTTTGTCTGTCTCCTCTCTCTCATTTGCGTTTCTCCTCCGCTGGAGGAGGCCTTGTGGTTGCCCAGGCAAGCTCTTCTTATCTCTCTCTTTTGAATATGATTTTTATGTATTTGCTCGAATAATCCTTTTTTGCTTTCGTTTCATGTTGTTCAGCTTCGTCGAATTTTGATATGTTCGCTGAGCAGAATTTGTGTCATGGGGTGTTAGGCAGTCTTATAGCGAATCGACCTTTTTGTGTTACGGAACTGGAATTTCACTGGCGGATGTGTGAAATTCGTTTTTATTGAATTGTATGATTTGAAAATATCGAGGATAATTGGATCTATGAGTTCCACGCAGCTAAAATTCGAATTAGTTTACTATAGGTTTAAATTTGTTTCGCAGCTTTTGGTGATTCTAGAAAAAAAAGAAGAAGTTCTTTTGATGTTGTATAATCGTTAATACCGCCTTGGTTGTTTGAATTTCAAAGGTTGATTTGATAACTATGTCTTTCGAATTGCCTGTTTGTTGTTCAAGTTTTCCATCCTTTTTGAATTTGTTTGTTGTTTCCAGGCATTCTTTGTCCAGATCTGAAACATTTCAGTTGCGGCAATGGATAGGAACGCCTCGGCAGCCCACGACTACGGCCGAAGTTCCGAGTATGCATCCATGGATTCTGTGGTTTGTCCTAAACCACGTAGACTTGGCGGACATTTCAGGCCTCCTCTTGGCTGGCACACATAGTATGATTCGTCTTTCTCCAACGCATTTGCCTAATTGTGTGTTCATAGGCTTTGAAGCTACTTGGTGCCAGTTTGATTGTTAACTTTCTTCTCCCTCTTTTTCCGGTGCTACTAGTTACACTGACAACAATGATCTCGAAGCAGGGGCGGAGCTCCTAGAAATAATTGGTGATAAGGTATTTTTTTTCTATTTCTTCTGTTCGGTGATGATTTTTCTATAATCTCGAGGGATATATTTTAGCAGAAGCAATTCATTGTTCTTGAATGACTTTGGTTGGAAGTACATATTTTATTACATATATGTTTGCTAGACTAGCTTGAATCTGAAGCTTTAGTAATTGTTGTGACACTTTATAGTGCAAGTAATTGATATCTCTTGTATGAATCACTTCCTACAGGGGTGTGGGTCACCCTCGCCATTTTTCTGTGGGTCACCGCCGAGTAGGGTTTCAAACCCAATAGTTCAAAATGAGCACTTCAACATAGGGAGATTGAGTCCTAGATCTCCAGTGCTAGCCTTAGCCACATCTGCTTCGTCGTCAACTCGTAAAGGAGGGTGCGTGCCTACAAAATTCGGTCAGAAGCCGGTAATCGTGAGGATTGAAGGGTTCAATTGCCTTGCTCAAGACACGCAAAATAGTAGCATTTTTGCAGTAGCTTGAGCCCGATGAATAAAGAGAGGGACATGCCATTGAGGTAAGAGGGGAATTTTTTTTATAAACTTAGGACTACAAATTCAAAGAACCAGAAACAAGTACGAAGGGGAGAGTTTAATCATTATCGACTTTGTAAATACGAGGTAAATCTGATCTTCGTTGGCGGAAGGCTTTTCTTGTTATCTACCCAAAATGTCTTGTAACATAATGGTAACTCTTTTTGGGTTAGAAATGCTTTTTTTTAGACAATAAAGATGTGTGAGAATTGGGCAAGAACAATTCTGCCCTATTTTCTCTATTTCTCTCTTCTGGACACTTTTGCCATGTTATTAGAGTAAGTTCTTTAATGTGCCCTTAATAACAAGTGTATAATAGGGCACACACTGTAACAAACTCTTAATATGATAAATATCTTCCTTTTTGTTCATTGATCACATTTTACAGAAACCCAATTCTTGTGTTTGTTGCACAATTGCAGTCGAAATATCAGGTAGAGATTTCACTTTTTACTCACCACTAAACAGTAAAAACGGCAACTACTGATGATTTCGTGCAAAGAGTAACCTTTTCTTTGAAGAATCAATGGTGCCGATGCACTCTCCGTTAAATACATACCCGACACGTTTTTTAGTTCTCTTGTTCGGTAAATGTAGACTCGTAGAATATTGACATAATAGACGGGTCAAGTTAAATTCGGATGATGCTATAGGGTAATCCTGGAATGGCTTATGATAATGAGTGTTTAGTGCAACTAAGAATTTCCAAGCTTATTGGTAAAACTGATACAATTGGAGCTTTTTTCCACCTTTTTTGAGTTCAAATACTATATAATTGTCGTGGAAAAATATGTACAAGGCATTTATCACATGCATATATGTCAAATGTATAAGACATTTGTACATTATATTTTGTATATATACATATATCACATGCATTTCTTCTAGTATGACTTGATCAAGAGGTTAAGTAAATTATACAAAGTGAACTATTTAACTTCTTACTGTGAGAATAGAATGAATTCTCCTTAGGGTTTCCGTCATCAGACGACTCATATTAATAACAAAAGAGTTTTACATAATTACAATTAGGGCACCCATATATTTACATATTTACATAAACTATCATACCCCCGCAGTCGAAACTGGAGGAGGTTGAACAATGAGACTGGATCTAAAGTCTAAGAATAATTGTCGGGGAAGACCCTTTGTAAAAATGTCGGCGTACTGATAAGCCGAAGGTACGTGAAGAACTCTAATGTGACCACGGGCAACCTTGTCTCGAACGAAGTGAAGACCCTTTGTTGGGGAAATTGAAGTGGTCGAGACGGATAAGTCAAAAACTGGTTTCGGTTTAACAATTCCGGATTGACTGCGGGTTTGAGGCCGGGTCGGAGGTGGATGGTTACGTTCATTTAAAGGTGGAACGGTTGAATTTGGTAGCTGATGGGACAAATGTGGGACAGGGGTTGCTGCAGAGATGGTGGGCTGCAGGTCTGTGGGGCCGGGATTGAAGGAGCAGGCCGTGTGTGGAAGGTGGGCTGGGCCGAATAAAGTGGAGGAAGAAGGTGCAGGCCCACGCGCTGGAGAAGAGGGAGGGATGCTAGTGCCGCTTGACGCCAGTGGGCTGGAGGGATGGGCTGGGCCGGCAGCGTCAGCAACTGGGGCAGGATGGGCTGGGCCGGCAGCGTCAGCAACTGGGGCAAGCTGGGCATGAATGTGAAAGTAGGGGGATGGACTATCATCTACAAGGGGTGGTGTAATTAATTCCGGGGAAGCTCGGAAATTTGTAGCGAACGGAAAAATATTCTCATCAAACGTGACGTGACGGGATATGATTATTTTATTGGTCGCTAAGTCGAAACACTTGTATCCCCTATGGTGTTTAGGATAGCCTAGAAAAACGCACGGAGTAGTGCGAGGTTGAAGTTTGTGGGAAATAGTAGAACTTTGGTTCGGATAGCAAAGACAACCAAAAACCCGGAGATGAACGAGGGAGGGTGTAGTGAGGTATAGCACTTATGTAGGAGATCTATTTTGAATAGACTTGGAGGGAAGAATGTTTAGAAGGTAGCAAGAAACCTCCACGGCATGAGGCCAAAAAGAGACTGGAATAGATGCATGAAAGAGCATTGAGCGCATCATGTTGTTGATTGTGCGAATCACTCGCTCGGCCTTGCCATTTTGGGGGGATGTATGAGGACAAGAGAAACGAAAGACAATGCCATGTTCAGTGAAGAATTTGTGGAAAGTGTTGTTGTTAAACTCGCCTCCCAAATCACATTGAAAACTCTTGATAGGTAACCGAAATTGCGTTTCGACAAATTTGTGAAATTGAACGAAGATGTCAAAAACTTGAGACTTGAACTTGAGAGGAAAAATCCAAAGAAAATGGGAGAAATCATCAAGAAAAAGTAAATAGTATTTAAAACCGTCCCGGCTCGGGATAGGGGATGTCCATAAATCACTATGAATAATGTCAAATGGAGCATTAGAGCGAGAAATAGAACGATCAAAAGCTAATCTATGATATTTTCCTAATTGACAAGCATGACAAAGAGGAGTCACATGCGACTTATTGCACTTAATGAAAGAAGATTGACGAAGCAAATCTAAAACCGGAGCACCGGGATGACCGAGACGGGCATGCCAAAGATTCGGAGACTCAACGGAAAGAGCATGATGGTGGCGGGAAGAGGGACGTGTGACTGGATAGAGTTCCCCGGAACTATTACACCTCAGACGAGTGTTCCCCGTGTGTAGATCCTTCACAGAAAAACCAAACGGGTCAAATTCTATTGAGGCGTTGTTATCAGATGTGAAACGTCTAATATAAACCAAATTTTTGACAATTTGTGGGGCAATGAGGACATTGGATAGGTGTAGTGGTTTAAACGGGGTGGGGATACTAGCATCTCCAATACCTGTAGAAGGAACACGCATACCATTCCCAACAATTATCGAATTTAATGAACCATTATGCGAAAAAGACGAGAGTGTACCTGAATTATTCGTCATGTGGGATGTGGCGCCCGTGTCCATGTACCAATAATTGTCTGTCGGATTTAACGTCATGGTAGCGAAAGACTGATCCAAGGAGGTGGGCTGAGAGGCATTGGTGTAATGGGCTTGCTGCTGGAATGAAGAAACGGGCCCTGGCCCAAGAAGACTTGCAGCAGGCGCATTTTGTGGATAGGGGCAGGGTGGGCGTGCTGGGCCTGCAGAAGACTGGGCCTGGACCCATCCATTTGGGCCTGGAGTAGGGTTGGATTGTGGAATCAGCACCCATCCAAGCTGTGGATGCCACGCCGCGCGAGAAGATCCGCCGCCACCGTTCGCCTGTCGTTGTTTGCCCTTCCGGCCGCGCCCACGCCGGGACTGCTGGTTGTCCGGTGCTGCAGAAGACGAGCTTGATGTGGGCTGAGCCGGTGAGCCGGTGCGCTGGTTCGATGACGCAGCAGAGGGCTGAGATCGAGAATCTGCAGTGAGTGCAGATTGTGTATTTCCGGCGGCGGACTGAGCCGTCATACGGGTTTCTTCCAACAGCAGTTGAGATCGTGCCTTGGTGAAACTCGGAAGAGGATCTGTTTGCTGAATAAAACTTGCGGCGGCATTATATTCAACGGGTAATCCCGAAATTAATTGAAGAACAAGTCGAGTTTCGGGAACCGGTGAGCCAACGCCCTTAAGTTGATCTGCCAAGGACTTGAGTTGAAGGCAGTAAGCATTGATTGAAGAGAAACCTGACAACTTACAGTTGGAGAACTCATGTTCGAGGTAGACGGCACGGGTGTTTTTGTTATCCTGAAAAATGTCCCTGACTCGATTCCAAGCCTGAAGAGCAGTATCATCAGAGTCAAGAATTTGCAAAAGGATCTCCCGGGACACCGTGCTGTAAATCCATTGAAGGACGGCAGCGTCAACTTGAAGCCATAACGAATCTTCAATATCCGTTGGTTTGGGTACCTTTTCATCGATGTGATCGAGAACATTGTGCGCCTTTGCGGTAACACGGAATAAGGTGACCCAAGATGCGTACGGAGTGTCATGGTCAAGGACAAGGGCAATGTTGTTCTTGATGTTGGAGATTCCGAGGGCGGAGTGAAAGGAAGGTTTCCGTTCCGCAGCCATTGAGGAATATCGGGAAGGGGAAAGCGGCGGCGGTGATGAGGAACGGCCGCAGGGTTAGAAGAAAGCGGAAGAGATTTTGAGGAACGATAAGTCTGATACCATGTGAGAATAGAATGAATTCCCCTTAGGGTTTCCGTCATCAGACGACTCATATTAATAACAAAAGAGTTTTACATAATTACAATTAGGGCACCCATATATTTACATATTTACATAAACTATCACTTACATCCTAGTTTATTTTATTAGGAAATCCTCCAAAAATTGGCCTATAAATAAAGGTCATTCGCATTGTAACAAGATGCACCAATAGCAAGTAAGAAATCTACTCTTCTTGTCCACTCCTCTCTTCTAGGTTCATTCTAAGTGTTCTTGAACACATTCCACAAAAGTTTAAGTAATAAAGAGGACGAAGTAATTATTTCATAACATGTTATCAACACAAGGATTTAAGTCCCAACTGAGTTTTGCTACTACTAAGGTATGTTTCTTAAACATTTCTTAGTTTTTCATTACACAAATTTATTACATAAAATCTACTTGCGGATTATGTTTTGTAGTTTTCCTTTGCGGGATCTTCTACGTCAAAAACTCAAGTGTTTGTAAACTAACTTAATGCGAGGAGTATGCTCTGTAGTTGCCCATATTCGGGAGCCTCTACATCAGAAACTCGTTATTTTAACCTGAGATCTAAAATAACTTTTGTTAAAATAAAATCATGGTTTTTGGATTTATGCTAAGATACAAACAAAATTGAGATTTGCTTACCTCTTTTTTTGACAAAGTCCCACATTAATTCTTTGCTTAACCACTTGTATTATGAACGAAGATATCCCACCAAAATAATGATTATGATTATGATGATGATGTAAATAAAGGACAAGGCAAATGAAAAGTTCGATTAAAAATCGATTGTTATAAGCAACAAGCCGATGAGTAATATCATCGTCGGCCACGGACAAGAGAATTTTTTTTGATCGAATATGGAGATGGAGTAAAGAGGAAGAAGATAAAGATGATAGAAGAAAGTAAAATGGATGGATGGAGA
Organism: Fagopyrum homotropicum; assembly: GCA_033239125.1. Classification (NCBI taxonomy): domain Eukaryota; kingdom Viridiplantae; phylum Streptophyta; class Magnoliopsida; order Caryophyllales; family Polygonaceae; genus Fagopyrum; species Fagopyrum homotropicum. The sequence continues at coordinate 144,724,454 of BSWB01000002.1, forward strand.
TTAAAGGGGTAAAAATAACCGGTTTTAATTCTTTACTCTTGTAACTTTCATTTATCCTTATGATTTCTTACTCGTGTCACACGATATAATGCTTGCCTTTACTTTTTCTTATTATTGATCTAACATATTAATACTTTACATGCATTCTTGGTACGGTTCATCCACATGACATCTACACCTATGAAATGACCTTACATTTACTTTATTAAATCATGACTAATAAAATCGTACATGCTTAATATTGACATAAATTACAATTTTTATGTAGTATCCAATGGCAAACATTGCAAAAGAGAGTTTGTCATTCTTGACTTATCCGGTCAAAATACCTTGAATGGAAGGTAGATGTGGTGAATCATCTTAAGGCGAATGACCTTGAAAAAACAATTGAGGATAACAATGATGTCACTTCACAAGAGAAGGCAAAAACAATTGTATTCCTTCGCCACCACATTCATGAAAGCCTCAAGACCGAATACGTATTTGTGGAGGATCCTAAAGAGTTGTAGGAAAGCTTGAATGAAAGATATGGACACCAAAAGGAAGTCCTTTTCCCAGAAACTTTGTATGAATGGAACAACTTGAGGTTCCAGGACTTCAAGTCCATTTCTGATTATAACAATACTATCCACGTGATCACCTCCCAATTGAGGTTGTGTGGTCATATGATCACCCAAGAAGAAATACTAGAGAGAACATTCTCTACTATGCATGCCACAAATATATTGTTACAACAAGATTACCAAGAAAGAGGTTTCAAGAGGTACTTTAACCTTTTGAAAGTATTATTGGTGGTTGAAAAGAATAATGAGCTCTTAATGAGAAACCACAACCTCAGACCCACCGGATTAGTAGCACATTCGGATGTCAATGTCACTGAAAAGGCATCCGATGAAAATTACAAGAATTACAAAGAATGTGGGTAACAGTCACAACACTATAATAGTTTTGTTCGAGGTCGTGGAGATCGCGGTGGTCGTGGTGGTCGTGGTAGCCATGGTCGTGGCCGTTGACAAGGCTATAATGATGGGCTTAATGATAATTGAGGTAACTATGGTTACAGGGGGAATAATAGCAAAATGTTCAGACGAGTCAAAAGGGGCCCTATCCTAAGCCAAGAACTGTTTGCTATAGATGTGACATAGTTGGTCATTAGGCAAAAATATGACGTACAACTTCACATTTGGTGAATGCTTACCAAGTTGAAAGAAATAAAGAAAAGGCTAATGAAACCAACTTCGTGGAAAACGAAGGTGTTGGTAGTTCACCCATGACCAGTCTAGATGTCTCTCACTTTTTTTAACTTTGAGAATGATGATGCATGTGCCTTGGACTAGAGCATTGGTTTAAGAAACTATGAGACCTTCCTTATTGTATAATAATGTTATGTAATGTAATGTCTTCTTTTTAAGATCTAGTAGAACTATATAAAATATGGTTATTCTAATATGAAGTTTTTATTATTAATGACTTGACTTATCTATGTTTCTTTCTTTATAAAATACACGGAACCTTCTAAGGAAAGACTTGATGAGAAAGAGCAATGTCTTGCAGACAGTGCCACTACACACACCATCTTGAGAAACAAAGAGTATTTCACACAATTGAAACCCTTTAAGGAAAATGTGAATACCATATCCAGTGTGGCTAGACTCATTGAAGGCTCGGGAAGAGCTCTTGTTCTAATCCAAAAGGGAACAAAAATAGTAATAAATGACGCATTATATTCAAGTAAATCTCGAAGAAATTTATTAAGTTTTAAGGATGTGCGTCAAAATGGGTTTCATATGGAAACCATGAATGAAAATGGGAGAGAATATTTGTGCATCACAACACATGAATGTGATAAGAAACGAAACCTTGAAAAAATGTCAATACAAGCCTCTGGATTATATGAGACATATATTTATCCGGTTGAGGCTAATGTGATATCTAAGAAAAGGTCGGATGACCAAGTTGAATTTACACTTTGGCATGACCGATTGGGTCAACCAAGATCATTGTGATGCACAAAATTATAAAGGGTTCACTTGGACACCAACTAAAGAATATGAAAGTTATGTCGTCAAGTTATATTAATTGTGCGGCTTGCTCACTTGGAAAGCTTATAATTCGACCTTCTAAAAGCAAGGTTACAAGTGAGAGTCCTGCATTTTTTGAAAGGGTATAAGGAGATATATGTGGACTAATTGCTCCACCGTGTGGCCCATTTCGATACTTCATGGTGTGAATTGACGCATCTTACAAGATGGTCACATGTAAGTCTATTATCGACTAGAAATGCAGCATTTACTAAACTCCTTGCTCAAATAATCCGATTGAGAGCTCGATTTCTAGATTATACAATAAAAAAAAATCTGGCTTGACAATGCAAGAGAATTTACATCCCAACATTCAATGACTTTTGCATGTCAATTGAGATTGATGTGGAACATCCAGTAGCTCATGTTCACACACAAAATGGTCTTGTTGAATCATTGATAAAAAGATTACAATTAATTGCTAGACCATTATTGATGAATTTTAAATTACCACTATTTGCTTGGAGACATGCGATATTGCATGTTGCAACCTTGACCCGATTAAGACCAAGTGCAAATCATGAACAATCCCCATTGCAATTAGTGTTTGGTAAAGAGCTCAATATATCACATCTAAAAATATTTGGATGTGCAGTTTATATTCCTATTGTTCCACCACAACGTACAAAGATGGATCCACAAAGAAGATTGAGAATATATGTTTGTTTGAATCCCCATGATCATTAGATATCTTGAACCAACAACGGGTGATTTGTTTACAACAAGATTTGTTGATTGTCATTTTGATGAAAATACATTCCCAATCTTAAGAGGAGAAAATAAGAAAGTGGACCAAAGTATGAAAGAAATTAGATGGAATGCAACACTATTATCAGACTTTGATCCAAAAACAAAAATGTGTGAACAAGAAGTTCAACGAATCATTCACTTACAAGGTGTTGCAAATAAATTACCAAATGTATTTACAAACACTAAAAACGTGGTAAAGTCACAAGTTCTTGCGGCAAATGCCCCTGCAAGAATTAATGAACTCATTGGACAACCAAATATGTCCATTTCAAATGACTTTACAACACATCATAACGTGGTTGAACACTCGGTTCAAAAGATTTAAAATCGAGAAAAACGAGGAATCAAAAGGGCATAACAAGAGATGTTGTAGTGACTGAATCAAATGAGGAACATGAGAAAGACAAAGAAAATGAGGATGAGAACATCCCAAATGAAGATAATATCCTTGATAATGATGAAAGAATCGACAATTATGAAATTGATATAAACTATGCCGATACAAGGATACAATGGAATAAAAAGGATATCATTGTTGATAATATATTTATCTATTCCGTGTATAATGATATCACAATTGAAGATGACGACATTGAGTCAAAATCAGTTGATGAATGTCGACGTAGAAAGGGTTGACCAAGATGGAAAGATGCAAACTAGACATAACTAAAATCACTTGAAACACGTGAAGTTTTTGGGCCTGTAGTCCATGCACCAAAGGGTGTAAAATCAGTCAGCTATAAATGAGTTTTTGTAAAAAAATGAAATGAAAAAACGAAACTGTGAGATATAAGGCAAGACTTATAGCCCAAGGTTTTTCTCAAATTCCAAGAATCGATTAAAATGAAACATACTCGCCAATAATTGATGCAACCACATTTAGATGCCTAATTGGCCTCGCTATTTTTTAAAAAGCTACAAATGCACCTTATGGATGTCGTGACTGCATATTTATACGGGTAACTTGATACCGACATCTACATGAAATTCCCACAAGGACTAAAGTTGCATGAGGCAACTCCTCAAAGCCACGAGATATGTTTTCCATAAAATTGAGAAGATCCTTGTATGGATTAAAACAATCAGGACGAATGTGGTACAATGGTCTTAGTGAATATCTTCTCAAAGAGGGATATAAGAACAACATTATATGTTTGTGTTTTCATCAAGCGATCAAAAAATGGATTTGCTATAATCGAAGTTTATGTTGACGATTTGAATATCGTCGGAACTTCCAATGAGCTTGAAGAAACTACAAAGTATTTGATGAAAGATCTCGCAAAGACCAAACTTTGTCTTTACATACAAATTGAGCACTTAAGGAATGAAATCTTTATCCATCAATCTAATTACACAAAGAAAATACTAAAGAGATTCTACATGGACAAAGCACACCCTTTAAGCTCACCCATGGTTGTTTGATCCCTTAATGTGGAAAACGTCGAATTCCTTTCTCGAGAAGAAGATGAAGAAATCCTTGACCCAGAAGTGTCATATTTAAGTGCAATTGATATTTTAATGTATTTCATTAACAATACAATAATATATATTGTTTTTGTTGTGAATTTGTTTTCTAGGTACAATTGTGCACCTACAAGAAGGCATTGGAATGACATCAAGTGTATATTCCGCTACCTTCGAGGTACACATGACTTTGGTCTATTTTATCAATACAAAGGATATGTCACTTTTGTTGGATATTTGTCTGACTCACACAAGATCAAATCCCAAAACGGATATGTTTCACATATGGAGGCACAACAATTTCATGGAGGTCAACAAAACAAACAATTACCGCCACTTCCTCAAATCATGAAAATTTGATCGCTTTGTATGAAGTTGAAGAGAATGTGTGTCCCTACGAGTAATGATCAAGTTCATACAAAAGGAGTGTAGGATGAAACCTATCACTAAAGAACCAACCATATTGTATGAAGATAACTCAACATGCATTGCTCAAATGAAGAAAGGACATACCAAGGAAGATCGTACAAAGCACATATTACCAAAGTTCTTCTCCACCCGTGAGCTGGAAGAAACCAGGGAAGCTGATATTTAACAAATCCATTCCAGTGACAATCTTGCTGACTTGTTCACGAAAATTTTGAACCCCAAGAAATTTAAAGAGCTTGTGCGCAATATTGGAATGTATAGACTCCGAGACATATGTTGAAATCAGAGGGAGCATTATATGCGTTGCACTCTTATTCCTTTTGATCAGGTTTTTATCCCATTGGATTTTTCATGACAAGGTTTTTAATGAGGCAGCTCCACCCAAGCGTATAATGAGTATTGAATTAACAACAGTCACTCAAATTTGATAATGGAAGAAGGTGAATGTTCAAGGGGGAGTTAATGAATGTCTTCTAGTATGACTTGGTCATTCTCATTGTAACAAGATGCACCAAAAGCAAGTAAGAAATCTAGTATGACTTGGTCATTTTACTTTTAGAGAAAATTTTACAAAAGTTTAAGTGAATATATACAAGACATTTGTATATGATGTTTTGTACACAATATCATATGCATGTCTTCTAGTATGACTTGATCATTCTCATTGTAACAAGATGTACCAAAAGCAAGTAAGAAATCTAGTCTTCTTGTTCACTCCTCTCTTCTAGCTTCATTTTAAGGGTTCTTGAACACATTTTAAAAAAAATCTAAATAATTAAAAGGGGACAAAGTAACCATTTCATAACAATATTATTATTATTATTATTATTATTATTATTATTATTATTATTATTATTATTATTATTATTATTATTATTGATAACTTTAGTTCCTAGCCCAATATGGTAGCGGGAAGTTAATGAATTCCTTTTCCTTTCCAAAATTTATGTAACAATCTATAATTGTATCGCTATAAATCGTTGACATCCCCTTCGTGCACCTAGTCCCATAATAGTACATTTAACGATTGTTGATAATATAAAAATACCACATCTTTAAATTACTAGTTTAATTTTTGTACCAGGAAATGCGAGCCAGGCTCAAGTAAGGAAGCGGTTTAGAGCAGAGGATAGGTCAAATGAGAATGCAGCAGAAAGACCACTAAGTAATCAAAGGGGGAAAGGCACAAGTGAACAGAAAATTCAGCGAGGTATGGGGACCACGAGGATGCCGGAAAAGGTTCAACAAGTGCGAATTCTACATAGAGCTGCACCGACAAATATAACTTTTACGGCTAAAGGGGGAGAAAACCAACAAATAGTACCAGATGTGGTCATGGGTACAAATGAAGAAGCAAACCCAGGACAAGTTCAGTTGGAGGGAGATTCTCAGACCTCAATCGTACCGGACTCTCAGAGTTGAGAGCGTGCGACTTCATCCTACCTCAGTTGTTTAGATGATAGGTTTATTATGGAATAGCTTCGGGACTATAAAGCCTAGTTTTCGAAGATCTATTAGATATATGATTAGAAAGCATAAACCGAATTTTCTGGCTATTTTCGAGACGCACAGCTCTGGTCAAGTAGCGGAAGGTATCTGTGCCAATATGGGATTTGATTCGGTAGAACGAGTTGATGCTGAAGGACAAAGAGGGGGCATCTGGCTACTGTGGGACTCGATATCCTGTCCTCTAGTCATTGTTACGAGCAACAGACAGTTCATACACGCCACTGTTGGCCAGGGGACGGAAGCGTTTACGTTAATTGTTATGTACGTCGCCCCAGAGTCAAGCCGAAGAGGGGAAGTTTGGGCGGAATTAGCACATATCATTGAAACAGTTAATATGCCGGTGGTACTTGGGGGAGACATGAATGTCGTTAGATGTCCCGAGGAGAGCTCTGGAGGCTCCAATCAACTTAGTAGGGAATCCGTAAAATTTAGCCTTTGGATTGAGCAAAACCAACTGATTGATCTTGGTTTTGTGGGTTCCCCCTTTACTTGGGCACGTGGGCGGTCCTTAGAAAACAGAATATCCAAACGCCTTGATAGAGTTTTGATGAACACGGAAGGGAGATTAAAGTGGCCTGAAGCCTCGGTAAGACACCTACCGAGACTGTGTTCAGATCATAATCCACTTTTGCTTTGCTTCGAACGGGCTAGACTTGGAGAGACATATAGGAGACCTTTCCGCTTCCAAGCTGCATGGTTTACGCATCCAGAATTCAATAAACTCATTGAGGAATCCTGGGACAAAGTAATTCATCACCCTGTAGCACTAATGAAGCTCCAACATGTTTTACAGATGTGGAATAGGACAGTTTTCGGCTCCATTCAGCATAGGAAGGAAGCGTTGGTGAGAGAACTTGAGGAAATTGGGAGAAGCCTAAATGAATACCCAACTGAGGACCATATTCAGAGAGAGGGAGTTGTGGGACATGAGTTGGAAAAGGTACTAGAGCAAGAAGAGATCTTATGGTGCCAAAAATCTCGACAACAATGGCTTATGTGCGGAGATAGGAATACTTCATTCTTCCACCTATCTACGATAATAAGAAGACAAAGAAACCGGATTGACGCCCTAAAGCTGGAAGATGGTGAATGGTGTATAGAGCAGAAAGTTCTGGAGGGCCATGCTTTACAACACTTCAAAAATGTTTATGGTCCACAAACTCTGAGTGACCTCCGAGTACTGAACAAGGGGGGTTTCAACCCACTCTCATGTGCCCAGCTTGCCGAGTTAAAGAAAGACTGCTTAGAGATCGAGATCAGGGAATCACTCATGGGAATGGGGTCGCTTAAAGCCCCGGGCCCAGACGGTTTTCAACCGGTTTTCTATCAACAACTATGGAACATCGTGGGACCCTCACTGGTCCGTTTTGTGCAGGATTTCTGGAACTCTGGTCATCTCCCCCAGAAAGCAAACGAAACAATGCTGGTGCTCATAGGTAAGATTGCGAAACCGGAGGTAATACAAAATTTCCGCCCTATTAGTTTATGTAATGTCTCTTACAAGATTATTACAAAGCTTCTCGCCAATAGATTGAAGCCGATGATGAATCTTCTAGTAAGCCCTATGCAGACGAGCTTTATCCCGGGCCGATCTATATCGGATAACATTGTCCTTGCCCAAGAAGCAATTCATTCGATGGGAAAGAAGAAAGGAGGAAAGGGCTGGATGGTCCTAAAGTTGGATCTCGAAAAAGCTTATGACATGCTCCGCTGGGAATTCGTTTTAGATACTCTCCAAGATATTGGAATTCCGGATATTTTGATGGAAAGGGTGAATACTTGTATCTCTTCTAGCTCTATGCGAGTTCTATGGAATGGAGAACGAACTGACAGTTTTGCGATGACTAGAGGAGTGAGACAGGGAGACCCTCTATCTCCGTATCTTTTCGTTCTTTGTCTTGAAAGGTTGGGGCATCTTATTGAGAAGGCAATTACGGAAGGGAAGTGGAAGCCCATGAAGATGGCACGTAGTGGACCATTACTATCTCACCTCTTTTTCGCGGATGATATTTTGCTTTTTGCTGAAGCTTCTTGTGGGCAGATGCGGGTTGTGAAGGAAATCCTTGATGAGTTTTGTGCGGCTTCGGGACAGAAAGTTAGTCTTGCCAAGTCCCGTATCTTCGTCTCCCATAACTGCAGAGGAGCCTTGGAAAGGAATCTCAGTGAGGCGGGGGGAATCCCGTTCACTCGAAACCTGGGGCATTACTTGGGGGTACCTATATTTCATGGACCAGTATCAAAGGAAATATATAACCCACTGGTGGAAAGAGTGTCAGCCAGGTTAGCAGGATGGAAAGCACAGAGAATGAGTATTGCTGGACGGGTCACGCTGGTTAGATCAGTCCTATCGTCTATACCGTCGTACTACATGAACACCATACTGTTGCCAAGTACTGTTACCCATAAACTGGACAAAATATGTAGAGACTTCCTCTGGGGAAGCAATGGAGAAACCAGGAAGATTCACTTGCTCAACTGGGATAAGATTTGCCAAGACAAAACGAATGGAGGACTAGGTATTCGGAAGGCTGCAGAAGCGAATATTGCATTCATCAGTAAGCTTAGCTGGAGATTATTTACGTGTAAGGAGGAACTTTGGGCTAAGTGTTTGCTGAAAAAATACCATAGATCTTCCATTGATTGGCCTACACAACTCCAAGTTGTTTCTGGCAGCTCGATACTGTGGAGGAGTATAGCTCAAGGATATAACAAAGTCATTGTACCGAATCTTGGATGGAGGGTTCGGGATGGAAGGAAGGCTAGATTTTGGAGTGATCCTTGGGTAACACAAGAACCTCTGATAAATCACTGCCAAATACCACTATCCAATGCAGAAACTGAACTGAAGGTACGTGATCTTTGGAGAGAAGATGGAACATGGGATTGGAACTACCTCTCCTGCAGACTGAACAATGCAAGCATGCTTAGAGTGATTGCTACTGGACTGTGGGAGGTTGATAGAGGTGAGGATAGGGTGTGTTGGACGATCGAGAAGAATGGAGAATTCTCTGTTGCATCAGCTCACACCTATATACGATCTGCAAGGGGGAAGGTAGAGGTACGGGAAAAGCTGTTCACACAGATATGGAAGGTAAATGCTACTGAGAGGGCTCGATTTTATTTGTGGCAGGTGGCCTGGGGTATCCCGTTAACGAACAGTGAGAGGTTCCGCCGCCATATGACTGACTCTCCGAACTGCTTGGCTTGCCCGGCGGATAGCGAAACCCTTTTACACACACTCAGGGACTGTGTATTTGCAAAGGAAACTTGGGATCACCTTGTACCCAGGGAGTTTCAGGAAACTTTTTACGCAATGGAATGGACGGAGTGGTTATTCACAAATGTGGTCATGGGTTTAAAAAATGCAGATGGACATGTTTGGAGGGACGTTTTTACGGTGGCAGTTTGGTGGTTATGGCGATGGAGAAACGCTAGGGTCTTTGGCGAAGGGAGAATAGCGCGAAACAAGGCTGAATATGTACGGAAGAAGGTCCAAGAGTACATGGAGGCAAAGAAAGGTGATCGTCTGCAGGTACTGCCAAAGAAGAAAGTAAAGTTTATTAGCTGGAAGATGCCAAAGCATGGATGGGTAAAAGTCAATGCGGATGGTGCTTCCAGAGGCAAACAACAAGTTGCGACGGCTGGGGTAGTAATACGAGATGAACAGGGGTCATGGGTGAGGGGAATTGCAGTTAACCTGGGGGCTTGCACGGCTTCAATGGCGGAACTTTGGGGGGTTATCCACGGAGTTGAAATGGCTTGTGAGTTGGGATACCGACGTGTGGAGGTAGAAATTGATTCGCTTTTAGTGGTGGGCTTTATCGAGAATGGGGTGAGTCAGTTGCATCCACTTGCCAGCCTGGTGATACGTTGCCAAGGCTTCCTTACTAGAGACTGGAGTATCAGTTTCACACATACCTTTCGGGAAGGAAATAGAGTTGCGGACGCTATTGCAAACTATGCCTTTTCCTTAGGGTTCGGGGCCCATATGCTTATGGAGCCTACGCCCGATGTTAGAATTTTACTTATGGATGATTTACGAGGTGTTGCATTACCTCGTTGTACTCGTTTGTAATTTTGTTCTTTATAAATAAGCGCTTGCGCGGGGAGAGATCTTCTCTCCATATTCACATCAAAAAAGTTTAATTTTTGTACCTTGTACGAGTTGATTTAATATTAAAAATTTAATTTATTTCAAATTTGGAATTAAAGTTTATTTATTTTAATTTTATAAATGCTCGGATATATAAAATATAGACATATTATCTAATTTAAATAAACTTTATAGTTATAATGGAATTAAAATATAATCTAATTTAGTATAAGTTGTTTTTTTTATTTTATAAAATAATTAGATCACAATATAAGTAAAATATAATCTAAATAGAAGTTGTGATAAAAATGAGAGTTAAATATTTCTTAAATAAAAGTTGTATATAATTTAAATAGAAGTTATTTTATGTTAATAGTACTGGAATTAAAATATAATCTAAATAGATTGAAAAGAAAATGAATTCGGTGATTTTAATCTTCAACGCGACACGTAGGCGAAACGAACATGGACGCGACAAATAACCTTTATTACATATGCTTTAGCATAGACTGCATAGTAACTAGTTTAATTTCCGTACCTTGTACGGGTTGTTCTAATATAAACAATTTATTCTACTTTTAAAGAAAATTGGAACTAAAAATATGTATTTTGAGATACTCGAACATACATAAAAAGTAGACGTAATATATAGATAAAAGTTGCAGTTATTACGGAATCAAAATATAATATGATTTAATAGAAGTTTAAATATAATATGATTTAATCGTAGTTGTTTTGTTTTATTTTATTTTCTTAAAAGGCAATGAGATCACAATAAAAATAAAATATAATTTAAATAGAATTTGGGATAAAAAATAAAATTAAGAATTTTTAAATAAAGTTGCATAACTATAAATTTTATATTTATTCAATAGAAGTTATTTTATTTTAATAGTAATGGAAGTAAAATATAATCTATATATAATTTTATTTATTTTAAAATATAATCTGATAGTTTTAATCGACACTTAGTCACTGAAATGAACACGAGCATGACATGTAAGCTTTATTACTCTATTTTAGTATAAAATATATTGATATAGATAACGGTGATTTACTTAAGTAATCCATTTTAAAAGGTGGCTTTTTGGCAAATTCTTTCATTAATTTTTAAAATAACTCTTTATAACTATACTATTTTGTAAAAGTTTAAAACTTTAAAATTTTAAACGATTATTTTTATATTCAAAATTTAAATTTAATAACTTTTACTTTTTCATTTGTTTTTTTAGATATTTTAAATAAAACTAGTTTAATGCCCGCACCTTGTGTCGGTTTTGTCTATATATATATATATATATATATAAATAATTAATTAATTAAAACAAATTTTTAAAATTTTAAATTAAGAAAATAAAATGTGATATATAAAATTTGAAATTATAAAGTTAACTCAAAAATTAATTTTCGTAAATTAAAATGTGCCCAAATTATTTTTTGAAAATTATAAAAACAAAATTTAGATGTGCTTTTATTATGTTTTTGTTTTAATTAATATTTGAGTAAAATTGATGTGACATGGTAATTTATTAGATTAATGATGATTTGGCTTGCTGACTGTTTATTAGTTTTAATGATTTTTTATTATGAAAAATATTATGATAAATCTGTAAATATCTTGTCACAATATTGTAAATAAATTGGAAAAAAACTGATGTGGCTAGTTTTAACACGCGACATGTGGACGAAGTGAGTATTGTTTTATTAAGATATATAGATAAGACACCTAGTTATAAATATTATTAAGTTTATATTCATGCGTAGATTTAAAAATCCTTATTTTCAATAAATTCAATTTATTAATGAAATTTTTATAAATAAATTAAAAAGATTAATAATTATTAAAAAAAAAAGGCATTCTAGTCCAAACATATATATGTATATTTATAAAACTGATTATTGGTGGTTAAATTTAGTATTGTATAAGGCGATTTTGTTTCAAAAAATTTACAAAGTGATTCGTTAAAAAAGAAAAATTGAAAGCTGATTTAATGGGAAAAAACCTAAATATAATAATGCATTCATACTATTTGTTTAAAGGGCTGCCTAGTCGGGTAATTTTACTGGGCCACGGGCTGATGTATAAAGTCCATTTAGAGGCATTTTCACGGGCTTATAATTATTTAATGGGCCTAGATGAAGCTTAGATGGGCCGCTGCCTGTTATGGTTAGGATATAACCTAATAAAATGAAAAATAAAACCCTAATATATATATATCGAAGCAAGATCTTCACTACCCTTGGCCGTTCCCTGCAAAAAACCTAGAACTCGAAGAGAAGTCGAAATGGCGACCAAGGACAAGAAACTGTCGAACCCCATGCGTGACATCAAGGTTCAGAAGCTTGTTCTGAATATCTCCGTAGGAGAGAGTGGAGATCGTCTCACCCGTGCTTCTAAGGTCTCTATCTCATATTGCTCTCCTTTTCTTATTTATTCATATCCGATTCGGCTTATGCATGGTTTAGCCCCTTGGATTTATGTGGTTCGGTTTTTTTCCCCGTTCGCGTTTGAATTTGATTAGGTTTTGGAGCAACTCAGTGGTCAAACCCCAGTGTTCTCCAAGGGTAATAAAAGCTTCAGCACTTTCTGCTTTCTTTTTTGCTTTGTTTTTTCAAAATTTTCATAAATCTTAAGCGAATACAAATTATTTTGACAGCGAGGTACACTGTTCGATCTTTCGGTATCAGGCGTAATGAGAAGATTGCTTGCTATGTCACCGTTAGGGGAGACAAGGCAATGCAGCTTCTTGAGAGTGGTTTGAAGGTCAAGGAATACGAGTTGTTGAGGCGTAACTTCAGCGACACTGGTTGCTTTGGATTTGGTATCCAGGAGCACATTGATTTGGGTATCAAGTATGCATTTTCTCTTCATTCGCTTCATTGTCGGGCTCTAAACACTATCATTGTATTTAATACTTTTTGCCTTAGCATATTTTCCTTGGCAAATTTGTATTTTTAAAATGCTTTTGTCAATTTGGATTTGATGTATGTTTGAAAAGGGAGGCTCTGTTTGTCTTTGATCCTCAAATTAGTACATATCTTTGAATTGACATTGAAACACGTATATGGTTATAAATTGTTATTGCACTTGTTTCTTGGACCGTTAATTCTTGGCCTATCATTTGCCCATGAAAGAAAATTGATTGTGTTTAGTTATATGTCAGCACGGTTTATTAGTATGTTGGGGTTTAATCTTTTCTTAATCTTCTATACCTGTAACTTGACATCTAGATTTTCCATTACCTGGTAGATGACTGTGCTTATGAAAGCTAAAAATCTTCCCTTATTCCTTGGATAAATATCATGAAATATCACAATTCAGGCTCATAGTTTTTGAAACTTTCAGGTGTACATAATCTTCGCTAATGTGATTGGTTTTGTTTGTTTGTGATATAGATGTTAATTAACCATTGTTTGACCAGTAACCCAAACTCTAGGCAGATTTGTGTACAGTTGTTGCCAGATTATCTATTTTACTTCTTTTTTGAAGAGCGCTGTTGACATGTATATAACTGGATTTAGGTCTCTTTGTGGAAGTAATCCGGTTCTGTTGTTTGTTTGATATACTTCACTTCTCGTCACAGCAGCTGGAACATTAATTATAGCTTCTGTTCATCTGATGGCTTTCTCATGTCTTCCTCCATTTATTGGATTATAAGTTTTCTCTTTGAATCTCTAATATCTAAAATCAACATTGTGATTGTTTATTCAAATCGAAACTTCTTATCACTGTTGTTTCTTTTTAGTTGACAAATAACATTTGCAAGCATATGCATACAGCAAGAAGTTTATATTTGAATCTCAATTGTCTCAGGTACGATCCATCTACCGGTATCTATGGTATGGACTTCTACGTGGTGTTGGAGCGCCCAGGTTACCGTGTTGCTCGCAGACGTCGATGCAAGTCCCGTGTTGGAATTCAGCACAGAGTTACAAAAGATGATGCCATGAAGTGGTTCCAGATGAAATATGAAGGTGTCATCCTCAACAAATCACAAAACATTACTGGTTAAGTCTGAAGAATTTCCTTAGGACAGAGTTGTAGCCTGAGTGATTTTATTTTCCTGATGAATTTTGGAATATACATGGTCATTTCCTTTGAAGATACAAGATCTTGTATGGAACTAGTTGTTTGTTTGCTTTTGAGAACGAATCCTACTTTCAAATGTTTGATTTCCGATTCGAACATCTACTTTGATCACCTCTTTTCCTACCACTTCAGAACAAATGAATAGGGTAAGAGCCTCCAAACAAATGATCTATTTTCTCAACAATAGCAGGAATGCATTCAGCCAATTTCAGAGCTTCTTCACCAACTGAGAATTATTTAACTAAGGAGTATTGTGAATGAATAATCTTAGAAATAATCCAAAATATCCTAACATTAAGTCCTAGTTGGAAGTAAAATGTTTATTTGAACCGACACAAAAGCAAATAAGTGAAGAACCGAAGATTGACATAGTGAAAATTTTCATACATTTTAACAAGAGATATGTTGAGAACCTTAATAATGAGAGAGCCTCTTGACAAATGAAGAAAGAGCACACAACCACGAGGTCCGCAACCTCAACGGGACAAGACTAAAACCATTAACAAAAGCAATATAAGAACAAGGAACCCACCAACCCACATTTTTACTTAAAGATAACTCAAATTTGCTGAAATTTACATGTAGTCTAAATGTTTCTCTGTAACATTGGAGAATTGTCAAAGTTCGATACAGACGGACCCCCGCTCTACCGGTTCCATCCTAAAACCAATTGGCAATAGGAAGAGTGGTTCACTGAACTTATATACTAGGCTTGGAATGTCCCCATAGACCGAGTTGCACTTGTCCACTAGTCTGATACTATGTCAAAGTCCGATACAGACGGACCGGTAGAGCGGGGGTCGTATGCATACGAGCGCACATGCGCATTTGCTTAAGCCCAACACATAAACCCGATGAGGTTCCATCCTAAAACCAATTGACAATAGGAGTAGTAACCCACCGACCTTATATACTAGGCTCGGAATGTCCCTAACTTTCGATGTGGGAACTTAGTATCTCCAACAAGAATATATAATATTTTTTGTTTTGTTGACATATTTCTCTCACAAAATTAAGAACCATAGAGTGATACATGATCTCCCCACCTCAATCTGTGACCTAGAGCGAACTATTGAGTTGGAACACCATCCATCATTACCGCAATCCGAAAATATTTTATAACTAAATTAATTCATCCATGCGGAAAACTCATACATAACATACACATTTTTAGACATCCCACTCACCTATCATAGGCGTTATGCATATTGAGTTAAAGTGCGAGCTAGATACCCCTTTACCATCCCATTGTTTGTTAATATGATAGAAAAAAAAACAGAGAAAAGGTTATCGGTGATCAGTCTTTCTAGCACAAACCTGTTGAATTGAGTTAACCGTTGCAACTTAAGTTCACCCATTTCTACGTTACTATTACCAATATTTTTAAAACAGTTTTTCCTTGGTTTAAATCATTGATAATAAGTTTTTTAGGTTAGAAGTTTTTGTGACGTTTCAAAATAAATTAATGGCTTGTCGTGTTATGTAGAAGTCATGTAGATACATAGGAGTGAAAAGAGAACTTTATCAAGTCTTTCAAAAACAAAAGAGAAGTTTAAAGTTATTTATTCTTCTTTCGTTTCCTCTTAGTTTATTTACATGATATCAAAACTCTATTGATCTTTCCAGATATGTGAGTGTGAGTGAAAAACAAGTAAGAGACATTACAAAAGAAAAATCCCTACCTTTTGTTTTATGGCTTCTAACAACCATACCAAGGTTAGTTATGCTGCTTAATTTTTCGGAGATATCTACCATGTTTGGATAGTGAAAAAGGGTTTAACACAAAGATCAATTACTTTGGGATATGTTTGAAGCAAATGTCGAGATTCCTCCATTAGGAGAAAAATCCACAATTACTCAAATAGAGGCATGATAATCAAATGACTAAAAAATTTAGAGCTATGAGTGCTGCACACTCTTTTAAAGCGAGTCCATTTTCACAAGGATAATGATTTGTGAAACAACGAGGGAGATTTGGGACAAACTAAAGAAGGAATTTGAAGGAAATGAGAAGACCAAGTAAATGCAATTATTCAATTACAAAAAAGAGTTTGAATTATTGTGAATGAAGGAATCTGAATCTGTTAAAAGAATATATTGACAAGACGATGAAAGTAGTGACAAATTCAATTGATAAAGAATTTCTTGAAAAGGGTAGTAGAGAAGGTAACGGTGACCTTATTTTGGAAAATTGATGCAATATTTTTCCTTCATAGATACTCATGATATCTCGAAGATGACCGTAACCGAGCTTGCAAACTCATTGCAAGCGGCCGACGAATGGTCCAAATGATTAGTACACATGTTCCTCTCCATGTTAAACAAAAAACAAAGGGTTGATGATGGTTGAAACGTGTGCCTCAGATCTCATAAATAATTACAACACCCAATTGTAGTCAAGGACCAAAATTGCACTTGGGAGATTAATATAATGTTAAGATCAATAATTACAAAGCCAAATATATAAATAAAATAACAAAGATGAGAACACAATACAAATACGGAAACACAAAATATCACTGTTCCGGAAACAATGGACCAATCGGCCAATCTCTCGTGATTGAATAAATATATTTATAGGTTGATCCATTTACGAACAATAGGAAAACAAAAATTTCACCCATGTGATTAATAAAAACATCACAGATGATGAATTATCACAACAAGATCCAATAAAATCTCAATTCATAATTGTATCCAAGTAATATAGTCATGCTATGAATGAGTCATTTCTACAAACTCTCGCATCTTATAGGAAATTAAGATATAGATTCACACAACTCTCGCAACAAACGAATACCCTGAAAAACAATTAGAATAAAAGCCAATCTATTTGCACAATTCTTGCGACTTGCATAGGTAAATCATAAATTACCAGAAACAGGGTCGTCCAATGAGTTTCGGAGGCCTTGTCAATGTTTTTTTTATTATCAATTTTTTTTAAAATTTTGTTTTATTAGGATAAAATGGAGAAAAAAGATTGAAAATACTTTTTTAATAAAAAATACATGAAATAATGATAATAAAATGTAAAACAAGATCATTCTTAACTTTAATATATTTTTGGAGAAGAAAAAATTTAAAAAAAAAGGAGATAAAAATATTATAAAATCAAAAAATAAAAATAAATAAAAAGAGGATTTGAACTCTTGACCATTTACAAGTATTATTGAGGCTTAACCATTGTAGCAAGCACTCGCTTGTTTCATAAATCAACTAATAATAAATAATATGAGGCCCTAAAAAATTTGGGAACCCTGTGCTATTGAGTCTAATGATATCCTTTGTTGGACTGACCTTACCATAAATACGAATTAAAGAATAACAACGTGCTCAATCGGCTTGACCAAGATGAATTTTTTGCCAACTAATCCTATACTACATCTTATGTTTTTTAGGTAAAATTAATTCAAAATACCCCAAACTTATAGGGGATGGTAACTTTGTAGCACAAACTTTTAACGGGAATAAAAATACCCCAATCTTCATTACACACGGTAACAATCTGCTATAAAAATTTACTTCGGCCAAAATTCTGACAGAGAGGGTGACGTGTCATATGAATTGGATTTTTATGGAATAAAAAAACTAATAAATAAAAATCTCAATCTTCTTCTTCATCCTCTCCATCATCTCCTCCTCTCGTTCTCAGATCCTTCTCAACAAACCTTGCTTCTTGTAGCCACTTCACTAGTGCCTCCACCTCCGTTGGATCCACCACCACGACACCTCCTTGACCTCCACTTGAGCTTCCACTGCTTTGGTGGTTTCCGCCTCTTCAATCAGTGCCTTCACCTCCGCTGGATCCAACACCTCCTCTTTTACCTCCACCTAAGCTTCCGCCGCCTTGATGGCTTCTACCTCTTCCGCTAGTGCTTCCATCTCCACTGGATCTATCACCTCCTCCTTTACCTTTCCCTGAGCTTCCACCACCTTGGTGGCTTCCGCCTCCTCCACTAGTGCTTCCACTTTCGGTGGATCAACCACATCCGCTTGAGCCTCCGCCTCCTTGGTGGCTTCCACCTCCGCCGTGATGGCCACGTGAGCTTCCACTAGAGCCACCGTTGCGTCTTCCTCCGCCACCACTATTTCCGCCTCCTCCACTCCCTCCTTGGCATGCTCTTCCAAAACCTACTCCACCTTGTCCCCACCCTTGCCTCCTCTTCTTCTAGAGCTGCTTCCTCCACTTCCGGATCCACCTTGCTCCATATGCCCTGCCCCGCCTTTTCTCACTTCGGCACCTCTTTGTTGTACTGATCATCGGGAGCCAAGGATCGATTCCCTTGGTTGTTGATGATGGGGCTGACGCTTCCCCAGATCATGTACATCTTCCATTGGGTGTTGTCGTTGTTCACCACGTGGAAGTAGCCGTGTTTGCACCTCCGCATCCTCTGCACCAGTTATTCCCCAAAATGGTTGCAAGCGATGGTCACCTGCATGCTCCTATCCCCCTCGTAGGCGTCGTTGTGTCCCAACAACATCACCTTGTTGTGGTGCGTCAACAAGTTGTTGGAAAAGGACCCCTGTTGGCGTCGATCAACCCATCCGTACACCTGGAGATGGAGCAGTGGTCCACCCAAATGTGGACCCTAGAGTAGACGGAGATCCCGTTGCCGTTGCTCATGCTTCTCCAGCCGTAGTGGGAGGGTGGGGAAGGAGAAACAGAAAGGATGATAGAAAGGAGGAAGAAGAAGATTGAGGCCTTTTTATTGTTTTTTTTTTAATTTCATAAAAATCTAACTTAGATGACACCTCACCCCTATATCACAATTTTGGCCGGAGTAAATTTTTATGGCAGCGTGTTACGTAATGATAAAGATTGAATATTTTTATTTCATAAAAGTTTGTGGTACAACTTATCACCCCTATAAATTTAGGGTATTTTAATTAGGAAAAATAACCCAAAATAATATCAACTATCAACATAAACCGAAAATAATACGAACTTTGAAAATTACTATGAACGATACAAACTAGGAATATATTTACCAATAATAATACGTCATACTTTTACGGAAAAAACCCTAGCTCCGGCGATGACGTGGCAGCCGAATTGTTACATGTCATCAAATAAATGGATTAAATGTGTGATGTAGATTTTATTTGAAAAAAACAATTTAATAATATTTAAAATATTAAAAATAAAAAATTTAATATTTTTAAAATTTGAAATAATAATTTTGAAAAAACACATTTGTACAAATTTTAATTTTTTTTTTTTTTGTAAAAATTTTTTTAAATAAAATTTGAACATTTTTTTAAACAGGTTTGTAAAAAAATGTAGATTTGTTTTTATGAAATTTTTGTATAAAAATTTTTGTTAAATTTTATTCTAAAAATAAATCTTTTTCCTTGTGAATGTTTAAAAAATGTTTTTTTGGGGGTTTATTTTTATTAAATATTTTAACTAATTTTTAATAAAATTATTTTTTAACAAAATTGGGAAAAAATTAAGTATTAGGTTACAAGAATAAAACAAAAATTAAAATCGAATATTTTTTTTACAAATTTAATTTTTTAGAATTTAAATATTCATTTTATACAAAAAATCCGAAAATAAATTTGATTAAAAAAAATCCTAAAAATTATTATCTTTTTATATTTTCTGGAAAGATAAATATTTTTACATTTTTTTTTAAATTAAATATTTTTTCGAATAATAAATCCGAAAATAAATTTGATTAAAAAAATTCTAAAATTATTATATTTTTATATTTTTTGAAAAAATAAATATTCTTACATTTTTATAAAATTATTATTTACAAACTTATTTTAAAAAAATTTCAAACTTTATTTTAAAAAAATTATTTTTTTAATATATATATTTGTACAAATTTTTTTATAAAAATTATTGTTTAAAATTATAATAATAATAAATTTTATTATTTAATATTTTAATATATTAAATATTATTAAATTATTTTTAAAAAATATAAAATCCAAATCATACATTTAACCTATTTATTTTATAACATGTAACATTCCGGATGTCACTTCATCGCTAGAGTTAGGGTATTTGCTGAAAAATATATGACGTGTTATTTTTGGTAAATACATTGATAATTTGTATCACTAGTAATACTTTTTAAAGTTAATATTATTTTTGCTTCAATATTTATAGTTGATATTATTTTGGTTTATTTTTCTTTAATTAATTTTACCATTTTTTGTAATCCCTTCGTCGTATCTTCTTTTAAGAATCGCGACCAAATCGCCACCCTCGGGTTTGTAAGTATCTCGTAGCTAACTACTTAGTTAGGAAGAAGAAGCACCTAATCTCAACCATTTATAATTTAAGAAGAGTCGGCTTCTTTTTATTAAAAAAAAACCCTAACCTCAACCATTGATGTAAAAAATTCCAAGGGCCCTGATTTCTTTTCATTTGTCATTATAAGCACCCTCAAAGGAGACACCGCAGCCTCAATTCAAGCATCCAGCGAACAGCAATGAAATCGAAATCCTTCACAGTGGCTCCAGCAATCGCTCTGGCGGTCGCTGTTCTTACAATCCGGTGGTGGATCCACAATCAATCAAATCTGGAGAACGCGACCGCCATGGCGAAGAAAGTAATCATAGAGCACCAATCTGAATTGCAAGTTCTACCAATAGACGGCGCCTTTGGAGCAGAAAGCTTCGCATTTGATTCCAACGGCGATGGACCGTACGCCGGCGTATCAAACGGACAGATACTCAAGTGGAACAAGGTTCATCGCCGGTGGGATGAATTCGCGTTCACTTCTCCTAACAGGTAAGCGCTTATTATCTGTTCAGATCTTGTGTTTAGGTTTTTTAAGGGAAAGTAAAATCGAATTTATTAAATTATACCTCCCCCAAATACACCTGAATCGAGTATTATCAACGTGAAATCAGTTGAAATTCTGGCATTGAGAATGGAACTGTGAGATGATTTGGTTCTTCGTTTTATTAGTCTTTTAAGAAATACGTCGTTTTTAGGCATTTAATTGCATAAATGATTTTGAAATGCGTCTTTCACTTTGGAGTCGTTTGTGGAAGCCTCTTGTCGTACACGTATAGGGTTATAGAAAAAATCAAAAGTCTGTTTTGGCGTTGCATGGGCCATGCAAATTATTGAAAGTGATATTTTAGAAATTAGATGGGTATGAAAAGCAGAGCAGTATGCCAAAGAAAACGCATCTCAACCCACGGAAAATTAACTACGACTTGACTTCATTTATGGCTTCTCAAGCTCATTTATTTCGGTTCATTATAATTAAAGCTTTTCTTTTATGGCGTCTCAAGCTTTTGTTTCCGGCTTCCGTCCCAAACACATAATTAAGTAATTTTTTTTTGGTGGGACATAATTGAGTAACTTGATATCGATTAGGATCTAACTTTGGGGTCCAAATGCAAAATTCTTCTACCCCTAATTCGAAACTTGCATTCGAAATCGAGGCTACACATACATTTGGTAAAAATGGCTAATAAAACCTTTTACCAATATTACTCTATTAAGAGCTCGTTTGAAAGTGTCATTAATTATTCATGTAACTAAATGATTTCAAATCAATAAAAAACTATGTTTGAATAGAGGTTTGAAACCCATAAAAGTAATCCATTATTTCCATTTACTTTTCTTACCCTTGTCCGATTCCAATTTGTTTCCATTCCACGTATCCAACCGGACACTTAAGAGTATCCATGACATATACTCAGTAAATATATTCTTAATTAAAGAGAAGAGAATATTAATGGTAAGTGATAAAAATTAGAGGTTTACACAAAAATCCATAAAAAGAGCTCAGTCTAATATCTCGTTTTAATTTCGTAGACTTTTCTTTTATATACTGTACAATATACTCCAAACGCTGAATTAAGTGTCGGTTTTTAGCCACACAATTTAGACAAAAACTAATTTAATGACGTTCTGCGTAATTTATTTTTAATAAAATACTCTTTTAAAAATTCTTATATAAATACTATATTTAAAAATTGTGAAATATTTGAAGATATATTTTTATAATCCGTTAACTTATATCTTATGATATGTAAATCTTGTTTTTTTATCTATGAAGTAAAAGTAATAAATAGAATAAAAAAATATTTTAAAATTAGGGCTGTATCCAAACTGGAAAAATCCGGTCCGGTCCAAGACCATGTCCGGTCGACGATCCACCATATTTGAAAAATTCCGGGTTCTAGCCCGGTCCAAGACCGGAAAAGACCGATGGATCGGATCAGACCGAAAATTATATATATAATTATTTATCTTTCTTCTTTTCTTTTTTTTATTGAGTTTAAAATTTTCTATATATTTTAGTTTTCACAAAATTATATATTTTTATTCCGTTCCATTTTGTTCCGAATTTGCGATCACGTGTTCACAGTCCAAGGTTTTGAAAATTCCAGTCCACCGATCTGAATCATACCCCGAAATATTCGATCCGGAACATACACATCCCTATTTAAAAGGACTTCGATATCGTGAGTCTACCGCAGTTCAAATAATATTAACCAAAAATAATATTAAGCAACGGCTGGATCAAGTTTATTTTTGAAATACTTTTTTATTTATATATTTTTTCAGATTTAATTTTTCCTATATATTTTCTTAATTTACCCGAAAAAGAATACTCTCCACTATGAGTTGGGACGTACAGTGGGCAATGAGTCCTTAATATAAGGAGCATACCGTGTAAGTATAGTTCCCTTAAATTTCTCCAACACTATATTCGTTCAAATCACGTCATTTTGATTTTGCAGGGAAGAAGGCGAAAGATCGGGTGGCCACGAGGAGATGGAACACACACGTGGACGGCCATTAGGCCTTCGTTTCCACGTGAAGACCGGAGATCTCTACATTGCGGATGCTTACATGGGCCTTCTTGTAGTGGGCCCAAATGGTGGGCTGGCCACTAAGGTATGGGCCCAACAAGAAGATCAACCAGCCCATTTTGTGTTCGCTAATGGCCTAGACATCGATCAAAGCAACGAAGTCATCTATTTCACTATTAGCAGCACTCGTTACGTCAGAAGGTACATAATCATCTCACAAAATCACACACTACTTCAAATTTACATTTACCTATTTTTTTAAATAAAAAAAACTATAAATCACTCAAATTGAAATTACAGCAATTACCTAGCAGCTTTTCTCACGGGAGACAACACGGGGAGGTTAATGAAATACGACATAAACACCAAACAAGTCACGATTTTAGTTCGGAACCTGAAATTTCCAAACGGAGTTAGTCTAACCAACGACAGAAAATCCGTTCTTTTAATAGAAAGTGTGACTTGTAAAGTATCGAGGTATTGGTTACAAGGAAGCTCAAAAGCCGGAACCCTGGAAACTGCTATCGAGCTTCCAGGGTTTCCGGACAACATAAAGAGGAACGAGAAGGGGGAGTATTGGGTTGGAGTGTATTCAAAGAAAACGAGTCTCTCGAAGTTCGTGTTTGCGAGGCCTTGGATCGGAAATGCCATTGTTAGTAGGCCTATGGCAATGAGAGTAGTTAAAGGTTTTGTGAGAATGAAAGCCGTTGGAATGGGATTTAAGTTGAGTGAGGAAGGGGAGATAATAGAGGCATTGGAAGATCGAAGTGGTAGTTTGAAATTTGTGAGTGAAGTGGAGGAAAATGAGGGAGATTTGTATTTTGGATCTGTGATTATGCCGTTTGTTGGTGTTATTACAAACAAATCAAAAGTTAATGCTAAATAAGTAATAGTTATTTAACAAGTGTTTGTTATGATTGAAATGAAGTGAAAATATTGAGTAAATTTGTACACGTTTTTTCTATATAGCTGTAATGGGATTAATTGAAAATAAATATTGATATAGGATAAAGACATATATCCTAAAAATGTGTCCACAAGATTGCACAATTATTATTTTTTGTACTACAAGGTAAGGAATTATGTATGATTATCATCTATAGGTGGACCATCTAATGGCACTCTTGTGTATATGCAACGCCGTTGACTTTCTAAAAATACGATTTATATGTATCTACATGAGATGATAAGATCGATTTCCTTAGAGCGTGTGCTTCTACAAACAAGACAAATGTGTATCCACATTGTCCATAATCATAAGTAATAACCGATGCATTATTGTATCTTTTTTTTTGAAATGGATTATGGTATTTTATAATCATATAATGTAGCCAAATGCACACTGGTCATCACTACATTATAAACCATCAAAATTGAGTTTCAAATTTGCTACTATTGATGCAAACCAATATATTTTCCTTGTGTTTCTCTGTTGTGTCTTCGTTGTTCTTTTGGCAAGGTTTATGGAATTGGTATTATTCCATTCTTGAATTTGAGTACTAACTAGTTGGGTGATATCAGCTAGCATTTTATCGTTACATATATTTTTGGTCCTTATAAACCAAACATTCCACCATGTGACTGCCTTTCTTATCACGTGTTGCATCAAATTTTCCTTGCACCATGGACAATATTTCTGGAAGCTTTTTAAGAGATTTCTCTATGTTTTTTTTAAGAAAGTCTTCTGTTCTAGTATCATGTATATTCTCGATAGTATATGGTGATTTGAGAAATACGTGCTTTGCACTCTCATACGGGTGCTGACGTAGTACACAATTCATGAGTACATGAACTTTTTATTTTGCAAGGTTTTCTTTTGTTGGAAGTCTATCTATAGATAGTTTTCAAATGAAGTTTTTGATTTTTGGCATAATATTTAGATTCCAAATCCATTGTTATCCTACTGAATAATTCCGTCGAATTTATGCAAACGTTGTAGTGTGGTTTTCGCATAAAACCATCCATCTTTGCTCAGTGCCCAATATAGTCTATCTTGGATGTTACAAATTAGTGTGGCTTAGGATTCTGTTTATCACATGTTGTGGAATTAGAGGTCCAAGCAGGCTATTTACTTTTCCATTATCCCATTTATTATTCATAATAAACAAGCTTACCATTTCTTCTTTGTTCATCATATACTCCTTCTTTGGAACATAACGCTCACGCGGTTGTTCATCTAACCAGGGGTCTTTTCACAGCTTAATTGTTCGTCCATCCCCCACATTTCGTTTGAGCCCTTTTTCGAACTCTCGACGTAGGTTCATCAGTCTTCATTGTCGTGTTAAAGGGTCATTCTACCCTATCATAAGCCTTCTCCATGTCACGTTTTACTGCCACATATGATATCAGAGCTAACCCTGAGTTACGAGGATAGATTGCTATCCATGTCAACAATAATCTTCTTATTGTGGAATTAAGCGTGCTCAACATTCATAAATGTGTTCAAAGAGACATTTTTAGTGATTTTTGGTGAACAAATAATATAAGAAAGATACGTTATGCAAAGATAGAAGAAAAAAATAAATAAATTTTGAAGGTTCAAAATTGTAAAAAAACAAAATTAGGTATGCAATACTTCCGCGAATAAATAAAGTGTTTCACACTATATTCAATTTCAAATAGTAACTGCTTTAACCATAATTATAATGTGGGAATATATTTTATTATTCATTTTTTTTGGAGGACTCTCTTTTATTCAATTGTCTCATTTTTTACAAATTTTTTTTTTCTAAAGAAATTTCTGTATTAATTTAAAACTTCTACGTGCATTACACCGCTTACGGAGATTTGGTTGAAACGCGTTTATTGAAAACCAAACAAGGTGATGTATAATCTAATAAACTTGTTTGAGTTCACAAATATGATAGTGCCTATCAATGTACTTGTTCGTCCCATTATAAGATCTAAAAAAATCCAACCTTCAACCGACGAGATGTATCCATTTCAAAGAAGGCTGCACAATTTTTTTATAGAGAAAATAAGAGATTAAGTTTACTTTTAAATATAATTTACTTACATGTGCTGATAATCGTAATATAAGTTATGACGTAGTCTTTTACAGCCGGAAAAGTACTAACATTTCAACATATTGTTATGATCAGAGGAAAAAAAAGTAAACTGGATATATCGACAAAAATATTGTCGGATAGTTCAAACAAAGCTATCACAAGCTCATTCATATCAGAAATAAAATAATTATTTTTATAAGTGAAATAAGCAACGTAAGCGCAATAAATTACAAAGGGAGCCAATATACAACCGTAATCAACGTCAATCGTCCACGGCCGACAAAAGTTTGCCTCAGGGCATAATGTGGCCATATAGTCGAAGTAAGATTCAGTCACTAGTGTACATAGCACTCGCCTATGATCTAAATTTTTATATTGAAAGGAAAGAGAGTTGTTTGTATGAGTATCCTTAATATTATATCAAAATTTTGGTTTACTCTCATAGAGATATATATATATATATATATATATATATATATATATATATATATATATATATATATATATATATATATATATATATATATATATATATATATATATATATATATATATATATATATACGCTACCGCTAGTCATAATTATTTGTAACACCCCGTAAAATTATCATCATGTGCATCAATTGAATGAGGATTTATTTGAAATTGCTCGCGCGGGAAAAATTTCAGATCGGTGGGAAATTTTTACGTGTGCGAGGTTGGCATAAGGATAAGGTCTCTAAGACCTCGGGTCTTACAGATGGTATCAGATATAACCCCGAGTTCTTACATATGATTTCAGAGCTAACCCTAAGTTACGAGGATAGATTGTTACCCATGTCAACAATAATTCTTTTTAATGTGGAGTTAAGCGTGCTCAACCTTCGTAATTGTGCTCAAAGAAACATTTTTAGAGGTTTTTTTATGAACAAATAATATAAGGAAGATAGGTTGATACAAATATTGAAGAAGAAATAAATAAAGTTTGAAGGTTCAAAATTGTCAAAGAACAAAATTAAGTCTGCAACACTTCCGCGCGTTAAAATGAGAATAAATAAAGTCTTTCAAACAACATTCAATTTCAAATAGTAAATTCCTCATTTTTAATAAAAAAGTGCAAATATGTTTTATATATATAGTTTTTTTAAAAGACCTCTTTTACTCATTTGTCATTTTTTAAAATTTTTTTCCAAAAGAAATTATGTATTAATTTAAAACGTATACGTGCTTTATACCGCTTACGAAGATTCGGTTGAAACGCGTTTATTTAAAATCAAACAAGGTGATGGATGATCAAATATACTTGTTTGATTTCACAAATATGATAGTGCCTACCAATGCACTTGTTTGACCCATTATAAGAACTAAAAATCTAACCTTCAACCGACGAGATGTATCTATCTCTAAGAAGGCTACAAAATTTTTTTATAGAGAAAATAAGAAATTAAGCTAAATTTTAAAATTAAATTTACTTATATGCGCTGATTATCGCAATCTGAGTTATTATGTAACCTTTCACGGCCAAAATATACTAACACTCCAACATATTGTTATAATTAGAGAAAAAAGTAAGCTGAATATACCGACAAAAATATTATCTAATAATTCGAAAAAAGCTATTGAACGCAACAAACCATTGGGGGAGTCAATATACAACCATAACCAAAGTCAATCGTCCACGGCTGACAAAAGTCGACCTCAGAGTAAAATGCGGCCTAATAGCCAAAGTAAAATCCAACCACAAGTGTCCTTAATACAAGTGTTATGGTTAAAAATTTTACGTTGTAAGGGAAAAGAGTTGTTTGTATGAATATCATTAATATTGTATCCAAAATTTGGTTTACTCTCGCTGATATATATATATATATATATATATATATATATATATATATATATATATATATATATATATATATATATATATATATATATATATATATATATATATTTATTACCATTAATGACATTTTTGTAATTACAATAAATCTGAAAAAAATCATATGCTAAAAAGAAAGAAAAAAAATGTTCAAACCTCTCTCTCACGCTTCTTCGTCTCACGTTCTTTTCTCCCCCTCTCGATGCTAACACATAAG
Organism: Fagopyrum homotropicum; assembly: GCA_033239125.1. Taxonomy (NCBI): domain Eukaryota; kingdom Viridiplantae; phylum Streptophyta; class Magnoliopsida; order Caryophyllales; family Polygonaceae; genus Fagopyrum; species Fagopyrum homotropicum. Next base: position 144,752,743 of record BSWB01000002.1, read on the forward strand.
CAAAAAGCTTCATATTTGCTCCGATTTTCAATCAAATAAGAGATTAATTACATAAAAATGGTGAAATCAAAGATAATACAAGACGATTCAAGTATTGTTTTTTTTAAAATTTCTACTCTCACGGTTTATGTTTTCATTCTTAGGGTTTATGTTTCATTATGATTGATGTTTGTTTTCAAAATCAAATTTGTTTGTATCATTTTTGTGTTTGATAGGTTTGATTGAGAAAATACATATAAACATATATAATGAGTTGGTCTAATAGCTCCAATTCAACAATTTATATGCTCTTTTTATGGTGTATGCAAACTGTTTCACAAAATGTTTTATAGAAAAATAGTCTAAAATTTTAACATGAACAAACGGCATAGAGAAGTATGAACACCGATTAATAAAAACATTAACAATGACATATAAATGTATGAACACCGATGACTAATCTATAACTTTTACACGTACATAACATATTATGATCATTTTTTAACGTTTTGTGATGATTTTTTATGCTTATACATTGTAAATGAATATCTATTCATTATAAAATGAACACAAAAGACTAAATGAACATGACACTTTGATAAATAAAAACACTATAAACAACGATGAATAAAAACATGAAAAATGACATATAATAATATGAACACTAATGACCTATTTTGAAATGTAAGAGATTTTGCCAAATTTTATGTCAATTTACAAAAATGCCATTAATAATGAACGTGTGAGAGCCCTTGATTTAAAATTCATCCAATGGTTCACTACCCTCCTAATTCCTATCTATAAGCTCTCTCCTCACATTCACACAATCGCTACCAAACAAGTGTATTGGTAGGCACTATCATATTTGTGAAATCAAACATAAAAATTGTTAAAAATCGAAGTTAGGTCTTGAGAAGTTTTTACGTGTGCATTGTTGGCACGAGGATAACGTCCCAAAGACCTCGGGTCTTACAAATGGTATCAGAGATAACTCTTTTCAAAGAGACATTTTTAGATGATTTTTAATGAATAAATAATATGAGGAAGCTATTTTGATACAAAGATAGAAGAAGAAAGAAATAAAGTTTGAAGGTTCAAAATTGTTAAAAAATGAAATTAGGTTTGCAACACTTCCGTGCACTAAAAGGAGAATAAATAAAGTCTTTCAAACTATATTCAATTTCAAATAGTAGATGCTTTAACTTTAATAACATAACAAAGTGCGAATATTTTCTATTATTCATCCTTTTTTTGGAGGACTCTCTTTAACTCATTTGTTTATTTTTTTTTTTAATTTTTTCAAAGGAAATTATATATTAATTTTAAACTTCTACGTGCATTATACCGGTTACGAAGATTCAATTGAAACGCGTTTGTTGAAAACAAAACAAGGTGATGGATAATCCAATACACTTGTTTGAGTTCACAAATATGATAGTACCTACCAATACACTTGTTTGACCCATTATAATACCTAAAAATCCAACCTTCAACCGACGAGAAGTATCTATCTCTAAGTTAAGTTAACTTTTATAATACAATTTGAGTTAGTACGTAGCCTTTTACGGCCGAAAACATATTAACAGTAATATATTGTTATGATTAGAGAAAAAAGTAAGCTGGAAATACCGACAAAAATATTGTCTAATAATTGGAATAAAGCTATCATAGGGTCATCTACATCACAAATAAAATGATTATTTTATAAGTAAATAAGCCATGTGAGCGCAATAAACCATTAGGGGAGTCAATATACAACTGTAATCAAAGTCAATCGTTCACGGCCGACAGAAGTCAACATCAGGGCAAAATGCGGTCATATAGACGAAGTAAGCTCCAACCACTAATGTCCATACACTTAATCAAGATTTTTTATGTTGGAAGGGAAGAGAGTTGTCTCTATGAGTATGATTACTATTGTATCAAAAATTTTGTTTACTATATATATATATATATATACGCAATCGCTACCAAAATAAATTGTTCACAAACGAAATAAGTATTCCACATGGCAAAATGAGGCAACATATATGAAGTAAGCGTTAACCACAATTATTGATAACACCCCGTATAATTATCATCCAACATCAATTAAAAGAAGATTTATTTGAAATTGCTCGTGCGAGAGGAATTTCAAAATGGTGACCTATTCGGAAGTTTCTACGTGTGCATTATTGGCACGAGAACAACGTCCCAAAGACCTCGGGTCTTACAATGGTATCAAAGCTAACCCTAATGTATTTCAGATGGTATTAGAGCTAACCTTGAATTACGAGAATGGATTGCTACACATGTCAACAATAATTCTTCTTACCGTGACTTAAGCGTGCTCAACATTTGTAACTGTGCTCAAAGAGACATTTTTAGATGAACAAATAATATAAGAAATATATATTGATACAAAGATAGAAGAAGAAAGAAATAAGACAATACGCTTGTTTGGCCCATTATAAGATCTAAAAATCCAACCTTCAACCATCGAGATGTATCCATCTCAAAAAAGCTTACAATTTTTTTATATAGAGAATAAGAGATTAAGTTTAATTTTAAAATTAAATTTACTTACATGCGCTGATAATCGCAATCTGTGTTATGCCGTAGTCTTTCACGATCGGAAATATATCAACACTCCAACATATTATTATGATCAGAGAAAAAAGTAAACTGGATATACTGATAAAAATGTTGTCTGTAATTCAAATAACGCTATCTCAGGGTCATTCACATTAGAAATGAAATGATTATTTATAAATGAAATAAGCAATATAAGCGCAATAAATTATAGGGAAGCCTATATACAACCGTAACCAAAGTCAAACGTGCACAGCCGGCTGAAGTCAGCCTCAGGGCAAAATGCTGTCATATAGTCAAAGTAAGTTCCAACCGCTAGTTTCCAAAACATGAGTGTTATCCTATACAATTTTATGTTGAAAGGGAAGAGAGTTGTTTACATGAGTATCATTAATATTGTATGCAAAATTTGGTTTACTCTATATATATATACGCAACCGCTATCAAAATAAACTGTTGACGGCCAAAATAAGTCATCTCCGTGGTAAAACGAGGCAATATATGCGAAGTAAGCGCTAGCCACAATTATTTGTAACACCTTATAAAATTATCATCCCGAATCAATTGAATGAGGATTTATTTGAAATTGCTTGTGCGGGAGCAATTTCAGAATGGGTGACCTCCTAGTCAATTTCTACGTGTGCATGGTTGACACGAAGACAACATCCCTAAGACCTTGAGTCTTACAGATGGTATCAGAACTAACTCCGATGTTTTACAAATAAAATAAGAGCTAACTCTGAGTTACGAGGATGGATTGCTAACCATGCAAACAACAATTATTCTTACCGTGGAACTTAAGCATGATCAACATTCGTAACCGTGCTCAAAGAGAAATTTTTAGATGATTTTTGGTGAACAAATAATGTAAGAAAGATATGTTGATATCAAGATAGAAAAAGAAATAAATAAAGTTTGAAGGTTCAAAATTATCATAAAACGAAATTAGATCTACAACACTTCCGCGCGCTAAAAGAAGAATAAATAAAGTCTTTCAGACTGCATTCAATTTTAAATAGTAAATGTTTTAACCTTAATAACAAGGTGCGGATATGTTTTATTATTCATCTTTTTTTTTGAAGAACTCTATTTAACTCATTTGTCTTATTTTTTTAAATTTTTTCAAAGAAAATTATGTATTAATTTAAAACTTCTACGTGCATTACACCGCTTACAAAGATTCGGTTCAAACACGTTTTGTAACATTCAGTTTCTGGCTGTCACCGTCCCCGCGGTGACAGTGGCCGCCCCTGTGGCAGCGCGAACCGCCCTGTGGATTCGCCACAGCTTGTGCCCGATCTGTTTTCATTTGTATTATCTTCTTTCCATAGATAGAAGATCTGATCTTCTATCTTATGGGGCCAACTTCCTTATCTTTTTCCTAACCCTAAAACATCTTTTTTTTTTCTATCTTTTAATCCCTTTCCTATAAAACCCTATCTTCTCTTCTTTTTCCCGTTTCTTGCATACAATGTTCTTCAACCTTGAAGCTGCAGCTTTGCTTCCCTCCTTCCCTTGTTGAACGTGTAAGTCTCCTTCTCTTAGTTCTTCATCACGTTCATGATCGGCTGTATGACTTTCTCCTATGTTTCGTTTTCTTCTTTGTTCTTCTCTTTTCTTCTTCTCTAAGGATCAAGTTTGAGTCTTGATTCTGGTGGATCATTCCGTTGTTGATTCGTTGTTTTTCTCAGGCTCCATTGGTTGAGTCTTGACGTGTTTGGATCAAGAAGTCGAGCCTTGATACCTTGGTTTTGAGTTGTTGTTAGAAGGAAGCCCGACGCCGACTTCTGAGCCTAAACCGCCCCCTCGCCTGCACAGAGCCGCCCCAGCGGATCTGCCCAGCGCCGCCCCCCGCGGTTCTTCCATCCGCCCCGCGATTTTCCTTCAGTAGCTCCCGTCTTTGGTGAGCTGCTTCCTTCATTGCTTTCCTCGTTCCTTCCCTCAGCTTATGTTGTTGTTGTTGACCCTTAGGGATATGTAAGACTAACGTTGAGACCTTAGCTTGTGGAGATCTCTTAGAGATCATTGAGGCTAAAAGTTATAGACTTCTAGCAATCGTTTCGATCCTGATTCGTGATGCCTTGTGTGAACATGCTTTCCCCCTTTCTTTCTTGTGGGAAACTGAATTGTTGATGAGTTATCTGAGCGAGGTAAGTCCCTTGGACTTACTTAGATGCGTTCCGTAGATTAGATTGATTGTTTTGGCTTGTTGTGTTGTTTATCGTATAACTAATATTCGGACTAGGATTGACCTTACTATATGGTAATTGGCCCAAGTGTATTATAACCGGGCGATTATCGCTTGTCCAGTTCAGAATGGGAAACTGGGAGGTGCTCTCACGACTAGTCCAGCAGGTGACAGAAGGATGAATACGTTCTATTCTTGTTGGTGAAAGGGGACGGAGGCGAGATCGTAGTGATTCTCGTGTAACAACCTTAAGTTGAATTAGTAATGGGATTGACCTTAATGAAAGATAATAACTGGCTGAGTGTGAGCATGATATGTGTTTACTCGTGTGTTTGTGCCTTTACTATCTTTCTGATATCTAGAATGTTAGTCAATGGTTTATACCGATGTTGTAGATGTCTTGCAAGATATAGGTACTACTGTGTTTGTGCCTACCAATGCACTTGTTTGACCCATTATAGGATCTAAAAATCCAACCTTCAACCACCAAGATGTATCAATTTCTAAAAAAGCTACTAATTATACTAATAAGAATATTGTGGGGTAAATGAACAAAGCTATCTCATTCAAACAAAACTATCTCAAGGTCATCCACATTAGAAATGAAATGATTATTTACAAGTGAAATAAGCAATGTAAGCGCAATAAATCATATGGGGAGCCAATATACAATGAAAACCAAAGCCAATCGTTCGCGGTCGACAAAAGTCAGCCTCAGGAGAAAATGTGGTTATATAGTCGAAGTAAGCTCCAACCATTAGTGTCCATAACACGAGTGCTATGATCTAAAGTTTTATGTTGGAAGAGAAGAGAGTTGTCTATATGAGTATCATTAATATTGTATGAGAAATTTAGGGTGTTACATGTTTATTGAAAACCAAACAAGAGAGTTGTCCATAACACGACCGCGAACGATTGACTTTGATTGTTGTTGTACGAGTTTTATACCAAAACTCGTCCTTTTGTTGTTCATTTGGCGGTGTATAAACAAAGGTAATAGACATGGTTACATTGGTTGATATATTAATTAGTATGGTTCACCGTTATAATTTTTTTTCCCCTTGGTGCTTACTTACACTTTTTCACTTATTAGATGTAGCTTTTCCATAAGATACATATATAGTCCACTAGAAAGTTTGTATGTCGGAACAAAAAAAATATTGTCGAATCAAACCCTTTCCATCATGCTTCTTCTAATACAACACTGTTTTTAGTTCGGCAAGCATGATCTGTATATGATCGTTTTTACAGGTGATATTGATTTCAATCTAAAATGTTTTTTCCTTATACCCTGGCAGTTCCAAAATACAATGTTCATTTAAACTAAGTTGTGGGGTTTGGGTGGTATAGCCCTACATTCTTACCACTTTTTCAATCCACTTTGCATATCAATAGTTCATCTACTCTCCCGTAATTCATTGTGAATAATGTTTTTGATATGCTTCCACTAGTCTTATTGTCGTTTAGTGCACTTATATTGTAAAAATTATTGAGCGGTAGATTTTCATGTTCTTTCCCATGTAAATTTCATTAACTTTATAAATTAGAAATGAGGGTGTCGTGAACAAGTTTTTGACAAGCATTTCTTCACTTCAATTCCATTTATAGGGGGTTAAAGCACCTTATTGGCCATATAATGACATTTATAGGGAGTAAAGCACCTTATTGGCCATATAATTGTCATATGGTTAATATTCAAAGATGGATTAATGCTATTGTACAGTGGGTGTGGAAGGGTGTGCAATAATTTTGATCGGTTACTAACGTTGACCTAAAGGATATATATATAAGTCGAGTAGTAAAGGGGCATATATTAGTAATAATCATATTAAAATACGTGAAGAGCCTTTTGATATGGTTGAAATGTGTCATTGGCGCCATTGGATAGCTAGATGAAATAGTTTAAATCCGGGACTTAGTATAAGCAAGTGAACAAGATACAAAGAGATTGTAAACATGGGACAAAAACCTATAGCATTTGAAGTTGAGAAGACTCCGGCGTGGGCTAATTATGTGCAAATAAGTTGTCATTTCTAATGTACTAAACATTTGTTCTTGGGAAGAGCTGATGCATATTTCCTTAGGTATCATCCAAGTGGTTTTACATTTGGTATTCACGTGTTCAATTCTCATCAACTTGAAAAAGGAGTATAAGAGAATAAGAATTGTGGAAAAGGTTCCTTTTCTCATTCCATTGAAAAGAGATTTATACAAAATAGTGCATCAACTCTACAAAACTAAAATCTACAATAGAGGAAACTAATGCTAAGTTCACGGATGATTGAATCAATCAACACGTGAAATATTTACAAGATATGACAAGGATAAATATTGATAAAGTAAAACAATTTTATCCGAATATAACTTGTTGAGATCTTAACGTATCAATAATATCTCAATACCCTCCTGCAAGTTCACGGTTGATCACGAACGAGAAGCTTGAATCGTAGATTCTTGAAATGAGAAGAACCAAGTGCTTTGGTAAATATGTCGGCAATTTGATCAACAAACTTGACATGACGAACCACTAATTCACCGCTTTGAACTTGTTCTCGCACAAAATAATAGCCAATTTTAATATTTTGAAATACCGGATTAACAACGAGAAATGTGGCACTCAAATTGTTGCACAATAGGATAGGCGGACCAGCTAATGATGCTTGCATTTCTTTGAGCAATTGTTGAAGCCAAATGAGTTCAGCCAAAGCAAAAACAATCGCTTTGTATTCTGCCTCAGTGCTAGAACGAGCAACGACCTTTTGCTTTCTGAAAGACCAACTTACCAAATTTCCTCCAAAATAAATAGATAAACCATGTTGGGACCGACAATCATCAGGATCCGAAGCCCAACCAACATCGATAAAGCAAACAAGTCGAGTATCTCGTGAAGGACGAAAGTGCAAACCAACATCAAGAGAGCCCTTAAGATAACGCAATATGCGCTTAACTACAACCCAATGTTTCTTTGACGGCTGGTGCATGGATTGACAAACTCGATTAATTGAATAAGAAATTTCAGGATGAGTGATAGTAACATATTGCAATGCACCCGCGATACTCCGATAGATGTAGATCAACATAAGATCACCACCTAACGTCAATCTGAGGCTGGCTCCGTAGGCGAGACAATAGGCTTGGCTCCTGTCATGTTGGTACGATCAAGGAGGTCAAGGATGTATTTTCGTTGGGAGAGTAAGAGACCAGCTGAGGAACGGTGGACTTCAATTCCGAAGAAGAATTTAAGAGCACCTAAATCCTTCAAAAAGAACACTAAATTGAGATATTTGACAAACTCATCAATGAAGATAGAATTAGAGCCCGTAATGATAAGATCATCCACATATATAAGCACATATACAACATCAGAACCATGGCGCTTAATGAAGAGAGATGTGTGTGAAATACATGGCTTGAATCAATGATGAAGCAAGAATTGTTGTAATTTCTGAAACCATGCTTGGGTGCTTGTTTGAGGCCATATAAGGCCTTCTTGAGCTTACAAACATAAGAGGGACGATTAAAGTCGGCAAATCCAGGTGGTCGCTCCATGTAAACAATTTCAACCAATTAGCCATTCAAAAAGGTATTGTTGACATCAACTTGTCGGAGAGGCCAATTTCGAGTGACAACAATACTCAAAAGGACACTGATGGTTGTAGGCTTAATTACCGGGTTGAATGTCTCGAAATAATTAACACCCTCTTCCTGATTGAATCCCTTTGCTACCAAGCGCACTTTGTGGCGCTCATCAAAGCTATCAGTTTCTTTTTAAGTATGAAAACCCACTTACATCCCACAATATTAGTAGCAAAAGACCTGAGAACAAGGTCCCTAGTCCCAATATACATTAAGGCATCAAACTCTAACTGTATGCATGTTTCCAATTATGAGTTTTTGAGGCTTGTAAAAACGTTTTGGGTTCAATTTCAGAGGAATCACAATAAACATGATACTTAGTAGCAACAAGAGATTTAGGTTTAAGAGAAAGAGTGGAGGCTCGAGTTGTCATACCGTGTTTGGAGTTCTCAGAGGGCTGAAAGTACGAGGTGGCATTCGGATATGGACCGGCAACCGAATCAATGGATGATGGAGGCGGTTCCACCATGGGAGAGTTAGGTGGCGTGCGGCCAGAAGAAGGAAGATTTAATTGGCATAGGGTCAAGAACAGGCGGCGAGAGGCCGGAGGGAGAAGGTGATGTGAGGCCAGAAGAACCAGGAGATGAATCGGTGTGGTTTGACGACGGGAAGACTGTCAGGTCGCCGGAAGTCTGTGAGGAGCCAACAATACCGGAGGAGAAGGAGACGGCGACGGGGCAGTGGAGATGCCAAAGTTCAAAGCGTCTCGGAGAGCTTGAATAGATGCAACAGAAGATTGATTTTCTATCTTGGTGTCATAAGAAATGTGTTCAGGAAAAGGAAAAGAAGATTCATCAAATACCACGTGTCGAGCAATATAAGTATGAGATGAGGAACATGAAAGCATAAATATCCTTTGCGTTTGGCACTGTACCCTAAAAAAATACAAGGAACCGATCGAAATTCCAATTTATTGCTATTATAGGGACGAACATAAGGATAACATAAGCAGCCAAAAGATTTGAGAAAATGAAAATCCGGTTGACGATTAAGCATTCATATGGAGACTTGTGTTTGAGAGTGGGAGTAATATTCTTGTTATTTAAATAAATAGAAGTATGAAAAGCTAGTTTTCAAAAATTCACCGTTAATTTGGAGTGAGCTAACAAAGCAAGACCCTTTTCAACAACAACACGATTGCGTCTTTCAGAAGCCCAGTTTTGTTCGGGAGTATGTGGACAAGAAACGCAATGAGTAACAACATGTGTTTAGAAAAAAGTCGAGACATTGCGGTATTCGCCCCCTAATCGAATTGAAAAGCCTTGATTTTAGTGGAGAATTGTGGTTCCACCATTGTTTTAAAAAACGTGAATGTTGAAAGAACTTGAGATTATTAGTCAAGAAATAAACCCAAATGAATTTTGTGCAAAAATTGATGAAAAGAACAAAATATTGATTACCATTAATAGGAGATTAGGAGCAGGCCCCCATGTATCGACATAAAAGAGATCAAATGGTTGTTTTGTAGGTACATGACAAGATGGTAGATGATGTCTATGACTCATACCTAATTGACATGCACTACAAACGGGCAATGTTTTATTTGTATAAATAGTTCAATTATAATAAGATAAAAGACGACGCATGATAGAATCGTGTGGATGAGCAAATCGATGGTGCCATCATGCAATGGAGGCTCGTTTACCCACAAAGACACTAAGACTTGAACACGACGGGTTGATAGGAAGCCGATATAGACAATTCTCAACGACCCCCTTGAATATTATACTGTCCTGCAAAATCTTGACATAGCAAACATTAGGGTTAAAATCAAGTATAGCATTGTTATTTTTGCATAAATGAGAGACACTAATAAGATTTTTGCAAATTTTGGGAATAACGAGAACATTTGTGAGAGATAAGGGATTAGAAAGATGCTTAGCCGTTAAAGATGATTGACCTATATGAGTAATAGGAAGACACTGAACATTCCCAATGACTAAGTTGTCCGTACCTGTATACTTAGATTGAATGCTAAGATTTCCGATATCAACGGCCACATAGCTAGTGGCGCCAGAGTCGACAACCCAGAGATCAGTCAGAGTAGAGGGGTTGTTGTCATACACATGGCGCGTGTTCGCTCAAAAGTGTGTGCGTCAAAGTCATAAATTTATATGCAGAACTTAAGCAAAAGCGAACCCGTAGTGTACGGATCAACTGTAGTAAGGAAAGAAATTCCAAAGTCGAACTCAGGAATTTGGTGAGAATAAAATCAGTTCAAATAATGTTTGACAAGAAGTAAAAGCTTTTGTAAAGATGTTAAGAGACAAATGATTCCAAGGATTCAAGTATTCGACTGCGGCTTTCGATTCAAGATGTAATAACCGAAAAATTTATTCCGTTTAATTCTATATCAAACCGAGTTTCGATCCATCGATCTTTCTCTGTATACCTAGTCGTACACACTATCTCAGATTTTATCATTTTATGTAACCTCACTTCACATAAAATGATAGAATTTCTTTTTATCAAACCCTAATCTATCAAACCCTAAGTTAGATCTTGACATACATGACAACTTTTTAACGAGACCATGACAACGTCGAGATCGAGACGAGACCATGACAACATTTGACAAGACCAAGGTCTTGACAAACTTTCAGCCCACTTCTTCTACCATTCAGCCCATTGTTTTGAATTCAATTACCCAGCCTTTCATGTCTACTTGCTGGCGGATTATTGCAGCCCATTTTGTCCCTCTTTTACTTCAGCCCACTCACCTCCTTATTCCTTCATCCATACCGCACCAGCCCAACACAGCCTTGCTTTCTGCCAGCCCATCAGGAAGAAACCACTGCAGCCCTTGGGGATCCCTCTCGTCTACGTAGGCTGAGCTGGAATGGGAGTTACGCTGAGGAAACAACGACCCCTATAATCACGCTACACAATCTCTTCCAGAATAGCCCAGATTCATCGATGGCCTCCTTCCTCTCCTTCCTCGGCACAGATTCAACCATCGCTCTCTCCCCCTCACACCAACAGTCAGCCAACTGTATTGATCCCCTCTATCACCGCTGATGTCGATGCCTTCCGCCTTCCTTCGTCCATCTCGATCCTAGCCACGGGGGCGGCCGTGAACCCAGACCACAGGGACGCCTTGGCCTAGACGCAGGCGCGTGTTCTACTTGCAGCAAATGCGCCCAGCGACAGCAAGCAACAACAACTTTCGGGCCTTCGTCTTTCATACCTTCGAGTCTCGGAATCGGGTAAGCTTATACCCCTCTCTCCATTGCACTTCTGTCCAGGTAATACATGCCTAACGAGTGCTCTTTGATGTGTCCTAAGCCTACCAGATGAGCCATAGATGAGCAGTAAGGATTCATGCAGTTTTCTGAATTTTCATGAAGTGACGAACAGTCATCTTCGGGTCCAGATTTGGGTATGTTAGACACCTCCTTTCTTGCTGATTTTCGGGTATGTTGTAGTCAGTGTTGCATAGTATATCATACTAAAATTTGGGAACAATCGGAGTTACAGTGTGAGAGTTATAGTATCCCGAAGTTGGCTATTCATGCAGTTTTTTTTGTAGTGTGCTGAGTTTGAGGAAATTTGCTTGAGATGCAATTTTGTGGAATAAATTTGGAGGGGTTATTGACTTCTGTTAGACTTGAATTTCTGACAAGTTATAGTTGATATAGTATAGTAGATCATACTAAAATTTTAGAGGAATCCATGCTACGGTTTGAGAGTTATGGTGTCTCCAAGTTGACTCCTCACATAGTTTTTATAACTGTGCTGAGTGTTGGGGAAAAACAGCATGTGATGCTGTTTTGAGAGATAGTTTTGAATAAGAGTTTGATCTCTGTTTGACTTGAACTTTGGATATGGTATAGTTGGCATATTGTGGTGGAACATATTAAAATTTGGGATGAATCCAGCAAGTGGTTTAGGAGTTATGAATTTTTGAAGTTGAGACCTTAAACAGTTTTTTTTTGGATGTTGCTGAAATTGTTGAGTGCTGGAATTATCTGGGTTGTGCAGTCATGTTTGAGCTTACGTTTGGATACCTTAGAAACATAATCCACCGTTCAGTTTTTAATATGTTATATAGTGTTATGCATAGTGTGGTGTATCAAACGTTGGAGTTGATCCAACGGTTGGATTTAGATCTATGAAGGTCCAAAGTGGACTGGCTGAGCAGTTAAGAAATACTCAGTTTTTGGCTAAGTCTGAATTTCTGGTTTAGGAACTGACTTTGAGAATTTGTGTAGAAGTGATTATTATGTATTTTTGGAAAATTCTGGATACTATGGATAGAGTGCATAGTATAAAAGACTTAGAGATTTTTGTTAGACTTTTTATATTTTTATTCGGTTCTCATATCTTAAGCCAAAGTCGGACCTTGACGACTTTTTATGAAAGTCAAGAATGTAGTTAACTCTTTTAAATCTTTAACAAACTTTTCTTTGAGAGTTTGAGTGTGGTTTTGAGTTCCAAAGAATAGTTTGGAACTTTGTTATGGAATTTTATAAAGTTTCGGGACCAGGGGTAAAACAGTCATTTATCCGTATAAGGGTATTTTGGTAATTTAGCTGATGATAGAGTTAAATATCTTAGAAGTCAGAGACTTCTAATTAAGTGGAATATATTATTGATCCACTTGCCTTTTATAACAGGCGGTTGAGTTCCTGCGGTTACAGACCGAGTCGAGATAACGAGATTATGTTTGAATTCAGGTAAGTCCTTTGGGCTTACTTAGCTGACTTCTAGATATGAGTATGAATAATGGTAGTGGTGTGTGAATGAGATGCTTATAGTTATATTTTAGTAATAGTTATATACCGACCTATACCTTGGCCTAAGAGTAACGGGCGGTGGCATTCTGCTCAGTTAACTTGAGGGCGCTGGGAGTTTCTTTAGGGACTAGTCCACACTCGGTTTGTAGTGATGCTACCGGCGGAGGTAAGCTAGACCTACACCCAGTTGGATAAGGAACGAAGGCGAGAACTCTTAAGATTCTCGTGCCACAACTGTAAAATGGAATAAGGTGAATCACTTAACTACTAGATAATAACCGGTTTGTGTGCCAGCATGATGATTGTTTATGTTACCTTGTTTGTGTTTGTGCTATCTTTATTCTGCTTATATTTGGATTTTTAGCTAACGGTTTATCCGTGTTGTAGATCTGTAGAGATAGACAGTTGCAGAGAGATCCGGAACGGATGGTCAGCCGGGTCCACGTACTCATTAGATGGGGACGGGGGAGTCTTCCATACGTCATGCATGTTATGTATCTTTATATATGTTTGTAAGGCTGTCACATGTGTACTTTCATACCATTAAAAATATTATGTTTTAGAAATTGTTTTAAATACATTTGTGCCTTGTTGTAAGATCCTAGTAAAGTTGTTGTTAAACCAAGGTCGGGACCCATTGTGAGGTCCTAACCAGTAGCTCCCCGAGTTCTAAGAACTTGGGGTGTTACACAAGACACTCTAAAGATCATAGGACAAAATTCATATTGCCAAGGTTATGTGTTTCGAAGAAAGAAATAATGTACAATGAAGTTCCACTACTCACTTATCCCAACTTAGAAGTCTCGACTTGAAGGATGTTGAGTCTCATCAAAAAGAGTACTCAAGGTAAGAATTAACACTCAAACCACTCACTAAAACCCCAGGATATGACTCTCGAAGGTAAAGATGAAAGACACATTCAAACCTTAATAGAGGATGTTGAGTCTCTCTATTACCCAAATCTTGTAAACTTTTGTTACCAAGCGAAGAATCAATGGTGAAGTCTCTACTCACACTTGGATAAAGGTTAAAAAGGCTAAGCAAGGTTAGGATTTACGCAAGGTTTAAGTTTAGTTAAAGGATAAAACATTAAGGTACGTCATCCCAGAAAAATCGGATTAATCTAAGGAAAAATCGGCAGATTTTTCTGCAGAACTCCACGAGTTTTTGCAACGACAAATGTTAAATCTCAACTCTAAGGGTCCAAAAGGTTAAATGAGTTCAGTCTATCATCATCTATGCCTCAATAATCAACTATTCTCCCCAAAATCACAAGGTTTTAGTCAATCATTTTCATTTTTGAATCAAAATCAAGATTGAATAAAGAAAACCAATAAAGGACCAAAATTTGTATAAAACTTGACAAAACTTCAAAATATGTAATCAATCCTTCAAAACTTCAACAAAAAATCTCTCAAAGCACTTAGTAGAATGTGTTCACAAACCACAATAACGAACAATAATTAAAGATCTCACAACTTTCTTGAATCTTGAACTCTATCTTCTTTCCGCAACTTTCTTTCTCCAAGAATTGATCTCCAATCCTCTACTGTCCGCCGTCAATCCCCAATCTGTTCCGACGTATCCTTTTCGTCTCCTAGGGTTCCAACATAACCCAAAAATCGCTAATGGGCTGCAAGACATGTCCCCCTTATGGCTCAATGCTTTGGGCTTTCGAACGTTATATTTTTTTAGACGGTTAAGGCAAAAATCGGCCGATTTTCTCAATAACTCATCCGATTTTTCTACAAGAAAATCGATCTATTAAAGAGTAAAACACCCGAATTTCCTTTACTGAGAGTGCTCGTCTTTTGGCTTGTTTTCCACTTCCTTGTGTGACTCTTCCATGCACTTTCATTGCTCCTCATGACTCTTCAATGGTCTCTTATGCTTCCTTATCAACTCGAGATACTCCTATCTCCATTATTGCTTCCAAGTCCATCATTTTCATCTACAATTCAATCAAAACTCGTGTAGACCTCTATTTCCGAAATATATTTGAAACAAGGCTTAAAGATACACAAATCTCTTCGAATGTATGAGAAACTGAGGTAAAACATTCACAATATGCATGATTATAATGGCATATAATTCATGTCATCAATGCGCTTGTTTGGTGGACACTAGAAGTTGTTGGCGTTGACGCTTTCCTGATTTGCGGTTGGTCATCCAAGTTGAGACGATGATGATAGTTGAGAGCCTCATGATAAGGCTCTTTGCAAATATGACAGATGGATTTGGAACGGTCACCAGTGGGACGGAGCTTTGGCAATAGGAAGGGTGACCATATGAGGATTTCTGAGTTGCGACATTGGCGGACAACAAGGAGTTATCTTTGTTGTCATCTTCAAGGCGTTTTTTTTCTCCTTAAGAAGAAGACCAAGTAACTCAATGGAAGTAACAGGTTCTAGGCGGATGCTAAGAGCAGATTTGAAAGCGCCATAATCAGAACCAAGACCAAACAAAAGAAATGTCACAAAGCCCTCATCAGAAACAATAGACAAGCATTCAACCAATGAGTCCGAAATGGCTCGTTTCTTCTCGACATATTGGAGAATCTTCATGGATCCTTTGCTGAGATATTGAAGTTGTTGCTTGAGATTCATCTGACGCGCTCGAGTTTGAGAGTGAAACATCTACTCGAGCATGAGCAATATTAGGGAAGTGGTGGTTCCACGCACCACATGACCTAGCAGAGGAGTAGTGAGCGTCGAACGGAGCCATAATAAGATGAGTTTGTCCTTGCGATTCCAAGTCGGAAAGAATGGGTTGAGCTCACGTACTATTGAGTCTTTCTTGGGCGGCAGAGTAGTTGGTGGAGCATTGCTAAAGACAAAGAGCTCATAGGCCTCGAGAGTGGAACGAACACCAGATAAAATAATTGGTGTGATCAAGATGGACCGCAAGCACTGGGAATTGAAGATTGGTCGAGGCGTCGCCGGAGGCCATGAAGAGGATTTGTGTGGCGGAAGCATTGGTGTTATTGGCCATCGGAAGTCATGGTTGAGGACCGAAGGTCCCTCTAATATTATATAAGAGAATAGGAATTGTGGAAAAGGTTCCTTTTCTCATTCCATTGAAAAGGGAATTATACAGAAGAGTACAACAGCTCTGAAAACTCCACGTTGATTAAAATGTGTTGTAGGTGTTGATGATGGAAGATTTAAACACAAATGTAGTAGTTTGATACACTAACAATGTATTGATTATATTCTCGTCATGTTTGGTTGGTTTGAATTTAGTGTAAGACTTATCGAAGATTAGGACCTTGAAATATTATTCAAGGACACAAGGAAGATATTGTTATACAGAGGGACGATCTCAAAGGCCTTGAAGAAATATAGTTGCACGAAACAAGGATTCAAATTACAAAGAATATTTTCCAGGAAAGATTTGCTCAATAGAAAGATTCCAGTGAAGATCTTTTTCAACTGAATATTAGAAGATCTCAAAGGCCTTGAAAAAATATAGTTGCACGAAACAAGGATTCAAATTACAAATAAGATTTTCCAGGAAATATTTCAGCGAAGATCTTTTTCAACCGAGTATTAGAAGATCTTTTTAGAAGATTTTCTAAAACCGAAAAGCATCAAGATTTCTTCTCGTTCGGTTCAACAAAAAACGAGAAGATTAAGGAGTTGAGGAATCAACGTGTTCTCAGAAGATGAAGATCTACAACGTCTACCTCATCTCTACAACGTCTACCTCATCTCAAAACAGGAAGCGATCTTCATGGAGAAGAACATTCATCTAAAAACGGCCATCTCTCCAACGGCTAGAAGACCTCTCCTTAGAAGAGTATAAATGAAGATGGTGAGTGAAGAAGAAAAAGTAGTAGCTTACACGGAAACATCTTTACGTCTTCAAGCAACCCAAACATCTTAATTTGATTTATTGTTTTTTCTCTCTTTCTCTAAAAAGCTTTATCCCTTAGAGAGAGATAAAACACAAGAGCTCCATTGGAAGATCTAAATAGTGTTATACTAGAGTGTGTGTTACTGTGCAAAGTAACTAGGCTATCATAGCAAGGTGAAAAGTTGGAGCTAGATCGTAGCATTAGCAACAGTGAGAGAAGAAGGGGATTTCTTCTAGTTTGTATCTAGGACTCTTTGAAGTTGATAATAGATACTTAGATCCTAAGGCTATACCCTGGGATGGAGAGTAGGCTATTTAGAGCCGAACTTCGTAAACATATCCTCGTGTCGATCTTTTACATTCCGCATTATATCTTGCTATTGTGACTAACTTTGTTTTACAAGAGCACGAAGTCAAGGCCCTTGAAAGTTGTTTCAAAGCCCTTGAAATCAAAGTTTCACAAAGAGCTCAAATCGACATCAAGGTCCTTGAAAGGAGTTTCAAGGCCTTGAGATTGGGTTTGCGAAAAGTTCCCATACTCTATTCAACCCCCCCCTTCTAGAGTATCTTTTTAACTTTTTAATTCACCTACCGGTTCTTCAAGCTCTACAAAACTAAAATCTACAATAGAGGAAACAAATGCTAATATGACGGATGATTGAATCATCCTAATATGACTTGTTGAGATCTTAACGTATCAGTAATATCTCAATAAGGAGAGATTCAAGTAATCGAAATGGGAGGTAATAATTCAAAAATTCAACTGAAAAATTGCATGGATGTTGTTGGTTTCATTTTGGTGGTTCCTTTATAATCTAACATTAGACCAAGAGGTAGGTTACCTTTCCTAGGACAAGTATTTGACATAATAAATAAGTTGACTTTTTTCCTTCTTTCTTTTGTGATCGAGAGTAAGTTGCTTCTTGATTGATATTCCATACAAGATCAACAATTTTAATTTTTTCTTGAATCGACAATCGACACGACCTTGGATTGACATTGTTGGAGTTCGGTTTCCGATTCTATTTTCAAGTGGTGGATTTGCTAGAATTTGTGGCAATACACCTCGCTATGAATCGACAATCGATAAGACCTTGAATCGACATTGTTGGAGTCAAGTTTTCGATTCTTGTTACAAGTGGTAGATTTGCTAGAATTAATAGTAATACTCCTCGCTTTGAGCTCGGCCACAAAGAGAATTTGGGAGCCAGCAACAGAGAGGAGTCAGCAGGAGGCAGCGGAGGATGCACACTAAAATGGATTTTCGATTTAGGGTTAGGAGAGGAGAGGGGCGCGTTCTGTGGCGCTTGAGCTGCATTTTTCACGAGGGCCGTTATTAACCCTAATGGGAGGTTTTATTGCACAATTGGTGTAATTTCTAAATGGGCGATGATATATTCACGCCAAAGTATTACTTAGACACACCCAATTACATGTGCATGAGAAACCATAATATTTTTTTATTAGTGCGCTGTTTGCCACTTAGCGTGCGTGCAATTAAGCTTTAAGTTTATAAAACTAGAATCAAGCAAGCGAACCCGCAGTGTACGGATCGGCGTAGTAAAGCAAGAATTTCAGAGTATCGAACTCAGGGATTTGGGGGAACAAATTCAGTTTGTAAGTTGTCAAACAAGTAAATGTAATAAGCTTTGCAAATATTGGGAAAACAACAATCCTAAAGATACAGGCATCTAATTGTGGCAATCGATTCAAGATATTCTATAAGTATAAGGACAGAGTTGAGAATTGCAAAGGTATACTAAAGTAAGGTAATGTTCGGTGAAGTTCCAAAACCTTATATGACTAACCAAAAGACACTCTCTATAAAGGTTGTTGAGCCTTCAGTATAGAAAGGATATAAAGGTAAGAATTGATCTCAAATACCTAAACTTGTAACCCAAGGATCAAGATAGACTCAAACAGTTAAGGTTGTGACACTCAAAACCGAAATAGAGGATGTTGAGTCTCACTACTACCTAGGAAAGGCAAGCCAAGACTAGGTTAAAGCTAACCCTTAACTTTGGATTAAAGTAAAAGCAAGGTTCATAAACTAGGGTAAATCACGGCTAGATCTTGAGTTCCACGGCCGTGAAAGTCCTAGAACAGGCCGTGATTTAGGTTGTCGACGATATTTCTCGTACTCTCAGGGTCCAATATGTTTATGATCGATCTATCATCATCTAAGCCACAACTATCAACCCTTCACCTTAGAATTGCTAAAGGGTTTTAGCCAATAATCATCATTATGATATCAAATATTCAAATTAAGAAGAGTGAAAGATGAAAACCCTTAAAAACTCAAATAAAACTCAAAATCAATCCTCAAATCCGGAACACAAAGAGTAATGTTCAGTAGATTCGGAATGTAACACAAAACTAACAACAAATCATAGATAAGAACGAAGAACGGGATGTCAATCCGTCTTCAATATCAAACCTAAGAAAAAGGGCTTAACTTCTGCCACAAGCAATCTTCGAGAGTCCAAATTGCGATCCTTTCATAAACCCTTAACAAACTTCCGAAATCTCCAAGCAAGCCTAAGCAAAGATCCCGAAAACTCCCTTTTCCAGCCTTTTTATAAGGTGAGAAAAAGATATCTTTCAGCCCCAATACGTAGATGACGTGGCTATTAATGATTCGTCAAAAGATCGCCTAAATCACGGTCTCATGAGGTTCCACGGCCGTGGAAATAGGGCGTGGAAAGGATTACGGTGTCTCATGCCTTCCACGACCGTAATTTATACCGTGTAACTCACTGGACTGCTCAAAACTCAAGTCCACGTTCATAATGCAAGGTCCACGACCGTGGAAATAGGGCATGGAAGTGTTTGATGCCTCTTGTTGCCATTGTTTCGTGTCATTCTTCATCCTAGCCTCTTCCTTGGCTTCCTCAATGTATCTTCTCATCTTTGAACATCATCGATTAGCCCTTGTTCTCCCACAAACGATCCGATTTCAGCTCTTATTGACCTATAATCAACACAAAGCTAATGTAGACCTCCATATCGAAAGTATAGATAAACAAGCTATCAAATGCTTCAATGCCTTATCCATGAACACAATAATGAATGAAAACCAATCAAATAAGTGCCTATAATATCGCAATATTTCATGCTAACAAAATACCCCATACTTGCCACTTGCTTGTCCCCAAGCAAGGTTTTCAAAAAGCTTAAAACACAAGTTAGGATGAAATATGCATGCAAACTTAAAACAAAACATGTTTTAGGTAAATGTGCTTCTAGTCAATAGATCATTCTCAAACCTTGCTTCATTCATCTTTAAAAACACTCATATACGTAAACCAAAGAATGTAGAGTAAAGAAATATCACAAGTTGCTTAAAAATCAAGACAAACATCATAACCTTTCAAGTATTGTCAAAATCAAGCATAAGAAACTTCAGTTTAGATCACTAAGTCAAATAACACTCTTTCGATCTTAAGGGCTTCCACGTAAGGGCTAGAATGCGGAAAGGAGGGAAACTTATAAGGGATGTGGTGCATGAATCCGAGAAAAGGAATAACCCAACTCTTTTACTTTTTACTTTAATTTTGCAACAACATCAACTTAGAGCTTTGCTCTTTTCTTTTTTCACATTATTTTTCGACCTTACTTTTGGAAGTATGGACAGCAGTGCACAAAAACCGAAGCCTAGGAGATTGACGTTTCTCAATTTCGAGATGCCTCAAAACTTTGATGCACATACCATAATTCGTTAGGAATATCGCTCAATCCGACTTTGGCAAGACACAAACACCCGGCTATGTGAATGGTGCCGAGTTACTCATCATCATGATTGACTTCCCCAAACCTAGAATTTCTATTCTTTGAATGCAAAAATGCTTTCATGGCCCTCCCACATCAAACATGCCAAAAACTTAACTCCTCCGAATTCCTGGATAGGTAAGGGAGGTAATTATTTCATTGAGGGGCTAAATGATCAAAGAAAGAAGTAAGAAAATCAAATTGCCTTAATCATTTCAAAAAAAGTATAAGAACTTATCATGTGATTTCAACCTTAATTTCTCAATATGATTTAGATAAAACCCTCACATTATGAAATTTGCAAGAAAGGATAAACAACACATTCAATTTCTTTTCAATTCAAAATATCGTTTAAGCATACAATTGTCATCAAAAACTCAATCCGCAAGTAAGAATTATCATAGAAATCATCTCCAATCTTAGAAGCACAAAAACTTTTTCAAAAATTTTCAAATTTTTATGTTTTTTCAAAGCCTTTTTCATGCAATGCAATAACAAAACGTGTGACTATGAAATGAAACATGCAAAGTGTCATAGATCAAGGCAAGTAAATGTAGTAGAGTTATTACAACACATAGTCACACCCCACCGCATACTTAGTACAAACATTGTCCTCAATGTTCAAAAAGAAATAAAGAAAAGAAAGAAAAGAAAAATGAACTCACTAGATGGTGGTGGGGCGGCTGAAACTGTCGGACATCAAATCTCGTCACTGCGGTGGAGGCGGTGGTCGAAACGGACGGAAGTCGGTGCTGAAGTTCCGCCCAAACTGCTGGCGGTATATGTCTCTCATCATCATGTCATGCTCCTCAGCCCGTGCGTCCCTAGCATCCCGATGAATCTCTAACTCTCCGACTCTCCTAGAAAGGTCGGGGGCCCATGCCGGTAGCTGCTCATACCAACCCGGTGGCTGGCTGTACCGTGCCGGCGCATCCTGTGGAGCCGGTGTTGTTGGTGCTCGATCATACCAAGGAGGCGGAGCTCCCATCCACTCCGACTGCGCTCCGTACCAAGCGGGAGGATCATCTATCCATGTCGGCCTCTCACTCACACTAGCTCGGCGAGAGGAAGAAGCACCGGAGGGTCTAGAAGGTCGGGGAGAATGTCTAAGTAAGTCCGGGAAGATGTCCGGCTGATCCGGGAATGTGCCAAATGCCTGCTCATCACCTCCCATCTCAAAATCGTCACCTCCTCCCATCTCCTCCTCAACATCTGCAGCTGGAGGCTCATCCGGAACGTATGGGGGCGGCGCTAACCTATTCACATGCATAGCAGCGAATGTCTCCTTCCAATTATGGCGTCCGACCATAATGGAATACTCGGGGAGCCACGAAATACCTCTACCTCCTCTATCCTCCCATGACATACCAGCGGTAGGTGTGTTGCGGTGTCTAGGAAAGATAATACCCCTAGTCATAAGGCTATTGAGACCCAAGGGTCTCGCCGCTATCCTAGTGCAAGTGAGTAGTCAATCCCAAGCTGTGTGGCAATGTGGGTAACCATCCCACCATAACCAATGTTCCCGGCCCTCTTGTTCTTCAGTTTACTAATGGTGGAGGCTAAGAGGGTGGCACAATCCGCGGGTCTACCATGGAGCATGCAGTAGAGAAGGAAAATCTCATTGGTCTTGATCTTTTGGAGGGTCTCGGTCCTAGGGAATAAGCACTCGGAAAGGACCCTATGAGCTATCTTCAAGGCTAAGTGGTAGATGAGCTTAGCCTTGGTGTCGGCTGGTTGCCAACGATCCTCACTAGCATTAACCATTGCTATCTCTCTCCAGAAATCCTTAGTGTATACACCGCTAGGAAAGAGGCCATTAAAGGTCTCATGGAACCCGAAGAAGGCTCCAAACTGTAGGATCGAGAACTCGTAATCGGTCTCCATCAACCTAAACGACACCGTCCTGTCGACGACACTGTGCTCAAAGGAAGTAACGAACTCCCTTGTAATCTCCTCATATGCGTCCGCTCGATTAGCGTAAAAGACTATCAAACCAGCTCTATCTAGAAGCCATGTAAAATCATTTACGACATTCAGCGGCTCTAGCTCTTCAAGGACTAAGTAATGAGGTCCTATGACCGACCTCTTTTCGATCCTTTCTAAGGCTCCTAGGTAGTTTGCGTGTATAGTTGGGATCCTAGGAGGTGGTTGTGATGGTGGTTCACTAGGGGGGCTTGGGAAGAAGAGGAACTATCATCCTTTTTCTTTTTTTCCTTCTTAAGCTTTTCATAAACATTTTCTCTAAATAGCAAAAACCACGGTATGTTCTACAATTTCCACGGCCGTGGAATGCCCAAAGACCGTGATTCGTCTATGTTTTGCTCAAATCTCAACAAATCAATCACCAACTCAGCAAAGTCTGTCCTAGACTAATTCCAATCTCAATCCTATGCAATTCCTCTAAGTTCTTGCGAGAATTAAACCCGAATTGACAAGGTAGAGAAATAGAAGAAAAATCTAGGTTTTTGGATCTTTAAATCCAAAATCTGTCTTCTGCAGGGATTGTCCACTTGATTTGTTGATTGGATCTTGTAGATGATCGAAAATGCTTCACTTTAGCACCAAGAATCGTTCGAAACGGTTTTTGAACGAAGATTTGAGAGAGGGGGAGGATTTTCGGTGTTTAGGTCATGGAAGAGGGGCGTGGAATTGGGGAATGGGGTGTTTTTGTGAAGGAAAGTGGTTTATATAGTGGCCGTAAAAATTTTTGAAAATTACGGTCACTCGGGGTATTTCACTGCCCTGGAAATATACGGACCCGTGGTTTTGGTGATTTTTCTCAGAATTTTGAAGAATTACGGTCACTATAGCTTCGACGACCGTGGAATTGGGCGTGGAACTCTATGCATTGTGCTAAAGCCCAAGTTTCGTTAATTCTTCCGACTTTTCCTTCTTCCAATTCCTATTCCTTGCTCCTGCATCCATAAACACAACATACCGGAAGATATCGAGGGCAAAACAAAACAAAAACGTCTAAACTAGTCTAATCTAAGAATGAAAAACAAAAGTGCAATAGCTTGGATTGCCTCCCAAGTAGCGCTTGTTTAAGGTCCGTAGCTAGACCGTACCCGCGTCTATTCGAGTGCGGTAGGTGCGAACTCCTCAGCTTGGAGCTCCGGTGAATACTTCTTCAGTCGTTGACCGTTCACCTTGAAACTTCCGCTCTTTTCACCCCATACTTCAACTGCACCATGGGGGAAAACATTTTTGATTAGATAAGGTCCGGTCCAACGAGATTTAAGCTTACTTGGAAAGAGCCGAAGTCTTGAATTGAAGAGGAGAACTTGATCTCCTTCCTTGAAGTCCTTTGGAATGATATGCTTATCATGCCAACGCTTAGCTCTCTCTTTATAGATCTTGGCATTCTAGTAGGCGTTAAGTGTAGTTCTTCAGGCTCGTTAAGGTCCAAGAGGCGCTTCTCGCCCGCTTCCTTTATACTGAAGTTCAACCACTTTACCGCCCAATACACCTTGTGTTCTAGCTCTACCGGCAAGTGACAAGACTTCCCATACACAAGGTTGTATGGTGTCGTTCCTATGGGAGTCTTGTATGCAGTCCGGTATGCCCACAATGCATCATCTAGCTTCAAAGACCAATCTTTCCTTGTCTTCGAAACTGTTTTCTCTAGGATGCCCTTGATTTCTCTATTTGAAATCTCAACTTGCCCACTTGTTTGTGGATGATAAGGGGTGGTGATCTTGTGAGTCACCCCATACTTAGCTAGGAGAGCTTCGAATCGTCGGGCTATGAAGTGTGAACCTCCGTCACTAATAATGGTTTGCGGTGTCCCAAACCTAGGGAAAATGGTTCTAATAAAGAACTTTATAACAACCGCATCATCATTAGTTGGAGAGGCTATGGCTTCAACCTATCTCGAAACATAATCCACAACTAAGAGTATGTATTAGTTCCCGCAAGATGATGGGAATGGTCCCATGAAGTCGACTCCCCAAACGTTGAAGATCTCTACCTCTTGAATGTTGTTAAGAGGCATCTCGTTCCTTCTTGATTTGTTTTCTGTTCTTTGACAAGCATCGCAGCAAGAAACAAAGGTTTGCACATCCTTAAATAAAGTAGGCCAAAAGAAACCGGATTGCAATACCTTACCGCTAGTTTTGTTGGAACTAGCGTGTCCTGCACAAGGTAGTGAATGACAATGACGGATAACGCTTTGCATTTCGTCTTCCGGCACACACCGTTGAATGATGCCGCCGGGACCACTCTTGAAGAGTAGATGTTCATTCCAAAATTATTGCCGGACATCCTTAAAGAACTTCTTCCTTTGTGCGTAGGATAGTCCGGGAGGTATTTCCTGACAAACCAAATAGTTAACAAAATCAGCAAACCATGGTTCGTTACCTTTAGTTATCTTGTCGATGCACTCCTCTATGATGTGTGAGTGTTCATCCGGGAAGGAGTCATCTATAGGTAGGCCGTCGTCTTCTAAGTGTGGTAGACGAGTCAAATGATCCGCAACAGAATTTTCCGAGCCTTTCTTGTCGCGGATATCAAGATCGAATTCTTGTAGGACAAGAATCCATCTAATCAGTCTCGGTTTCGCGTCCTTCTTGGCAAGCAAGTACCGAATCGCTGAGTGGTCCGTGTATACGATCACCTTTGATCCTACAAGATAAGAACAAAATTTCTCAAATGCATATACAACGGCTAAAAATTCCTTTTCCGTAGTGGCGTAGTTGAGCTGCGCTTCATCTATCGTCTTGCTAGCGTAATAGATGGCATGTGTGCGGCCTTCCTTCTTTTGTCCTAGCACCGCTCCAACAGATACGTCACTTGCATCACACATAACCTCGAACGGGAGACTCCAGTCCGGAGGTTGTATGATTGGGGCTGAGATTAACGCTTCCCGGATCCTATTAAATGCATCTAAACAATCCTGCGAAAAATAAAAAATTGCTTCCTTCATCAATAGATTAGTAAGCGGTTTTGATATCTTAGAAAAGTCTTCGATAAAGCGTCTATAGAATCCAACATGTCCTATAAAGCTTCTTATTCCTTTCACCGAAGATGATGGAGGTAGCTTCTCTATGATCTCAATCTTAGCCTAATCTACCTCAATCCCTCTACTAGAGATCAAGTTTCCGAGTACAATGCCTTCCTTCACCATGAACTGACACTTCTCCCAATTTAGAACTAGGTTAGTGTCTTCACAACTTTGTAGCACAAGAGAAAGGTTAGAAAGGCAATTATCAAAAGAGGAACCATAAACAGAAAAATCGTCCACGAAAACCTCCATAATCTCCTCTATGTACTTCGAGAAGATAGCCATCATGCACCTTTCAAAGGTGGTTGGGGTGTTGCATAGCCCGAACGGCATTCTCCTTCAAGCGAACGTACCCCACGGGCACGTGAATGTGGTATTCTCTTGATCGTCCGGATGGATCGGAATCTGGAAAAAACCACTATAACCGTCAAGATAACAGAAGTGTGAGTGTTGTGCTAACCTCTCAAGCATTTGGTCGATGAATGGTAATGAGAAGTGGTCCTTCCTCGTTGCGTTGTTCAGCTTGCGATAGTCTATGCACATCCTCCATCCCGTCACGGTTCTTGTAGGAATGAGCTCGTTGTTTTTGTTGGTGATGACTGTCATTCCTCCTTTCTTCGGGACAACTTGTACGGGGCTCACCCACTTACTATCGGAGATAGGGTGGATAATACCTGCATCAAGTAGCTTAAGAATCTCCTTCTTGACAACCTCCTTCATGGTTGGATTTAACCGCCTTTGAGGTTGTCGTGAAGGCTTAAAATTTTCCTCCATTAGAATCTTGTGCATGCATAGTATTGGTTTAATTCCTACAAGATCCTCTATAGTGTAACCTAAGGCCTTTTTATGTTCCTTCAATACAACTATTAGTCTAACATGTTCATCTTCGCTCAAATCGGAACTAATAATTACCGGAAAAGTAGAATTAGTTCCTAAGAATGCATACCGAAGATGTGTGGGAAGTGGATTCAATTCCATTACCATTGGAGTCTCAACTGGCTCTTAAGGAATGTCCAATGCCTCCTTAGAAGTCTCTAAGGATGTGGAAGTTGTTGAGGAGGGCTGAAGAGAATTGGTGGAAAGAACGAAGTTGTTCTCTGAATTCCCTAAAATTACGGCACCTCTGTTACTTCCACGGCCGTGGAAGTCAATTACGGCACCACTGGTAGTTCTACGGCCGTGGTTTTGGCCGTGTAACTTACTAGAGTGCTCTGAGTGTCTGATTATGGTCATCACGGTCGTTTCCACGGCCGTGGAATAGCACGACTGACCGTGATTTCTCACGTTTTCTGACCCATCGTAGAATTTTTCAAACTCTTCTCCATACACTTCTTGTAGCTCCTCTAAAGCTTCAATCTCCTAATTGCAATCCTCTTCTTCTCCTTTCTCCATGATGCTCATGGGGATGACCTTTTGCAATGGGTCCTTGAATAGAATCGAGCTTACTTCCTCTCTAGAAACCTCCTCGTCATGGATATCGAACATGTCCTCTCGAAAAGTTGGCTCTTTCACCAAGGTTGAGAGAACAAATTCAACCTTCTCTTCTCCTATGTCAAAGGCAAGTCTAGCATTCTTGCAATCCACCATGCAGCCGGATGTTGCAAGAAATGGTCTTCCGAGTATGATCGGGATTGGACAATATGCAGGAATGTCAAGCACGACAAAATCTATAGGAACATAGAACTTACCAAGCCTGACTGGGATGTCTTCTATGATACCGACGGGACGAGTTATAGATCGATCCGCCATGTATAACGTCATCTTGACCGGTTTAGGTTCACCTAAACCGATCTTCCTACATAGAACAAGCGGAATGATGCTAACGCTTGCTCCCAAGTTACACAAAGCGTCATATGTGACATATCCCATTCCGATTGGAATGCAAAATGATCCTGGATCCTTCAGCTTTGGGGGCATTTTCTCCTTCATTGTTTTGATGAGGTCCGAAGATTCTGAACTCATCTTGACTTCTCCAAAGTCTTCTAGCTTCCTCTTGTTAGAGAGGATCTCCTTTAAGAACTTCCCGTAAGCGGGCATACCTACAATTGCATCAATGAAAGGTATGTTAATGTGCAGTTTACTCTTGAGTTCAATGAACTTA
The DNA here is from genome assembly GCA_033239125.1 of Fagopyrum homotropicum. Taxonomy (NCBI): domain Eukaryota; kingdom Viridiplantae; phylum Streptophyta; class Magnoliopsida; order Caryophyllales; family Polygonaceae; genus Fagopyrum; species Fagopyrum homotropicum. The sequence continues at coordinate 144,780,579 of BSWB01000002.1, forward strand.
CCGAACTGCTTGTCTAGACGCGCTCTCGCTCTAGATTACGGAAATGGTAGAGGTGGTTTGTAAGCTGGAGGAGGAATGTAGATATCTTCCTTCTCCTTCCCCTTTTCTTTCTCTTTTTAAGCCGGAACTTCCACAAACTTAGGCTGCGGATCGGTTGTGGTTACTCCGCTCCTAGTAGTGATAGCCATTACCCTTCCTTTCGGGTTGTCCTCCGTCTTTCCACGAAGTTTTCTTTGATCTCTATGTACTTCCTCGGCTTTGCTAAATAGTTGGGTCTCTAAAGTCTTTTGAACTTTATCAACCTTAGTGATGTGATCATCAACCTTAGTGATGTGACTCTCCAATCCTTGAAGCTTTCCCAAGATCGTTTCCAACATGGGATCGGGCTTCTCCTTTCCCGAACTGCTTGCGCTATTAAATCCTTGCCCCTGGCTTTTCAAAGGAATGGAAGAAGAAGAAGGTGGCGTTATTGAATTTCCTGAATTGGAATAAGAATTACCGGAGTTTTGTTGTTGGTTGGAACGCCAATTACCGTTTGAATTCCTGTTGTTGTTGTTGTTGTTGTTGTTGTTGTTGTTCCAATTGTTATTCCGGTTATTATTGTTCCAATTATTCCGGTTGTTGTTGTTGTTCCGGTTATTGTTTCGGTTGGTTTCTTCATTCTCTTGATGATCGTTTTTTCCTAGGTAACCAACGCCTTGCTCCTTTGGCTTTTGAAGGCCAGCTCTAATCACGTCCTTTAACTCCTTGATTTCGGTGTTGAGGGAGAAGATTTGAGTTTGAGCAGCTTGTGTTAGCTTCGCTCCTTGTTCCACTTGGTTAGATCCCGCCTTTCAGTGGGAGTATTTCTCAATGAATTGGGCTTGCTTCTCAATGAAGTCCAAAGCGTCATCTTCTCTCATGTCCATGAATGTACCGCATGAAAGAGATTGGAGCTTGAATTGTGTTTTCACATCCATCCCCTTATAGTATATCTCCAATAGACCAAGTCTTGAAATGCCATGGTGTGGGCAATCCAATAGCAAATCCTGAAACCTTTCCCAAGATTGAAACAAACTTTCGTTAGGCTTCATAAGGAATGCATTAATCTTACCTCTCAATTCCGCAGTTTTGGATGGCGGAAATAATTTAGTTAGAAACTCCGAAGATAGATCCTCCCAAGTATTAAGTCTTCCATTTGGAAGAGCTTGATACCATGCTAGAGCCTTGTCCTTCAAAGAGAAGAAGAACGGCTTAATCTTGTAGTTGTTGGAAGTGGTCTACTTCGGCTTCATCGTCTCCATGAGAATCTCAAAATTCTGCAAGTGTTGATGTGGAGATTTAGCACTTGTTCCACCAAACTGAGTTTGGCGAACCATGGTGATCACTTGCGGACTAAAGCTGAATCCCTGAATATCTTCAGCTTCAAAGTTCACGCCTAGGCGACGTGGTTGTTGGGTAGGATCCAATCTTTGTCCAAGCGTTCGCAGCTCTTCATCTACACGAGCGGCTCTTGCACCCCCAGTTGGGATACGAGGATTGGCGGCTGGTCTAGGATCATTCCGGGCGGGATTGATCGTTGGATCAATGTCTTCTAGCGATGGCATAGAATCATCACTCTCATCGTCGGATGATTCAGCTCTAACCGATCTAGCCGGTTTGATTTTCTTCTTCCTCTTGGAGCTACTCATCTCTAGCCTCATTTGCAACATCATGTCCTTGAGCTCATCATTTCGCAACTGATGACGATCTGATTCTTCCCTACGAGTCTTCTCACTCCACTCAAGTTGAGCTTTAGAATCATCCAACTCCGCTTGGATATCCCTCTCGTTACTTTCAGCCATCTTTCTTTATTTGAGCTTCCTTCTCAAAGTTTTCTCAAGTTCTTGATCAAGAGGTAGGAGGTCTTTGTTGGTTCTAGACCTGCGCATATACCTAAGATAACCTGCAAATATCACACAAAAGAGATATCAAATAACAAGAGCAAAACTCCCAAGCTTGACAACCGATAACCGAATTCGGCCTAGACCAAATCTCCGGCAACGGCGCCAAAAACTTGTTCGCCACTTAGCGTACGTGCAAATAAGCTTTAAATTTATAAAACTAGAATCAAGCAAGCGAACCCACAGTGTACGGATCGGCGTAGTAAAGCAAGAATTCCAGAGTATCGAACTCAAGGATTTGGGGGGAACAAATTTAGTTTGTAAGTTGTCAAACAAGTAAATGTAGCTTTGCAAATATTGGGAAAACAACAGTCCTAAAGATCCAAGCATCTAATTGTGGCAATCGATTCAAGATACTCTATAAGTATAAGAACAGAGTTGAGAATTGCAAAGGTATACTAAAGTAAGGTAATGTTCGGTGAAGTTCCAAAACCTTATATGACTAACCAAAAGACACTCTCTATAAAGGTTGTTGAGGCTTCAGTATAGAAAGGATCTAAAGGTAAGAATTGATCTCAAATACCCAAATTTGTAACCCAAGGATCAAGATAGGCTCAAACGGTTAAGGTTGTGACACTTGAAACCGAAATAGAGGATGTTGAGTCTCACTACTACCTAGGAAAGGCAAGCCAAGACTAGGTTAAAGCTAACCCTTAACTTTGGATTAAAGTAAAAGCAAGGTTCGTAAACTAGGGTAAATCACGGCTAGATCTTGAGTTCCACGGCCGTGGAAGTCCTAGAACAGGCCGTGATTTAGGTTGTCGACGATATTTCTCGTACTCTCAAGGTCCAATCTGTTTATGATCGATCTATCATCATCTAAGCCACAACTATCAACCCTTCACCTTAGAATTGCTAAAGGGTTTTAGCCAATAATCATCATTATGATATCAAATATTCAAATTAAGAAGAGTGAAAGATGAAAACCCTTGAAAACTCAAATAAAACTCAAAATCAATCCTCAAATCCGGAACACAAAGAGTAATGTTCAGTAGATTCGGAATGTAACACAAAACTAACAACAAATCTTAGATAAGAACGAAGAACGGGATGTTAATCCGTCTTCAATATTAAACCTAAGAAAAAGGGCGTAACTTCCGCCACAAGCAATCTTCGAGAGTCCAAATTGTGATCCTTTCGTAAACCCTTAACAAACTTTTTAAATCTCCAAGCAAGCCTAAGCGAAGATCCCGAAAACTCCCTTTTCCAGCCTTTTTATAAGGTGAGGAAAAAGATATCTTTCAGCCCCAATACGTAGATGACGTGGCTATTAATGATTCGTCAAAAGATCACCTAAATCACGGTCTCATGAGGTTCCACGACCGTGGAAATATGGCGTGGAAAGGATTACGGTGTCTCATGCCTTCCACGACCGTAATTTATACCGTGTAACTCACTGGACTGCTAAAAGCTCAAGTCCACGTTCATAATGCAAGGTCCACGGCCGTGGAAATAGGGTGTGGAAGTGTTTGATGCCTCTTGTTGCCATTGTTTTGTGTCATTCTTCATCCTAGCCTCTTCCTTGGCTTCCTCAATGTATCTCCTCATCTTTGAACATCATCGATTACCCCTTGTTCTCCCTCAAACGATCCGATTTCAGCTCTTATTCACCTATAATCAACACAAAGCTAATGTAGACCTCCATATTGAAAATATAGATGAACAAGCTATCAAATGCTTCAATGCCTTATCCATGAGCACAATAATGAATGAAAACCAATCAAATAAGTGCCTATAATATCACAATATTTCATGCTAACATGCGCTTTAGAAGGCACACAACCAAAATTTTTATCGTTATGTTTGTGCGCATTCTGATACGCACAAGTGTATTAAAACAAAATAAGGAAGGTTATTTTCTTCAGTCCTATAATTGCAAAGCTTTGATGACCTACGTTTCCCTTTCTTTGCTCCAATTTTTAGTGCCGCCGCTCTTGCAAATTTCAGTCCCGACGTGGCTCATCAAACGACCGGGGTAAACGAGCCTTCTCTTGCTTCACTGTATGTGCTTCAATTTCCTTCTCTTGCTTTGCTTCAGTTGTTCTTTATTGCATTTTATTGAGATTATTATTTAATAGTATATCTAACCAATTTATTTCTTTGTAGTCCATATCCTTCCCACTATGCATTAGACCTGACACATTGTTTAAGAAGGTAAGCAGTGTAACAAGATATTGATTAATGATTAAAAAAACAAAGCTAATGTTTGATTGATTGTTATTTGTAGCAAAATCGGTTACACAATCGAAATGTCACACATTCTACTTGAGCTCAACATCATTTGTAAGAACTACTTCTACGTGGAAATGTCCCGGACACAGTTCTTTTGAATGAAGACACCGTAGATGTTGTGGTTTCCCCGTGGATGTTGTGGTTCCATTTGTGGGGAACAAGATTATAGAGGGATTTACAACACCCGATGATGCCATACTTACAACGTCTTGTTCTTTCGATAGCACAAGGGCTCCCGTTGCACAACTATCGGGTACATGAATGCCGATGATAGAGGATTTATTTGAGGGTTCACCGAGTGATATTCGATAAAGGACCCCAATTATATCAGTCGTGACTCAACAATTGACGGTTCCCATCCAACATTACAAGATCCGAGTCCGACAAACCACCTCACACATGAGGAGCATCTGCATGGGGGTATGGTGAATGCGTCCGTGGGGTCAAAGGATGTGCCGGTAGGGTTAGAGGATATGCCGATGCGGAAGAAGGATGTGGTGGTGGGCAGGAGGATGTGGTGGTGGGCAGGAGGATGTGCCGGTGGTGCCAGAAGATGTGCCCATGGGGGCTGAGGATGTGGGTCCTCAAAAATTGGGTTTCCCCAGAGGTCCTTGAGTGACCGATCTACTTGTGGACTATACCACATGCATTCCCGGTCTTATTTGGTCAGAGGCAAAGTTATGCTGTCGATTGTGTATTTTAATAAAAATATTACATATAATGACCAATAAGTAGTGATCAAACCCAATGTTGGAAAATAACTAAATATGTTTAGGATGCATCTAGGAAGAAAATAACTCATTAGATGCATCATTAATGAAATTTGCTATAACTAGGTGATTTTATCTATGAAAGCCATGTAAAAGGTTTACCGTGTTTTGTTGTTTCTATTTCCCCATCATGTTTGGTTATAATTCGTATAAGGTTCAAGTTTCAAATTAATCTTTATAATATGTTGAAATGACATGACCGGTGGATATTTTGATCTATTCTTCATGATATTTTTGATTAATTGTTCTGCTAAAGTTAGACTTTTGTTTTTTAAAAGTTATCCTACTACTTTGCATTTGTTTCTTTTTAATTTATAACTAATCTTTCACAGTTTGCATTGTACTTGAATTAAATCTTTGAAGTGAATAATTTTTGAGTTATCCACCCACACATGTTTTGATTTCAATTGTTGTTCAATATTTTACAGCATTTATACACCTTTAGCAATCTACTTGTGAACTATACAATTTTGTACGAGTGAGTTAAAACCGTTTATTTCAATATCAGTACTCAATTTTCTCAATGGAACAAAGTAGTCAAGATATCAAAATCACCGAAGGATAAGGAATTGGGTAAAATTATTGTAAACTTGGGATGCATCAAACTGTTCAAAATTTTCTCCTTCAGATATTCCTCTAAAACCCTACATCAATCTTTCATATTACAAATATCATATAATGGTTAAACCTATTCTATTGATCATTTCACACTTCCAAAGTGGATGCTTAAGTTGGATGACAAGTAATTTATGTACAATTCAACACAACCTTATAATTCAAACAAACAAATTTGACAAGGTAACTTCCAACTATAGAAGATGGGCTTAAGTAGAAATGTTCAAAATTCCTTCAGGAATTTATTTCGCTTATATTTTTTTAGTGAGATTGAAAGTTTCAGTTCAAATTAACCAATTTAAATTTGCATGAATACTTTTATCACATAGAACTGCATGCATAGTCCCTACAAAGTAGCAAGTTGATTCAGTGCCCAAACATAACGTCTTCACTCCTTGGACATGAAAACAAAAGCGACGTTGAAGTTCTTATTCGTACACGTAAAATCAATGATTTCCAAAAGTGACATATTGTACCTGTTAGACTTGGGTCCGACTTGGGCAAAATTACCGAACCGACAATTTTCAAACCGGTCCAAACCGACAGTCAACGGTTACACCACCGGTACCGTTAAACTGATGGTCTGACCATGTTTTGTTTTGTTTGGCTAAACCGGCGATTAAAAAAAAAGAGCATTTGCTTGCGCAACGGCTCATTGACCCGCCAACGGCTATTTCATATAGCCGTTGGGCAGACTCCACATTCCAACGGTAAACACGAAGAGCCCTCGCGACTTAACAAAGGATGAAACAAGTAAAGGTGGAACCGTAGATGTGTTCTCCACCGGTACACACGAAGAGCGACTTTGCGTAAGGTTAGAAGGGAAGAGGAGGAAAGGTCTGGCTTTCCTTCCTGTATTACTCCATGATGTTTATTTTATTGACGATAATGTGTATATTTATGTCTTACTAGTGGTATGGCCCGCGCTTCGTGCGCGGAAGCAATAGAAAAATTAATGATATATCTAAACGACTTTTATGAAATAGTTATATTGTTTTTAAATTTGTCAAAATTAGGCATCAAAATAAATTACTATACCGGTGCAATGTAATAGCTTGCAATTTGCAAATATGTAAGTACGATAAAAATAATATGGACACGATTGTGTGCCAATACAATCAAGAAACAACAGGAAAAGTTGGAAAAGCCAGTTGATATAAGAGCTTTACTGATTGGAACATGTACGATAGGAAGAACACACATTTGCAATAAAGTACCTGTAGATTAAAGGACGATGTTCTAACACAATTCATTGGGCATTAGTGAAAGATCATTCCATCCCCTTAATGACCTATGCATGCTTCAACAACCATCCTTGTAGCCATTATATCAATAAGATGTTGAAAACACAAAAATAAACAAAATACATGAATATAGCAGAGGAGCATAAACTAAGGGACCGTGGATCTAGAAAAATATTAACATGATTATATATTACTCTTCCATGGTTGTAGCTTGCCTAGCATTATTTTGTACGATAACCTTAGAAATAATGTAGTTCAACATAAGTGCTTCCTAGTTTGACCAATATTGTTGTTTTTAAATTTCACTTAAATATTTAATTGAACACCTAGAGCGTACATGAAAATTATACACCTAAAGATTGAAGTCGTTCACTAAAATATAGATATTGTAAGATGAATGGAAATTATTTCCAGAAGCATGAAACAAAATAAAACAAGTGACATTTATGCTATTTCTAGTTTTTAGTTTAGTAAATAGGCCCATAACATTTTGCTATTAGGTTAATGTACCCCGTAAATTTTTACCGTTCAAATATCACTTCCCTGCTACTTTTCTCTCACCTTATTCTCTCTCCTCTCTTCAACCGCCTTCCCCAAATCGATTTTCACAAATACGCTTGTTGAAGGCTCAGATCGAATGAGGACGAAGAGCTTGTCTTCACGCTTGTTGAAGAATTTGACCGAAGGTTGCAGATACGCCGGCGTAGATGCTCCTACTGAAGGCTCCAACGTGATTTGTTGGCTTCCCCTCAGCTGACTGCTGACTACTCTTACTCAAACTTAATGGAAAAAAGCCTACTTGGGCAAATTCTTTCAATTATAAATTGCAAGACTGAAACATAAAGCTAAATTTGATTGTTGTAAGAACTCGATCAACTACTTTCTTTTAAGCGAAGACTAAAGCACCATGCAAAACATAAACATGATTAGCTTACTAATTTATCGATTGTTAGTTGAATGGTCTATGAAGAGATCAAGTTCACTACTATAAGGATGTTCCCGAACAACTCCATAGAAGCCATTGGGATATAAAATCATATCCTTTATTTGAGCAAATCATGTAAATTTTTTCTATTGTAAATCCCTTAATTACCTCTAGTATTTTAGGAACAATATCGCCATAACCCATGATTTATGCTTTACCGTTGCTTTGTGTTTGTATATATTAACTTGTAATTATCTTCACCAATACAATTTACAAAGAATTGTTCTTCCTTCTTCGTTAATCTTTATTCCGCATTCTAAACTTCTACATGGTATCAGAGCCTAGGCTTTGTTAATCCTAAATTTTCTTCTCACAAACACAACCTACCCATGGCAAACGAGGCAATTAATGGGTCGAACAACGCCCAACAGATCTCAGAACCATGGGAGAAGTCCTCACATCCCTTATTCTTTCATCACTCGGATCAACCGGGAGCCGTCTTGGTGTCACAACCATTGATGGAGGACAAGTATACGACTTGGCATCATGCAATGTTGATGGCCCTCACAGTCAAGAACAAGAAAGGCTTTGTGGATGGAAGTCTACCAAAACCCATTGACAAACCGATGGAGGGGTTACAATGGGAAAGATGCAACGTACTTGTCAAAACATGGCTCCTCGGATCCATGTCAAAAGACATATCGAGCAGCGTAATCCAATGCAAGAGCGCAAGAGGTATGTGGCTTGAACTCAAGGAGCATTTTTCTCACACCCACACTGTCTCATTATTCCACATTGAAAACGCCATTCACGATTGTGAGCAAGGGGCAGATTCTGCCTTAACTTTTTTCAACAAACTAAAAGCAGTTTGGGATGAGAAAGAAGTGCTTTGTGCATTTCCACCATGTACTTGTACAACAACGAGCAGCATCAAAAATTTTATAGACACACAAAAGACCATGAAATTTTTTATGGGGCTCAATGACAATCACGCTCAAATCCGCAACAACATAGTTATAGTAGATCCGTTACCGGATCTAAACAAAGCATTTGCCATGGTTTTAAGGCAAGAAAACGCTGGTAGTCAACCTCCAAGGTGCCGGCGACAACCGAGACAATGGCTTTTTCGGTAAAGAAGGATCTTGGTGGGCATGTTGCTCGTTGACTGGAGGTATTTCTATGGTCGTCTATACCCAATCAAAAGTAAATCCCGACTTAGCACTAAGAACAAGTATAGTTGATAAGTAAGGGTCGAACCCAAGAGAGTTTGAGGTTTTAGATGCAATTATTGATTCAAGTAACAATTAACAGAAAGGGGGGGGGGTGTTTGGTTGAAATGAGTGCACACAAAAGCTTTAAGAGAAACAATTTACGCAACAAGTAAGACAATAATGGGTGAATCTACACTAGGTTGATTCTAAGCATGCAATTGCTACTTTGGTGCGTTCCTTTTACAAGTTTTTAAGTAATCTCCCGTCTCGATCATACATATGTGTTGAGCCAACCGACATCAATACAATTTAACAGGTTAGTGTTCCGTAAACCTACAAGAACAAATAACAAGTTAGCATTCAAACAAAGACTAAGGGATATAAAGAGAAGATTAAAACCGTTAAACTTATCTTTATATTTGTGTTCCTTTTCTTTAAGTAATTACAACCCGTTATTACTTAAAGTTGCTACTAGATTAAAGACCCGAACCCGGAACCTATTAATCCTAGTTGTTCATGCACTTTAGAACCTAAGGTGATCAATCTCAAGCAATAGTTACCATGCAATTAAACAATGGAGATGGAGGAAACACAAAACATTACTGAATAAAAACTTATATTAAAAATAACTTACAACCAAAGTAACAATGCAGCTTCAAACCAACCCAATGTAGCAAGGGAGTTAGCAATTCATTACAATGGAAAACTCAAGTCTAAAATGGATTTTGTGAGGAAAAGAATGGATGATTCTAGCAATCAGCCATGGACTATTTATACTACAAAAGACACTTAATTAGGAGTAAATAGCCGGGCTAAAACAGCCACCTTTAATGCCATAAAGGTGGTGTAAACATCCGGAGTAAAGCTTCTGGCTTTAAATCACAAGGGCGGCTTTCAGGAACCGCAGGGGCGGCTTTCAAGAACCGCAGGGGCGGTTTAGGCAGAATCGGTTGATCTTCTTCCTGACCGCAGGGGCGGCTAGGCAATTCCGCTGGGGCAGATCTTCAATGCTTCTTCAACGTCTGACTCTTCAACTGCTTGCCGTTACTGATGTCAAGGCACAGGGGCGCCTTAGGGCCAATGCAGGGGCGGTGACACAGACTCTTCGTCTTCTAGCTCCCAGGGCGAGGCGCAGGCAGGGCGCAGTGGGAGGCGCAGAGGAGATGGTCTTCGTCTCTTCAAGGCAAGTCACCGCAGGGGCGCCGATGGGTGGCGCATGGGCGGTGACCTGCTTCTTGGCCGGCGCTAGTGAAGGCGCAGGGAGCGCTCTAGTGAGAAGTGTCACTCGCCGGGGCGGCTGCAAGGACCCGCTGGGGCGGTGAAGTAGCAGAAGCTTTGCTTCGTGATCTCTCTTCACTCCTAAGTGCTTATAACTCCTTCCTTAGCTTCTTTTTGTCTTCTTCTTCTGGACCAAGGAGTTAGTAGCATAAACCGACACTAATGCAATAAAAAGACTCTAAAAACTACCCTAAATGATAGTGATTCCATCACCTATCACTCGCCCAAGTAAATTTTGCGAGAAGTGCAATATGACCAACCATAATGCAAAGTAGTGTCGGGCTCATCTCAAATGTTCTTTATGCAATTGGAAAGGGCACACCTACAAATACCGTCGTAATTGAAAGAAGGCAATGGAAGACGGACAAACAAACTCAACAATCCACTATGTAGGAAATAAAGACGGGAATCCGCCTTTCGCCAAAGAAGATTGTCAACAGAAGATACATTTCCTCAAATCAATGGGAATCAAATCTTCGGAATCTCAAAGCCTTGTTCAAAATATGAACACTGGAGGATCTTCGGTTAATCTTGTCGGTAATGTCTCTACCTATGATCACTTCTCAGGTAATGCCCTTACATTAAATTCTTCAAACATGGAATGGATATTAGATAGTGGCGCTAGTGACCATATTGTTTGCCACATAAAATTTCTTACACATTTTAAGCCTTCTTATAATCGGTTTGTACGCTTACCTAACGGGAACACCTTCTTAGTTACACATATAGGAAGTGTAGCTATTTCCCCACAACTTTGTTTGATTAATGTGCTATGTGTGCCTAATTTATCTGTTAATTTAATTTCTATTAGCAAATTAGTGTTTGATTCATTCTATGTCACTAATTTTTTTAAAGAAAATTTGCATCATTCAAGACCTTCGATTAGGGAGGACGATTGGGACGGGAATTGAGCGCGATGACTTTTACTGTCTCGACATGCCTCTAGGAAGTTCCTGCAATGCCGTCTTTCAACCATCTAACCAAGTGTTGCATCAACGACTTGGCCACCTATCACCTAAAAATTCAAATTTACTTCCTTTGTTCAAGAATAATTCTAGCCATAAACATGAATGTTTGGTTTGTCCTTTAGCAAAACAAACTCAAAATGTTTTTCCTTCGCATATTTCAAACTCTTTATCTCTTATTCACATAGACATTTAGGGTGGATATCATGTTCTATTAATTTCGGGTTATCATTATTTTTTAACAATCGTTGATGATTATTCACGTTTCACTTGGATTTTCCTCATGAAAAACAAATCTGAGGCTCGTGGCCTCGTTATTCATTTTTTTAATCTCATTGAAAATCAATTTAATAAACCGGTCAAAGTTATTAGAAGCGACAACGGTCCCGAATTTAAATGTGTAGATTTTTATACTTCAAAGGAAATTTTACACCAAACAAGTTGTGTTAACCGCCCCAACAAAATGGGGTACCTGAACGAAAACATCGACATTTGCTCAATGTAGCACGTGCATTGCTCTTTCAAACAAGTTTACCAAAATTTTTTTGGGGTGATGCAATACTCACCTCTTGTTACTTAATCAATCGTTTACCAAGCCCCCATTTTACAAAACAAAACACCTTTCGAAATATTGTTTTTCAAAATTCCCAACTATTCTCATCTTCGTGTTTTTGGTTGTCGATGTTTTGCCTCAAGCCATCACCTTCGCCCCCACAAAATTTGATCCGAGAGTCATCAAGTGCATCTTTATTGGTTACCCCGCCGGAACCAAAGGCTACAAATTATATCACATTCAAGAAAAGAAAATCATAATATTCCGAGATGTGATTTTCCACGAAATCGACTTCCCTTATAAAAATTCCACCATGCCAAACCATACACCATTAGTTGAAAATAGACTACCCCTACCCATTCTCAACCCCACTACCTATATTGATGACGACAATGGCAATCAACCCTTGCCTTCCAGTACAACACCCCTTGCAAATCATCCCTTGAACCCTCCTACCCCACAAGACACCTTCGAACCCATTGCTACACATAGCACTCCTAACCCACAGGAAACCTCCCTACCAATACCTAATGTTCCACCAAACGTCGTTCACACACCACCCCGTCGTTCCACCCGACCTACCAAAGCCCCAACAACATTGCATGATTTCCATGTTGAGGTAACATTGCCCTCTCGCCCGACCCAATCCTCCTCCACCAACAAAGTATCTTCGGGTATTTTGTATCCACTTGATTCTATTTTATCTTATAGTCGACTATCTACTCCGTATAAGCATTTTGTGTCTAACATTTTGCTCAAGAAAGAGCCCGTTTCTTTTTCGCAAGAAATGACGGATCCAAAGTGGAAGATGTCATGGCTTCAGAAATAAAGGCCTTAGAGGAGAACAATACATAGAGTTTAGTACCCCTTCCTCCCAAAAACGACCAATCGGTTGAATAGGTATACAAAATCAAGTACAACTCAAATGGCACGGTGGAGAGATACAAAGCTCGACTCGACGCCAAGGGTGACAACCAAGTCGAGGGGATAGACTACCGTGAAACATTTGCACTTGTTGCCAAACTTACCACCGTTCGCGTCTTACTTAGCCTCGCCGCTATTCAAGGATGGCATTGGCATCAACTAGATGTCAACAACGCCTTCTTACACGACGACCTGCTCGAGGATGTTTACATGAAACTACCTCCTAGTTTTTGCAAAAAGGGGGAGACAAGAGTTTTCAAGTTGCAAAAATCCCTTTACGTCCTCAAGCAAGCCTCTCGTCAATGGTTTATAAAACTTTCCGGCGCTCTCAAATCCGTCGGTTTTCACCAATCTTGGGTTGATTATTCTCTTTTCACTCACAAAAGAAAAGGTAATTTACTGATTTTGTTAATCTACGTTGATGATGATATCCTTGCCGGAACTAACTGGCAGGAGATTGAGGATATCAAGTGGTTCCTAGCTAGTCATTTCAAACTCAAAGATCTTGGCATATTGCGATTCTTCCTTCGCCTTGAAGTTGCTCGCTCCAAGCTGGCATCGTTCTCTCAGCGCAAATATGCCCTCGAAATACTAGAAGACGTTGGGTTCCTTGGTGCAAAATCAACTAAAACACCACTCGATCCAAACGTTGTCTTATCTGCCGCTAATGGTGATCTCCTTTCAGATGCCTCCCAGTACCGGCGTTTGGTCGGCCGCCTAATATACCTCACGATCACCCGACCAGACCTCACATATGTTGTCCACATTCTCAGCCAATTTATGAGCCAACAACGGCAGCCACACATCGATGCGGCTCACTAGGTCCTCCGATATGTCAAAGGCTCTCCTGGTCAAGGGTTGTTCTTCCCCGCCAATGGTCGCCTCCACCTCACTGCATACTGCAACGCCGATTGGGCTCGGTGTCGGGACACCCGTCGGTCTGTTACTGGTTACTACATCTTCCTTGGTGGCTCACTCATCTCATGGAAGTCAAAGAAGCAGGGCACCGTGTTTCTATCAAGTGCTGAAGCCGAATATCGCTCCATGACCAACACTTGTTGCGAGCTTACATGGTTTCGGACACTTCTCAAAGATCTCCAGGTTGATCATCCCATGGCAACCACTCTTTTTTGTGACAACAAAGCCGCTATTCATATCGCATCTAACCCCGTATTTCATGAGCGAACAAAACACATTGAAATTGACTGCCACATCATACGGGAGAAGATTCAATGGGGAGAGATTCGCACTCATCACATCACTACTTGCAACCAACTTGCAGACTTGTTCACTAAACCGGTTGGCTCCACTCAATTCTTCACCCTATTATCCAGTTGAGAGTTTCTAACATACACTCCAACTTGAGGGAGTATTGGGACATAAAATCATATCCTTTATATGATCAAATCATGTAAATCTTTTCCTATTGTAAATCCCGTATTTACCTCTAGTATTTTAGAAACAATACCTCTATCATCCCTAATTTATGCTTTACCGTTGCTTTGTGTTTGTATATATTAACTTGTAATTATCTTCATCAATACAATTTACAGAGAATTGTTCTTCCTTCTTCGTTAATCTTTATACCGCATTCTAAACTTCTACAGAAGCTAATAGTTGTGTCATGGAGGATATTAATTTGTGGTTCAATTTAGCTGATGACAACTCCCAATTTATGAATGGCGCAATGTTCCCTTGTACCTTTGTTTGTTCACTTACAATTTTCTTGTAGACATTTTGGCGAACATAAGTGTAAGGTTCGATCTCATGTAAATTATTATAGAACACAAAGTACATACCTTTTGATGCTTAGCAAGTCGTACATAGTCATATTCCCTCGCAAGATCCTTAACGGATTCATAAATTCCGGCATCTCCCATGTTGAACATGACATGAAATTCTTGGCCAATCATATCACTTATTACAATAGTTGATATAGCCAATATCAATTTTTTCCATCTATTTGTACATGGAAGGTACACTGAAGATGCTATCAAGATAAAGTATATAAATTCACAAATCTATTGACCATTATACATTTGTTCTCAAACAATTTCATGTTTCACTTATTCATATTATGGATAGGGAAATAATATTTCAAAGGGCGTAATTGTTAATAATTAATATTTTTTAGGTGAAGGAGAGTCAGCGGTCTTCAGCGCATCTAGCCGCGCTTTATATATATGAAAAAAAGGACTAAGTATTCCGCAAACGGGGGATAGTCCGGCCCCTTATATCGTCAGACATAATATCTTTTATACCCTCGAGAGGGTCAATCGATACATTAAGACCAAGCGGAAAAAGAGAGGCAGCACTAGCCAAAGCGTCGGCGGCCCGATTAGCCTCTTTAAAAACATGACGAAATTGGATATCCCAATATCTACTAAGATAGTCTTGGCATCGGTGTACCAGACTTGAAAGAGGGTGGTGACGTTGGATGTGTTTTGTTTAAATGGGTAATCACCAGCTTAGAATCCGTTTCCAGGATGACGGGCCTAAAGCCTTTATCCCAAGCTATCCCTAAACCATGTACAACCCCCCATAGCTCAGCTATTGGGACTGTACATAATCCAAGGTTAGCAGTAAACCCGCACATCCAAATCCCCTCACTATTTCTTACCAGACCTCCTGCCGTAGCTTGACCATTTTCACTTCTAGCATCATCCGTATTGATCTTGAAAGTACCATTGGGGGGTGGTAACCACTTCACCATGATAGTCCTTGGTTCCAGTACTGCAATCCCTAGCTTCTGTTGATGCTTCACCCAAGCTGTGACGTACTCCTCAACTCTATCTCGAGCAAACTTGGAGCGATCAAAGGTAACAACAATGTTGCGGAAGACTTTTTCATTGCGCTATTTCCATGACCACCATAGGGCTACTGCAAAGAACTCGCTCCACAAATAATTACTATTAAAATAACGTTTCGAAAGAAGGTTACCTCGTATCCATGTTGTAAGCGGTGTGGCGAAAAAGTCATCGACAAAGACGTCAGCATTGGATCTTCGCCATATTTTATTTGACTCTGGACAATCGCGAAGAATATGAATCAAAGGTTCGTTCGGGTGAGAGTATACACTGCATGCTGAATTGAGTGTGAGATGTCTTCTCTTTCTTTCTTCATTTGACAACACCCCTCCATGCATAACCTTCCAAAGGAACATTTTGATTCTTTCTTGAATTCGCAATTTCCATAGGATCTTGAAACAACTATCGTCTACATGGATGATATGGTCGAATGGGCTGAGTAGCGAGTACGCAGAAGCTACCGAATAGTTACCGTCTGCTGTCAACTTCCAACCTATTTCATCATGCATGAGCAGCTGATTATTTGGGTTAACACTACTGTTGGGACCCCCAACTGTAGGGCAAACGGCTGCCAGCTTCTGCATACAAGAGAAAGGGAGAGAGTTTTCTAGGAGATCCCAATTCCACCCCAAGCCTTCAATCCAGTATTCACTAACAACCTTTCTTCTGTCTGTATCCTCTATGGGGTTCAGTGCTGAGGAGGCTAGAGTATACTCACCAATCCAGATATCATCCCAGAAGCTGATTTCATTCCCATCTCCTAAGAGCCATTTCACTCCATGCTGGATAGTCGATGTGAGGCTATTTTTAATGTCTCTTCACATGTGTGAGGGATTCGATCGCTCCCTTCCATATGTGTGTACATACTTATTTTTCAAGGTTTGAATCCATAGTTTATCATCCTCTTTGATGAATCGCCAACTAAGCTTCCCTACAAGTGCACTGTTAAGTGTAGCCATCTTTTTAAACCCTAACCCTCCTTTATTTTTAGGTAAGCAGATGGTGTCCCACTTGACTGTATGAAGCTTTCTAGTACCAATTTCATGGCCCCATATGAAACTTCTACAAATCTTATCAACATAGTCACAAACACTTGGAGGCAGCTTCGCTATTCCCATCTGGTACACCGGGAGCGAAGCCAAGACAGATTTAGCGAGTGTCACTCTCCCTGCAAAGCTGAGAGACTTACCTCTCCAGCCTCTTAGTCTAGCATTGATTTTATCCAGAAGCGGTTCAAACATGGTTTTGTTCATTCTACCTTGGATGATTGGCATGCCTAGGTAGTTACCTAGATTGTTAGTGACGTTGATACCACTAATATGTTCTAGATTATGGCTGAGTTCAGTTGAGATATTCGGTGAAATGAATATAGTCGACTTAGCTTGGTTAATTCGTTGTCCAGAAGCTTGGCAGAATCTATCCACACATTTCATGATGGACCTCATTTGACTTTGGGAGGCTTCCGCAAATAGGGTAATGTCATCCGCAAAGAACATGTGGGGAAGCTTCGGGCCTCCTCTAGATAGTTGTATTGGCTTCCATTATTTTGTATCCACCGCTTCTAGAATAATGTAACTAAGTCTCTCCACTGCAAGGACAAATAAGTAAGGGGATAGGGGATCACCTTGCCTGATGCCTCGTTCTGGAATAAAATGCTTGGTAACTTCACCATTCCATAAAAGTTGCATCTTTGTAGTACTAATGCAGACCTTAATCATCTCAACCCATTCATGGGGAAAGCCCGCCTCTCTAACCGAGTCAAGAATAAAGTCCCATCGTATTCTGTCATAGGCTTTCTCGAGATCTAGCTTAAGGATCATCCATTTTCTCCCAGTCTTTTTTCTTCTCACAGAATGTACAATCTCTTGCATCAACAATATGTTATCTTGAATGAATCTTCCTGGTATGAAACTACCTTGCGTCGGGCCTACAAGGGAGCCTATCACTTGTTGCATTCTCTGGACTAGCACTTTTGAAATGATCTTGTAGTTGACGTTACAAAGAGCTATGGGTCGGAATTGTGTGATGAGTTCCGGATTTCCCACTTTGGCAAGGAGTGAAATGAGAGTGTCATTGCTTCCGGTAAGTAAGGTGTGTTTTGTAAAGAATTGTCTAACAGTGTTGAAGATAGAATTGCCAACTGTATGCCAACATTTCTGGTAGAAAATTGGTTGGAATCCGTCTATACCGGGAGCTTTATAGGCACCCATGCTCTTTGTTGCCTTCCATACGTCCTCCTTGGTGATTTAATTTTTGAGCTCATTCCATTTGTCTCCATCAATTTCTGGGAAGCTGAAAGTATCCAAGCCACAGGGAGACAGGGGTGAAGCATCATTTAGACTATATAATTGAGTATGGAAATTTACCGCATGTTGCTCAAGAGTGTCTGGATCCTCTGACCATTCCCCATCATTCTATTTCAGGCCTTGGATACGATTTCTCCTCCTCCTTATGACCGTTGAGGTGTGGTAGTAAGCGGTATTCCTATCACCCCCAATTAGCCATTGCTCTCGTGATTTTTGGTACCATATGAGCTCTTCCTGTTCAAGGACGTTCTCCAGTTCCTTTTTGAGCTTTGCCTCCCTTTTTTTAAGTCTGTTAGATGTGCTGAGGTAGGGGTGATTTTGTGTAGCAACGAGTTTGTTGTTTAGAGTATTCTTACTGCGAAAGACATTACCAAAAACAAACCTATTCCAATTAATTAGTGAAAGTTTAAGAACTCAAAGAGCTTCACTTACCTCCTGATGTGTGGACCACACATTTTCTACAATCGAATGAAAATCTTTGTGGGTCATCCACGCAGCTTCCATACGGAAAGGCCTTCTCTCAACCTTCTGGGCAATGGTGGGATTAAGGTTCAAGAGTAGGGGACAATGGTCAGAAGAAAAACGAGCAAGGTGGCTGACCTTGGCATTGACCCAGTCCATACTGCACAACTGATTAACCAAGATTCTGTCAAGGCATTTCTGAATTTTGTCACCATTCATTCTGCCGTTATCCCAAGTGAAGTTCGGACTTGTAAAGCAAGGGTCTATAAGGTCATGTTTGTTAATAAGTCTGTGGAACTCTGAGGAGTCTGAATGTAGTGCACCCGCTCCACCATTACATTCATGCGTGTATAGGATGCAATTAAAGTCACCACCGATAATAACAGGTTCATTAAGTTGGCTTAATTCATTGTCTAAATCAAGCCAGAAAGGTACTCTCCTGGTTACTGTCGGTGGGGCATAGACTGAGATGAGGTGGTATGTGCTTGAACCTTGGATAATTTTGGAATGGATAAAGTGATCTGTGGCATGGATAATGCTGACGTTAACTTTCTCTGGATTCCAAAGAAGCCATATACCTCCCTCAAAACCATTGGCTTCTACTCTATAGCATTCTTTGAATTCCAAGCGGTCGCAAATCTTTTGTGCTTGGATCCCTGAGGTTCTCGGTTCAATAATGGTGAGAATATCAGTACTGTGTGCTTCGCATATATGTTTAATTGCTCTTCGGAACCCGTTCTTACAGGCACCGAATACATTCTATATGATGCAATTCATTGGGAGACTGAATTGAGGTAGGAAATCAGAAGCAAGACCCAATTAAGGGGACTGTTCGGTGTTGAGTTCCGTCTCAACCCCTTTACACTGCGTCACTTGATCTCCATGAGTTTGTTCTTGCGAAGAAGTCCTAACTTTTGCTTCCGGCATGGTAGTGTCTTGCGATCTCACCACCTCCACAATAGTGTTCATAGTTGGGAGAGAGTTGGCGGCTACAGAACTGTCCATAGGAGTAGTAGGACTCTCACTGGGATTACCCAGATCGGTTGATTTCGATTCTTGGTCTAACGCATTGACAAAGATATTCTTGGACTTGGACGTTACTCCATAACCTCCTTCGTCTAGGGGAAGATCAACTTCTGACCGTTGTCGTTTAGAGGAATTTATGTTGTTGGTCTCAGGGGCTTGTGACTTTGCTATCCATAAACTCTTCCTGCTTTCTTTGCGAAGTTTTTTCCTCTTTTGTCGCTTCTCGAGTAACTCGAATTCAGCCTTCTCCTTGTCCTTCTGACTAGCCGAAAAAACCGCTTGTTTGTTGGCCGTTTTCTTTCTTGGGTTCTGTGTTTCCTTAACCCTAGTTTCGCCTAGGCCTTGCGTCATTGGGCTTTGGATTGGAGAGGGGTCGGGTCCACACGCTTTTCCTTTACCCTTATCTATGAAGTTATTAGGTTTAGGATTATTATGGCAATGGTGTTGCGTGCTTACTGGGGTGAGTATCGCCGAGTTCCCTTCCTTACTCGTCTCTATAATCTCTTTGCTTCTTTTAAGGATTATCTTTCTCTGATAGTCACCACCAGGATATTTCACTTGCCTATTATGCTTCCCCGAGGTATCTGCTACCTTTTCTTTCCCTTTTGGATACTTAGGTTTCCTTGAGACTAGCATCCACGGGCCGAACCCCGGGCTTTCCTCTGCTACCTCCGTCATTGTGTTTTCCGGGCCCGCTTCCCCCTCTTCAAAGCTTTGCTCTCCATTCTTTGCATCTGTCTTTGGATTCCTAGTCGTGCCTGGACTTGTCTCGGTCGGGTTGTATTGGCAGTTTGACGCAATGTGACCGTATCTACCGCATTTGTAACATATGGATTCAAGTCCTTCGTACTCAATAGGACATCTCTTTCCGTTAACATAGATTGCTTTCCTCAACGGCTTGCTTAAGTTTATTTCGATACAAACTCTAGCGAACCGTCCACGGTTTGAGTGCAGTGTCTTTGGATCAATGGATATAGGGACCCCTATGCTGCCTGCCATTGTCCACAGAATAGCTTCATTATACCACTGCATGGGAACATCCGTTATGCGAATCCATGTTGGTGCCGATGTGATTGGCTCTGAAGTGATGAAATCCGAGGTCCATCTCCGCATTATGAGACATCTACCGAAGAAAGACCATGGCCCCCCGTAAGGACCATAAGTAACTCGCTTTCATTCTCAAAGCGTGCAAGGAAGAAACTGTTATCCAAGTCTATAAGCTGCACCTTATCACCACATTTCCACAAATCCTTAATTTTCCTGACCATGACCAAAAAAAGTAAGAAGGAAAAGGCAATATAAAAATCTTATGTTCCATGAAAGAACTAACCACCTACACATGAATTGATACTATGTTCGGAATGAAGTTTAAAGAGGTAGTACCTCCACAATTCACATTCAATCATCTCCACAAATTGCAAATTTATTCACCGTGACTTTGGGAGAGCACCAACACTATTAACTTCCTCACCGGCAATATTGCTCATCCCAATTCCAACATGAGAGATATGGCTTTGGGACAACATCAACACTATTTCCTAACTAACATGGTTGGTCTTGTCATCCAAAATCTAACCTGAGGGGATATGAGTATGTATTATATGGACTATACATAAAATAACAAACACAATGTGCACATAACTTAAAATCGGGTATTTGGATACTGAGTTAGTTAAATCAAAATAGGATTATAAATACAAACTACTTTAGTGCCCGTGTCTTGCACGGGTATTTGAAAATGTATTTTTTTGTTATTTTTTTTTGTGTGAATAATTTTTTATAGATGTCATTTTCTTATTTATATTTTGTTGATTTGATTATATATGTTCATGTAATAAAGTATACGCTTATTAAATAATAACAATATAATTACTGACTTAGTTCGTCATATAAATATGACTACATCTTGGAGCATACCATACCAAAAGTGTTCACTATATCGATATTATAAAAACTACAATATTAATAAATGTCAAAAGATAGATATGTGATTTTAATAAATTTCAAATAATAAATAACATCTATGCAATGCAAAAATATATTCAAAATAAATTAATTTAAAAAATAAATAAAATTGTACAAATATAATATAATACAATTCCAGAAGATAACATTTGTCGTGAAACCTCGAAAACATGCGCGACAATCCGATTCTAGAAAAAAAAGAAGATAAACTTGATATAAGTGTAATCTCAAAAGTTATGATCGCTTGATATTATTAATAGAAAATGAAATAATTGTAATCCAAAACATAACATTAATTTTCAAACTTTTTGTATTTATTTATACAACTTCTCAAAGGGTCATATTTTTTTGATAATCGATATGTAATAGCAAATTCCATATTTTACAAAATAATTATGGTTTAATAAAAAAATTTATTGGCTTAATTTATTATTTGATAAAATATTTAATTCGGAAAAAAACCGCGGAGGAGCCAAGTCAACATTATTCATATATGAATAGTAATTATACAAGTTCTAAAACCATCAAGCTTAGTAGCTAATCAACATTGGATAACAAAAACTCTCAAAAAATTTAATTAAATAGATCATTTTATATTCATTTGAAAGAAAAAAAAATCTTCCCTAAAAATAAAACTTTAGGGTATGATTACTTATATAAAAGTAACGTGAAAATATTTAACGTAAATAGAAATCGAACTGAACCAAAAAGTCAACATTACTTTAGGAAAAAACATTATAACCCACATAATTGTAGGTTAATGATCCAAAAAATAAAATCTTCCTTCAAAAAAAATAAAACTTTAGGGATACGATTACTTTAGAAAAAAACGTTATGCCCACATAATTGTAAGTTAACGATCCCAAAAATAAACTATTATTTCGATATGAATAATAATTATACTTGAACTTAACCAAAAAGGCCAAGAAATGTAATATTCGTATAATCCTTAGACTCCCTATTTATACAAGTTCTAAAACCATCAACCTTAGTAGCTAATCGTGTAACACCCCGAATCCGCGGGACTCGGGGCGCTACGGGTTGGGACCTCACAATGGGTCCCGACCCTTAGCTTGACAACAATTTCACCGGATCTTGCAACAAGGCACAAATAAAGGCCAAAACCAAAATACTTTTTATGCAATGAAAAGAAAAACCCAAAAGAATACAACAAAGGACTTCAGCCGAAAATACAACCCCAAATATTAAACGCCAACAACATACAATAAACACAATACTCAAACTCGACTCCATCCCAAAACCCAAACCTAAAATGTACGGACCCCGGCTGCCCACCCTTCCGGATCTCTCGGAGCATGCCTAACCTGCAAGGCAAACTACAACATTCGGTATAAAACCGTTAGCTCACATTCGAAGCATTAGAATTAATGGGAAAGGCACAATCACAAGTAAATCATCATAGTCACACAACATACTCAAAAGCACACAAATCCGGTTTATTATCTTTATTATTATTAAGTCGTATCCCGTTCTAGTTCAACTTCTTTTGTGACATGAGAATCCTCCGAAACTCGCCTCGGTCCCTTCTTCCGGCAATGGAACGGTCGGATGCCTCCGACCGTCTAACCAGCACGAGCCAGACGCCGAGATCCCCCTAGCTCTCACGGGGAGCCAGGCAGTGATGTCACCGCCCGTTATCATACACTTGGGCCAAATAATATAAAGGTCGGTAATCCTATTTCCGGTTTAGTTGTTATAAACAGTAAAATAATAAACACACACCACCCAACACACAATAATGCTAATACAAAGAATACGAGCTAAGTAAGTCCGGAGACTTACCTCGTCATCACACTCAACTCACAACACTCTCGCTTCCTTAGGGGAGGAAGACCATAACCTGCTCACAAGAAGATAACTATATCAAAACAACATTCTCACAATAGAAGTCTAAGACTTCTATACAAATGGTCAACGCAAGACCATTTGACTCTCAAATCTAGGACCGCATCCTAGAATCCCTCATGCTCACCTCACACTCAACAAGCTAGAAGTCCTAAGACTTCTAAACCCTCGGATCTTGCAAGATCACAACTCACACACCACTAGGATAACATGCCTAGTCCAAACAAACTCAACGGTAACAACACCATGCTAGGATAAGCATATCCTAACTCATAACTAAAAAACCATATACTCCAATTCTCAAACCTCACAAGCCTCACAAGATGACATCAACACCTTAAGTTATAAAACATTATACTGTAATATCCGGAATTTTTATTCCGTCTATTTCCGTTATAAAATAGATCTCGATCAATGGACCCATATCCGTCTACTGAGTTAGACATATTATTATAGGATTTGTCATTTTATGTAGATTCATTCACATAAAATGATAGAATCCTTTAAATAGTTTATCATTTTATGTAGCTTACTTCCGCATAAAATGATAGAATCCTTAAAATAGTTTATCATTTTATGTAGCTTACTTCCGCATAAAATGATAGAATCCTTAACCGATCTTAATCTATAATAAACTCCCTATCCGCCTAGTCCGTATATTTATATGTCGGAATCTTGTCCGGCCAGAAACTCGCTAATTTAAGGAGCCGTCCGTAGCCAATTTCAGCCCATCTGTTGCTCTATATTTAGCCTCAACGGACCCAGCCCACTAGCCAACTCCAGCAGCCCACTGCTGCCTTGCTCCTCTGTGGCCCAGCTTGCCAGCCTTCAACCAGTTCGGCCCTGCAGCCTTCAGCTCAGCCCAGCAGCAGCACAGCTCCAGCCCAGTAGTAGCACTCCAGCGCAGTCCATTCCAGCCCAGAAGAGTTGCTGTTTTGCCTCTCCAGCCCAGCGTCCAATTCAGCCCAGGAGAGGGATGCTGTTCCGCCTTCTCCAGCTCAGCAACTCCAGCCGTTTCATGAGGATCTCAGCAGCCGTTACACGAGATCAATGCAGACGATCAAGGCCATAACTCAGCAGTAACGCTTTATCCTATCTTCATACCTCATTTTGCTTCAGAAAATTGTATCGCTCCAGCCATATTCTAATCTCCTTCCTCTCAGCGCAGCTTCTCGCTTCTGTCTACAGATTTCAACAGCAGCACGTAATCCTTCTTCCGCTCCTGCTGATCGAACGGATTCCAACAGCAGCGTGCTTCTCCACCTCCTGCTATTGGCCCTTCCGGAGCAGACCTTACGGAAACCTTCTGCATACACCTCCGGTAGGTCTTTTTCCTATTCTTCAAACCTCACTCTTAATCAGTTCGGAGTATTGATCTCCCTCCTAATCTTTGCTTCAGCGACACAGTCCAGCCTCTCGGTTACGAGTCAGGAACCAAGGAACGCAGAAACCACTCTACTGCAGCGAGTAAGTCATTGCTGTATGTTGTTTTGTTGCTGAATAAAAGATGTAACTTAGAGTAGAATATATATACGGTATAGGAAAGGTTTGAAGTATTTTACAGTCTAGAGTGACTGAGGTTTAGAGAGGGTCAATTAGTTCGAACCTGGGGTATACGAGACTAGAAAGTAGGACCAGAATAAAAGACTGCTGTAAAAATCCAATTTTATTCCTCCAGCCTTTAGGTTATAAACTACCTATCTTATCGGCCAATTATTGAACGTTTGGAAAAAGATCCACCGTTGAATTTTGGATATGTTGTAGATGGATATATGTAGTTTAGCATATTAAAATTTGGGAAGAAATGAACGGTTGGATTGGAAGTTATGAGCTCCCAAAGTTAGGTAGTTGAGCAGTTTTGGTAAACATAAGTTTTTGGCTAAGTATAGGAATTTTGAGTGAAGTAGTCAACGTGGTGAATTATTATAAAATTTATGACTGAACAGTTTAGAGGAATTTTGCCTCCTAAGGTTAGATAGAACCTCATAGATGATCTAGAGATTTAATTCGGAATTATATTAAGCTGTTAAGAATTTTATATTTAGAACCGAAGTTAGACCTTTACGTTTTTACGGAAAATAGAAACATAGGAAAAATGTCAGTTTGGAACCAAATAAAATTTTGGGAGTTAGAATATGAATTTAGAACCTCAAATAGGAGTTTAGACATGAATTTTAGGGTTTTCGAGAAAATCGGAACCAAGGGTAAAATGGTCATTTTACCCTAAACTAATATTGTAACTAGTATGTCTTAATACCTTATTCGATCTTAGAAGTTTTAGACTTCTATCTACGTGAGAGTGTGCTAATACACTTATCGCCTTTGGCAGGCAACTGAGTGGTTACAGTTTACAGAGCGAGTGGTTTATAAAGATGTAACACCCCAAATTTTACAACTTAGGGAGTTACTGGTTAGGACCGCACAGTGGGTCCCGACCTTAGTTTGACAACAACTTAACATGATCTTACAACAAGGCACAGATAAGGAAAACCAGAAATCATAAAAATAGTTTTTAACAATGTATGAATGTGACCAGATCAACTAACAGCCGGAAAACTTAATATAACAAAGTACGGAAAGAACGACAAGAGACAAAGTCCAACTGTAAATACCACAAATAAAGAACTGTAAAACATCCTAAAGTACGACACCCGGCTGACCACTACCGTCTGGATCACTCGGCATCTGCTCTAACCTGTGTCAAATCTAAACAACATATCAACAGTTAGCTAACTATCCAAATATAAGCAAAATGATAACAGCACAAGCACACGTAGAAACGAAAATAAACAAACATCATGCTGGCACTCAACCGTTTATTATCTATTATTTAAATGATTCACATTATTCAATTTAAGTTGTGGCACGAGAACTATTATTAGTTCTCGCCTCCGTTCCTTATCCAACTGGTGTAGATCTAGCTGACTTTCACTGGTAGCATCACTACAAACCATGTATGGACTAGTCCCGAAAGAAACCCCCAGCGCCCCGCGAGCTACTGAGCAGAATGCCACCGCCCGTTACTCTTAGGACAAAATATAGGTCGGTAATTATATATCACAACCTATCTCTCTAACATTTCAATCACACACCACCATCATCATTTATACTCATATTTAGAAGTCAGCTAAGTAAGCCCAAAGGACTTACCTGTTATAACGCTCGACTCTTTATAAACCACTCGCTCTGTAAACTGTAACCACTCAGTTGCCTGTCAAAGGCGATAAGTGTATTAGCACACTCTCACGTAGATAGAAGTCTAAAACTTCTAAGATCGAATAAGGTATTAAGACATACTAGTTACAGTATTAGTTTAGGGTAACATGACCATTTTACCCTTGGTTCCGATTTTCTCGAAAACCCTAAAATTCATGTCTAAACTCCTATTTGAGGTTCTAAATTTATTTCTAACTTCCAAAATTTTATTTGGTTCCAAACTGACATTTCTCCTATGTTTCTATTTTCCGGAAGAATCGTAAAGGTCTAACTTCGGTTCTAAATATAAAATTCTTAACCGCTTATAATGATTCCGAATTAAATCTCTAGATCATCTATGAGGTTCTATCTAACCTTAGGAGGAGAAATTTCTCTAAACTGTTCAGCCATTAATTTTATAATAATTCACAAAGTTGGCTACTTCACTCAAAATTCCTATACTTAGCCAAAAACTTAAGTTTACCAAAACTGCTCAACTACCTAACTTCGGGAGCTCATAACTTTCAATCCGACCGTTCATTTCTTCTCAAATTTTAATATGCTAAACTAAATATATCCATCTACAACATATCCAAAATTCAACGGTGGATCTTTATCCAAACGTTCAATAATTGGCCGACAAGATAGGCAGTTTATAGGTCAAAAGCTGAAGGCATGAAATACAATTTTACAGCAGCCCCTTATCTATTGTTCATAATTACAGCAGGCCTTTGTTTCTACCATTTCAATTCCCTCTGTCAGCAGCAACCACTAATAAATGTATACTGACATGCTCAAGCACTTGCCCTTGGTGTAAACATAGATCAACCTAAGGTACTACACTAAACAGAGGAAGGACAGGAATTGCGATCAGAAGACTCACAGATTAGGGAGAACTCGATTGACAACTTGCTGCACACTTGACAGAGAGATAGGCTGGTGGGAGGGCTTGGCTCGCGACGGAGATGATGAGGGTCCAGTTGCTGCAACGTCGCTGAGGAGGCGAAGGAGGGCAATAGATCCCGCTTCTGGCTTCGGCTTCAACAGGTGTGCAGGACGGCGCCCACTGTTGGTACAATGGCTGGCTTGGATTCGTCGCTGCTGCTTCTTCTTCTCACGTTATTGCTTCTGCAGGTTCTTGTCACAGCCGGCTTGTCCAGTGATTACAGCGAGTTGAGGCGTCCAGATGGAGATCGAAGGAAGCAGTCACAGGGAGGGAGAGGGAACGTACTGCAGATCGGGATAAACGAGATTCGGGGAGGCTATAGGAAAGGCAACGGTTACAGAAGGAAGAGAGAGGAGTAATTTGCGTGAATCTGGACAATACGATCGGCTGAAGAAGGAAGGAAATCAACCGGCTGTTTTCTATCTTCTGTAACGTCCAGCAGGCCCACGAAATCTGCAATTTCTAAGATCTTCCTGGGCTGCGAGAGCTGGGCTGTACGCTGGGCTGGAGCTGCGTCCAAGGTGCTGAAGTTGACTGCGGACAAGCTGCTGAAGCTGGGCGCTGGCATACGGGCTGGGCTGGGCGTGCTGCTGGCGTTGGGCTGTCAACAGCCTGTCTGGGCTTGTCACAGACTTGTCACAGCCTTGTCTGGCCTTGTCACAGACTCGTCACAGCCTTGTCTGGCCTTGTCACAGCTTCGTCACAGCCTTGTCTGGCCTTGTCACAGCTTCGTCACAGACTTGTCTGGACCTTGTCACAGCTTCGTCACAGACTTGTCCAAGCCTTGTCATATTCTAAATTAGGGCTAAACTTATTATTTTATGTGGAGGTAAGCTACCTAAAATGATACATTTTATAAAGATCCTATCATTTTATGTGAAGGTAATGATAAACCTAAAAAAGGTTCTATCATTTTATGTGAAGGAGGTCTACATAAAATGATAAATTTCATCTTAATATGTCTAACTAAGTAGACGGACATGAATCGATGGATCGAGATCGGGTTTATATCCGAAATAGACGGAATAAAAATTCCGGATATTACAAAAGAGTCGAGCGTTATACCAGGTAAGTCCTTTGGGCTTACTTAGCTGACTTCTAAATATGAGTATAAATGATGATGGTGGTGTGTGATTGAAATGTCTATGGAGATAGGTTGTGATATATAATTACCGACCTATATTTTGGCCTAAGAGTAACGGGCGGTGGCATTCTGCTCAGTAGCTTGCGGGCGCTGGGGGTTTCTTTCGGGACTAGTCCATACATGGTTTGTAGTGATGCTACCAGTGGAAGTCAGCTAGACCTACACCAGTTGGATAAGGAACGGAGGCGAGAACTAATAATAATTCCCGTGCCACAACTTAAATTGAATAATGTGAACCACTTAAATAATAGATAATAATTGGTTGAGTGCCAGCATGATGTTTGTTTATTTTTGTTTCTGCTTGTGTTTGTGCCGTTATCATTTTGCTTATATTTGGATAGTTAGCTAACTGTTGATATGTTGTTTAGATTTGACACAGGTTAGAGCAGATGTCGAGTGATCCAGATGGTAGTGGTCAGCCGGGGTGTCGTACTTTAGGACGTTTTACAGTTTCTGCATTTGTGGGTTTTACAGTTGAACCTTGTTTCCTTTCGTACTTTGTTATATTACGTTTTCCGGCTGTAGTTGATCTGGTCACATTCATGCATCATTAAGAACTATTTTATGATTTCTGGTTTTTCCTTATCTGTGCCTTGTTGTAAGATCTTGTTAAGTTGTTGTCAAACTAAGGTCGGGACCCACTGTGCGGTCCTAACTAGTAACTCCCTAAGTTGTAAAATTTGGGGTGTTACAACATGGTATCAGAGCTCTAGGTTGGCAACAATGGCACTTGAATCTTCTAAAAAGGTCATATAAGTAAATAAACAGAACCCGAAAAGGGTCTGAGTTTTCCAAAGAGAATTTTGGTTTTAAAATGCATACAGAGTCGGGTTGGGATAGAAAGTACGGATGACCACCACTACCTCTGCGGATCTCGGTATTCTTAGAATAATTATAGATTTTTACTGTTATGATAGATTAGCTAGCTTATAACTGTAGTTGTTACTATTCGTGCAGATGGCACGTACTAGGGCTGCACAGGTGACTGGCCGAGGTAGGGGTCGTCCCCCCCTTCCCCCAGTCAGACAGGATCGAGCTGATAGCACCCCTACTGTTAGAGGGCGTGGTCGTGGGGGTAGACCTCCACTAGGGAGAGGCCGAGGACGAGTTCCTCGAGAGGACCCACCTGCAGCCAGCATACCAGAGGCTGCTGTGGAAGAGGTAACCGAGAGTGTAGGCCCCGAGGTTAGGCCGGAGACCGCTGCTAGGTCTGGAGCGCAAGGAGCACGTTCTACTGAGTCAAGACGTGTTTCTATTGGAGCATCTGAGTATAGGGAGTTCAGAGCCTATGTTGAGCGCAGGGAGGAAGCTGCCAGAGTTGAGAGGCTTACTCAGGTACCACCGGTGGTACCGGCTAGGTCAGCTCAGGTGACACAAGGAGTGTCTCGGGTGCCGGCTGTATCTGAGAGGAGGGCTGATGCTGATAGAGCACCTACTGGGTCCAGAGCACCGAGACCGGATGAGTGGTTGAAGGCTTTCAACTCTCAGAAGGTCCCCTCATTCAGCGGAGAGATAGGGCTAGAGGTGGAGCACTAGATAGGGAAGATTGAGACTGCTTTGGAGGCAATACGTTGCCCTGAGGATCGACAAGTAGATTTGATACAGACCTGTTTCACAGATGATGCTCATTCATGGTGGCGTACCATTCGTGGCCGAGTCACCAGCTGGGAGCAGATGAGGAACATTGTTAGAGACAGGTACTGTCCAGTTTCGCTGAGGAGAGAGAGATTCCAGGATTTCATTGAGGCGGGATTTGAAGATATCCCGATTGCTGCAGCTATAAAGAAATTTCAGAAGGAATTGACCTTACTTGGACCATCTGCACCTCCAGAAGAGCAGCATGTTTACCTTTTCTCCAGGAGGTTGAGAGAGAGTACCCGATCCTACCTGGCTGGATTCCGCTGTGAGACCTTGTCTGATTATCAGGATAGGGCCTCTGCTTATGAGAGAGATAGGCCAGCTTCTAGGAAAGCAGCTCAGTCTAGTGGGCCGGATAAGCGGCAGAGGACAGGACATGCTGGGAGCAGTGCAGCAGTAGCAGGTTATGGTCGAGGACAGACTCAGGGGAGGTCTAGCTACCACTCTACCGTTCGGACTCCCGGTGGAAATCGACAGTGCTTTAACTGTGGTGGCCGTGATCACATTAAGACAGATTGCCCGAAACCACCTATCACTTGCTTCACTTGTGGGAAGCCGGAACACAGAGCTACTTTCTGCCGTCAGGGCAAAGCTCCTTCTCAGCAGGGATCTTCTCCAGCAGGTGCTGAGAAGAGTGTACAGAGACCCCGTCAGTACCGAGCTCCGAGTCAGCAGCAGCAGCAGTACCGGGCTCCAGGACATCCTGCTTCATACAGTACGGCACAGGGATCAGGCCGTGGCAGGGGACGTGGTAGTACCACTGACACCCGAGGAGGACCATCGAGGGTGTTCGAGCTGAGGAACGCTGAGCAGCCTGCAGCACCTGCGACCACAGGTACTATTTGGATCCATGACTTACCTGTGAGAGTTTTGTTTGATACGGGTGCTACGCACTCATTTATATCAGATGCATGTGTAGATAGGTTGTCCTTAGCTACAGTAGAGGGTGTACCTTTTGTGGTTGGGTTACCAGATGGGGGTAAGGTTAGAGGATCTCGAGAGATTTATGACTGTCCTATTCACCTAGGAGGCCAGATTTGGCTAGTAAATTTTCTAGTCATGCCCTTAGCACATGAGGACGTGATATTGGGGATAGATTGGATGACTAGACATGGAGCAGTCTTAGATATTGGTAGGAGGACTATGACTGCCGCCACCGAAGAGGGTCACAGAGTGATATTCCGAGGTTGGGACCTCGGAAAGTCCGGCGCAGTCATCAGCGCAGTGAGAGCAGCCAGATTGATAACACAGGGTTGCGAGGCCTTCTGGTGTTATGCCATGAAGGAGCGCAAGAGCCTGACAGTAGAGGAGATACCAGTTGCCTGCGAGTTTGCAGAGGTATTCAGTGACGACTTACCAGGGCTACCTCCACAGAGGAGTGTTGACTTTAGCATCGAGTTAGAGCCGGGCACGAGACCGATCTCGAAGGCCCCGTACCGCATGGCCCCGATAGAGCTGTTTGAGTTGAAGAAGCAGTTAGAGGAGTTAGCAGAGAAGGGCTTCATACGCCCGAGTGTTTCTCCTTGGGGCGCACCAGTATTGTTTGTGAGGAAGAAGGATGGATCGATGAGACTGTGTATCGACTACAGGGAGTTGAACAAGGTCACCATCAAGAATAAGTATCCACTACCTCGCATAGATGATCTGCTGGACACGCTACATGGGGCGTCAGTGTTCTCGAGGATAGATTTGAGGTCGGGTTATCACCAGCTGAGGGTGAGGGATCAGGACATACCTAAGACGGCATTCCGGACTAGGTATGGTCACTATGAGTTTGTAGTGATGCCGTTCGGGCTCACTAATACGCCAGCAGTATTTATGGAGTTGATGAATGGGATTTTCATCGACTTCTTAGACCAGTTTGTAGTGGTCTTCATTGACGACATTCTGGTTTACTCTAGAAGTCGAGAGGAGCATGCCGGACACTTGAGGACAGTGTTACAGATTCTACAGGATAGTCAACTATATGCTAAGCTATCCAAGTGTGAGTTCTGGATGTCAGAGGTGGCTTTTCTAGGACATGTAGTGACTGCCGAGGGGATTAAGGTCGACCCGGCGAAGATTGAGTCAGTGTCCTCTTGGCAACCTCCGAAGAATGTTAAGGAGGTTCGTAGCTTCCTTGGATTGGCAGGTTATTACCGTCGGTTTGTGGAAGGGTTTTCTCTGATCGCCCGACCACTTACTTCTCTCTTAAGGAAGACTAATCGGTTCGTCTGGTCCGAGCAGTGTCAGCAGAGTTTTGAAGAGCTGAAGAGGAGATTGACGTCTGCTCCGATCTTAGCACAGCCTGAGGGTGCAGAGGACTTTGTGGTGTACAGTGACGCATCCAAGCTGGGCTTGGGGTGTGTCTTGATGCAGAGGGGTAAGGTCATAGCATATGCGTCTCAACAGCTGAAGACGTATGAAGAGAACTACCCCACTCATGATCTGGAGTTAGCAGCAGTAGTGCACGCTCTTAAGATCTGGCGTCATTATCTCTATGGAGCGACCTGTCAGATCTTCACAGACCATAAGAGTCTGAAGTACATATTCACTCAGCGGGAGTTGAATAACCGCCAAAGGCGGTGGCTAGAGTTGATCAAGGATTTCGACCTTGAGATTCTTTACCACCCCGGAAAGGCGAATGTAGTTGCTGACGCTTTGAGTCGGAAGACGCCTCGGGAGAAGGCGATAGCTCGGTTGACAGTACAACCACAATTACAGAGAGACTTAGCTTGGTTGGAGGTAGAGATCCAATTCCCCGATACAGCTCATCATTTAGCCACCTTAGAATTTCTTCCTGACCTGTTGGGTGAGATCCGACAGAAGCAGGAGACCTGTCCGATGTTGACCCGGATCCGAGACCGGATGTCACGAGATGAGGCACCTCAGTTCACTATTGGTGCCGATGGAGTGATGAGACGGCAGGATCGTATATGTGTGCCATCAGACATTGAGTTGAGATAGAGGATATTAGGTGAGGCTCACGCTACCCCTTACTCCGTACATCCAGGAGCAAGTAAGATGTATAAGGACGTGAGACGTTCCTTCTGGTGGGGTGGTTTGAAGCCCGATGTGGCCCGATATGTAGCCCAGTGTGCGACCTGTTAGTAGGTCAAGATTGAGCATCGTAGATCCGGAGGAGAGCTCCACCCACTTCCAGTACCACATTGGAAGTGGGAAGATATATCTATGGATTTTGTTACCGGATTGAGGCCCAGCAGAGGTTTTGATGCCATTTGGGTGGTGGTAGACCGGCTGACGAAGACCGCACATTTCATTCCGATTAAGGAAACGTGGTCGGTAAACCGTCTAGCAGAGGAGTTCACCAGACACATTGTGAGACTCCATGGAGTACCGAAGACTATCGTCTCCGACAGGGATGGACGTTTTACCTCGAGGTTTTGGCAGCAGGTACATACTGCTCTGGGGACGAGTCTCCACTTTACCACTGCCTACCACCCACAGACAGACGGTCAGTCCGAGAGGACCATCCAGACATTAGAGGACATGTTGCGGGCATGTGTGCTAGATTGGGGACAAGTATGGCCAGATCACCTCCCACTAGTAGAGTTTTCATATAATAACAGCTGGCATGCGTCTATTGGGATGGCACCTTATGAGGCTTGGTACGGACGGAGATGTCGTACACCGTTGTGCTGGGATGAGCCTAGCAAGGCTGATGGAGTAGTACCAAATCAGATACAGGATGACATCGCCCGGATTGCCTTAGTCCGGGAGAGGATGTTAGCAGCTCAGAGTCGTCAGAAGTCCTACGCCGACAGAAGGCGTCGACCTTTGGAATTCAGAGTAGGTGCACAGGTGTGGTTGAGAGTGTCACCTACGAGAGGAGTGAGACGTTTTGGCATTAAGGGGAAGCTGAGTCCCCGATACGTCGGTCCATTTGAGATCGTAGAGAGAGTCGGAGAGGTTGCCTACCGACTAGCACTGCCACCGAGATTGGAGGGAGTACACCCAGTTTTCCATGTATCTCAGCTGCGAGAGTACATACCGGACCCTAGACATGTCATCAGTCATGAGGATCTGATAGTCGAGCCAGACCACACTTTCGTGGAGTATCCAGTAGCCATCCTAGAGCGTAGCATTAGGCGCCTGCGTTCTAAGGAGATACCGATGCTGAGGATTCAGTGGTCTAGACGAGGGACTGATGAGGCTACCTGGGAGACAGAGGAGAGTATTAGACGTAACTACCCTGAGTTCTTTGCGGAGTTAGCCGCTACCTCAGTACCGACGGGTTAGTACTGAGACGATACCTTATATGATTTCTGTGATTATATGTTTACATAATTGTTTATGTCTATGTGCTTGATGACGTGAGTAGTTGCTTGTTAGAATATAATTCTTGAGGGGAAATGTATGGGGTAGGTACCCTATCCTAAGTTTCGGGACGAAACTTATTTTAAGGGGGTACTGATTTAATATCCAGAATTTTTATTCCGTCTATTTCCGTTATAAAATAGATCTCGATCAATGGACCCATATCCGTCTACTGAGTTAGACATATTATTATAGGATTTGTCATTTTATGTAGATTCATTCACATAAAATGATAGAATCCTTTAAATAGTTTATCATTTTATGTAGATTACTTCCGCATAAAATGATAGAATCCTTAAAATAGTTTATCATTTTATGTAGCTTACTTCCGCATAAAATGATAGAATCCTTAACCGATCTTAATCTATAATAAACTCCCTATCCGCCTAGTCCGTATATTTATATGTCGGAATCTTGTCCGGCCAGAAACTCGCTAATTTAAGGAGCCGTCCGTAGCCAATTTCAGCCCATCTGTTGCTCTATATTTAGCCTCAACGGACCCAGCCCACTAGCCAACTCCAGCAGCCCACTGCTGCCTTGCTCCTCTGCGGCCCAGCTTGCCAGCCTTCAGCCAGTTCGGCCCTGCAGCCTTCAGCTCAGCCCAGCAGCAGCACAGCTCCAGCCCAGTAGTAGCACTCCAGCGCAGTCCATTCCAGCCCAGAAGAGTTGTTGTTTTGCCTCTCCAGCCCAGCGTCCAATTCAACCCAGGAGAGGGATGCTGTTCCGCCTTCTCCAGCTCAGCAACTCCAGCCGTTTCATGAGGATCTCAGCAGCCGTTACACGAGATCAATGCAGACGATCAAGGCCATAACTCAGCAGTAACGCTTCATCCTATCTTCATACCTCATTTTGCTTCTGAAAATTGTATCGCTCCAGCCATATTCTGATCTCCTTCCTCTCAGCGCAGCTTCTCGCTTCTGTCTACAGATTTCAACAGCAGCACGTAATCCTTCTTCCGCTCCTGCTGATCGAACGGATTCCAACAGCAGCGTGCTTCTCCACCTCCTGCTATTGGCCCTTCTGGAGTAGACCTTACGGAAACCTTCTGCATACCCCTCCGGTAGGTCTTTTTCCTATTCTTCAAACCTCACTCTTAATCAGTTCGGAGTATTGATCTCCCTCCTAATCTTTGCTTCAGCGACACAGTCCAGCCTCTCGGTTACGAGTCAGGAACCAAGGAACGCAGAAACCACTCTACTGCAGCGAGTAAGTCATTGTTGTATGTTGTTTTGTTGCTGAATAAAAGATGTAACTTAGAGTAGAATATATATACGGTATAGGAAAGGTTTGGAGTATTTTACAGTCTAGAGTGACTGAGGTTTAGAGAGGGTAGATTAGTTCGAACCTGGGGTATACGAGACTAGAAAGTAGGACCAGAATAAAAGACTGCTGTAAAAATCCAATTTTATTCCTCCAGCCTTTAGGTTATAAACTGCCTATCTTATCGGTCAATTATTGAACGTTTGGATAAAGATCAACCGTTGAATTTTGGATATGTTGTAGATGGATATATGTAGTTTAGCATATTAAAATTTGGGAAGAAATGAACGGTTGGATTGGAAGTTATGAGCTCCCGAAGTTAGGTAGTTGAGCAGTTCTGGTAAACTTAAGTTTTTGGCTAAGTATAGGAATTTTGAGTGAAGTAGTCAACGTGGTGAATTATTATAAAATTTATGACTGAACAGTTTAGAGGAATTTTGCCTCCTAAGGTTAGATAGAACCTCATAGATGATCTAGAGATTTAATTCGGAATTATATTAAGCTGTTAAGAATTTTATATTTAGAACCGAAGTTAGACCTTTACGTTTTTACGGAAAATAGAAACATAGGAAAAATGTCAGTTTGGAACCAAATAAAATTTTGGGAGTTAGAATATGAATTTAGAACCTCAAATAGGAGTTTAGACAGGAATTTTAGAGTTTTCGAGAAAATCGGAACCAAGGGTAAAATGGTCATTTTACCCTAAACTAATAATGTAACTAGTATGTCTTAATACCTTATTCGATCTTAGAAGTTTTAGACTTCTATCTACGTGAGAGTGTGCTAATACACTTATCGCCTTTGGCAGGCAACTGAGTGGTTACATTTTACAGAGCGAGTGGTTTATAAAGAGTCGAGCGTTATAACAAGTAAGTCCTTCGGGCTTACTTAGCTGACTTCTAAATATGAGTATAAATGATGATGGTGGTGTGTGATTGAAATGTCTATGGAGATAGGTTGTGATATATATTTACCGACCTATACTTGGCCTAAGAGTAACGGGCGGTGGCATTCTGCTCAGTAGCTTGCGGGCGCTGGGGGTTTCTATCGGGACTAGTCCATACATGGTTTGTAGTGATGCTACCAGTGGAAGTCAGCTAGACCTACACCAGTTGGATAAGGAACGGAGGCGAGAACTAATAATAATTCTCGTGCCACAACTTAAATTGAATAATGTGAATCACTTAAATAATAGATAATAATTGGTTGAGTGCCAGCATGATGTTTGTTTATTTTTGTTTCTGCTTGTGTTTGTGCCATTATCATTTTGCTTATATTTGGATAGTTAGCTAACTGTTGATATGTTGTTTAGATTTGACACAGGTTAGAGCAGATGCCGAGTGATCCAGATGGTAGTGGTCAGCCGGGGTGTCGTACTTTAGGACGTTTTACAGTTTCTGCATTTGTGGGTTTTACAATTGAACCTTGTTTCCTTTCGTACTTTGTTATATTACGTTTTCCGGCTGTAGTTGATCTGGTCACATTCATGCATCATTAAGAACTATTTTATGATTTCTGGTTTTTCCTTATCTGTGCCTTGTTGTAAGATCTTGTTAAGTTGTTGTCAAACTAAGGTTGGGACCCAATGTGCGGTCCTAACCAGTAACTCCCTAAGTTGTAAAATTTGGGGTGTTACATTTACAATCCTCAAACACTCACCTAAGGTCCAAAACCACAACTTGGTATTCACTCTAAGTTATGCTATATCCAACCTAGCATGATACTAAAACTTGACATAACTAGATCGAGGGGAAAGTATACTCACACGACGTCAAAAGACGAAAGTCGTTCAACGGATGTCGAGATTGGAATTGTTGGCCTTTACCGGGGCGCTTCCGGTCCTAACACCAAAGCTAAACAAATTTAGCTTATATGCTAAATTTGAACGGAATATATATAACTTATGTAAAATCTAAGGTAAAACTCGTTTTCAAAACCAAGGCTAAAACCGCTTAAGTACTTTCCGGGACAATTTATACAATTTTAGAACTTGGTCATAATCCGCCAATAAACCTTCAGGCCATAAATCCGAAATAAATCCAACAAGGGAATAATTGATAATATATATAATTATGAAATAAACTCTTATTTAAACTCCAAGGTTAAAACCCGTAAAAACATTTTCTGGGCAAATTATACAATTTCCGCAAATGGGTCTTATTCCATAAATAAATCTTTGTGCATTTTATGAAAATTATCTCAATAGGGGCATAAAACCAAATTCCGGGAACTTGAGCCATTTTTCCAAAAATTAAATCTGCAGGGGTAAATTCACATAACTCAGAAACATGGGCCAAAACTGCAATTATCAAAAAGTGGGTACATTCCGCAATTATACCAAAACAGGGGGCCGATTTTGAAATAACCCCAAAGGGTTCTTCTTCTTCCTCGCAACAGATCGCACATCAGAAGAGACTAGGGCGGTGGGCTGGCAACGGCGGCGAAGGAAGGGTTGTCCAAGGTCTCCGGCGGCAAGACTGGTTGCGGATCCAGCCTAGAGAGGGCGAAGGCCGGTGCAAGGCGATGGAGGGACCTCCGGCGGTGTGTTCTGGCGTGACTCGACCTGGAAGAAGGGAGGGAGGCAGCGCGGCATTGCACAGACGGCTCCGGTGGTGACGAAGCGGCGGCACAACAGCAGTGGTTTATGGGTTATTCGAGCCCGATAGAGAGTCAAATGCAAGGGGGAGGGCGGCTGAAAGACAGGGCAGCGGGCTTCTCCAGCGTGCTCCAATGGCGGCCCGATGGCGGTGGCGGGGCAGATCTACAAAGGCTGAAGTCGAGGGAAGATCCGGAGGGAGAGAAGCTGAGCAGATGAGAGGAAAGGGAGGTTGAGAGGCTCAGCTTACACAAAGGGGAGATGGGTTACACACTTACGACAGGGGTGTGAGGAATGAGAAAGGCTGAGGCGGTAAGGTTGCATGAGAGAGGAGGGTGCAGTCAGCTAGGCTGCTGTATGGATAGCTAGGAAGGGGAGGATGAAAAGGCAGCTCATCAAGTGGTCAAGGAAAATAAAAAGAAATTAAAATGCATAGATAAATAGCCCGATAGAGAATACGCGGAAATGAAATTTTTGAGTCGGGAAAACATTCCCGAATTTCCCAAAAATTATGATACGGATATACATATGGATCAAATATATATATATATACTTATATATAAACTTGGAAATTTTAAATTTACGATGGAAAATACTTGAAAGAAAAAAAATATTTAAGCTATTAAAATAACGATCAAAGTAGGAGAATAAATATTAAAAACGCACTCAATAAACGGGACGTTACATTAGATCCCCCTAAGAACAAGTTTCGTCCCGAAACTTGCTATGCGTCGAACTTCTCAATCCCTAAGGCCGAGGTATGAACTCTCACGCTAAGAAGGTTGAAACCTTCTAATCTATATAAACTGCTCGAACTACCATCGTAAGGTATATCAGGTCATATAACACACTGCCGCACATGACACAACTACACAAATAATCACACATGCACATAACTCAAATAAGAGGAGAAATAGGTCTAACACAGTGATTTCATCGATGGTACTAGATCCGCGTAAAACTCAACCAAAATACTAGCCTTCGTCTTCCCTTAGACTCATTGGTTCCTCATCTGCCACTAGATCCTCATGGCCGACAACGTGTCTTGAGTCATGTATGTACTTTCTCAATGTAACATTTCCATTATGTTTCTCTTTGATCGTCTCTTACAAAGATTGACTCTTTTCATCAACACCTTGGGCTTTGGTTCTTGTCGAACCAAACTTTGATGTTACGTTACCTCAATTCTTGTTGCAAGTTCTAATTAATGAAGGGTTTACTTTACTTTACAGCGCTTCTACTAACAAGACACGTATGCTATTACTTTTACCTCGTTCCTCAATAATCAATCAAGACATTGTCTTGGAGAATCACTTGTACACTTCAAACTCATCATACCTCGAGGCAATTCCAAAATAGTTGCACCAATGAATCTCCTCTTAACTCTCAACAACTTCGTTGTCAAATTTTGTCCCACTCCTTTGTTCATTGTCCTCCGGGGTAGGTTATCCATAAATGGTGTTATTTTGGTGAATCTCCCCATAAATCTGGTAATGACCAGTACATCCTAGAAAGCTTTTAACTTCTTTCACATCCTTCGGGATTTACCATCCCGAGACATCTTGTCATATAACTTCTCTCTTCTTCGAGAGTAGGCCAAAATATCTTATTCAGGTATTAATAAGCCCATTTGTAATCTCTACAACTCGTAGTGACCATGGTTCGTCCTGAATGCCTTATTTGCGATATCACAAACTCGAATTCTCAATTG
The DNA here is from genome assembly GCA_033239125.1 of Fagopyrum homotropicum. Lineage (NCBI taxonomy): Eukaryota > Viridiplantae > Streptophyta > Magnoliopsida > Caryophyllales > Polygonaceae > Fagopyrum > Fagopyrum homotropicum. Next base: position 144,820,457 of record BSWB01000002.1, read on the forward strand.
ATGACAATCAGACCCTAAAGCAATTTTAGCAGAGATTACGAACCCTTGCAACCGGTCGAGTAGATCATCTATCCGTGGTTAGGGATACTTGTTCTTCATTGTTATCTAGTTCAGCACACAGTAATCGATGTACACACGGTGATAACCGTCTCCCTTTTTTTTTTGCAACATGGTGTTCTCCCTAACAACTTCAAATAAAGAATTCAAGATTTATTCAAACATGAACTTCAAATCAAGAGCTCCAGATATATTCTAACGTGCACTTCAAATCAAATTAAAGATATACTTTTAGTGTTCTCTATGGCAGTGCATTGGTTCTAATGAACCTTTATCAACCAGTCCTTGCAATTGCTCCTTTGATTGCATCCTCAATTCTAGTATCCTTACGGGTATCATTTTTTTTTTCTTTTGTACAACGCTTTAGAAATGGGAGTTGAGCCCAAATCAATCTTAGCGTTAAAATTCACATTCCAATGCATTGGAATCCGTTCTATCCCGGGTTTCATATTTTCTCTACCAATCTCATATCGTAATGACCGACACAACCTAGTCCTTACGCTTGACAAGTGGTCCACCCCGACCGGTTGGGGTGACGTCCTTCAACACGTGTATTGTTCCTTCTATTAGCTACAATGTTGATCATCTTCTTTCAAAGATCCTTCATCTCTTGAACTCGAGAGACTTGCTCGAGTCTTCTGACTCTTGTAGCCTTATTTAAGTGATCCTATAACTTAATCTCATCATCCCTCTTAGATGACATGATTGTAAAAATCTTCTAGGGTTTCTCACTTATGTGCAGCCATAAGGGTCCAAACTGCAAGACTTAATCGTGTTTTAAAACAATTGACCTTATCTTCTTCACTTTTCGTGACTTCCCAACATATGGGAGGAGCTCTTCGTATTCTACATAAGCTTTCACCATAGACATCCTTTCTTCAAGTAGAAATTATACTTCACTTTCCTTTTGTAAATTCAACCCGACGGTAGAGGTTCTAACCTCAATCTTCCATATACTTTTTGTACATCTGTTGTCGACAACCAACTTCAAAACTTCGGTCTTCTCTCACTCTTGTTGGTCACCTTAAGCAGCTCTTGGTATTCCATGAACAATCTCACAACCGTACTAGTATGCCTCGTGGAGAACGCTAGGCAAAATTCCCCAACCACAATCACCGAAAACCCAACACATTACTTCCCAAGTGCTAATGCCATCAACTTTAGCTTGAAGTGTTGCTAAAAATTCAGATCCTCCGTTTCACGCTATAGCCACTATGGCTTCTCTTCTTGAATCTAGAAGATTTTGACCCAACTTTTGCTCGCGAAGACATATCATCCGTTTCATTAGAACAAGCACACCATGCATCCCCTTTACGCACAACAACAATAGAAGTCTCACTTTCTCCTTGCTTCTTCTAGTTCTCTTCACCTTAATCAATCTTTAAGAGTTCAAATTTGTGTCAATCCCATGACCTAAGAAGGTCGCGTATGAACATTACAATCACTTCCCGGGAGGTCAGTTACAATCATATGCTTGAACCCATCAATGCTACTTGATTATAACATTTGCACTTCCATTAATATAACTCCTTATTGCTGACATTGAACCACCGGGAATATTCCAAGTTCTTGTTACCGTTCCTTCAAGCCATAGTCTTGTCTATTCTTCTCATCTACGCTCATCAATAGACAACCCGCGCACGTGCGTTCTTGGTTGTCGCCGGTCAGCTTAAAGTTGACCTTCTCTAAGGTCGACGACTTACCATTTTTCAATACTTCGTATCACTATTCTCCCGAAAGTTACCCTCCTCGAGGTACTTTGCCTTAAACTCCATTAGCTCTTTCCATGTTCCGTGCTTTCTTTCTCTTCCATAAGGTAGTCATACTTTTTCCGGCCTTGCGCGTCGTATAACTCGCCTTCATAGGCTTAACCGCGTCTCATGACATCTCGTAAGTGTGTCTTCTCAAATCTCTAACGTTACTCAGTAACTGCTTGTGTTTCTCTTGGTTGACATCATACGTCTTTTCATAACTAAAAGCTCCTTGTTGCGTTTCTTATCATCATAACGGAAACCGGTCAACTCCATGTGAATCCCCACCATGCCCTTCTTCTCGTAACTCTAGTAATGTTGACACTTCACTTATTGGTACCTCATAAGCTTAACTTACGGTATCTTAAATCTTTAGCAAATGGTTCGATCACTCTTCTCGTCTTAGCTCCAATGCTTAGGAGCGCCTAAAGAAACTTCACATCTTAATGGAATACCACCTTCAACCTTGCAAGAATGTACTCATCTCCTCTTCGATTTACATCTTTAGTTGTTCACGCTTCTTCTCGAAGAACTTAAGTTTGTTTTCTCCCTTGGTCTCGTCATCGCTCGATCATGGCCTCTTTAGAACCGCTTCTACACTTTAATGTTGCTCCCTTTTCTTGTATTGCTTCCATCTTTATTTCTCTTAAGTTGTCTCGAGTTTTCTTTTACTTGGTTGTTCTTCATTTACGTCATCCCCACTCCTCCTCTTCAAAATCCTTTTAAAGGAATCCGAGAAACGCCACGGTGCTCGCCCGAACGTAGCGCTCAATTCGATACTTGAGCATATTCATCCTCGAATGTACACTATCCTATGTCAAACGTCGTCGTCCAAGAGCGATGATATCATACTAGCATCTCAACTAAAAGGTCTCATATCTTCATATGCTACTATATATAATAAGTATACGTATATAAGACTATATAAGTCCTATGTCCACATTGCTACTAATATATCACATCCAGAAATCCATTACAACAATACAAGATCCAAAAGCTAATAAGATCCTATCATACCACATATAAATCATACATCAATATAAGGTCCCATAACACATAACCGTTCACATATATAACTATACGCATATATTCAGTTCATCATGCAACTTACAATCACAAAGATACACATAAATTCCATCATGCATAACTACAAACCTCCTGTCCACATCTATATATACATATATATACATATCAAAATCCAATAAACTAAGCTTCCGAGATCTGCGGAAGGAGTGGCGGTCCGTACATTCTACCCCGACTCATGCATGTGATTTTTAAAACGAAAAGTCAGAACCCGTGTGGGTTCTGTTTATTCCTCATTCGGCCTTTAGAAGATTGCGAGTGCCATTGTTGTCAACCTAGGGCTCTGATACCACTTTTGTAACACCCCGAATCCGCGGGACTCGGGGCGCTACGGGTTGGGACCTCACAATGGGTCCCGACCCTTAGCTTGACAACAATTTCACCGGATCTTGCAACAAGGCACAAATAAAGGCCAAAACCAAAATTCTTTTTATGCAATGAAAAGAAAAACCCAAAAGAATACAACAAAGGACTTCAGCCGAAAATACAACCCCAAATATTAAACGCCAACAACATACAATAAACACAATACTCAAACTCGACTCCATCCCAAAACCCAAACCTAAAATGTACGGACCCCGGCTGCCCACCCTTCCGGATCTCTCGGAGCATGCCTAACCTGCAAGGCAAACTACAACATTCGGTATAAAACCGTTAGCTCACATTCGAAGCATTAGAATTAATGGGAAAGGCACAATCACAAGTAAATCATCATAGTCACACAACATACTCAAAAGCACACAAATCCGGTTTATTATCTTTATTATTATTAAGTCGTATCCCGTTCTAGTTCAACTTCTTTTGTGACACGAGAATCCTCCGAAACTCGCCTCGGTCCCTTCTTCCGGCAATGGAACGGTCGGATGCCTCCGACCGTCTAACCAGCACGGGCCAGTCGCCGAGATCCCCCTAGCTCTCACGGGGAGCCAGGTAGTGATGTCACCGCCCGTTATCATACACTTGGGCCAAATAATATAAAGGTCGGTAATCCTATTTCCGGTTTAGTTGTTATAAACAGTAAAATAATAAACAAACACCACCCAACACACAATAATGCTAATACAAAGAATACGAGCTAAGTAAGTCCGGAGACTTACCTCGTCATCACACTCAACTCACAACACTCTCGCTTCCTTAGGGGAGGAAGACCATAACCTGCTCACAAGAAGATAACTATATCAAAACAACATTCTCACAATAGAAGTCTAAGACTTCTATACAAATGGTCAACGCAAGACCATTTGACTCTCAATTCTAGGACCGCATCCTAGAATCCCTCATGCTCACCTCACACTCAACAAGCTAGAAGTCCTAAGACTTCTAAACCCTCGGATCTTGCAAGATCATAACTCACACACCACTAGGATAACATGCCTAGTCCAAACAAACTCAACGGTAACAACACCATGCTAGGATAAACATATCCTAACTCATAACTAAAAAACCATATACTCCAATTCTCAAACCTCACAAGCCTCACAAGATGACATCAACACCTTAAGTTATAAAACATTTTACAATCCTCAAACACTCACCTAAGGTCCAAAACCACTACTTGGTATTCACTCTAAGTTATGCTAGATCCAACCTAGCATGATACTAAAACTTAACATAACTAGATCGAGGGGAAAGTATACTCACACGACGTCAAAAGACGAAAGTCGTTCAACGGATGTCGAGATTGGAATTGTTGGCCTTTACCGGGGCGCTTCCGGTCCTAACACCAAAGCTAAACAAATTTAGCTTATATGCTAAATTTGAACGGAATATATATAACTTATGTAAAATCTAAGGTAAAACTCGTTTTCAAAACCAAGGCTAAAACCGCTTAAGTACTTTCCGGGACAATTTATACAATTTTAGAACTTGGTCATAATCCGCCAATAAACCTTCGGGCCATAAATCCGAAATAAATTCAACAAGGGAATAATTGATAATATATATAATTATGAAACAAACTCTTATTTAAACTCCAAGGTTAAAACCCGTAAAAACATTTTCTGGGCAAATTATACAATTTCCGCAAATGGGTCTTACTCCATAAATAAATCTTTGTGCATTTTATGAAAATTATCTCAATAGGGGCATAAAACCAAATTCCGGGAACTTGAGCCATTTTTCCAAAAATTAAATCTGCAGGGGTAAATTCACATAACTCAGAAACATGGGCCAAAACTGCAATTATCAAAAAGTGGGTACATTCCGCAATTATACCAAAACAGGGGGCCGATTTTGAAATAACCCAAAAGGGTTCTTCTTCTTCCTCGCAACAGATCGCACATCAGAAGAGACAAGGGTGGTGGGCTGGCAACGGCGGCGAAGGAAGGCCTGTCCAAGGTCTCTAGCGGCGAGACTGGTTGCGGATCCAGCCTAGAGAGGGCGAAGGCCGGTGCAAGGCGATGGAGGGACCTCCGGCGGTGTGTTCTGGCGCGACTTGACCTGGAAGAAGGGAGGGAGGCAGCGCGGCATTGCACAGACGGCTCCGGTGGTGACGAAACGGCGGCACAACAGCAGTGGTTTATGGGTTATTCGAGCCCGATAGAGAGGCAAATGCAAGGGGGAGGGCGGCTGAAAGACAGGGCAGCGGGCTTCTCCAGCGTGCTCCAATGGCGGCCCGATGGCGGTGGCGGGGCAAATCTACAAAGGCTGAAGTCGAGGGAAGATCCGGAGGGAGAGAAGCTAAGCAGATGAGAGGAAAGGGAGGTTGAGAGGCTCATCTTACACAAAGGGGAGATGGGTTACACACTTACGACAGGGGTGTGAGGAATGAGAAAGGCTGAGGCGGTAAGGTTGCATGAGAGAGGAGGGTGCAGTCAGCTAGGCTGCTGTTTGGACAGCTAGGAAGGGGAGGATGAAAAGGCAGCTCATCAAGTGGTCAAGGAAAAGAAAAAGAAATTAAAATGCATTAGAATAAATAGCCCGATAGAGAATACGCGAAAATGAAATTTTTGAGTCGGGAAAACATTCCCGAATTTCCCAAAAATTATGATACGGCTATACATATGGATCAAATATATATATATATATATATATATATATATATATATATATATATATATATATATATATATATTTATACTTATATATAAACTTGGAAATTTTAAATTTACGATGGAAAATACTTGAAAGAAAAAAAAATATTTAAGCTATTAAAATAACGATCGAAGTAGGAGAATAAATATTAAAAAGCACTCAATAAACGGGACGTTACAAATCGATATGGGATAACAAAATCCCTAAAAAAGTTTAATGTAAATAGATCAACCTAATAATATTTAAAAAAAAAAGAACATATCTTCCCTAAAAAATAAACTTTTGGGGTACTATTACTTAACCAAAATAACGTGAAAATATTTAACGTAAATAGAAATCGAAAAGTAACAGAAAAAATTTGAGCACATATATTTTTTATTTAAAAAATTATCCGAAAAATAGATTGGTTCCAACAATAAAAAGTAATGTGAAATAGTTTTAGTAACGTAAATAGATAAGACTACCTAAAAAACTCAAGGGGCACAATTACGACCCACGTAATTGTAAGTTAACAATCCAAAAACTAAAACATTATTCAAATGCCAAGAAATGCATTATTTGTGTACTCTCTAAACTCCCTTTTATACAAGTTCTAAAACCATCAAGCTTAATAGCTAATCGATGTGGGACAACAAAAACTCTCAAAAATTTAACTAAATAGATCATTTTGATATTCATTTGAAAAATAAAAATATTCTTTAAAAAATAAAACTTTAAGGGAACAGTTACTTATATAAAAGTAAGGTGAAAATATTTAACGTAAATAGAAATCAAACTTAACCAAAAAATCAAGATTACTTTAGGGAATAACATTATGACCCACATAATTGTAGGTTAACGTTCCCAAAAATAAAATCTTCACTATAAATAAAATTTTAGAGGTACGATTACTCTTTCCTAAAAATAAATACTTAGGGGAAGAACATTATGACCCACATAACTGTAGGTTAACGATCCCAAAAATAAAATATTATTCTGATAAAAATAATAATTATAGTTGAACTTAATCAAAAGGCTAATAAATGTATTATTTGTATACTCTTTAGACTCCCTATTTATATAAGTTCTAAAACCATCAATTTAGTAGTAGCCAATCGATGTGGGATAACAAAATCTTTCAAAAAATTTAACGTAAAATGGAAGATTTTGATAACAAAAGATTCTTTAGCTTAAAAAATAGTTTTAAGTTAAATATTTTTTTCCCAAAAAATAGGTTGGTTGGAAAAAAAAAAAAGTTACATAAAATTTTTTAATAACAAATTGATAGTTTAATAAATAAAGATTCTCTCACTTAAATAATAAAGATTTATTGGCCAAAAAATTGTTGTAGCTCCATTTGATTACTACTTTCACAACGCGTCACTTCATCCCAATATGTACTCTCTTTTAGTATGTATAATAGATTTGATATTTATTTGAAAAAAAGAAAAAAAATCTTCCATCAAAATAAAACTTTAGGGGTACAGTTACTTATATAAAAGTAACGTGAAACAAGATTACTTTAGGGGAGAACATTATAACCCACATAATTGTAGGTTAACGTTTTCAAAATTAAAAACTGTAGGTTTACGATCCCAAAAATAAAATATTACTTTAGAAAAGAACGTTATGCCCACATAGTTGTAAGTTAACAATCCCAAAAATAAACTATTATTCCGATATGAATAATAATTATACTTGAACTTAACAAAAAGGCCAAGAAGTGTAATATTCGTATAATCCTTAGACCCCAATTTATACAAGTTCTAAAACCATCAACCTTAGTAGCTAATCGATGTGGATAACAAAATCCCTCAAAAAGTTTAATATAAATAGATCAACCTAATAATCATTTGAAAAAAAGAAAAAATCTTCCCCTAAAAAATAAACTTTAGGGGTACGATTACTTAACCAAAATAACGTGAAAATATTTAACGTAAATAGAAACCGAAAACTAACAAAAAAAATCGTAGCACAATTATTTTATTTAAAAAATTATCCGAAAAATAGATTGGTTCCAACAATAAAAAGTAACGTGAAATAGTTTCAGTAACGTAAATAGATAAGACTGCCTTAAAAAACTCAAGGGGCACAATTACGATGTAACACCCCGAATTTTACAACTCGGGGAGTTACTGGTTAGGACCGCACAGTGGGTCCCGACCTTAGTTTGACAACAACTTAACAAGATCTTACAACAAGGCACAGATAAGGAAAACCAGAAATCAAAAAAAAATCTTAACAATGTATGAATGTGACCAGAATAACTAGCAGCCGGAAAACGTAAGGTAACAAAGTACAGAAAGAAAGAAAAGAACCAAGGTCCAACTGGAAATCCCACAAATAAAGAAACTGCAACACGTCCTAAAAGTACGACACCCCGGCTGACCACTACCATCCGAATCACTCGGCATCTGCTCTAACCTGTGGTAAGTCTACACAACATAACAACGGTTAGCTAACTATCCAAATATAAGTAGAACAACAACAGCACAAACACACGTAGAAAAATTATAAACAAACATCATGCTGGCACTCAACCGTTTATTATCTATTATTTAGGTGATTCATCTTATTCAATTTTACAGTTGTGGCACGAGAGCTATTAGCAGTTCTCGCCTCCGTTCCTTATCCAACTGGGTGTAGGTCTAGCTGACCTCCGCCGGTAGCATCACTACAAACCGAGTATGGACTAGTCCCTAAAGAAACCCCCAGCGCCCGCAAGCTAACTGAGCAGAATGCCACCGCCCGTTACTCTTAGGCCAAGTATAGGTCGGTAAATATCTATCACAACCTATAACTCTAAACATCTCAATCACACACCACTATCATCATTCATGCTCATACTTAGAAGTCAGCTAAGTAAGCCCAAAGGACTTACCTGTTATAAGCTCGACTCTGTGTGAACCAAACTCGCTCTGTAAACTGTAGCAACTGAGTTGCCTGCCAAAGGAGATAAGTGCATTAGCACACTCCAACGTAATTAGAAGTTTAAGACTTCTAAGATAGGAGAACGTAATAGGATATAACCAATTACAATACTAATTTATGGTAAAATGACTATTTTACCCTTGGTCCCGAAACTCCCAGAATTTCCAAAACTCAAGTCTAAACTTCTATTTGAGACTATAAAGTCATATTCTAAGTCCTAAAGTTTAGTTTGGTTACGAACTGTCATTTTTCTTGTTTTCCTATTTTCCGAAAGATCGTAAAGGTCCAACTTCGGATTCAAATATAAAATTCGTAAAAGCTTATAAAAATTCCGAAATAATTCTCTAGATCATCTATGATGTTCCATCTACCCTTAGGAGCAAAAATTTCTCAAAACTGTTCATCCATTATTTTTTTAAAAATTCTCAAAGTTGGCTACTCCACTAACAATTTCTATACTTAGCCAAAATTCTAATGTTTACAAAAACTGCTTAACTACCCTACTTTGGAAGCTTATAACTTCTAATCCGACCGTTCATTTCTTCTTAAATTTTAATATACTAAACTAAATATATTCATCTATCATCTATTAAAATTCCAACGGTGGATCTTCATTCAAACTCTCAAACATTGGTCGACAAGATAGGCAGTTTCTACAAAAAGAACGAGTAGAATACAATTCCGGACATAGTGAGTTTAGGGGATCCTAGGTTCGATATACACTGTCCACTATTCTGCCTCATCACATCTACTCTCATCCATCCTACGTTCCGTCCATGGTGATACTCTTCAACCTATACATCTATCGATTAAATCTAAATTGCTCAAAGAATAAGTAGTAGAGGGTTCTTTATTTACCGGACTGCAGTGGTGCAGAGAAAGGTCTTGCCACTGCTCGAGGCTGGCTTCGCTGTAGGAGCTATGGGACGGCTCTTTAAGCCTTGTTGTGCACACTGAAATAGACACAGTTAAGGACTTGTACACTAAGACAGTGAGGAGAGGAGGAGGGACTTGTCGGCTGGCCTTACCCGATGGACAGGGAGGTACGCTACAGTCAAAATGTGAGGAGAGTCTGCTGCTTACTAGATCCGTAAACAAGTAGATCCAAGCGGCCCTGTTAAACTCATGTCGAGACGGATATTCAAGAAGATGCTCACTCGAGACAGAAACAAGGTAGCAGAAGAGGACATTACTCACCCGTACAGATTGGAGCTTGAGGTGAACGAGTTCTGGGACTGAAATGTCGAAGCTCCTGTTGTCGCCTAGGCTGAGGGTCGGAAATAACAACTCTTCTGCAGGGCTGGAGCTTGCAGTGTATCCGGATCTGGACAGACTTAGAGCGTGAGGCAGGACTCGATATAGAACTAGGAATGGCGTGAATCTGGACAGAATTAGGAGGAGGAGTGTATAAGGAAGGAGATCGTTGGGGAAGGAAGGTTCAGATCGTGTGCAGAGGGAGTAAATCTCGTGTAACGGCTGCTCCTGTCTTCATGTAGTTGGGCTGGCGCTGCTGGGCTGAAGCGAATTGGGCTGGAGCTGGCAACGCTGGGCTGAAGACGTAAGACAGCAACACATGCTGCTGGGCTGCGGACAGGCTGCTGAAGCTGGCGAGTTTCTGGGCTGGGCAAGCTGCTGGCGGGCTTCTGGCTTGGCAAGTTGTTGTTAGGCAGGCGCAAGGGAACAACAGCCCGTGCTAGTTGCAGTCCGGAAACAAGATCCCGACAAATGAATGTACGGAATAGACGGATAAGGATTTTGTTATAGTTTAGGATTGATTATTAGAATCCTATCATTTTATGTGAAGGTAAGCTACATAAAATGATAAACTTTTTTTAAAAGATTCTATCATTTTATGTGAAGGGAATCTACATAAAATGATAAATTTTATAATAATGTGTCTAACTAAGTAGACGGATATGGATCAACTGATCGAGATCGGGTTTGTTACAGAAATAGACGGAATAAAAATTCCGGAGATTACATCAGTACCCCCTTAAAATAAGTTTCGTCCCGAAACTTAGAATAAGGTATCTACCCCAAACATTTCCCCTCAAGAGTTATATTCTAGCATGCAAACTACTCACGTCATCAAGCACATAAACATAAACAATCATTTAAACATAAAATCACAGAAATCATATAAGGTATCGTCTCAGTACTAACCCGTCGGTACTGAGGTAGCGGTTAACTCCGCAAAGAACTCAGGGTAGTTACGTCTAATACTCTCCTCTGTCTCCCAAGTAGTCTCATCAGCTCCTCGTCTAGACCACTGGATCCTCAGCATCGGTATCTCCTTAGAACGTAGGCGTCTAGTACTACGCTCTAGGAGGGCTACTGGGTACTCCACAAAAGTGTGGTCTGGCTCGACTATCAGATCCTCATGACTGATGACGTGTCTAGGATCCGGTATGTACTCTCTCAGCTGAGATACATGAAAAACTGGGTGGACTCCTTCCAATCTCGGTGGCAGTGCTAGTCGGTAGGCAACCTCTCCGACTCTCTCTAAGATCTCAAATGGACCGACATATCGGGGACTCAGCTTCCCCTTAATGCCAAAACGTCTAACTCCTCTCGTAGGTGACACTCTCAACCACACCTGTGCACCTACTCTAAACTCCAAAGGTCGACTCCTTTTGTCGGCGTAGGACTTCTGACGACTCTGAGCTGCTAACATCCTCTCCCGGACTAAGGCAATCCGGGCGATGTCATCCTGTATCTGGTCTGGTACTACCCCATCAGCCTTGCTAGGCTCATCCCAACACAACGGTGTACGACATCTCCGCCCGTACAAAGCCTCATAAGGTGCCATCCCAATAGACGTGTGCCAACTGTTATTATATGAAAACTCTACCAGTGGAAGATGATATGGCCATACCTGTCCCCAATCTAGCACACATGCCCGCAACATATCCTCTAAGGTCTGAATGGTCCTCTCAGACTGACCGTCTGTCTGTGGGTGATTGGCAGTGGTAAAGTGGAGACTCGTCCCCAGAGCAGTATGTACCTACTGCCAAAATCTCGAGGTAAAACGTCCATCCCTGTCGGAGACGATGGTCCTCGGTACTCCATGGAGTCTCATAATGTGTCTAGTGAACTCCTCGGCTAGACGACTTACCGGCCACGTTTCCTTAATCGGAATGAAACGTGCGGTCTTCGTCAGACGGTCTACCACTACCCAAATGGCATCAAAACCTCTACTGAGCCTCAACCCTGTGACGAAATCCATAGATATATCCTTCCACTTCCAATGTGGTACTGGAAGTGGGTGGAGCTCTCCTCCGGACCTACGATGCTCAATCTTGACCTGCTGACAGGTCGCACACTGGGCTACATACCGAGCCACATCAGGCTTCAAACCACCCCACCAAAAGGAACGTCTCACGTCCTTATACATCTTACTCGCTCCTGGATGTACGGAGTAAGGGGTAGCATGAGACTCACCAAGTATCCTCTGTCTCAACTCATTGTCTGATGGGACACAGATACGGTCCTGCCGTCTCATCACTCCATCGGCACCAATAGTGAACTGAGGTGCCTCATCTCGTGACATCCGGTCTCGGATCCGGGTCAAAGTCGGACAAGTCTCCTGCTTCTGTCGGATCTCGCCCAACAGATCAGGAAGTAACTCTAAGGTGGCTAACTGATGATCTGTATCGGGGAACTGGATCTCTACCTCCAACCAAGCTAAGTCTCTCTGTAACTGTGGCTGTACTGTCAACCGGGCTATCGCCTTCTCCCGAGGCGTCTTCCGACTCAAAGCGTCAGCAACTACATTCGCCTTCCCGGGGTGGTAGAGAATCTCAAGGTCGAAATCCTTGATCAACTCTAGCCACCGCCTCTGGCAGTTATTCAACTCCCGCTGAGTGAATATGTACTTCAGACTCTTATGGTCTGTGAAGATCTGACAGGTCGCTCCATAGAGATAATGACGCCAGATCTTAAGAGCATGTACTACCGCAGCTAACTCTAGGTCATGGATGGGGTAGTTCTCCTCATACGTCTTCAGCTGTCGAGACGCATACGCTATGACCTTACCCCTCTACATCAAGACACACCCCAAGCCTAGCTTGGATGCGTCACTGTACACTACAAAGTCCTCTGTACCCTTAGGTTGTGCTAAGATCGGAGCAGACGTCAATCTCCTCTTCAGCTCCTCAAAACTCTGCTGACACGGCTCAGACCAGACGAACCGAGTAGTCTTCCTCAGGAGACAAGTAAGTGGTCGGGCGATCAGGGAAAACCCTTCCACAAACCGACGGTAATAACCTGCCAATCCAAGGAAGCTGCGAACCTCCTTAACATTCTTCGGAGGTTGCCAAGAAGACACTGACTCAATCTTCGCCGGGTCGACCTTAATCCCCTCCGCAGTCACTACATGGCCTAGGAAAGCCACCTCTGACATCCAGAACTCGCACTTGGATAGCTTAGCATATAGCTGGCTATCCTGTAGAATCTGTAATACTGTCCTCAAGTGTCCGGCATGCTCCTCTCGACTTCTAGAGTAAACTAGAATGTCGTCAATGAAGACCACTACAAACTGGTCTAAGAAGTCGATGAAAATCCCATTCATCAACTCCATAAATACTGTTGGCGCATTAGTGAGCCCGAATGGCATCACTACAAACTCATAGTGGCCATACCTAGTCCGGAATGCTGTCTTAGGTATGTCCTGATCTCTCACTCTCAGCTGGTGATAACCCGATCTCAAATCTATCCTCGAGAATACTGACGCTCCATGCAGCTGGTCCAGCAGATCATCTATGCGAGGCAGTGAATACTTATTCTTGATGGTGACCTTGTTCAACTCCCGGTAGTCAATACACAGCCTCATCGATCCATCCTTCTTCCTCACAAATAATACTGGTGCGCCCCAGGGCGAAACACTAGGGCGTATGAAGCCCTTCTCTGCTAACTCCTCTAACTGCTTCTTCAGCTCAAGCAGCTCTATCGGGGCCATGCGGTATGGGGCCTTCGAGATCGGTCTCGTGCCCGGCTCTAACTCGATGCTAAAATCAACACTCCTCTGTGGAGGTAGCCCTGGTAAGTCGTCACTGAATACCTCTGCAAACTCGCATGCAACTGGTATTTCCTCTACTGTCAGGCTCTTGCGCTCCTTCATGGCATAACACCAGAAGGCCTTGCAACCCTGTGCTATCAATCTGGCTGCTCTCACTGCGCTGATAACTGTGCCGGACTTTCCGAGGTCCAACCTCGGAATATCACTCTGTGACCCTCCTCAGTGGCGACAGTCACAGTTCTCCTACCAATATCTAAGACGGCTCCATGTCTAGTCATCCAATCTATCCCCAATATCACGTCCTCATGTGCTAAGGGCATGACTAGAAAATTTACTAACCAAATCCGGTCTCCCAGATGAATAGGGCAGTCATAAATCTCTCGGGATCCTCTAACCTTACCCCCATCTGGTAACCCAACCACAAAAGTTACACCTTCTACTGTAGCTAAGGACAACCTATCTACGCATGCATCTGATATAAAGGAGTGTGTAGCACCCGTATCAAATAAAACTCGCACAGGTAAGTCATGGATCCAAATAGTACATGTGGTCGCAGGTGTTGTAGGCTGCTCAGTGCTCCTCAGCTCGAACACTCTCGATGGTCCTCCTCTGGTGTCAGTGGTACTACCACGTCCCCTGCCACGACCTGATCCCTGTGCCGTACTGTATGAAGCAGGATGTCCTGGAGCCCGGTACTGTTGCTGCTGCTGACTCGGAGCTCGGTACTGAGGAGGTCTCTGTACACTCTTCTCAGCACCTGCAGGAGAAGATCCCTGCTGTGAAGGGGCCCTACCCTGACGGCAGAAAGTAGCTCTGTGTCCCGGCTTCCCACAAGTGAAGCAAGTGGTAGGTGGTCTCTGGCAATCTGTCTTAATGTGATCGCGGCTACCACAGTTAAAGCACTGTCGATCTCGACTGAGAGTCTGAACTGTAGAGTGGTAGCTGGACCTCCCCTGAGTCTGTCCTCGACCATAACCTGCTACTGCTGCACTGCTACCAGCATGTCCTGCCCTTTGCCGCTTATCCGGCCCACTAGACTGAACTGCTTTCCTCAAAGCTGGCCTATCTCTCTCATAAGCAGAGGCCCTATCGTGATAATCAGACAAAGTCTCACAGCGGAATCCAGCCAGATATGATCGGGTACTCTCTCTCAATCTCCTGGAGAAAAGGTAAACATGCTGCTCTTCTGGAGGTGCAGCTGGTCCAAGTAAGGTCAACTCTTTCTGAAACTTCTTTATGGCTGCAGCAATCGGGATATCCTCAAATCCCGCCTCAATGAAATCCTGGAATCTCTCCCTCCTCAGCAAAAAAGGACAATACCTGTCCCTAACAATGTTCCTCATCTACTCCCAGCTGGTGACTCGGCTACGAATGGTACGCCACCATGAATGAGCATCATCTGTGAAACAGGTCTGCACCAAATCCACCTGTCGATCCTCGGGGCAACGTATTGCCTCCAAAGCAGTCTCTATCTTCCCTATCCAGTGCTCCACCTCTAGCCCTATTTCTCCACTGAATGAGGGAACCTTTTGAGAGTTGAAAGCCTTCAACCACTCATCCGGCCTCGGTGCTCTAGACCCAGCAGGCGCTCTATCAGCATTAGCTCTCCTCTCAGGTACAGCCGGCACCTGAGACACTCCCTGTGTCACCTGAGCTGACCTAGCCGGTACCACCGGTGGTACCTGGGTAAGCCTCTCAACTCTGGCAGCCTCCTCCATACGCTCGACGTATGCTCGGTACTCCCTATACTCAGATGCTCCAATAGAAACACGTCCTGACTCAGTCAAACGTGCTCCCTACGCTCCAGACCTAGCGGCAGTCTCATGCCTGACCTCGGGGCCTACACTCTCAGCTACCTCTTCCACAGCAGCCTCTGGTATGCTTGCTACAGGTGGATCCTCTCGAGGAACTCGTCCTCGACCTCTCCCTAGTGGAGGTCTACCCCCACGACCACGCCCTCTAACAGCAGGGGTGCTATCAGCTCGGTCCTGTCTGACTGGGGGAAGGGGGGACGACCCCTACCTCGGCCAGTCACTAGTGTAGCCCTAGTACGTGCCATCTGCACGAACGGTAACAACTACAGTTATAATCTAACTAATCTATCATAACAGTAAAAGTCTATAATAATAATACTAAGAATACCGAGATCCGCAGAGGTAGTGGGGGTCGTCCGTACTTTCTATCCCAACCCGACTCTGTATGCATTTTAAAACCAAAATCTTCTTTGGAAAGCTCAGACCCCTTTCGGGTTCTGTTTATTTACTTATGTGACCTTTTTAGAAGATTTCAAGTGCCATTGTTGCCAACCTAGAGCTCTGATACCATGTTGTAACACCCCGAATTTTACAACTCGGGGAGTTACTGGTTAGGACCGCACAGTGGGTCCCGACCTTAGTTTGACAACAACTTAACAAGATCTTACAACAAGGCACAGATAAGGAAAACCAGAAATCAAAAAAAAAATCTTAACAATGTATGAATGTGACCAGAATAACTAGCAGCCGGAAAACGTAAGGTAACAAAGTACAGAAAGAAAGAAAAGAACCAAGGTCCAACTGGAAATCCCACAAATAAAGAAACTGTAACACGTCCTAAAAGTACGACACCCCGGCTGACCACTACCATCCGAATCACTCGGCATCTGCTCTAACCTATGGTAAGTCTACACAACATAACAACGGTTAGCTAACTATCCAAATATAAGTAGAACAACAACAGCACAAACACACGCAAAAAAATTATAAACAAACATCATGCTGGCACTCAACCGTTTATTATCTATTATTTAGGTGATTCATCTCATTCAATTTTACAGTTGTGGCACGAGAGCTATTAACAGTTCTCGCCTCCGTTCCTTATCCAACTGGGTGTAGGTCTAGCTGACCTCCGCCGGTAGCATCACTACAAACCGAGTATGGACTAGTCCCTAAAGAAACCCCCAGCGCCCGCAAGCTAACTGAGCAGAATGCCACCGCCCGTTACTCTTAGGCCAAGTATAGGTCGGTAAATATCTATCACAACCTATAACTCTAAACATCTCAATCACACACCACTATCATCATTCATGCTCATACTTAGAAGTCAGCTAAGTAAGCCCAAAGGACTTACCTGTTATAAAGCTCGACTCTCTGTGAACCAAACTTGCTCTGTAAACTGTAGCAACTGAGTTGCCTGCCAAAGGAGATAAGTGCATTAGCACACTCCGACGTAATTAGAAGTTTAAGACTTCTAAGATAGGAGAACGTAATAGGACATAACCAATTACAATACTAATTTATGGTAAAATGACTATTTTACCCTTGGTCCCGAAACTCCCAGAATTTCCAAAACTCAAGTCTAAACTTCTATTTGAGACTATAAAGTCATATTCTAAGTCCTAAAGTTTAGTTTGGTTACGAACTGTCATTTTTCTTATTTTCCTATTTTCCGAAAGATCGTAAAGGTCCAACTTCGGATTCAAATATAAAATTCGTAAAAGCTTATAAAAATTCCAAAATAATTCTCTAGATCATCTATGATGTTCCATCTACCCTTAGGAGCAAAAATTTCTCAAAACTGTTCATCCATTATTTTGAATAAAAATTCTCAAAGTTGGCTACTCCACTAACAATTTCTATACTTAGCCAAAATTCTAATGTTTACAAAAACTGCTTAACTATCCTACTTTGGAAGCTTATAACTTCTAATCCGACCATTCATTTCTTCTCAAATTTTAATATACTAAACTACATATATCCATCTATCATCTATTAAAATTTCAACGGTAGATCTTCATTCAAACTCTCAAACATCGGTCGACAAGATAGGCAGTTTCTACAAAAAGAACGAGTAGAATACAATTCCGGACATAGTGAGTTTAGGGGATCCTAGGTTCGATATACACTGTCCACTATTCTGCCTCATCACATCTACTCTCATCCATCCTACGTTCCGTCCATGGTGATACTCTTCAACCTATACATCTATCGATTAAATCTAAATTGCTCAAAGAATAAGTAGTAGAGGGTTCTTTATTTACCGGACTGCAGTGGTGCAGAGAAAGGTCTTGCCACTGCTCGAGGCTGGCTTCGCTGTAGGAGCTATGGGACCGCTCTTTAAGCCTTGCTGTGCACACTGAAATAGACACAGTTAAGGACTTGTACACTAAGACAGTAAGGAGAAGAGGAGGGACTTGTCGGCTGGCCTTACCCGATGGACAGGGAGGTACGCTACAGTCAAAATGTGAGGAGAGTCTGCTCCTTACTAGATCCGTAAACAAGTAGATCCAAGCGGCCCTTTTAAACTCATGTCGAGACGGATATTCAAGAAGATGCTCACTCGAGACAGAAACAAGGTAGCAGAAGAGGACATTACTCACCCGTACAGATTGGAGCTTGAGGTGAACGAGTTCCGGGACTGAAATGTCGAAGCTCCTGTTGTCGCCTAGGCTGAGGGTCGAAAATAACAACTCTTCTGCAGGGCTGGAGCTTGCAGTGTATCCGGATCTGGACAGACTTAGAGCGTGAGGCAGGACTCGATACAGAACTAGGAATGGCGTGAATCTGGACAGAATTAGGAGGAGGAGTGTATAAGGAAGGAGATCGTTGGGGAAGGAAGGTTCAGATCGTGTGCAGAGGGAGTAAATCTCGTGTAACGGCTGCTCCTGTCTTCATGTAGCTGGGCTGGCGCTGCTGGGCTGAAGCGAACTGGGCTGGAGCTGGCAACGCTGGGTTGAAGAGGTAAGACAGCAGCACATGCTGCTGGGCTGCGGACAGGCTGCTGAAGCTGGCGAGTTTCTGGGCTGGGCAAGCTGCTGGCGGGCTTCTGGCTGGGCAAGCTGCTGTTGGGCAGGCGCAAGGGAACAACAGCCCGTGCTAGTTGCAGTCCGGAAACAAGATCCCGACAAATGAATGTACGGAATAGACGGATACGGATTTTGTTATAGTTTAGGATTGATTATAAGAATCCTATCATTTTATGTGAAGGTAAGCTACATAAAATGATAAACTTTTTTTAAAAGATTCTATCATTTTATGTGAAGGGAATCTACATAAAATGATAAATTTTATAATAATGTGTCTAACTAAGTAGACGGATATGGATCAACTGATCGGGTTTGTTACAGAAATAGACGGAATAAAAATTCCGGATATTACATACGACCCACGTAATTGTAAGTTAACAATCCAAAAAATAAAACATTATTCAAATGCCAAAAAATGCATTATTTGTATACTCTTTAAACTCCCTATTTATACAAGTTCTAAAACCATCAAGCTCAATAGCTAATCGATGTGAGACAACAAAAATTTAACTAAATAGATCATTTTGATATTCATTTGAAAAAAAGAAAAAAAAAATTTTAAAATAAAACTTTAGGGGTACGGTTACTTATATAAAAGTAATGTGAAAATATTTAACGTAAATAGAAATCAAACTTAACCAAAAACCAAGATTACTTTAGGGAATAACATTATGACCCACATAATTGTTGGTTAACGTTCTCAAAAATAAAATTTTAACCAAGATTACTTTAGGGAATAACATTATGACCCACATAATTGTTGGTTAACGTTCTCAAAAATAAAATTTTCACTAAAAATAAAATTTTAGGGGTACGATTACTCTTCCTTAAAAATAAAACTTTAGGGGAAGAACATTATGACCCACATAACTGTAGGTTAACGATCCTAAAAATAAAATATTATTTTGATAAAAATAATAATTATAGTTGAACTTAACCAAAAGGCTGATAAATGTATTATTTGTAAACTTTTTAGACTTTCTATTTATATAAGTTCTAAAACCATCAATTTAGTAGCTAATCGATGTGGGATAACAAAATCTTTCAAAAAATTTGACGGATGATGTTGATAAAAAAGATTCTTTAGCTTAAAAAAATAGTTTAAAATTAAAGATTTTTTCCCCAAAAATAGGTTGGTTGGTAAAAAAATTTACGTGAAATTTTCTAATAACAAATTGATAGTTTAATAAATAAAGATTCTTTGGGCTTAAAAAATAAAGATTTATTGGCCAAAAAATTATGGGAGCTAATTACTACTTTCACAGCGCGTCACGTCATCCCAATATGTACTCTCTTTTAGTATGTACTAGTTTTAATACCCGTGCCCTGCACGGGTTAGATGGTAATTGTGTGTATAAAAAAATATCTGATAATTTATTAGTTAGAAATTATTTTACATGTTATGTGATGATTGTTGTATGTTGTAATATTTTTATATTATAAATAGAAATCAACTAAGAATTCAAACCCTGCAACAACACTCGTAAAAGAGGAACCCGATATAATATTCTCGAGCTACTTGGATATGTAGCCAAAGTGATTACAAATGATAATTGTTAATATATTAACAAATCAATTAAATAATATTGTCACGTGCCTTAAC
This sequence comes from Fagopyrum homotropicum, assembly GCA_033239125.1. Taxonomy (NCBI): domain Eukaryota; kingdom Viridiplantae; phylum Streptophyta; class Magnoliopsida; order Caryophyllales; family Polygonaceae; genus Fagopyrum; species Fagopyrum homotropicum. The sequence goes on from BSWB01000002.1 coordinate 144,840,694, forward strand.
GAATAATCGATTTATGTAAGTTTGATGATGTGGTTGCATTAAACTATATCAAGTTCAAATTCATATAGTGCTTTAGTTGTTTAGCATATAGATATTTTGAAGAAACTACACGAATATGTAACCAAATTAGTTTTTTTTACTAAAGATTTTCTAAATTAATTTCAAAAATTAAAATAAAATTATATTACTATTCATTTTAACATCTACTAAAAATATATTTAATAAGAGGTAATGTGTAACACATATCATAAAATTTAAAATTTTAAAGTTAAATAGTAAAATACAAATATAAATGAAAGAGATTTATATGGAATCCTAAAACCACATGGTTAAATTTAAATAGTGAACTTATTAATTAACTAATAATATATGTGAAACTACTAAAATAAAAAAATATTGAAAAGGTTTTTAAAACAAATATGTATCTGCAAGAACCGCAAGACAAACATATTTTCAATAAAAAAAAAAGTTAATAAGCTTTAGAAAAAACCAAGTTCAGTTAAAATCAAAAAATATAATTAAACAATATTTAAGATTAAATAAAGTAAAGTTTATAGGTTTTATAAAAGGAAGAATAAAAAAAATTGAAAAATATATAATTAGAGTAAACAAAAGATTAAATAAATAAAAAAAAGTTTATAATTTTTAGAAAAAAATAAAGTTCAATTTAAAATTAAAAAATATAAGTAAATAAGATATTAAAATCTTTAAAACTTTTTTAAAAAATTTTTGAAAAATAACAATGTTCAAATACAAATTAAAAATACTTAATCAAATATTAAGATTAAAAAAAAGTTTATAAATTTTAGAAAAAATAAATAAATTTCAATCAAAATTTTAAAAATATAAATAAAAAATATTAAGATCTTTACAATATATTGCAAATCTTAACCATTTTAATTAACTAATTAAATATCAATTAATATTTTATAGTGGCATGGCTTCATCAAATTGTGACATGTGGCAAAACGATGAGGTGGCGGCACCAAATTGTGCCAAGTGGCACGTTACGGTCTGCTTTAGTATATAAGATACATAATAGATTTGATATTCATTTGAAAAAAAAGAAAAAATCTTTCTTCAAAATAAAACTTTAGAGGTACGGTTACTTATATAAATTAACGTGAAACAAGATTACTTTAGAGGAGAACATTATAACCCACATAATTGTATGTTAACGTTCTCAAAATTAAAAATTGTAGGTTAACGATCCAAAAAATAAAATATTATTCCGATATGAATAATAATTATAATTGAACTTAACCAAAAGACTAAGAAATGTATTATTTGTATAATCTTTAGACTCCCTGTTTATACAAGTTCTAAGACCATCAACTTTAGTAGCTAATCGATGTGGAATAACAAAATCCTTCAAAAAATTTAACGTAAAATAGATGGTGCTGAAAACAAAAGATTTTTTAGCTTTAAAAAATAGTTTAAATTAAAGATTTTTTGTCCCAAAAAATCGGTTGGTTGGAACAAAAAAAAATTCATGAAATTTCCTAATGACAGATTGTTAGTTTAATAAATAAAAATTGTATGACTTAAAAAATAAAGATTTATTGGCAAAAAAATTGTGGGAGCTCCATTTAATTACTCTTTCCACAACGCACCATGTCATCCCAATATGTACTCTCTTTTAGTATGTATAATAGATAATAGTTTTCATATTCATTTGAAAAAAGAAAAAAAAAACTTTCGAATCTTTCCTAAAAAAATAAAACTTTAAGGTACTGTTACTTATATAAAAGTAACGTGAAACAATATTACTTTAGGGAAGAACATTATAACCCACATAATTGTAGGTTAACGTTCGCAAAATTAAAATATCCCCTAAAAATAAAACTTTAAGAGTACAGTTACTCTTCCCTAAAAATAAAACTTTAATGGTACAATTACTTTAGGGAATAAACATTATGACCCACATAAGTGTAGGCTAACGATCCCAAAAATAAAATATTATTCCGATATGAATAATAATTATAGTTGAGCTTAACCAAAAGGCTAAGAAATATATTATTTGTATACTCTTTAGACTCTCTATTTATACAAGTTCTAAAACCATCAACTTTAGTAGTTAATCGATGTGGGATAACAAAATTCTTCAAAAAACTAAAGATTTTTTGTCCAAAAATTCGGTTGGTTAGAATAAAAAAAAAAAGTTTAGGTGAAATTTTCTAATGACAGATTGTTAGTTTAATAAATAAAGATTCTCTGTCTTAAAAACATAAAGATTCATTGGCCAAAAAATTGTGGGATGTTCATTTGATTACTGCTTTCACAAAGCGCCACATCATCCCAATATGTACTCTTTTTTAGTATGTATAATAGATGTAGTGGACGTTAGTCGTAACTATTTAATTAGTTTGAAAGAATTTAATGAAGTAGGCTTTTCTATTGGTTTTTATTTTGTATATCCCTCTAATTTTTACCACTCTAATTGACTTACATTATTACTCTATTAGGTGTATATTTACTAAATGAGATTATGCTATGTACCTACTGAATACACCAATATTGCTAAAAGACCTAGTTAGTGATATTGACCATTTAGTTTTTAAATACAATGAGACATTCCTTACGACGTGTTGTTATTAAAACATCTTATTTTAAGGTAGGTTGGATGAGAATGCTTTTTATTATCATGTTTAAATAATAAATAAGGCCAATAAATTTTAGATGTGTGTTTTCAAAATATAAAAAATTAAAAATTATGTAATTTTTGAGTATCGAACCATCGTTAAAAATCACCGTCATTCAACATATAACTAGTTGACAAATTGATTCTCATAATTTTTTTTAAAAAAATTACATTTTTAAATTAGTTATAATACCTTAATTTTATACTAAAATTTTAATACTTGAAATTCAATGTCCGAAACATAATACCCAAATTATTATACTTAAAATGTATTAGTAGAGCTTAAGATCCAAATATTAATTCCTATAAATTCATATTCGAATTTTAATACCCAAAGATAATGCTCAAAACATGTCTAAAATCTAGGGACTACTTTGTGTACTTAAGTTGTGTTTAGTAAAATAAAATGTCCTTTTTCATACAATTTCTCCTTAGTTTAATATGGATATTTAAATTTTCTTTTAATAGGAATTATGGATACTCAATTAAAATGTATCATTACATTTTATCATGAAAATGGGTATATAATTTAAGATAAAAAGCATTAGGATTTCCACAGTATAATGTCAACATTTTTTTTCTTCTTATTTACATTTATAGGCATAGTAATTAAAAATGTATGCATATACATCCATATGCATAATTGATTGTGTAAAAAAGTTAAAATCCTACTTTTCCTAAATGTCTAGCAACATCAAGTCATCCCTTATAGATGGCATATTTATAGTCATGGTAATTAATGTTTGGTCTTTGGTCTAACAATCAAATAAAGACAACAAAAATGATTTAGAAGCAAAATTAATAGAATATTATACTGTAGTACATGGTAAATTTTAGTCTTTACATATGGCCATAACACACAAAACCGTTGGCCCAAATTTTGAAGTGTACAAATTGAATGTGTTGTAATATTTTTAGCCGTTACCATAATTGTAGGCCTAATAAAATCAAAGAGTCAAACCATCAACGTTCTTACTTTATCTTAATTTCTGTATGTTTTAATGGTACCTCAACTACTATAAATTCCAAATGAGAGCTTAGATGTTACATCCCATTAAACCAAACAAAGACTTATTTCCGAATACAATTTAGTAACAAAACCCAAAACAAATATGTCAATTAAGGTTCATTTTCTCATACTCTATGTTCTTCTTGTAATCCAATCTTGTTGCTACGCTACTACTCCAATTGTTTACCAAAATAGCCTTAGGAACCGTCACCCGATCTCTTCTTCAATATCGTCTCCCACCTCTATCAATGTCGACGACTTTATAAACAAGTCTGATGAAGATCATACTAAAGTACGTACGGGTTTGATAATTTCGTTAGTATATATGATTTGTATCATAATCTCGTTACTATATATGATTGTAGGCCCTTAATGATGCGTGGAGTAAAGCTTGTGCAACCAAGGATGCAACTCTTCTACTTGTGCCCAAAGGAAGTGTATATCATGTCAAGCAACTTACCTTCTCGGGCCCTTGTGTATCTCCAATTAATGTCCACGTACGTTCTATAATTTTGCCCTAAATTGATAGATTTAATGTTAAAAAAATAAACCAAGGAGATTTACGTAGGGTTTGTGTATATATGTAGATATACGGAACCATTGTAGCTTCAAATGACATGTCGAGATATGAGGACGATAGAGACCGTTGGATTGTCTTTAGAAAGGTTAAAGATCTAACGGTTTCTGGTGGTGGTATAGTCGACGGCAATGGCGCGGTCTGGTGGGAAACCTCTTGCAAAACCGATCGTTCACGAGTGAGAGATCAATGACTGACTCCTTCAATTAATAAAAAAAAAAATTAATGAATATATTACAGTATGATATTTTTACTAATATTTCCTTTGTTTTTTTTTCAGCCATGCAAAGATGCACCAACAGTAAGTAATTATGTATAGCAAGAGCTTAATATTTGTCAACTTTGAAGTGTCAATAATTACATCCTTCTATATATATTTGACTCTTTTGGATTACTGTTTTATGATTCATTGGTTTATATTTTCAATACAACTAAATTTACATTGGATTTGGTTGACTTCAAATATTTTTAGCATGCACTTATGGTAATTAATGTTACTCCTAGCTAGAAATGTATATATTGGTGATTGATTCAATTGAATGATGAATACTTTCTTCAGGCAATGACATTTTCCGATTGCACGAATCTAGTGGTAGATGATATAAAGTACATAAACGCCCAACAAATGCACTTGAGATTCGATCAATGTGAGAACGTAACAGCTTCCGATGTGGTGATTAAAAGCCCCGGCCACAGCCCCAACACCGACGGCATTCACGTCAGCGGCTCCAATAACGTCCGCATTCAACGACCTACCATCGGAACCGGTAATTTTTTCATTTTCTATATACTTTAAAAACTTCGGTTATTTCGATTACAGAGTTCCAACACAGACGGCATTAAGATTGTTGTTACTTACTATGACGTGGATGTTTGGCAGGAGACGATTGTATATCAATAGTGAGTGGGTCAACAAATGTAAATATGACAGACGTAATATGTGGACCAGGTCATGGAATCAGGTAACTATTTAGGGCATACATCACACCTAACCTAACCTAACCTAACAATGAATCCTAACAATCAAAATATATTTCAGCATTGGAAGCTTAGGAGAAGATCACTCCAAAGCTATTGTTTCAAATGTATTTGTGAAAGGAGCAACTCTTACAGGAACAACCAATGGCCTTAGAATCAAGAGTTGGCAGGTGACAATTCATCCAACAACAATAACAATAATAATTATTCAACATTTATAAATGAAAGATAAATCGCAGGGAGGATCTGGATATGCAAAAGGTATTACGTTTCAAAATGTGGCGATGACGAACGTAAGTAATCCAATTATCATAGACCAAAACTATTGTGATAAGACCACGTCATGTCATGAACAGGTAACCCTAAAAAACACTTTCTATTACACAAATTTTTGATTCATCTAAAGAAAGTTTGGTTGAGAGGAAATTTTGTGTCTGATAGAGCTCAGCGGTTCGAGTAAACAATGTGGTATACAACAACATCACGGGGACAAGTCACACAAATGTGGCCATAAAATTCGAGTGTAGCGAAAACATTCCATGCCAACAAATCGTGTTACAAGATGTTAAGTTGGGAATGCATAAAGGACAAAAAACAAAAGCGGTTTGCAACAACATTTCGGTGAAGAGGGTTGGTTTTGTCTATCCTCGTTGCTAGACAACAATATAACGTAACGCTACATAAGTTTTAGTTGGTATGTCACTCATGTTCTTAAACGTCAAAATTAGTCACTTTCAAGTTAAACGAAATTTAGCTTTCTATGCTTGAATTCATTGTAGCAATTCAACATACTTCAATGTAGAAACTATGGTGAACGAGTATGGCAATGATGTAAATTTAGTTTTTGGAATACAATAAACATATACTTTAAGATACTTCGATGATATATTCTTCCTCAATTGAATCCATTTTCAGAAATTTATGCTTTCTCTAATGATATATTGTTGATTATAACTTAAAAGTATATATATATATATATGGTCACATTTAAGTGAGGATTATTTTTACGGGAGTAGAAACCTTTAACATCCATCGGATTAAAAAGGGGCAATTTTGGTAACTAGACTTTTTTGAAAAACTAGAGTAGTAACTGGACTTTTTAATGTTTCAATTAAGTAAATATACCCCAACCTTTTGTATTTATTTTTAAACTCTACACACTTTTCTCTCAAGGGGTACATTTACTAAACACAAAACTAGAAAAAGCCTAGTAAACCAAATTGTTTCTTAAAAAAGGGCTAATTAGATAAGTAGGCTTTTTTATTTTATTGTATACTAACTAGGTTTTTTCTAATTTTCTATTTAGTAAATATACCCCATGAATTTTTTACCACTTTCATTTAATGTGTAATGCCCCGTTTATTGAGTGCGATTTCGATAATTATTTTCCGACGGTTATCGATATTTTATTATCTTAGGTATGTCTCACGAGTATATCGGTATATTTTATTACCCGCGTTTAGATTATTCCTTTTACTCTAGAAAATAATTGACGAGGATGGTTTTTATATCGCAAAGCATATTTTTGCGAGTAGAGTTATATATTTGATCCATATATTTTCCGTAGTTTATATTACGGAAAATTTTCCGTTCCGAAAATCTCGTCCCGAATAAATTCTACCCGGTTGGTTTTATTTCCTCTTACCCATTTCCCCTTCTGCTCTCCTTGTCCACCTGGCCCAAATGGTTGATGGCGTGTTCCTGTTCACTGCTAGTGTAGCTTAGCCCATCAGACCTTCTAGCTTCCCTGTTTCTGCTAGCCATAGACTCTACAGCTTTAGCTTGCAAGCAAGCAAGCTACCCGACCCCTCCCTCCTACAACATGGCCTGCAATCTCTCCCTCTCTCAACCTCACCATTCTTCCCTCACACCGGCAACCACCATCTTCGTTTCTCCTCACCACCTCTACTGCAAGTGCAGCCGATCGGGTACCCCAGCAGCAGACGCTCCACCTCAGCAATCAGCCTCCGCCGGCTGCCACCCCGGAGACTAGGAGCCTCGCCTCGCTTCGCCTGTCACCGGAGAGCTCTTCCAGATCCACCTCTCCTTCTATGTCGTTGGCCTGCGGCGTCCGGCTTGGGGGAAGCGAAGCCCAGTCAATGGAAGCCGGTCCCCTGTGCAACCCTTGGTGGGAGACGTGCCTAGCCGCCTGCTGGAACGCCGGAGCGGCCAAGCATCTCCACCTCCCTTGCTCCGCCTCTCTTTCGTCTCTTCTCTGCAACCACTTAATTGGAGCAACACCCACTGGTCGACTCATCTAGTGTGGCCGCCCTAGTCAGCCGGAGCGCCAGAAGTGGTCGTCTCTGAGCTTTGCCGATTGGAGCGCCGCCTTCCTCCTCATCCCCTCCGCCGGCGGGCACTTGTTTCCCCAGCCCTGCGTAGTTGCGCTTACATCGACAGGGTTAAAAGGAAACCCTTCTTCAAATTCAATCGGACCCCCTTGTTTTTAGTATAATTACAATTTATACCCCATACTTTGAACTTGCAATTTGTGCCTACAAATTTGGATGTTTTCAAATATGCCCCTGCAATAATTAATTACTAAATGTGCCCAAATTGTGATATTGCAGTTTTGAACCCAGATTTTGAGAATGTGACTTTATTCCCTCGGTTGTAATATTTTTTGGGAATCAACCTAAAGTTTTAATTTGTGGTTTATGACCCAAATTTCTAAAATTGTATAAATTCCCGAAAAATATTTTTACGAGTTTTAACCTTGGTTTTAAAAGCGAGTTTTCATTAGAATATTTTATGCGTTAAATCTTCCTTTCAAATTTAGCGTTTAGCTAAATTTGCTTAGCTTTGGTTTTAGGTCCGGAAGCGCCCCGATAAAGGCCTAACGAGTCCAAGTTCGACATCCGTCTTGACGTCGTGTGAGTATTCTCTTCCTCGATTTAGTTATGTTTAGTATTAGTATCATGCTAGGTTGAATCTAGCATAACTTAGAGTGAATGTCAAGTAGTGGTCTTGAACCTTAGGTGAGTTTTGAGGATTTATGATTGTGCTAAGACTTGAGGTGTTTGGTTATCTTGTGAGGTTGTTATAAGGCTTTAAGTTATATGGTTGATCTTGTGAGCATTCTTAGGCTCGAGGTTGGGGTCGTATGATCTTGTGGGATTTTGGGGTTTAGGTTTGGCTTATCCTAGTATGTTGTTATGAGTTACGATCTTGCAAGATCCTTGGGAGGGTAGATGCCCCTACGTTGTTATAGTTTATGATCTTGCGAGATCATTGGTACTAGAAGTCTAAGGACTTCTAGCATGTGAGAGAGATGTTGATCGTGTGCCTTGTTTTGATCAGGCGTTGAGTGCCTTCCTACGGGAAGTTGTGGGCAGTGGTTATCGGGTTTATCTTTGGGACGAGGTAAGTCTTCGGACTTACTTAGCTCGTATTCTCTGTATTAGTTTCAATGCGTGTTTGGTGGTGTGTGTTTATTGTTTATGTGTGTGTTTATTGCTTATGTTATAACATCTAAACCGGTAATAGGACCACCGACTTTATATGTTTATATTTGGCCCAAGTGTATGATAACGGGCGGTGACCACTATGTCCGGCCCAAAATGGGGATGGTCGGGAGGTGCCTTGCGACCAGTCCAACAGGTGATGCTGATTCGCATCTGGCCCAAACCTGTTTGGTGAAAGGGGACAAGGGCGGGATCCTTTAAGATTCTCGTGTCACAAAAGAAGTTGAATTAGAACGGAATATGACCTAATAATAAAAAGATAATAAATCGGATTGTGTGTTTTGGAACATGTTGTGTGTTTATGATGCCTTATGTGTGTGTGTGCCAATACCATGATTCTAATGCCTTGAATGCTAGCTAACGGTTTTATACCGATATTGTTGTAGTTGACTTGCAGGTTAGGAAAGCGGCCGAGATATCCAGAAGAGTGGGCAGCCGGGGTTCCGTACATTTTAAGAGTGGGTTTTGGTTGGAGTCGGGTTGTGTTTTATTCTTCGTTTATTATGTTGGTATGCCGTGTGTATGGCGTTTTGATCTTTGGTGTTGATTATCGGCTGAAGTCTTTTGTTGTTTTCCTTCGGGTTTCTTATCATTTGCATTAAAAGGAATTTTTGTTTGCCTTTATTTGTGCCATGTTGAAAGATCCGGTGAAATTGTTGTCAGGCTAAGGGTCGGGACCCATTGTGAGGTCCCAACCCGTAGCGCCCCGAGTCCCGCGGATTCGGGGTGTTACATAATGGTAAGGTAAAAGTAATTAACCCTTCTATTAGAAAAAAAAGAATCTTTGATGTTTGTAATGTAAATTTTAATTTTAATTACTGAATTTGTTTTTTTATTTTATTTTATTTTATTTCCCTTTTTATTTTCTGTTTTCATACCGGACATTTACATACCGGACATTTTATATACCGGACATTTACATACCGGACATTTACATACCGGACATTTTACATACCGGAAGTTCATAAAGAAAATTTTCATACCGGAAGTTCATACCGAAACTTTTTATACCGGAAGTTCATACCGGAAGTTCATACCGAAATTTTTTATACCGGAAGTTCATACAACAATTTTTTTACACCGGAAGTTCATAACGAAGTTTTTCATACCGGAAGTTCATACCGAAATTTTTTATACCGGAAGTTCATACCGAAAGTTCATACCGGAAGTTCATTCCGAAAGTTCATACCGAAAGTTCATACCGAAAGTTCATAACCAAAATTTTTCATACCGGAAGTTCATACCGAAATTTTTTATACCGGAAGTTCATACCAAAATTTTTTTACACCGGAAGTTCATACCGAAAGTTCATAACGGAGTTTTTCATACCGGAAATTCATACCGAAATTTTTTATACCGGAAGTTCATACCGAAAGTTCATACCGGAAGTTCATACCGGAAGTTCATACCGAAAGTTCATACTGGAAGTTCATACCGAAATTTTTTATACCGGAAGTACATAACGAAGTTTTTCATACCGGAAGTTCATACTGAAATTTTTTGTACCGGAAGTTCATAGCGGAAGTTCATACCGGAAGTTCATACCGAAAGTTCATACCGGAAGTTCATAACAAAATTTTTCATACCGGAAGTTCATACCGAAAGGTCATTTAGATGGGAAACGCTCTCCTTATCAACACTGTTGCTCCTGATGTTGCGCTCGACACGGACGAGGTCAGCTCCGCCACCAAGCCCGCCTCTCTTTTCTTTCTTATGGAGTTGTTCAGAGCTAGGGGCGAGAAGGAGAAGGAAGACGGAGATAGATACGAGCTTGAGTGGTGTCCTGCTAATCACGAGTGTTCACTTTGTATGGACGAGATAGAGAAGCCGTGGGAGTCTCTCACCTTGCCTTGCTCCCACATCTTCCACGAGACTTGCATCCTCAAATTGCTCGAGAAGACTCATGTTTGCCCTCTTTGTGGACTCGAAATGCCGACTGATGATTGAAGTTTCATTCGTAAAAGTAGTTTGTTGATACGTACAATTTTGTTACTTTCTTGATAAATTAAAGATTTGTTAGTTTTTGCTCCTTGTCTTTTTGTATTTGATCAATGACATCTAACCTTGTTTTGGTGAATGTCCTTTCACTTCTGCATATATAGACTATAGTACTAACAAACACTTCTAAATACAAAAGAATGCCCTTCGGGTCTTCTGTGTCGCTGCTCATCATGTCAATTTGACTGGAAAAAACAAGATTCTGAAAACGCAAAAAACGATATATCTTGCTGAGATATGAATGAGGAATGTTAGGTAGAAATAATCTTTCGGGAATTTTTTGGATATATTTTAAGAACACAAAAAATAGAAAGAAAAAAAACAAGATTATAATACTGATAGAGCACGTAGAGTCGAGATATAAGAATATCTCTCTTATTAATTCTCGCCACGAATTACGACGGTCAAATGACGTTCCAAATCCAGGATAAACCCGCACTAGATCCAAATCCGGTAATGATTTTAAAAATCCGACAAACCGCTTCTAGTTGCATTAGGACAAGACCGCTTTATATAGGAAGGTTCACTTTGTTTTTAAAATCTCCTCTCATCTAAGCAAATCCATAACTATCGATCTACGCATCTGACATGATTCAAATCTTTTATCACGTGACCAGTTCGGCCACTATACACTTATATAAGTACGTGAAATACAATCCCGATGTATTTTTTTGTTCTATGATATTGTTTACTTTTTTTAGTGAAAATTTATAAAAAGTCGCACCATAATATTTAAAAACATTTAATTAAAAAGACATAATATCGTTAAAAATAGTAATATTAATTAATATATGGTTAAGTTTTAAAATTTGTTGCAAGAAATGAATTTAAAAAATATTATATAACTATTCCATTTAAATCCAAAATAATTGAGCTGAACATATTTGATATTACAGGCAGGAGGTAGGAGAGATATAAGATGTTTAAAAAAACTCTACATACAGGAAATCATCATGGAGCCCAACAAGCAATTCTCCTGTCTCTTGCACTTTGTCTAGAAATACAACCACCATTGGAGCCAATGTTGCCGACGATGAGGATATGTGGCAATGATTTTTTGTACACGCCTAATTAGCAATCAAAAAGGCTATTAAGAGCAAGATTAAGTAAAAAATTGTTAGTAAGTGATTGTGTATAATTATATCTAGCCGTCAGCAATATATAACTAGGACTGTGCATTGTCCAGTTCGGTTTCTGGACCGGACCTGGACCGAAACCAACAGGTCCGGTCTTCGGTCCAAACAATTCGGTCCATAATAGGTCCGGTCTGGTCCAAAATCGGTCCGGCTCGGACCTATTTAAAAAAAAGAAGGCAAAACGCTAAGTTTAGGCTAGTTAGCTTACTCCATACTCCAGAGTGTTAGCCCGTACGCAATTACGCTCCCAAATCCCGACTCGACTCTCAACAATCTCTCAGTCCACCCAAATATTGGCGGCCGACAACGACTGCAAGCAGCGAGCGGTGGATGGCGAGCTGCAGCGAGCCAAGGGAGTGGTGTTTCGGGTTCAGGTTTTGGGTTATGATCAAGATTTAGGTTTCGGAACCTAAGGTTTAGGTTTGGCCCCACCCAAACCGGCTGTTTAGGTTAAGCTAAACCGCCGGTTTGGCGGTTTGGCCCATATTTAAAAAATTTTTACCAAACCGACGATTTGGTCTAGTTAACCGGCGGTTTGGTCACAAGAAATTTTTTTTTTAAAATAAACTAACCAAACCGGCGGTTTAGCCCAAACCGGACCCATGTCTACTTCTTTCTGTATATTTAACTTGAGGGCTTTTCAAAAAATTTATTCTAAGCAAACAACCAATAGGACTAGATTTCTTATTTTTTTAAAAACCTAAATTGGGTGTTTTTACCATAGATTAACAAACTCACGATGCAATCTAGAAGGAAAGCAAAGCAAAAGAAAAAAAAAAGAAACCATGGAGACGGAATATTTGAGCGATGGCATGATATTGTGCCAAATTTGTGAGATAATGAGAATCGTCAGATGGATTGTATATATAGATAAACGTTATACATAATTACAAAAGGAAAACCCTTATTACAAATATTTACATATTCTATCATACCCCCGCAGTCGAAACTGGAGGAGGCATTACAGTGAGACTAGATCTAAAATCTAGCAACAGTTGACGTGGCTGGCCTTTTGTAAAAATATCTGCATACTAAAAATCTAACGGTACGTGAAGAACTCGAACGTAACCGCGTGCAACCTTATCTCGAACGAAGTGAATGTCAATCTCAATGTGCTTTGTTCGTTGATGTTGAACGGGGTTGGTGGCAAGATAAGTTGCAGATATGTTGTCCGTGTAAACAACAGATGCCTTGGCAAGCGGGAAATGAAGCTCAAGAAGGAGGTTGCGTAGCAAAGAACACTTAGAAACAACATTGGTAACACCTCTATATTCAGCATCTGCACTAGAACGGGAAACTACAGATTGCCGTTTTGCAGACCATGAGATTAAAGTGTCATTGAAGAAAACACAGTAACCTGATGTAGACCGGCGTGTATCAGGGCAGCCCGCCCAGTCGGCATCTGTATATTGTAATATCCGGAATTTTTATTCCGTTTAATTCCGAATCAATTCGGACTTACTTAGCTGGCTTCTTGCATGTGTGTGATGTGTATGAGTGGTGTTTGTTAGTTAAGATAAATAACGAAACCGGAATAGGCCGACTTTAGTGTATTGTGTATTTGACCCAAGTGTATGATAACGGGTCGTGACATCATCTGCCTAGCTCTTGCGAGAGTCTAGGAGGTTCCTTGCGACCAGCCCAGTCAGGTAGACGGTCAAATGCATTAGTACCATTCAGTGTTGGTAAACGGGGACAGGGGCGAGGTTTGGGAATCCCTCGTGTCACAAAGTAAGTATTATTAGTAATGACATATCACCTAATTAAAGATAATAAAAGGATTGATTGTTGCATATTGATTGTGTATGTTGTGTGTTTGTGCTTTTACCTTTATACTTATGCATAGAATGTTAGCTTACGGTTTTATATCGCTTGTAGATGCCTTGCAGGTTAAGACATTTGTAGAGAGATCCGGAGGAAATGGTCAGCCGGGTCCACGTACTCTTTTAGTTGAGGGCGAGGTTGTCTTATGTTCTTTATATGCGTCATTTTAGTAATGTTGCTTTGTAAGAATGATACATATCCTTCATGTATATATTGTTTAAAGTTTTCAAATGTTTTAATACTTTTGTGTCTTGTTGTAAGATCCTAGTAAAATTGTTGTCAAACTAAGATCGAGACCCATTGTGAGGTCCTAACTAGTAGCTCCCCGAGTTCTGAGAATTTGGGGTGTTACATATATGCAATGAGATCAGACTTTGGAGAGGGAGATATGCTAATACCTAAAGATGATGTGCCAGCAATGTAGCGGATGATACGCTTGAGAGCAGCAAAGTGAGGCTCCCGAGGATGATGCATAAATAAACATATCTACTGGACTGCAAAACTGATGGCAGTTCTTGTGAAAGTGAGGTATTGCAGTGCCCCTATCAGACTTCGATATAGGGTCGGATCACTGATAGGAGGGTCAGAGGAGGCACTGAGTTTGATGGTGACTTCAGCTAGAGTCGCCGATGGCTTGCAATTAGTCATCTTGGCTCAGGCAACAATCTCTCGAGTGTATTTGTCCTGGGACAAGAAACACCTGAAGGCATGCGCTAAACTGAAATCCCCAAAAAATATGGCAGGGGACCAAGATCGGACATATCAAATTCTTTACTGAGGGAGGCAGTGAGAGTATTGCGGAGGTCATCACATGAAGTAGTGAGAATGATATCATCAACATAAAGTAATAGATAAGCAAGCTGATTTCCATTTCGATATATAAAAAGAGTGGAATCGCTCTTACTGCTGATAAAACCAATGCTGAGCAAATACCCTGCAAAACGTTGATACCAAGCCCGGGGTGCCTACTTGAAGCCATAAAGAGATTTCTTCAAAAGGCAAACATGAGACGGGTGATTATAATCAATGAACCCTGGTGGTTGAAGCATATGGACTGTCTCATTGAGATGGCCATGGACTAAAAGTTTCATCACAATCTATGCCAATCTACTAGGAACCACCGTTAGCAACAAGACGGGCTTTATAACGTTCAAGGGAACCATCCGACCGGAGCTTATGGCGAAAAATTCACATACACCTCACAATGTTGGTCCGGGGAGGATGAGGAACAAGAACCCAAGTACCATATCGTATAAGGGCTCGATATTCATCGGTCATGGCGGCGGACCATTGCGGATCATGGAGAGATGACTTATGGGATGTGGGTACAGGGGATAGGACGGGTGAAGTAACGGTATTGAGATCAAAAATGGTACGGTTTAAAATTCCCGCTAATAGACCGGGTAGTAGGTCGGTTTATATTGGGATGGGGTTGTACCTAGGAAATGGGTATAACAGATGTGGGATCTGCTGGTGTGGTTGGGCCAAGGGAACTGCAGGTTAAAGGAATAGCGGATGGGCCTGGTGAGTCAGCCGGAAGTGGGCTAGAGAAAGAAGGTGAGGAAAGCTGGATACTGGGCCGGTGGGTAAAGCAAATAGGGGTGTGTTGGGTAGCGCATAGAGGGGAGGCACGTTTGGGCTGGGTAAAGCATATGGGGGGCACGCCTCATCATTTTCATTGGGTTGGGCCACATTGTGAGCTGGCAGCGGGGCTGAGGTGGGCTGGTAGTGTTGCTGATTCAGATGGTGAGCTGGGAAATTCCAGGTTCCGAATCCAGTACCGAAGTGGGTGAAGAAATAGGGACGGATTTGGAGAATGGTAAAACCGACTCATCAAAATGACATGCCTTGAGATAACAATTATGTTTGATCCTATTTCTAAACATTTATACCCTCTATGATGTTTAGGATATCCGAGAAACACACAAGGTGTGGAGCGGGGATGTAGTTTGTGAGAAATGGTTGCGTTTTGGTTGGGATAACAAAGACACCCAAAAACGTGGAGGTGAGTGTAAGTAGGTTGCGAACCAAATAACACTTGGGTGGGTGAACGATTTTGGATTGTGGTGGAAGGAAGAATGTTAAGAAGGTAACAAGACATGTCTAAGGCATGTGCCCGAAAAGGGACGGGTAATGAGGCGTGAAAAAGGATGGAATGCATCATGTTGTTAATGGTGTGGATGACACGTTCTGCCTTGCCATTTTGGGGGATGTGTGTGGACAAGAGAACCGAAAATGTATGCTGTGTAGAGCGAAAAACGAGTGCAATTGATGATTTTTAAATTTGCGGCCCATGTCAGATTGAAAATTCTTAATAGGCATGTTGAATTGAGTCTTGACTAACTGATGGAATTGCACAAATAAATCGAAAACTTGAGATTTGAATTTGATTGAAAAAACCCAAAAAAATGTGAGAAATTATCATGAAATAATAGATAATATTTGTAACCTTCCCGACTAGGAACCGGGGAGGTCCAAAGATCACTATGTATGATATCAAAAGGTGCAACAGTAGTAGTAACAGACCGTTCAAACGGGAGCCTATGATGCTTCCAAAGTTGACAAGCATGACAAAGCGTTGGTGAACGCTCTTTATTAAAAAGAAGAAAAGAAGACTTCCTAAGACTATCTAGAACTGGTGAGCCAGGATGACCCAGACGAGCATGCCAGAGACTCGAGGATTGAGCTGAAAGAGCATGAGCTGACGCAGAAGAAGTGGTAACTGGATAGAGATCCTCGGAGCTGTTGCATCTCAGACGGGTGATTCCCGTTTGTAAATCCTTCACAGAAAAACCAAATGGATCAAATTCAACACTAGCATGGTTATCAATTGTGAAACGGCGAACGGAAACTAGGTTTTTAAAAATTTGAGGAGCAAGGATAATGTTGGACAATTGGAGGGGATGTGTGGGGGTGCAAAGTTTAGCTTCACCAAGACTTGTAGATGATATCCGCATGTCATTTCCAACAATAATCGAATTTAAAGAACCATTATAAGAAATGGACGAGAGGTTACTTGAGGAGTTGGTCATGTGACATGTAGCGCCCGTATCCGTGTACCAAAGATTATAAGCGGGATTTAACGTCATTGAAGAAAATGCTTGCTCAAGCTTTGTGGGCTGTTGTGAATCAACAATAGTGCTGAAGTGTGCAGATTGGGCTGGAAATTGGCCCAGAAGCCCAGCTTGATTATTGTGAAGGCTGTAAGCATGTTGCTGACGGGCTTGGGGAGCAGTGGCTCAGTTTCCTTGCTGACGGGCCTGGGATTGTGGCCATTGGGCTGGATTGTTGACGGGCCCAAAAGGAATTGGGAGTCATCCCAAATTAGGGTAAAACACAAACCGTGTCCCCTAAGGCTGTGACGTATTGCCACCAGACCGGCCACGACTTTTCCCGTTACGGCCCTGGCAACGGGACGAGCTCTCCGGCTGAGCGGCGGTGGTGGAGCCCTGGTGGTCGGCACGGGGCTGGGACGCTGGTCCGCCGGTTGAAGTGTGTAGAGCGGTGGAGTCTTTTCGGGGGAAATTTGACTTGCCATCCGGGTTTCTTCCAAAATAAGTTGCAAGCGAGCTTTTTGGAATGTCGGTAGCGGATCTGATTGCTGAATGTAACTTGCAATAGCATTATACTCAGTAGGCAAACCAGACAGAAGTTGCAAGACTAACCTATTATCGGAAATTGGAGACTCAACACCTTTAAGTTGATCCGATAACGCCTTCATGTGTTGACAGTAGGCAGATATGGAAGCAAAAGACGCCAAATTGCAGTTGGAAAATTCATGTTCCAGATAGACTGCGCGCGTGTACTTATTGTCTTGAAAAATATCCTGAATGCGGCCCCAAGCTTTGAGAGCGGTGTCGTCAAGATCGAGAATTTGAAGGAGAATATCTTTAGATACCGTACTGTAAATCCATTGAAGAACCGTTGCATCAACTTGGTTCCAAAGAGCATCATCTATGTCGACCGGGCGCGGGACTTTGGCATCAATGTGATCCAAGACATTATGTACCTTAGCGGTGACGCGAAAGAGAGTAACCCATGAAGCATATGGTGTGTCATGATCAAGAACAAGAGCAATGTTATTCTTGATGTTGGAAATTCCAAGTGCGGAATGAAACGTTTGTTTCTTATCCATAGACATAGTAGGTATTTGAGGAAGATGAAAAAAATCACACGGCGGTGTTAGGGTTAGACGTTGGCGGCGGATGAAAAAAGGGAGGCGGAAGCGGGAAAGGTTATGGATCGGAAGGCTCTGATACCATGTGAGATAATGAGAAATTCACCTTAGGGTTTCCATCGTCAAATGGGTTGTATACATAGATAAACGTTATACATAATTACAAAAGGAAGACCCTTATTTAGAAATATTTACATATTCTATCAGAGAGCATGCAAGATATTCTCGAAAAAGAAACATAAATCTGCAACCAACTGGTGCGTGCACGAAGTCCCTTAAACTTGCACATACCCCACAATCATCAAAGGCGTATGACAACATCTCATCTTCGATGGGATCATCGTCTTCCATCCATATCCCCTCTCCCCAATTGTAGTAGTCAGGATCACCGCTGTCATAACTGGAGTCGTCGTCCATTGTACCCTATCACACAACAAAAACTTAACATCAGAAGCAATTTGGAATTCTAGACAAATGAACAATTTATGATAGTGTTCAATCCAAATAGAATAGTTTAAGAAATATGTTAGTTTGCAATTCAAGAAAATGAACAATTTATGACAGTGTGCAATCCAAACAGAACAGTTCAAGACATATGACAACTCATTCAAGAAAAAATTATCAGTTTGCAATTCAAGAAATATGAACTACACAAAATAAAATGACCAGTTCTCAAGCACAGAACAATTCATATGAGTGTTAACTTAAATTGTCTTAAAGTTAACTTCTCTTTGATACACCATCTGAACGCAATCCAAATAGCAGTCTAGACAGTATGCAATTCTAGAACAAAAAAAAACTGTGAATGTGCAATGACAGTTCGTATGAATGACTTGAAAAAAAAATGGCAGTTTGCAATTTCAGAATAAAATGATCAGTTCAACCAAACACTTCTGTTAGCACATTAAAAAACCGTGAATTTCATTTAATCATAAAAACCTTTAAAAAATGTGAATTTCAATCATAGAATCCTTAAAAAATAGCTAGAGTACTAAAATTCACATGATCAGTTCAACCAAACACTTTTGCAAGATCGATGAATCATTCAATCATAGAAACCTTAAAAAACTAAGAATTTCATGAACATATAACTAGCTAGATTACATGACAGTTCATAACACTTCTGTTAGCACATTTGGAGAAACCAAACACTTCTATAATCGAAAAGTAGCACCAACAAGATCAATGAATCATTCAATCATATCTCTGGTTGTATTTATTAACTTTCCTTGCTTAGAATTTTATTATATATAGGATTACTTTAATTATTATGAAGAAGCCTTTTCAAGATTCCATGGGAAACGCTCTCTCTATCAACACCGTTGCTCCTGATGATGCGCTCGACATGGACGAGGCCAGCTCCTTCACCAAGCCCGCCTCTCTTTTCTTTCTTTTGGAGTTGTTCAGAGGCAGGGGCGAGAAGGAGAAGGAAGACGGAGATAAATACGAGCTTGACTGGAGTTCTGCTGATCACGAGTGTTCACTTTGTATAGATGAGATAGAGAAGCCGTGGGAGTCTCTCACCTTGCCTTGCTCGCACATCTTCCACGGTGGCGGCTCCAGGCCCTAGCTCGCACATCTTCTTCACGCAGGACATCATTGAAGGGTTGGGAAGGGGAGGCAGGTGGCGTCGGTCGCTGTCCATGGTGGCGGCTCCAGGCCCTAGCTCTAGGGCAGGCGAGGCAATCTTCTACGGCATCGCTCCTGGCGGCAGAGAGTGGAGGCAGAGTTTCAGTTCCGCGGATCCCACTCCAACTAGGGCTAAGCAGAAGAGCTCGACAGATTCCTTGGCGGCGGTTCCAAGCTCTGACGACGCTCGATTCAAGCAGCAGTGGCACCTTCGTTCCGGCAACAGACGACAACAACTGCGAATTCCTACTCTGGCGGTTTGGGCGGCATTTCCTGGCGAGGCACTCCGAGATGACAACAGCACAACATTGGCTTTCCTTCGTTTTCTCCGGCGATCGATCCAGGCGGCAGAGGCACAACAAGGTTCCCGGATATCGGCGGTGCAGATTTGGGCTTGCAGTTCTCGATTAGGGACGAGTTCGCAAATCTGGTTTCTGATTCACGTTGAAGACGAAGGGGAGGTATAAAACCCCGAATCCGCGGATCTCGGAATGCTACATTGGGCTAGGATCTCACAATGAATCCTGACCCTAGCCTAACAACAAGTTCACTGGATCTTACAACAAGGCACAAGTAGAGTAAAAACAAATACATAAAAGCTGTATGATACAACAAAAGAGTTTACAAACTCAAAGCCGAGTACAAAACCATAACAACAACATCAACTAGTACAAAAGATCCCCAACCCACGCATCCTAATGTACAAAAGTCCACGGCTGGTCACACCATCTGGCTCACTTTGAAGTCTTCCTAACCTGCAGATCATCTACAACACGGTATACACCGTTAGCTACAGCAATAGAAAAGCATGATAGTAATAGCACAAACACACCACAACATCTCATACATGTAATGCCACACACATTCATTTATTATCTTTAATTACGTTATACCATTACTAATTCAACTTCTTTTGTAACACGAGGAGCCTCAAGAACCCCGCCCCATCCAACGTAACACAAGAGTTTTGCATGGGGTGACCGTCACTCGTCCCCTCCTGTGAGATCATCTTCAGGGCACCTCCTCCTAACCCGCAGGCGGAGACCAGTGGTTACCGCCCGTTATAATACACTTGGGCCATATAAATGTAATGAATGGTCGTCCTAGTCCGGTTTAAGTTATAAATGCACAACCATATGAACACACACAACCATTACAATCATACACTCCACAACCATACGCTAAGTAAGTCCTATGGACTTACCTGATACACTCGTATCCTCTACCACGTCACAGCTTCCCCTCGAGGAATAAACCAATGCATGCAAGAGCAAGGCACACCACATCACAACCTGAAAGGGTTAGGAGACTCGTCTCCATAACCAAAACCAACCTACAACCTAAACATCAACACAAACTCACATATGTCTATAGCATACTCTCAACATCAACACAAGTGCCTAAGGCACATCTCTAGCAACCAACGCATCCAGTTGGGAGTTTTCGAAGAACCTTTTTGAAGGTTGAAGGAAGATTGAAGTCTATAGCTTTTATAGCTTTTTGGAGGGTTTTGTAAGATTGTCTTTAATTCCCTCATTGGTTGTCTTGTCTTTTTGGATTGCTATCCAAGGAACGCTTTTGTTGTGATATTTGATTCAGTTATTGAAGTCTTTTCATTAAATTCTTCTTTGTTCAAATATTCACCTTCTTCCCATATATTTAATACTTTCATAATGATGATGAGTGGCTAATTTCCTTGTGTGATTCTAGGGTGATTGGCTGAAAGTTGTGGGGAAAACAATGATAGAATAATCTTAGATTCCAGTAGGATCCTGAAAGTTCGAGTCTTTAACCTTAACCCTAAGCATCTCGTTCGGTTGATGAACATCTCGGCCGGGGTGGAATTCTTCTGACCGAGGTGACTTATCCGAACCTAAACAGAAAGTTAAGTGTTAGAGTTTGCTAAATCCTATTCTTATTACACCTTCCTGGTTCAATGCAAGCTTAGGATGAGACTTACCCGGTAATTCCTTAGTTTGTTTACCAACGATCATAAGTGTAGGTAATAAAGGTTTATCCTTTATTGGGGTTTGAGTGTGCTTCCATCCCATCTTTGTGAGTTAGCCTGAGACTTACCCGGTAAAGGTTGATTCTATTCCCTTAGATGGCATGTTAGTTTGAGGTTATAATTCTTTATCTTGATTCCTTAAGACTTACCCGGTAATAGGAGTCGCGGTTTAGGATTAGTGTGTAGTGAGACTTACCCAGTGATCTACTCCACTTTAGAAACACCTTCCCCACGCAAAAATCTCAGCTTTGTCCGCTTATCTATAGATCTTGAGTTGGAACCACAACTAGATGCTTTAATCCCTAGAATTGCATGTTTGCTTTATTGACTTCTTATTCATCTTTGATTGTGTTAATCGCTCTTGTGGTTAGAATTGACATAAGCACACCGTATTGACTTTGTTTCACCAAGTCCCTGTGATCGACCCCTGGAATTTTCTTGCTTTTACTACGATTGACCCGTACACTGCGGGTTCGCATCCTTGTTTTAAGCTTAAGTCTAGGGTTATAAATTTAAAGCTTGCACACACCGTTTGGAGCGAACAAGTTTTTGGCGCCGTTGCCGGGGACTTGGTCTAGACCGAGCCGGTTACGGTTTGCTTTCGGGGCACTTGCCCCTGTTGCTACTAACTACTCTTTCTATGAGTTTTGAAGTTTTCAGGATTTCCGATGGCTACATTTGATCCAGCCTGGATAGCAAGGCAAAGTGCTAGGGCGGACCATTATGAATACTTGGAGGAGAAGTACTCCTTCTATTGGTTCAACAATGAATGGGAAAGAGAAGAGGCCATTCAACATGAACTTGCGATATGGGATGAGAAGAATGTCCCTAAAAACATTTATGAGCAACCTTTTGAAGACTCTCTCGAATCAAGATTGAAGAAGTTGATGAAGAAGGTGGAGGAGCTCAAGGAAAGCACCATATCCTATGCTAAGCCGGAAGAGGAGCATAAGGAAGTGTTGCACGTTCCAAGCATTCCTCTGGTCGGACCGGAAGCTTCTCCTAAAGTTTTTGTGGAAGAGGAGGATGTGGAGGATCTCGATCCGACTGTTGAGACCTCGGCCGAGGTGGAAGTGATCTCGACCGAGATGGAAGAAGGATCTGCAAAACCAGAAGTGGAAGATGTAGAGAACCTTGGCCGAATTACTGAGATTGTGGTCAAGGTGGAAGAAAGACCAGCAGAACTGAGAGAGATTTCGTGGGTAGATTATCAACCCAACACGAAACTTGTCTCAAGCTTTGGAGAACTTTGCAAGGTAAGTTCTCTTACTCCATTCGAAATCCCTATTAAAATTTCTGAATTTTTCAGGAAAGCACCGGAGAGTTGGAGGTCTCTTCCGAAAGAACCTCCAAGGATCAAGATGAAGTCTTCCTTGAAATTGTTGGAAGAGGAAGCTCCTCGGATCATGAGGAGTGGAGTTGGCAAGCACTACACCGTTAAGGCGATGAAGTGTCTCTTGTTCAAGTATGGGGTCCCTCGCATGCTAAGGACCTTGTACCATCCCCATGCTAAAGATGGGGAAGCTACTAGGAATCTCGAGAAGTTGTTTTCTCGATCAAGGAAAGGATGGGACGCAAGGCTAGATTATGTCCCATTGAAGTGCAGGAAGGCTAGAAGGATTCCGGTGAGAATCAAACCGTACAAGCTTGTACGTGGGAGATCTTACCAATTGCCGGTGAAGTTAGGAACCGGAACCTTCTTGGAAGATTTTTACGGATGTGATGAGCACTCCACGACATTCGAAGTGCATTGAGTAATCCCATGCCGTAGGGTCCAGCTAGCGACCTTAAACCAAGCGCTTCTTGGGAGGCAACCCAAGATATTGCTTTCTTCTCCCTTTTCTAGTTTAGTTTAGACAGTTGCTTTGTTTTTGTTTTCCTCTAGACAACAACCAGGTATTCCAAAAGGAAAGATCACAGTTCAGGAGTTACACTGGAAGAACAAAATTTCGAGAAGTTGAGGAAACGAGCTTTACTGAGATACATCTCGGGTACTGTCAGAACACCTCGACCGAAATGTGCTTCGTCAACCGAGATGGTCTTATCTGGGAGCTATTTCTTACTTCTCCATGCAGTTTAGCTATGTTCGGTGAGTATCCTATCCTTAGACTTATTTTGACCCAATGGGACAGTGTGTCCCAAGTATGGGGTGTTTGTACTTATTTGACTACTTGATGTATTTGACTACCTTTTGATGTATGACACTTTATTTATCGGATATTTTCATATTTATGCTTCAGTTGCCTTTATATGATTATCTGATATTACATGCATACCTACAGGTTATTTGATTGAGAAAAACGTCGAAACCGGAAAAAAAAAATGGTTTTAAAAAATTTTTTTTTTTTTTGACCTCGACCGAGGAGATTCTGGCCAAACGAGGCATCTCATCTCGGTTGAACCAAGAACACCTCGACCGAGGTGTGTTAACTGAGAGTTTTCGAAAACGATTTTTTGTGTTACTTATCTGGATATGATCTCAGTGAAGATCTTGTTTACTGACTGGTTTTAAATTCTTTATGTGTTTGAAAGGTTTTATAATATGTTTAAGTTGCTAAATGCTTTGTTTGAAATTATTAGCATGTTTAATACTTTGTTTTTATCCAAATTATGTTGAATTTGAAGGTTGACACCGCAGGTTAAGTTCTCTCACTTTCTTCTTGGAAAGACCAAGGCAATTCATTTTCTTCTTCTTCTTCTTCTTGATCATGCTTAGCCCCTCATATACATTTTTGCCTCCCTTTACCTATCCGGGAATTTGGAAGCAAGCGAAGTGGTGAAAGCAAGTGGAGTTAAAGTTGAGGAGTGGCTGGAAGTGAAAGTGTTAGAAAGCAATAATAGGTTTGGAGAAGTCAATCATGAAGATGAGTAACTCGGCACCATTCACATAGCCGGGTGTTTGTGTCTTGCCAAAGTCGGATTGAGCGATATTCCTAACGGGTCATGGTATGTGCATCAAGGGTTTAATGCATCTCGAGAAATTGATGATTGCAGATTTCCTAGGCTTCGGTTATTGTGCACCTCTGTCCATGTATCCCAAAAAGTAAAGTAAAAAGAAAAAGTGTGAGATAAGCGAAGCTTATTGGTGGAAGATGTTGCAAGTCAAAGTGAAAGTGAAGTTCATCCTTTTCCCGGATTCTAGCACCACATTACCTTACATACATCCCTACCCTACACGTTTCTTGACCTTTTCTTTTGGGAAGCCCTTGAGACCTTGAGCTTGTTGATTGGCTTAGCGGTTTAAACTGGATTATACATGATTAATTTTGATAATTATGATTTATTATACATTCTATGATTTTATGCAAAGATGAACAACTTTCTTATATTTGTAAAATGTTTTGAGCATATTGAGTTTTTAATTCCAGGAAGTACTCTCTTAGAGTGATCTATGATAGTTGCACACCATAAAATGTTTTTGAAAGACTTTTTCATTGATTTTCTTGACTTATAATCCATTCTATCTTATCTTTTATATGAGGAACTTGCTTGGGGACAAGCAAGGGCTAAGTATGGGGTATTTTGATAGCATGAATTATAGTCTATATTTTGGGGTTTGTTTGGACGTTTTATCTTTCATAATCTACATGTTTGTATGTACATTATGTGATTTTACTACCATTTCATCTACCTTTGCGAGGATCGAGGTCTACACCTAGTTTTGTTGTAATTGCAGGTAATATGGTACGTTTTGCATCAAAAAGGAGCAAAAGGAGTCATGAGTCATTTGGAGCTACATCCAGGGAGCATAGCCATGGATTAACGATTTACTTTGGAGCAGTTTCGAGAGATTTCACATTCAGTTATGACTCACCTCGGTTGACCAAAGATTCATCTCGACCGAGGTGATCCAGAGACGCCGACTCGACCGAGGCGAATACCTAGGACGCGGCGAGAATATTTTATTCTTGTATGAGATCTTTTAAATTTGGAAAGTGATCTTATATTTTTGGCTTGGCTCCTGGAAGGAAGGAGATATGCAGAATCATATATTTTACCTATATTTATGGGAAAATATCTTTCTAAGATTTATTATCTTTGGGGGTTTATTTTCCTATAAAAAGGGTTGGATTTCCCACAAATCCGACAGCTCGCATACATCACGCTATACCGTCGATCAGGGTTTATAGCACGCAGCAGCAGCAGCCTACTCCAGTTGAGAGTTTTCGAACAACCTTTTTGAAGGTTGAAGGAAGATTGAAGTCTATAGCTTTTATAGCTTTTTGGAGGGTTTTGTAAGATTGTCTTTAATTCCCTCATTGGTTGTCTTGTCTTTTTGGATTGCTATCCAAGGAACGCTTTTGTTGTGATATTTGATTCAGTTATTGAAGTCTTTTCATTAAATTCTTCTTTGTTCAAATATTCACCTTCTTCCCATATATTTAATACTTTCATAATGATGATGAGTGGCTAATTTCCTTGTGTGATTCTAGGGTGATTGGCTGAAAGTTGTGGGGAAAACAATGATAGAATAATCTTAGATTCCAGTAGGATCCTGAAAGTTCGAGTCTTTAACCTTAACCCTAAGCATCTCGTTCGGTTGATGAACATCTCGGCCGGGGTGGAATTCTTCTGACCGAGGTGACTTATCCGAACCTAAACAAAAAGTTAAGTGTTAGAGTTTGCTAAATCCTATTCTTATTACACCTTCCTGGTTCAATGCAAGCTTAGGATGAGACTTACCCGGTAATTCCTTAGTTTGTTTACCAACGATCATAAGTGTAGGTAATAAAGGTTTATCCTTTATTGGGGTTTGAGTGTGCTTCCATCCCATCTTTGTGAGTTAGCCTGAGACTTACCCGGTAAAGGTTGATTCTATTCCCTTAGATGGCATGTTAGTTTGAGGTTGTAATTCTTTATCTTGATTCCTTGAGACTTACCCGGTAATAGGAGTCGCGGTTTAGGATTAGTGTGTAGTGAGACTTACCCAGTGATCTACTCCACTTTAGAAACACCTTCCCCACGCAAAAATCTCAGCTTTGTCCGCTTATCTATAGATCTTGAGTTGGAACCACAACTAGATGCTTTAATCCCTAGAATTGCATGTTTGCTTTATTAACTTCTTATTCATCTTTGATTGTGTTAATCGCTCTTGTGGTTAGAATTGACATAAGCACACCGTATTGACTTTGTTTCACCGAGTCCCTGTGATCGACCCCTGGAATTTTCTTGCTTTTACTACGATTGACCCGTACACTACGGGTTCGCATCCTTGTTTTAAGCTTAAGTCTAGGGTTATAAATTTAAAGCTTGCACACACCGTTTGGAGCGAACATGCGGCTGGCAGGGTCCGCTGGGGCGGCTGACATGTCAAGGCTAGGCACACACTAGCTCATCTAAGCTCCAAAGACTAAGGCTCTTACATCTCATCCCCCTAAAAACAAGTTTCGTCCCGAAACTTGCAGAATCCCAAAACCTCTCGGACTTGTAAGCCGAGGTAACACACTCTTCTCAAAACACCAGGTCAAAACCTATAACATTCTATATCCTCAACACATCATGGAGGCATCAGATCTCCAGCATCACAACTCTACCCAAGGCCTAGAGGAAAATCATCTCTAGCCAAACACTAACCACAACACTCTGGCATGGAGGAAAACCGTCTCCAGCCACCACGTACACGTAACATTACTATGTGGAGGACCATTTCCACTCACACTATGTCCATCAAAGATAGCATGGAGGAAAGAACCATCTCCTGCTAATCCTATCACATACACCATAGCATGGAGGAAAGAGCCATCTCCAGCTATACCTATCTCGTGCTAGCAAACAGGATTTAACAGATCATATGCACACACAACTAGCACGGAACACAACATATCACATAAGCACATAACATACAAGTACTCACCAAAAAGGCGCTAAGATCTACTCATAGACCCTACTGGTGCCTCTAACTCCGCATAAAACTCTGGATAGTTCCTCTGGATACTATCCTCTGTCTCCTAGGTAGCCTCATCTGGTCCTCGTCTCGACCACTGTATCCTCAACATAGGAATGTCTTTCGAACGCAAGCGTCTCACACCTCGCTCTAGGACTACAATAGGGTGCTCTACAAACGTGTGGTCCGGCTCAACCACCAGATCATCATAACTCACGATGTGCCTCGGATCTGGTATGTATTCCCTCAGTTGAGACACATGAAACATGGGGTGAACACCCTCTAACCTCAGAGGTAAAGCTAATCTGTAAGCTGCTCGTCCAACTCTATCTAGTATCTTAAAAGTGCCTACATATCAGGGACTCAACTTCCCCGTTATGCCAAAACGTCTGACGCCTCGCGTCGGAGATACTCTCAACCAGACATGAGCTCCTACCCTGAACTCTAGAGGTTGATGCCTCTTGTCTGCATACGACTTCTTGCGACTCTGTACAGCCAGCATCCTCTCTCTAATCATCGCTACTCGAGCCATATCATCCTGAATCTGCTCTGGCACTATCCCACTGATACTGTTAGGCTCGTCCCAAGATAACGGTGTACGGCATCTATGTCCATACAATTCCTCATAAGGAGTCATCCCTATAGATGCATGCCAGCTGTTTTTGTATGAGAACTCAACGAGTGGGAGGTAATCAGACCATCCTTGTCCCCAATCCAACACACAGGCTCGCAGCATATCCTCTAAGGTCTGGATGGTCCTCTTTGACTGAACATCTGTCTGGGGGTGCAACGCAGTCGTGAAGTGTAGACTTGTTCCCAAAGCAGTCTGAATCTGCTGCCAGAATCTCGATGTGAATCGTCCATCACGATCAGAAACGATCGTCCTCGGTACTCCATGGAGTCTCACTATCTGTCTAGTGTACTCCTCAGCTAATCTGCTCACAGGCCACGTCTCTCTGATAGGGATGAAACGTGCCGTCTTCGTCAATCTATCAACAATCACCCAGATGGCATCAAAGCTCCTACTGGTCTTCAATCCGGTCACAAAATCCATGGAGACGTCCTCCCACTTCCACTGCGGTACTAGCAGTGGATGGAGCTCACCTCCAGGCCTAAAATGCTCTATCTTGACCTACTGACAAGTCGCACACTGAGCCACAAATCTGGCTACATCCGGCTTCAACCCTCCCCACCAAAATGAACGTCTCACATCATGGTACATCTTACTCGTACCAAGGTGTACTGAGTAAGGTGTATAGTGAGCCTCCTGTAATATCCGCTGTCTCAGCTCTGTATCTGCAGGAACACAAATACGATCATGTCGCCTCATAACTCCATCTGTCCCGATAGTAAACTGGGGTGCCTCTCCACGAGACATCCTATCTCTGATCCTCGCCAAGGTCGAGCAGGTCCCCTGCTTCTGTTGGATCTCATCCAACAGACCAGGTAGAACCTCTAAGGTAAACAACTGGACATCCTCATCCGGAAACTGGATGTCCATCTCTAGCCAAGCTAGATCCCTCTGAAGTCGGGGATGTACAGTAAGTCTGGCAATCGCCTTCTTTTGAGGCGTCTTCCTGCTCAAGGCGTCAGTTACCACATTTGCCTTGCCAAGATGATACAAAATCTCAAGATCAAAGTCCTTGATCAACTCAAGCCATCTACGCTGGCGGTTATTCAATTCCCGCTGCATGAAAATATACTTTAGACTCTTATGGTCTGTGAAGATCTGACATGTAGCACCATACAGGTAATGTCTCCAGATCTTCAGAGCATGAAGTCATGAACTACCGCTGCTAACTCCAAATCATGAGTCGGGTAGTTCTCCTCGTACGTCTTCAACTGCCTAGATGCATATGCAATCACTCTGCCCCTCTGCATCAACACACATCCCAAGCCTAGCTTGGATGCATCACTGTAGACCACAAAATCCTCAGAACCCTCCGGCTGTGCTAAGACAGGAGCAGAAGTCAAACGCCTCTTCGATTCTTCAAAACTCTGAGCACACTGGTCGGTCCATACAAATCTAGGAGTCTTCCTCAAAAGACTAGTCAGTGGATGGGCAATCACAAAAAATCCCTCCACAAAGCGTCTGTAATAGCCGGCTAAGCCAAGAAAGCTACGCACTTCCTTGACATTCGTCGGTGTCGTCCATGCAGCAACAGACTCGATCTTCGTCGGGTCAACCATGATCCCATCAGCGGAGTCAATATGTCCAAGGAAAGCAACCTCAGACATCCAAAACTCGCACTTAGAGAGCTTGGCGTACAGCTCTCTATCCCTCAAAATCTGCAATACCGTCCTCAGGTGTCCCGCATGCTCTTCTCTGCTATGAGAGTATACCATAATATCATCAATGAAAACCATCACAAACTGATCCAAGAAGTCGATGAAGATGCTATTCATCAACTCCATAAATACTGTTGGGCCATTCGTCAGCCCGAATGGCATCACTACAAACTCGTAGTGTCCATAACGGTTACGAAATGCCATCCTGTGCACATCCTCCTCTCTCACCCTCAGCTGGTGATATCCTGAGCGCAAGTCAATCCTGGAGAAAATTGTCGCTCCCTGCAGCTGATCCAGTAGATCATCAATACGAGGTAGTGGATACTTGTTCTTGATGGTCACCTTGTTCAGCTCTCTATAATCTATACACAATCTCAACGATCCGTCCTTCTTCAGTACGAAGAGGACCGGTGCACCCCATGGTGAAACGCTAGGGCGTATGAAGCCCTTATCAGCCAACTCCTCGAGTTGCTTCTTCAGCTCCAACATCTCGACATGTGCCATATGATATGGGGCCTTCGAGATGGGTCTCGTGCCAGGCTCTAAATCAATGCCGAAATCTACGCTCCTCTGAGGTGGCAAGCTAGACGGCTCTGCAAATACGTCTGTGAACTCACAGACCGGTATGTCCTCCAAAGCTGGACTCTTTTCATCCTTCATGGCGTAGCACCAGAAGGCATCACATCCCTAGGAAATCAGTCTAGCTGCTCATGCAGCACTGATGACAGATCCAGTCTTCCCAAGGTCCCAACCCCGGAAGACCTCTATCGGACCTAAATCGGTAGAGATTGTAACAGTCCTCTTACCCACATCTAACACCGCACGGTGTCTACGCATCCAGTCCATACCTAATATGACTTCTTCATGCATCAAGGGCATGACTAAGAAGTCAACAAGTAATACACGAGTCCCTAAGCGTAGGGGACAACTACGTATCTCCTGGGTACCTCTGACCCTACTACCATCAGGTAACCCTATAGTAAAGGGTGTCCCCTCTATGGTAGACAAACTCAAACGCTCAACATAAGAAGCAGAAATAAATGAATGTGTAGCACCAATATCAAACAAAACTCTAACAGGTAAACCATGTAACATAATGGTACCTATAGCAGCTGGTGCTGGCGGCTCCTCAGCACTCCTCAACTCAAAAGCACGGCCTCGAACTCCTCAAGCATCACTAGTGCTAGCCTCTCTACCTCTACCCCTACTCGGTTCAGGAGCTGATCCCTGAGTAGCGGGTGTCCCTGGAACCCTCTGTTGTCCCTGAGGCTGAGGCGGTCTCTGCCCACCTCCTGCTGCACCTGCAGGGGAAGAACCCTGCTGTGATGACGTCTTGCCCTGAAGGCAAAACGTGGCTATATGTCCTGGCTTCCCGTACGAGAAGCAAGTCAGCGGTATTCTAGGGTAATCAGCCCTCATATGTCCATAGGCCCTGCAATTATAATACTGCCGGCCTCTGTCAGTAGTCTGTGCAGACACTAGAATACTCGAGTGGCCCTGAGTCTGACCTCACCCGAATCCAGATGCTCCTGCACCAATCGGTGTTGTACGTTGTCTCTTCTCAAACCGTCCGGTCTGAGAAGCCCTCCTCTGGCTAGCCCTCTCTCTCTCATAATCATAAGCCCGATCTTGGTAGTCTGCCAATGAGTCACAATGAAATCCCGCCATATATGAACGCGTACTCTCCCTCAGACGTTGGGAGAATAGGTATACGTGCTGGTCCTCAGAAGGTGCAGCTGGACCTAGCAAAGCTAACTCAGTTTGGAAGCGGCGAATGGCATCTGTAATGGGTACGTCCTCAAAGCCTGCTTCCACAAAATCCTGCAGCTTCTCCCTCATCAGTGAGGCAGGGCAGAACTGCTCTCTCAGCAAAGTCCTCATCTGCTCATAGGTAGTGACTCGTGCTCTAACTGTCCTCCACCACTGATGTGCCAGGTCACGGAATAGAGACTGTACTAGCTCTATCCGTCTGTCCTCTAGGCAACGAATAGACTCTAAATCTGAGTCTACATGCCCAATCCACACCTCGGTCTCTAGGCCTATCTCCCCATAGAAGTGTGGTACTCCCTGCTGGTGGAATGCCTTTAACCAGGTATCTAGTCGAGGCCCTCTAGTCTCCTCCACAACTTGAGTTGGCTCAGCTACACGAGCGGGTGCAGTTGACACCTGAGTAGCTTCATGGGATTTCTCCGATAATCCCTCCTGCCCTGATAAGTCTGGGGCTCGTCGGCCCGCTCTGATGGCCTCCTAAAACTGCCTAAGATACTCTCTAAACTCAGATCCGCCCATGGAGACACGGTCTGAACTATCAGACTGGCCTGGATGGGTATGTTGTCTCCTGGACCCACCAATCCTCGTAGCTGGAACAAAGCTCTCAACAACCTCCTCATGAGTCTCCTCCACCACTGGTGGATCTACAGCGGGAGCTGGTCCCTGTCTCCTCTCCCTTGGAGGAAGAGGTGGTCTACCTCTACCTCTGCCTGCAGCAGTAGCTCTAGTCCGAGCCATCTGCGGGGTATGCACACCTAACATATAAGGCTCTATATAGGCCATATGTATATATATATATATATATATATATATATAGGGTTAGGATCAGGTAAGAACACGTGCTACGGTAAGAAATAAGAACATCTAAGGATCGTCGGATTAAAACAGGAACGTCTAAGATTGATTGTTTATAAAAGGAATCGTTCACATCAAATTTATTGTATTATTCGTTATTATGGAAACAATAGATAATCAAAAATAATATTTTACTTACATGGAAACTAGATAATGTGGTATATCAATTTAATGTGCACGGGTATTCATTTTTTCTCGTATGAGAAAATTCAAATTTCTTCGGAGATATCGTTATATCTTCAACAAAGTTATGTATTCTATTCGTGCATCTGTCATGCATAATTCATAATACTCATGCATAAACTGAATGTAATGCAATTCGTGTTCATGTATAAATTGCGTCAGTCGTGCATAATTAGTAAAATGGTTGCACGTGTGTCTCATATTCATAATGCACATGCATAATATACAATTCGTGCTCATGTGTAAATTTCACCACTCGTGCATATAGATGGGTTGCACTCAAATTCATAATACTTAAAGTAGTAAATTGGTTGCACGTGTATTTCAACTTAATACTCATGAGTAGCCATAAGCATGAACTAGTGCAGTCATTATGACATTGTGAGAAGAAGTCCATGCATTTGAATTCATGCACGAGTCGGTGCAACCCATAAGGAGCACATGTATCTATAAGCACGATTACGAAAGCAAGATGACAACCTAACTCCTGGATGTCAATAAGCACAATACTGATTGTCATAAGCACGAGCACATTTGACGTCCACGGGTTGATAAATTAAGAAAGTGTATATTACATAACTCATATTTAAATAACGAATATTTCACTAATGATTGTCTTAATATACTAATACATCGTATCCGTTAAATGAATTAAATTGTGCGGTCTAGATCTATTCTCATTTCTTACCGTAAAACATGTTCTTACTTGATCCTATATATATATAATACTTAATAATACATGCACACATATCAACACATAAAAGGTATCTATATATATATATATATATATATATATATATATATACTGTCGAGATCCTCAGATGGGTGACGACTTCTGTACACATTATCCCAAAACATATGTACTCGCTTTAAAACCAAAACTCTTTAAAACGTCAGACCCCATGTGGGTTCTGTTTATTTATCCACTCTACCTTTATTGCAGATAGCAAGTGTCATTGTTGTCAACCTAAGGCTCTGATACCAACTCTGTAACACCCCGAATCCGCGGGACTTGGAATGCTACATTGGGCTAGGATCTCACAATGGATCCTGACCCTAGCCTGACAACAAGTTCACTGGATCTTACAACAAGGCACAAGTAGAGTAAAAACAAATACATAAAATCTGTATGATACAACAAAAGAATTTACAAACTCAAAGCCGAGTACAAAACCATAACAACAACATCAACTAGTACAAAAGATCCCCAACCCACGCATCCTAATGTACAGAAGTCCTCGGCTGGTCACACCATCTGGCTCACTCTGCAGTCTTCCTAACCTACAAATCATCTACAACACGGTATACACCGTTAGCTACAACAATAGATAAGCATGATAGTAATAGCACAAACACACCACAATATCTCATACATGTAATGCCACACACATTCATTTATTATCTTTAATTACGTTATACCATTACTAATTCAACTTCTTTTTGTAACACGAGGAGCCTCAAGGACCCCGCCCCATCCAACGTAACACAGGAGTTTTGCATGGGGTGACCGTCACTCGTCCCCTCCTGTGAGATCATCTTCAGGGCACCTCCTCCTAACCCGCAGGCGGAGACCGGTGGTTACCGCCCGTTATAATACACTTGGGCCATATAAATGTAATGAATAGTCGTCCTAGTCCAGTTTAAGTTATAAATGCACAACCATATGAACACACACAACCATTACAATCATACACTCCGCAACCGTACGCTAAGTAAGTCCTATGGACTTACCTGATACACTCGTATCCTCTACCACGTCACAGCCTCCCCTCGAGGAAGAAACCAACGCCTACAAGAGCAAGGCACACCACATCACAACTTGAAAGGGTTAGGAGACTCGTCTCCATAAACAAAACCAACCTACAACCTAAACATCAACACAAACTCACATATGCCTATAGCATACTCTCAACATCAACACAAGTGCCTAAGGCACATCTCTAACATACCACTCATCCTAACCATTCTAACCTAGCCAGCAACTAAGCCAAAGCTAAAGGAAAGGAAGGAAGGAAGACATACCAACAAGGTATGCACCAACAGAAGCAAGAACACACCAGCCAACCCAATGAGGTGCAGCGGCAGCTCACCAAAGGTGCAGGGGCGGTCCACAGCAGGCGCATGTGTGGCTCAGGACAGGCGTAGGGGCGGGCAACTGTGCAGAGAGTTGGTCCCGACCTCTCTTCGATCCCTTTCTCTATTCCCTTTACGTCTTCAACATATCACAGCAACATATATGCACACATACACATATATGGTCATCAAAACATCCAGGAAGACCCAAAACAAGTCCAAACTTGTGATTCCTAAGCTAAAGAGGCAGATAAGAAGTAAAGGAGAAGGAAGATGGAGAGGAAAGCTTACCACACAAGCCCTAGGTTGTACCAAGGAGCATCAACACCACTCTCAGCCTCAACACAACAGCAACAACTCTCGGCAACAACTCCAAGAGCATCCAAAGCCAAGAACACACTCAAACTCTCAAGAACTCACTCACACAAACAATAAGAGATCAAAGAAGATCCAAGGAGAAGGAGAAGGAGATGAAGGACGTGAGGAGGAAGAGAGAGGCTGGAGAGATGAAGAAACCCTTCATTTGAAGGTAAGGGGAAGGCTTATAAGAGAATCCAACCCAAAAGCAAGTCAAAAGGTCAACAAAAGTGGTTGCAGCCGCACAAAACCGCAGGGGCGAATCAACCATGCGCAGGGGCGGCTCACTTGGGGCGCAGGTGCGGCTAGCAGGGTCCGCTGGGGCGGCTGACAGGTCAAGGCTAGACACACACTAGCTCATCTAGGCTCCAAAGACTAAGGCTCTTATAGGAGGCTCGTTGTTGCGTTTCTGGCGAGCAGGTGGCGAGGGAGGCGAGTCCGGCACGAGGTCGGCAACGAAGACGGGTTGCTTGGTAGATTGTGTAACACCCCGAATCCTAGAGGACTCGAAATGCTACGGGTTGGGACCTCACAATGGGTCCCGGCCCTTAGCCTGGCAACAACTTCATCGGACCTTACAACACGACACAAATAAAAAGGCAAAACAAAGAGTTTTATAACATGAGCGGAAATAATAAGAATCCAAATTCTGAAAACAATACAGCCAAGTCTTAAAAACCAGAAATACCAACATCAGTCTCAATAGTCATAAAATGAAATATAACAGCCCCGTCCTATAATGCACGGAACCCCGGCTGCCCACTACCGCCGGATCACTCGATCGCCTCCCTAACCTGCAAGGCATCTACAAGCGGTATAAAACCGTTAGCTAACATTCTATGCATAAGTATAACGGTAAAAGCACAAACACACAACATACGCAATCAGCATGTAACACTCATTCCTTTTTATTATCTTTAATTAAGTGATACGTCATTACTAATGATACTTATTTTGTGACACGAGGGATTCCCAAACCTCGCCCCTGTCCCCGTTTACCAACGCGGAATTGTACTAATGCATGTGACCGTCTACCGGACTGGGCTGGTCGCAGGGAACCTCCTAGACTCTCGCAAGAGCTAGGCAGATGATGTCACGACCCGTTATCATACACTTGGGTCAATTATACTATACTACAGTCGGCCTATTGCATTTTTGTTATTTATCTTAACTATCACACACCACTCATACGCATCACACACATGCAAGAAGCTAGCTAAGTAAGTCAGTGGACTTACCAGAATTAAAACTCGTCTCTCTTAACAACACTAACAGTAGCTGCAGGGACTCAGTTGCCTGTCAAAGGAGGCACGTGGATCAACATTTTTCCTTGGATACTTAGAGGTCTAAAACTCCTAAGATGTATGATTCTATGTGCAGAAGTTATTACAATGTCTATTTAAGGTAAAATGACTATTTTACCCTTGGTTCCGAGACTTCCAAAAACCCGTAAAAAGTACTTAAATTCTTACTTGAGGCTAACTAATCAAGTTCTACTCCCTAGGATGATTTTAGGTGACAACTATAAAAACTACCCATTTTCTATTTCCCGAAAAGTCACTAAAGTCCAACTACAGCTTTAAATATAAAATTAAAATAAACTTATAAAAATTCTAAAATAAATTTCTAACTTATCTATGATCTCTAATCTACTCATAGGAGAAATAATTTCTTAAAACTGTTCAATCGTTATTCCTACAAAAATCTTTAAAGTTGCCTACAACACTACAATTGTTCCCATACTTAGTCAAATTTTTCTGCTGGAAAAACAGCTCAACTACTCCACTTTGAGACCCTATAACTTTCAATCCGACCGTTCATTTGTTCCCAAATTTTAATACAGTAAACTATGTATATCTATCTATGATCTATTAAAAATTCAACGGTGGATCTTCAACCAATCGTTTTAACATTGGTTCACAACAGTGGTCATTCTTACTTTCAAAACTGAAGTTTTAAAGGGAGTTTCTCACTTCAATTTATATGATAATCTGATCTACTTCACTAGGTCATCTAATGGCCATAAATTGGACACTCTAGGAAGCTACAACAACTCGCTTACTACTCATCACTTCTCTAGTTCGATCTATCCTCATCACCACACTAAAACATTTTAAAACCTAAGTACACACATGTCTATTTCATCTATAGTTTAAAGATTGAACTGCAGCCAAGATAAAGGGAGAATGATTGATCATTTACCCAAGGTTTTGATGACTGTAGAAGGTAAGTTGTTGCACTAGTGTGGGAGGGTCCGATTCCAAGGTGGCCGTCTCTTCTTTTGTCACCACAGGCCACGAACGAACAGCCCTCCAATTGGTTATCTTCTGGGAAGGAGTGTGTACTGAGAGTTAGATTTAGAGAGGAACTTAAGTGTAGAAGGGCTGGCTGAAATTACTTACACTACTCCGGCTGCTGGCGAGCTTTTCCTTGCAATTTCTTGTGGTTGGAACGTTGTTGAGTGTGTGCAGAATGTGGGCAACAGCAGGAGGGTTTGCTGCGTGAACCTGGAGCACAGAAAGGACGACTGGCTGCTGTAGTTCCCTCGCTTCTGGCGTAAATCTGGAGCACAGGAAAGGCGTTGCAGTTCCTCTCTTCTGGCGTGAATCTGGAGCACAGAATAGGCGTTGCAATGCCTCTCTTCTGGCGTGAATATGGGGTTGTTACAGCCCCTTAATTATCTCCTTAAATATCTCATTTATGCAGCTGTTACAAAGTGGAGAGAAGGAAAGAGAAGGGCTGGCTGTTCATACGTAATTCACAGGCTGGAGAGGGCTGCAAGCTGGGCTGGAGGGAGCTGAATGTGTTGGGCCGGAGGGGCTGTTAATGGGCTCGTAACTAGCTTCTCCCGGACTGCTGCAGGCTGGGCTCGAAGTCACCTGCTGGGCTGTTATGGGTAAGCAAAACTGGGCTGTTTAAGGTAGAAAAAACGTGGGCTGAAGCATGCAAGAAAGGTGGGTGAATTACTTGTCAAAAATCTGTCAAAACTCGTCACAGCTTGTCAGGATCTCGTCTCAGCTTAGTCATGATCTCGTCTCAGCTTAGTCATGGCCTCGTCACAGCTTGTCATGAGCTCGTCACAGCTTGTCCTCAATAAGAATGAATTATAATACTAGGGTTTGATATAAATCTATCATTTTATGTGAATTAAATTCTACATAAAATAATAGATAGTTATAAGGGTTAGAGTTTGATATAATTTTATCATTTTATGTGAGTTAACTTCTACATAAAATAATAGATAATTCTAAGGATTAGAGTTTGATATAATTTTATCATTTTATGTGAATTAAATTTTACATAAAATAATGAAATTTGTGAAGGGAGAGATACTAGATAGAATGGGAAACCGTCAACGGCGGAATTAGACGGAATAAAAATTCCGGATATTACAGATTGGGACTCGAGATGATGCTTCTTGGTTGGGTACATTTACTTGTTGTGTAGAGAGAGCTGAGGGAGAAGGAGGATGCAGAAGACAAACCAGAGGGCTGCATAGAGAGTGTGGTTGCAAGGGTGACTAGAAGGAGGGAGATAATTGCTTGCTGTGTAGAGAGAGCTGAGGGAGAAGGAGGATACAGAAGACAAACCAGAGGGAGATAATTGCTTGCTGTGTAGAGAGAGATGAGGGAGAAGGAGGATGCAGAAGACAAACCAGAGGGCTGCACAAAGAGTGTGGTTGCAAGGGTGACTAGAAGGAGGTGATGCCAGGGGTTCATCTGGATAGGTGCAGGGAGTTGCGTGTTTAGGCCGGTGTGTAGAATGACGAGGGGTCGGAAGTGCATCATCACTTTAGAAGGAGAGGTGTAGAGTTTGAAAATAAATAAAAAGGTTGGGAAAGAAAAAATAATAATAATAAAACAAAAATAAAAAATGAAACAATTTGGTTTACTAGGCTTTTTCTAATTTTGTGTTTAGTAAATGTACCCCTTGAGATAAGAGTGTGTAGAGTTTGAAAATAAATATAAAAGGTTGGGTACATTTACTTAATTGAAACATTAAAAAACCTAGTTAATACTCTAGTTGTTCAAAAAGGTCTAGTTACCAAAATTGCCCAATAAAAATTAAAACCATGACATCGGGAATAAAATTAAACTCGCTCAAATTAATCGGGATTTTCGGTTTGGAAAACTCCCGCACTTTTCGCAAAATAAATTATGGAATATATATAAATCTAAAATATATAAACTCATAGAACTTAATTTCCAATGTGAAAATACCCGTAAAAATAAAATAAAATTATTAAGCTAATAAAATATCGAGAAAAACCGTAAAAATAAATATTACAAACGCACCTAAAATTTGGGGCGTTACAATTAGCAATCAAAAAGGCTATTAAGAACAAGATTAAGTAAAAAACTGTTAGTAGGTGATTGTGTATAATTATATCTAGCCGTCTGCAATATATAACTAGGACTATGAATTGTCCGGTTCGGTTTTTGGACCGGACTTGAACCGAAACAAACAGGTCCGGTCTTCGGTCCAAAATCGGTCCGGTTCGGTCCATAATCGGCCCGGTCCGGTCCGCACCTATTTATAAAAAAAAAAAAAAACAAGGCAAAACGCTAAGTTTAGGCTAGTTAGCTTACTCCATACTCCAGAGTGTTAGCCCTTACGCAATTACGCTCCCAAATCCCGATTCGACTATCGACAATCTCTCAGTCCACCCAAATACTGGCGGCCGACAACGACTGCAAGCAGCAAGTGGTGGCTGGCGAGTATGATTCCTAGTGCTACGAAACGAGTCCTAATGTCATATGTTTAAGACAACCTTGGTGAAGACCGAAGATAACTAGAAAGCAAGATATTTCTGCATTCACAAGCTTGACACTCTCTAGTTCACAAATTCATGAAAGCATCTAATTATGAGTATGTTTATCTTTTAAAAAAAAGTAAGTTTTTTTTTCCCCTTGGGATGTAGTTCTTTATTTTTCAGAAAATACTATTTTAGATTAAATAAAATAAATTATCCATGATGTAGTCATTTAGATGTTTTCAAATATTATAGGTTGTGATATAGTTTTACATGTTGTTTTCAAATATTAGAGGTTGTGGTATAGTTTTACAAGTTGTGATATAGGTTTTCCACCAGTATTAAATTTTGCGACTGCTTTACTGTCGTCAAAATTACAAAAGTTTCCCACCAAATATACAATTTGTGACGGATCTTGCCGTTGCCAAAAATATAAAATTTCCCACAAAATTTTACATTTTTGCGACGGCTATTGCTGACGCCAAAATTAAATTTCGCACCAACTTTTAAATTTGCGACACACTGGACGGCGACGGATTTAGCCGACGCGGAAAATTGGCAATGGATACATCCGTTGCGGACCGTCGCAAAAAAATTGGCGACGGCTATTGCATCGCCTGTGTTTTATCGCCCTTTGTTTGAATTTATTTTATAATTATTTGTAATATTTTGTGTTATTATGTTAGCCAATAATGATGATATGTTCAGAGCGTGTCTCTGTAAATATCGCCCTTTGTTTTATCGAAAGTAGACTTTACTTGGTTATCCCTGCAATTTTCCTTGCTGTAAAATCTTCATCTCTAACAATCACAAACAATTCCACCGTCACCTAGCCTTCCTCGAGTAGAAAAATATCCTCAACATTTCCTGAAGTTGTATCATCAATCATCGAAATAGTGAGTGATACGATTAGGGATAAAGACCGCTTCTTTTCATTCTACCTTCACATTGTTTCGTCTTCCGCTACTCTAAAATCATATTGTCATATAATATGTAGTAGGACATTTTTTCTTCTTTTTATCATTAGCTATATATTAAAAAAACTAAAAAACTAAATTTAGAAAGAAAAAAAATTAAAATAAAAATTATGAGATCTCAAAAAAGGTTATCAACCACTTACCGTTATCAAGTATCTTGATAAGTTCAATTTTTTACTATTTAGTTATGAACAAATTAACAACTAACTTTTGTGTATTTTCATATTTATTTCTACAATTAACTAATTTTTACGTAGTATCTTTATTTTTTTTTTTTACTATTTAGTTCTACAAAAGTGAATAAATAACTTGTGTTAAAAAGTTTTATGATCTAAATTTTTTGGTAAAAAATTTATCGCTAATATTTTAATTATTTATACATTGAATATCTCCTGTACAT
The DNA here is from genome assembly GCA_033239125.1 of Fagopyrum homotropicum. Taxonomy (NCBI): domain Eukaryota; kingdom Viridiplantae; phylum Streptophyta; class Magnoliopsida; order Caryophyllales; family Polygonaceae; genus Fagopyrum; species Fagopyrum homotropicum. Next base: position 144,881,676 of record BSWB01000002.1, read on the forward strand.
TAAAGTATTAATTATGTGATCGTTTTTTCACAAAAATAAATAAATGTCGTATGCGTTTAAAGAGTTATGATTTTTTGTTTTTTAATAAACTAGATTTGTTTACTGTTAGGTGATTTTTTTCTGATTAGATTTTCTTAAATATTTGATTTTCATATTTTTATTTTACATAAATATATTTTATCATTCGTTTTTCAGATTTACAATAAATAACTAGATTTGTTTACCGTAATGTCTTTGGTAAAGATGTTATATAAACGATCTTATATATCTATTAAAGCAAAAACCTCTATTGTCACGTGTCAATGTCACGTTTCTCGAAACTCAAAATAAAAAATATTTTAAAGAGTAATTTTTAAATTTTTTGTATAAATATTTAAATTTTAAATATTTGAATCAAAGTTATACCTCCACTTCTTATATAAAATTTTATCCAATGTGTCACAAAAAGATAAATAATTACTATATGTTAAAGCATCAGGGGAACAACCTTTCATTTCCATCTCAGCAAGCAAACTGTGTGCCACCTCAAGCATTCCAGCTTGACAATACCCATTAATCAATGTGTTATATGCCATCACGTCTCCCTCGCAGCCTTGAGTTTCCATCAAAGAAAGCACGCGCCGTGCATCATCCATCCTACCTTCTATACAGAGGCCTTTGATCAAAATATTGTGTAAGTAATCAAGTCAGGAGTCACACCTTTTCGAGTCATCACCTCTAACAAGCTATTTGCCTCCTTTATTTCTCTTTTCCTGCAAAGGTTATCAATTATAATGTTGAATGTCACTATATCGGGTGAAATACCCTCTGCAATCATCTTCTCCGGTACATTTTTTACCTCTTCGTTGTTCCCAGAACTATACAACCCACATATCAGAGAATTATAGATAGTGACAGTAGGAGAAATGTTATTACTCTGCATTTCCAATAAGAGTTCCTTAGCCTTATCTACCTTTCCTTTTTTACATAGTTTGTCAATCAAAGAACCGTAAACAATGGCATTGGATCATGGGAATCCTGATTCAGTGACTTTTAATATTCTAATTAATTTGCCGTGCAAGAAAGGGAAGATGGAACAAGCATTGGAGGTTTTGAAGAAGATGATTGCGAGGGGGGAATCCGCAGACACTGTTACATATAACACTATATTGGACGGTTACTGTAGAGTTGGAAAGATAGAAGAAGCTATCAGTTTGTATAAACTGTTGGGGAACAACGAAGAGGTAAAAAAATGTAAAAAAAACCCTCTATTTATACAAGTTATCAAACTATCAGTCTTATTTGATAATCGACGTGGGACTGAAAATATTTAGCAACCCACAAAACATGAGGTCAATGACCCACAAAACAGTTGGTCAACTACTCACAAAACAGATATTAATTCGTTATGAATAAAAATTATACTTCAACTTAGCGAGAATGCCAAAAAAATGTTTGATTTGTTTAATCTTCAAACCCTCTATTTATACAAGTTATCAAACTATAACCTTACTCGATAATCGATGTGTGACTGAAATTTTTTAGCAACCCATAATACAGATATTAATCCTTTATGAATAAAAATTAGGGATAATTTGACATACTAGGCTTTTTTAAGTTTTTGTTTAAGAAAGTGTACCTCAAATTTTTTACCACTTTCATTTAATAGTAGGTAAAAATAATTAACCTCTTTATTTTAAAAAAAAGAATAATAGACATTAGTTAGTGTTAAGTTGTAACTACTATTACTGAATTTGTTTATTTTTTTTATTTTTTTCTTTTTATTTTTTTTTTCTAAAATAAATTTCTGGTACGAAATTTTTCATACCAGAAATTTTTCATACCAGAAAATTTTCGTACCAGAAATTTTCATACCAGAAATTTTTCATACCAGAAATTTTTCATACCAGAATTTCACATACCATAATTTTACATACCGAATTTTTTTTACATACCAGAATTTTTCACATACCATAATTTTACATATTTTTAGTATTGTTGCTAGTACCAGAAATTATCATACCAGAATTTTCTGGTATGAAAAATTCATACTAGAAAATTCTGGTATGAGTTTTCTGGTATAAAAACTCATACCAGAATAATCATACCAGAAAATACTAATAATCTAATCCAATCCAATTCAATCCAATGGCTTTGCTGCATTAAAAAAAGACCGTAATCATACCAGAAGTTAAAAAAAATATAAACCAACGTTTATGCTCATAAACATACCAGAAGTTAAAAAAATATAAACCAGCTTAACACATATGTATATACAAGTTTACTGCTGCTCTAAATATGATGCTACTTCTCACTCTGCGTCTGCAACTTCTCTGTTGTTTATATTTCAAGACTGTATCATATAGCCACACTTCCATATTTTATCCAAATGACGTATAAGAATCCAAAACAAATCAATAAGGGAATCAACATACTATGTCCTCAACTTCGCAAGCGAAGGCCAAATCAGCCCACCACAATGATGAAATAAATAGAACAAAATCATCAAAACTCCAATTTCCTGTAGCACATAAACACCATCTCAGGATCCCACATGGTACACCATATTATTATATCAATACAATTGTTGCAGGATATTCATACCTGATAATCATAAGCAACAGTTGATGGGCATACCCAACCACTCTTACCTACATAGTAACTAGTAAGCTTTTTTAGTTTTTAAAAAATCTACTTACCAGAAGTTAAAATCTACTTACCAGAAAATTCACTCTACCTAAGACATCCGGGCCTTCCTCCTCCTTGCTCACACAGACAGTAACCAAGCAGAAGCCTAGACAATACCTTCCTCTCGTCTCCTTCGTGCACTCAGACATCCGGGCCTGCTTGTTGGCTCCGTCGACCAGGGAAGGAACACCGGTTGTCGCCTACTCCCTATTGCCGGTGCGATGACGGAGGAACGAGGAGGCCGACTGGTGCCACTGAGGGCGTGGAGAGGGAGAGGGAGAAAGACCGGTCTCAGTTGGTCGCCTGCTTGTTGGCTCCGTCGACGCCGAGAAGGAACACCGGTAGTCGCCTCCTGGTTGGCTCCGTCAACGCAGAGAAGGAACACCGTTAGTCACCTGCTCCTGTTGCCGGTGTGGAGAGGGAGAAAGGTTCGCTGGTTAGGCGAGGGAGAGAAATGAGGCGGCGTGAATTAGGTTTAGGAGAGCAGTAAAAAAAAAAAAAAGGTACAATTTCTATATAAGTTTATGTAAATAGCCTAGTTAGTAAAGTAAAATAGAAAAAAGCCTAGTTACCTAATTGACCCTAAAAATTATACTTCAACTTAGCCAAAAGCTCAAGAAATGTATGATTTGTTTAATTTTCAAACCCTCTATTTATACAAGATATCAAATAATCAACCTTCTCTATTTATACAAGTTGTTATTAAACTATCAGCCTTAATCGATGTGAGATTGAAAAATATTTAACAAGGTACAAAACATTAGGTCAACGACCCACAAAACAGTAGGCTAACGACCCACGAAACATATATTCATCCGTCATGAATAAAAATTATATTTCAACATAGCCAAATACCAAGAATGTTTGATTTGTTTAATCTTCAAAACATCTATTTATACAAGTTATCAAACTATCAACCTTACTTGATAATCGATGTGGGATTAAAAATATTTAGCAATCCACAAGACATTTGATCAACGACCTACAAAACAGTAGGTCAACGACCAATAAAACAAATATTAATCCGTTATGAAAAAAAATTATACTTTAACTTAGCCAAAATGCAAAAAAATGTTTGATTTGTTTAATCTCCAAATCCTCTATTTATACAAGTTATCAAACTATAGCCTTACTTGATAATTGATGTGAGATTGAAATATTTAGCAACCCACAATACAGTTAACGACCCACAAAGTAGTAGGTCAACGACCCACATAGCACATATTAATTCGTTATGAATAAAAATTATACTTCAACTTAGTCAAAAGATCAAAAAATATATGATTTGTTTAATCTTCAAACCCTCTATTTATACAATTTATCAAAATATCAACCATACTTGATAATCGATGTGGGATTAAAAATATTTAGCAACCCACAAAACATTAGGTCAACGATCCACAAAGCAGTAGACTAACGACTCACAAAACAGATATTATTCGTTATCAATAAAAGTTATACTTCAACTTAGCAAGGAGACCAAGAAATGTTTGATAACTTGTTTAATCTTTAAACCCTCTATTTATACAAGCTATCAAACTATCAGTCTTACTTGATAATCAATGTAGTATTGAAAATATTTAGTAACCCACAAAATATTAGGTCAACGACCCAAAAAGTAATAGGCAATTCATTAGGAATAAAAATTGTACTTCAACTTAGTCAAAAGGCTAAAAAATGTTTGATTTATTTAATTTACAAGTTATCAAATTATCAACCTTACTTGATAGCCAACAACTCACAAAATAATAGGTCAACAACTCACACAAAACAGATATTAATCCCTTATAAATAAAAGTTAGACTTTAACTTAGCAAGAAGGCTAAGAAATGTTTAATTTGTTTAATCTTTAAACCCTCTATTTATACAAGTTATCAAACTATCATCCTTACTTGATAATTAGGATAGCAAAATCATCGAAAATATTCAACGTAAACAAATTGAGTTTATAATCGTTCAAAAATGAATTAAAAAAAATAAAAATCTTTCTTAAAAAATTTGTTAAAAAATCAGTATTTTAATTTTGTATGGAGATCTTCTTAACAAATATTGGTTTTGATTGATTTGGTAGTTTTAAAAATTTTATTTTGGTAATTTAGAAAAAAAAAATTTTACTTTAATTGAGAAAGCTCAATTTCAAAATACTCCCACTAAAAAGTGTCACGTCAGCTCTAGGGAACTCTACTTTAGTATATAGATATTAATGATTAAGAGGGGTAATAAATTAGTTTAATTATAATTTTGATATGTATGGTAAATATAATTAAGTACACATATAAAAAATAACATATCACAGTACATCACTTGTAACTTTATATATTATAAGACATTTTCACAATTTAACATATTACACACATAACTAAAACAATACATTTTCATGTAAAATGTATTATAAATTTTTTATAATAATGTTAATATATTCCTATCTTCAAATTTAATTTAAAATTTTTATCATAAATATATATATATATATATATATATATATATATATATGTTTGTTATATAATTTTCATTAATGTCTTCTCGTGTTTTTAAGTTTCTTGTCTCATAGGTTTATGCTATAGTCAGTTTATTTGTACACGTATAATATATATTTTTTATTATATGATATAAATATAATTAATGAAGAAAAAAATAGATATATTGTATAAATAAATAAATATGAAGTTAAGAAATTGAGTTAAAAGAAAACTATGAATATGAAAAAAAAAAGTAAAATGAGGGTTTATAAGGCGATGTTTCAGAAAAAGAGTATTAATAAACTTTGTTGATAGACTAGGCATTCAACATAGGGTCTCAATGGTAAAAAAATGCTCTCTTTTGTCAAAAATCAACGCGCCTTACGCGCCCCTATTTCCAACCCTAAAGAGCGCTTACGATCGAAATCCCCAAATCGTCTCCTCATCCGACAAATCCCTTCTCGCTGTCAAAGTAAAAGTGATGAACATCCTCTTCAAAGCCAAAGGCAGGCCGATCAAAGTATTGGCAAGATCTTGTTGGTTTCTTTCTTCTTCGGTAACCTAGATAAGCAAAGTAATCATGAAAGCTGTTTGAGGCTAAAAGAAGCCCGTGAAGATATCAAAAGAGCTGTTTGTTTTCTAAATCGAGTGAGACAAGGCTGGAAAAGGAGAAGAAAGGAAAGAGATAAATATGAGACGATTTGGGAAGGATTTTTGCTTCAAAGGAGAGGTCGACGAGCTGCTACTGAATGGCCCAGAAGATCCCTCAGTCAGGTTTTGAGAATCAGGTCTGATTTTCTTGATCCTGCACACCCCTTTTTGAACCCTAAAACTCGATTTGAACCGCCTGAATCTAATTTGTTCTTAACCTATGATGATGAAACGAGACTGGTGTTTGCAAGTCCTAGAAAACCACAGAGTTCTGTGATGCACAAGGTTGCACAATCATGGAATCCTTTGAATTCCGGCGTTACCAGGTGTGTCCTCCTCCTCTCAATCTCTAACTTTCTCTTGTGTTTTGTGGCTTGATTTCTTTTCTGTCTTGATTTTCCCTGCTGTTGATTACTGGTATGAGATTGAACCTTTCATGAGGCATAAAGCCCTGTTAGAAGGGTATCTCCATTTTAACCTAAACAAATCCCAAGTTGTCTGGATTGAAAGTGGCGTAAGGTTAAACAAACGCTGCTATAAAACGAACTTTTCTCCCACACCAAAAATCTAAACCAAACATATATATTGCTAAGTTTATATCCGAATTAAGCATGAATGAAAGAAACAAATCATACAAAGAGAAAGTGTGTAAGATTCCTAAAAATTTATCTAAGGAGAACCAAGAGGAGTGCATCCCTGCCAAGGAAGGTAACCCAACTGAAGCCAAGGATGGTAACTCAACTGAAGCCAATCCAGTGGGAAGCAATGAAGAGCAAAAACCAGTGAAGCACAAATCAAAGAAGGGCAAGGAGATCCTTGATGATGAGGTTAATCTTGATGACTACCTCCAAATGCTATCCAAAGTGAAATCTGATTTCACTAAAATCAGGGAGTCCTCACTAATGGGAAGAATCTTCGGCAACCCAATTGAATTTAACAAGGTGAGAACTAAGTTGTTGCTTGAGTGGAGAAATATCAAGGGTGAAGTCCAGCCCATCTCTAAGCTCAATTACTAGTTTGAAATCAATTTCTCTAATCCCTATGAGAATGATAAGTGCTAAGAAAACTAATCACTCTTTCAGGAATGGAAAGAAATGGGAAACTGGTGCAAGCAGAAAGGGAAAAGAAGATGAGAAAGATGTTGACTGGACACCAGTGATGAGCCACAAGAAGAAAAAAAGAACTCCAGTGTTTGTCAGTGGAGTCAAGCCCTATCTCTCGGGGACCACTGGTATCACAATTGCCTTCAATGACATCTCTTCCCAAAGCTCGATAAGTAGTTCCTTGGGTCCTTGTGAGAGCAAGGAGCCAAAGGCTAGTCTAATCCCCAATGAGGAAGTAACTGAGGGGAAACCCCCAAGGATGATAGTAATGAGATCTTTGGCAATGTCCTAGTACAACCCACCTTCCTAGAGCAAGAAAATGACATTCCCCTACCTGAGGATGAGTTGTTTGCAATGAATATGATCAATGATCATGGAATTGGAGTGAATGTGAGTTCAACTGAAAATGGCGCTGTTCTGGCTAACCTATTGCATAAAGTCCCATCACCGATTGATGAAGAAATGTTGATCTCTGAAGGCTCCTTTCACTCCTTACACACAAACAATACAATGCATAGGCAATTGGAGGAGTTGGAGGTTAAAACAGAGGGGTCTAAGTCAACTTCAAGCAAGAGGAAGGTGAAAGGAGGCACTAGTGAGGAAGCAACTGAGGGGCAACCCCCAAGGATGATAGTAATGAGATCTTTGGCAATGTCCTAGTACAACCCACCTTCCTGGAGCAAGAAAATGACATTCCCCTGCCCGAGGATGAGTTGTTTGCAATGAATATGATCAATGATCATGGAATTGGAGTGAATGTGAGTTCAACTGAAAATGGCGCTGTTCTGGCTAACCTACTGCATAAAGTCCCATCACCGATTGATGAAGAAATGTTGATCTCTGAAGGCTCCTTCCACTCCTTCCACACAAACAATACAATGCATAGGCAATTGGAGGAGTTGGAGGTTAAAACAAAGGGGTCTAAGTCAACTTCAAGCAAGAGGAAGGTGAAAGGAGACACTAGTGACACAACCGTCTCGACTCTGAAGGGGTAAAGAAAGCCAGAATCTAAATTCCCTAAAATATATTAGAATGATAAATAAATGTTGTCTTTTGGTAAGGGTGTGTGAGCCTCCCTTTAGAAAATTGGCCTCGCTGACTATGGTTAGAATGAACTTGTGTATGAATTGGCTCTCATGCCTTGGACTTTCTTCCGGAAAGTTTCTTTTTGTTAAAAATATTTGTATGCCCCCTAGGGATAGACATGTCACTGGTGTCTATTCTCACGCTCTTGATAATATATGTGTGATGTTCTACTGGTTTATGAGGCTAATGTTTTATTTCTCCTTTCTCGTTTTCTTTGCTCTGCTTGTTGTTGTCGTGCTTCGATCTCCTCTTCACTGGATAATTTGAAGACTCGATGCCCTTACTCTAAAAAGCGATCTCAGCTCCGGAATCTAGGGAAACTCAACCTTACAAGCTACGGTCCGATGAATAACAAGCAATTCAGCTTGGATAATGAACTTGGAAAAGAATATGGAAAATATGAAACTTCTGTTTTACGTTTCTCTTTGCATCTCAAAATGTGTAATGAACTAGAAAATCCTATGGAAAAACATGAAAATGTTGTAACAAATTTTGATATCTGGTTTCTAGTTTATTTGAATTTTTTTATGTCAATCTTCTTTTTGTCTGCTGTTAGGAATGAATCGGAACTGCAACATCCGCTATAGACAAAAGATAACCAAATAAATGGACCGAAAATGCAAAACTTGGGGAACAAAGACCATCTTAAAATGTTATCATAACTCTGTACACAAAAACGCGTTTTTAGAAAGAGGACTAAATTTGCCAAACTTTCTAGACGCAAAAGAAAGATAACTATACTTCAAGCCTTTGATAGCATTAGTATTATTGACGCACCCATAGCTAGTAAAGGGATTAGTATGTGGTGGATAAAACATGCGGGCGCCACTACTAATTGGTCCTCAAGGAAATACAGAACCCGAGGAACACTTCAAACCTTAAATCCCCATAGAGTTGAACTAATCCCTCGGGCCTCGTCCAAGACGTTCTATCATTGGAAAAAGAACCCCTTTGTAGGAAAAAAAAGACAATATAACCTGCAAAAATCTCAAACGGCTATGGGCTTTCCACCAAAAAATCTCAAACGGCTCTAATGAAAATTGCTTTCTGGAATTGTAGAGGTATGAGGAAGAAAAATTTTTGGACGGATCTCAATATAACCTGCAAAAATGACAAAATCGAGATGATCATGTTGGCAGAACTAAAAACGAGTATGGAACCTGATGAAAAATGTTAGAAATGTGCAGGATTTGATAACATCTGCTTTGTCCCGGCAGACGGTTTTTCAGGAGGTCTATGCCTCCTCTAAAAAGGCTATCAAATGATAAACGAGAAAATTGAGATTACCACAAAGGAGAAAAGATTTATTACAATTAATCATAAGAACCTTACTTCAAACTGCAGCATAAACATAACGTTTATCTATGCACCTCCGTCTGAGAGTCAGAAAGGAGAACTCTGGTCACATATGAAAGATCATATTAATGCAAGCAACTTTCTCTCCCTGATGATTGGTGATTTTAATGACCTGTTGAAGCTTTCCGATAAGAAAGGAGGAGCAGATATCAACTTAAATAAAACCAAGAGGCTTCATGAGTTTACCCAGCAATGCAATATGGTTGATCTAACAACGAAAGGAAATGACTTTACCTGGACGAAACGCAGAGAAGGGGATAATAATACTTTCGAAAAACTTGATAGGGTCTTAGCGCAACAAGAATTTATTCAAGCCTATCCGCATATTTTTACTTGGAATCATGCATTTACCACTTCTGATCATTGCCGGATCTCGGTAAACCTTCAGAACATTGGCCAACGAATTAGAAACAAAGCATTTAGGTTTGAAATGATGTGGACGCAACGAAAAGAGTGTGAGAATCTCATTAAACAAACGTGGAGAACTCAATTCATGGAACACGTATGTTTAATGTTGTCAAGAAATTGAGCCTTCTAAAGAATAAACTTAAAGTGTGGAATAGAGTTCACTTTGGAAACATTAACAAACAAGTAAGTGAGGTTGAAAATACCAACACTGTTAAACATGTTGCACGTACATGTTGACTTTCTCACATCCGAATCATGTTGGACAGTGAATAATCCAAACCCTTCGTCACGAACAACATGTGTCTTATAACCATCCACAACAGTCTCCTCAGTGACATTGCAGTTGAAACACACAAAGTATATCTCATATTGTACCTTTGCAAATGTCTTGAGAGTATATACAGAAGATGCAAACCTCTCTATTCCATGCGGTGTTTTGTAGTTGGGTGTCATGGTTGCAGATTCCATGTCCAACTTTGATTGCGCATGCCTTTGAGCATCCATAGCACTATCAAACTGCATCATCAGCTCTATGAGTGTAAAATTCCACTTGTTGTATCTACCGAAGAATCTATTAGCTGATTCAGATATCGAAGTTGTACGCATCAGTCCACCCAATAGTACGTCCCTAAAATATGCAAGAATCCATAATTGCCACAACAAGTACATTAATGAAAGCCAAGTGTTTGCACCCAAGTCAAATTCATCGATCATTTCCCCCCATTGTTGTTCAAACTCCGTGATTGTAGTCTCGTAACTCCAAACAACCTTGTTAATCTTCAGCCTAAAATCCTTGTTCAACAGCACAACTTTGTCCACCTGTTAGATCGTAAAAAATTATAAATGTTAAATATATTCAATGAAATAACATAATATATTCGTTAATAAATTAATCATATATATGTCATCTAAAACTTGTATACCAAATGTACAAATGTGATCCTTACGTGTAGCGGCAATTTCATCATTATATGCCACATACAAAAGCGGTGTCGAGTATCGGGGAATACGTCTGGCACAACAATCCTAAGGGCAGGATCTTGATCGGTGACGATAACAACAGGAGCCCTGAACATTGCTTTCTTAAAGTGGCGTAGAATCCATGTGTAAGAATCTACGTCCTCTTTCAAAAGTAGACCGGCACCAAATGTGACCGATTTATTATAGTTATCCATTCCTGTTAAGGGAGCGAATACCATACTATACCTGCAATGTGCGGTGAGATGTTCATGATACAACAAATAGTTCCAATTATACCGAATTAATGAATTGTGGTGATTGAATACAAAAATAACTGTTTAAACTTACTTGTTTGATCAATACGTAGAGTCGAAAGATACCACATCGCCAAACGCTGCAAAACTTGCCCTAGCAATTGGGTCATACCAAAACAACCTTGTGAGTCGTTTTTGTTCGTCCACGTCATATGCAAAGTAGAAACCACTACACCGCTCTTGCTTCTTGTGGAATGTATCCAAAATCATTTGTGCATCCGCACCGGATATGTAGGCCATTAAATCCCTCTTGAAATTTTGGCAATCCTTCACAATAGGTCCAACATCTCCGTACCCTCCAATGATTTCGTTCATCAAATGGTGTGACATAGATGGACCTAAATTAGCTTTTGCGTAGTTTATAAGAAACTTCTGATGTCCGTAATCAAGCTTCCTGATCGTTTTCATGAATTTCTTCGACACTCCTTCAAGTAGCGAATGATTATGTTGAGCCTCAAATTTTGATACAGTGTACCCGTCGTTTCCGGCAAACTTAATAGCAAATATTACTTTGCAACCAACACGATTTGAAACTCTATGACATTTTCCGGTAGTGGGTACATTTCCCTTGAATCCTGACCGACTACACAATATGCGACGATGCAATAAAGTGCTCATCTTTTGAGCATACACGTGAAGATGACAACCGAATATCAAAACCTGCCTTTTTAGCATACGCCTTATAAAAATCTATACCTTCCTCCGGCGTCTTGAAACACATTCCAATACGTGGATGGGTTGATTCATCATAATGCGGAGTCCAATATTTCGTTTTACCCGGTGATTGCGTCATGACTATTCCGGCATTGAATTCTTCGTTTGCCGTTGCTTCATAAAATTCATCCATACTCTCCATGTTAGCATCAATTCCGGATCCATCAACATCCCAATCTCTTTCACATGGGGAATCTGTAAAAAATACAATACATATTTATATTATGATAATTTAAATACGAGTATGTTTAATAGTTAATATTTAGGTAAACCTTCACTATTACCGAATCGTATTCGGTGGTATATTCAAATATATTCGTTAATATGAAACCAAATATCTGTTAACATATTACTTTAATTGATCATGGTATTTCACGTTCAATTACCTTCTTCCATCGATTCCAAATCTGTTGCTTGCCAAAATCCCCTACACAAATCAACCGAAAAATTGTGGACATATATCGATGAAAAACGTAAGTAATTTAAGATGACTACAACCTTTTGAATAACAAAAAACCGATTGTTTGATGATGGGAATATTGTATACTGAAAACGAAACACTTAATGTTAACTATTCTGGCGAAGATATGGTTAGTTTTTCCGGCGATAATGAGTTTCAACAAAAGGTATCATCCATATAATTGATATTGCTTTGAACGATTTTATTGAAATTAATTAGAAGATTCTTTAAATTGTAACTGCCTAAAATAGTGGAAAAAGATCTCATTTATAATTATTAAAAAATATTGTAATTGCCTTATTTTGGAGAGTGTATTACACATTCCAATCAGGAGAGTGTGCTGAATTTTTAATTGAATATTTATGTTAAATTTCAGTCTTTAGATTAATCAGATCAAGGGCTACTATTTGTTCTCATTGTACACTATAAAACTGTTTACATACGAGTCAGTATATATACATATATATATATATATATATATATATATATATATATATATATCTATATATATATATATATATATATATATCTATATATATATATATATATATACACGCGCGCGCGTAAGGGCATACTTCAAAAGACAAAAATAATAGTTCATATAACATCTTTACAAACAAGAAATTATTTGTTAGCATTACAGCGTACACAACAGTGAAAGAACACGACTCTTAATAAACATTACACGGACAAAACTATACGTATAAAGAATATTTCAAGAAACTAACAAAATTATACGAAACTACTGTTACAAAGATGGGGTATATTCGATCAGTAAACCAATTTAATACTTCTTCAATAATCCTCGGTGGGCATTTCGAATCGACAAAGAGGACAAACGTGACTCTTCTCCAGCCATCTGAATGCGCAAGTCTCGTGGAAGATGTGCGAGCATGGCAAGGTGAGAGAATCCCACGACTTCTTTATCTCGTCGATGCAAATGGAAAACTCGTGATCAACGGGACTCCATTCAAGCTCATATCTATCTCCGTCCTCCTTCTCCTTCTCGCCGTTGGCTCTGACCAAGTCTGAAACAAAGAAAAGGGAGGCGGGCTTGGCGGTAGGGCTATCGACAATATCACGGGGACAAATGGAGATGGATAGGATAGTGATCTGGACACATTGTGCAATGGCGGGATAGAGAGTGGAGCAACAGTGATTTGCGTTATATTGGTGGAGGAAGACATTGGTTACATGAGAAGCGATTCTCAACGCGGAATCTTCAGTAAGGTGAAGGTGATGATGGTTGTTCCAGTAGATTGAACTCCACAACATATCTGGTAGCTACTCAAGTAATCGACATAGTCGGTGAAGGCGGAGCACGCAAAGCATGGGATCCCTAAGTACTCGTCGGAGAATAGGGTGGTGGATGCATACACCATGTAACACCCAAATTTTGGCGCGTTTGCGATTTTTATTCCTTCCGACTTTCATCGATATCTACTAGCATAAATATTTTTGTTAAAAGTATTTTTACGACGTGAAGTATTTATTTCCGAGTATATTTTTATTACTGATACGTTCGCGTATATTCGTATTACTATTTTCGAAATAGTCGGGGAAGTATTTCGATTCAGAAATCCGGTTCCGTACGATTTTGAACGAGTTCATTCTATTACTTTCTTATTCTTTTATTTTATTATTATTTTTTTATTACTTCTCTTTGTTTCCTCTCTCTCCCCGACCTGTGACTCTCCTCACCTCTCTCACCCGTCACCTCGCTACTGCTGAGCTGTTGGATAGCTCTGCACAAGGACCCTCTGCCGTGCATATCTCTCTTCTCCTCACGCAAGCCCTCACCCTCTGCCCCATCTCGCAACTCTCTTCCCCTCCCTTGTGACATTCGAATGCATAGTAGCTGCTGAGCAGGCCCTGATTTGTTTCTCTCTCTTCATCCATGGATTGGAACTGCAGGCACCTTCTGCATCTTCTTCATTCTCTGAATTGCAAGCAGCAATTGCAAGCAGGCCAGGGACTCTCCACATCACTTTCTTCCGCGCCGGAGACTGAAGTGCCCTCGCCCCGCCACACCACCGGAGCCCAGCTGTCCTGCCTTCACTTTGCACTGCCGGAACCCTGTCACCACTGTGAAGAAGAGTAGCCGGCCACAATCACCAACTCCTGCCCTCTTTGTGAATCGGACAGCCTGCACACCCCCCTCGAGCACTCCTCTGTAACTCGCTGTCTGTGCAGATTCTTGGATTTAGCCTCGCCGGAGCCACCCCAGGAACCATCGGAGGGGCTTTTCACAGTGGAGAAGAGCCGCCCTGCTGCCTCACCCTTACCTCTCCTCTGAGCTCTCACCTCTTCCGCCGTAGACTAGCAGCGCCGCCCCTGTGCTGTTGCGTTCCTCCCACCAGTGAGAAGGGTTAAGAAACCCTTATAAATTATTAAATCGGGACCCCTCTTTTTGTACGTAATTTCAAAATATGCCCCATGTTTTATATTTACGTTTCTGGCCCAATTTTAGAATCTATGCAATTATGCCCTAACTGAATTTAATTACATTTTTTTGGCCAGATTTCCTATTTACATAAAATGACCAATATTTTATATTGTAGTTTGTGACCCGGGTTTTACAATTATCACTTATGCCCTTTGTTGGATTTATTGCGGATTATGACCCATGTGTATAAGAATGTATATTTTGCCCAGAAAATGGTTGAACGGTTTTGTTTACCTTTGGCTTTGAGAACGAATTTTACCATCGGGTTTATGATGTTGTTTAGATTGCCCGGAAAATATAAACTACGGATTTTAACTTCAGTTTATGGTTCAAGTTGTAATTTCGGGTTTACGACCAAGTGGTTTGATTTCATATTTTCGTCCCGGAAAGGTTTAACGAGTTTTAATGTTCGCTTTTGAAAACGGATTTTTTCCTTAGATTTATTTATGTTATATATTCTGTTCAAGTTTAGCGTATGAGCTAAACTTGCTTAGTTTTGGTATTAGGTTTGGAAGCGTCCCGATGAAGGCCTAACGAGTCCAAGTCGATATCTGTAGATCGACTTCCGTCTTTTGACGTCGTGTGAGTATTCTTTTTTCTCCACTTAGTTATGTATAGTAGTAGTACCATGTTAGGTTGGATCTAGCATAACTTGGAGTGAATGCCAAGTAGTGGTTATGGACCTTAGGTGAGTGTTTGGGGATTGTGAAATGTTTTATGTCTTGAGGTGTTGATGTTATCTTGTGAGGCTTGTGAGGTTTGTGAATTGGAGTATATGATTGTTAAGATTATGGGCTAGAATATGCATATCCTAGCATAGTGTTGATGCCGTTGAGATTGTTGACACTAGGCATGTTTATCCTAGAATGTGTTAGGGGTTATGATCCTGCGAGATCATAGGGTTTAGAAGTCTTAGGACTTCTAGCTTCTATTGAGTGTGATGTGAGCACGAGGGATTCTAGGATGCGGTCCTAGAATTCAGAGCCTAATGATCTTGCGTAGATCATTTGCATAGAAGTCTAAGACTTCTATTGTGAGTGGGTTGTTGTTGATATAGTTATCTTCTTGTGAGCAGGTTATGAGCTTCTTCCCTAAGGAAGCGAGAGTGTTGTGAGTTGAGTGTGGTGACGAGGTAAGTCTCCGGACTTACTTAGCTCGTATTCCTTGTATTAGCGTTGATGTGTGTTTGGTGGTGTGTGTTTATTGTTTATGTTATAACAACTAAACCGGAAATAGGATTACCGACCTTTATATATTATTTTGGCCCAAGTGTATGATAACGGGCGGTGACATCATCTGCCTAGCTCTTGCGAGAGTCTAGGAGGTTCTTGGCGACTAGCCCGTGCTGGTTAGACGGTCGGAGGCATCCGCACCGTTCCATGTCGGTAAGTAGGGACCGAGGCGGGACCACGGTGGTCTCGTGTCACAAAACTAAGTTGAATTAGAACGGGATATGACTTAATAATAAAAAGATAATAAATCGGAATTGTGTGCTTTGAGAATGTTGTGTGTCTATGATGATTTACTTGTGTTTGTGCCTTTCCCATTGATTCTAATGCTTCGAATATGAGCTAACGGTTTTATACCGACTCTTGTAGATTGCCTTGCAGGTTAGGAATGCGGCCGAGGGATCCGGAAGAGTGGGCAGCCGGGGTCCGTACATTTTAGGATTTGGTTTTGGGTAGAGTCGAGTTTGAGTATTATATTTATTGTATGTTGTATGGCGTTTAGCCTTTGGGGTTGTACTTTTCGGCTGAAGTCCTTTGTTGCATTCTTTCGGGTTTTTCTTTTCATTGCATAAAAATGTATTTCAATTTTGGCCTTTATTTGTGCCTTGTTGCAAGATCCGGTGAAATTGTTGTCAAGCTAAGGGTCGGGACCCATTGTGAGGTCCCAACCCTTAGCATCCCGAGTCCCGCGGATTCGGGGTGTTACAAAAGTGGTATCAGAGCCCTAGGTTGACAACAATGGCACTCGCAATCTTCTAAAGGCTGAATAAGGAATAAACAGAACCCTGCGGGTTCTGAGTTTCTGTTTTCAAAATCACATGCATGAGTCGGGGTAGAATGTACGGACCACCACTCCTTCCGCGGATCTCGGCAGCATAGTTTATTGGATTTTTGGTATATGTATGTATATATGTAGATATGTATCGTGGGCTTAGGATGTTTTTGGACTATTATTGTATGTGGATTGTAGTTGCATGATGAACATGATCTATGTGTATAGTTGTATATGTGAATGATTATATGTTTTGGACCTTGTATTGTTGTAATGGAATGCTGAATGCGTGATATTAGTAGTAATATGGACTTAGGACTTATATAGTTATGGATACGTATTCTTATTATATATATAGTAGTAGCATAGGGAGTATTGGGACCTGATAGAAAAGATGAGTGTATGATATCATCGCCCTTGGACGACGTTGTTTGACATAGGATAGTGTACATACGAGGACGAATATGCTCGAGTATCAAGTTGAGAGCAACATTCGGGCGAACACCTTGGAGTTCTTTTACTCCTTTAAGAGGATGTCGAAAAAGAGGAGTAGAGATGATGTAACAAAGGACAACCAAGTAAAAGAAAACTCGAGAAAACTTAAGAGGAATCAAGATGGAAGCCATACAAGAAAGGGGAGCAACATGAAAGTGTAGAAGCGGTTCTAAAGAGGTCATGATCGAACGACGACGAGACCAAGGGAGGGAACGAACTTAAATTCTTCGAGAAGAAGCATGGACAACTAAAGATGTAAATCGAGGAGGAGATGAGTACGTTCTAGCAAGCTTAAGGTGGTGTTCCATTAAGATGCAAAGCTTTTCTTAGACGTTTCTAAGCATCGGAGTTAAGACGAGTGAAGTGAACGAAACATGTGGGAAGAAGTTAAAATACCGTAAGTTAAACTTGCGAGGTACCAAGAAGTGAAGAGTCAAAAATACGAGGGTTACGATGAGGATCACATGGTAAAAGTTCACATAGTAGAATTACCTAGTGAAGTCAATCATTTTCAGTCATTGAAATGAGACTGAGCAACGCTAAGAAGGAGGAAGGGTGTGAGGATGATGATCTTCAGAAGATGAAAGATAAAACAAGGAGTTTGGATTGAAAGACTCAAGTTACCAACCAAGAGAAGAGAGATTGGTTATTAAAGATAGAGGTGTGGGGAAGATGCACTTACAAGATATTATGAAGAACGGTCAAGCCTATGAAGTTAGGTCTTATGACACGAAAGAGTTAGGGAGGTATAGTTATCTTACGGAAGCAGAAGGGAGAGGGAGCTTAATAAGAGCTAACGGAGTTGGAAGTAGTGTAAAATGAGCTAGTGAAGTTTAAGACAAAGTACCCCGAGAGGGTATCCTTTAGGAATATGGTAACATAAAAGTGTGGTAGGAGGGTAAGTTGTTGATCTTGGAAAGGGTCATCAATGAGTTAATCGGTGACCAACGAGAATCTACGGGTGCGGGTTGTGTACTAGAGACTGTAGGTTGAAGAGTAACCCAAGATGTGGGATCATGAAGAAGGGGAACAAGAACTGGAACATTTGTGGTGGTTGAATGTCAGTAATAGAAGGTGTTAACAACGGAAGGATAAACGTTTTAATCAAGCAACATCTTATAGATTCTAACAAGTGATGATAACATATTTTATGGAGGGATTATAACGATCTGGTACGACCTTCTTAGGTCATGGGGGTTGTTATATGGAGAAATGACACGGATTAAGGTAAAGTAAATTGGAAGAACGAAGAGGAAAATGAGTCTTCTATAGTTGTTGTGCGAAAGGGGGGGATATAAAGGGGAGGTATGATATGTTTGTTCTAAGGTTATGGATGTCATGTTTTCACAAACCAAGCTAAGTCAAGGTTTTTGTGACTCGTATGGCGAAGCCATAGTGGCTATAACATGAAAGGGAGGAATCTGGATTAGGGCAACGCGGCAAGCTTAGAGTTATGATGTTAATGCTTGGTGGAGTAATGAGTGGATCTTTCTGTGATTATGGTTGAGGAATTTCGCCTAAAGGCATACTAGTACGGTTGTGAAGTTGTTCGTGGATACCAAGAGAAACATAAGGTGGCCAACGAGAGTAAGAGAAGACTGAGGTTTTGAAGTTTGATATCGATATGAGATGCATAAGGAGTACATGAAAGGTTGAAGTTAGAGCCTCTACGATCGGTTTGACGTTACATAAAAAAAACGAAGTATAAATTTTTACGCCTACTTGAAGAAAGGATGTCTATGGTGAAAGCTTATGTAGAAGACGAAGAGCTCCTCCCATATGTCGGGATGTCAGAAAAAGCAAAGAAGTTATGTCGATTTGTTTTAAGGTATGATTAATTCTTGTAGTGAGGGCCTTTGTAACTGAACACATGCGTGAGGTCAAGAGATGCTATTATCACATTCCTTCGAAGTGAAAAGGGGATTAAACTGAAATATTGCTTAACTAAGGCTTCAAGAGTCATAACACTCGAGCAAGTCCCTCGAGTTCAGGAGATGATGGATCTTTGAAAGAGGACGGTCGACATTGTAGCTATAGATGGAACAATATACGTGTTTAAAGGACGTCACCCCAATAAATCGGGGTAGATCATTAGTGTCATGACCACCTGTCAAGTTTTCAGAAAAGGTTATGTCGGTCTTATGCTATGGGACGAAAGAAGGAAAGACAAAAACCGGGATATCACAGATTCCAACACGTCAGAATGAGGATTTTTCCACTAAGGTCAAACTTGACTCAATTCCGATATCTAAGGCGCCGTATGGAATGACACTTGTGCAGAGACATGAGTTGTGAAAGCAAGTGAAGGAGCAAATGCAAGAACTTATTGATAATATTTCATTAGAATTAGTGAAATGCTATGGGGAACTCCAAATGTTACTTGGAACTTTTGATTTGAATCTCATATTTATTTATTTCTCGAACTCTTGATTTGAAGTTGTTATGAGAACACCAGAATTGTTGTGAAAAAGACCGACAATTCTCTCCATTGGAACATCGATAAACGTGAGTTGAACAAGATAATGGTGAAGGACAAGTAGTCCTTACAACGAATGGATGATCTACTCGATCGGTTACCAGGGTCGGTAGTCTCTTATGAGAATGATTTAAGGTCTGATTGTCACCAATTGAAAAATTGAGTCTGGGATATTACAAATACGACATTCCGGACAAACCACGGCTAACCTACGCCGGAAGACAAAAAG
This sequence comes from Fagopyrum homotropicum, assembly GCA_033239125.1. NCBI lineage: Eukaryota > Viridiplantae > Streptophyta > Magnoliopsida > Caryophyllales > Polygonaceae > Fagopyrum > Fagopyrum homotropicum. The sequence goes on from BSWB01000002.1 coordinate 144,901,501, forward strand.
GTTTTGAACAAGACAAGTCTTAGAAGAGTTGTAAGAATTAAGAGGAGAGTTTTTGGGCAATTGTTTTGAAATTGCCTCGGGGTATGATGGGTTTGAAGAGGACAAGTGAGTCTCCAAGACAAGTTCTGATTGAGTATTGAGGAACGAGGTAAAGGCAATAGCATACGTGTCTCGTTGTAGAAGCGGAGTGAAGTAAAGTACTTCCTCGAATACTTGGAACTCGCAACAAGTATTGAGAAAACATAACATCAAAGTTCTGTTTGACAAGAACCACAACCCACGGTGTAAATTGGAAATCCGATCTCCTTTGTTAGAGGCAATAAAAGAGAAACATAACGAAAATATTGCCTTGAGAAAGACCCGAGAAGGAAGTTGAATTTCCGATATAACGGACCTTTTTGAGATCTTAGAGTGAGTTGAGATAGTGGGTTACCGGTTGGTGGGGGCCCCCCAGAGTAGAAGGTGTTCACCGGTGTTTTTGGAGTATCAGTCGATAGAGTATATACATGACTCGAGACATGTTGTCAGTCATGATGGTCTAGAGACAGACGAGGAACCGATGAGGCTAACTGGAAGACGGAGGGTAGTATCTTTAGTTGAGTTTTACGCTGAGCTAATAACGTTAATAGATCGAAGGGTTGGACCTAGTTCTTCCCTTAGTTGTGTATATGTGTGATGTTATATGTTGTTTGCGCCCCGTGCGGGAATGAGTTTTATGACCGGTTATAGTTATATTGCGATGGTATTTGGAGCAGTTTTAGTGTATATAGATTAGAAGGACTAAGCCTTCCTAGTTCGAGAGTTCTTACCTCGGCCTTAGGAACCGAGAAGTTTGGCGTATTGCAAGTTTCGGGACGAAACTTGTTTTTAGCGGGATCTAATGTAACACCCAAATTTTGGCGCGTTTGCGATTTTTATTCCTTCCGACTTTCATCGATATCTACTAGCATAAATATTTTTGTTAAAAGTATTTTTACGACGTGAAGTATTTATTTCCGAGTATATTTTTATTACTGATACGTTCGCGTATATTCGTATTACTATTTTCGAAATAGTCGGGGAAGTATTTCGATTCAGAAATCCGGTTCCGTACGATTTTGAACGAGTTCATTCTATTACTTTCTTATTCTTTTATTTTATTATTATTTTTTTATTACTTCTCTTTGTTTCCTCTCTCTCCCCGACCTGTGACTCTCCTCACCTCTCTCACCCGTCACCTCGCTACTGCTGAGCTGTTGGATAGCTCTGCACAAGGACCCTCTGCCGTGCATATCTCTCTTCTCCTCACGCAAGCCCTCACCCTCTGCCCCATCTCGCAACTCTCTTCCCCTCCCTTGTGACATTCGAATGCATAGTAGCTGCTGAGCAGGCCCTGATTTGTTTCTCTCTCTTCATCCATGGATTGGAACTGCAGGCACCTTCTGCATCTTCTTCATTCTCTGAATTGCAAGCAGCAATTGCAAGCAGGCCAGGGACTCTCCACATCACTTTCTTCCGCGCCGGAGACTGAAGTGCCCTCGCCCCGCCACACCACCGGAGCCCAGCTGTCCTGCCTTCACTTTGCACTGCCGGAACCCTGTCACCACTGTGAAGAAGAGTAGCCGGCCACAATCACCAACTCCTGCCCTCTTTGTGAATCGGACAGCCTGCACACCCCCCTCGAGCACTCCTCTGTAACTCGCTGTCTGTGCAGATTCTTGGATTTAGCCTCGCCGGAGCCACCCCAGGAACCATCGGAGGGGCTTTTCACAGTGGAGAAGAGCCGCCCTGCTGCCTCACCCTTACCTCTCCTCTGAGCTCTCACCTCTTCCGCCGTAGACTAGCAGCGCCGCCCCTGTGCTGTTGCGTTCCTCCCACCAGTGAGAAGGGTTAAGAAACCCTTATAAATTATTAAATCGGGACCCCTCTTTTTGTACGTAATTTCAAAATATGCCCCATGTTTTATATTTACGTTTCTGGCCCAGTTTTAGAATCTATGCAATTATGCCCTAACTGAATTTAATTACATTTTTTTGGCCAGATTTCCTATTTACATAAAATGACCAATATTTTATATTGTAGTTTGTGACCCGGGTTTTACAATTATCACTTATGCCCTTTGTTGGATTTATTGCGGATTATGACCCATGTGTATAAGAATGTATATTTTGCCCAGAAAATGGTTGAACGGTTTTGTTTACCTTTGGCTTTGAGAACGAATTTTACCATCGGGTTTATGATGTTGTTTAGATTGCCCGGAAAATATAAACTACGGATTTTAACTTCAGTTTATGGTTCAAGTTGTAATTTCGGGTTTACGACCAAGTGGTTTGATTTCATATTTTCGTCCCGGAAAGGTTTAACGAGTTTTAATGTTCGCTTTTGAAAACGGATTTTTTTCCTTAGATTTATTTATGTTATATATTCTGTTCAAGTTTAGCGTATGAGCTAAACTTGCTTAGTTTTGGTATTAGGTTTGGAAGCGTCCCGATGAAGGCCTAACGAGTCCAAGTCGACATCTGTAGATCGACTTCCGTCTTTTGACGTCGTGTGAGTATTCTTTTTTCTCCACTTAGTTATGTATAGTAGTAGTACCATGTTAGGTTGGATCTAGCATAACTTGGAGTGAATGCCAAGTAGTGGTTATGGACCTTAGGTGAGTGTTTGGGGATTGTGAAATGTTTTATGTCTTGAGGTGTTGATGTTATCTTGTGAGGCTTGTGAGGTTTGTGAATTGGAGTATATGATTGTTAAGATTATGGGCTAGAATATGCATATCCTAGCATAGTGTTGATGCCGTTGAGATTGTTGACACTAGGCATGTTTATCCTAGAATGTGTTAGGGGTTATGATCCTGCGAGATCATAGGGTTTAGAAGTCTTAGGACTTCTAGCTTCTATTGAGTGTGATGTGAGCACGAGGGATTCTAGGATGCGGTCCTAGAATTCAGAGCCTAATGATCTTGCGTAGATCATTTGCATAGAAGTCTAAGACTTCTATTGTGAGTGGGTTGTTGTTGATATAGTTATCTTCTTGTGAGCAGGTTATGAGCTTCTTCCCTAAGGAAGCGAGAGTGTTGTGAGTTGAGTGTGGTGACGAGGTAAGTCTCCGGACTTACTTAGCTCGTATTCCTTGTATTAGCGTTGATGTGTGTTTGGTGGTGTGTGTTTATTGTTTATGTTATAACAACTAAACCGGAAATAGGATTACCGACCTTTATATATTATTTTGGCCCAAGTGTATGATAACGGGCGGTGACATCATCTGCCTAGCTCTTGCGAGAGTCTAGGAGGTTCTTGGCGACTAGCCCGTGCTGGTTAGACGGTCGGAGGCATCCGCACCGTTCCATGTCGGTAAGTAGGGACCGAGGCGGGACCACGGTGGTCTCGTGTCACAAAACTAAGTTGAATTAGAACGGGATATGACTTAATAATAAAAAGATAATAAATCGGAATTGTGTGCTTTGAGAATGTTGTGTGTCTATGATGATTTACTTGTGTTTGTGCCTTTCCCATTGATTCTAATGCTTCGAATATGAGCTAACGGTTTTATACCGACTCTTGTAGATTGCCTTGCAGGTTAGGAATGCGGCCGAGGGATCCGGAAGAGTGGGCAGCCGGGGTCCGTACATTTTAGGATTTGGTTTTGGGTAGAGTCGAGTTTGAGTATTATATTTATTGTATGTTGTATGGCGTTTAGCCTTTGGGGTTGTACTTTTCGGCTGAAGTCCTTTGTTGCATTCTTTCGGGTTTTTCTTTTCATTGCATAAAAATGTATTTCAATTTTGGCCTTTATTTGTGCCTTGTTGCAAGATCCGGTGAAATTGTTGTCAAGCTAAGGGTCGGGACCCATTGTGAGGTCCCAACCCTTAGCATCCCGAGTCCCGCGGATTCGGGGTGTTACACACCAGACTGCAGCTTTATGTTCTTTCAACAATATCCTGCTTGCTCTCAATTCTGCACACCATCACGCATCGCTCAAATATTTCCTCACCATGCTTTCTTTTTGCTTTGCTTCTAAACTGCATCGTACATATAAATGTAACACAATCTTAAACAAGGAAACTTAATACAACGATCTTCGCTTACTCATATCTAATCCAAAAGATAAAATTTGGAAGATAGATTTGTTTTTTCGCTACCAACCCAATTTATTACCTTTTTACTTTTAATATCAACTAAATATTAATGATTTACTAATAATATTATTATATAATTTTTAAAATTGCCCTAAATCTTGTACGTTCAAAACGTAGCTATATTTGTAAACTTGTAGTAGGGTAAAATAAAAAAAGAGTTACTATACACTGCGTATGTTATCTTACAATGTAAAAGATAAAAAATATGTCCGAGAAGTTAAAAAAAAAACTGAATATATTTAATATAATTATTTTGTCTTATTGAAATCTTAACTAGCAGATATATGTAATTGACCGAATTCGTAACGAAGAAAAGCGATAAAACTTAAGGGGTATTATATAATATGAAAATTTAAAAATAAGGACATCGTTATAAAACAAACTAGTATATTATCCGTACCATATGTGAGATTGGTTTAAACATTTAGAAATAAAATAAGTTAAAAAATGTTTTAATTATTGTGGAACAATCTATTGAATACTGTTTGGTTTTATCCTGATTAATATATCAAAATTCATTGTTTTTACTTTAAAAGTATTTACAATAAAGTGCTTGCATAATATATTTAAAAATTGAATTTTTTTTTAGAAAATATATATTTATTTTAAAGTCAACACATAATATAATAAATTTGGTTATATATGATCTCTATTTACAATAAAATGGTACCCTATTAATTATTATGGAACAATCTATTGCATATTGTTTATTCCGTGTTGTTGCTGATTCAAGAATATAGAAATCCTGAACTATATGAAATCCTACCAGAGTTATGGCTTGCAGAAGAGAAGTCGCTTGAAAACAACGATGACGAAGAACCGAAATCTTCGAAACCAGAGGATATAATGTATAAGGAGGAAGTCATTCATGAAGATACATACTTGGATTGGACAGATCTAGAGACAATGTCGCTGAATCAGAATTCGGATCGGTCTCCTCGAAGGAGATTCTTGCTAACAGTTTGTTAATTTTCAATACGAAAAGATTACTATGAGAATCCAATAATAAAAATGAAAGAATCTCCTCGATGTCGCTTAAAAGTGATGAATACAATGGAAAAGTCGTACTTGGACTAATTAACCCTACCTCCAAGCGTTTTCTAGCTTTGGTTGATTAGCAACTATGACGTATACTTGACCGCCACCAGATCTAACTTGATCTCTACCTCCAAGCGTTTTCAAACTCAGTGAATGAAGGTAGAATGGTTGAGCCCTCATAGATGGACTTATCGCATGCACAGTTCTGGATAAGGATTTATGATCTTCCTATAGGGATGACCCTTCCCTCTAAGAAGATCTGGGTAGAGGTCAAGTATGAAACTAAGAGTGGCAAAAGAAGGATGGACAAGTTCAGGAGTCATTTGAAGTATGCAAAACTATAGGTATCAAGAATGTATCAAGAAACTAACAAAATACTATTACAAAGATGGGTATGTATATTCTGTAAACCAATAAGTGTATGTATATTCGGTAAACCAATAAGAGCCTTCCTGCTACTTTCTTTTTCTTCTTCAATGATCCTCGGTGGGCATTTCGAATCGACAAAGAGGGCAAACATGACTCTTCTCCAGCCATATGTGGACGCAAGTCTCGTGGAAGATGTGGGAGCAAGGCAAGGTGAGAGAATCCCACCGCTTCTCTATCTCGTCAATGCAAATGGAACACTCGTGATCAGCGGGACTCCATTCAAGCTCGTATCTATCTCCGTCCTCCTTCTCCTTCTCGCCCTTGGCTCTCACCAACTCCGAAACAAAGAAAACGGAGGCAGGCTTGGCGGCAGGGCAATGCTCGTCAAACGCAACTTGAGCAACAACATCATCGGCAGGACCAATGTCGACGGATAGGATAGTGATTTGGAGACGGTGTGCAATGGCGGGAGAGAGAGTGGAGCAACGGTGATCTGCGTTAGCTTGTTGGAGGAAGCCGTTGGTTACATGAGAAGCGATTCTCAACGCGAAAGCTTCAGTAAGGAGAGGGTGAGGATGGTTGTTGCAGTAGATTAAACTCAACAACATATCTTGGCAGCTACTCAAGTAATGGTTGTAGTCGGTGAAGCCTGAGCATGCAAAGCAGGAGAACTCCAAGTATTCGTCGGAGGTGGATGCACGCACCAGCTGGTTGCAGATTTCTATTTCTTCTTCGAGAATCTCCTGGATGTTCTCAATTCGGCACAATATCACGCCATCGCTCAAATATTCGGTCTCCATGCTTTTCTTTTGCTTTGATTTGCTTCTAGATTGCATCGTATGTGTGTATATATATATATATATATATATATATATATAACATAATTTTAAACAAGGAAACTTAATACAAATTATCTTCGCTTATTCATATCTAATCCAACCGATCAAGTTTTGAAGATAGATTTTCTTCACTACCAACCCAATTTATAATCTTTTTACTTTTAATATCAAACTCAATTTTAATTATTCACTAATAATATTATTATATAATTAAAAAAAATTGTCCTAATTAAATCTTCTACCTTCAAAGCCTAGCTATTTTCGTAAACTTGTAGGATAAAATTAAAAAAGAGTTAATATATACTCCGTATGTTATAATGTAAAAGATAAACTAGATATTTAAGAAATAAAAAAAAATATAAATACACTTAATATAACTATTTTGGTTTAATTATTGATAACTTAATTAATGGATATATGTGCATAACTGAATATGTAAAGAAGGAAAGTGATAAAACTTAGGAATTGGTTCAGGTGCCGAGTAATATTTCAGGTACGTACTTACGGAGTATTTTTCAACGTTGATGCAATTGATCAAACGGTCAAAATTAGTCCACATCCATTCAATGATTAATCGGCAGCGCGGTGATATTTTTATCATTATTATACGAAGTACATGCGATAATTTTGTACTTTTAAAAGTCTTTTTTTTAAAAGTTGTTGACGCGGTATCAATTTTGTAGAACACTCTATTAGTGACAAAGTATATATTAGTGGTAACAATTTTATGGGCAGTGCGGTCATATTTTTTTAAGTTTTTTTATTAGTTCAATTTTTTTTGTAAGTTCAGCGTAATGATGCAATAATAATATACAATTTGTGAAGCAATAGAACACTTCATTAGTTCAATTTTTTTTTTTGTGACGGAGACTTTTTTCGTTCAAAGTTTCTGTACGTTTCGTTCAAGTTATGTTATACTAATGGTTCAAATATTTTTTGAACTTATAGTATAAAATTTTTAAACATTTTTAGATACGGGGTATTCGCCCGTGTAGATTATCCGGTCTTTTGACGCTTAAAACCTCGATGGAATGAAAATAAAAGAGAAAAAAAGTGAAACGAACAAAATATAAGGAAAATGATAGATCAATGTTGAACCCAAAGAAACAACGTGGAGGCACGCTACAACGCAAGGGAACACAACACACAACTGGCGAAGCTTTGTAGAACTCTTCCCGCTATTCCACACAATAGGCGTACAAAGATCCTAGAGCATTTGCTTGTTGCTAGTTGAAGCACCATGATTACGCCGTTGGCAAGTAGAACATACTCAAAAAGTCCAAGCGATGCAAGTAAGACGTCTCTTATACAAGTTTGTTCTTCACAAATGAAATGTCGGATGTACAAATGAAACATTCGGGGGTATATATTGTTAGACAAAATACCCCGGATAAGTAAATAAAGTCCAAACATAGTTGGACAAAAATCAAAGATATTTGGGGAAAAAAAACTAACGAATCAAGTAATATCCAATGTGTTCTAAACTAACGGAATGATTTTAGAAGTCTCATAAATTTTGTAAGGTAAAAATAATTTTTGTAAATAACTAATTAAGCCATAAAGTATTTTTTACTAAACCAAAATTAAAAAAATCGTAAAATTAACTTGCAAGATCTCCAATCAATTTGTGTATCATGTAAAATTTTAACTAGCAAGATTTAAAAAAAAATATTTCCACACGAATTTTAAAGCCTCCGGCATTTTAAAACATTCATATTAGTATTTGTTTAGTTTTTGTTTCATGCAACCGAAACTTTTTTTAAATAATTTGGTATACATATTTGAAAAAAAAAGAAAAAAAAGGCAAACCCTAAGTTTAGGCTAGTTAGCTTACTCCATACTCCAGAGTGTTAGCCCTTACACAATTACGCTTCCAAATCCCGACTCGACTTTCGACAATCTCTCAGTCCACCCACATATTGGCGGCCGAAGACGACTGCAAGTAGCGAGCGGTGGCTGGCGAGCTGCAACGAGCGAAGGGAGTGGTGTTTCGGGTACAGGTTTTGGGTTCTGATCAAGATTTGGCTTTGAAGGTTGTTTTGAAGGATTCATTACAAATTAAAAATGGAAGCAAAAAGCAGGGGAAACAGTAATGATGATTTTGAGAAGCAAGATGGCTCTTGGACGAAGGACGTGAAACAATCCCCCTCGAATGGGATATTCCTCAAAAGACACAATACAATCCATGGTTCATTAACGTTGCAGTGGAGGAGCTCACAAGTATGGAACTTATGTTGAGTCTTTGGCCATCAATACAATCCAGTAAGACCTTAACAACTGCAGCAATATGATGTTGAGTATACGATTGAACCGAAATTGGTCCACCACAAAGTAGTTTGCATACTTCAAACGAACCTGAACTTGTCCATCCTTCTTTTGTCACTCTTAGTTTCATACTTGACGTCTATCCAGATCTTCTAACAGTGGCTTCACTGTTTATATAATTTTGAAAAACACACAAACGATTCACCTCACAAAGTAAGGGCACTAAACTAATCATTCATATAACATCTTTACCAACAAGAAACTCTTTGTTAGCATTACAGCGTACGCAATAGTGGAAGAACATGACTCTTACTAAGAAGAGTAAGCGACATTACACGGACAAAACTATACGTATCAAGAATGTTTCAAGAAACTAATAAAATTATACGTACGTATCAAGAAACTATGGGGTATATTCGATCAGTAAACCAATAAGCGTCTCCCTGCTACCATCTTCTTCTTCTTCTTCAATAATCCTCGGTGGGCATTTCGAATCGACAAAGAGGACAAACGTGACTCTTCTCCAGCCATCTCAATACGCAAGTCTCGTGGAAGATGTGCGAGCATGGCAAGGTGAGAGAATCCCACGGCTTCTTTATCTCGTCGATGCAAATGGAACAATCGTGATCAGCGGGGCTACAGTCAAGCTCGTATCTATCTCCGTCTTCCTTTTCCTTCTCGCCCTTGGCTCTGACCAAGTCCGAAAGAAAGAAAAGGGAGGCGGGCTTGGCGGTAGGGCTAGCCTCGTCAAACCCAACATCATGAGCATGAACATCGACAATATCACGGGGACGAATGGAGACAGATAGGATAGTGATTTGGACACAGTATGCAATGGCGGGATAGAGAGTGGAGCAACGGTGATTTGCGTTAACTTGGCGGAGGAAGACATTGATTACATGAGAAGCGATTCTCAACGCGGAATCTTCAGTAAGGCGAAGGCGAAGATGGTTGTTCCAATAGATTGAACTCCACAACATATCTTGGTAGCTACTCAAGTAATCGCCATAGTCGGTGAAGGCGGAGCATGCGAAGCATGGGATCCCTAAGTACTCGTCGGAGAATAGGGTGGTGGATGCATAAACCAGGTTGCAGCTTTCTGTTCTTTCAACAATCTCCTCCTTGCTCTCAATTCTGCACACCATTACGCCATCGCTCAAATATTCCCTCACCATGCTTTCTTTTCTTTTGCTTTGCTTCTAAACTGCATCGTATATATCAATATAACACAATCTTAAACAAGGAAACTTATTATAACGATCTTCGCTTATTCATATCTAATCCAACAAATAAAGTTTTGAAGATAGATTTGTTTCTAAGCCCATTAATTCTTCACTACCAATCCAATTTATTACCTTTTTACTTTTAATATAAACTAAATCTTAATTATTTACTAATATTATTATTATATAATTTTAAAAATTGCCCTAAATCTTCTACGTTCAAAACCTAGCTATATTTGTAAACTTGTAGGGTAAAATAAAAAAAGAGTTACTATACACTCCGTATGTTACCTTACAATATTGTAAAAGATAAAAACATATGTCCGAGAAGTTTGAATATATTTAATATAATTATTTTGGCTTATTGAAGTCTTTAACTAGAAGATATATGTAATTGACCGAATTTGTAAAGAAGGAAAGTGATAAAACTTAATGGGTATTATATAATATGTAAATTTTTAAATAGGACATCGTTATAAAATAAATTAGTGTATTATCCGCACCGTATGTGAGATTGATTTAAAATTTAGCAATAAAATAAGTAAAAAAATGTTTTAATTATTGTGGAACAATCTATTGAATACTGTTTGGTTTTATCATGATTAATATCAAAATTCATTGATTTTAGTTTAAAAGTATTACAGTAAAGTGCTTGCATAATATATTTATAAATTGACTTTTTTTTAGAAAATATATATTTATTTTAAAGTCAACACATAATATAATAAATTTAGTTGGACTTAGGGATGACCCTTCCCTCTAAGAAGATCTGGGTTTCGTTGGACTTAGGGTTTCGTTGGACGGTTTTGTTTGGACTTAGGGTTTCATTGGACTTAACGAAAACCGCTTCGGCGGGATATCATGTTGAGCCTTCCCTCTAAGAAGATATGGGTAGAGGTCAAATATGAAACTAAGAGTGGCAAAGAAGGATGGACAAGTTCAGGAGTCATTTGAAGTATGCAAAACTATAGGTATCAAGAAACTAACAAAATACTATTACAAAGATGGGTATGTATATTCTGTAAACCAATAAGTGTCTGCCTGCTACCTTCTTCTTCATTAATCGTCGGTGGGCATTTCGAATCGACAAAGAGGGCAAACATGACTCTTCTCCAGCCATCTGAGGACGCAAGTCTCGTGGAAGATGTGGGAGCAAGGCAAGGTGAGAGAATCCCACCGCTTCTCTATCTCGTCAATGCAAATGGAACACTTGTGATCAGCAGGACTCCATTCAAGCTCGTATCTATCTCCGTCCTCCTTCTCCTTCTCGCCCTTGGCTCTCACAAACTCCGAAACAAAGAAAACGGAGGCGGGCTTGGCGGCAGGGCAATGCTCGTCAAGTAAGACAAATACTTTGAGAACTTGAAACGCGTTTATAATTGTCTAAATTAATACTAACTTATACTTTATTGTATGAGATTTTGTTTAATTTATATTATATAGTTTTTTTTATCGTCATCTATAAATTGTTTTTTAATTTACAAGTTTTTAGATTCTGATTTTTTAAATCTATATCTATATTCTATATATACTACTAAACTAGACTACACTGATGCTGACGTGTCATTCTCACAAATTTTGTAGGGTTAAATTTTTTTTAAATTAACTTATTAAATCATACAATCTTTTTTATTAATCCAAAAATAAAAAAATTTTGTAAAATTAACTAACAAGATCTCCTAAATATTTTAAAAATAGTTTTGTTTACGTATTTCTTTTATTTTTAAGGCGTCGAAATTTAAGTAATTTATTTATTGAAAAGATTTTTATTTTTTTCTTAATTTATTTTTGAAGGATTATAAGTTCAATCTATTTACTTTAAAAATTTTTACGGAATTCTCTATCCCACATCGATTATAAGTAAGTCTGAAAGTTTGATAACTTGTATAAATAGAGGATTTGAAGATTAAACAAATCACACATTTCTTGGCCTTTTGGCTATTCTTGGTCTTTTGGCTAAGTTAAGTATAATTTTTATTCATAACGGATTAATATCGGTTTTGTGGGTCACTGACCTGCTGTTTTGTGGGTCACTGACCTACTGTAATGTGGGTCGTTGGCCTACTGTAATGTGGGTCGTTGGCCTACTATTTTTTGGGTCGTTGGCATATTGTTTTGTAGGTCGTTGGCCTACTGTTTTTGGGGTCGCTAATTATTTTCAGCGATTTTTGACTAAGTTGAAGTATAATTTTTATTCATAAATTAATATCCGTTATATGGTTCGTTGACCTACTAAAAGTGATGGTTTGAGAACTTGTATAAATAGAGGTTAATAACGGATATCGAAGATTAAACAAATGATACATTTTTTGGCCTTTTAGCTAAGTTAAGCTATAATTTTTATTCATAACGGATTAATATATGTTTTATGGGTCTTTGACCTACTTTTTTATGGGTCGTTTATTTACTGTTTTCAGCGAATTTGTTATATCACGTCGATTATCAAGTAAGACACATACTTTGAGAACTTGAAACGCGTTTATAATTGTCTAAATTAATACTAACTTATCCGTTATTGTATGAGATTTTGTTTAATTTTATATTATATAGTTTTTTATCGTCATCTATAAATTGTTTTTTAATTTACAAATTTTCAGATTCTGATTTTTTAAATATAAATAATTTATTGAAAATGTATGTTTTTTAAATAAAAATATTACTCTACGGGTATTCTTTTTTATCTAAGTATTTTGTTGTCCTATTATGTTTTTTAATTAGAAAATACAGGTATTCTTTTTATATTACGTCGGTCGTTACAAGAATAAAGTTCCAAATTTTTTAATTTCGTTCATCCAATAATTTGTTTTTGCTTCTATTTGTATTTTTAAACTTTATTTCAACTTTTTGTGTATTTATTTTTTATAAAACTTTCAATTTTTATTTTATTATTTATCACACATTTCGTTTCAAATTCTTTTTTTTTTTACATAGTTATATTTCGGGTTTCATTTAGATAATTATTATATATTAAAGTAATTTAGTTATAAGCCTAAAACGGAGTTGTGCATTGTAATTTTTTTAAAAAATTGTGCACTGTATAAGGATTAAATTTATGAAGTGCAGAATAATAAGAAGTTCTTTATTTGTGACTATTTTTTCGTTTTGAGAATAATCAAATTTGAATCATTATTATAAAATTTCATAAATATATGTTAAATTCGTCCAACTAATATTATAAAGATACCCGCACAAGGTGCGGGCTATACACTAATTGGATTGATAGTGAAGAAACAAATCTATCTTCAAAACTTGATATGTTGGATTAGATATGAATAATCGAAGATAATTTGTATTAAGTTTCCTTGTTTAAAATTATGTTTTATATATACGATGCAATCTAGAAGCAAAGCAAAAGAAAAGAAAGCATGGAGACGGAATATTTGAGCAGGCAGGAGATTGAGAGTAGGCAGGAGATTTTCGAAGAAGAAGCAGAAATCTGCAAGCAGCTTGTGTTGTTGCTGATGCTGTTGCTCAAGTTGCGTTTGACGAGCATTGCCCTGCCGCCAAGCCCGCCTCCGTTTTCTTTGGTTCGGACTTGGTTAGAGCCAAGGGCGAGAAGGAGGACAGAGATAGATACGAGCTTGAATGGAGTCCCGCTGATCACGAGTGTTCCATTTGCATTGGCGAGATAGAGAAGCCGTGGGATTCTCTCACCTTGCCTTGCTCGCACATCTTCCACGAGACTTGCATCCTCAGATGGCTCGAATGCCCACCGAGGATTATTGATTTACTGAATATACCAATCTTTGTAGCAATAGTTTGTTAAGTTTCTTGATACCTACAGTTTGTAACAATAATTTGCATACATTGCAATTAATTAGGTGAATCGTTTCTCTTTTTTAAACTATATGTATTCGTAGGTCAGGGGCTCACAAGTATGAAACTTATATGTTTCTTTGGCCTCCATACAATCCATTAAGAAGCAGTTTACATACTTCAAACGACTCCTGAACTTGTCCATCTTTCTTTTGTCACTCTTAATTTCATACTTGACCTCTACCAAGATCTTCTTAGAGGGAAGAGATACCCAACAACTGAAAAATAAGCACTTCGAAAGTGCAGAAGTTGACAGATCCGCCCCTCCCTTTAGTAATTTGTCAACTCAGTTCACGACTTGAATTTGTGGATTGGTTCCTGCAATTTTGGGCTTTGATTACTGAGATTACCAGACACTATTATATGTACTATGTAACAAGCTCTGTAAAAATGAGAGAAGAATACAATCATCTTCTACATTCTAGTAGGCTTGTTTCACAATTGATATTATGTAAGATAAACCTACAAGATTATCATTTCAATTTGCTAGGTGATAAGTGGAGGATTCGACACAGAAAACACAGAAAGGAAATTTCAATTTGCTATGTTTTGTCACAAAGGACTACAACACACGGCTGCCATATACAAAAGGAAAAAAAGGAACAGTGTGAAAACATCAAAAACCCGATACTCAGTGGAGCGACACAGAGAGAAACATACGAGAGAGAAGGAGAAATCCACAAATTAGCAATTGGAGTTGACAAATTGGCATTTGCAATGACTAGAGAAGCTAACAGAACTTATACGTATACATGCAGTAATGGTGAGAAAGCGTATAAGCGGCTGCTCTTGTTCTTGGGTACGTTGAAGCTTCAATTCTCTGTTGGCATTCGGAATCGACAAATTGGCATTCGGGATCGACAAATTGGCATTTGGAATCGACAAATAGGGCATACATGATTTTTCTCAAACCATTTGAGGATGCAAGTCTCGTGGAAGATATGCGAGCATGGCAAGGTGAGAGAAACCCAAGACTTCTCTATCTCGTCCTTACAAATGGAACACTCATGATCAGCAGGTCTTCAGTCACGCTCGTACCTATCTACATCTTCCCTCGGCTTCTGGCCCCTGGCTCTGAACAAGTCCGAAATAAAGGAAAAGGAGGCGGGCTTGGCTGCGGAGCCATCCACGAGAGCCGTTTCGAACGGAGGAACGGCGACGGGTGGGATAACGATATGGATATCGTGTCTAGTGGTGAAATATAGATTGGAGCAACGGTGAGTTGCGTTTGCTCGGTGGAGGAAGCGATTGACTATATCAGAAGCGAAACTCACAGCGCTATCTCGGGAATGAGAAAGATAAGGACAACTGCTGCTGTAGATTGATTCCGCAAAGCGATACTCATAGTGACGCAAGTAATCACTGTAGTTTGCGTAGTTGGAGCACCCAAGGCAGGGTATCCCAAAGTTATCCTCTCCGCACATCATTTCTTTTCCCACTCCGAAGAATGCATACATCAGATTGCAGGCTTGTCTTCTGTTGGACACGTTCCCACATGGTCCTCGGACAAGGTTCTTGCTGGTGTAAATTCGGCAATTGATACCATTATGGCTCAATTCTGTCTCCATGATTAAATCAGCCATCTTTTCTTTGGGATTTCTGAGTAGGACGATGATTATCAATCTTTGGTTACCAACGAAAGTTTTGGCCTGTTGATATATATATTGCATAAATCTTATCTTTGTTTGTAAGATAGATCTTCTTAAGATAAATCTCTATTATTTACTAATAACAATATTATATTTTTAAAATTTATCTTTCAAAATAAATCTCTTTCAAAATTATCTGAAAACAATTTCAAAGTTATTTTGAAAGATAAATTTTAAATAATCTATCGCTTTAAATTATTATTATTTACTAATAACAATATTATATATTTAAAACATTGTCTAATCACACTAATAAAATTTAAATTATCTGAAAACAATTTACAAGTAATGAATATGATATCTGAGAGAATTATTATAAAATCATATAGAATTTTTTATATAATTTTCTTTATTATATGAAAAGGTACATATCCATCGTGCCACTTATGTTGACTCGTAACCCAATCCAAATTTGTAGGATTTTAATGAATTGACTTCCCTCACTTTTTAAGTCAATATTCTTGTGACAAAGCACATAATTTATGGGTATTTTTATACCAAAATAACAAATCGCATTTAAATAAATCTACATAAAAATGTGTTTTAATGAACTTAACAAAATTAAAATTGAGTTTTATTATTATTATTATTATTATTATTATTATTATTATTATTATTACCATCTAATAAAACTCAATTTTAATTTGGTATAATTACAAAAATATTACCGTGTTGCCGATAAATTATGCATTAATGTATGTGGACTAATTTTGACCGTTGATCAATTACATCAATGTTGAAAAATGCTCCGTAACTACGTACCTTGCTCCGCACCTGAACCAATTCCTAAGTTTTATCACTTTCCTTCTTTACATATTCGGTTATGTACGTATATCCATTAATTAAGATATCAATAAACCAAAATAGTTATATTAAGTGTATTCATTTTTTTATTTCTTAAATATTTGTTTTATCTTTTACATTATAACACGGAGTACGTATATATTAACTTTTTTTTAATTTTATCCTACAAGTTTACAAAAATAGCTAGGTTTTGAAGGTAGAAGATTTTAGGCAATTTTTTAAATTATATAATAATATTATTATTGAATAATTAAGATTTAGTTTGATATTAAAAATAAAAAGGTAATAAATTGGGTTGGTGGTGAAGAAACAAATCTATCTTCAAAACTTGATCTGTTGGATTAGATATGAATAAGCGAAGATAATTTGTATTAAGTTTCCTTGTTTAAAATTATGTTATATATATACACACACGATTCAATTAATATAGAAGGAAAGCAAAGCAAAAGAAAAGAAAATAAACCATAGAGACGGAATATTTGAGCGATGGCATGATATTGTGCCGAATTTGTGAGATAATGAAAAATTCCCCCTAGGATTTCCATCGTCAGATGGGTTGTATATATAGATAAACGTTATACATAATTACAAAAGACAGTTCCTTATTTATAAATATTTACATAATCTATCATACCCCCGCGGTCAAAACTAGAGGAGGCATTACAGTGAGATTGAATCTAAAATCTAGAAACAGTTGACGTGGCAGGCCTTTTGTAAAAATATCTACATACTGAAAAGCTAACGGTACGTGAAGAACTCGAACGTGACCGTGGGCAACCTTATCTCGAACGAAGTGAATGTCAATCTCAATGTGATTTGTTCGTTGATGTTGAACGGGGTTGCTGGCAAGATAAGTTGCAGATATGTTGTCCGTGTAAACAACAAATGCCTTGGCAAGCGGGCAATGAAGCTCAAGTAGAAGGTTGCGTAGCCAAGAACACTCAAAAGCAACATTGGCAACGCCTCTATATTCTGCCTCTGCACTAGAAAGGGAAACTACAGATTGCCGTTTTGCAAACCATGAGATTAAAGTGTCATTGAAGAAAACACAGTAACCTGATGTTGACCGGCGTGTATCAAGGCGGCCCGCCCAGTCGGCATCTGTATATGCAATTAGATCAGACTTCGGAGAGGGAGATATGCTAATACCTAAAGATGATGTGCCAGCGATGTAGCGGATGATACGCTTGAGAGCAATAAAGTGAGGCTCCCGAGGATCATGCATAAATAAACATACCTGTTGGACTGCAAACTGATGTCAGCTCTTGTGAAAGTGAGGTATTGCAGTGCCCCTGCCAAACTTCGATATAGGGTAGGATCATTGATAGGAGGGCCAGAGGAGGCGTTAAGTTTGATGGTGACTTCAACCGGAGTCGCCGTTGGCTTGCAATTAGTCATCTTGGCTATAGCAACAATCTCCGGAGCATATTTGTCTTGGGACAAGAAAAGACCTGAAGGCAGGCGCTGAACTGAAATCCCTAAAAAATATGACAGGGGACCAAGATCGGACATATCAAATTCTTTACTGAGGGAGGCAGTGAGAGTAATGTGGAGGTCATCAGATGAAGCAGTGAAAATGATATCATCAACATAAAGTAATAGATAAGCAAGCTGAATTCCATTTCGATATATAAAAAGAGAGGAATCGCTCTTACTACTGATAAAACCAATGCTGAGCAAATACCTTGCAAAACGTTGATACCAAGCCCGGGTGCCTGTTTGAGGCCATAAAGTGATTTCTTCAAAAGGCAAACATGAGACGGGTGATTAGAATCAACGAACCTTGGTGGTTGAAACATGTGGAATGTCTCCTTGAGATGCGCATGAAGGAAAGCATTCTTGACGTCAAGTTGGTGGATATGCCAAGAGCGAGACACAGCAAGACTCGGAACTGTCTAGATAGTGGCCGGTTTCACAACTAGACTAAAAGTTTCATCACAATCTATGCTAACCTGCTAGGAACAACCATTAGAAACAAGATGAGCTTTATAACGTTCAAGGGAACCATCCAACTGGAGCTTATGGTGAAAAATCCACATACACCTCACAATGTTGGTCCGGGGAGGATGAGGAACAAGAACCTAAGTACCATTTCATATAAGGGCTCGATATTCGTCGGTCATGGCGGCGGACCATTGCGGATCTTGGAGAGCCGACTTATGGGATGTGGGTATAGGGGATAGGACGGGTGAAGTAACGGTATTGATTTTAATAATGGTACTTGGTTTAAAAATCCCGCTAATAGACCGGGTAGTAGGCCGTTTTATATTGGGATGGTGTTTTATGTGGGAAATGGGTATAACAGATGTGGGATCTACTGGTGTGGTTGGGCCAAGGGAATTGCGGGCTGAAGGAATGGCGGATGGGCCTGGTGAGTCAGCCGGAAGTGGGCCAGAGGAAGAAGGTGGGGAAAGTTGGGCTATTGGGCCGGTGGGTAAAGCAAATGGGGGTGTGTTGGGTAGCGCATAGGGGGAGGCACGTTTGGGCTGGGTAAAGCAGATGGGGGGCGCGCCTCATCATT
The DNA here is from genome assembly GCA_033239125.1 of Fagopyrum homotropicum. NCBI lineage: Eukaryota > Viridiplantae > Streptophyta > Magnoliopsida > Caryophyllales > Polygonaceae > Fagopyrum > Fagopyrum homotropicum. The sequence goes on from BSWB01000002.1 coordinate 144,920,142, forward strand.
TTCATTGGGTTGGGCCACAGCGTTAGCTGGCAGCGGGGCTGAGGTGGGCTGGTAGTGTTGTTGATCCAGATGGTGAGCTACATGATAGGGGGAAATTCCGGGTTCCGAATCCAGTACCGAAGTGGATGAAGAAATAGGGACGGATTTGGAGAACTGAAAAACCGACTCATCAAAAGTGACATGCCTTGAGATAACAATTTTGTTTGATCCTATTTCTAAACATTTATACCCACTATGATGTTTAGGATATCCGAGAAACACACAAGGTGTGGAGCGGGGATGTAGTTTGTGAGAAATGGTTTTGTTTTGGTTGGGGTAGCAAAGACACCGAAAAACGGAGAGGTGAGTGTAAGTAGGTTACGAACCAAATAACACTTGGGTGGGTGAACGATTTTGGATTATGGTGGAGGGAAGAATGTTAAGAAGGTAACAAGACATGTCTAAGGCATGTGCCCAAAAAGGGATGGGTAATGAGGTGTGAAAAAGGATGGAACACATCATGTTGTTAATGGTGTGGATGACACGTTCCGCCTTGCCATTTTGGGAGGATGTGTGTGGACAAGAGAACCGAAAATGTATGCCATGTAGAGCGAAAAACGAGTGAAATTGATGATTGTTAAATTCGCGGCCAATGTCATATTGTAAATTCTTAATAGGTATGTTGAATTGAGTCTTGACTAACTGATGGAATTGCACAAATAAATCGAAAACTTGAGATTTGAATTTGATTGGAAAAACCCAAAGAAAATGTGAGAAATCATCAAGAAATAATAGATAATATTTGTAACAGTCCGTTCAAACGGGAGCCTATGATGCTTCCTAAGTTGACAAGCATGACAAAGCGTTGGTGAACGCTCTTTAATAAAATGAAGAAAAGATGACTTCTTAAGACTATCTAGAACTGGCAAGCCAGGATGACCCAGACGAGTATCCTAGAGACTCGAGGATTGAGCTGAAAGAGCATGAGCTGACGCTAAAGAAGTGGTAACTGGATAGAGATACCCGGAGCTATTGCATCTCATACGGGTGATTCCCGTTTGTAAATTCTTCAAAGAAAAACCAAATGGATCAAATTCAACACTAGCATGGTTATCGATTGTGAAACGGAAAATGGAAACTAGGTTTTTAACAATTTGAGGAGCAAGGGTGATGTTGGATAATTGGAGGGGATGTGTTGGGGTGCAAAGTTTAGCTTCACTAAGACCTGTAGATGGTATCTGTAAGGGACTTAGTCTTTAGAGCCTAGGAGTCTTGCTGAGTCTTAGCTGAGCCCTTGCTAGACCCTGTCAGCCGCCCCTGTGGATCCTGTGAGCCGCCCCTGCGCCTTGCCTGATCCGCCCCTGCGGGATTGTGCGACTGCAACCACCTTTGTTGACCTCTTGACTTTGCTTTTGGTTAGCTTCTTATATAAGCTTCCAATCCTTCATATGAGGGGTTTCCGTACCTCATTCCTGCTTCTCCATCCCTCTTACGTTCTTCTCCTCCTTCATCCTTTCTTCTTTGATCTTCTTGATCTTGTGAGAGAGCTTTTGAGAGTTTGGTATTGATTTTGGCTTTGGAAGATCTTGAGCTTGTTGTTGAGAGCTATTGTTGTTGTGTTGATGTGTTGTAGGAGGATGATGGTGTGGACCTCCATGGCTGCTTAGGTTTATGGTTGTGGTAAGCCAGCTCTTCTTCTTTCTTTTCGTTCCTTCTTCGTCCTTGTTTCTTTCTTCCTTTCCTAGCTTAGGATCACAAGTAGACTTGTGTTGGATCCTTTCCTGGTTGTTTTGATGTTCATACATATGTATATGTTTATGTGTGTTGCTGTGGTGTGGTGAAGAAGTGAAGAGAGTCGAGAAAGGGATTGAAGAGAAGTTGGGGCCAAGCTTCTGCACAGACAGCCGCCCCTGCGCCTGCACCAGGCCGCCCCTGCGCCTGCTTGTGGCTGCCCCTGCGCCTCACTGGGTCAGCTTGGAGTTCCTTGCTTCTGTTGGTACATTCAGGGCATACCTTGTTGGTATGTTTCCTTCCTTCCTTTCCTTTGGCCTTGGCTTAGATGTTGGCTAGGCTAGCTTGGTTAGGATGAGTGGTATGATAGAGATGTGCCTTAGGCACTCGAGTTTATATTGAGGTTATGCCTTAAGCATTTGTGAGCATGTTATGATATTGAGGTTTAGATCGAGGTCGTAGGTTTGTTATGGTTATGGAGACAAGTCTCCTAACCCTTGCAGTATGTGATGTTGTGTGCCTTAATATTTCAGGCGTTGGTTTCTTCCCCATGGGGAAGCTGTGACGTGGTATTGGACACGAGTGTTACAAGTAAGTCCATAGGACTTACTTAGCGTTCAGTTGTGGGTTTTTCTGATTGTGATGGTTGTGTGTTCATATGCTTGTGCATTTATAACCTAAACCGGACTAGGATGACCATTTATTACTTTAAATGGCCCAAGTGTATTATAACGGGTTGTGACCACTTGCCTCCGCCTGCGGGTAGGATGAGGTGCCTCGAAGATGATCTCACAGGAGGGGACAAGTGATGATCACCCCTATGCAAAACTCCTGTGTTACGTTGGATGGGACGAGGTTCTTGAGGCTCCTCGTGTTGCAAAAGAAGTTGAATTAGTAATGGAATAACGTAAATGAAAGATAATAAATGAATGTGTGTGGCATTCAATGTATGAGATGTTGATGTGTGTTTATGCTATTACCTTCATACTTATTCATTTCTGTAGCTAACGGTGTATACTGTGTTGTAGATGATATGCAAGTTAGGAAGACTGCAGAGTGAGCTAGATGGTGTGACCAGCCGAGAACTTCTGTACATTAGGATACGTGGGATATGGGAGCTTTTGTATCAGATGTTTATGGTTGATGTTTTGTACTCGGCTTTATGTTTGTAAACTCTTTCAATGTATTATATACAACTTTTATCTATTTGGTTTTAATCTACATGTGCCTTGTTGCAAGATCCAGTATACTTGTTGTCAGGCTAGGGTCAAGATCCATTGTGAGATCCTAGCCCAATGTAGCACTCCGAGTCCCGTGGATTTGGGTTGTTGCAAAGTTGGTATCAAAGCCTTAGGTTAACAACAATGGCACTTGCTATCTGCAATAAAGGTAGAGTGGATAAATAAACAGAACCCACATAATGTGGGTCTGACTTTTTAAAGGTTTTGGTTTTAAAGCGAGTACAGATGTTTTGGGATAGTATGTACAAAAGCCGTCACCCATCTAAGGATCTCGATAATATATATATATATATATAGATAGATAGATATCTTTTATGTGCTGATGTTTATGCATGTACTATTAAGTATTATATATATATATATATCTATACATATGGCCTATATAGATCCTTATACGTTAGGTGTGCATACCCCACAGATGGCTCGGACTAGAGCTACTGCTGATGTAGGCAGAGGTCGAGGTAGACCTCCTCTTCCTCCAGGAGGGATAGGACAAGGACCAGCTCCCGCTGCAAATCCACCAGTGGTGGAGGAGGCTTCTGAGGTGGTTGTTGAGAGTGTAGTTCCAGCTACATGGAGTGGTGGGTCCAGGAGACAGTAGACCCATCCAGCCTAGTCTGATGGCTCAGACCGTGTCTTCATGGGTGGACCAGAGTTCAAGGAGTACCTCAAGCATTTTGAGGAGGCCATTAGAGCAGGCAGACGAGCCCCAGATCTACCAGGGATGGGGGATCATCTGAGAGATCCCATGGAGCTACTCAGGTGCCATCTATGCCGGCACATGCTGCTGAGGTTGCTCGAGCTGTAGAGGAGACCAGAGGGCCTCAACCAGATGCCTGGTTGAAGGCATTTCATCAGCAGGGAGTACCACACTTCTCAAGGGATATATGCTTAGAGACTGAGGTGTGGATTGGGCATGTAGACTCAGCTCTAGAGTCTATTCGATGCCCTAAGGACAGACGGATAGAGCTAGTACAATCTCTATTCCGTGACCTGGCACACCAGTGGTGGAAGACAATGAGAGCACGAGTTACAAGCTATCAGTAGATGAGGACTTTATTGAGGGAGCAGTTCTGCCATGCCTCATTGAGGAGGGAGAAGTTGCAAGATTTCGTGGAGGCGGGCTTTGAGGACGTACCCATTACAAATGCTATTCGCCGCTTCCAGACTGAGTTGGCACTGCTGGGTCCAGCTGCATCATCTGAGGACCAGCATGTGTATCTATTCTTCCGTCGTTTGAGGGAGAGTACACTACGTTTCACCCCCAGACAGATAGTCAGTCAGAGAGGACCATCCAGACCTTAGAGGACATGCTGCGAGCCTGTGTGTTGGATTAGGGACAGGGATGGTCTGATTACCTCCCATTTGTTGAGTTATCATACAACAACAACTAACATGCATCTATTGGGATGACTCCTTACGAGGCACTGTATGGACGTAGGTGTCGCACACCTTTATGCTGGGATGAGCCTAGCAGTATATGTGGGATAGCGCCGGAGCAGATTCAGGATAATATGGCTCGAGTAGCGCTGATCAGAGAGAGGATGCTGGTTGCACAGAGTCGCCAAAAGTCGTATGCAGATAGGAGGCGTCGACCTCTAGAGTTCAGGGTAGGAGCTCATGTCTGGTTGAGAGTATCTCCGATGCAAGGCATTAGATGTTTTGGCATAAAGGGGAAGCTGAGTCCCCGATATGTCGGTCCTTTTGAGATACTGAATAGAGTCAGGAGGGCAGCCTACAAATTAGCATTGCCTCCGAGGTTAGAGGGTGTTCATCTTGTGTTTCATGTGTCTCAGCTGAGGGAGTACATACCAGATCCGAGGCACATTGTGAGTTATGATGATCTGGTGGTTGAGCCGGACCACACGTTTGTAGAGCATCCTATTGCAGTCCTAGAGCGTGGTGTGAGACGCATGCGTTCGAAAGACATTCCTATGATGAGGATACAGTGGTCGAGACGAGGACTTGATAAGGCTACATGGGAGATGGAGGATAGTATCCGAAGGAACTATCCATAGTTCTACGCCGAGATAGATGAACCAGTAGGATCCACGAGTAGATCTTAGTGCCTTCTTGGTGAGTGCATGTTATGCTATGTGCTTATGTGATATGTTGTGTTTTCGTGCTAGCTGTGAAATGTGCATGTGATATGTTAAATCTTGTTTGCTAGCGCGAGATAGGTATATCTGGAGATGGTTCTTTCCTCCATGCTATGGTGTGTGTGTTAGGAATAGCTGGAGATGGTTCTTTCCTCCATGCTATCGTTGATGGACATAGTGTCAGTGGAGATGGTTTTCCTCCACGTAGTTGTGTTACGTGTACGTTTTGGCTGGAGACGGTTTTCCTCCACGCCAGTGTGATGTGGTTAGTGTTTGGCTAAAGATGATCTTCCTCTCGGCCTTGTTGAGAATTGATGATAGTGCTAAGAGTTATACATCGGCTTATGGGTCCGAGAGGTCTGGGATTGTGCAAGTTTCGGGATGAAACTTGTTTTTAGGGGGGTGTGATGTAAGGGCCTTAGTCTTTGGAGCCTAGGAGTCTTGCTGAGCCCTTGCTGGACCCTGTCAGCCGCCCCTGCGGATCCTGTGAGCCGCCCTTGCGCCTCAGGAGGGCCGCCCCTGCGCCTTGCCTGATCCGCCCCTGCGGGATTGTGTGGCTGCAGCCACCTTTGTTGACCTCTTGACTTTTCTTTTGGTTAGCTTTTTATATAAGCTTCCAATCCTTCAAATGAGGGGTTTCCTTACCTCATTCCAGCTTCTCCATCCCTCTTACTTTCTTCTCCTCCTTCCTCCTCTCTTCTTTGGTCTTCTTGATCTTGTGAGAGAGCTTTTGAGAGTTTGGTGTTAGTTTTGGCTTTGGAAGATCTTGAGCTTGTTGCTGAGAGCTTTTGTTGTTGTTGTGCTGAGGTGCTGTAGGAGGATGATGGTGTGGACCTCCATGGCTGCTTAGGTTTATGGTTGTGGTAAGCCAGCTCTTCTTCTTTCCTTTCTTTCCTTCTTCTTCCTTGTTTCTTTCTCCTAGCTTAGGATCACAAGTAGACTTGTGTTGGATCCTTTCTTGGCTGTTTTGATGTTCATACATATGTATATGTGTATGTGTGTTGTTGTGGTGTGGTGAAGAAGTGAAGAGAGTCGATAAAGGGATCGAAGAGAAGTCGGGGCCAAGCTTCTGCACAGACAGCCGCCCCTGCGCCTGCACCAGGCCGCCCTTGCGCGTGCCTGTGACCGCCCCTGCGCCTCACTGGGTCAGCTTGGAGTTCCTTACTTCTGTTGGTACATTCAGGGCATACCTTGTTGGTATGTTTCCTTCCTTCCTTTCCTTTGGCCTTGGCTTAGATGTTGGCTAGGCTAGCTTGGTTAGGATGAGTGGTATGATAGAGATGTGCCTTAGGCACTCATGTTTATATTGAGGTTATGCCTTAGGCATTTGTGAGCATGTTATTATCTTGAGGTTTAGATTGAGGTTGTAGGTTGGTTATGGTTATGAAGACGAGTCTCCTAACCCTTGTAGTATGTGATGTTGTGTGCCTTCTATTTCAGGCGTTGGTTTCTTCCCCAAGGGGAAGCTGTGACGTGGTACTGGATATGAGTGTTACAGGTAAGTCCATAGGACTTACTTAGTGTTCAGTTGTGGGTTTGTGTGATTGTGATGGTTGTGTGCTCATATGCATGTGCATTTATAACCTAAACCGGACTAGGATGACCATTTATTACTTTAAATGGCCCAAGTGTATTATAACGGGTCGTGACCACTTGCCTCCGCCTGCGGGTAGGAGGAGGTGCCCTGAAGATGATCTCATAGGAGGGGACGAGTGATGATCACCCCCATGCAAAACTCCTATGTTACGTTTGATGGGACGAGGTTTTTGAGACTCCTCGTGTTGCAAAAGAAGTTGAATTAGTAATGTAATAACGTAAATGAAAGATAATAAATGAATGTGTGTGGCATTGCATGTATGAGATGTTGATGTGTGTTTGTGCTATTACCTTCATACTTATTCATTTCTGTAGCTACCGTGTATACCGTGTTGTAGATGATCTGCAGGTTAGGAAGACTATAGAGTGAGCCAGATGGTGTGACCAGCCGAGGACTTCTGTACATTAGGATGCGTGGGATATGGGATCTTTTGTATCAGATGTTTATGGTTGATGTTATATACTCGACTTTGTGTTTGTAAACTCTTTCGATGTATTATATACAACTTTTATGTATTTGGTTTTAATCTACCTGTTCCTTGTTGTAAGATCCAGTGAACTTATTGTCAGGTTAGGGTTAGGATCCATTGTGAGATCCTAGCCCAATGGAGCACTCCGAGCTCCGTGGATTTGGGGTGTTACAGTATTCGCATGCCATTTCCAACAATAATCGAATTTAAAGAACCATTATAAGAAATGGACGAGAGGTTACCTAAGGAGTTTGTTATGTGATAAGTAGTGCCCGTGTCCATGTACCAAAGATTATCAGCGATTATTAACGTCATCGAAGAAAATGCTTGATCAGGTTCCGTGGGCTGTTGTGAATCAATAGTAGTGCTGAAGTGTGCAGATTGGGATGGAAATTGGCCCAGAAGCCCAACGTGATTATTCTGAGGGTTGTAAGCATGTTGTTGATGGGCTTGGGAGCAATGGCCCAGTTTCCTTGTTGTTCTTGCTGACGGGCCTGGGATTGTGGCCATTGGGCTGGATTGCTGACTGGCCCAGAAGGAATTGGGAGCCATCCCAAATTAGGGTAAAACACAAACCGTGTCCCCTGAGGCTGCGGTGTATTGCCACCAGACCGGCCACGACTTTTCCAGCCACAGCCCTGGTGGCGGGACGAGCTCTCCGTCTGAGAGGCGGTGGTGGAGCCCTGGTTATCGGCGCGGGGCTGGGACGCTGGTCCGCCGGTTGAAGTGTGCAGAGCGGTGGAGTCCTTTCTGGGGGAAATTTGACTTGCCATCCGGATGTTTTCCAAAATAAGTTGCGAGCGAGCTTTTTGGAATGTCGGTAGCGGATCTGATTGTTGAATGTAACTTGCAGTAGCATTATACTCAGCAGGCAAACCAGACAGAAGTTGCAAGACTAACCTGTTATCGGAAATTGGAGACTCAACACCTTTAAGTTGATCCGATAACGCCTTCTTGTGTTGACAGTAGGCGGATATGGAAGCAAAAGACGCCAATTTGCAGTTGGAAAATTCATGTTCCAGATAGACTGGGCGCATGTGCTTATTGTCTTGAAAAATATCCTGAATGCGACCCCAAGCTTTGAGAGCGGTGTCGTCAGGATCGAGAATTTGAAGGAGAATATCGTTAGATACCGTACTGTAAATCCATTGAAGAACTGTTGCATCAACTTGGTTCCAAAGAGCATCATCAATGTCGACCGGGTGCGGGACTTTGGCGTCAATGTGATCCAAGGCATTATGTGCCTTAGCGGTGACGCGAAAGAGAGTAACGCATGAAGCATATGGTGTCTCATGATCAAGAACTAGAGCAATGTTATTCTTGATGTTCGAAATTTCAAGTGTCGAATGAAACGTTTGTTTCTTCTCCATAGACATAGTAGGTATTTGAGGAAGATGAAAAAAATCACGGGGCGGCGTTAGGGTTAGACGCTGGCGGCAGATAAAAAAAGGGAGGCGGAAGCGGGAAAGGTTATGGATCGGAAGGCTCTAATACCATGTGAGATAATGAGAAATTCCCCTTAGGGTTTCCATCGTCAGATGGGTTGTATATATAGATAAACGTTATACATAATTACAAAAGGCAGACCCTTATTTACAAATATTTACATATTCTATCAGAGAGCATGCAGTAGATTCTCGAAGAAGATAGAAATCTGCAGCCAGCTGGTGCGTGCATCCATCTCCGGCGAATACTTGAAGATCTCCTACTTTGCATGCTCAGGCTTCACCGACTAAAACCATTACTTGAGTAGCTGTCAAGATCTGTTGTACAGTTTAATCTACTGCAACAACCATCCTCACCCTCTCCTTACTCAAGATTCCGCGTTGAGAATCGCTTCTCATGTGACCAATGCCTTCCTCCACCACGCTAACGCAGATCACCGTTGCTCCACTCTCTATCCCGCCATTGCAACAGAGTCTCCAAATCACTATCCTATCCGTCGATATTCGTCCTGCCGATGATGTTGTTGATCAAGTTGCGTTTGACGAGCATTGCCCTACCGCCAAGCCCGCCTCCGCTTTCTTTGTTTCGGGCTTGGTGAGAGCCAAGGGCGAGAATGAGAAGGAGGACGGAGATAGATATGAGTTTGAATGGAGTCCCGCTGATCACGAGTGTTCCATTTGCATTGAAGAGATAGGGAAGCCGTGGGATTCTCTCACCTTGCCTTGCTCGCACATCTTCCATGAGACTTGAATCCTCATATGGCTCGAGAAGAGTCACGTTTGCCCTTTTTGTTGATTCGAAATGCCCACCGAGGATTATTGAAGAAGAAGGTTATTGGTTTACTGAATATACATGCCCATCTTTGTAACAAAATATCTAATGTCTCTTTATGTTCTTATTAATCGTCATGTCCGTCCACTTTTGCTTACATTCTAGTTAATTAGGTGAATCTTTTGCATACATTCCACATCTTTTGCAGTAAATTTTCTAGATGAATCTTTTCTAGGAAGAGGTTAACTTCAAGATGAAAGAGAATCAGATAATGCTTCAGAAGACATTGGACACTGTTGATAGGATGGTCTAAAACGAATTGCTTGTAGCTGGAATTCCTTTCTAGTGTTTCAAAATTTCAAAGACTAGCTCATTGAAGGCTATTGAGACATTGTTGAACTTGGGTGGTGATCAAAAGAGATACAATTGGTTGAAATGGGAGCACAAGCAGACTTTATTGTGATTTTCTAGTGTTGTTGAATTTGTTGGATTTCCTATGTTATTTGAATTTCTTTTGTTTAAGTTTGGACAAAATTTTATCATGCAGTAGAGTTTCTATGTTGTTTGAATGTCTTTTGTTGAACTTGATTCAAGGATTACCATTCTATCAAGCACATGCACTAATTTTTTTTTTACCATAAGTATGATTTTCTTCATTTAATGTTATTTGTTAATGTACATTTATTTACATGTTCAATTATATAATGTCAAGTTTAACAAGTAGAACAAGTGATAGCATGAATTATAGTCTATATTTTGGGGTTTGTTTGGACGTTTTATCTTTCATAATCTGCATGTTTGTATGTACATTATGTGATTATACTACCATTTCATCTACCTTTGCAAGAATCAAGGTCTACACCTAGTTTTGTTGTAATTGCAGGTAATTTGGTACGTTTTGCATCAATAAGGAGCAAAAGGAGTCATGAGTCATTTAGAGATACATCCAGGAAGCATAGCCATGGATTAAAGATTTACTTTGGACCAGTTTTGAGAGATTTCACATTCAGTTATGACTCACCTCGGTTGACCAGAGATTCACCTCGACCGAGGCGATCCAGAGACGCCGACTCGACCGAGGCGAATACCTAGGACGCGGCGAGAATATTTTATTCTTGGCTGAGATCTTTTAAAATTGGAAAGTGATCTTATATTTTTGGGCTTGGCTCCTGGAAGGAAGGAGATTTGCAGAATCATATATTTTACCTATTTTTATGGGAAGAGATCTTTCTAAGATATCTTATCTTTGGAGGGTTATTTTCCTATAAAAAGGGTTGGATTTTCACAATTGAAAGAGGCCGCATACAATCCGCTATCACACGTTTAGGGCTGGACATCTCGCAGCAACCGCACTCCAGTTTGGGAGAGATTTGAAGAACCTTTTTGAAGGTTGAAGGAAGATTGAAGTCTATAGCTTTTATAGCTTTTTGGAGGGTTTTGTAAGATTGTCTTTGATTCCCTCATTGATTGTCTTGTCTTTTTGGATTGCTATCCAAGGAACGCTTTGTTGTGATATTTGATTCAGTTATTGAAGTCTTTTCATTAAATTCTTCTTTGTTCAAATATTCACCTTCTTCCCATATATTTGCTGCCCAGGATCGACGCATTGACCGCTGGACTCATCACATGCTAGAGGAGCAGTACTATCAGCGCCGGATGATGGAGCTACAGTTCCAGCAGACTATGGGGTATCCGTTCGACCCGACACAGTATCCGTACCCACCACCACCACCACCGGATCAGGATTATTGAGGAGCTGCAGGATTTTCTTTATTTTCTTTTATGCAGTTCAGCTATATATCCGGTGAGTTCTCTCATGTTTAGACCTTTTATTTGACCCACTGGGACAGTGTGTCCCAAGTATGGGGTGTTTGTATTACCTGACTACGTGATGTATTTTATTTGACTACTTGATGTATTATATTTATCGGATATTTTCGTATTTATGCTTCATTGCCTTTATATGATTATCTGATATTACATGCATACCTACAGGTTATTTGATTGAGAAAAACGTCGAAACCGAAAAAAAAAATGGTTTTAAAAAAAAAAAAAAAAAAATTTTTTGACCTCAACCGGGGAGATTCTGGCCAAACGAGGCATTTCACCTCGGTTGAATCAAGAACACCTCGACCGAGGTGTGTTAACTGAGAGTTTTCGAAAAACGATTTTTGTGTTACTTATCTGGATATGATCTCAGTGAAGATTTTGTTTACTGACTGGTTTTAAATTCTTTATGTGCTTGAAAGGTTTTATAATATGTTTAAGTTGCTAAATGCTTTGTTTGAAATTATTGGCATGTTTAATACTTTGTTTTTATCCAAATTATGTTGAATTTGAAGGTTGACACCGCAGGTTAAGTTCTCTCACTCTCTTCTTGGAAAGACCAAGGCAATTCATTCTCTTCTTCTTCTTCCTCTTGATCATGCTTAGCCCCTCATATACATTTTGCCTCCCTTTACCTATCCGGGAATTTGGAAGCAAGCAAGTGGAGTTAAGGTTGAGGAGTGACTGGAAGTGAAAATGTTAGAAAGCAATAATAGGTTTGGGGAAGTTAATCATGAAGATGAGTAACTCGGCACCATTCACATAGCCGGGTGTTTGTGTCTTGCCAAAGTCGGATTGAGCGATATTCCTAACGGGTCATGGTATGTGCATCAAGGGTTTGATGCATCTCAAGAAATTGATGATTGCAGATTTCCTAGGCTTCGGTTATTGTGCACCTCTGTCCATGCATCCCAAAAAGTAAAGTAAGAAGAAAAAGTGTGAAATAAGCAAAGCTTATTGGTAGAAGATGTTGCAAGTCAAAGTGAAAGTAAAGTTCATCCTTTTCCCGGATTCTAGCACCACATTACCTTACATACATCCCTACCCTACACGTTTCTTGACCTTTCTTTTGGGAAGCCCTTGAGACCTTGAGCTTGTTGATTGACTTAGCGGTTTAAATCGGATTATACATGATTAATTTTGATAATTATCATTTATTATGCATTCTATGATTTTATGCAAAGATGAACAACTTTCCTATATTTATAAAATGTTTTGAGCATGTTGAGTTTTTAATTCCAGGAAGTACTCTCTTAGAGTGATCTATGATAGTTGCACACCATAAAATGTTTTTGGAAGACTTTTTCATTGATTTTATTGACTTATAATCCATTCTACCTTGTCTTCTATATGAGGAACTTGCTTGGGGACAAGCAAGGGCTAAGTATGGGGTATTTTGATAGCATGAATTATAGTCTATATTTTGGGGTTTGTTTGGACGTTTTATCTTTCATAATCTGCATGTTTGTATGTACATTATGTGATTATACTACCATTTCATCTACCTTTGCAAGAATCGAGGTCTACACCTAGTTTTGTTGTAATTGTAGGTAATTTGGTACGTTTTGCATCAATAAGGAGCAAATGGAGTCATGAGTCATTTAGAGCTACATCCAGGAAGCATAGCCATGGATTAAAGATTTACTTTGGACCAGTTTTGAGAGATTTCACATTCAGTTGTGACTCACCTCGGTTGACCAGAGATTCACCTCGACCGAGGCGATCCAGAGACGCCGACTCGACCGAGGCGAATACCTAGGACGCGGCGAGAATATTTTATTCTTGGCTGAGATCTTTTAAAATTGGAAAGTGATCTTATATTTTTGGGCTTGGCTCCTGGAAGGAAGGAGATTTGCAGAATCATATATTTTACCTATTTTTATGGGAAGAGATCTTTCTAAGATATCTTATCTTTGGAGGGTTATTTTCCTATAAAAAGGGTTGGATTTTCACAATTGAAAGAGGCCGCATACAATCCGCTATCACACGTTTAGGGCTGGACATCTCGCAGCAGCCGCACTCCAGTTTGGGAGAGATTTGAAGAACCTTTTTGAAGGTTGAAGGAAGATTGAAGTCTATAGCTTTTATAGCTTTTTGGAGGGTTTTGTAAGATTGTCTTTGATTCCCTCATTGATTGTCTTGTCTTTTTGGATTGCTATCCAAGGAACGCTTTGTTGTGATATTTGATTCAGTTATTGAAGTCTTTTCATTAAATTCTTCTTTGTTCAAATATTCACCTTCTTCCCATATATTTGATTAATACTTTCATGATGATGAGTGGCTAATTTCCTTGTGTGATTCTAGGGTGATTGGCTGAAGGTTGTGGGAAAAACAATGATAGAATAATCTTAGATTCCAGTAGGATCCTGAAAGTTCGAGTCTTTAACCTTAACACTAAGCATCTCGTTCAGTCGATGAACATCTCGGCTGGGGTGGAACTCTTCTGACCGAGGTGACTTATCTGATCCATAACTGAGAGTTAAGTGTTAGAGTTTGCCAAATCCTATTCTTATTACACCTTTCCTGGTTCAAAGCAAGCTTAGGATGAGACTTACCCGGTAATTCCTAGTTTGTGTACCAACGATCATAAGTGTAGGTAATAAAGGTTTATCCTTTATTGGGGTTTGAGTGTGCTTCCATCCCATCTTTGTGAGTTAGCCTGAGACTTACCCGGTAAAGGTTGATTCTATTCCCTTAGATGGTGTGTTAGTTTGAGGTTATAATCCTTTATCTTGATTCCTTGAGACTTACCCGGTAATAGGAGTTACGGTTTGGGGTTAGTGTGTAGTGAGACTTACCCGGTGATCTACTCCACTTTAGAAACACCTTCCCCACGCAAAAATCTCAGCTTTGTCCGCTTATCTATAGATCTTGAGTTGGAACCACAACTAGATGCTTTAATCCCTAGAATTGCATGTTTGCTTTATTGACTTCTTATTCATCTTTGATCGTGATAATCGCTCTTGTGGTTAGTATTGACATAAGCACACCGTATTGACTTTGTTTCACCGAGTCCCTGTGATCGATCCCTGGAATTTTCTTGCTTTTACTACGATTGACCCGTACACTGCGGGTTCGCATCCTTGTTTTAAGCTTAAGTCTAGGGTTATAAATTTAAAGCTTGCACACACCGTTTGGAGCGAACAAGTTTTTGGCGCCGTTGCCGGGGACTTGGTCTAGACCGAGCCGGTACGGTTTGCTCTTGGGGCGCTTGCCCCGTTTCATCTAACCACTCTACTTGAGTGACTTTTGCAGGTTCTTTCTTAGGTATATGCGAAGAACCCGCGCTGGGAAGGAAATCGTTCCTTACGATCCCGAACCAGAAAAGACATACAAGAGACGCTTAAGAGAAGCGAAGATGGCCCAACAAGACGATCGTGATCTTGCGGCCCAATTGAAAGAGGCGCTAGAGCTGCTACGCCTCAGCAAGGAAGAACTCAGACAAGAGAAAGAAGAGAATAGCACCAGGACTGCAGCAATCGAAGCTGAGATAGCAGTCATACGAGAACAGATTCTACCTCGACCGCGGGAAGATCCTCCTGTTGATCCGCGACCGAGGCAGATTCCAGTACCTGACGCCCCGGCCGATGTACTTCCACCTCGGATGCCAGTCCGAGATGTTCTTCTTGTAGGAATCCCACAAACCCTAGGTCAAAGGATGGACTCTAATCAACAACTGAGGCGTCCAGGAGTGAACCTAGGAGATCCAGCAGATCATGACTACGAACTTCGACCGCAAGTTCTAGCCATGATTCGTCAATGCCAATTCGGAGGGCAAGAGAAAGAGTCGCCGCATCAACATCTTCAAAACTACGAGATCTTGATGGAAACCTTGCGACCCCCCAGAATTGAGAATAACAACTACAAGCTAAGACCTTTTTACTTTTCTTTAAAAGATAGAGCTCTTACTTGGTATCAATCTCTTCCCCTAGGAAAAATTAGCACATGGGAGGAGATGACTACGGAATTCTTGACCAAATTCTTTCCCCCCTCAAAGACCGCTGAAATGAGAGGAAAGATCAATGCTTTCATCATGAAGGACAAGGAGAGCTTGTCCAAATCTTGGGAGCGGTTCAAGGATATCCTTTTGGATTGCCCACATCATGGGATTCCAAAGATCGAGTTGTTGGAGATCTACTTCAAAGGGCTGGACGGAAGCACCCAGTTCAATCTCCAACTACTTTCCGCCGGTACCTTCATGGACATGGCGATTGATGAGGCTTGGGACTTCATTGAGAAGCAAGCCTTGCACATGGAGAAGTATACCCACCAAGGAGCTGAAGGTGGAGTTAAAAGAGTCAACTTTCAAGAGACTCAATCCAACAACAATCAACTCGCGTCTTTGACGAATGACGTGAAGCAATTGAAGGAGCTCTTGATGGCTCAAACTAAGAAGGAAGAGCAAGGGCAAAGGAACAACAACAATAACGGGTACCGTAACAACAACAACTGCCCCCGAAACAACAACTACAACAACAACAATAGAGGATCCAATAGCAACAACTAGAGGGCGAATAACCAAAATCACGGTAACAATCATTCAAACTCCAATTCTAATGATTCCTCTAACCCTTTCCTCTCTCCCCCTTCTTCTTCTTCTTCTACTCCATTGAAAAGCCAAGGGCAAGGATCAAGTTCGTCTCAGCCAGAAAAGAAAGACGCAGTTCTGGAGGAAATCTTGATCAAGCTTAGCGCTATGGAGAATTCTATGACTTCATTTTCGAGGGCCCAAAAGTCCTTCGAACAACAACTTGCTAATAGGGCGAATGAAGCGCCAAGAGATCCAGGGAAGCTTCCAGCAAAGACGGAAACTAACCCTAAGGGCCAATGCATGGCCATAACGACGAGGAGTGGACTTAAAACTGCAGATCCAGTACCTCGCTCGACGCAGACCACCTCGGTCCAGATCCAGTCGAAGAACACCTCGACCGAGATGCCAACCGAGGCGGTGCAACAGAAAGCAGGAGGAAGGACAGAAGCTTATGTTCCACCTCCTGCATACAAACCACCACTTCCATTCCCTCAGTCCAGAGCCAGAGCACATCTAGACAAGCACTTTGGTAAGTTTCTTGACTTGATGAATAAGCTGCATATTAATATTCCTTTCCTTGATGCTATTTTAGGTATGCCCGCCTATGGGAAGTTCTTAAAAGAAATCTTATCAAGGAAGAGGAAGCTGGAGGATGTTGGTGAAGTTAGGATGACATCTAAATCCTCGGAGCTCATCAAAATCATGAAGGAAAAGATGCCACCTAAGTTGAGAGATCCCGGCTCATTTTGTATTCCCATTCAAGTTGGGGATGTCACTTGTGAAGCCCTTTGTGATCTAGGAGCCAGCGTGAGCATCATCCCGCTGGATCTTTGCACGAAGATCGGTCTTGGGAGCCCAAGCCGGTCAAGATTCGACTTTACATGGCGGATCGCTCCATTACCCACCCCGTGGGCATTTTAGAAGACCTTCCGGTCAAGTTAGGTAACTTCTATCTACCCATAGATTTTGTCGTACTTGACATTCCCGCAGATTATCCTGTTCCTATTATTCTCGGGAGGCCATTTCTAGCAACTTCGGGTTGCAACGTGGATTGCAAGAATGCCAAGTTGAAATTCAACGTTGGTGGCGATGAGGTGGAGTTCGCACTACTTGCAGCCATGAAAGGGGAGCAACTAACTGATGATATCTTCAACATCTACGATGAAGAAGAATCAAGAGAATTGGTGAGCTCTATCCTTATTAACGATCCACTCGAAAGAGTTATTAGCTTCAGTTTAATGGAGGAAGGTATATATGCTTCTTGTGATGCAGATATACGGAGCTTGAAGGCACTGGAAGAGGATCCAGGAGCTAAAACTGAGAAGCTAATCCAGGAGACGAAGATCTCCAGTCTCGGATCCAGTAGCAGTACCTCGACCGAGGCACTTTCTGGACTGAGCGAGGCGATCGAAGAACATCTCGGTCAACGCCTATGCGCCTCGACCGAGGTCGAAGGCGAGATAATTCAAACTGAGACTTCATCGAGTCCAGTTTCTGATACCACTCCACTGGAAAGAGGAAGCATGGATTCCCCCCAGAAAGCACCCCCAGTCGTGGAGCTTAAACAGCTCCCCAGTCACTTGAGGTATATCTTTCTTGGACCGGATTCTACTTATCCCGTTATTGTTAGTGCTTCCCTTTCCGAATCTGAACTGTCTAAGTTAATGCATGTCCTGAGAAAGCATCGAAAAGCCATAGGTTACACCACGGACGATCTTATTGGCATTAAACCTTCTTTCAGCATGCATAGAATTCTAATGGAAGATAATCATAAGACTTCACGGGAACCTCAAAGACGGTTAAATCCAATCATGAAAGAGGTTGTGAAGAAGGAAGTTCTTAAGTTGTTGGATGCAGGTATTATTTATCCTATCTCGGACAGCAAGTGGGTTAGCCCGGTGCATGTCGTTCCGAAGAAAGGAGGGATGACCGTTGTGACGAATAAGAACAACGAGTTGATCCCAACGAGGACCGTTATGGGCTGGAGAGTTTGCATCGATTACAGGAAGCTGAACACGGCAACTCGGAAGGATCATTTTCCGCTTCCCTTCATCGATCAAATGCTCGAACGATTGGCCCAGCATTCACACTTTTGCTACTTGGACGGCTATAGTGGGTTCTTCCAGATTCCTATCCATCCGGATGATCAGGAGAAGACCACTTTCACTTGTCCTTGGGGGACGTTTGCCTATCGGAGGATGCCATTTGGATTGTGCAATGCACCCGCTACCTTCCAGCGATGCATGATGGCTATCTTCTCCGAATACATAAAGGAGATCATGGAGGTATTCATGGATGACTTTTCTGTGTATGGTTCCTCTTTTGATGATTGCCTATCTAACCTTTCTCTAGTGCTTAAAAGATGTGAAGACACTAACCTTGTTTTAAACTGGGAGAAGTGTCATTTTATGGTTAATGAAGGCATTGTGCTAGGACACCTCGTTTCTAATCGAGGTATTGAGGTCGATCGAGCTAAGATCGAGACTATTGAGAAACCCCCTCCTCCTTGTTCTGTTAAGGGTGTGAGGAGTTTTCTCGGGCATGCAGGTTTCTATAGGAGATTCATCAAGAACTTCTCTAAGATTTCTAAACCTCTAACTAACCTCTTGAATAAAGATGTTGTTTTTGAGTTTTCGCAGGAGTGTCTTGATGCTTTTTACAGGATTAAGGAAGCGTTGATCTCCGCTCCTATTATCCAACCTCCTGATTGGACCTTGCCCTTTGAGGTCATGTGTGACGCTAGTGATGTAGCCGTGGGAGCGGTGCTTGGACAGAAGAAGGATGGACGGACCACCGCCATTTATTATGCTAGCAAGACGCTAGATGAAGCACAACGCAACTACGCTACCACCGAGAAGGAGTTATTGGCGGTTGTATATGCTTTCGAGAAGTTTTGTTCCTATCTAGTAGGAGCGAAAGTCATTGTCTACACCGACCACGCAGTCATTCGTTACTTGTTGGCTAAGAAAGATGCCAAGCCGCGCCTTATTCGATGGATTCTCTTGCTCCAAGAGTTTGACCTAGAGATCCGCGATAAGAAAGGATCCGAGAACTCAGTTGCGGATCACCTCAGCCGGCTACCGGAATCTTCCCGCGAGACGGATAACCCACCCATAGACGATTCATTCCCCGATGAGCACTTACACCTGTTGGAACGGTTGATGGATCTACTTACTTCACCCCACGATGGAGGTGAAGTATGGGGTGAGGGCACCTCCTACCTCATTTGAGACGCAGCATGGTCCAGCTAGCGACCTTAAATCAAGCGCTTCTTGGGAGGCAACCCAAGGTATTGCTTTCTTTTCCCGTTTTCTAGTCTAGTTTAGATAGTTTTTGTTTTTGCTTTGCTTTGCTTTGTTTTTGGCATTCTGGACAGACAACAGGGAATATCTAAGGAAGGAGCAGAACTGGAAGGACAGAAGTTCGAGATTTTGAGAAGACAGAAGCATCTCGGTCACTGTCAAAGCATCTCGATCGAGTTGATTCTTGAGAAACCGAGGCGACTAGGGTTTCTGCAGAACCACCTCGGTCCGTACCACCTCGGTCCAGTCGAGACCATCTCGACCGAGGTGACAACAGATCCAGTAACAGTATAAAAGGGGAAAAATTACTTTTCACTTTTTATTTTCACCCTCCTCGACCGCGGCGACAGATCTACCTCGCTTCCTTCGTTCCTCGCTCGTTTTCGAAGATTTCCGCTTCCAAACTGCAATTAAAGAGTAGAGGATCCTATTGCAACTGCAGATCTGCAAGAAATTCGAGTGAATCGGCCGGAACGAGGTAAAAACGATCGAAACCCTAACTCGTTCGTTTACTTCGATTTGGGCTTTGGTTGCCCTTGAATCTGTTGAGAAAGGATTTAAGTACCCCATAGGAAGCATTTGTAGTGATTTTTGGGGGAAAAGAACTGGAATTCTGAGAATTGGAATCGCGACTGTCTTCGCCTCGGTCCAGTCGAACTGCATCTCGACCGAGGTGTTCTTGGAGATTGTCAGCAACCGAGGTAGCCTGACAGTGTAGATTGAAAATGAGTTCCGATCGTCGTCTAGCCCTTAGAGACAGATCCTCACCCTCCCCTTCTTCCTCTTCTTCCCGTCCCTACCGCCCGGTTATCCACGAGAGATGCCGGGTAGACTATGAGCGGATAGCTAGCCGTCCAGTTATCGCACCACGATTTCTGGACGTGTCAGCTTTTGATTGCCTAGGGTTAGACGCTGACCTTAGGAGGATGATCGCTACTGTCGGGCTGGATTAGTTTACTGAGATCCGAGCCCCAGCTTACTTAGAGCCCACCCTGGAGTTTGTTAGCTCCTTCTCCTACCTCCCCACAGACCATTCTGTGAAGTACCGGTTGATGAACCGGAACTTCATAGTTCCCTTAGAGGTGTGGAGAGAGATTTTTGGCTTTTCTGAGCCCACCGCCACCGACTTCCCCTCCCGATCCGTAGCTAGGGAGTTCTGGGGGCAGATAGCCCATATTACTGAGCATGCGGACAAATGGCGTCCTGGAGATTCCAGGGAGAAGGTCATCTTCCATCCAGCCTTCAGACTAGCCCACAGGATCTTTAGCGAGACACTTCTGGCGCGTACTGAGACGCCCCAGAAGATCAGACAGGGCGAGTTGTTCAGCCTCTACTGCATGGTGACAGGAGGTTTCCCTGACTTTGGCTTGCTCCTGGAAGAGGATCTGCACAGGATCAAGGCCAAGGCGAAGGGAGACATTTGCTGCGGAGGTCTAGTCACCCACATCGCTACCTACCACGGGATGGACCTCAGTGTTTGCACGATGGCGGCGGCTCCGAAGCCGCTGGGATTACAGGAGATGATCACACGGAGGATTCTGGTTCCCCGTGGTTTGACCACTCCATACGTAGCCATGCCTTGGGAGCGGACTAAACCTCAGGGGATCCGCTGGTCTGCACAGTTCACAGTCTTTGATCCGCATTTCTGGCAGACGGCTTGGGATACACTGATGGAGGATCACAGAGAGGCAGCAGCTGCCCCTGCTGAGGCTGAGGAGGATGACGACGACGATGAGGAGACGATGGATGAGAGAGATGGTGGAGTCCCGATGGATACAGGGACATATACTGCAGGCACGAGAGCACCACCGATCATCGATTTGGATGATGAGGAGGATACTGAGCCGGCACCTGCTGCACCTCCTGCTAGATCTGCTAGACGTCGGACACGCCGTCACAGAGATTTTGAGATTCATCACCGGATCGACGACCTGACAGATCAGATGATAGACTCTTATGCTGCCCTTAGAGTGGACATGCATGAGAGATTTGCTGCCCAGGATCGACGCATTGACCGCTGGACTCATCAGATGCTAGAGGAGCAGCACTATCAGCGTCGGATGATGGAGCTACAGTTCCAGCAGACTATGGGGTATCCGTTCGACCCGACACAGTATCCGTACCCACCACCACCACCACCGGATCAGGATTATTGAGGAGCTGTAGGATTTTCTTTATTTTCTTTTATGCAGTTCAGCTATATATCCGGTGAGTTCTCTCATGTTTAGACCTTTTATTTGACCCACTGGGACAGTGTGTCCCAAGTATGGGGTGTTTGTATTACCTGACTACGTGATGTATTTTATTTGACTACTTGATGTATTATATTTATCGGATATTTTCGTATTTATGCTTCATTGCCTTTATATGATTATCTGATATTACATGCATACCTACAGGTTATTTGATTGAGAAAAACGTCGAAACCGAAAAAAAAAATGGTTTTAAAAAAAAAAAAAAAAAAAATTTTTGACCTCGACCGGGGAGATTCTGGCCAAACGAGGCATTTCACCTCGGTTGAACCAAGAACACCTCGACCGAGGTGTGTTAACTGAGAGTTTTCGAAAAACGATTTTTGTGTTACTTATCTGGATATGATCTCAGTGAAGATTTTGTTTACTGACTGGTTTTAAATTCTTTATGTGCTTGAAAGGTTTTATAATATGTTTAAGTTGCTAAATGCTTTGTTTGAAATTATTGGCATGTTTAATACTTTGTTTTTATCCAAATTATGTTGAATTTGAAGGTTGACACCGCAGGTTAAGTTCTCTCACTCTCTTCTTGGAAAGACCAAGGCAATTCATTCTCTTCTTCTTCTTCCTCTTGATCATGCTTAGCCCCTCATATACATTTTGCCTCCCTTTACCTATCCGGGAATTTGGAAGCAAGCAAGTGGAGTTAAGGTTGAGGAGTGACTGGATGTGAAAATGTTAGAAAGCAATAATAGGTTTGGGGAAGTTAATCATGAAGATGAGTAACTCGGCACCATTCACATAGCCGGGTGTTTGTGTCTTGCCAAAGTCGGATTGAGCGATATTCCTAACGGGTCATGGTATGTGCATCAAGGGTTTGATGCATCTCAAGAAATTGATGATTGCAGATTTCCTAGGCTTCGGTTATTGTGCACCTCTGTCCATGCATCCCAAAAAGTAAAGTAAGAAGAAAAAGTGTGAAATAAGCAAAGCTTATTGGTAGAAGATGTTGCAAGTCAAAGTGAAATTAAAGTTCATCCTTTTCCCGGATTCTAGCACCACATTACCTTACATACATCCCTACCCTACACGTTTCTTGACCTTTCTTTTGGGAAGCCCTTGAGACCTTGAGCTTGTTGATTGACTTAGCGGTTTAAATCGGATTATACATGATTAATTTTGATAATTATCATTTATTATGCATTCTATGATTTTATGCAAAGATGAACAACTTTCCTATATTTATAAAATGTTTTGAGCATGTTGAGTTTTTAATTCCAGGAAGTACTCTCTTAGAGTGATCTATGATAGTTGCACACCATAAAATGTTTTTGGAAGACTTTTTCATTGATTTTATTGACTTATAATCCATTCTACCTTGTCTTTTATATGAGGAACTTGCTTGGGGACAAGCAAGGGCTAAGTATGGGGTATTTTGATAGCATGAATTATAGTCTATATTTTGGGGTTTGTTTGGACGTTTTATCTTTCATAATCTGCATGTTTGTATGTACATTATGTGATTATACTACCATTTCATCTACCTTTGCAAGAATCGAGGTCTACACCTAGTTTTGTTGTAATTGTAGGTAATTTGGTACGTTTTGCATCAATAAGGAGCAAAAGGAGTCATGAGTCATTTAGAGCTACATCCAGGAAGCATAGCCATGGATTAAAGATTTACTTTGGACCAGTTTTGAGAGATTTCACATTCAGTTGTGACTCACCTCGGTTGACCAGAGATTCACCTCGACCGAGGCGATCCAGAGACGCCGACTCGACCGAGGCGAATACCTAGGACGCGGCGAGAATATTTTATTCTTGGCTGAGATCTTTTAAAATTGGAAAGTGATCTTATATTTTTGGGCTTGGCTCCTGGAAGGAAGGAGATTTGCAGAATCATATATTTTACCTATTTTTATGGGAAGAGATCTTTCTAAGATATCTTATCTTTGGAGGGTTATTTTCCTATAAAAAGGGTTGGATTTTCACAATTGAAAGAGGCCGCATACAATCCGCTATCACACGTTTAGGGCTGGACATCTCGCAGCAGCCGCACTCCAGTTTGGGAGAGATTTGAAGAACCTTTTTGAAGGTTGAAGGAAGATTGAAGTATATAGCTTTTATAGCTTTTTGGAGGGTTTTGTAAGATTGTCTTTGATTCCCTCATTGATTGTCTTGTCTTTTTGGATTGCTATCCAAGGAACGCTTTGTTGTGATATTTGATTCAGTTATTGAAGTCTTTTCATTAAATTCTTCTTTGTTCAAATATTCACCTTCTTCCCATATATTTGATTAATACTTTCATGATGATGAGTGGCTAATTTCCTTGTGTGATTCTAGGGTGATTGGCTGAAGGTTGTGGGAAAAACAATGATAGAATAATCTTAGATTCCAGTAGGATCCTGAAAGTTCGAGTCTTTAACCTTAACCCTAAGCATCTCGTTCAGTCGATGAACATCTCGGCCGGGGTGGAACTCTTCTGACCGAGGTGACTTATCTGATCCATAACTGAGAGTTAAGTGTTAGAGTTTGCCAAATCCTATTCTTATTACACCTTTCCTGGTTCAAAGCAAGCTTAGGATGAGACTTACCCGGTAATTCCTAGTTTGTGTACCAACGATCATAAGTGTAGGTAATAAAGGTTTATCCTTTATTGGGGTTTGAGTGTGCTTCCATCCCATCTTTGTGAGTTAGCCTGAGACTTACCCGGTAAAGGTTGATTCTATTCCCTTAGATGGTGTGTTAGTTTGAGGTTATAATCCTCTATCTTGATTCCTTGAGACTTACCCGGTAATAGGAGTTACGGTTTGGGGTTAGTGTGTAGTGAGACTTACCCGGTGATCTACTCCACTTTAGAAACACCTTCCCCACGCAAAAATCTCAGCTTTGTCCGCTTATCTATAGATCTTGAGTTGGAACCACAACTAGATGCTTTAATCCCTAGAATTGCATGTTTGCTTTATTGACTTCTTATTCATCTTTGATCGTGATAATCGCTCTTGCGGTTAGTATTGACATAAGCACACCGTATTGACTTTGTTTCACCGAGTCCCTGTGATCGATCCCTGGAATTTTCTTGCTTTTACTACGATTGACCCGTACACTGCGGGTTCGCATCCTTGTTTTAAGCTTAAGTCTAGGGTTATAAATTTAAAGCTTGCACACACCATTTGGAGCGAACAACAAGTGGCAGTGATAGTGATGGCAGTGACAAAGACGCCAACCGTAGACATATACGTGCTCTTAAATTCCTTTCAAGTCGTCAAAAGTTGCAAAGAAAATATGTTGTTGCAGCCGAACACTTCTCCAAGCACATGTATAAGGAGCCATGTTACACCGGGTATGACTGAGGGAGACTGTGGATGGAGGAGATCTTAAATGGTCACCACATTTCGCACAATGAATATGTTCAGAATGGACGCCGAGGTATTCTTACGTCTGTGCAATGATTTAGAGCAGAGTTATGGGCTAAACCCATCTACAGAAGTCTCGGTAATTGAGAAGGTAGGGTTGTTCTTATACACTCTAGTCCAAGGATGTTCGGTTTGTGTTGTCACTGAGCACTTTCAACGGCCCACAAAGACTATGCATTGTGCATTCCATAGCGTTCTAAATTCTATTACTGGTCGTGGCCTTCAAGGTTGTGGACTTGCAGGAGATATTATCCGATCCCGGAACCCAAATTTTCCTAGAACCCCTTCTCACATTGATGCCGACCCGAGATACAAGGATTACTATAAGGGAAACATATAATTTTTACATTTTTTAACGTTTATCAGTAATTACGTTTGTGAACATATATTTTATTTAGGATTTCATTGGATGTGTTGAAAGTACACATGTTAGTGCATGCATAGAAGAAATTTATGAGGTTCCTTTCGTCAGCCGGAAACATACGGTCTCACTTTCAATGTCCTTGCCGTGTGTGATTTTAAATATGCTATTCACTTTTGTGTTGTCTGGATGGTAAGGGTCCGCTCATGATGCGAAGGTTCTTGATAATGTCATATGCAACCCCGACCTCAATTTCCCACTTCCACCACCCGATAAGTATTATCTATGTGACAAGGGCTATCCAAATAGACCGGGGTTCCTAGTGCCATATTCGAAGCTACGGTATCAACTAAATCAATTTGATATTGAGCCACCAACCAACAAGAAGGAAGCATTTAACCAAGAACACTCTTCTCTAAGAAGTTGTATCGAACGATGTTTTGGAATTTTGAAGAAGAGATGGAAGTTGTTATCTGTTATGCCATGTTATCCTGACTACACACAAGTTGACATCCATCTTACTTGTTTTGCCTTAAACAACTACATTCGGTTATACTCAGGGTATGATGACTTATCAGAAGATTTTAAGAGGATTTGGCAAGAACGAGCCAGAGCCAGAACGAGGTACAAGAAGTTGAGGACAACGATGACAACGGTAGCGGAATGAGCCACATTCGCGACCATATTGCTTCGGCTATTTGGAATGCAACAAGGAATGTTTAAATTTCATATGACAGTTATCCACAAACTATGAGAATTTGGTTAAGTACATTGTTATTTGGTTAAGTCCATTGTAATTTTATTTTCCAATTTTATCCAAACTTTTCCTATGACATTTGAGTATTATGAGAATTTGGTTATGAACTTTTAATTTTAGATGAGGGTTTAAGTTTTTGGTATTTTATATCTATTTGTCTCACCACAGGATCATTTATAATAACCAAAAGATCATTTCTAAATATATAACCAAAGGATCATTTATAAATATAGGAAACAGATACATTGATGTTTCATAAAACAGATCCATAATAGTACATAACATATAAAATAAGTACATTGTTGTTTCATAAAATAGCCCTAATAGTACATAACATACGAAACAAGAACCACGCCGGTAACTAGCCCCAAAATAAACGCCCTTACACAATTTTCCCTTTTAATCATCTTGTTCATTTCTTTATGTTGAGTAATATCCAATTTCAATGACTCATTACAAGCATCACACTCTCGTTCCCTCATGCGTAACTAGAGATGCCAAACGGGGCCAACGGGTCGGGTTTGGGTCGGGTCACAACAAGCTCGGGTTGAAATGGGTCGGGTAAAAAAAGGCTTGGTTAATAACCGGATTGGTTCGGGTCGGGTTGGTTTGGGCCGGGTATCGATTATTCGGGTTATAACAGGTTATCGGGTAGCCTCGGTTCTCGGGTCATAATAGGTCGGTTTAGCTCGGTTCTTGATAGTGGTGTCAAACGGGGCCAATGGGTCAGTTCGGGTTGGTCACAACAAGCTCGGGTATAGACGGGCCGGGTCAAAACAATCTCTCTTTTTTTAGCGGTTTATTTCAAGTCAGGTCGGTTTGGATCGGGTATCAATTTTTCAGGTTCAAATGGGCTGGGTCAAAACAATCTCTCTTTTTAACGGTTTGTTTTGGGTCAATGTAAGACCCCAATCTTTTGCCTTCACCGCCCCCGCGGTGAAGACTGCCGTCCCTGCGGCAGGCCGCACCAGGGGCAGGGTCAGCCGCCCCTGCGGCTGACGACAAATCGTGCCCGATCTTTCTTTCGTTCATTTTATCTTCCTTCCAATATTCTATTTTATGGGCCGGTTTCTCTATCTTCTTTCTAATCCTAGTCGTCCTTCCTTCTATCCTTCCAACCCTTCTCTATATACTCGCGCCTTTTCCTCATTTTCCCGTTTCTTGCTATCGTCTTCAAACCCTTAATAGCTGCAGTCGTCACCTTGCTTCCTGTGACCTTGCTGAACGTGTAAGTTCATCATCCTTTGTTCTTTGCTACGTTCATGTACTGCAGCATGCTTCCTTCTTTTTTTTAGTTTTCTTCTTCTTCTCTCCTTTTCTTTTTCTCCAAGAATCAAGTTTGAACCTTGATTCTTGTTGGCTTTTCGTTGTTAATGTATCGTTGTTCTCAGGCTCTTTGGAGTTGAGTCTTGACGTGTTGGAACCAAAGGTTCGAGCTTTGGTTGCCTTGCTATGAGTTCTGTCGGAGAGAAGCCTGATAGCGCTTCTGTCACGCAGCCGCTCCCGTGCTTGCACCTGCCCGCCCCTGCGCCTTGTCCAGCCGCCCCTGCGGTTTCCTCTACAGTAACTCCCGTTCTTGTGAGTTACTTCCTTCCTTGCTTTCCTCGTTCCTTTCCTTACATCTTTTGGATGTTGTTTACTTCCTGTGTTTGTTGTAAGACTAGGGTTGAGTCCTTAGCATGTGTTGATCTCTTAGAGATCTTTGAGACTAGAAGTTATACACTTCTAGCAACCGTTTCGTTCCTGATTCGTGATGCTTGTGTGAACATGCTTTTCCTTGCTCCTTTCCTGAGGGAAACTGAGTGTTCTCTGAGTTGTTCGTTGATCTTTGAGTTACCTTCGTGTGAGGTAAGTCCATTGGACTTAGCTTCATTCCGCGTATTAGTTGGATTGTATTGACTTGTTTGTGTTGTTTATTCTTGTTTATAACGGATAACCGGACTAGGATTCACCCTTAAAACCTTAATTGTCCCAAGTGTATTATAACCGGGCGGTGACCGCTTGTCCAGTTCAGTATTAGGGAAACTGGAAAGTGCTCTTGCGACTCGGGCCTGCAGGTAACGGATAGTATTGATCTATTCCTGTTGGTAGACGGAAGCGGAGGCGAGTTTCGAAAGGATTCTCGTGTGACAAAATAAGTTGAATTAGTAAGGAATGACTTAATGAAAGATAATAACCGGTTGTGTGCAAGCATGCTATATGTTTATCTTATCTTATGTCTGTTTGTGCCTTCACGCTCTTGCTTATACCTAGAATGTTAGCTAACGGTTTATACCGTCGTTGTAGATGTTCCGCTAGTTCAGGATGCTACTGAGTTATCCGGATAGTGTGGTAAGCCGGGGTTCCCGTACATTATAGGACGGGATCGGATTTATGTTTCTTTTGTTGTTTCCCTTTTTGTTTTAAACTCAACTGCGAGTCTTTTCCGATGTCTTTTGTTTAAATCTTTGATTTTATATTGAGTTTAGGTTTTCATTCGTCTGTGCCTTGTTCTAAGATCCGTTTGTTGTTGCTAGTCTGAGTGTCGGGACCCATTGTGCGGTCCTAGCCCGTAGCGCTTCGAGTTCCCAGAACTTGGGGTGTTACAATATGGTATCAGATCTCTAGGTTGGCAACAATGGCACTCGAAATCTTCTAAAGGTCGGAAGGATATATAAATAGAACCCGCAAGGGGTCTAACATTTTCAAAAGGGGGTTTTGTTTTTAAAACTTTGGTATGGGATAGATGTACGGGCGACCACCACTACCTCCGCAGATCTCAACAGTGTAGTTTCTTATATGTGTTTTTCTTGGTTTTCTGCTTTAGTTGTAGCGTGGCCATATATCTATATATAGCCTTATATATCTATCCTTATAGCAGATGACATGTACTAAAGCTACATCTGCTATGGGGCGAGGAAGGGGTCGACCACCTCTTCCACCTGCCGTTCGTGGACGAGAACGTGTAGAAGGACCTCCACTAGCTAGAGGTCGGGGCCAAGCCCCAGTTGCTGATCCGCCTATCGCCGAGGCGTTCGTTGAAGAAGTTGTTGAGAGAGGTGTTCCCGAAGCAGGGAACGGGACTATCGAGAAGTACGGAGCATAGAGGGCGCCTGATTGCATGTATTATAGTCTATACTTTGGGTCTAGTTTAGACGTTTTATCTTCATAAATCTTCATGTATGAATGTATATTGTGTGATTATATTGTTGTTTCATCTACCTTTGCGGGAATCGAGGTCTACACCTAGTTTCGTTGTAATTGTAGGTAAAATGGCACGTTTTGCATCAAAATGGAGCTAAGGGAGCTAAGGAGTCATTGGAGCTACATTCTAGAGCTTAAGGAAGAACACAAGAAGCATGGAAATGATTAAGAAGATTTACTTTGGACCAGATTTGAGAGATTTCACATTCAGTTGAGATTCACCTCGGTCAGCTACAATGGCACCTCGACCGATGAGATCTTGAGGAGCGCCCCGACCGAGGCGAATACCTTGTCGCCAGCGAGATCCATATTTTTGGCTGAGATCTTTTATTTTTGGAAAGAAGATATCTTATATTTTTGGGCTGGATTTCTGGAAGAAAGATATAATTTCTGATTGATTTATTTTGAGAGAGAGATATATTTTTATAGGAAATTATCTTTTTAAGATATCTTCTCTTTGGAATATAATTCTCCTACATATATGGGCTGATTTTGATTCATTCAGCCATCCAATAATGTGCGGATCAAAGAGATTTCTGGAGTATTTTCCGAAGGTTTGAAGGAAGAGTTGGAGGAAGAGTTGAAGGTATTGAAGGATTGAAGCCCTAGGAAGGAAGGAATCATAGTTGGAGTTGTTTTTTTGACGGAGTTTGTAAGACTTTCTTAGATTGTCTTTTGGTTTTATTGTCTTTGCTGATTTGTGACTTGAGGCACGCAGTTTGTTTGTTGTTTGATTAAGTTATTGAGACTTTTTTCTTAAGGTTTTATTGTTCGAATATTGATTCCTTTTCCATAAATTTGATTATTGTTATCATGATGATTGTTGGCAAAATTTCTTATGCGATTCTAGGGTGATTGGGTGAAAGTTATGGGAAAGACGATGATAGAATGATCTTAATCCCAACAGGACCCTGAAAGCTTGAGTCTTTAACCTTAACCCTAGAACACCTCGCTCAGTCGTTGAACATCTCGGTGGGGGTGGAATCTGATTGAACGAGGTGAACCTTTCTTGATCCTATTTTGAGTTAAGTGTTTAAGTTTGCCAAATCCTATCCTTATTACACCTTTCCTGGTTCAATACAAGTCTAGGATGAGACTTACCCGGTGATTCCTTTGTTTGTTTACCTAAGATCATGAGTGTAGGTGATAAAGGTTTATCCTTTATTGGGGTTTGAGTGTGCCTTCATCCCATCTTTGTGAGTTAGCCTGAGACTTACCCGGTAAAGGCAGATTCTATTCCCTTGGGTGGTGTGTTGGTTTGAGATTATAGTTTCTTTCCTTAGTACCTTGAGACTTACCCGGTGATAGGAGCTTTGGTTTGGGATAGTGAGTAGCGAAACTTACCCGGTAATCTATTCCCACTTTACCTTCCCTTTGCAAACCTCAGCTTTGTCTGCGTTATCCTTTGAGATCTTGAGTCGGAACCACAATTAGATGCTTTAATCCCTAGAATCCGCATTTCCCTTATTTGACTTTATATCACCTTTGATTGCTTTAATTGCTTTTAGTTATTTGCAATATTCGACAACCTGATTTTGTGCTTTGTTTCACCTAAGTCCTTGTGATCGACCCCTGGAATTCTTGCTTTTATTACCATTGACCCGTACACTGCGGGTTTGGATATTTGTTCAAGCATAGTTCTTGGGTTATAAATATTAAAGCTTGCACACACCGTTTTGAGCGAACAACGCCATCGACGGAGTCCACACGAGTGTCTATTGGAGCTTCTACATATCGCGACTATGTCCAAAGAGTTGAAGAAGCTATCAGGACTGGAGGACCTGCACCAGCACCGCCAGAGATGCATCAGCTAGAGTGTATGAGCTGAGGAGTGTTGTAGTGCCGACAGCGCCAGCAGCCACATGTACCGTTCATATTAATGGTTTTCCTGTTAGAGTTCTTTTAGATACCGGTGCTACGCATTCTTTTATATCTGATGCTTGCGTAGATAGTTTGGCCTCAGTTACTGTAGAAGGTAGACTCTTCTTTATAGAATTACCCGATGGGGGTAAGATTTGAGGTACGCGAGAGGTTCGCGATTGCCTTATTAGATTGAGAGGTCGCGATTGGCAAACTAACTTCTTCGTCATGTACTTAGTACATGATGAAGTTATTCTGGGTATGGATTGAATGGATCGACATCGAGTAGTTCTGGACACCTGCAAGAGGACTGTGACAGTAACTACAGATGCAGGCCATGTTGAGATCTTCCGAGGATGGGATCTCGGGATGACTGGTACAATCATCAGTGTAGTGCGAGCTGCGAGACTTATCAGTTAGGGTTGTGAGGCTTTTTGGTGCTATGCCATGAAGGATAGTACGAGTCCGGCTTTGGAAGAGATTCTAGTAGCTTGCGAGTTTGCTGACGTTTTTGGAGAGCCATCAGGTTTACCTCCACAAAGGATTGTAGACTTTGGCGTTGAGCTAGAGCCCGGTACGAGACTGATCTCTAAGGCTCCTTATCGTATGACGCCTATCGAGATGCTTGAGTTGAAGAAGCAGCTCAAGGAGTTCGCAGAGAAGGGCTTTATCCGCCCTAGTGTATTGATAACAAGATTTATGACTTAGGATTAGGTAATCATTTAGATAGATTTCTCACTCATTCATGCACGTTTTGGCATTGGTTCATGACGTCTTCGCTCAATTCATGCACATTTCTAGAAAAGACGTCTACACTACCTTTTATCGGTTTTGTAGGTAACTCGGGGATCTATTGGACGTTAATCGATACATTTGAGGGCCAAGCCTCATGATGGTACACATCCAAAGCCTTGGAGGAGCATAATTGGATCAAAAAAGGACACAAAGACCACCATTGGTACAAGCAATGGAGCAACTCATGGCTAGACGATCATAGCATGCTTCTGTTGAAGAAAATCGACCTACACCCAGGAAAATCGGCCGATTTTTTTCCTCTAGGTCGATTTTTGAGGCTTTGACAGCTTAAGCCACGTGTCCCACGATCTCTTGTCCGTCCTTGCTCTTGGTGGAGAATATAAGTGGTCCTTCAGGTGGTTGCTGAGCATCTCTCCTCTCCCACACTCTCATTGACAGCTCATTGATTTTGGAGAAAGATTGGAGGAGAAGAAAAGCTCTCAAGGATTGAAGGAAGAACAAGAACACCATTCTAAGAGTTTAGAGTGATTTTGAGTGATTTTGTAGTCTTGGATTGAAGAACTAATTGCAAGGATTGTTAAGAACGTTTTGCATCTTCATTTTAGAGTTTGTAAGTCTTGCTACAACTTGGATTTGGCTGAGATTTATTGATTTTGCTTACTCATCTTTCATTACTCATCTATGAACACCATGTATGCTTGTTTGATGATTTCGGATCTTGATATGCATATTATTGGCTAGTTTCTTGTGATTTTAGAGTGACGGATTGATGGTTATGGCTAGGGTGATGATAGGATGGGCTTATATGTCAGTTTAGGATGATTTATATGCACGAAACTCACAACAGAAGGAAAAATCGACCTGTTCATCAGATAAATCGGCCGATTTATCTGTAGAACAGCCCGATTTATTCTTCTGTTGCTCTTTAAATGATAAATCTGCATGCTAGGGTGTTTGGTTGTTTAAATCCTAGTGTTTATTAAGCCTAATTTAGCTTAGTATCACCCAATGCTACCAATCTAAGTGAGGGAAGAGATCTACCCGATGATTTCCGACCTTAGATACCTAAGATGATGAATGGTAGGTAGTGGTGAGCCTCATAAGCCGCTATTGGATCGAGTGTGCTAGGATTATTGCTTGAGATATCCCTATTCCGAGACTTACCCGGTAAGGAGAGGGTTACCCTTAAGTAGCATCTAGTTTGTGCGAAATTCCTTACTCTAACCCCTTGAGACCTACCCGGTAATAGGAGTTTGATGTGGGATTAGTGAAGTGAGAGACTTACCCGGTAATCGCTTCCATTAGTGAACATTCTTTCCCAAACACCACAGCTTGTCCTTAGAATCCTTAGAACCTTGAGTCCTATGCCATAACCGGAAATCTTGACCTCTAGAATCTACTTTTCTCGCTTGATCATATACTTGTGCTTTGTGTTACTTACTCGTTTGCTAGCTTAATTTGTTAGTTATTTTATTACTTTGCTTGACTTGTGATCTTTGTTTGATCACCACAAAAACTCAACCAAAAATATCATCATTTTCATTTCTTTATTTCTTTCTCTTTTCTTAGTCTAGATTCACACTATCTTGGATGATTGCTTGACTCGATTTCACCTTAGTCTTTGTGTTCGACCTCGGAATACTTACCTTTCTACAAACGTCCCGTACACTGCGGGTTCGCTAGGAGTTAGGATAATTATAACGAGTATAAATTTAAGACTTATTGCGTGCACATCACATCTATTCCTAGACGTAACAAGTTTTTGGCGCCGTTGCCGGGGACTAGGTCTAGATTGAGTCATTTCGTGATTGTTTATAGTGTAGATCTTTCTTGTTGCTTTTGATCTCTCTTTGGTGTGTGTCTTTGCTTTTCAGAACATCATCTCTCTCTTTAGGTGTATGCGAAGATCTCGTGGCAAGGATTTAGCTCCATTCGATCCCGAACCGGAGAAAACCCTTCGATCTAGATCCAAGAACATCCGAAAAGAGAAAGAGATGGCCGGAAGAAACCTTCAAGCTGAGTTGGATGAAGCCTTAGAGCAAATAAGGCTAAGAGATGAGCTCTTGGAGGAAGAAAGGAGACTTGCCAATGAGAGGCAAGAGGAAACTAGGAGGGAGATTGAGGAGATTAGGCAAGCCCTTGTTCAAGGAGAGCTTAATCGCCGACAACCTCCACCTCCTCCACCACCGGTGGAACAACCGCAGCCGGCGGTTAATGTTAGGGTTGTGCCCATAGCCATTGAAGAGCCACAAACCCTAGGGAGACGTATGGATCCGGCACAAAGAGCACACCGTCCGGGTGTGAACTTAGGAGATCCCGCAGCCCACAACTACGAGCTCCGCCCTCAAGTTCTACAAATGATCCGGCATAATCAATTTGGAGGGATGGAAGGAGAGTCTCCTCACCAACATTTGATGAACTACGAGATTTTGATGGAGACTCTTAGACCGCCAAGATTGGAGAGCAACAACCATAAGCTAAGGGCTTTCTCCTTCTCTCTTAAGGATAAAGCCTTAGCTTGGTATCAGTCTATTCCACAAGGGCGAGTTGGTACTTGGGAGGAGATGACAACCGAGTTTTTGACTAAGTTCTTCCCACCTTCCAAGACTACCGAATTAAGAGGGAAGATCAATGCCTTCGTGATGAAGGATAGAGAGTTTGTTCAAGTCTTGGGAGAGATTCAAAGACCTTCTCCTAGATTGTCCACACCATGGCATACCGAAAATTGAGCTATTGGAGATCTACTTCAAGGGACTTGATGAAGATAGCCAATTCAAGCTTCAATCCCTTTCCGGTGGGACTTTCATGGAGAAGCATGTGGATGATGCTTGGGAGTTTGTGGAGAAGCAAGCTCTAGTGATTGAGAAGTACTCCCATAGGAAGAGTGAAGGGAGAAAGGCGGGAGCATATGAGGTGAGTGAGGTCACCATGAGCAACTTCAAGCTCGACGCCATCAACAACGAGCTAAAGTCCTTGAGGGAGTTGTGTGCTACAACTTTGAAGAGTCAAGCAACCCCTCAAGTGCTTCCACAAGCCAACCTATCATCCAAGGAGGAAGATGTGAATTACATGGGAAGGGGCAATTACAACAATTATCAAGGCCCAAGGAACTTCAACAACAACCGGCAATTCAACAATTACCGGCCCAACCATAACCATCCCGGGTTTTCTTACTCTAACCCGGATAGAGCCTTGAACCCTCCCGCTTCCACAAGCACAACTCCACCACCAAGAGCTTCACAAGAACCTCCACCCGGATTTACTCAACCTCCAAAGGATAGAACCGAAATGATGTTTGAGCAATTGCTTGGAAGGTTGAGTGGTCTTGAGAGCACCGTGACTTCTATTTCCAAGGCTCAAAAGGTTTTGGAAGCACAAGTGTTCCAAAAGGCGGGTGAAGCACATAGAGATCCGGGAAAGCTTCCCGGAAGAACCGAAGAAAACCCAAGAGGCCAAGTGTTGGCTATTACAACGAGAAGTGGGTTGAGCATGAAAGATCCTTTGCCCAAGGAGAATGCTAAAGGGAAGCAAGTGGTGAATGAAGAAGAGACTTTGCAAGGAGATGGAGGCAAGAGCAAAGATGTAGAGCCAACCTATGTGGCACCGCCTCCATATAAGCCACCACTACCGTTCCCTCAATCACGAGCAAGAGCTCGCTTGGACAATCATTTTGGTAAGTTCCTTGAACTAATGTCTAAATTGCATATTAACATTCCGTTCATGGATGCTATTTTAGGGATGCCGGCATATGGCAAGTTCTTGAAGGAAATACTCTCCAACAAAAGGAAGTTGGAGGAGTATGGTGAGATAAGGATGACTAAGAGATCCTCGGAGTTGATTCAAACGATGAAGGAGGAGATGCCTCCCAAGCTAAGGGATCCGGGATCCTTTTGTGTGCCAATCGGAGTAGGAGAAGTGAAGTATGACGCCCTATGTGATCTTGGGGCAAGTGTAAGCATCATCCCGCTTGCACTTTGCAACAAGGTTGGGCTAGGAGAGCCAAAGCCGGTCAAGATGACCCTTTACATGGCGGACCGCTCAATCACTCATCCGGTTGGGATCTTGGAAGACATCCCGGTGCAATTAGGGAAGTTCTATGTGCCCATAGACTTCGTTGTTTTGGACATCCCGGCGGACTATCCGGTTCCTATCATCTTGGGGAGACCTTTCCTAGCTACTTCCGGATGTCTAGTGGATTGCAAGAATGGGACTCTCTCCTTCAACATTGGAGAAGAGAACATCAAGTTCAAGCTGTCCACAATGATGAAAGGGCCAACCCTTGATGAGGATATATTCAACATAGTTGAAGAAGAGGAGTCTAGAGAGGTTGTGAGCTCAATCTTGCTCAAGGATCCACTTGAAAGAGTTCTTAGCTCAAGCTTGATGGAAGAAGGGATTGAGGAGAGTAGCAATGAAGTAATCAAGGCCTTGAATGCATTGGACGAGCTACCAAGTGTTGGGTTTGAAGTGCTAGAAGAAGAGGAAAACTGCCAGAAAAATCGGACTGAAGGGCAAAAATCGGCCGATTTTTGTACTTGTACTGAAATTTCAGCCAGTTTTGCCAAAACAGAAACTCAGATCGACCCCCCTTCAGATAAATCGACCGATTTTTCTTCCTGGGTCGATTTTCCTGAGTCTTTTCAGCATCAACAACTTGAGTATGAGCAATCATCAAGAGACTTCAAGGAGGCTTCCATGGCTTTGCAATCATCTCAACCTACATTGTATGGATCGTCTCCAACCGAAAAAGGTCCTCCTCAACTTGATCTTAAACCTCTTCCTTCTCATTTAAAGTATGCTTTCCTTGGTTCAAATTCTACTTATCCGGTGATTGTGAATGCATCTTTGAGTGATGATGAGCTTAATAGGTTATTGAATGAATTGAAACTGCATAGAAAGGCAATAGGATACACCATTGATGATCTTGTTAGCATCAAGCCCTCTTTGTGCATGCATAGGATAATGATGGAAGATAATCATAAACCCTCTATTGAACATCAAAGAAGATTGAATCCCATAATGAAAGAGGTAGTCAAAAAGGAAATCATTAAGTTGCTAGATGCGGGAATTATCTACCCTATCTCGGATAGTAAGTGGGTTAGTCCCGTTCATGTAGTACCTAAGAAGGGTGGGATGACCGTAGTAACCAATGAGAACAATGAACTAATCCCGACTAGGACGGTTACGGGATGGAGGATGTGTATTGATTATAGAAAGCTTAACATGGCCTCTAGGAAAGATCACTTCCCTCTTCCTTTCATTGACCAAATGCTAGAAAGGTTAGCTCAACATTCTCATTTTTGCTACCTAGATGGCTATAGTGGATTCTTCCAAATCCCTATCCACCCCGATGACCAAGAGAAAACAACCTTTACATGTCCATGGGGTACTTTTGCATATAGGAGAATGCCATTTGGGTTGTGTAATGCACCCGCCACCTTCCAAAGGTGTATGATGGCTATCTTTTCGGAATACATTGAAGATATCATGGAAGTGTTCATGGATGATTTCTCTGTTTATGGTTTTTCCTTTGATAATTGCTTGGCTAACTTGTCATTAGTACTTCAAAGGTGTGAGGAGACAAATCTTGTCTTAAATTGGGGAAAATGCCACTTCATGGTAAGTGAAGGTATTGTGTTAGGACACTTGGTGTCTAACCGTGGCATTGAGGTTGATAGAGCCAAGATTGAAACGATAGAGAAGTTGCCACCACCTACCTCGGTGAAAAGGGGTAAGGAGTTTTTTAGGGCATGCCGGTTTTTACCGGAGGTTCATTCAAGATTTCTCTAAAATTTCTAAGCCTGTCACTAACCTACTAATGAAGGATGTTGAATTTGTCTTCTCCAAAGATTGCCTTGAAGCTTTTTGTAGGTTGAAGAACGCTTTGATCTCCGCACCTATAATGCAACCTCCGGATTGGAGTTTACCGTTTGAGATCATGTGTGATGCAAGCGATGTAGCCGTTGGGGCTGTTTTGGGGCAAAGGAAAGATGGGAAAACTCATGCTATTTATTATGCTAGCAAGACGCTAGATGATGCCCAACTCAATTATGCTACCACCGAAAAAGAGTTGCTAGCGGTTGTGTATGCATTTGAGAAGTTCCGCTCATATCTTGTTGGGGCGAAGGTCATAGTTTATACGGATCATGCTGCGATCCGTTATCTACTTACCAAGAAGGATGCCAAGCCTAGGTTGATTCGGTGGATCCTTCTTCTTCAAGAGTTTGACTTGGAAATCCGGGACAAGAAGGGATCCGAGAACTCCGTGGCGGATCACCTTAGTAGACTCCCACCGATAGAGCTTGAGAGAGATGACATCCCGATTGATGACTCATTCTGGGATGAGCAATTGCAAATGATGGAGGAATGCTTGTTCCAAGTGTCTAGGGGAAGTGAGCCATGGTACGCCGACATTGTGAACTATCTTGTGTGTGAGGAAGTGCCTCCCGGTTTGACAAATGCCCAAAGGAAGAAGTTCTTCAAAGATGTGAGGCACTACTATTGGAGTGAACCACTTTTGTTCAAAAGAGGGCCGGATGGGATGTTTAGAAGATGCATACCGGAGGATGAGGTGGAGAGTGTGATCCGCCATTGTCATTCCTTGCCATGTGGAGGGCATGCTAGTGCACACAAGACATGTGCGAAAGTGCTACAATCGGGCTTCTTTTGGCCAAGTTTGTTCAAGGACGTGCAAGGCTTTGTGGTAGCTTGTGATGCTTGCCAAAGGACGGGCAACATCTCAAGGAGAAATGAGATGCCCTTGAACAACATACAAGAGGTGGAAATATTTGATGTGTGGGGTGTGGACTTCATGGGGCCATTCCCTTCTTCATGTGGCAACCTCTACATCCTATTGGCGGTTGACTATGTTTCGAGATGGGTGGAGGCAATCGCCTCTCCTACAAATGACGCCAAGGTCGTGGTGCGGTTCTTCAACCGAGTGATCTTTCCTAGGTTTGGAACACCTAGGGTGATCATAAGCGATGGTGGGAAGCACTTCACCAATAGGAATTTTGGAGCACTTTTGGCCAAGTATGGGGTGACTCATAGGGTGGCAACACCTTACCATCCCCAAACTAGTGGCCAAGTGGAGATCTCCAACCGGGAGATCAAGGCCATTCTTGAGAAGACGGTATCAAGGACGAGAAAAGATTGGGCTATGAAGCTCGATGATGCCTTGTGGGCATATAGGACCGCCTTCAAAACATCAATTGGCACCACTCCTTACAAGTTGGTCTATGGAAAGTCTTGCCACCTTCCGGTAGAGATGGAGCATCGAGCATATTGGGCTATAAGGTGGCTAAATTTTGATCTAAAGGAGGCCGGAGAAAAGCGGTTGCTAGACATAAACGCCCTTGAGGAGATCCGGTTGGATGCATATGAGAATGCTCGGATCTACAAGGAGAGAACCAAGCGATGGCATGATAAGAGGATCATCCCAAAGGAGTTGAGTGAAGGCGACCTTGTCCTTCTCTTCAACTCGAGGCTGCGGCTCT
The DNA here is from genome assembly GCA_033239125.1 of Fagopyrum homotropicum. Taxonomy (NCBI): domain Eukaryota; kingdom Viridiplantae; phylum Streptophyta; class Magnoliopsida; order Caryophyllales; family Polygonaceae; genus Fagopyrum; species Fagopyrum homotropicum. Next base: position 144,959,156 of record BSWB01000002.1, read on the forward strand.
TCCCCGGAAAGCTCAAATCAAGATGGACCGGGCCATATGTGGTGAAGAAAGTTTTTCCTCATGGAGCGGTGGAGATAGGAGGAGATCATTGTGGTAACTTCAAGGTGAATGGGCATCGATTGAAGAAGTACATCCCGGAAGCCCCGGTGGAAGTGATTGCCCCACTTCACCTTGATTGAAACGCTCCTGAATTTGGTCAAGCTAATGACCTTAAAGAAGCGCTTAATGGGAGGCAACCCATTGGTACATATTTTTCCCTTTCTTTTTCTTGCTTTTGCTTGATCTTACTCTTGGTGTGCTTTGTTTTTCCTTTGTGTTTTTGGGTGCTAGATCTTGTTGATTGTCATGAGTTATGAGATGTTGGAGGTCATGTGAAGGCCTCATGGAATGGTTGAAGAAGCAAGATCCGAGCACATGGACAAGGAAGAAAGCACCCAGGAAATCGGACTGTTCATGCACAAAATCGGCCGATTTTCCTGGGTTGCTTGGCCGATTTTTCCTCTGTAAAGAAAAGTGATGATCTCCAATCGAGCATGGGTGGAGCGGACGTGGAACTTGGACGGCTTGTGGTGCCAAGCGCGGGTTCCGACACCATAATGAACATCAAGAGCTCTCTACCATCCTTGATCGATCATCCACCATCATCATCCAATGAGAACCGAAATACCAAAGCATCACCAATTTTACATTGTGAGGACTCTCTTTCACTTCTTTATTTAGTCTACACATTAGGGACAATGTGTTTCTAAGTATGGGGTGGGGTTTTCATGATCACTTGCATGATTAGCATCTAGGATAGTTTAATTTTGTCACATGTTTCATTATGTCTTGCATTGTACATACATATTTCGAAAAATCCAAAAAATTCAGAAAATTTTAAAATTTTTAGTGCTTCTAAAGCTTGGATATGACCCTAATGATGAATCTCGTCTTATGGATTGGCCATGGATGGCCTTATGTGTTGAATAGATGATTCATATGTGGACTTGAAGTACTTATCTTGAATCCCATGAATGATTTGTTATCATGAATGTTTGCCTTGATTGAATTGAGTATTGAAAGTCGAAATTGCATGCTAGTTCTTGCACATCAATTAGGAGCGATTAAGGCAATTCATCTTCCTCTACTTCTCATCTTGATCATGTTGCTTGAGCACCTCAATTGATATAAATTGACCTCTTTTGACCCATCCAGAAATAGGAGCATGCTAGTGTGTTGATGTGTGTGAAAAGCAAGTGTGGGGTGAAGTTGTTGATGAAAAGAATGTCATGCATAAAATGCTGAAATTGTTGTGAAAGTGTAGCCAAAAATATAGGCTTGGGGACATTGGCTTAAATGACAAGTAACTCGGTACACTTCACATAATCGGGTGTTGGTGCCTTGCCAAAGTCAAATAAACCAATAGTCATAACGAGCTTTGGTATGTGTGCCCGGTGTGGATGCATCTCGAAAAATAGAAAAAGCCCGAGAATGGCTAATCACCAAGGTTTCGGCTTTTGCACACCAATGCCATTGTCTCAAAAATAAAAGAAAGAAAAGAAAATGAAGAAAAATATACACTTGAGGGAAGTTGATAAGAAAATTTGAAGTTGTGGTTGTTTAGTTCCTTTCCCGGATTAGCATCACATAGCCTAGAAAATTCCCACCTAATCACAACGTTTCTTGGCCTTCTATTTTACAAGTCCTTTTGACCTACTTGCATGTGTGTAAGGCTAAGTGATTTAGATTGGATATACTCATGATCATCTTGACTTCTTCATCTTTACATTTCATTGCATGCTATCAAGTTAAGTGTAATTGTCTTTCCATGCTTTAATTTATTTCATACATAATTGCTTGTCCATTGCCATGAAACATGACTATGAAGGTGATCTAATATTAGAAGCACAACTCCAAAAAGATTTTGCCATTTTTCTGCATACATAAATCATGTCATCTCTTAGTCTATAGTTGGGAATTTGCTCGGGGACGAGCAAACCTTATGTATGGGGTATTTTTGATAACAAGATTTATGACTTAGGATTAGGTAATCATTTAGATAGATTTCTCACTCATTCATGCACGTTTTGGCATTGGTTCATGACGTCTTCGCTCAATTCATGCACATTTCTAGAAAAGACGTCTACACTACCTTTTATCGGTTTTGTAGGTAATTCGGGGATCTATTGGACGTTAATCGATACATTTGAGGGCCAAGCCTCATGATGGTACACATCCAAAGCCTTGGAGGAGCATAATTGGATCAACAAAGGACACAAAGACCACCATTGGTGCAAGCAATGGAGCAACTCATGGCTAGACGATCATAGCATGCTTCTGTTGAAGAAAATCGACCTACACCCAGGAAAATCGGCCGATTTTTTTTCCTCTGGGTCGATTTTTGAGGCTTTGACAACTTAAGCCACGTGTCCCACGATCTCTTGTCCGTCCTTGCTCTTGGTGGAGAATATAAGTGGTCCTTCAGGTGGTTGCTGAGCATCTCTCCTCTCCCACACTCTCATTGACAGCTCATTGATTTTGGAGAAAGATTGGAGGAGAAGAAAAGCTCTCAAGGATTGAAGGAAGAACAAGAACACCATTCTAAGAGTTTAGAGTGATTTTGAGTGATTTTGTAGTCTTGGATTGAAGAACTAATTGCAAGGATTGTTAAGAACGTTTTGCATCTTCATTTTAGAGTTTGTAAGTCTTGCTACAACTTGGATTTGGCTGAGCTTTATTGATTTTGCTTACTCATCTTTCATTACTCATCTATGAACACCATGTATGCTTGTTTGATGATTTTGGATCTTGATATGCATATTATTGGCTAGTTTCTTGTGATTTTAGAGTGATGGATTGATGGTTATGGCTAGGGTAATGATAGGATGGGCTTATATGTCAGTTTAGGATGATTTATATGCACGAAACTCACAACAGAAGGAAAAATTGACCTGTTCATCAGATAAATCGGCCGATTTATCTGTAGAACAGCCCGATTTATTCTTCTGTTGCTCTTTAAATGATAAATCTGCATGCTAGGGTGTTTGGTTGTTTAAATCCTAGTGTTTATTAAGCCTAATTTAGCTTAGTATCACCCAATGCTACCAATCTAAGTGAGGGAAGAGATCTACCCGATGATTTCCGACCTTAGATACCTAAGATGATGAATGCTAGGTAGTAGTGAGCCGCATAAGCCGCTATTGGATCGAGTGTGCTAGGATTATTGCTTGAGATATCCCTATTCCGAGACTTACCCGGTAAGGAGAGGGTTACCCTTAAGTAGCATCTAGTTTGTGCGAAATTCCTTACTCTAACCCCTTGAGACCTACCCGGTAATAGGAGTTTGATGTGGGATTAGTGAAGTGAGAGACTTACCCGGTAATCGCTTCCATTAGTGAACATTCTTTCCCAAACACCACAGCTTGTCCTTAGAATCCTTAGAACCTTGAGTCCTATGCCATAACCGGAAATCTTGACCTCTAGAATCTACTTTTCTCTCTTGATCATATACTTGTGCTTTGTGTTACTTACTCGTTTGCTAGCTTAATTTGTTAGTTATTTTATTACTTTGCTTGACTTGTGATCTTTGTTTGATCACCACAAAAACTCAACCAAAAATATCATCATTTTCATTTCTTTATTTCTTTCTCTTTTCTTAGTCTAGATTCACACTATCTTGGATGATTGCTTGACTCGATTTCACCTTAGTCTTTGTGTTCGACCTCAGAATACTTACCTTTCTACAAACGTCCCGTACACTGCGGGTTCGCTAGGAGTTAGGATAATTATAACGAGTATAAATTTAAGACTTATTGCGTGCACATCACATCTATTCCTAGACGTAACATGTATCTCCTTGGGGCGCACCAGTACTCTTCGTCAGAAAGAAAGACGGGTCAATGATGTTATGTATCGACTACCGAGAGCTGAACAAGGTGACGATCAAGAACAAGTACCCATTGCCCCGTATCGACGATCTTTTAGATCAGCTACATGGAGCTTCAGTATTTTCTAGGATCGATCTGAGATCTAGATATCACCAGCTGAGTTAGAGAGCATGACATAGCCAAGACAACATTTCAGACTAGATATGGAAACTACGAGTTTGTAGTAATGCCATTCGGGCTTACGAATGCGCCCGCAGTCTTCTTGGAGTTGACGAACAACATCTTCATCGACTTTCTAGACCAGTTTGTAGTTGTCTTCATCGACGACATTCTGGTTTACTCTCGTAGTAGGGAGGAGCATGCTAGACACTTGAGGATTGTTCTTCAGGTCTTACAGGATAGAGATTTTTACACCAAACTCTCTAAGTGTGAGTTTTGGATGACCGAGGTAGCATTTCTTGGTCACATTATTTTGGCAGAAGGGATCAAGGTAGATCCGGCAAAGATCGAGTCAGTAGCATCTTGGCCGCCACCTAAGAACGTCAAGGAGGTACGGAGCTTCTTAGGATTGGCGGGCTACTACCGGCGTTTTGTTGAGGGCTTTTCAGTTATCGCCCGACCGCTCACTTCCTTGCTGAGGAAGTCTACGTGGTTCGTATGGTCCGAGTCGTTACTGCAGAGCTTCGAGGAGCTGAAGAAGAGGTTGACCTCTGCTCCTATTCTAGCTCAGCTAGAGGGCATTGAGGATTTCGTTGTTTACAACGACGCATCTAAGCTGGCCTTGGGATGTGTTCTGATGTAGAGGGGTAAGGTGATTGCTTATGCGTCTAGACAGTTGAATACGTACGAGGAGAATTACCCTACTGATGACCTGGAGTTGGATGATGTGGTTCACGCTTTGAAGGTTTAGAGATATTATCTGTACGGAGCTACGTATCAGATATTCCCAGACCACAAGAGTGTGAAGTATATATTCACTCAACGGGAGTTGAATAATCGCCAGCGTAGATGGTTGGAGTTGATCAAGGATTTTGATCTTGAGATCTTATACCACCCGGGGAAAGCTAACGTTGTAGCCGATGCCCTTAGTAGGAAGACTCTCCAGGAGATGGCGATCGCTAGGGTGACAGCTCAACCACAGCTACAACGAGACCTGGCATGGCTAGAGATGGATATCCAGTTCCCGGATTCCGACAACCAGTTATCCACCTTGGAGATAGTATCTGATCTGTTGGCTGAAATCCGACAGAAGTAGGAGAATTGCCCAGCTTTGACACAGATCCGAGACCGGATGTCTCGAGGAAAGGCACTGTAGTTTGCAATTGGTGCTGATGGAGTTCTGAGATGCCAGGAGCGTGTTTGTGTGCCTTCAGATCGAGAGTTGAGACAGAGGATCCTTCAAGAGGCTCACTCTTCACCTTACTCAGTACACCCTGGTGCGAGTAAGATGTATCAGGATATCAGATGCTCTTTTTGGTGGGGAGGTCTGAAGCCAGATGTGATGAGATATGTAGCTCAGTGTGCGACCTGTCAGTAGGTCAAGATGGAGCATCATAGACCAGGAGGCGAGCTACACCCACTTCCCGTTCCTCAGTGGAAGTGGGACGATATCTCTATGGATTTTGTTACCGGTCTGAGACCGAGTCGAGGCTTTGATGCTATCCGGGTGATAGTAGATCAATTGACGAAGACCGCATGTTTCATTCTGTACAAGGAAACGTAGCCGGTGTTCGCCCCTAGAGGTGTGTGCAAATAAGCTTTAAATTTATAAAACTAGAATCAAGCAAGCGAACCCGCAGTGTACGGATCGACGTAGTTAAGCGAGAATTCCAGAGTATCGAACACAGGGATTTGGATGGGAACAAATTCAGTTGCAGATTATCAAGCGAGTAAGTATGAGAGGTTTTGCAAATATTGGGAAAACAACAATCCTAAAGATCCAAGTATCCAGCTGTGGCCATCGATTCAAGATATACTAATGATATAAAGACAGAGTTGAGATATGCAAAGGTATGCTAATGTAAGGTAATCGTACGGTGAAGTTCCAAAAACCTTATATGACTCACCTACAAGACACTCTCTACACAGGTTGTTGAGGCTCAATATAGAAAGGTTCTAAAGGTGAGAATTAGTGTCAAATACCCAAGCTTGTAATCCAAGGATCAAGACTAATTTAGCCGATTACGGTTATGACACTCACAATCGAGGTAGAGGTTGTTGAGGCTTCACTACCACCTAGAAAAGACAAGTCTAAACTAAGTTAAAGCAAATCTTTAACTTTGGATTAAAGTAAAAGTAGGTTCGTAAACTTAAGGGAAATTACGGGTAGTTCTTGAGACTCCACGGCCGTGGAACTCAAGAACAAACCGTGATTTAGGGTTCGTCGACAATTCTCTCGAACTCTCAGGGTCTAATCTGTTTACGATCGATCTATCATCATCTAAGCCACAACTATCAACCCTTCACCTTAGAATTGTTAAGGGTTTCTAGCCAATAACATTCATGTTGATATTAATTCAAGGATTAAAAGATAGAAAGATGAAAACTTCCGAAAACTTTCAATAATCTTCAAACTAATCTCAAAGTCACAATCGAGAACGAATATTGTCAATGGATTCAGAATAAAGCAAACAATCACAACCTTAGGAAAGAAGGGAAAACGGGATGTCAATCCGTTTCCCAAATCAAACCTAAACAAGAAGAGAGGTCTTCTTGCAACAATCTTCTAAAAGCTTCGATCTTCCGCTAATCCGGAGATCTCAACAGAAATCTCCACCAAAAGTGCGAAATTAGGGCAATTCCCAAACACGAACTTCGATCTCCGATGAGATGTCAATGCTTCCAAGCAAGGGCCAAACGGCGTTGGAATTCTCTAAGCGGAGATGAGCGGTAATGCAAACCGAGGTGTAAGCCGGCCTATGCGTCGATGACGGAATCTTCCTTTGTCCGTCTTTTTATAGTGCAGGGCAAAATGTCGGCCCGGCCCAATCTTGAAAAGATCGTGGCTTCAAAATGTGGCGAAAAGATTCGCCAAGATCACGGTCGTGGAAGATTCCACGACCGTAATTTAGAGCGTGGATTATGTCACGGTTTGGATCATATGTTCCACGACCGTAATAGTTACTGGAATGCATCACGCCTCTCTTTGCAGGGTTCCACGGCCGTGGAACTAAACGTGGTTTGTAGTACGGCCGTATTTTAGAGCGTGGTTTAGGGCAAGAACGTGATTCTTTCCTAGCCTCGTGCATTCCTCAAGTTGAACTCCAATTTGCTCCTAATAATGCCCTCAATCCATGGACATATTCAATCAACTCTTCCTTTGCTCGATTCCGTTCGGAAATGACTCTCAATCACCTATATTTCAACATAAAGCTAGTGTAGACATCCATATCGACAATATAGGTAATACTAGCTCACATATGCAATGATGCTGAATCAAAGACTATCAATATGAATCAAATACACTTAGAAAACGTGTCTAATTTATCACAATATTTCATGCTAACAAATAACCCCATACTTAACACTTGCTTGTCCCTAAGCAAAGTCTTTCAAAAAGCTTTAAACAAGAGTTAGGATGAAATATGTGTACCTTCTTTTGGATGAATGTGCTTTCTAAAGAATAGATCATTCTCAAACCTTGCTTCAATCGTTTATCAAACTTTCACACACTCAATCAAAGAGTAAAAAGCAAAGAAAATTCATGAATCAATTTAACTTCTAAACAAGCATCATAACCTTCAAACATTATCAAAATCAATCATAAGAAACTTCAATTTAGATCAACAAGTCATATAACATTCTTTTGATCTTAAGGACTTCCAAAGAAAAGGTTTAGAATACGGAAGGGAAGGGAAAACTTTAAGGGAAAGTGGTGCATGAATCCGGGAAAATGGACAACTACCTTCTTCTTCTTATGCGGTTCCCGCAACACTTCAACTTAGAGCTTCACTCTCTTCTTTTCATTTTTCGACTTTACTTTTGGAGTTATGGACAGAGGTGCACAAAAACCGAAGCCTAGGAGATTGGCGTTTCTCAATTTTTATGAGATGCCTCAAACCCTTAGCGCACATACCATAATCCGCTAGGAATATCGCTCAATCCGACTTTGGCAAGACACAAACACCCGGCTATGTGAATGGTGCCGAGTTACTCATCGTCATGATTGACTTCCCCAAACCTATAATTTCTTTCTATTCTTTTGATTGCAAATAATTGCTCTCATGGCCCCCCCCACATCAAACACGCCTTTTTCATTCGCTTCTCCAAGTTCCCGGATAGGTAAAGGAGGCTAATATTTCAATGAGGAGCTAAAATTGTGAAAAGAAAGAAGAAAGAAAAATCAAATTGCCTTAATCATCTCAACAAGAAGTATAAGAACTTATAGTATGATTTCAACATCAATTTCTCAACATGATATAGGTAACATTCTTCACATTATGAAACTTGCAAAAGAGGTAAAATTCATTCATTCAAATTCTTTTCAATTCACAATTCTTTTAAGCATGCAATTGTCATCAAATTCAATTGACAAGTAGTGATTATCATAGAAATCATCTCAATTCATCAGAAGCACAAAATTTTTCAAAATTTTTCAATTTTTATGGTTTTTCAAGTTCTTTTTCATGCAATGCGATAATGAAACGTGAAACACATAATGAACATGCAATGATAGTCTCGAATGAAAGCAAGCATAGTAAGTAGAGTTATTACAAACTTTTAGTACATCCCACCCCATACTTAGGACGAACATTGTCCCTAATGTTCAAAAGAAAGAAAGAAAAGAAAGAAAAGAAACTCACAAAGTGGTGGCGGGAATGTCTAAAACGAACGGTCATGCATCAAATCACTGCGGTGCTGGCGGCGGCGGGAATGGAGAGAAGCTCGGATCATAGGACCGCCCAAACTGCTGGCGGTAGACGTCCCTCATCATGTGGTCAAGGTCGTCTAAACGTCCGTCTCTAGCATCGGCCCGGATCTCTAGCGCTCCTACTCTCTCTGAAAGTCCGGTAGCCCAATCCGGCATCTGCTCGTACCATCCCGGGGTCTGACTGTACCATGCTGGGGCGTCGGATGGTGCTGGTGCTGGTGGAGGTATTGCTGGCTGCTCTGTAGACCAAGGAGGGGGAACGCCATACCATGTGGGAGGTGTGGTCATCCACGTGGGCCTCTCACTCATGCTAGCGCGGCGAGATGACGAGCCTGAGGCTCTAGCTGGACGTGGAGAGCGTCTAGGTACATCTGGGGCCGCCTCCGGCTGGTCCGGAAACGTGCCAAACTCCTGCTTGGCTCCTCCTCCACTCTCAAACTGATCTCCCATATCCTCCTCCTCGACAACCGGTGGTGGGACATTAGGGGGAGCTACTATCCTGTTCGCATGCATCGCAGCGAACGTCTCCTTCCAATTATGGCGTCCTGCCATAATGGAGTACTCTGGCAGCCACTCTATACCCCTACCCGTCCTACTCTCCCAAGGCATGCCCGCATAAGGCGGACCTCTATGTGTGGGAAAGATGAGACCCCTAACCATGAAAGCATGTAGCCCTAAAGGAACGGCCGGTATGCGGGTGCAAGCAGAAAAATCAACACCAAAACTCCGAGCAATGTGGGTGACTATCCCACCATATCCGATGTTCCCCTTCTTCTTGTTCTTGAGCTTGCTCATCGTAGCAGCCAAGAGAGTAGCACAATCTGCACGGCGTCCATAAAGCATGCAATAGAGCAAGAATAGATCATCCGTCTTGATCTTTTGGGGCGTCTCCGTCCTAGGAAAGAGACACTCCGAAAGAACACGGTGAGCTATCTTCAAGGCTAGATGGTACATCAATCTAGCCTTGGTATCAGCGGGTTGCCAACGGTCCTCGTCGGCGTAAATCATTGCAACCTCCTTCCAAAAGTCCTTGGGGTAAACACCACTCGGAAATCAACCATTAAAGGTCTCATGGAATCCAAAAATGGTCCCAAACTCACGGATACTCAGCTGATAATCTCTCTCCATAAGGCGGAAAGAGACGGTCCTATCGACGTGGCTGTGCTCAAAGGACATCACAACCTCCCGTGTAATCTCCTCGTATGTGTCTTCTCGGATAGCCGAGAAGACAACTAATCCGGCTCTATCCAAGAGCCAAGTAAGGTCATCAACTATGTTGAGAGGAGTTAGATCCTCCAACAACAAATATCTAGGGCCAATCACTGGCCTCTCCTTGATCCGATCAAGTGCATCAAGATGGTCGTCGTGTATGGTCGGGACTCTAGGGTGAGGGGGTGAAGATGGAGGTGAAGGTGAGGATGGTGGTGAAGGTGAAGAGGGTGGTGGTGCCCTAGAGGATGAGGAGGAGGAGGGATTACCCTTCCTTTTCTTATTTTGGTCATTTTTCTTCTCCTTTATCCTCCCCGAAACTCTCCTTACGAAGTCCATTCTGCTCAAAAATTACGGTCTGTTCGTCCAAAACCACGGCCGTAATTCACCCAGTGACCGTGATTCGTCTCAAAAAATCACAAATCTCAGCAAAACAGCAATCAATCTCCACAACAGGCAGTCCTAGTCTAATTTCCTCAAATCTCAATCAGTTCTTCCTAAAAATCTCTAACAAAAACAACTAAATCAGCAAGAATCAAGAAGGGAAAAGAAAACCTCTTTTTCGGATTGAAAAATCCGAAATGCGCGTTTGTTGGTGAATTTCCGTTCGATTCGTCGCTTGGATCTTGTTTGTGGTTGAATTTGCTGCAGTTTGGGAAGAAGAATCGTTGAAAACGATTAGGAAACGAAGATTTGAGAGGGGGTCGTGGGGTTTCGGCATTTAGGTCGTGGAAAGAGGGATTTTTTTGGGATGAATTTGTGAAGAATGTGGCTTATATAGTCGCAGGCAAAATTTTGAAAATCACGGTCTGTCGGGGTGTTCCACGGCCGTGGAAGTGTACGGAACCGTGGTTTTGGTGATTTTTCAAAGGCTTTTGGAAATTACGGCCACTGTAGCTATGACGACCGTAATTTAGACCGTGGAACCCTCTGTAAAGCTCCAAAGTCCAAGTTTCGTCACTCTTCTTCAACATCATCTTCCTCTTTTCCTTTTCCATTGATCCTACATCCAAAAACACGAACATACCGGAAGAAATCGAGGCAAAAAAACAAAGCAAAAACGTCTATATTAAGCTAATCTATGAATCGAAAGCAAAAGCAAAAATGCAATACCTTGGGTTGCCTCCCAAGAAGCGCTTTGTTTAAGGTCCGTAGCTAGACTATTCTCGCACTTATTCGAGTGCGGTAGGTGCAAACTCCTCAGCTTGGAGTTCCGGCGTATACTTCTTGAGTCGTTGGCCGTTCACCTTAAAACTTCCGCTCGCTTCACCCCATACTTCAACTGCACCATGGGGGAAAATACGCTTAATTAGAAAAGGTCCGGTCCAACGGGATTTAAGCTTACCTAGAAAGAGGCGAAGTCTTGAATTGAAGAGGAGAACTTGATCTCCTTCTTTGAAGTCCTTTGGAATGATATGCTTATCATGCCAACGCTTTGCTCTCTCCTTATAGATCTTAGCGTTTTCATAAGCGTTCAAGCGGAGTTCATCCAGCTTATTGATGTCTAGGAGACGCTTCTCTCCCGCTTCCTTCATACCGAAATTCAGCCACTTGATAGCCCAAAACGCTTTGTGCTCTAACTCTACCGGCAAGTGACAGGACTTCCCATACACAAGGTTGTATGGTGTGGTTCCTATGGGAGTCTTGTATGCAGTCCGGTATGCCCATAATGCGTCGTCAAGCTTCAAGGACCAATCCTTCCTAGTCCTTGAAACCGTCTTCTCCAGAATTCCTTTGATCTCCCTATTTGAGATCTCAACTTGTCCACTCGTTTGTGGATGGTAAGGGGTAGCGATCTTGTGAGTAACCCCATACTTAGCTAGAAGAGCTTCAAAGCGACGGGCTATGAAGTGAGAACCTCCATCACTAATGATCGTCCTTGGCGTCCCAAATCGCGGGAAGATGGTCTTGTTGAAGAACTTAACCACCATCATGGCATCATTTGTGGGAGAGGCTATTGCTTCCACCCATCTAGAAACGTAGTCTACCGCCAATAGTATGTATTGGTTTCCACAAGAAGATGGGAATGGTCCCATGAAATCGACTCCCTAGACGTCGAAAATCTCCACCTCTTGGATGTTGTTGAGGGGCATCTCGTTCCTTCTAGAAATATTGCCTGTTCTTTGACAAGCATCGCAGCAAGAAACAAAGGATTGCACATCTCTAAACAAAGTAGGCCAAAAGAATCCAGATTGCAATACCTTTGCGCTAGTCTTGTTCGAACTAGCGTGTCCTCCACAAGGTAGTGAATGACAATGACGGATGACACTTTGCATCTCATCTTCCGGCACACATCGCCGAATGATGCCATCCGGACCTCTCTTAAAGAGGAGAGGCTCATTCCAATAGTATTCCCGGACGTCCTTAAAGAACTTCTTCCTTTGTGCATAGGATAGTCCGGGTGGTATCTCCTGGCAAACCAAATAGTTAACAAAATCAGCAAACCATGGTTCGTTACCTTTGGAGATCACGTTGATGCACTCCTCTATGATATGTAAGTGTTCATCCGGAAAGGAGTCATCAATGGGTAGATGGTCGTCCTCTAGATGTGTTAGACGACTCAAATGATCCGCAACAGAATTTTCTAAACCTTTCTTGTCGCGGATCTCAAGATCAAATTCTTGTAGGAGAAGAATCCATCTAATTAGCCTTGGTTTCGCATCTTTCTTCGCAAGGAGGTACCGGATCGCAGCATGATCCGTGTAGATAATCACCTTCGCACCTACAAGATAAGAGCGAAACTTGTCAATAGCATAGACAATGGCTAAAAACTCTTTCTCGGTAGTGGCGTAGTTGAGCTGTGCTTCATCTAGCGTCTTGCTAGCATAGTATATGGCATGGGTTCGCCCTTCCTTTCGTTGTCCAAGAACAGCTCCAATAGCTACGTCACTAGCATCGCACATAATCTCAAAGGGTAGAGTCCAATCCGGAGGTTGGATGATAGGTGCTGAAATTAGAGCTTGCCGAATGGTGTTGAACGCATCCAGACATTCCTGCGAAAACTCAAAAACCGCATCTTTCATCAATAGATTAGTGAGAGGTTTTGATATCTTGGAAAAGTCCTTGATGAAACGTCTATAAAATCCAGCATGTCCTAGGAAACTTCTTATCCCTTTCACCGAAATCGGGGGAGGAAGTTTCTCTATGGTCTCTATCTTAGCTTTGTCTACTTCTATCCCTCTACTAGAGACTAAGTGACCTAATACGATTCCTTCCTTAACCATGAATTGACATTTCTCCCAATTAAGAACTAGGTTAGTGTCTTCACACCTTTGTAAAACAAGAGAAAGGTTAGAAAGGCAATCGTTAAAAGAGGAACCGTATACGGAGAAGTCGTCCATGAAGACTTCCATGATTTCCTCTACGTATTCGGAGAAGATGGCCATCATGCACCGTTGGAAGGTGGTTGGGGCGTTGCAAAGCCCGAACGGCATTCTCCTATAAGCAAACGTACCCCAAGGGCACGTGAATGTGGTCTTCTCCTGATCGTCCGGATGTATCGGAATCTGAAAGAAACCATTATAGCCGTCAAGGTAGCAAAAATGTGAATGTTGCGCTAACCTTTCAAGCATTTGATCAATGAATGGCAATGGGAAATGATCTTTCCGCGTTGCGTTGTTGAGCTTGCGGTAGTCTATGCACATCCGCCATCCAGTCACGGTTCGGGTAGGAATGAGTTTGTTGTTCTTGTTGGTGATGACCGTCATTCCTCCCTTCTTCGGAACTACTTGAACTGGACTCACCCACTTGCTATCGGAGATAGGGTAGATGATACCTGCATCAAGAAGTTTAAGAATTTCCTTCTTGACAACCTCCTTCATGGTCGGATTCAACCGCCTTTGAGGTTGTCTCGAATTTCTAAAGTCTTCCTCCATTAGTATCTTATGCATGCATAGGGAGGGTTTAATTCCTACTAAGTCCTCGATAGTATAGCCTATAGCTTTCCTATGTTTCTTGAGGACAATCATGAGCTGTTCATGTTCATCTATGCTTAGATCGGAACTAACAATAACCGGGAAGGTAGAATTATATCCTAGAAAAGCGTACATTAGATGAGTAGGAAGTGGTTTGAGTTCCATTGCTTTCGGAACTTCCAACGATCCTTGAGAAGCGTCCGGCATCTCCTTAGAAGTTTCTAAGGGTGTTGAGTGTGCTGGAGAAGAATCAGAAGAAGTTGAAGAAATGTCTCGATCACTCTCTTCCACGGCCAAAATTACGGGTGGATCATATCCTCCACGGCCGTGGTTTAGGGCATGGAAGGGAAGTACGGTTGTCACATCTTCTCCACGGCCGTATAATCCCCTGGAATGAGGCACGATTTTGGTTGTGGAATCCAAGGTCGTGGAATACAGGGTATGACCGTGGATTCTGACATTCTCAGCCTCATCGTGGAGTTTCTCAAACTCTTCTTCATGCATCTCTTCTTGTGCTTCTAAGGCTTCAATTGCCTCATTGCACTCTTCATCTTCCCCTACATTGGTTAGACTCATAGTGATAACTTTTTGTAAAGGGTCGTTAAAGAGAATCGCACTTACCTCTTCTCTAGACAAACCTTCTTCATCTTGGATATCGTAAATATCCTCATCAAAGATTGGCTCCTTCACTAGAGTGGAAAGAATGAATTATACTTTCTCTTCTCCTATATCAAAAGCAAGTCTACCATTCTTGCAATCGACTATGCAACCTGAAGTTGCAAGAAACGGTCTTCCGAGTATGATCGGGACCGGGCTATTTGTAGGAATGTCAAGCACGACAAAATCAATGGGAACAAAGAATTTACCTAGCTTGACCGGGACGTCTTCTACAATACCGAGGGGCGAGTGATAGATCGATCCGCCATGTATAACGTCATCTTCACCGGTTTAGGGTCGCCTAAACCGATCTTCCTACACAATGCAAGTGGTATGATGCTCACACTTGCTCCTAAGTCACATAACGCATCGTATGTGACATCTCCCACTCCTATGGGAATGCAAAATGACCCCGGATCCTTCAGCTTTGGGGGCATTTTCTCCTTCATGGTCTTGATGAGATCCGAAGAATCCGAACTCATCTTGACCTCACCGAAGTCTTCTAGCTTCCTCTTGTTAGAGAGGAGCTCTTTCAAGAACTTGACATAAGCCGGCATACCTACAATAGCATCAATAAATGGTATGTTAATATGCAGCTTACTCATGAGTTCTATGAACTTACCGAATTGTTTGTCTAGGCGCGCTCGCGCTCTAGATTGAGGGAATGGTAGGGGAGGTTTGTAAGCTGGAGGAGGAGTGTAGACATCTTCCTTCTCCTTCCCCTTCCCCTTGTCCTTCTCTACGGGGACTTCAATGAACGTAGGCTGTGGATCGGTGGTTGTCACTCCGCTCCTAGTTGTAATCGCCATCACCCTTCCCTTAGGGTTGTTCTCCGTCTTTCCTGGAAGCTTCCCTTGATTTCTAGGAACTTCCTCCGCGTGGTTGAACATTTGGTTTTCCAAAACTTTTTGAGCTTTGTCAACCTTAGAAACTTGATCATCAACCTTGATGAGGCGGTTCTCCAACCCTTGAAGCTTTCCCAAAATCGTTTCCAATATGGGATCGGGCTTCTTCTTCCCCGAAGTGTTTCCTCCATTAGATGATTGCCCCTGGCTTTTCAAAGGAGTAGAGGAAGAGGAAGGTGGAGTTAGTGAATTAGAATTGGAAGGATAAGAGTTACCGGAATTTTGTTGATTGGAGCGCCAATTGTTGTTGTTTGAACCCCTATTGTTGTTCCAATCGTTGTTCCGGTTGTTGTTGTTTCCGTTCCAGTTGTTGTTCCGGTTATTGTTGTTTCCGACATTGTTGTTGCACAAATAACCAACATCCTTCCCTTGCTGCTTTGGGAAGTTGGTCTTGATAGCCTCCTTCAACTCTTTGATCTCATTGTTGAGGGAGAAAATCTGATTTTGAGCTTCATGTGTGAGCTTTGCTCCTTGCTCCACACGATTTCCCTCCACTTTCCGGTGAGAATACTTCTCTATGACTCTTGCTTGCTTCTCAATGAAGTCCCAAGCATCATCTTCTCTCATGTCTATGAATGTTCCACATGAGAGGGATTGGAGGTTGAATTGCGTTCCCGCATCCAGCCCCTTGTAGTAAATCTCCAGCAAGGCAAGTTTGGATATGCCATGGTGAGGGCAATCCAAGAGCAAATCCTGAAACCTTTCCCAAGATTGAAACAAACTTTCGTTAGGTCTCATGGAAAAAGCATTAATCTTACCTCTAAGTTCCGCCGTTTTGGATGGCGGAAAGAACTTGGTGAGAAACTCCGCGGAAAGGTCTTCCCACGTGTCTAGTTTCCCACTAGGAAGAGCTTGATACCAAGATAACTCTTTCCCCTTCAAGGAGAAGAAGAAAGGCTTGAGCTTATAGTTGTTGGTAGTAGCGCCCTTCGGTCTCATTGTCTCCATCATACACTCAAAGTTCTGCAAGTGTTGGTGCGAAGATTCAGCGCTTGTCCCGCCAAATTGGTTTTGGCGAACAAGAGTAATGACTTGAGGGTTGAAGCTAAACCCTTGCACATCTTCAGCATCGAAATTCACGCCCAAGTGGCGTGGATGTTGTGTTGGATCCATCCGCTGGCCAAGAGTTCTTGGGTCATTATCTACACGTTCGATCCTCACATTCCTAGGTGGAAAGCGGCGATTAGCAGCTCCTTGTGGATGGAAAGGATTTACATTGATCGTGGGATCAATCTCCTCTAGCGGTGGCATGGAAGAATCACTATCATCAGCGGATGAGTGACTTTTTCTTCTAGACCTTGATGCTTTCCTTGAGGATTTCTTGCTTCCCTTATTCTTAAGGTCGCTCATCTCTACCCTCATCTGGAAGATCATGTCTTGTAGATTGTTAACTTGAGATTGATGACGATCCATCTCATCCTGGCGGAGAGTCTCATTCCATTGGAGTTGAGCTTCCTTCTCTGCCAATTCTGCTTGAAGATCACGTTCGTGTCCTTCAGCCATCTTCTTTTCTTTGCGCTTTTGCCTTAAAGTTTTCTCTAGCTCTTGATCAAGAGGCAAGAGATCTTCGGTGTTCCTAGACCTGCGCATGCACTCAAAGTAATATCAAATAATGAGAGCAAGCTCCCAAGCTTGACAACCGGATACCGAATTCGGCCGAAACCAAATCCCCGGCAACGGCGCCAAAAACTTGTTCGCCCCTAGAGGTGTGTGCAAATAAGCTTTAAATTTATAAAACTAGAATCAAGCAAGCGAACCCGCAGTGTACGGATCGACGTAGTTAAGCGAGAATTCCAGAGTATCGAACACAGGGATTTGGGTGGGAACAAATTCAGTTGCAGATTATCAAGCAAGTAAGTATGAGAGGTTTTGCAAATATTGGGAAAACAACAATCCTAAAGATCCAAGTATCCAGTTGTGGCCATCGATTCAAGATATACTAATGATATAAAGACAGAGTTGAGATATGCAAAGGTATGCTAATGTAAGGTAATCGTACGGTGAAGTTCCAAAAACCTTATATGACTCACCTACAAGACACTCTCTATACAGGTTGTTGAGGCTCAATATAGAAAGGTTCTAAAGGTGAGAATTAGTGTCAAATACCCAAACTTGTAATCCAAGGATCAAGACTAATTTAGCCGATTACGGTTATGACACTCACAATCGAGGTAGAGGTTGTTGAGGCTTCACTACCACCTAGAAAAGACAAGTCTAAACTAAGTTAAAGCAAATCTTTAACTTTGGATTAAAGTAAAAGCAGGTTCGTAAACTTAAGGGAAATTACGGGTAGTTCTTGAGACTCCACGGCCGTGGAACTCAAGAACAAACCGTGATTTAGGGTTCGTCGACAATTCTCTCGAACTCTCAGGGTCTAATCTGTTTACGATCGATCTATCATCATCTAAGCCACAACTATCAACCCTTCACCTTAGAATTGTTAAGGGTTTCTAGCCAATAACAGTCATGTTGATATTAATTCAAGGATTAAAAGATAGAAAGATGAAAACTTTCGAAAACTTTCAATAATCTTCAAACTAATCTCAAAGTCACAATCGAGAACGAATATTGTCAATGGATTCAGAATAAAGCAAACAATCACAACCTTAGGAAAGAAGGGAAAACGGGATGTCAATCCGTTTCCCAAATCAAACCTAAACAAGAAGAGAAGTCGTCTTGCAACAATCTTCGAAAAGCTTCGATCTTCCGCTAATCCGGAGATCTCAACAGAAATCTCCACCAAAAGTGCGAAATTAGGGCAATTCCCAAACACGAACTTCGATCTCCAATGAGATGTCAATGCTTCCAAGCAAGGGCCAAACGGCGTTGGAATTCTCTAAGCGGAGATGAGCGGTAATGAAAACCGAGGTGTAAGCCGGCCTATGCGTCGATGACGGAATCTTCCTTTGTCCGTCTTTTTATAGTGCAGGGCAAAATGTCGGCCCGGCCCAATCTTCAAAAGATCGTGGCTTCAATATGTGGCGAAAAGATTCGCCAAGATCACGGTCGTGGAAGATTCCACGACCGTAATTTAGAGCGTGGATTATGTCACGGTTTGGATCATATGTTCCACGACTGTAATAGTTACTGGAATGCATCACGCCTCTCTTTGCAGGGTTCCACGGCCGTGGAACTAAACGTGGTTTGTAGTACGGCCGTATTTTAGAGCGTGGTTTAGGGCAAGAACGTGATTCTTTCCTAGCCTCGTGCATTCCTCAAGTTGAACTCCAATTTGCTCCTAATAATGCCCTCAATCCATGGACATATTCAATCAACTCTTCCTTTGCTCGATTCCGTTCGGAAATGACTCTCAATCACCTATATTTCAACATAAAGCTAGTGTAGACATCCATATCGACAATATAGGTAATACTAGCTCACATATGCAATGATGCTGAATCAAAGACTATCAATATGAATCAAATACACTTAGAAAATGTGCCTAATTTATCACAATATTTCATGCTAACAGCCGGTGATTTGATTGGCAGAGGATTTCACCAGGCAGATAGTGAGGCTTCATGGAGTACCTATGACTATACTCTCCGACAGAGACGAATGGTTCACATCGAGGTTCTGGCAACAGGTTCATGCCGCCCTAGGTACGAGTCTACAATTCAAGACTACTTATCATCCTCAGACAGATGGTCAGTCTGAGTGGACCATCCAGACTTTGGAGGACATGTTGAGAGCCTACGTGTTAGACTAGGGACAGGTGTGGCTAGATCACCTTCCCTTAGTGGAGTTTTCGTACAACAACAGTTGGCACACATCGATCAGGATGGCTCCTTATGAGGCTTTATACGGACAGAGATGCCGTACACCGCTGTGTTGGGACGAGCCTAGTAGTGCTAGTGGAGTGGCACCGGAACAGATTCAGGATGACATGGCTCATGTAGCAGTGATCCGCGAGCGGATGTTAGCATCGCATAGTCAAAAAAATCTTATGTAGATAAGAGGCGCATACCTCCGGAGTTCAGAGTTGGAGCTCAGGTTTGGTTGAGAGTATCCCCAACACGAGGCGTCAGACGTTTTGGTGTCAAGGGCAAGCTGAGCCCCAGATATGTTGGACCGTTCGAGATCCTTGAGCGAGTGGGAGAGGCAGCATACATACTCGCTTTGCCACTAAGACTCGAGGGTGTTCACCCAGTCTTCCATGTGTCTCAGCTACGGGAGTACATACCAGACACGAGACACATCGTCAGTCATGGGGATCTAGTGATCGAGCCAGACCACACATTTGTTGAGCACCCGGTGGCTGTCTTGGAGCGTAGTACGAGACACTTGCGTTTGTTCGCTCCAAACGGTGTGTGCAAGCTTTAAATTTATAACCCAATAAGTATGCTTGAACAAATATGCGAACCCGCAGTGTACGGGTCAATTGTAATAAAAATCAAGAATTCCAGGGGTCGATCACAGGGACTTAAGTGAAACAAAGCACGGAATCAGGTTGTCAAATATTGCAATTAACTAAAAGCAATTAAAGCAATCAAAGATGATGTAAAGTCAAGTAAGGGGAAATGCGGATTCTAGGGATTAAAGCATCTAGTTGTGGTTCCGACTCAAGATCTCAAAATATATCGCGGACAAAGCTGAGGTTTGCAAAGGGAAGGTGTATTTAAGGTGGGAATAGATTACCGGGTAAGTCTCACTACTCACTATCCCAAACCAAAGCTCCTATCACTGGGTAAGTCTCAAGGTACTAAGGAAAGGAACTATAATCTCAAACCGACACACCACCTAAGGGAATAGAATCAACCTTTACCGGGTAAGTTTCAGGCTAACTCTCAAAGATGGGATGAAGGCACACTCAAACCCCAATAAATTATAAACCTTTATTACCTACACTCATGATCTTAGGTACACAAACAAAGGAATCACCAGGTAAGTCTCATCCCAGGCTTGCATTGAACCAGGAAAGGTGTAATAAGGATAGGGTTTGGCAAACTAGAACACTTAACTTCAGTTTCGGATCAGGAAACACCTTGTTCAGTCAAGTTCCACCCCGGCCGAGATGTTCATTGACTGAGCAAGATGTTATAAGATTAAGGTTAAAGACTCGAGCTTTCAGGGTCCTGCTGGGATTAAGATCATTCTATCATCGTCTTCCCCACAACTTTCAGCCAATCACCCTAGAATCGCATAAGAAATTTAGCCAACAATCATCATGATAAAAATAATCAATTTAATGGAAAGGGAATCAATATTCGAACAAGAAAACCTTAAGAAAAAGGTCTCAATAACTGAATCAAATATCAAACGACAAGCGTTCGTCAAACACAAATCAGCAAAGACAATAAACCAAAAGACAATCTAGGAAAGTCTTACAAACTCCTTCAAAGCTAACTCCAAACTCAATTCCTTCCTTCCTTGATCTTCAATCCTTCAATACTTCCTTCCAATTCTTCAGAAATTACTCCAGAAATCTCCTTACTCCGCAAATTATTGGATGTGTAGAAGATGGCTGAATTGTGGAAAATCCAACCCTTTATATAGCAGAATTATCTTCCAAAGATAATAATATCTTAAAAAGATAATTTCCTAGAAAATATATCCATATCTCTAAAATAGATCTCCCAAAAATAATATCTTCCTTCCAGAAATCCAGCCCAAAAATATAAGATATCTTCTTTCCAAAATTAAAAGAACTCAGCCAAAAATATGGATCTCGCCGGCGGCAGGGTGTTCGCCTCGGTCGGGGCGCTCCTCAAGATCACCTCGGTCGAGGTGACACTGTAGCTGACCGAGGTGAATCTCAACTGAATGTGAAATCTCTCGAATCTGGTCCAAACTAAATCTTCTTAGTTATTTCCATGCTTCCTGGGTTCTTCTTTAAGCTCCAGAATGTAGCTCTAATGACTCCTTAGCTCCTTAGCTCTATTTTGATGCAAAACGTGCCATTTTACCTACGATTACAATGAAACTTGGTGTAGACCTCGATTCACGTAAAGGTAGATGAAACAACAATATAATCACATAATATATATCCATACATGCAGATTTATGAAGATAAAACGTCTAAACCAATCCTAAAATATAGACTATAATACATGCCATCAGCGTTCGAAAGACATACCGATGATGAAGATTCAATATTCAATGCGAGGAGTTAATGAGGCGACTTGGGAGACAAAGGATAGTATCCAGAGGAACTATCCGGAGTTTTACACTGGCCTGGATGCACCTTTAGCGTAGTCGTTGTTTCAGTTTTTCCTTTATTGCGTTGCGTACGCTTTTGTGTGACATTTTGAGTGGCATGCCCCGAGTGGGAATATATGAGTTATGTTCTGTTTCTGATGTAAGACCCCAGTCTTTTTCCTTCACCACCCCCGCGGTGAAGAGTGCCACCCCTGCGGCAGGCCGCACCCGCGGCAAGGTCAGCCGCCCCTGCGGCTGACGATAGATCGTGCCCGATCTTTCTTTCGTTCGTTTTATCTTCCTTCCTAGATAGAATATCCGATATTCTATTTTATGGGCCGGTTTCCCTATCTTCTTTCTAACCCTAGACGTTCTTCCTTCTATCCTTCCAACCCTTCTCTATATACTCCCGCCTTTTCCTCCTTTTCCCGTTTCTTGCTATCGTCTTCAAACCTTTGAGAGCTGCAGCCGTCACCTTGCTTCCTACGACCTTGCTGAACGTGTAAGTTCATCATCCTTTGTTCTTCGTTACGTTCATGTACTGCAACATGCTTCCTTCTTTCTTTTTGTTTTCTTCTTCTTCTTTGCTTTTCTTCTTCTCAAAGAATCAAGTTTGAACCTTGATTCTTGTTGGCTTCTAGTTGTTGATGTATCGTTGTTCTCAGGCTCTTTGGAATTGAGTCTTGACGTGTTGGAACCAAAGGTTCGAGCTTTGGTTGCCTTGTTGTGAGTTCTTTCGGAGAGAAGCCCTACATCGCTTCTGTCACGCAGCCGCCCCTGCACCTGCACCTACCCGCCCCTGCGCCTTGTCCAACCGCCCATGCGGTTTCCTCTACAGTAACTCCCATTCTTGTGAGTTACTTCCTTCCTTGCTTTTCTCGTTCCTTTCCTTACATCTTTTGGATGTTGTTTACCTCTTGTGTGTTGTTGTAAGACTAGGGTTGAGCCCTTAGCATGTGTGGATCTCTTAGAGATCTTTGAGACTAGAAGTTATAGACTTCTAGCAACCGTTTCGTTCCTGATTCGTGATGCATGTGTGAACAGGCTTTTCCGTGCTCCTTTCCTGAGGGAAACTGAGTGTTCTTTGAGTTGTTCGTTGATCTTTGAGTTACCTTCGTGTGAGGTAAGTCTCTTGGACTTACTTAGCTTCATTCCGCGTATTAGTTGGATTGTATTGGCTTGTTTGTGTTGTTTATTCTTGTCTATAACGGATAACCCGACTAGGATTCACCCTTATAACCTTAATTGGCCCAAGTGTATTATAACCCGGGCGGTGAGAGAATCGAGAAAACGGAGGAGCGTCATTGGAATGAGGGGCTTCGAGTATAATTTATAACTTATGAGAACTATCCGAGAGAGAAACAATTTGTGGGAAATAAGTGCTAAAAGAAATTAGTAGGATGTAAGTATAAACTTTGGGAGCTTCGGCACTAAGGGTAAAATGGTCGGTTACCGAAAAAGAGCTTTTCCGTAATTCCTTCGCATGAGGTTGGACATTTGAATGTGATTTTGATACACATGCCTTATTTGACAGGCGTGTGAGTTACCACGAGTACGGACTGATTGAGACGTGTTAGAGAGTATTTTGACTCAGGTAAGTCCTTGCGACTTACTTAGCCAGTTTCTGAGTGTTAGTTGAGTGATAGTAGTTGTGTGTGCTATTTGCGTGTTTAATAATAATAACTTGCTAGGACGACTGTTATTGTTATGTTTAAGGCCCAAGTGTATGTATAACGGGTTGTGACATCACTGCCCAGCTCTGACAGGAGACTGGAAGGTTCTCTATACCCAGACCAGGCAGGTACAAGGTGAGATGCATCGGATCCATTCCTGATGGTTACACGGGGGCGGAGGCGAGGTTTGGGAATCCCTCGTGTCACAAAATAAGTATCACTAGAGTGAAAGAGTAATTTAAAGCAAGATAATAAAACGGACTTGTTTGAAAGCATGTTGAGTGTTTATATTTCTCTGAGTGTGTTTGTGCTGCTATTATTCTGCTAATATTTAGATAACTAGCTAATGGTTCTTCTTGTTGTTGTTTTAGATTTACCGCAGGTTAGATCAGCAGCTGAGTGATCCGGAAGTAGTGGTCAGCCGGGTCTCCGTACTCCTTAGAGCGGGGTTGGGGGTTGTTTTTGTCTTTCCTTTCTTTTGGTTAAGACAATTATTGTTTTCTTTTGTTTAAGTACTTTAGGCTGCTAGACAGTGTTGCATTCATTACTCTAAAAACATGGTTTTTATGAATTTCGGTTTCTTTATTTGTGTCTTGTTGCAAGTTCCTAGTAATGTTGTTGTCAAACTTAGGTCGGGACCCATTGTGAGGTCCTAACCAGTAATACTCCGAGTTCTGAGAATTCGGGGTGTTACAACATGGTATCAGAGCCAGGTTGGCAACAATGGCACTTGAAATCTTCTGAAAGACCGAATAAGTTTTAAGCAGAACCCGAAAAGGGATCTGAGTTTTAAAAAGAAAATTTTTGGTTTTAAATGCATGCATAGTGTGGTTGGGAATAGAAAAGTACGGCTGACCACCACTACTACCGCGGATCTCAGTATGCTTAGTTGGACTTTAGCTTACTGTAGTTGGACTTTTGGACTTTCAGCTAGTAGTAATTATAGTTATTATTCTTGCGCAGATGGCACGTACTAGAGCTACGCTAGCTACTGGTCGAGGCAGAGGTCATCCACCTCTCCCTCCAGCTGGACCAGGTAGGGGAGATAGGACCCCTACAGTTAGAGGACGCGGCCGTGGAGGTAGACCCCCACTAGCCCGAGGTCGAGGTCGAGCTCCACGAGAGGATCCCCCAGCAGTGATCATGCCAGAGGTTGGAGTGGAAGAGGTAGCTGAGAGTGTTGGTCCTGAGGTCAGGAACGAGACCGTTGCTAGGTCTGGAGCTCAGAGAGCACGTTCGATAGAGTCAAGACGTGTTTCCATTGGAGCGACTGAGTACAGAGAGTACCGAGCCTACGTTGAGCGTAGGGAGGAGGCTGCTAGGACAGAGAGACTTACCCAGGTACCACCAGTACTGGTTAGATCTGTCCAGGTGACACAAGAAGCGCCTCAGGTGCCAGCTGTACCTGAAAGGAGAGTTGTGGCTGATAGAGCGCCTATTGGGACTAGAGCACCGAGGCTAGATGAGTGGTTGAAGGCTTTCAACTCTCAGAAGGTTCCCTCATATAGTGGAGAAATAGGACTGGAGGTGGAGCACTGGATTGGACAGGTAGAGACTGCGTTAGAGGCAATACGCTGCCCAGAGGATCGGCAGGTGGACTTGGTGCAGACCTACTTCACTGGAGATGCTCATTCCTGGTGGCGGACCATGCGTAGTCGAGTCACCAGTTGGGAGCAGATGAGGAGCATTTTTAGAGACAGATACTACCCTGTCTCGTTGAGGAGAGAGAGATTCCAGGACTTCATTGAGGTTGGATTTGAGGACATTCCGATCGCTGCTGCCATCAAGAAGTTCCAGAAGGATTTGACACTGCTTGGACCAGCTGCACCTGTTGAGGAGCAGCATGTCTATCTCTTTTCATGGAGATTGAGAGAGAGTACCCGTTCCTATCTGGCAGGATTTCGCTGTGAGACTTTGTCAGACTATCAGGATAGAGCATCTGCTTATGAGAGAGACAGACCAGTGTCGAGGAGAGCTGCTCAGTCAGACAGGCCGGATAAGCGGCAGAGGACAGGTTATGCTAGTTGTAGTTCAGAATTAGCTGCTTTTGGACGGGGACAGACTCAGGGGCGACAGAGTCATACAACTACTGGTCAGACTTCAGCTGGTGGCTTGCAGTGCCACAACTGCAATAGCTATGGGCATATCCGATCGGACTGCACGAAGCCAGCAGTGAGAGTAAGGTAAGAGGGACTAGAGAGATCTTTGGATGTCCTGTTCGCATGGGAGATCGAGACTGGCTAGTCAATTTTCTAGTCATGCCCTTAGCTCATGAGGATGTCATTTTAGGGATAGACTGGATGAGGAAACACGGAGCAGTCTTAGACATTGGTAGGAGGACAGTGACCGTTGCCACGGAAGAGGGCCATAGAGTAATATTTCGAGGGTGGGACCTCGGAAAGTCAGGTACAGTTATCAGTGCAGTGAGAGCAGCGAGACTGATAGCACAGGGTTGCGAAGCCTTCTGGTATTATGCCATGAAGGAAAGCAAGAGCCTGACTATAGAGGAGATACCTGTTGCATGCGAGTTTACAGAGGTATTCAGTGACGACCTGCCAAGACTACCCCCACAGAGGAGCGTTGATTTCAGCATTGACTTAGAGCCGGGCACGAGACCTATCTCGAAGGCTCCGTACCGTATGGCACCTATAGAGCTGCTTGAGCTGAAGAATCAGTTAGAGGAGCTAGCAGAGAAGGGTTTCATACGCCCTAGTGTGTCTCCTTGGGGTGCGCCAGTGTTGTTTGTGAAGAAGAAGGACGGATCGATGAGGCTGTGCATAGACTACAGAGAGCTGAACAAAGTAACCATCAAGAAGTACCCATTGCCACGCATAGATGACATGTTGGACCAGTTGCATGGAGCGTCTGTGTTCTAGAGGATAGACTTGAGGTCAGGTTATCACCAGTTGAGGGTGAGAGATCAGGACATACCTAAGACGGCATTCCGGACTAGGTATGGTCATTATGAGTTCGTAGTGATGCCATTTGGGCTCACTAACGCACCAGCGGTGTTCATGGAGTTAATGAATGGGATATTCATTGACTTCTTAGACCAGTTTGTAGTTGTCTTCATTGACGACATCCTAGTCTACTCCAGGAGTCGAGAGGAACATGCCGGACACTTGAGGACAGTACTGCAGATTCTACAGGATAGCCAGTTGTATGCTAAGCTATCCAAGTGTGAGTTTTGGATGTCAGAGGTAGCTTTCTTAGGTCACGTGGTGACTGCTGAGGGTATTAAGGTCGATCCGGCGAAGATCGAGTCAGTATCTTCTTGGCAACCTCCTAAGAATGTCAAGGAGGTTCGCAGCTTTCTAGGTTTAGCAGGTTATTACCGCCGGTTTGTGGAAGGGTTCTCCTTGATTGCCCGACCACTTACTTGTCTTTTGAGGAAGACCACTCGGTTTGTCTGGTCTGAGCCGTGTCAGCAGAGTTTTGAGGAGCTGAAGAGGAGATTGACGTCCGCTCCGATTTTAGCACAGCCTGAGGGTATTGATGACTTTGTGGTATAAAGTGATGCATCCAAGCTGGGCTTGGGGTGTGTTTTGATGCAGAGGGGTAAGGTCATAGCCTATGCGTCTCGATAGTTGAAGACGTATGAGGAGAACTACCCCACACATGATCTAGAGTTGACTGCAGTAGTCCATGCTCTTAAGATCTGGCGTCACTATCTCTATGGGGCGACATGTCAGATCTTTACAGACCATAAGAGTCTGAAGTACATATTCACTCAGAGAGAGTTGAATAACCGCCAGAGGCGGTGGTTAGAGTTGATCAAGGACTTTTACCTTGAGATCCTATACCACCCCGGAAAGGCGAATGTAGTAGCTGATGCTTTGAGCAGGAAGACGCCTAGAGAGAGGGCGATAGCCCGGTTGACAATACAGCCACAGTTGTAGAGGGACTTGGCTTGGTTGGAGATAGAGATTCAGTTTCCCGATACTGATGGTCAGTTGTCTACTATGGAGTTACTTCCTGATCTGTTGGATGAGATCCGACAGAAGCAGGAGACTTGCCCTACCTTGATCAGGATCCGAGACAGGATGTCTCGAGATGAGGCCCCATAGTTTACTATTGGTGCAGATGGAATGATGAGACGTCAAGACCGCGTTTGTGTGCCGTCAGACAGTGAGTTGAGACAGAGGATACTAGGTGAGGCTCATGCTACCCCATACTCAGTACATCTTGGAGCGAGTAAGATGTACAAGAATGTGAGACGGTCCTTCTGGTGAGGTGGTCTGAAGCCCGATGTGACTCGGTATGTAGCTCAGTACGCGACCTGCCAGCAGGTCAAGATTGAGCACCGTAGGTCTGGAGGAGAGCTCCACCCACTTCCAGTACCACAGTGGAAGTGGGAGGATATATCTATGGATTTTGTCACTGGTTTGAGACTCATCAGAGGATTTGATGCTATTTGGGTAGTGGTAGACCGCCTGACGAAGACCGCACGTTTCATTCCGATTAAGGAAACGTGGCCGGTGAGTCGTCTGGCTGAGGAGTTCACCAGACACATTGTGAGACTCCATGGGGTACCGAGGACTATCGTCTCTGACAGAGATGGACGTTTTACCTCAAGATTTTGGCAGCAGGTACATACTGCTTTGGGGACGAGTCTCCACTTCACTACCGCCTATCA
Source organism: Fagopyrum homotropicum (assembly GCA_033239125.1). Lineage (NCBI taxonomy): Eukaryota > Viridiplantae > Streptophyta > Magnoliopsida > Caryophyllales > Polygonaceae > Fagopyrum > Fagopyrum homotropicum. Next base: position 144,987,024 of record BSWB01000002.1, read on the forward strand.
TCCACAGATAGACGGACAGTCTGAGAGGACCATTCAGACCTTAGAGGACATGCTTCGGGCGTGTGTACTAGATTGGGGACAGGTATGGCCAGATCATCTTCCACTGGTAGAGTTTTCGTATAATAATAGCTGGCACGCGTCGATTGGGATGGCTCCTTATGAGGCTTTGTACGGGCAAAGATGTCGTACACCATTATGTTGGGATGAGCCTAGTAGAGTTGATGGAGTAGCTCCAGATCAGGTACAGGATGACATCGCTCGGATTGCCCTAGTCCGAGAGCGGATGTTAGCAGCTCAGAGTCGTCAGAAGTCCTACGCCGACAAAAGGCGTCGACCTTTGGAGTTTAGAGTGGGTGCTCAGGTGTGGCTGAGAGTGTCACCTACGAGAGGAGTCAGGCGTTTCAGCATTAAGGGGAAGCTGAGTCCCCGATATGTCGGACCTTTTGAGATCTTGGAGAGAGTTGGAGAGGTGGCTTACAGACTAGCACTACCGCCGAGACTAGAGAGTGTCCATCCGGTCTTTCATGTATCTCAGTTGAGAGAGTACATTCCGGATCCGAGATACGTCATCAGCCATGAGGATTTGACAGTTGAGCCTGACCATACGTTTGTAGAGTACCCAGTAGCTGTCTTGGAGCGCAGTACCAGACGTCTACGATCCAAGGAGATACCTATGCTGAGGATCCAGTGGTCTAGGAGAGGAGCTGATGAGGCCACTTGGGAGACTGAGGAGAGTATTAGACGTAACTATCCCGAGTTCTTTGCGGGGTTAGAGGTTACTCTTGTGTGACGAGTTAGTACTCGTATGTTGTGTTGTTTGACTTCTCAGGTTTTCATATTGTTTTGAGTGATTCGGTTATTGTGCTACTTGCCTGTTTGATGCTTGAGTAGTTGCATGGTAGAAAATGAAAATGTCGAGAAAACTAAAATATACCGAAGGAAATGTGCGAGTAAGAGAAACATTCTAAGTTTCGGGACGAAAGTTCTTTTAAGAGGGCACTGATGTAATAACCGAAAATTTTAAAGTTCCGGTAAACTGCAATTAACCAAATTCCGATGCGGCGATCTTAAATAAATAAATAAATAAAATAAAACGAGTTTAAATGTTATCATTTTATGTGACTTTAAGTCACATAAATTTTATGAAAACTTATAACCGGAATTATTTTACGCGCCTGAAAAGTAAAATTAATAATAAAGTAGATAATACGGAATTTAAATTCCGTATTATATTAATTTCCGCACATAAGTAACAAGTTCCAAATTTTTTCCGTTCTAATAGGGGAACGGGCCGAATGGCCCATTAACCAGCCCAACATTAATCCGTAGATTTAAAACCTAATTAAGCTAATTTTTAACCTAATCCTAATCTAACAGTAACCCTCACTTACCTGCAAACGATACGTTACGCCGCCGCTGGAAGAAGGGACGCCACACTGCTGCTGGGAGAAGAGACGTCACGCCGGTCGCCTAGGAGAGCAGCTGCTACGCCGCACGCCGGAGACTCCACCAGGGTGTCGCCCAGCCGGCCGTTGGAACATCGGTAAGTCTTGTGCAACCTTCAATCTTCCGCTTCGTCCTCTCCTTCCTGTGCGTAACTAACGGACCCGTTGACGAACTGAACCGAACAGCTTTCACCAAGGCGCCGGAGGAGTGCAGCGGCGGAACCAGGCGAGGCTACGGTCCAGCACGGCGGCGCTGCAGTAGGTAGGTATGTGTGTTACTCCGTCCTTCCTTCTTCGTTTCCGGTGCTAATCGGGACGTCGTGTAAACTGCAGTAGAGGTTGAGGGAGAAGAGCAGTGCAACGGCGAGATAGGATCCAGGTGAACTACCTTGTAGAATCGAACCGGACTAGCACCTCCTTCGAGTACGGAACGAGGGTGACGGTGCGTGCATACCTCACCTATATACTTATACGTATAATATACTCATACTTATACCTCACCTATATAAAATATTGTAACAGTAAATGATAAAATGAAAAGTGAACATTCATACAGTATATATATATGCAGAGTAGAGTATCGAAAATAGAAGAACGTATAGTGCTACAGTAGCATACATTTCATAAGTGTGCAGTAGTGTATATATATATATATATACATATATATTAGTTGCTAGTGTGGAAGTGTTGTGCTGTTGCTTCATCAAAAAAAAAAGTGTTGTGATGTTGTGTGTATATATATATATATATATATATAGTGAGCTGCTGTGTATATATTAGTGTGCTGCCGTTATATATATATATAACCTAGGTGTAGAAGAGTAGTGTGAGAATCGAGAAGACGGAGGAGCGTCATTGGAATGAGGGGCTTCGAGTATAATTTATAACTTATGAGAACTATCCGAGAGAGAAACAATTTGTGGGAAATAAGTGCTAAAAGAAATTAGTAGGATGTAAGTATAAACTTTGGGAGCTTCGGCACTAAGGGTAAAATGGTCGGTTACCGAAAAAGAGCTTTTCCGTAATTCCTTCGCATGAGGTTGGACATTTGAATGTGATTTTGATACACATGCCTTATTTGACAGGCGTGTGAGTTACCACGAGTACGGACTGATTGAGACGTGTTAGAGAGTATTTTGACTCAGGTAAGTCCTTCCGACTTACTTAGCCAATTTCTGAGTGTTAGTTGAGTGATAGTAGTTGTGTGTGCTATTTGCGTGTTTAATAATAATAACTTGCTAGGACGACTGTTATTGTTATGTTTAAGGCCCAAGTGTATGTATAACGGGCCGTGACATCACTGCCCAGCTCTGACAGGAGACTAGGAGGTTCTCTATACCTAGACCAGGCAGGTACAAGGTGAGATGCATCGGATCCATTTCTGATGGTTACACGGGGCGGAGGCGAGGTTTGGGAATCCCTCGTGTCACAAAATAAGTATCACTAGAGTGAAAGAGTAATTTAAAGCAAGATAATAAAACGGACTTGTTTGAAAGCATGTTGAGTGTTTATATTTCTCTGAGTGTGTTTGTGCTGCTATTATTCTGCTAATATTTAGATAACTAGCTAATGGTTCTTCTTGTTGTTGTTTTAGATTTACCGCGGGTTAGATCAACAGCTGAGTGAGCCGGAAGTAGTGGTCAGCCGGGTCTCCGTACTCCTTAGAGCGGGGTTGGGGGTTGTTTTTGTCTTTCCTTTCTTTTGGTTAAGACAATTGTTCTTTTCTTTTGTTTAAGTACTTTAGGCTGCTAGATAGTGTTGCATTCATTACTCTAAAAACATGGTTTTTATGAATTTCGGTTTCTTTATTTGTGTCTTGTTGCAAGACCCTAGTAATGTTGTTGTCAAACTGAGGTCGGGAGCCATTGTGAGGTCCTAACCAGTAATACTCCGAGTTCTGAGAATTCGGGGTGTTACAGTGACTGCTTGTCTAGTTCAGTATTAGGGAAACTGGAAAGTGCTCTTCCGACTCAGGCCTGCAGGTAACGGATAGTATTGATCTATTCCTATTGGTAGACGGAAGCGGAGGCGAGTTTCGAAACGATTCTCGTGTGACAAAATAAGTTGAATTAGTAAGGAATGATTTAATGAAAGATAATAACCGGTTGTGTGCAAGCATGCTATATGTTTATCTTACCTTATGTGTGTTTGTGCCTTTACGCTCTTGCTTATACCTAGAATATTAGCTAACGGTTTATACCGTCGTTGTAGATGTTCCGCAGGTTCAGGATGCTACTGAGTGATCCGGATGGTGTGGTCAGCCGGGGTTCCAGTACATTATAGGACGTGATCGGGTTTATGTTTCTATTGTTGTTTCCCTTTTTGTTTTGAACTCGACTGCGAGTATTTTCCGCTGTGTTTTGTTTAAACATTTGGTTTTATATTGAGTTTTGGTTTTTCATTCGTCTGCGCCTTGTTTTAAGGTCCGTTTGTTGTTTCTACTCTGAGGGTCGGGACCCATTGTGCGGCCCTAACCCGTAGCGCTTCGACTTCCCAGAACTTGGGGTGTTACAATATGGTATCAGATCTCTAGGTTGGCAACAATGGCACTCGAAATCTTCTAAAGGTCGGATGAATATATAAATAGAACCCGCAAGGGGTCTAGCGCTTCGAGTTCCCAGAACTTGGGGTGTTACAGTCAAGTCGGTTTAGATCGGGTATTAGTTTAGGTTAATACAGGTTTGGATCGTGTATCAATTAATTTAATTATGATCAATAACCGGCCTATCCTTAATATAATTTTATATTAATCAAGTATTACTTTCTTAAACTAGTGGGAAACACAATATACATATTATTTGATACTTTATTTGAAAGTAACATTTTATTCGAATGTAACTATTTATCACTTTTCACCGAATCGGATAATAATCCGTGGATATTTGGTTGATCTGTTTGATCCAAATTATAAAATATTGTATTTGAAAACGATTCTAGTCAGATCGGATAATTATCCGCGAATACTTGGGTGATTTGTTTGATCGGAATGATTTTAGCGTAATCCGTTTGATTGAAAATGACTTTAACCGGATTTGGATATCCGAATGATCCATTTTATCCATATATATAATGTAACTGATCCATTTGATCCATATACCTAATGACTTAGGGGTGGGCAACAGATCGATCCGATCCAAATACCCGGATATCCGAATAGAAATTTTTACAAAACCCCCGATGCGGATCTGATCCTCTTCCGGTTGGATATCCAACACTTTTTCACGGATTGCATCAGATAATTATCCGCGGATATCCAACCGATCCGTTTGATCCAAATCCCAAAATATACTATCCGAAAATGATTTTAACTGGATTGGATCAGATTATTATCCGCGGATATCCGGATGATCCGTTTGATCCGAATGACTTTTGTTTGACCCGGTTGATCCGTTTGATCCGAATATGACTTCATCCGGATCCGAATATCCGTTTGATCCGGATATGTATTTGTTACTTTGTTTATCACAAAATGTAATTAAGAAACAATTCAAAGATACAAAAACAAAATAAAAATAAAAACGATAATGATAATCATCTATAAAAAAAATGAGAATATTGAAGTACAATATAATAAAAAAATAAAATTAAGGTTTTTAAAACAATAGGTATCTCTATCTTTACCCTTTATAACTACTTCATGAAAAAAAAAATGAGAATACTAAAGAAACAATCTAATCTTGATAAATATTTAATTTTTTATTCTTGAAAATATTAATATATAGCAAGTGTTCTTATTAAATATTATCAAAGTCAATCAACTTATTTTTATTTTAAAAAAGCTAATTGATTGTAGTTTCATTGTAAATATTATTATTAATAATAATTACACAAGAAAAGCGCTATTAATAAAAAAAATGATAATAAAATAGGAAACTTTTTATATGTTCTAAAATTTAAATGTTATGTACATATATATAAACATACACATACATGTATGTATATATAGGTGATATCATTAAATGAGACGATCTTATAATAAAAGGTTGATTTGTATAAGAAAAAAATTGGTTAAAGTTATAGTTATCATAATCATCATTACTTATGTTATTGATAAACTTATTTTAAAGATTTTAACACATATTTTATGTTTAACATGGTTATAATAGTTAGACTTATAAAACATCATTATATAAATTTATAGTATGTAATTTTGTACTTGTAGTCTTGTATAGTGAACCAAAAGTTAAAACCATTATATTTAATATCTTTAATAAAAATTAATTTTTAGAATTAAAGTATAAAAGTAAATTTTATTTGAATCTAAATTTATTTATATCATGTTCTATAGAACTTTTTTAGAAAGTTATTGTACCAAATTATTTTATACTAAAACTACAATTATCATTGTCGTCATTTTTTATATTAATGAAAATCTTATATTAATACTTTACCACATCTATTATCTTTAATAGGGTGATAAGAATTGAAATTAAAAAGCTCGTGATAGACCTATAAAAATCTATATTGAAAAATGAGACTAACTTATAACGAAAGATTAATATTAACATTTGTGCACTTAAGTGAGACCAATTTCTAATAAAATATTATTATTAAGACCAACTTATAATCATATTTATAAGAATCAATATCTTAAAATGAGATTAACTCATAATAAAATATTATTATGAACATTTGTTCATTCAAGTGAGACCAATTTCTAAAAAAATACTATTATTGAGACTAATTTATAATCATATTTATAAAAATATATATTTTATAATGAGATCAATTCATAATAATAATATATTATACATATTCATTCTGAAAGGTATGAATATGTGAGTATGTACAAAGTTATAAAAATAATAAATATGATCAATTCATTACTTTGCATAATTCAAATATTTTCTTATTTAATATATTTTCTAATATAAATATTTGTACAAAATTGTAATATACAATCTGATTTATAATCCTAAAATAAATACATTAATATAATAATAAAAGTTTTTTAATAGCCGGATATCCAGGAATATATAGTGGTCCGGACTATCCGGCGATCCGGGTCTATTCGGATATCCGGCGATCCGATGATCCGCGGATATCCAGTGATCCGTGAGTATCCGGATATACGTGATTATCCGTTTTTTTATCCGCGAATATCCGGATGCCTAAAACCCCGATCCGTATCCGATCCGGTGATGCGGGGAAATCTCCCGGATCGGATCGGATTCGGACCGAATCAAAACGGATACTAAAACATCGGATTTTTTCCAAATTGGGTCAACAAATTTTCAGACCGGATCGACGGATCAGATTGGTTTTGCCCACCTCTACCTAACGTAACATATCCATTTGATCCATATATGTTGTTTTTTTCCCTATTTTGTTTGGGATGAATTGACATTTAGGGTCTTTTACATTATAGAGTTGAAATTTAGGCCCTACCAATTACAAATTGAAAAATAGGGCTCCTACTTTTCTAGACTAATTCATAAATATGACAAAAAGTTGACAAAAGTGATGATGGCTGATGTGAGTGCTGACTGTGACACTTTGATTGACATTTGGAGGGAATTTGGGGCAAAAAAAAACACAACACTCCGATTACCCAAAAAATCCGCTTACCCAAAAATCCGCTTACCCAAAAATTCGCTTACCCAAATAATGTTACAATCATACCCAAAAATAAATTTGTCAAAGTACATAAACATACTCGAAAACAACATACCTAATAAATCAAATATCAAAATAAAAAATATCCATAAATTGGATAATATTTCATATTTATACCCAATTTAAACATCACTTAATACAAAATCCATACCCAATTTAAATTTGTCATACCCAAAATTTTCAAAACTCGATATTGTACACAAACACAATATCAAATGACATTTGGTCATTACCCAAAAATTCGCTTGACATTTGATCATTATAACACATTTTGGGTAACCATAAAACATACCCACGATATCACTTTAAATATACTTAATAATAAGAAATATACTACAAAGCCAATACACATATAAAAACATACCCAATTTGAATTTGTCATAACCAAAATTTACACAAATCGATATTGTACACAAACATCAATACCAAATGACATTTGGTTCTTGTAACACGGTTTGGATAACCATAAAACATACCCAAAAATATCACTTTAAGCATACTCAACAATAAGAAACATCCCACAAAAACAATAAACATATACTCAATAATGAGAAAAATACTACAATTCATATTTGGGTAACGAAAATAATGTCACCCAAAAAAATTAAACATTCATGGACTTGAAAATTTCATCAAACTAGCTACATTAACCAAAAATAAAAGGTAAAAGGTAAACATGTAAAAAATATACTTAAACTAAAAATAAACATCTAATCACCATCATTCAATTAAAGCAATTATTACCCCTATTTTCTAGTTTCTATACCTACTTTTTCTTTCTTTTATGTAGAAGCCTACTTTACAAAAGATAATTTTAAGAGGTCCTATTTTCCTAATTAATTCTTTTGTTTGTTATAAAGTGTACGATAAAATATATCATAGTCAATTAGTCACGCAACTTAACTCAAATGAAAATGAAAACCGTATAATTGATATAATTTTTTGTAAAGAAACTTATTTTTAACACTTTAAGACATATTTTTTCGAACAAGGAAAAAAATTTAATACTTAAAAAATGTCATCATATATACTTATACAATTATACAATGTATTATGTAATATATATATATATATATATATATATATATATATATATATATATATATATATATATATATATATATATATTTTAATACTTGTATAGAAAATCGAAAATTAAAGTTGAAAAATAATTCTAATAAATAATTAGTAAATCATAAGTTAAAATCAAAATTTTTTTAATGAGTTAAAAATATTATTACCTTATATTTATCGTGTCGGAGTTGCCGAACGTCATTATAGACTTATAGTTATAGTATAAAATATGTATATATGTATATGTAGACAATATAATGAATAAAAAATATCTTTAAAATTCCGATTCTTAAGAATTATAGTATGGATTATGTATTTCTGTAAAAAACGATTTTAGTCGGTTTGAATAATTATCCTGGGTGATTTGTTGATCGAAATGATCTTTAACCAAATTTGGATATCCGACTTATAGAATGGATTATGTAATATGTATTTAATATGTCATTATAGACTTATAATATAAACTTATAGTATGGATCATGCCATTATATACTTATCGGGTTACTTCGGGTCAGGTTACTTCGGGTCGGGTTACTTCGGGCCGGATTACTTCGGGCTATCGGGTCACTTCGGGTCGGGATATTTTGGGCCGGGTTACTTCAGGTCGGGTTATTTTGGGTTATTGGGTCACTCGGGTCGGGCCACTTCGGGTATCGGGTTACTTCGGGTCGGATTATTCGGGCAATCGGGTCATTCGGGCCGGGTTACTTCGGGTCATTTATTACATCGGGTTAAATCAGTTTTAAGCGGGTCGGTTCTGGACATTCTATTTTTCAAATTTTTTTGGGCCAGGTCGGGTTCGGATTCGGGTTCATCGGGTCGGGTTTGCGGGTCGGGTCTACTTTTGACAGCTCTATGCGTAACAATCGACATTCATAATTCAATCTTCTCTTTTCTTCACGTAGCCCTTGCACGAAGTCCCTTAAACTTGCAAATGCCCCACAATCATCAAAGGCGTATGACAACATCTCATCTTCGATGGGATCATCGTCTTCCATCCATATCCCCTCTCCCCAATTGTAGTAGTCAGGATCACCGCTGTCATAACTGGAGTCGTCGTCCATTGTACCCTATCACACAACAAAAACATAACATCAGAAGCAATTTGGAATTCTAGACAAATGAACAATTTATGATAGTGTGCAATCCAAACAGAACAGTTTAAGAAATATCTTAGTTTGCAATTCATGAAAAATGAACAATTTATGACAGTGTGCAATCCAAACAGAACAGTTCAAGAAATATGACAACTCATTCAAGAAAAAATGATCAGTTTACAATTCAAGATGTAATATCCGGAAAATTTTAATTCCATTTATAATACCGAGTCAAATTGGATTTCTACTCGTGATCGTTTTGATGATACCTAGGTTTCTCTACCGACACAAATTTGTATCATTTTATGTAAGTTTGACTCACATAAAATGATGGAGTTACAAACCCTAACCTAAGTCATAAGACTTTTGACGAGATCATGACAATCTTTTGACGAGACCAAGACAAGACTATGACAAGGTTTGACGAGACCAAGACGAGATCATGACAAGGCCATGCATGAGCTTGACAAGGCCATGACGAGTTTTGACAAGGCCTTGACAAGCTCAAAACAATCTCAGGCCACTCTTCCTTCCATGTTACAGCCCAACCCATCTATCCATGCTTTCCAAGCCTTACTTAAACTCAGGCCCGTTATTGCCCTCCGACAGCCCAACAAGAAGAGCCCGCTGTAGCATCCTTGGGAGCTTTCTCTTGCCTACGTGGAGCTGAGCTGGACTGGGGGGAGGTTGAATGAAACGGCTGCTGAAATCACGCCTCCCTCTTGACCTTCCTTCTTTAATAAAATCGTAGCCTTAAGTGCCTAATACAACAGCTTTCACACGTCCAAAATCGCAGCCAGATCTCGCCCTCTTCTATACTGCGTATCTCCCTTCCTTCTTCTGCCTCGATTCACGCCAGCCAGAGTACCAGATTCTTTTGCGTTGCTGCTGCTTCTGTCGACCTAACCAGGTACCGGACGGACTGCTGCTGCTTCTGTCGACCCAACCAGGCACCGGACGGACTGCTACTCCTTCTGTCGACCCAACCAGGCACCCAGACGGGCTGCTGCTGCTTCTGTCGACCCAACCAGGCACCGGACGGGCTGCTGCTTCTTCTATCGAACCAAACAGGCAACCGGACTGCTGCTACTCCCTCTGTCGACCCAAACGTGGCATCAAGGACTGGTTGCTTCTCCTTCTGGCGACCTCAAATGCAACACCAGCGGGCTGCTTCTCCTCTGTCGATCCAGCATACCGCTGATACGAGGAGCCCAAACCTGATCCGCAACAGCCTTGGGTTGTCTTTCTCATGCCTTCGAATCATAGAATCGAGTAAGATCCAATTCCGTCCTTCCTTGGCCCTTATCTTTGATCGATTCTGAATATATATATGTTGATGTGGGTACCCTTTGTGTCATCAATCCGTCCCTAACAGCCTTGAAAGATAGCTTGAAGAGCTGAGGCGTTAGCTGAATTTTCGGAAGTGACAAACAGTCAACTTCGGGCCCAGATTTGGGTAAGTTAGACTTCTTCTTTTTGGACAGTTTTCGGATATGTTATAGATGGTATTTCAAAGTAAATCATACTAAAATTTCAGAGGAATCCATCTTATGGTTTGAGAGATATGGGGTTTCAAAGTTCAGTTTTATAAATGTGCTGAGTTGAGAAAAACAGCATGGGATGCTGTTTTGTGAGATAGTTTTGAATAGGCTTTTCATCTCCGTTAGGCTTGAATTTTTGATATGATATAGTTGACATCTTGTTGTAGATCATATTAAAATTTGGGAAGAATCGAAGTTACGGTTTGAGAGTTATTGTGTTTCAAAGTTGACGTTTTTATATATGTGCTGAGTGTTGGGGAAAACAGCAAGTGATGCTGTTTTGTGAGATGATTTTGAATAAGCTCTTGATATCCGTTGGACTTGAATTTTGGATATGATATAGTTTACATATTTTTGTAGAACATATTAAAATTTGAGAGGCATCCAGCGAGTGGTTTGGGATTTACGATTTTTCCAAGATTGAGTCGTAAGCAGTTTTTCTGTTGTGCTGAAATTCGGTTTTGGGAAATAGTTTTAAATAGGATTTTGATCTCCTTTGCAGCTAAATTTTGGTTATATTATAGATAAGATTTTATAGTAGAACATATCAAAATTTGGGATAAATCCAGTGAGTGGTTTAGGAGTTATGATTTTTCAAAGTCTACTCAGATTTGGGCTAAGTATAGAATTTGTAAAGGGAGTAGTCAACTTTAGGAATTTTTATAAAACTGTTGAATGAACAGTTTGGAGAAATTCTTTCTCCTAAAGTTAGATAGGACATCATAGATAATTTAGGGATTTAAGTCGGAATTTTTATAAGCGGTTACGAATTTTATATTTAGAATCGAAGTTAGACCTTTACGATTTCCCGGAAAATAGAAACATAGGAAAAATGTGAGCTTGGAACCAAACGAAGCTTTGGGAGTTAGAATATGATTTTAGAATCTCAAATAGGAGTTTAGACATGAATTTTAGAATTTTCGGGAATTTCGGGACCAAGGGTAAAATGGTCATTTTACCCTAAATTAATACTGCAACTAGTTATGTCTTAATACATTATTCTATTTTAGAAGTCTTAGACTTCTAACTACGTAGGAGTGTGCTAATGCACTTATCTCCTTTGACAGGCAACTGAGTTGCTACAGTTTACAGAGCGAGTTGGTTTACAGAGAGTCGAGCTTTATATCAGGTAAGTCCTTTGGACTTACTTAGCTGACTTCTAAATATGAGCATGAATGATGATAGTGGTGTGTGATTGAGATGTTAGAGTTATATGTTGTGATAAATATTTACCGACCTATACTTGGCCTAAGAGTAACGGGCGGTGGCATTCTGCTCAGTTAGCTTGCGAGCGCTGGGGGTTTCTTTAGGGACTAGTCCATACTCGGTTTGTAGTGATGCTACCGGCGGAGGTCAGCTAGACCTACACCCAGTTGGATAAGGAACGGAGGCGAGAACTGTTAATAGCTCTCGTGCCACAATTGTAAATTGAATAAGATGAATCACTTAAATAATAGATAATAAACGGTTGAGTGCCAGCATGATGTTTGTTTATTTTGTTTCTACGTGTGTTTGTGCTGTTGTTATTCTACTTATATTTGGATTGTTAGCTAACGGTTTATCCGTGTTGTAGATTTGTAGAGATAGACAGTTGCAGAGTGATCCGGAACGGATGGTCAGCCGGGTCCACGTACTCATTAGATGGGGACGGGGGAGTCTTCCATACGTCATGCATGTTATGTATCTTTATATATGTTTGTAAGGCTGTCACATGTGTACTTCCATACCAGTAAAAATATTATATTTTGGAAATTGTTTTTAATTACATTTGTGCCTTGTTGTAAGATCTTAGTGAAGTTGTTGTTAAACCAAGGTCGGGACCCATTGTGAGGTCCTGACCAGTAGCTCCCTGAGTTCTCAGAATTTGGGGTGTTTCAACATGGTATCAGAGCAGGTTGGCAACAATGGCACTTGAAATCTTCTAAAAGACCGAATGTATAAAATCACTAGAACCCGAAAGGGGTCTAAGATTTTCAAAACGGATTTCTGTTTTTACACACGTGCATAGTCGGGTTGTTGGGTTAGTAGTACGTCGGACCACCATCGTTCTCCGTGGATCTCTGCAACTTAGAATGATAGATGTTAGTATATAGAGTTATATTGATATGTTTTAATGTATGATTATATAAATGTGTATGTTTAGCATGTTAGTATCCTAAAGGATACCCTATATCCTTTAGTTATGATATCATGAATCGCTTATCGCCTCATGATAAATCGGTAATGGACTTGAAGAGCTTTCAACACAAGATAATGGATTCAGACCGAGGATTAAGTGTTATACTCTGGTGGGCGTCCTTGTGACCATATAAATCATCCGAAGAACGAGTGGGCAAAGAAGTACAGATGTGGAGACAATTGTCACCACAAGTACCGTCCGATGGGAAAGGAATCCCCGAGTCAACTCAGGAAGAAGGAACAGGAAGTCATACAAGGGACTTGGTCGTATGAGGCTGAGAGATGAATTAGAAGAATCATGTAAGAGACGACGAGAGGTCGGACTAGAGATAACGATAAGGGAACAAGAATCATACAGAACGGAGTACAACCAAGATTTGCTGAATAAAAGATGTTACAATCAAAGCAAACGCCGCCACATGTAAGCATGGGCATGAGAGTACAAGGAAGATAAGGTGCTGACCTGAGGCGAAGAATTAAAGGAGTACAAGACAACCATTGATAAATGAGTTTAAAGACGGGAAATAAATTTCATCATCATAGAAACGGTTTGACCTACTCAGAGATGCAAGAGTTTGCAAGAAATCATGACGTAAGTATCAAATACAGTAGAAGTCTGAAATTAAGACAACGGAATTCTATAAATGTGGCATTACAACACAACACCAAACTAATGGAAGAATGTGGGAAAGTTATTTTGGTGGACTAGAGAGTCCATAATAACTTCTCATTCACATAAAGATCTAAGTTACCAACATTAACGGTCATATCAGGGAAACACGAACAAACGATGAACGAAGTAAGAAGAATTGTGAAGAGACGCTTACAAGTTATCGTGGAAGACTTAATAAACCCTTTGAAGACATATGAATGTCAAGACTAGACTAAGAAGAGTATAGTGATTCCATAAGAGAACAAGAGAAGTGCAGACTTGGAAGGAGTTGGAGGAGTGTTAACCAAGAAATTGGAGGAGATAGATTTCACCAAGTGTATCAAACTTCAAAGAGATCGAAGAACAGTAAGTTCGGAATCTTATAGAAGGTCAACTACAGACTGGTTGGTAAAATCGGAGACATAAAACGTGCGGGTCAACTAGTAGTAACTGGTTGACAGATAAGGAGGATAACCAAAGACTTAAGAACGAATTTTATAGACATCTGGAGGATCCTTCAAGAGATCAACGGCGACAAATGTGAAGTTAAATTGGTACACGTACTAGTTACCTAATAAATAACACAGATCGAGTCGCGTCAGTCACTTTAATTAAGAACTTAAGAAGAAAGATTAGGCGAACAGGAATGAACCCCTTTTGTTTTTTTTGAGACCAAGGGAATGGTGTAAGGGATTTACTACCTACTGGCTAAGAAAAAGGTACATATCACAACTAGTACAGACGGATTTTAAAAGGAGAACTAGAGGAGTAAGAAGTATACACTTTAGATAAAGTTCTATGTCCGCCAAGACAGATTATGCGTATCATTTCATACAAGGAAGAATGATGATTCTCCTGTGATATATGCGGAAGAAACCCTTGTGACTAAGAGATGCATGGAGAGAAGAGTTACAATTGAGTGTAAGAGCGAAGATAGAACCCACAAGTGTAGAGAAGTTTTGACCTCGTCAGAAAGATAAAAAGTGGTGAGGAATCACGAAGTCAGTATCAAAAGGAGTAGGAGGCCGGTAGCCGAGTCAATGGAGTTCAACAGAGAAATATTATAAACAACACAAATGAAGGAACATGTGAGAATGACCTAGGGGACTCGAGAAAGAGAGTTGACTCTAAGGAAAACGGCAGTGAAAGAGATAGAACGAGCTAACGAAGGGAAAGGGATTAACCAAGTAGTTGGTGCTTACCAGGAATTTTATGCCAGTAGAAGTATAAGAAGAGTGAGTACGAGATATTGAGGTAAGTCAACTGTAGGCTAATCAATGTCAACGGAGGACGTGCAATTGTTGCTAGTATGGGTTAGTTATGTGCCGTTAAGAAGAGATATTCGTGACTGTGGATTTATGAATTAGCCTTGCCGATGCCTTGGAGGATTTCCTCAAGTAGGTAATGACAACCTTCTTTGATTAATTAAAGGCATGAAGAGAATTGTGTTAGAGATTTCTTATTGGCTGGTTAAGATCAAACTCCGGATGAGTCAGAGAGTTTGGATCCGTGTTAGAAGAATTCCAAAAATTTAACGGGAGAGGTCGTCTTACAATCATTATCTTAGTTCCTTAAAGCAAGTAAGGAAGATAATTGGTATTTCACCCGGATAGGACTTATGGTGTAATTGAGAGGGAGAGTTCTAGAGTCAATCATTGTGGACACATAGAAAATGTTCTTATAATTATCAAAGTAGCGCAGCAAAAGCGTGATGAGTCCTAACCCACAGAACAAGAAACTCTGGAGTACTGAAAATGACGTGTCGAGTTTAAGACGATGATAATTTGTGAAATGTATTTCGTTTAGAAGGAACGTGAAATAGGCTACGTGGAGTGACAAGAAATTTTGTAGAGGAACTGTATCACCAACTAGATAGACGAGAAAGTATGTGCACGTAGAAGTATAGAAAGGAAGTGGTACCCCATTATAGATCTAAGTAAAGCATGCCGACCTAGCCACATGTCGGCAGATCAGTAAATTTGGAATTTAATACCTAGCATGGTACTTTAGAACGAGGTTCTTGATAAAATGAGAAAGGAAGTAACGAAGTAATAAAGGTGTTGTGTAGGGCCTGCACTAACAAGCTCAAGGTGAGTAACTATCAAGTTGAATCGAAAGACAAATAAGAAAAGGAAGCTACGGGAGTGTACTTACAGACCAGTACTCGTACATATAGAAAACATAATCTCAAGAATGGAGTATAAGAAGAATTTTATCTCAGAATGGAGTCGAGTTGCGTTTTAAGTAAGAGGGATATTATAGGACACAATGCAATGTTAACAACTATTGAGTAGTGTGAGCAAATGACGGTGATGTGAGATCACCTTGTATCTAATACCGTCATCCCGGACATATTGTATGTCATTCAAGACCTTGAAAAATACGTGAGAAGCCTAAGGTTGAGCTAACAAAATATTAGATATCCATAAATATTATAATAATGCCCAGTGAATACCGATGATGACCACTAGATCGTGTCTCCACTACTAGACCGGAAAAGGGTAAAGGGATGATTCCTTACCTAAGGAATAAGATGACTGAGTCCTATTAAAAGACAAGTGAGTCGTGATACAAAGAGCATTAGGCACTTGACGAAGTGCTGGTGGAGGTCCAAGACCTTTGGCCTGAGTGTGTAGTCAAGTAAACATAACGAAGGGAAGAAAGTTGACTAGGTTAATTTCTGTACGGTCATCAAAGGACCTGGAGGTGAGTTGCAAAATGTGACCATTTGAGGCTGTAAAGTGGTTTATAAGTGATTGATGGACTAGTAATCCTCACCCTATTGGAGAGTGTAACCCTAGTTTTCTACGGATTCAGTTAGAGGTATACTTACCAGACAAAAGTTAGGACATCGGCTTAGAGAATCGGACAATGAACCGGATGATACCGGTGAGATATCTAGTTACCACATTAGAACGTGGTAGTAGGCACTTGTGAGGTCTGTACATGAAAATATTTCAGAGTTAGTGGTTTTATAAAAAGCCGACGAGCCCACCTTGGATACTATAGGTAGTATGAGACATAACCTTTCAGAGACCTTTGCGGAGATAGTGTAATCTAGGGAGCGACGAGTTAGAGTTTGGCCTTATATCCGTGTTATATTGTCTGACTACTTGTTTATTTTCATGCTCGAGTGCTTAGTCGGAATGTCTGTTATTGGTGACCTTGATATATGGTATACTTATATGTGGGAATGATGACTCTTGTGCGGTAACAAGTAGACACACTAGATTCGTACCTTGAGGGCTGACCTTATGACTGACGTACTTTAAGTTTCTGGGCGAAACTTATTCTAAGGGGGGATTGATGTAATACCCGGGAATATTTCTTCCGGCTATTTCAGAAACAAATCAGAACTCGACCGTTGTGACCTCTTTCCGGCGCTTAAATTCTTTTGTATGGACTACGACATTTACGAGTCTTCTTTTAAGTTTCGGGACGAAACTTATTTTAAGGGGGTACTGATGTAATATCCGGAAATTTTTAATTCCATTTATAATACCGAGTCAAATTGGATTTCTACTCGTGATCGTTTTGATGATACCTAGGTTTCTCTACCGACACAAATTTGTATCATTTTATGTAAGTTTGACTCACATAAAATGATGGAGTTCCAAACCCTAACCTAAGTCATAAGACTTTTGACGAGATCATGACAATCTTTTGACGAGACCAAGACAAGACTATGACAAGGTTTGACGAGACCAAGACGAGATCATGACAAGGCCATGCATGAGCTTGACAAGGCCATGACGAGTTTTGACAAGGCCTTGACAAGCTCAAAACAATCTCAGCCCACTCTTCCTTCCATGTTACAGCCCAACCCATCTATCCATGCTTTCCAAGCCTTACTTAAACTCAGGCCCGTTATTGCCCTCCGACAGCCCAACAAGAAGAGCCCGCTGTAGCATCCTTGGGAGCTTTCTCTTGCCTACGTGGAGCTGAGCTGGACTGGGGGGAGGTTGAATGAAACGGCTGCTGAAATCACGCCTCCCTCTTGACCTTCCTTCTTTAATAAAATCGTAGCCTTAACTGCCTAATACAGCAGCTTTCACACGTCCAAAATCGCAGCCAAATCTCGCCCTCTTCTATACTGCGTATCTCCCTTCCTTCTTCTGCCTCGATTCACGCCAGCCAGAGTACCAGATTCTTTTGCGTTGCTGCTGCTTCTGTCGACCTAACCAGGTACCGGACGGACTGCTGCTGCTTCTGTCGACCCAACCAGGCACCGGACGGACTGCTACTCCTTCTGTTGACCCAACCAGGCACCTAGACGGGCTGCTGCTGCTTCTGTCGACCCAACCAGGCACCGGACGGGCTGCTGCTTCTTCTATCGAACCAAACAGGCAACCGGACTGCTGCTACTCCCTCTGTCGACCCAAACGTGGCATCAAGGACTGGTTGCTTCTCCTTCTGGCGACCTCAAATGCAACACCAGCGGGCTGCTTCTCCTCTGTCGATCCAGCATACCGCTGATACGAGGAGCCCAAACCTGATCCGCAACAGCCTTGGGTTGTCTTTCTCATGCCTTCGAATCATAGAATCGAGTAAGATCCAATTCCGTCCTTCCTTGGCCCTTCTCTTTGATCGATTCTGAATATATATATGTTGATGTGGGTACCCTTTGTGTCATCAATCCGTCCCTAACAGCCTTGAAAGATAGCTTGAAGAGCTGAGGCGTTTTCTGAATTTTCGGAAGTGACAAACAGTCAACTTCGGGCCCAGATTTGGGTAAGTTAGACTTCTTCTTTTTGGCCAGTTTTCGGATATGTTATAGATGGTATTTCAAAGTAAATCATACTAAAATTTCAGAGGAATCCATGTTATGGTTTGAGAGATATGGGATTTCAAAGTTCAGTTTTATAAATGTGCTGAGTTGAGAAAAACAGCATGGGATGCTGTTTTGTGAGATAGTTTTGAATAGACTTTTCATCTCCGTTAGGCTTGAATTTTTGATATGATATAGTTGACATCTTGTTGTAGATCATATTAAAATTTGGGAAGAATCGAAGTTACGGTTTGAGAGTTATTGTGTTTCAAAGTTGACGTTTTTATATATGTGCTGAGTGTTGGGGAAAACAGCAAGTGATGCTGTTTTGTGAGATGATTTTGAATAAGCTCTTGATATCCGTTGGACTTGAATTTTGGATATGATATAGTTTACATATTGTTGTAGAACATATTAAAATTTGAGAGGCATCCAGCGAGTGGTTTGGGATTTACGATTTTTCCAAGATTGAGTCGTAAGCAGTTTTTCTGTTGTGCTGAAATTCGGTTTTGGGAGATAGTTTTAAATAGGATTTTGATCTCCTTTGCAGATAAATTTTGGATATATTATAGATAAGATTTTATAGTAGAACATATCAAAATTTGGGATAAATCCAGTGAGTGGTTTTGGAGTTATGATTTTTCAAAGTCTACTCGGATTTGGGCTAAGTATAGAATTTGTAAAGGGAGTAGTCAACTTTAGGAATTTTTATAAAACTGTTGAATGAACAGTTTGGAAAAATTCTTTCTCCTAAAGTTAGATAGGACATCATAGATAATTTAGGGATTTAAGTCGGAATTTTTATAAGCGGTTACGAATTTTATATTTAGAATCGAAGTTAGACCTTTACGATTTCCCGGAAAATAGAAACATAGGAAAAATGTTAGCTTGGAACCAAACGAAGCTTTGGGAGTTAGAATATGATTTTAGAATCTCAAATAGGAGTTTAGACATGAATTTTAGAATTTTCGGGAATTTCGGGACCAAGGGTAAAATGGTCATTTTACCCTAAATTAATACTGCAACTAGTTATGTCTTAATACATTATTCTATTTTAGAAGTCTTAGACTTCTAACTACGTAGGAGTGTGCTAATGCACTTATCTCCTTTGACAGGCAACTGAGTTGCTACAGTTTACAAAGCGAGTTGGTTTACAAAGAGTCGAGCTTTATATCAGGTAAGTCCTTTGGGCTTACTTAGCTGACTTCTAAATATGAGCATGAATGATGATAGTGGTGTGTGATTGAGATGTTAGAGTTACAGGTTGTGATAAATATTTACCGACCTATACTTGGCCTAAGAGTAACGGGCGGTGGCATTCTGCTCAGTTAGCTTGCGAGCGCTGGGGGTTTCTTTAGGGACTAGTCCATACTCGGTTTGTAGTGATGCTACCGGCGGAGGTCAGCTAGACCTACACCCAGTTGGATAAGGAACGGAGGCGAGAACTGTTAATAGCTCTCGTGCCACAACTGTAAATTGAATAAGATGAATCACTTAAATAATAGATAATAAACGGTTGAGTGCCAGCATGATGTTTGTTTATTTTGTTTCTACGTGTGTTTGTGCTGTTGTTATTCTACTTATATTTGGATTGTTAGCTAACGGTTTATCCGTGTTGTAGATTTGTAGAGATAGACAGTTGCAGAGTGATCCGGAACGGATGGTCAGTCGAGTCCACGTACTCATTAGATGGGGACGGGGGAGTCTTCCATACGTCATGCATGTTATGTATCTTTATATATGTTTGTAAGGCTGTCACATGTGTACTTCCATACTAGTAAAAATATTATATTTTGGAAATTGTTTTTAATTACATTTGTGCCTTGTTGTAAGATCTTAGTGAAGTTGTTGTTAAACCAAGGTCGGGACCCATTGTGAGGTCCTAACCAGTAGCTCCCTGAGTTCTCAGAATTTGGGGTGTTACACAAGAAATATGAACTATAGAAAATAAAATGACCAGTTCTCAAGCATAGAACATATCATGTGAATGTTAACTTAAACTGTCATAAAGTTAACTTCTCTTTGATACACCATCTGAACGCAATCCAAATTGCAGTCTAGACAGTATGCAATTCTAGAACAAAAAAAAAATTGTGACTGTGCAATGACAGTTCGTATGAATGACTTGAAAAAAAAAATTGGCAGTTTGCAATTTCAGAATAAAATGATCAGTTCAACCAAACACTTCTGTTAGCACATTAAAAAACTGTGAATTTCATTTAATCATAGAAACCTTAAAAATGTTAATTTCAATCATAGAATCCTTAAAAAGTAGCTAGAGTACTAAAATTCACATGATCAGTTCAACCAAACACTTTTGAAAGATCGATGAATCATTCAATCATAGAAACCTTAAAAAAACTAAGGATTTCGTGAGCATATAACTAGTTAGATTACATGACAGTTCATAACACTTCTGCTAGCACATTTGGAGAAACCAAACACTTCTATAACAGAAAAGTAGCACCAGCAAGATCAATGAATCATTCAATCATAGAAACCTTCAAAAACTGTGAACTTCATGAACATAGAGATACGATTAATGAGAAAACACTTAAAAAACAACCAAAGAACGAACAAAGCATCACTTAACAAACAACCGAAGCATCACTAAAAAAATGTGAATTTCAATCCCATCTTCTTGTACTCAATATAGAGATCCTAGAGAGCTGATCAATTTACCTGGATAACAACAACGGTTGAAAAAACTGTGAATTGCAAACTCAGTTAATGAACTGAAATCGAACAGTAATTAGAAAAGATTAAGGAGAAAACACTTAACAGACAACCAAAGCATCATTTATTAGACTGAAGAACGAAGGCTTGAAGAAGAAGAATGGAAGAACCCTAACCCCAACCCTAGAACGACCAAAGTAATTAGACTGAAGAACGAAGATCGGTCTCTAATAATTAAAAAAATAACCGTAACAAATAGAGTTAGAGAAGAACCCTAGAACCACGCAATCATAACGAAGAACCCTAACCCCAACCCTAGAACGACCACATAAGAAGGGAAACAAGGATTACCTTCGTGACTCAGGTGTTCGAAGCAATGAATCGCTGTTCGATGAAGCAAGATAATCGCCCCAGTTGTCGCTAAGAGAATCGCCCAAAGGCTGGAAGAACCGATGAATCCCCAAAAATCATAAAATGATCCTTGAATCGATGACCCCTATCTGTAGCACTAGTGTTTGTTTTAAAAAAGAGCCAAACAGTGATTAGTGTTTCAAAACACTAAAAACTAGTGTTTACAGAAAACATACATAACAACTCTACCACTAGTGTTTATGGGTAAAATGTCAAACACAACCTAATAATTTTAAAGAGAGTGGCAATTTATTAATATATTGGGATTTGACTTAAATACTCAATTCTTAACATGTCAAGTCAACGAAATGTAGCCTATTTTAGTATGTATATATAGATTGACACCTATTATTTTTTATGAAATTTAAATTGGTAATGTTTTTTGTTTTTCGAAACCGTATCAGTAGAACATAAGAAAGTAATAAAATTAATTTTAATCTTCCCAAATCTCTCCGAGCGATTATGAACGTTGAGTATATAACTGGATACGAGTCAACCACTTAAGTATTGCCTTTATGTTATATATTGAATAATTATATGATAATTAATACTCGACGTATATTATCAATGTACTCAAAATTAATATATGCACGGGTCCTAAACTAGTTCCAATTTATAAAATATATTATGCAACTATTTTATTGTAAATATTTTTAAACTAATTTGTTATATAACACTGTTGTTTAAAAAAATGCAAATTGTATAATATCCATTAAGTTTTATCACTTCCCTTTTTAAGAATACCGTCATGTACATATCTTCTAGTTAAGATTTCAATAAGGCTAATTTCGTAGTATTATTAGTAAATAATTAAGATTTATTTTTGTAAGAGCCCTAGTCTTTGGAGCTTAGGAGTCTTGTTCAGCCTTGTCTTGACCCAGTCAGCCGCCCCCGCGCACCATCTGGGCTGCCCTAGCGGCTAGGCGCCCCTGCGCCTTGGGCTAGCCGCCCCTGCGGCTCTGTATGAGTGCAGCCACTTTTGTTGACTCTTTGACCCGTGCTTTGCGGCTGGCTTCTCTTATAAGCTTTGCCTTGCTTCAGATGAAGGGTTTCTTACCTCATTCCAGCTTCTTCATCCTCTCCACGTTCTTCATCTTCTCCTCTCATCCTCCTTGATCTTCTTTGTTTTCTCTTGATCTTGTGTGAGTGAGTTCTTGAGAGTTTGAGTGTGGTTTTGGCATTGGATGATCAAGTGGTTGTTGCTGAGTGTTGTTGATGTTGCGATGAGATGGTGGACGTGCTGAGTGCTCCTTAGTTGCTGTCTAGGGTTGTTGTGGTAAGCTCTTCAACTTCCATCTTCTTTCTTTCCTCTTCTTGCTTCTTTCTTCTTCTTTCTAGCTTAGGATCACAATGTGAACTTTTGTGGATCCTTTCTTAGCCTTTTGATGATCATATATGTGTGTATGTGCATATATGTTGTTGTGGTGTGTTGAAGAAGCGAAGAGAGACTAGAAAGGGATTGAAGAGAAGTCGGGACCAACTTTCTGCACAGTTGGCCGCCCCTGCGCCTGACTCCTGCCATCCCTACGCCTGCTGTGGACCGCGCCTGCGCCTGGTGTGAGCCGCTTCTGCGCCTCATAGGGTCCGCCTTGTGTCCTTGATTCTGTTGGTGCATACCTGGTTGGTATGTCTTCCTTCCTTCCTCTCCTTTGGCCTTGGCTTAGTTGTTAGCTAGACTAGTGTGGTTAGGATGAGTTATATGATAGAGATGTGCCTTAGGCAATTGTGTTGATGTTGAGATTATACTGTAGGCATATGTGAGCTTGTTGTGATCTTGAGGTTTAGATTGAGGTTGTAGGTTGGTTTGGTTATGGAGACGAGTCTCCTAACCCTTGCAGTGTATGATGTTGTGTGCCTTGCTATTGCAGGCGTTGATTCCTTCCCCAAGGGGAGGCTGTGACGTGGTTTTTGATACGAGTATATGAGGTAAGTCCATAGGACTTACTTAGCATTCAGTTATGGATTTGTGTGATTGTGATGGTTGTGTGTGTTCATATGATTGTGCATTTAGAACCTAAACCGGACTAGGATGACCATTTATTATATTTAAATGGCCCAAGTGTATTATAACAGGGCGGTAACCACCGGTCTCCGCCTGCGGGTTAGGAGGAGGTGCCTGGAAGTCAGTAACACAGGGGGACGAGTGATGATCATCCCCATGCAAAACCCCTGTGTTAACGGGGAAAGGGACGAGGTTCTTTAGGTTCCTCGTGTTACAAAAGAAGTTGAATTAGTAATGGAATAACATAATGAAAGATAATAAATGAATGTGTGTGGCATTTCATGTATGAGATGTTGATGTGTGTTTGTGCTATTACCGTCATGCTTATCTATTGCTGTAGCTAACGGTGTATACCGTGTTGTAGATGATCTGCAGGTTAGGAAGACTGCAGAGTGAGCCAGATGGTGTGACCAGCCGAGGACTTCTGTACATTAGGATGCGTGGGTTGGGATCTTTTATATCGGATGTTTATGTTAGATGTTTTGTACTCGGCTTTGTGTTTGTAAACACTTTTGATGTATCACATACAACTTTTATGTATTTGGTTTTACTCTACTTGTGCCTTGTTGTAAGATCTTGTTAACTTGTTGTGAGGGTAGGGTCAAGATCCATTGTGAGATCCTAGCCCAATGTAGCATTCCAAGTCCTGTGGATTTGGGGTGTTACAATATTGATGTTAAAACTACAAAGGTAATAAATTGGGTTGCTTGATAGGGAAGAATTAATGGGTCCGGAAACAAATATATCTTCTCACCAAGTCAAAACTTTATCTTTGAGATTAGTTATCAATAAGTCAAGATAATGATATTTGAGATTCATATCTCTGGTTGTATTTATTAACTTTCCTTGCTTGGAATTTTATTATATATAGGATTACTTTAATTATTATGAAGAAGCCTTTTCAAGATTCCAGAGGAAACGCTCTCTCTATCAACAATGTTGCTCTTGATGCTGCACTCGACATGGACGAGGCCAGCTCCGCCACCAAGCCCGCCTCTCTTTTCTTTCTTTTGGAGTTGTTCAGAGGCAGGGACGAGAAGGAGAAGGAAGACGGAGATAGATACGAGCTTGACTGAAGTCCTGCTGATCACGAGTGTTCACTTTGTATGGACGAGATAGAGAAGCCGTGGGAGTCTCTCACCTTGCCTTGCTCGCACATCTTCCACGAGACTTGCATCCTCAGATGGCTTGAGAAGACTCATGTATGCCCTCTTTGTGGACTCGAAATGCCGACAGAGGATTGAAGCTTCATTCGTAAAAGTAGTTTGTTGATACGTACAATTTTGTTACTTTCTTGATAAATTAAAGATTTGTTGGTTTCTGCTCCTTGGCTTTCTGTGTTTGATCAATGGTAACCTTATTTAGGTGAATGTCCTTTCACTTTTGCATATATAGACTATAGTTCTAACAAACACTTCTAAAGACAAAATAATGCCCTTCGGGTCTTCTGTGTCGCTGCTCATCATGTCAATTTGACTGGAACAAAAACAAGATTCCGGAAACGCAAAACACGATATATCTTGCTGAGATATGAATGAGGAATGTTAGGTAGAAATGATCTTTCGGGAATTTTTCGGATATATTTTAAGAACAAAAAAATAGAAAGAAAAAAAAAGATTATAATACCGACAGAGCACGTAGAGTTGAGATATAAGATCTCTGTTATTAATTCTGGAAACGTCCCAAATTACGACGGTCTAATGACGTTCCGAAACCAGGATAAACCCGCACTAGATCCAAATCCGGTAACGATTTTATAAATCCGACAAACGCTTCTAGTTGCATTAGGACAAGACCTCTTTATATAGGAAGGTACACTTTGTTTTTAAAATCTCCTCTCATCTAAGAAAATCCATAACTAACGATCTACGCATCTCACGTGATTCAAATCTTTTATCACATGACCACTTCGGCCACTATACACTTATATAAGTACGTGAAATACAACCTGATGTATTTTTTTTGTTCTATGATATTGTTTACTTTTTTTAGTGAAAGGTTATAAAAAGAGTAGCAGTGTAATATTTAAAAACATTTAATTAAAAAGACATAATATCGTTAAAAATAGTAATATTAATTAATATATTCTTAAGTTTTAAAATTTGTTGCAAGCAATGAATTAGAAAATATTATATAGTTATTAGATTTAAATCCAAAATAATTGAGGTGAACATATTTGACATTACAGGCAGGTGGTAGGAGAGATATAAGATGTTTACAAAAACTCTACATACAGTAACAACAAAACAACAATGGCTTCTGGAAATCACCATGGAGCCCAACAAGGAATTCTCCCGTCTCTTGCACTTTGTCTAGAAATACAACAACCATTAGAGCCAATGTTGCCGACGATGAGAATATGTGGCAATGATTTTTTCACGCCTAATTAGTGTAAACCCCGAATCCGCGGGACTCGGAGTGCTACGGGTTGAGACCTCACAATGGGTGCCGACCCTTAGCCTGATAATAATTTCACCAAATCTTGCAACAAGGCACAAAACCAAAATACATTTTTATACAATGTTATGAAAGTCGAAAACAAAAGAAAGGAAAGACTTCAGCCGTCCTTACAACAACAACATAATACAAACAACAACAACAACACAAGGACAACAAAACCCAACTCAACCTAAGATATACGGAACCCCGACTGTAATATCCGGAATTTTTAATTCTGTTTACTTCTGAGTCCATAAAATGATAACGCTTCTACCATCACAAATCTATTATTTTATGTAAGCTAAAACTCACATAAAATGATGAATTAAATAACAAACCCTAGTTTTATTCGATGTCTTTGGCGAGACCGTACTAAAGCTGAGACGAAGCCATGACGAGGCCCAGACAAGGTCGTGACAAGGCCAGAAAGCCCAACTCTCCTGGCAGCTTGCTGAGGCCATCACGCCAGCCATGAAAAGACCCAAACAATATCGTGACAAAGCCAGACAACCCGGATTTGCAAGCCCACGAGGCGCCAGTCCAAAAGAAGGAAGTTGTTGGAATGCCAAGAGTTTTTGAGCTGGAGCAGATGCAAATCTTCTTCAGGTAACCGCTCCTTGAATTACGCAGGAGCATTTATTTCCTTTTGAATACAGCCCCATGTTCCCATTCTTCTGTCTACATTAGGAATCACCTCTTCTCCGTCCTTCCTTCTACAGTGGATCCTCTCACAGCAACCAATCGTCAACCCGCTCTGAATCTCGCAACCTAGCCAGTGGTTCCGCCTTGCCCTTGATCGCTGTCGGAGTAGAGTGCTGAAGTCGCCACGCCTCACTCGAGTCACCAACAGAAGTCCCAAGGTGACGCCAGTGGTAGCGTCTGCCTTCTCCCTCGTACTACTCTCTGTATCTGCACCCTTTTGACCGACTTGTACAGGTGAGTGACGCTTGTTTGCTTCTCTTCCATCTTGACAGAAACCGAGATCCTCAACAACAGAACCTTGACCTTGCTCCCTTCTTCACGTCCCAGCCAGTGCAGACTAGGTGCAAGCAAATGTTCGACCTTCTGCACATGCTCAGTTTGTCTCCAGGATTTGTTTCTACTCAGGCTCAATTCGTCTCCAGGACTTGGTTCTGCACACAATCTACCCCTAGGTGAGTCACGTTTTTAATGGACTCTCACTCCCTAGTGTACCTCTTTCTATTCAGTCACACAGTGGGCAAGAGTTGATCTTTCATTCCTGCTGTATTACAGATCGAGAACCTTTTCCCATCGCCAGGATCTTCACTAAGCTGCAGCCAAGGACGTTAGTAAGGGTAACTAAATCTCCTCTCCCTCCCTTGGATACATAACTCTATTTAGGATTAAGTTAGAGTGTGCTATTGTGGTGCTGATGAACTTAGGACCTTGGATCAGTAATTAGTTGGGATTAGAAGAGGGTGTCAAAAATAATAGAAACAAATCTGTTGTAAATAAATGGGTTTTGTTCAGTTTTGGGAAGTTAGAAACTGTCAATATTGTATACCAATGTTCATGAGTTATATTGAAGATCCACCGTTGAAATTTTGATAGATTATAGATGGACATATGTAGTTTACTGTGTCAAAATTTGTGAATAAATGAACGCTCGGATTAAAAGTTATAACGTCCCAAAGTAGAGTAGTTGAGTTGTTTTTCCAGCTGTGAATTTTGGCTTAGTGTAGAAATTTTTAAGTGTTGTAACCAACTTTAGAAATTTTTGTAGAAGTGATGGTTGAATAGTTTTAAGAAATTCTTGCTCCTATGAGTAGATTGGATATCATAGATAATCTAAGGAAAAAGGTTACCATAAATTAGTATTGTAATCAATTCTGTTCTAATAAGATCTACTATCTTAGAAGTCTTATACTTCTAATTACCTAGAAAGTGTGCTGACGCACTTGCCTCATTTGACAGGCCACTGAGTTCCTACAGTTACAGATCGATTTGCGAATTAGAGTGTCGAGATCTGTTTCAGGTAAGTCCTTTGGGCTTACTTAGCTAGTTGTCAGATATGAGTGTGATTGATGATAGTGGTGCTTGAATGATGTGTGTACTAGTGTATTTCAAAGTAATCATCGACCGACTTACATATCATGCCTAAGAGTAACGGGCGGTAGCATTCTGCTCAGTTAGCCCGAGGGCGCTGGGGGTTTCGTCCGGGACTAGTCCACACTTGGTTTGCGGGGACGCCACCGATGGAGGTGTGCCAAACTATCACTAGTTGGATAAGGAACGAAGGCGAGAATCTTAAGATTTCTCGTGCTACAACTTTTAAAATGGAATGAAGTGAATCACCTCGGATATCAGATAATAACCGGATTGTGTGCCAGCATGTTGAGTGCTTACATTCTCTTTCTGTGTGCTTGTGCTATTTATCTTTCAACTTATATTTGATTAGTTAGCTAATTATTTATCGTTGTTTAGACTCGCCACAGGTTAGAGCAGATGCCGAGTGATCCGAATGGTAGTGGACAATCGGGGTGTTGTACTCTGTAGGACGGGTTGTAGTTTCTTTTTGTTGGTATTTCAGATATGACTGTTTCTTTTTCAGATTATGAGACCGTATTATTTCCGGCTGTCAGTTTTCTGGTCACATTGATTACTTTGTTAAAAACATACTTTATGATTTATGAGTTTTCCTTATCTGTGCTTTGTTGTAACATCTAGTTAAGTTGTTGTCAAACTAAGGTCGGGACCCACTGTGAGGTCCTAACTAGTAGCTTCACGAGTTATTGAAACTTGGGGTGTTACAACATAGTATCAGAGCTCTAGGTTGGCAACAATGACACTTGAAATCTTCTAAAAGGTCAAATAAGTAAATAAGTAGAACCCGAAAGGGGTCTAAGTTTTCCAAAAGGTTTTTTTTTCAAAATGCATGCATAGTCGGGTTGGGATAGAAAGTATGAACGACCACCACTACCTCCGCGGATCTCGGTATTCTTAGTATGACCACTTTAGACTTTTATTGCTTTTGATAGATTTGTTAGATTATAACTGTAGTTGCTATCGCTCGTGCAAATGGCACGTACTAGGGCTACACCAGCGACTGGTCGAGTTTGAAGTCGTCCACCTCTTCCTCCAGCTAGACAGGATAGAGTTGATAGGACTTCTGCTGTTAGAGGTCGTGGCCGTGGAAGTAGACCTCCACTGGTGAGAGGTCAAAGACGAGCTCCTCGAAAGGATCCACCCGTAGCGAGCATGCCAGATGTTGTTGTGGAAGAGGTAGTTGAGAGTATGATTCCCGAGGTCGGGAATGAGACCGCTGCTAGGTCTGGAGCACAAGGAGCACGTTCGATTGAGTCAAGACTCGTTTCTACAGGGGCATATAAGTATAGAGAGTATAGAGCATACGTCCAACGTATGGAGGAGGCTGCTAGGGCAAAGAGACTTGCCCAGGTACCACCAGTACCGGCTAGGTCAGCTCAGGTGACACAGAGAGTGACTTAGGCACCGACTGTGCTTCAGAGGAGAGTTGAGGCTGACAGAGTTCCTGCTGGGTCTAGAGCCCTGAGGCCGGATGAGTGGTTGAAGGCTTTCAACTCCTTGAAAGTTCCCTCTTTCAATGGAGAGATAGGGTTGGAAGTGGAGCAATGGATAAGGCACGTTGAGACTGCACTGGAGGCAATACATTACCTAGAGGATAGACAGGTGGAGTTAGTACAGACCTTATTCACGGAGAAGGCTCATTCCTGGTGGCGGATCATTCGCAGCCGAGTCACCAATTGGGAGTAGATGAGGAGCAGTTTTAGAGAGAGGTATTGCCCTGCCTCGATGAGGAGAGAGAAGTTTCAAGACTTCATTGAGGCGGGATTTGAGGATATCCCAGTTGCTGAGGCAGTCAAGAAATTTCAAAAGGAGTTGACCCTACTTGGACCAGCTGTACCTCCTGAAGAGCAGCATGTGTACCTCTTCTCTCGGAGATTGAGAGAGAGCACTCGTTCTTATCTAGCGGGATTTCGCTGCGAGTCTTTGTCAGACTATCAGGATAGGGCTTCTGCATATGAGAGAGATTGGCCAGTTCCGAGGAGAGCAGCTCAGTCTGGTGGGCCGGATAAGCGGCAGAGGACAAGTTATGCTAGTGGTGGTACAGCTGTGTCCGGGTTTGGACGAGGGCAGACTCAGGGGAGGCCAAGCTATCACACTATAGCCCAGACTTCGGGTAGAGAGCGGTAGTGTTTTAACTGTGGCAGTCGTGATCATCTCAGATTAGACTATGAGAGGCCACCTGTAACACCCCAAGTTTTCAGAACTCGGGGAGTTACTGGTTAGGACTTCACAGTGGGTTCCGACTTTAGTTTGACAACAACTTAACAAGATCTTACAACAAGGCACAGATAAGGAAAAACCAGAAATCATAAATTAAGTTTTAACAAGGTTATGCATGTGACCAGAAGTACTAACAGCCAGAAACCACAAGGTATCACAAACTGATAAAAGAAACACAAGGGTCATAATTGGAAGACCAACAAAAAGGAAACTACAACCCGCCCTACAGAGTACGACACCCCGGCTGACGACTACCATCCGGATCACTCGGCATCTACTCTAACCTGTGGTACGTCTACACAACAAAACAAATGTTAGCTAACTATCCAAATATAAGCAGAAATAATCATAGCACAAACACACTCAAAATAATATAAACAAACATCATGTTGGCACAAAACTGGTTATTATCTATTACTTAAGCGATTCACCTTATTCAATTTTACAGTTGTGGCACGAGAATTCTTAACAATTCTCGCCTCCGTTCCTTATCCAACTTGGTGTAGGTCTAGCTTACCTCCGTCGGTAGCATCACTACAAACTTAGTGTGGACTAGTCCCTAAAGAAACCCTCAACGCCCTCAGGCTAACTGAGCAAAATGCCACCGCCCGTTACTCTTAGGCCAAAATATAAGTCGGTAGATAATTACTACTAAAATATAACTA
The DNA here is from genome assembly GCA_033239125.1 of Fagopyrum homotropicum. Classification (NCBI taxonomy): domain Eukaryota; kingdom Viridiplantae; phylum Streptophyta; class Magnoliopsida; order Caryophyllales; family Polygonaceae; genus Fagopyrum; species Fagopyrum homotropicum. Next base: position 145,017,875 of record BSWB01000002.1, read on the forward strand.
TAACATCTCGTTCAAACACCGCTATCATTATCCACACTCATATCTAGAAGTCAGCTAAGTAAGCCCAAAGGACTTACCTGATACAAGTCTCGACTCTCTGTAAACACAACTCGATCTGTAACTGTAACCACTCAGCTTCTTGTCAAAGGAAGTAAGTACATCAGCACACTTCCTAGGTAATTAGAAGTCTAAGACTTCTAAGATAGTAGATCCTATTAGAAGAGAATCGATTATAGTGTTAATTTATGGTAAAATGACTATTTTACCCTTGGTCCCGAAACTTCTAAAAATTCCATAATTTATGCTTAAACTCTTATTTGAGACTAATATGTCATATTCTAACTCCTAAAGATGAGCTTGGTTACAAACTAGCAATATACACATTTTCCTATTTTCCGAAAGGTCATTAAGGTCCAACTTCAGCTTCAAATATGAAATCCAAATAAATTTATAAAAAATCCGAAATAATTCCTTAGGTCATCTATGATATGTAATCTACTCATAGGAGCAAAGATCTCTCAGAAATACTCAACCATCACTCCTATATAAATCTCTAAAGTTGGAATAAAAGCTCCCATTTCTATACTTAGTCAAATTCTCCTCTGCTGTAAAAACAACCCAACAGCTCTACTTTGAGCCTCTATAGATCCAGATCCGACCGTTGAATCAGTCTCAACTTCTGATACGTTAAACTATGTATATCCTTCTATATCATACTAAAATTTGAATAGTAGATTATTATTCTACCGTATCAAAGATTATCTCCCAAACAACCAGCTTATATGTACACAAAAAAAATCTGGAATTATGTATGTGCAAGAGGTCTTCATTTCGATTCCCCCTGCCCTCTACTCTAGTCCATCTCCCTATCCTCATACACCCTAGGTTCGAAACCCACTGGCCCCTAAACTCCAAGTCACACTCAAATTGTACACACACAACAAAACTTCAGGAACCAAACCCCTCTACCCTACGTTATAGCCAACCTACAACAACAGAAGACACACATCAGGGGCTTACCGGCTCCAGGAGGAAGGTGCTCCGAGTTCCTTTCTGTGTTGCGTCGCTGGAAGGAAGCAAGAAGGTCTGTAGAGCAGCAACTCCGTCCATCAGCAATGTAATACAGAAGAGAGACAGAAGGGAAACAGATGGGAGAAAGGAAGGGAGAGAAGGGAAGAAGACTCACCCCTTTAGAGCAGAAGGGCAACGTCAGAACGAGAGATCTCCAGCTATGAGGCCTGCTGCCTCTCACCAGCGTGCTTCCTACGACTAGAGTGGACTGGACGTGTGTAGGAGGCGTGGTTCTAACTCTTCCCAGCAAGCGTAACACAGCGGCTTAGTGTATACGAAAGGAATTGGATCTTGGCAGGTTGACAGCAGCGTACGAGGAAGGCGACGATCGTGTATGCTGAAGAAGGGAGGTGTGGATTCATGAAATGAATCTGGACGTCCTTGTAGGAGGTAGAGAGATCGGGAGAGTGTGAAATCCAAGAGTAGTTACTAGGCGATCTTCCCTTTCCTTTCTCACTTCAGCGGCATCTTCTGGGAGTCATCAGATGCTCGTTGGGCCAGCAAATAGTTGGGCTTCTGGGCTAGCATACAAGGTGGCAGGGCTGGACATGAAGCAAGGGCAACGTCGGGCTGGACCTGAGGCTGGCTGGCACGCAGATGAGAGCAAGGCTGGTTGGAGGAAGGGCCAAGCTGGGCTGAAAATATGTAGAAGAAGTGGGCTGAGATTGTTATGAGCTTGTCAAGGCCTTGTCAAAACTCGTCATGGTCTTGTCAAGCTCATGCATGGTCTTGTCTTGACTTTGTCTTGGTCTCGTCAAACCTTGTCATGGTCTCGTCTTGACTTCGTCTTGATCTCGCCAAACCTTGTCATGGTCTCGTCTTCATCTCGTCACTAGGACGTCATGACCTTGTCGAAGACAAGTCATGTTATAAATTAGGGTTTGAGGGATTAGGGTTTGCTATAAAAATCTTATCATTTTATGTGAAGAGGTGTTACATAAAATGATAAAACTTTCGAGATATTGTGCCCGACTAAGTAGACAAATAGGGATCAACGGATCGAAATTCGGTTTGCTACGAAAATAAACGGAATAAAAATTCCGGATAATACACCACCTACTACCTGCTTCACTTGTGGGAAGCTTGCACACAGGTCTACTTTCTGCCATCAGGGAAGAGCTCCGTCACAGCAGGGTTCTTCCCCTGCATGTGTTGAGAGGAGTGGGCAGAGGCCTCCTTAGTACCGAGCGCCGAGTCAGTAGAAATAACAGTACCGGGCTCCAAGACACCCTGCTTCACACAGTATTGCACAAGGATCAGGCCGCGGCAGGGGACGTGGTGGTACTACTGACACCAAAGGAGCCCCGGAGAGAGTGTTTGAGCTTAGGAGTGCTGATCAGCAAGCGGCACGTGCGACCACAGGTACTATCTGGATTCATGATTTGCCTGTGCAAGTTTTGTTTGATACGGGCGCTACGCACTCCTTTATATCAGATGCATGCGTAGATAGGTTGTCCTTAGCTACGGTAGAGGGTGTACCTTTTGTAGTTGGGTTACCTGATGGGGGTAAGATTAGAGGATATCGATAGATACATGATTGTCCTATTCATTTGGGAGATCGGGATTTGCTGGTAGATTTCTTATTCATGCCCTTAGCACATGAGGACATGATCTTAGGGATAGATTGGATGACGAGACATGGAGCGGTCTTAGACATTGGTAGAAGGACTATGACTGTCGCCACGGAGGAGGGTCACAGAGTGATATTTCGAGGTTGGGACCTCGGAAAGTCCGGTATAGTTATTAGCGTAGTGAGAGCAGCGAGATTGATAGCGCAGGGTTGCAAGGCCTTCTGGTGTCATGCCATGAAGGAATGCAAGAGCCTGACAGTAGAGGAGATACCAGTTGCATGCGAGTTTGCAGATGTATTCAGTAATGATCTACCGGGTTTACCCCCACAGAGGAGTGTTGATTTCAGCATTGAGCTAGAGCCGGGCACGAGACCGATCTCGAAGGCCTCGTACCGCATGGCACCGATAGATCTGCTTGAGTTGAAGAAACAGTTGAAGAAGTTAGCAGAGAAGGGCTTCATACGCCCCAGTGTTTCTCCCTAGGGAGCAGCGGTGTTGTTTGTGAGGAAGAAGGATGAATCGATGAGGTTATGCATTGATTACAAGGAGCTGAATAAGGTCACCACCAAGAACAAGTATTCACTGCCTCGCATAGATGATCTGCTGGACCAGTTGCATGGAGCGTCAGTATTTTCGAGGATAGACTTGAGGTCGGGTTATCACCAGCTGAGGGTGAGAGACCAGGACATACCTAAGACGGCATTCCGGACTAGGTATGGCCACTATGAGTTTGTAGTGATGCCATTCGGGCTCACTAATGCGCCAACAGTATTTATGGAGTTTATGAACGGGATTTTCATCGACTTCTTAGACCAGTTTGTAGTGGTCATCGTTGACGACATCCTAGTTTACTGTTCGCTCCAAAAGGTGTGTGCAAGTGTTCGCTCAAAAGGTGTGTGCAAATAAGTTTTAAATTTATAAAACTAGAATAAAAGCAAGCGAACCCGCAGTGTACGGATCGGCGTAGTTAAGCAAGTATTCCAAAGTATCGAACTCAGGGATTTCGGGGATCAAATTCAGTTCACAAATTATCGAGCAATGAAAATAGAAGCTTTTGCAAATATTGGGGAAAACAGCAACCCTAAAGATCCGGATGTCAAATTGTGGCAATCGATTCAAGATATACTATAGATATAAGGACAGAGTTGAGGTTTGCAAAGGTATACTAAGGTAAGGTAATGTACGGCGAAGTTCCAAAACCCTATATGTCTAACCCAAAGACTCTCTCTTTAAAGGTTGTTGAGGCTGCAATATAGAAACGATCTAAGGACAAGAATTGATCTCAAATACCCAAACTTGTAACCCAAGGATCAAAACTAACTAAACCGATTAAGGTTGCGACACTCGAAATCGAAGTAGAGGTTGTTGAGGCTTCACTACTACCTAGAAAAGGGCAAACCTAGACTAGATTAAAGCTAATCTTTAACCTTGGATAAAAGTAAAAGAAAAATTCGTAAATTAGGGAAAATCACGGCTAGATCTTAAGAATCACAGCCGTGGAAACCTAAGAACAGGTCGTGATTTAGGGTGTCGACGATATTTCTCGCACTCTCAGGGTCCAATCAAATTACGATCGAACTATCATTATCTAAGCCACAATTATTAACCCTTCACCTTAGAATTGCTAAAGGGTTTTAGCCAATAACCATCATCATCAATTCAATAATCAAGTTTAAAGAGAAAATGGATGAAAACCTCAAAAACTCAATGACTATCAAATAACCAATCTCAAATCCAATAACAAATGTTTGTATTGAATGAATGTAGAAAAAAGGAATAGAAATCCTCACAACAATCTTAAGGAACAATGAAGAACGGGGTGTCAATCCGTCTCCAAAGATAAACACTAAGATAATCTCGAAGTACACAATCTCCAAAATGCCTTCTTCTCCGAATCTTCCCTGTACGCAATAAAATCTTCAAGCCTTCCTCGCTTTGGGGATCCAAATCCTGGGGCTATCACCGTTCTCCTTCAATGTTGAAGGCTCTCCAATATATGTAGGGATAAATCTAGGGTTTTAATATATAAAACCCTAAATATTTGGGCTGAACAGAAGTCGAATCCGCTGGTATCAGAAGATACTCTGGCGCGTCAGATGGTATCAGAGAATACTTTGGGCCGCGTCCGACAGTATCAGAGAATACTTTGGGTCGCGTCAAACGGTATCAGAGGATACTTTGGCGCGTCCTAACTTTCTTTTATTTCTCCTTTTTGTCCCGCAAGGCTTAATGCTTAAATATGCTATTTCGCTCCATAATTCGTCAAATTATCTACAAATGCAATAAAACTCTGTGTAGACCTCTATTCTTGTAAAGTAGGTGAATATAACCATAAATGCCATGAATGTATGTCTATGCATGCAAAATAAAGGGAAAATCTATATAAATACATGCCTAAAAATAGGTCATAATTCATGTCATCAAAATACCCCATACTTGCCTCTTGCTTGTCCCCAAGCAAGGTTCAAACTTAAAATAAAAGATGATATGGATCATGAATATGCAAAAATAAAGAAAAACAACAATATTTTGGTTGTGCTTCTATTCATAGATCACTCTCAAATGGTTGCTTAATAGCTAATGAAAATCATCATATGATCAAAAGGAATTATATCAAGGAAAGAATAATCACACTTTGGAAGAAAATCATAACATGCATCATAACTTACAATATATCAAAATCAATCATGAGAAATCCAGTTTAGACCACAAAGCCAAACAACATACTCAAAGATCTTAAGGTCTTTCAAGCAAAGGTCAAGGAACGTGAATAGGTGGGAAACTTATAAAGGAATGTGGTGTATGAATCCGGAAAAAAGGAACAACACAAACTCTTTTTCTTTTTACTATTTGAACTAACCACCATTGAGAGCTTTGCTCTCCCTTTTCAACACAAAATTCTTTTTCGACTTTACTTTTTGGAAATATGGACAGCGGTGCACAAAAACCGAAGCCTAGGAGATTGGCGTTTCTCAATTTCGAGATGCCTCAAACCCTTGATGCACATACCATAATCCGTTAGGAATATCGCTCAATCCGACTTTGGCAAGACACAAACACCCGGCTATGTGAACGGTGCCGAGTTACTCATCATCAAGATTGACTTCCCCAAACCTACAATTTTCTATACAAGCATTTGCTTTCATGGCCCTCCCACATCAAACATGCCAAAACTCAACTCTTCCTAGTTCCCGGATAGGTAGGGAAGGCAATTATTTTATTGAGGGGCTAAATGAATAAGGAAAGAAGCAAGAAAAATCGAGGTGCCTTAATCATATCAATAAGAAGTGTAAGAACTTATCATGCGGTTTCAACCTTCAATACTCAACATGATTTAGAATGAAAGCAAATTATAAAACATGCATGAAATTCTAACAAAGTATTCAAATCCCACATATGTCATAAATCAATTCAAGCATATCAAAATCATCATAGCTATTCCACAAAATAAATGTTATCATAGAGATCATATCCATCCTAGAAGCACAAAAATTTTTAAAATTTTTCAAAATTTTCAAATCGTATGATGCAAGACATAAAACATGCAAATGGTATTGGAAATACCTCCACCCCATACTTAAAACTCACATTGTCCCTAATGTGAAGAAAAGAAAAGGAAGAAAAGGATACTCACAATGTAAGATGGCGAATCAGGCATGGCGAATCATTCATTGAGTGGTAATGGTGGGAGTCTATATAAGCTCAATAGGGAACTCCGGATATTCCAATCGGTGTCGAAGAATGAAGAAGGGGAACGTCTTTTGGCCGAACAAAAATTTTCCGAAAAAAAATATATATATATATATATATATATATATATATATATATATATATATTTTTTTTTTGGAAAAAATCGACCGATTTTTCAAAACATCGGCCGAGTTTTCTGCCCGATTTTTTCGTCGGCCCGATTTTTCCTGAGGGGGTCGATCTCTGGGTCGATTTTTCTTTCTGTTGTAAAAAATCGACTTGTTTTGAAGCCTAAATCGACCGATCTTCTTTTGGTAAGTCGATTTCTTGCCTTTTGTTCCTTGAAAACGTCCTTAGGCACATTTGTATTGCCTTTTCCCATCAATTCCTCAAGATTATACCTAGTTCCTGCGATCCATGACATAAACAAACCGAGAGCGCATCGAGAAAAACAAAAAAAACATAACAAACAAGCTAATTATCCTAAGAAAAAGAAAAGGGAAAAAAATGCATTACCTTGGGTTGCCTCCCAAGAAGCGCTTGGTTTAACGTCGTTAGCTGGACCTATCTCCATAGATGACTGAATGTACCTTGAACATCTTGGATTTCTCATCAAACTCATCATATAATTCCACAAAAAAGGTTCCGGTTCACCGGCAAATGGTAAGATCTCCCACGTACAATCTTGTACGGTTTGATTCTCACCGGGATTCTCCTAGCTTTCCTATGCTTCAATGGGACATTATTCAGCCTTGCGTCCCATCCTTTCCTGGATCGAGAAATCAGTTTCTCGAGAATCCTCCTAGCTTCCCCATCTCCAGATTGGGGATGATGTATGGTGTTCGTCATGTGAATGACCCCATACTTGAACAAAAGACACTTCATCGCCTTAACAGTGAAGTGCTTGCTAACTCCACTCCTTGTAGTCCAAGGAGCATCTACTTCCAACAATTTTAATGGAGGTTTCATCTTCATCTTAGGAGGTTCTTTTGGAAGAGACCTCCAACTCTCCGGCGCATTCCTGCAAAAATAAGAAATTTTAATAGGAATTTCAATGGAAGTAAGAGAATGTACCTTGTAAAGTTCTTCAAGGCTTGGGACAAATTTCATGTTGGAATGATGATCCACACATGAAATATCTCCCAACTCAGCTGGATCCTCTTTAACCTGGGCCACAGTTTCAGCAATTTGGCTAAGGTTCTCCACGTTCTCTTCTTCTTCCAGCTCAACCATTTCTTCCTCCACCTCGACCGCAGCTATAATAGTTGGTTCGAGGTCTTCCACACCTTCCTCTTTTTCATTGAGGACTTCAAGAGGGGTTTCAAGCTCAATAGGAGGAACGCTCAAAACTTGTAATTCTTCCTTGCTAGATGAATGATTTTCCAAGGGTTTTTCAACCTTAGAAATATTCTTTTTTGCGTCTTCTATCACTTCTAGATTATATTCATCATAGGCTTTGAATCTTTCTTCGATCATCTCAAATTTCTTCATCAGTTCTTCAAATTTCGAGTCCTCCGCATCTTTGGGAGGTTTCTTCTTAACCTTCTTTGGGTAGTGCAGCTTTTCCCATTTTGCAAATTCATATTGAATGGTTTGTTCACGTTATCTTTCGTTGTCAAACCAATAGAAGGCGTATTTCTCTTCCAAATATTCATAATGGTCCGCCCTAGCACCTTGCCATGGAAACCAGGCTGGATCAAATGCAGGTTCATTGCTCCATGCAGCCATTGGTGAACCTGAAAACTCAAAAACTCATACCGAAAAGATTAAAAGCAAAAACAAAAGCTCCCAAGCCAGACAGCCGAAAACCGAAATTGGTCTAGACCAAATCCCCGGCAACGGCGCCAAAAACTTGTTCGCTCAAAAGGTGTGTGCAAATAAGTTTTAAATTTATAAAACTAGAATAAAAGCAAGCGAACCCGCAGTGTACGGATCGGCGTAGTTAAGCAAGTATTCCAGAGTATCGAACTCAGGGATTTGGGGGATCAAATTCAGTTCACAAATTATCGAGCAATGAAAATAGAAGCTTTTGCAAATATTGGGGAAAACAGCAACCCTAAAGATCCGGATGTCAAATTGTGGCAATCAATTCAAGATATACTATAGATATAAGGACAGAGTTGAGGTTTGCAAAGGTATACTAAGGTAAGGTAATGTACGGCGAAGTTCCAAAACCCTATATGTCTAACCCAAAGACTCTCTCTATAAAGGTTGTTGAGGCTGCAATATAGAAACGATCTAAGGACAAGAATTGATCTCAAATACCCAAACTTGTAACCCAAGGATCAAAACTAACTAAACCGATTAAGGTTGCGACACTCGAAATCGAAGTAGAGGTTGTTGAGGCTTCACTACTACCTAGAAAAGGGCAAACCTAGACTAGATTAAAGCTAATCTTTAACCTTGGATAAAAGTAAAAGCAAAATTCGTAAATTGGGGAAAATCACGGCTAGATCTTAAGAATCACGGCCGTGGAAACCTAAGAACAGGTCGTGATTTAGGGTGTCGACGATATTTCTTGCACTCTCAGTGTCCAATCAAATTACGATCGATCTATCATTATCTAAGCCACAATTATTAACCCTTCACCTTAGAATTGCTAAAGGGTTTTAGCCAATAACCATCATCATCAATTCAATAATCAAGTTTAAAGAGAAAATGGATGAAAACCTCAAAAACTCAATGACTATCAAATAACCAATCTCAAATCCAATAACAAATGTTTGTATTGAATGAATGCAGAAAAAAGGAATAGAAATCCTCACAACAATCTTAAGGAACAATGAAGAACGGGGTGTCAATCCGTCTCCAAAGATAAACCCTAAGATAATCTCGAAGTACACAATCTCCAAAATGCCTTCTTCTCCGAATCTTCCCTGTACGCAATAAAATCTTCAAGCCTCCCTCGCTTTGGGGATCCAAATCCTGGGGCTATCACCGTTCTCCTTCAATGTTGAAGGCTCTCCAATATATGTAGGGATAAATATAGGGTTTTAAGATAAAACCCTAAATATTTGGGCTGAAAAGAAGTCGAATCCGCTGGTATCAGAAGATACTTTGGCACGTCAGACGGTATCAGAGAATACTTTGGGCCGCGTCCGACGGTATCAGAGAATACTTTGGGTCGCGTCAAACGGTATCAGAGGATACTTTGGCGCGTCCTAACTTTCTTTTATTTCTCCTTTTTGTCCCGCAAGGCTTAATGCTTAAATATGCTATTTCGCTCCATAATTCGTCAAATTACCTACAAATGCAATAAAACTCTGTGTAGACCTCTATTCTTGTAAAGTAGGTGAATATAACCATAAATGCCATGAATGTATGTCTATGCATGCAAAATAAAGAGAAAATCTATATAAATACATGCCTAAAAATAGGTCATAATTCATGTCATCAGCAAGCTTTAAAATTTATAACCCAAGAAGTATGCTTGAACAATATGCGAACCCACATTGTACGGATCAATTGTAATAAAAAAGAATTCCAGGGGTCGAACACAGGGACAACGGTGAAACAAAGCACGGAGTCAGACTGTCAAATATGCAAATGACTACAAATTAAAGCAATCAAAGATGATGTAAAAGTCAAGTAAGGGGAAATGCGGATTTTAGGGATTAAAGTATCAAGTTATGGTTCTGACTCAAGATCTCAAAAGATAACGCGGAGAAAGCTAAGGTTTGCAAAGAGAAGGTGTTTCTAAGGTGGGAACATATCACCGGGTAAGTCTCACTACTCACTATTCCAAATCAAAGCTCCTATCACCGGGTAACTCTCGAGGTACTAAAGAAAGGAACTATAATCTCAAACCAACACACCACCCAAGGGAATAGAGTCAACCTTTACCGGGTAAGTCTCAGGCTAACTCACAAAGATGGGATGAAGGCACACTCAAACCCCAAAAAAGGATAAACCTTTATTACCTACACTCATGATCTTGGGTAAACAAACAAAGGAATCACCGGGTAAGTCTCATCCTAAGCTTGCGTTGAACCAGGAAAGGTATAACAAGGATAGGATTTGGCAAACTTAAACTCTTAACTCAGATAAGGTTCAGGAAAAGGATCACCTCGTTCAGTTATATTCCACCCCGGCCGAGATGTTCAATAATTGAGCGAGGTGTTCTAGGGTTAAGATAAAGACTCGAGCTTTCAGGGTCCAGCTGGGATTAAGATCATGCTATCATCGTCTTTCCCACAACTTTCAGCCAATCACCCTAGAATCGCATAAGAAACTTAGCCAACAATCATCATGATAACAATAATCTAATTAATGGGAAAGGAATCAATATTTGAACAAGAAAACCTTAAGAAAAAGGTCTCAATAACAGAATCAAATAATCAACAAATAAGCGTTCCACAATCACAACTTGGCAAAGACTACAAACCAAAAGAGATCTAAAGAAGATCTTACAAACTCCTTCAAAAGCTAACTCCAACTATGATTCCTTCCTTCCTTGGACTTCAATCCTTTAATACTTCCTTCAACTCTTCCTTCAAAAACTCCACAAAATCCCTCAATTGCTGGATGCTCCAAGCATGGTTGAACTTTTAGAAAATCCAACCCTTTATATAGGAGAATTATCTTCCAAAGATAATAATATCTTAATAAGATAATTTCCTATAAAATATATCTCTATCTCTTAAAATAAATCAGCCAAAAATAATATCTTTCTTCCAGAAATCCAGCCAAAAATATAAGATATCCTCCTTCCAAAAATAAAAGATCTCAGCAAAAAATAAAGATCTCGTCGGAGACAGGGTGTTTGCCTCGGTCGGGACGCTCCTCAAGATCACCTCGGTCGAGGTGGTACCGTAGCTGACCGAGGTGAATCTCAACTGAATATGAAATCTCTCGAATATTGTCCAGAGTCAATCTTCTTAATCATTTTCATGCTTCCTGAGATCTTCTCAAAGCTCCAGAATGTAGCTCCAATGACTCCTTAGCTTCCTTAGCTCCATTTTAGTCTAAAACGTGCCATTTTACCTACGATTAATACGAAACTAGGTGTTGACCTCGATTCCCACAAAGGTAAACAAAACAACAATATAATAAAAGAATATACATCCATACATGCAGATTTATGAAGATAAAACGTCTAAACTAGCCCTAAAATATAGACTATAATACATGCTATCAAAATACCCCATACTTGTCCCTTGTTTGTCCCCAAGCAAGTTCCAAATCTTATATATAAGATAGAAGGGATTATAAGTCAAAAAAATCAATGAAAAGCATTTCAAAACATTTTTGATGGTGTGCTTCACTCATAGATCACTCTAAGAGAATGCTTCATGGCAAATAAAATCAAGACATGATCAAAACATTTTATGAATATAAGAAAGATGTTCATCTTTGCATAAAATCATAGAATGCATAATAAATCATATTTATCAAAATCTATCATGTATAATCCACTTTAAACCACCAAGTCAATCAACAAGCTCGAGGTCTCAAGGGCTTCCAAAAAGGTCAAGAAATGTGTCAGGGTGGGATGTATGTAGGGTAATGTGGTGTTAGAATCCGGGAAAAGGATCTTACTGCACTTTCTTTGAACTCAACATCTTCCACCAATAAGCTTTGCTTATTTTACTTTACTTTTTGGGATGCATGGACAAAGGTGCACAATAACCGAAGCCTAGGAAATCAGCAATTATCAATTTCTCGAGATGCCTCAAACCCTTGATGCACATACCATGACCCGTTAGGAATATCGCTCAATCCGACTTTGGCAAGACACAAACACCCGGCTATGTGAATGGTGCCGACTTACTCATCATCATGATTGACTTCCCCAAAACTATTTGTTACTTTCTAACACTTTCAGCCAACATCTCAACTTCACTTTCACTTGCTTTTTTTGCTTGCTTCCAAATTCCCGGATAGGTAAACGAAGGCAAATATCTATATGAGGGGCTAAAGCATTATCAAGAAGAAGATGAGAAGAGAATAAATTGCCTTAGTCATCCCAAGAAGAATGTGATAGAACTCATCATGTGGTGTCAACCTTCAAATCCAACATAATTTTTATAAAAACAAAGTATTAAACATGCCAAAAATTTAAACAAAGCATTTTGCAACTTAAACATATCATAAAACCTTTCAAGCATATAAAGATTTTAAAACCAATCTGCAAACAGAATCATCATTGAGGTCATATCGAGAGAAGAAGCACAAAACTATTTCGAAAACCTTTTAGTTAAAGCCGCCTCGGTCGAGGTGTTCTGACGTCATCCGAGGTGTTCATCCTCGATCGGCCATGAACATCTCGGTCGAGGTCATAAAATTTTTTTCAACCAGTTTTCGACGTTTTTCTCAAACAGAAACCTGTATGTATGCATGTAATGACAGATAAGCACATAGAGTAGAATAAAAGATAATATCCGTAAGAGTCATACAAGCCATAGTCAAGTAATACATCAAATACCTCATACTTGGGACACATTGTCGAAATGGGTCAAATATAAGTCTAAGGAATCAGAAAACTCACTGAACCTAGCTGAACCGCATAATAAATAAGGTAAGAAATCCATGAAGCTCTCAGTTCTCATCAGCTGGCGGTGGTGATATGACCTAGACGCCTCGGTTGACAGAGAACACCTCGGTCGAGGTACCTTGACCGCAACCGAGATGTATCTCAGTCGAAATCCATCTTCTCAATTTCTCGAACTTTTGTCCTTCCATGTAGCTCCTGAGTTGTAATTCCTTCTTAGAGAGTACCTGGTTCCTGTCTAGGAGGACGCAAAAACAAAATGAAGCAAACTAACTAAAACTAAGCTAGAAAAAGGAAAAGAAAGCAATACCTTGGGTTGCCTCCAATGAAGCGCTTGGTTTAAGGTCGCTAGTTGGACCTTTCCTCATGGATTTACTCAATGTACCTCGAATATCTTGGAGTGCTCATCACATCCATCATAAAACTCTTCCAAGAAGGTTCCGGTTCCTAATTTCACCGGCAAATGGTAGGATCTCCCACGTACAAGCTTGTATGGTTTAGTTCTCACCGGAATCCGACCGGTCTTCCTATGCTTCTGTGGGACATAACTCAGTTTTGCATCCCATCCTTTCTTGGATCAGGAAATCAGCTTCTCGAGAATCTACTTAGCTCCCCCATCTCAAGCTTGGGGATAGTAAAAGGTCTTTGTCACGTGAGTGACCCCATACTTGAATAGAAGACACTTTGTTGCCTTAGTGGTGAAGCGCTTGTTTACTTTACTCCTTATAATCCTAGGAGCATCTACTTTCAACAAATTTTGGGGAGGTTTCATCTTGACCTTTGGAGGTTCCTTTGAAGGAGACTTCCAACTCTTCGGTGCATCCCTGGAATGATTAGTAATTTTAAAAGGAATTTCAAAGGGAGGGAGAGAAAGTACCTTGTAAGTTCCTTCAAAACGTGGGATGAGATTTATGTTAGGATGACAATCCACATATGAAACTTCTCCCAACTTAACTGATTCTTTGTCCACCTCGACCGTAGTAATAGCAATTGGGTCTAGGTCTTCCACACCTTCCTCTTCTTCAGCGAGGACTTCAAGAGGGGGTTTGGGATTGACAAGAGGAATGCTTAAAATAGGTAGTTCTTCCTTGCATACCTCTTTCGGCTTAGCACAGGATAGGGAGCTTTCTTTGAGCTCTTCCACCTTCTTCATCAATTTCTCCCATTTTGATTCAAGTGAATCTTCAAGAGGTTGCTCATAAAACTTTTTAGGGACATTCAGCTCATCCCATATCGCAAGCTATTCCTCAATAGCCTCTTCTCTTTCTCTTTCACTGTCAAACCAAATGAAGGAGTATTTCTCTTCCAAGTATTCATAATGGTCCGCTCTAGCACTTTGTCTTGCTCTCCAAGCTGGATCAAATGCAGGGTCATAGCGACTCGCAGCCATTGGAAATCCTGAAAACTATAAAACTCATAGGAAAAGATCAAATGCAAAAGCAAAAGCTTCCAATTTAGACAACCAAATACTGAACTCGGTCTTGACCAAGTCCCCGGCAACGGCGCCAAAAACTTGTTCGGTCCAAAAAGAGTATGCAAGCTTTAAAATTTATAACCCAAGAAGTATGCTTGAACAATATGCGAACCCACATTGTACGGATCAAGTGTAATAAAATCAAGAATTCCAGGGGTCGAACACAGGGACAATGGTGAAACAAAGCACGGAGTCAGGCTATCAAATATGCAAATGACTACAAATTAAAGCAATCAAAGATGATGTAAAATTCAAGGGGAAATGCGGATTTTAGGGATTAAAGCATCAAGTTGTGGTTCCGACTCTAGATCTCAAAAGATAATGCGGAGAAAGCTGAGGTTTGCAAAGAGAAGGTGTTTCTAAGGTGGGAACAGATCACCGGGTAAGTCTCACTACTCACTATTCCAAACCAAAGCTTGAGAGCATGAATTATAGTCTATATTTTGGGGTTTGTTTGGACGTTTTATCTTTCATAATCTGCATGTTTGTATGTATATTATGCGATTATATTACCATTTCATCTACCTTTGCGAGAATCGAGGTCTACACCTAGTTTTGTTGTAATCGTAGGTAAAATGGCACGTTTTGCATCAAAAAGGAGCAAAAGGAGTTATGGAGTCATTGGAGCTACATTAAGGAGCATAAGGAACCATCCAGGAAGCATAGCCATGGATTAAAGATTCACTTTGGACCAGTTTTGAGAGATTTCACATTCAGTTGTGACTCACCTCGGTTGGCCACAGATTCATCTCGACCGAGGTGATCCAGAGAAGTTGACTCGACCGAGACGAACACCTGGGACGCGGCGAGGATATTTTATTCTTGGCTGAGATCTTTTATCTTTGGAAAGTGATCTTATATTTTTGGGCTTGGCTCCTGGAAGGAAGAAGATCTTATATTTTACCTATTTTTATGGGAAAAGATCTTTCTAAGATATCTTATCTTTGGAGGGTTATTTTCCTATAAAAAGGGTCGGATTTCCCACAAATCTGACATCCTGCATACATCCGCATACAGTTGGAAATCTCGCTTACACCTACCAC
Source organism: Fagopyrum homotropicum (assembly GCA_033239125.1). Lineage (NCBI taxonomy): Eukaryota > Viridiplantae > Streptophyta > Magnoliopsida > Caryophyllales > Polygonaceae > Fagopyrum > Fagopyrum homotropicum. The sequence continues at coordinate 145,033,214 of BSWB01000002.1, forward strand.
ACGCAGCAGCCATACTCCAGTTGGGAGATTTGAAGAACCTTTTTGAAGGTTGAAGGAAGATTGAAGATCATAGCTTTTATAGCTTTTTGAAGGGTTTTTGTAAGATTATCTTAGATTCCCTTCCTTGTTATCTTGTCTTGTTGGATTGCTATCCAAGGAACGCTTTTGTTGTGATATTTGATTCAGTTATTGAAGTCTTTTCATCAAATTCTTCTTGTTCAAATATTCACTTTCTTCCCATATATTTGATTAATACTTTCATGATGATGAGTGGCTAATTTCCTTGTGTGATTCTAGGGTGATTGGCTGAAGGTTGTGGGAAAAACAATGATAGAATGATCTTAATCACAGTAGGATCCTGAAAGTTCGAGTCTTTAACCTTAACCCTAAGCATCTCGCTCAGTCGATGAACATCTCGGCCGGGGTGGAATTCTTCTGACCGAGGTGACTTATCTGATCCTAAACTGAGAGTTAAGTGTTAGAGTTTGCCAAATCCTATTCTTATTACACCTTTCCTGGTTCAATGCAAGCTTAGGATGAGACTTACCCGGTAATTCCTTAGTTTGTTTACCAACGATCATAAGTGTAGGTAATAAATGTTTATCCTTTATTGGGGTTTGAGTGTGCTTCCATCCCATCTTTGTGAGTTAGCCTAAGACTTACCCGGTAAAGGTTGATTCTATTCCCTTAGATGGTGTGTTAGTTTGAGGTTATAGTTCTTTATCTTAATTCCTTGAGACTTACCCGGTAATAGGAGTTACGGTTTAGGATTAGTGAGTAGTGAGACTTACCCGGTGATCTATTCCACTTTAGTAACACCTTCCCTATGCAAAAATCTCAGCTTTGTCCGCTTATCTATAGATCTTGAGTTGGAACCACAACTAGATGCTTGAATCCCTAGAATTGCATGTTTGCTTTATTGACTTCTTATTCATCTTTGATTGTGTTGATTGCTCTTGTGGTTAGTATTTACATAAGCATACCGTAACAAGACTTTGTTTCACTAAGTCCCTGTGATCGACCCCTCGAATTCCTTGCTTTTACTACGATTGACCCGTACACTGCGGGTTCGCATCCTTGTTTTAACCTTACGTCTAGGGTTATAAATTTAAAGCTTGCACACACCGTTTGGAGCGAACAAAGCTCCTATCACCGGGTAAGTCTCAAGGTACTAAAGAAAGGAACTATAATCTCAAACCAACACACCACCCAAAGGAATAGAATCAACCTTTACCGGGTAAGTCTCAGGCTAACTCACAAAGATGGGATGAAGGCAAAATTAAACCCCAAAAAAGGATAAACCTTTATTACCTACACTCATGATCTTGGGTAAACAAACAAAGGAATCACCGGGTAAGTCTCATCCTAAGCTTGCGTTGAACCAGGAAAGGTATAACAAGGATAGGATTTGGCAAACTTAAACTCTTAACTTAGATAAGGTTCAGGAAAAGGATCACCTCGTTTAGTTATATTCCACCCCGGCCGAGATGTTCAATGATTGAGCGAGGTGTTCTAGGGTTAAGATAAAGACTCGAGCTTTCAAGGTCCTGCTGGGATTAAGATCATTCTATCATCGTCTTTCCCACAACTTTCAGCCAATCACCCTAGAATCGCATAAGAAACTTAGCCAACAATCATCATGATAACAATAATCAAATTAATGGGAAAGGAATCAATATTCGAACAAGAAAACCTTAAGAAAAAGGTCTCAATAACTGAATCAAATAATTAACAAACAAGCGTTCCACAATCACAACTCGGCAAAGACTACAAACCAAAAGAGATCTAAAGAAGATCTTACAAACTCCTTCAAAAGCTAACTCCAACTATGATTCCTTCCTTCCTTGGACTTCAATCCTTTAATACTTCCTTCAACTCTTCCTTCAAAAACTCCACAAAATCCCTCAATTGCTGGATGCTCCAAGCATGGTTGACCTTGTGGAAAATCCAACCCTTTATAATGGAGAATTATCTTCCAAAGATAATAATATCTTAAAAAGATAATTTCCTATAAAATATATCTCTATCTCTTAAAATAAATCAGCCAAAAATAATATCTTCCTTCTAGAAATCCAGCCAAAAATATAAGATATTCTCCTTCCAAAAATAGAAGATCTGAGCCAAAAATAAAGATCTCGCCGGCGACAAGGTGTTCGCCTCGGTCGGGACGCTCCTCAAGATCACCTCGGTCGAGGTGGTACTGTAGCTGACCGAGGTGAATCTCAACTGAATGTGAAATTTCTTGAATCTGGTCCAAAGTCAATCTTCTTAATCATTTCCATGCTTCTTGAGATCTTCTCAAAGCTCCAAAATGTAGCTCCAATGACTCCTTAGCTTCCTTAGCTCCATTTTAGTCCAAAACATGCCATTTAACCTACGATTACAATGAAACTAGGTGTAGACCTCGATTCCCGCAAAGGTAAACAAAACAACAATATTATCAAAAAATATACATCCATACATGCAGATTTATGAAGATAGAACGTCTAAACTAGCCCTAAAATATAGACTATAATACATGCTATCATTTACTCTAGGAATCGAGAGGAACATGCCGGGCACTTGAGGACAGTATTACGGATTCTGCAAGATAGCCAACTTTTATGCTAAGTTGTTCAAGTGCGAGTTTTGGATGTCAGAGGTGGCTTTCCTAGGCCATGTGGTGACTGCTGGGGGGATTAAGGTCGACCCGGCGAAGATTGAGTCAGTGTCTTCTTGGCAACCTCCGAAGAATGTTAAGGAGGTTCACAACTTTCTAGGTTTGGCAGGCTACTACCGTCGGTTTGCGGAAGGGTTTTCCCTGATTGCCCGACCACTTACTTGTTTTCTGAGGAAGACTACTCGGTTCGTCTGGTCTGAGCCGTGTCAGCAGAGTTTTGAGGAGCTGAAGAGGAGATTGACATCTGCTCCGATTTTAGCACAGCCCGAGATACAAAGGATTTTATGGTATACAATGACGCTTCCAAGCTAGGCTTGGGGTGTGTCTTGATGTAGAGGGGTAAGGTCATAGCCTATGTGTCTCACCAGCTGAAGACATATGAAGAGAACTACCCCACACACGACCTAGAGTTAGTTGTTGTAGTTCATGCTCTTAAGATCTGGCGTCACTATCTCTATGGGGTGGCATGTCAGATCTTCACAGACCATAAGAGTTTGAAGTACATATTCTCTCAGCGGGAGTTGAATAACCGCCAGAGGCGGTGGCTAGAGTTGATCAAGGATTTCGACCTTGAGATTCTCTACCACCCCGGAAAGGCAAATGTAGTTGCTCACGCTTTGAGCCGGAAGACGCCTCGGGAGAAGGCGATAGCCCGGTCGACAGTACAACCGCAGTTGCAGAGGGATTTGGCTTGGTTGGAGGTAGAGATTCAATTTCCAGATATGGCTCATCAGTTGGCTACCTTGGAGTTACTTCCTGATCTGTTGGGTGAGATCCGACAAAAGCAGGAGACATGTTTGAATTTGACCCGGATCCGAGACAAGATGTCTCGAGATGAGGCACCTTAGTTCACTATTGGTGCTGATGGAGTGATGAGACGTCAGGACTGCATCTGTGTTCCATCAGATAGTGATGAGACGTTACTCATACGATACCGCTCTTCGAGTTTTAAAAAATATGAAAACTATTCGGGTTACAATTTTATCATTTAATGTGAATTAAGGTCATATAAAATGATGGAATCTGATATTATTTTATTTAATTTAAAACGAAAAAGGTTGGCGGATCGGAATCCGTTTTGATCGGGTATTAAACGGAAAATAAAATTTTCCGGGTATTACATCAGTGCCCCCTTAAAATAAGTTTCGTCCCGAAACTTAGAATACTGTATCTAATCAAACGACTTTCTTTGTATAACTTGGTTCCATTAAGTCCCGTTTTCTAACATGTAACTACTCAATCATCATAATCAGGCACACATCAAAGAAAACACAATCACTCAATCCAAGGAAAACATGAAAAGTCAAACAAAACAGCATCCGCGTACTAACTCGTCGGTACATAAGTAGTAGCTAACCCCGCACAAAACTCGGGATAATTACGCCAAATACTCTCCTCTGTCTCCCAAGTGGTCTCATCGGCTCCTCGTCTAGACCACTGGATCCTCAACATCGGTATCTCCTTGGACCGCAGACGTCTAGTACTGCGCTCCAAGACAGCTATTGGGTACTCTACAAATGTATGATCAGGCTCAACTATCAGATCCTCGTGACTAATGACGTGTCTAGAATCCGGTAGGTACTCTCTCCACGGTTTGGTTTTCTAAACTTACTTCCAACTCTTTTGAAAGTTCCCGACTATCGATTATGAAATAATGATCTTAAACATCTGTCGGCACTTTACTGAGTGCATAATGCTCTTTGTAATACATACCGCTTGGCCCGGTTTCCTCAATGTGACCTAATCGGATCGTTCCTTAATTAATGAGTTTCACCTACTTCTTGTCAAGCTTTCAAAATTATATAACTCAAAACAAATCACACACCCAAGTGGACCTTTTTATATATCTCTAATTCCTTAACTTGAAATCATAGTTACCTAACATTGATTTTCTTCATCTGTGGGTTATGGGCCTACCACACTTCTATTTTAACACCCATTAGTCACAATGACATCTTTCTGAGGGTCAACATGATTTACCCAACCCCGCCTATACTTCCCTTCTAATACTAGCAAGATCCTCTTCAAACAGACCCTTACTCTCTTACTCAACCGTAGTATGTTCTTAATCAACCAGTAAGCAACCTCTAACCCGATTTCTCTCCATATCCTTAGATCATCCCAGAAGGTTATCATTGCCTACTTGGAAATCCTCCAAGGCATCAATAAGGTTACTTCTTAAATCCGCAGTCATCAATGTCTCTTCTTGACGGTACCTACTCATCAAAACCAACACTTACACGTCCTCAGCTGACGTCGGTCAATCTATATTTGACTTATCTCAATATCCCGGACTTACTCTTCTCATACCTATACTGGCGTTAAATTCTTGGTGAGCATCATCTGCCCGATTAATCCTTTCATGCTTCGCTAATTCGTTTTATCTTCCACACTTCTGTTTCCTTAGGCTAACTCTACTTCTCGAGCCCAATTGGGTCATTCATCTTGACATAAATAATCATTCCAAGTCTTCAACGATAGCTGGTGAGTGTCTTGGTAGTTCTGATGACTTTAGTTATCATCCCCTTGCAGTTTCCCTTGAATGGACCATCGGTGTTGATGACTTAGGTCCCGTGATAATTGGGGTTACCTTGAACTTTCGAGTCCACCAAGGCCGTTGTCATATATACATTCCTTCGCTGGTGTTACCGGCAATATTGTCTTCATGAAACTCCGTTATTTCCGCTATAGGGCTTCAACTCTTTGATACCGGCATTGTGATTTCTTTCAAATTCCTAGATCCTTGAGGAGGTCAAAACCTCTCCACACTTGTAAAGTCTACATTTTGCTTCTACACTCCATTGTAGGTATCCCATTCCATGCCCCTTAGGCCCTCATATCCGGATCGACATTTTATCTCTTTTGGTCTCTTAAGCTTGTCTTGGGAACTCTTCTACTAGGTGACTCGTCGTATAACAATTTCCTCCCCTGAATCGGTCTCAACTTTCAGTTGATCATTACTGCTCATTTTATTTTGGAACCTCAGTTACGTTGTACTCTTGCATAGATTCTACAAAGGCATCATCATCTCAACACTTTATCCCAATTTAGCAAGACCCGCCTTTTGATACATGACTTTCCTTCTTACTAGTTAAGTTATTCTTTTAGTTTACACTTTATCCCTCCAAGCGTTATCGGTCCGATGTGCATGACTTTTATTAAACACCTATCGGTACTATTTGCATAAGAAACCTCAGTTGTATATGATTTTATCAAAAATCAATGTTCTTGACTCGCATTTATTATGTTGTCCTTATGCTCATGTCGCTTTATCTTCTATAAATCTTTACCCCCTAGTAGGATAGTTAAATCCCCTTTTGTTTCCTCGTGTACGCCTTACGGACCACGTTGGTTGGTCTTATTACTTTTATCAACTCTTATGTCATCAACCGAGCTTGAATTTTCATCGGAGTACCACCATTTCTCATTACTCTTATATAGACACCTTTCGGTAATTATCTTATTGGGGTAATATCGGATCTATGTAGCAACCTTTAGTCATTCAACTTTACTCCTTCTCATGTCTGTTCTAGCCAACATGCAGATTCCATCTGCAATCACCTCACAACTCGATCATACATTTTACCAAGGCTGTAAATCATACTCTCTATGTTTGTGTCGCCTCTACAATTCCAATTATTCTGTGTCACATCTTTAATCACAAGGGCTTCCTTTGTCAATCTAGACAATTTGACCCCCCCCTTTTTTTCGGAGGAGCACCATCAGTCCTACTTGTGTGGAATGCTAAGACATAGGACATGTCCACAATCATTTGTTTCTTCTTAGTCTTCTAGTTCTTCTTACAGGGATCCATTCATACGAACCTTGATCTGTATATTTTCTTAGTCGGTAGTAAGTGACTACTCACAACAATTCCCTTTACACCATTACTAACATCGATGGTCATTACCGACCGTCAAGAGCTTCTCTTTAATTTCTTTATTAGAGTTATCATATCGGACTCATTCAATGTTACCATCAAGGCTACTAGTACTTGTATTGATTTAACTTCACCATTGTCGTCATTGATCTCTGGAAGAAATTCACCAGTTGTCGGTAAATTTCCTTTATAACCTTGTGGTTATTCTTCTTATCTGTCAACCAACCATCACTAGTTAGCCAGCACATGTAATTTCTCTATTATTGCCAATTAGTCTGTAGTTGGCCTTCTATAAGATTGTAGACTTACTTTTCTTCTATCTCCTTTGAGGTTTACTATACAAGGTGAAAATATATCTCTTCCATTTATTTTCCTTTAACTCCTTATACAATTTACCCTCTTATAAGAGTACTATACTCTTACGAGTCTAGTTGTTCCTTCGTCTCCCGTCAACGGACTGATCAATTCTTCTATGATAACTTGTAGGCATTTCTTCAAGATTCTTTTTACCCGAGTTATTGTCCACTTGCGGTTCTCTGTTATGACCCGCTAGTGTTATTAACTTCCCTTCGTGAGTGATAAATTATTAGAGGTCCTCTTTTTTTTTTTTCCAAGACCATTCTCCTACACCCTCCTCCCTTGGGATGCTGCTTGTACTTCCGCCTTTATAGAAATCCAGTCTTTGTTGTATCTCGATCCTTGTTGTAATTCTTGTGTGTTCTAGGAGGTCACACCACTTCCATGTTGGTGAAAACTGAAATCTGCCTCCCCCTTTCTAGCAACCGGTAAGCTTTCATTTTGCGGCTCTTTAATTCTTCGTGTCGGCTGGACAATGTATCTTATCTTGACTCCTACGCTTATGATCGTCTTGGTTTCCCATCTTGATTGTGGTGGCAAGTAGCTTGTCGAGAGTGATCGTCTTCCGCTATGCTTCTAGCCTCAAACTTTCACCTTTTGGTCCGTTAGTAAGCTTAGATTCAATGCCTCTTGTTTGGAATGCTACTATATTTCACCTTGACTTTCATGCCCATGTGTGTTTCTGAAGGTATCCACTTTGTTTGTAACATTGCTTTACACCACACTTGGAAGAACCTATGGGTTGTCTCTTCCAATTTGTATATTTGTCGGTCATCAAACGCTTTTCCGGAACTACTCTCATGTATTTTCATTTGATCCTATTGAGTTGACTCATGGTTCCCTTCTTGTCATCGTCGTTGGTGTTGTCTTTTAGTCTTCACTTTTCCGTCTCAACGTTCCTTAACAAGTTCGAAGGAGTTATCCGGACGTTCGCCTACCTTAATGCTCATAAGCTGAGCATACTTATCCTTACGTTGAAACCCTTCAATTATACTTAGGTGTGTCTACTGAATGAGGATCTCATTCTGTTATCTCCGTTAAGGGCATACTATAACTATAAATTCTACTAATCTTCGGCATATGCTTATCTACATCACCTATCATTATAACCAAGCTAATAAGTCCAAAGAGAGTAACAACCTAAAGTCCATACTAAGCATACTGAGATCCGCGGTAGTAGTGGTGGTCAGCCGTACTTTCTATTCCTAACTAGACTATGCATGCATTTGAAAACCAAAAGTCCTTTTTAAAAGTCAGATCCCTTTTCGGGTTCTACTTAAGTACTGATAACATGATTTATTGCTTAGTTTTAGGTAATCATTTAGATAGATTTCTCACTCATTCATGCATGGTTTAGCACTAGTTCACGACGTTTGCACTCAATTCACGTACTTTGTCGAGATAGACGTCTACACGGACTTGTGCGTTGCTTTGTAGGTATTTCGGGAGATTTAGGAGCTAAAACGATACGTTTGAGGATCGTTCATCTAGATGACACACCCTCGGACTCATTAGGACACAAGCTAAAGGCTAAGGAGGACTCATAGAACCTTGCCAACACAAGCCATGCACCAAATCGAAGCTTAATGATCAAAGGCAATGCTGAAGCACAGAATCACGGTTCTCTGACACTCCACGGCCGTGGAATCACCCGTGGATTTTGCCAGATTCTTGTGACAGCTGTGCCACGACTCTCATGGCCAGCTCATGCAAAATTTGTTATAAAAGTGGTTCTTCATTGGCTGGGAAATGGCATCTTGGAGCAGCTCTCCATTATCCATTATCCTCTAACAAAAATATTCTCTCAACAAGAAGTTTTTCTAGGAAGGAAAGTGTCAAGAAGGAAGAAGAAGAGCTCCATTGAATAGGAGAAGAAGAACACACACCATTGCCACACCTTGATAGTTTTTGTAGTGAAGAATTCCGGATTCTATTTCTAGAGTTGTATGAACCATTTGAACCTTCTTTTGGAAGGATTGTGAGTTGCTCTAATTCTATTTTCAGCTTGGTTTGTTTTAGTTCACTTGCTCATCTCTTTTCCTTCATCATCTTGCAAATGGATGTCATGATTTTGTGTTTGCTTGTTTCGATTTCTATTATGAACGTTGTAGGCTAAATAGATGTGATTCTAGGGTAAGGAAAGGATGGTTATGGCTAGGGCTATGATAGGAAGGACTTAGATTTGTCTTTGGATGACTTGTGTGCATAAACGTAGTCTCTGTTAGAAATCACGGGTAGTTCTTGGCAAACCACGGCCGTGGTTTAGGTAGAACAAACCGTGATTTTCCCTGGTTCGGTGGATCTAGTCTTAGACTGATAGAATGTTGAAATCCTAAGTGTTTGTTGAGTTAAATCTACCCTAGGGTGACCTAGTGTTAGCAACTAAGCGTTAGGAGAGACTTACCCGGTAATCCTTACTCTTAGAGTCCAAAGATAACAAACCTTAGGTAGTGGTGAGCCTAATAAGCCGCCATTGGATTAAGTGTGCTGGATGGTAGCTTAGGACTAGCCCTTCCGAGACTTACCCGGTGAGGATAGGTTGGATCTCTAGATAACAATCCGGTTTGAGTAGAATTCCGTCCTTAGGTTCTTAGAGACTTACCCGGTGATGAGACCTAGGGAATGGACAAGTGGATCATGAGACCTACCCGGTGATTGATCCCAATCTAGAAACACTTAACCCCAACATAGTTAATCCAAGGAATGAATAGATAACTTGAGTCCTATGCCATAACCGGAACTTCCAACCCCTAGAATCCGTCTTTTCTTTCTTTGATCTATATCTTGTTTAGCTTGATTATTTGTGTTGATTCATAGTTTAGTTGATTGTTTACTTTGCAGGAATTGTGATCTTAGATTGATCACCAAAAACCAACCAAAAACATTTGAGATTTTCATTTCTTTCTTTCTTTCTTTTCTTTCACCCTAGGTCTTTACTAAGCTCAATCACAAATCGAATCAATTTCATCTTAGTCTTTGTGTTCGACCTCGGAATACTATCCCTACTACAAACGTCCCGTACACTGCGGGTTTCGCTAGGAGTTAGGATAAATATAACGAGAATATAAATTTAAAACCCATTTGCACATCACGATCTTAGCGTAACAAGTTTTTGGCGCCGTTGCCGGGGACTAGGTCTAGATTGAGTTTATTTTGTGATTGTTTGTTAGTGTAGATCTTTCTTGTTGCTTTTGATCTCTCTTTGGTGTATGTTTTTGCTTTTCAGGACATCTCTTATTCTCTAGGTGTATGCGAAGATCTCGTGGCAAGGATTTAGCTCCATTCGATCCCGAACCGGAGAAAACCCTTAGATCTAGATCCAAGAGTATTAAGAAGGGAAAAGAGATGGCCGGAAGAGATCTCCAAGCTGAATTGGATGAAGCCTTAGAGCAAATAAGGCTAAGAGATGAGCTCTTGGAGGAAGAAAGGAGACTTGCCAATGAGAGGCAAGAAGCAACTAGGAGGGAGATTGATGAGATTAGGCAAGCCCTTGTACAAGGGGAGCTTAATCGTCAACAACCTCCACCTCCTACACCACCGGTGGTACAACCGCAGCCGGCGGCTAATGTTCGGGTTGTTCCCATTGCATTTGAGGAGCCACAAACCCTAGGGAGACGTATGGATCCGGCACAAAGAGCACACCGACCGGGTGTGAACTTAGGAGATCCCGCAACCCACAACTATGAGCTCCGCCCTCAAGTTCTACAAATGATCCGGCATAATCTATTTGGAGGGATGGAAGGAGAGTCTCCTCATCAACATTTGATGAACTATGAGATCTTGATGGAGACTCTTAGACCGCCAAGATTGGAGAGCAACAACCATAAGCTTAGGGCTTTTTCCTTCTCCCTTAAGGACAAGGCCTTGGCTTGGTATCAATCTATTCCACAAGGGCGAGTTGGTACTTGGGAGGAGATGACAACCGAGTTTTTGACCAAGTTTTTCCCACCTTCCAAGACTACCGAATTAAGAGGGAAGATCAATGCCTTCGTGATGAAGGATAGAGAGAGTTTGTTCAAGTCTTGGGAGAGGTTCAAAGATCTTCTCCTTGATTTTCCACACCATGGCATACCGAAAATTGAGCTATTGGAGATCTACTTCAAAGGACTTGACGAAGATAGCCAATTCAAGCTCCAATCTCTTTCCGGTGGGACTTTTATAGAGAAGCATGTAGGTGAGGCTTGGGAGTTTGTGGAGAAGCAAGCTCTAGTGATTGAGAAGTACTCCCATAGGAAGAGTGAAGGAAGAAAGGCGGGAGCATATGATGTGAGTGAAGTCACCATGAGCAATTTCAAGCTTGACGCCATCAACAACGAATTGAAGTCCTTGAGGGAGTTGTGTGCTACAACTTTGAAGAACCAAGCAACTCCTCAAGTGCCTCCAAAAGCCAACTTGTCTTCCAAGGAGGAGGATGTGAGTTATATGGGAAGGGGCAACTTCAACAATTACCAAGGCCCAAGGAGTTTCAACAACAACCGGCAATTCAACAATTACCGGCCAACCACAACCATCCCGGATTTTCTTACTCTAACCCGGATGGAGCCTTGAACCCTCCCGCTTCCACAAGCACAACTCCACCACCAAGAGCTTCACAAGAACCTCCACCCGGATTTACTCAACCCCCAAAGGATAGAACCGAAATAATGTTTGAGCAATTGCTTGGAAGGTTGAGTGGTCTTGAGAGCACCGTGACTTCAATCTCTAAAGCCCAAAAGGTTTTGGAAGCACAAGTGGTCCAAAAGGCGGGTGAAGCCCATAGAGATCCGGGAAAGCTTCCCGGAAGAACCGAAGACAACCCAAGAGGCCAAGTGTTTGCTATCACAACGAGGAGTGGGTTGAGTATGAAGGATCCTTTGCCCAAGGACAATGCTAAGGGAAAGCAAGTAGTGGTAGAAGAGGGAAGGTTGCAAGAAGATGGAGGCAAGAGCAAGGATGTAGAGCAAACCTATGTGGCACCACCTCCATACAAGCCACCACTACCGTTCCCACAATCAAGAGCAAGAGCTCGTTTGGACAATCACTTTGGTAAGTTCCTTGAACTAATGTCTAAATTGCATATTAACATTCCGTTCATGGATGCTATTTTAGGAATGCCGGCATATGGCAAGTTTTTGAAAGAGATACTCTCCAACAAAAGGAAATTGGTGGAGTATGGGGAGATAAGAATGACCAAGAGATCCTCGGAATTGATCCAAACAATGAAGGAGGAGATGCCTCCCAAGCTAAGAGATCCGGGTTCTTTTTGTGTCCCAATAGGAGTGGGAGATGTGAAGTACGAGGCCCTTTGTGATCTTGGAGCGAGTGTAAGCATCATACCGCTTGCACTTTGCAACAAGGTCGGGCTAGGAGAGCCAAAGCCGGTCAAGATGACCCTCTATATGGCGGACCGTTCTATCACTCATCCGGTTGGGATTTTAGAAGACATCCCGGTGCAACTAGGAGGATTCTATGTGCCAATTGACTTTGTCGTCTTGGACATCCCGGCGGATTATCCGGTTCCCATCATCTTAGGAAGACCTTTCCTAGCCACTTCCGGATGCCTAGTGGATTGCAAGAATGGGACTCTCTCCTTCAACATTGGAGAGGAGAACATCAAGTTCAAGTTGTCCACAATGATGAAAGGGCCGACCCTTGATGATGATGTGTTCAACATAGTCGAGCAAGAGGAATCTAGGGAAGTTGTGAGCTCGATCTTAGTCAAGGATCCCTTGGAGAAGGTTCTTACTTTAAGTATGATGAAGGAAGGTGTTGAGGAGGCTTGCAATGAAGAGATCAAGGCCTTGGAAGCATTAGAAGAGGAGCCAAGAGTTGTATTTGAAGGCCACGAAGAGGTGTTGAACAGCTGCAAGTTCCACGGTCGAGATTTATGTTCCACGGCCGTCAAACTTTCTGGACAACTCCGGGAAGCAAGCTTGGCAAGAACCACGGCCATGGAAGATGAGCAAACCGTGGTTTCAGCCGTGGTTTTCCCTGGATCAGCCCTTGATGGTGATCAAGCTTCTAGGAGCCTTGGAGGGTCTTCATTTGCTTTGGATTCATCTCATCCAACATTGTTTGGATCGTCTCCAATCGATAAAGGTCCTCCTAAACTTGAACTCAAACCCCTCCCCTCTCATTTAAAGTATGCTTTCCTTGGTGTTGATTCTACATATCCGGTAATTGTAAATGCATGCTTGAGTGATGATGAACTTGCTAAGTTGTTGCATGAACTAAGATTGCATAGGAAAGCCATAGGCTATACTATTGATGATTTGGTTGGCATAAAACCTTCTTTGTGCATGCATAAGATAATGATGGAAGATAATCATAAACCCTCTATTGAACATCAAAGGAGATTAAATCCTATAATGAAAGAGATAGTCAAAAAGGAAATCATTAAGTTGCTAGATGCGGGAATTATCTACCCTATCTCGGATAGTAAGTGGGTTAGTCCCGTTCATGTAGTTCCTAAGAAGGGTGGGATGACCGTAGTGACTAATGAGAACAATGAACTAATCCCGACTAGGACGGTTACGGGGTGGAGGATGTGCATTGATTATAGGAAATTGAACATGGCCTCTAGGAAAGATCACTTCCCTATCCCCTTCATTGACCAAATGCTAGAAAGGTTAGCTCAACACTCTCATTTTTGATATCTAGATGGCTATAGTGGATTCTTCCAAATCCCTATCCACCCCGATGACCAAGAGAAAACAACCTTTACATGTCCATGGGGTACTTTTGCATATAGGAGAATGCCATTTGGGTTGTGTAATGCACCCGCCACCTTCCAAAGGTGTATGATGGCTATCTTTTCGGAATACATAGAAAATATCATGGGAGTGTTCATGGATGATTTCTCTGTTTATGGTTCGTCTTTCGATAATTGCTTGGCTAACTTGTCCTTAGTATTGCCAAGATGTGAGGAGACAAATCTTGTCTTAAATTGGGAAAAATGCCACTTCATGGTAAGTGAAGGCATTGTGTTAGAACACTTGGTGTCTAACCGCAGCATTGAGGTTGATAGGGCCAAGATTGAAACGATAGAGAAGTTGCCACCACCTACCTCGGTGAAAGGGGTAAGGAGTTTCTTAGGGTATGCCGGTTTCTACCGGAGGTTTATTCAAGACTTCTCTAAAATTTCTAAGCCCCTCACTAACCTACTAATGAAGGATGTTGATTTTGTCTTTTCCAAAGATTGTCTTGAAGCCTTTTGTAGGTTGAAGAACGCCTTGATCTCCGCACCTATCATGCAACCTCCGGATTGGAGCCTACCATTTGAGATCATGTGTGATGCGAGCGATGTAGCCGTTGGGGCTGTTTTGGGGAAAAGGAAAGAAGGGCGCACTCATGTCATTTATTATTCTTGCAAGACGCTAGATGATGCCCAACTCAATTATGCTACCACCGAGAAAGAGTTGTTAGCGGTGGTGTATGCATTTGAGAAGTTCCGCTCATATCTTGTTGGAGCGAAGGTCATAGTTTATACGGATCATGTTGCGATCCGTTATCTACTTACCAAGAAGGATGCCAAGCCTAGGTTGATTCGGTGGATCCTTCTTCTACAAGAATTTGATTTGGAAATACGGGACAAGAAGGGATCCGAGAACTCGGTGGCGGATCACCTTAGTAGACTCCCATCATTAGAGCTTGAAAGAGATGACATCCCAATTGATGACTCATTCCGGGATGAGCAATTACAAATGGTGGAGGAATGCTTGTTCCAAGTGTCTAGAGGAAGTGAGCCATGGTTTGCCGACATCGCGAACTACTTAGTGTGTGAGGAAGTGCCTCCCGGATTAACATATGCACAAAGGAAGAAATTCTTCAACGATGTGAGGCACTACTATTGGATGAACCACTTCTATTCAAGAGAGGGCCGGATGGAATGTTTAGAAGATGCATACCGGAAGATGAAGTGGAGAGTGTGATCCGGCATTGTCACTCCTTACCATGTGGAGGCCATGCTAGCTCACACAAGACGTGTGCAAAGGTATTACAATCCGGTTTTTATTGGCCTAACTTGTTTAGAGATGTGCAAGGTTTTGTAGCGGCGTGTGATGCTTGCCAAAGGACGGGCAACATCTCAAGGAGGAATGAAATGCCCTTGAACAACATCCAAGAAGTCGAAATATTTGATGTGTGGGGTGTGGACTTCATGGGACCATTCCTTTCTTCATGTGGCAATCTCTACATCCTATTGGCGGTGGACTATGTGTCGAGATGGGTGGAGGCGAGGTCTCCTACAAATGATGCCAAGGTGGTGGTGCGGTTCTTCAACCGAGTGATCTTTCCTAGGTTTGGAACACCAAGGGTGATCATTAGTGATGGAGGAAAGCACTTCACCAATAGGAATTTTGGGGCGCTTTTGGCTAAGTATGGGGTGACTCATAAGGTGGCAACACCTTACCATCCCCAAACTAGTGGCCAAGTGGAGATCTCCAACCGGGAGATAAAGGCCATCCTTGAGAAGACGGTATCTAGGACTAGAAAGGATTGGGCTATGAAGCTCAATGACGCATTGTGGGCATATAGGACCGCCTTCAAGACACCAATTGGAACCACTCCTTACAAGTTGGTCTATGGAAAGTCTTGCCATCTTCCGGTGGAAATGGAGCATAGAGCTTATTGGGCCATTAAGTGGCTAAATTTTGACCTCAAAGAAGCGGGAGAGAAGAGGTTGCTTGATATAAACGCCCTTGAGGAGATCCGGTTGGAAGCTTATGAGAATGCCCGGATCTACAAGGAGAGAACCAAAAGATGGCATGACAAGAGGATCATCCCCAAGGAGTTGAGTGAAGGAGATCTTGTCCTTCTCTTCAACTCAAGGCTAAGGCTCTTTCCCGGAAAGCTCAAATCAAGATGGACCGGGCCATATGTGGTGAAGAAGATCTTTCCCCATGGAGCTATTGAGATAGGAGGGGAGCATTGTGGGAATTTCAAAGTGAATGGGCACCGCTTGAAGAAGTATATTCCGGGAGCTCCGGTGGACATGATTGCCCCACTTCACCTTGAATAGACGCCCCCGAGTTTGGTCAAGCTAATGACCTTAAAGAAGCGCTTGGTGGGAGGCAACCCATTGGTAACATTTTTCCTTTTTCGTTTTGTTTTCGTTTTTAGATTTTTTCTATCTTTGTGTGTGTTTTGTCTACTTTGTGAGTGTGCTAGAGCCTTAGTAGCATTGGAAGCCTTGCTTGGCATGTGAATGATGATAATGAACCCCTCACCAATTATGGGTGGAGCGGACGCGGAACTTGGACGGCTAGCGGTGCCTAGCGCGGGTCCCGAAGCTTTGATGAATGCTTAGAGCTCTCTACCATGGTTGATAGGATCATCCAACATCAATTGACTTGAGAAATCCCAAAATACCATAGCAAACCACTTTTACATTGTGAGAACCTTCTTTCACTCTCTTTACTTCATTTACTCATTGGGGACAATGTGTTTCTAAGTATGGGGTGGGGTTTGCATGATCCTTTGCATGATGAGCATCTAGGATAGTTTAAAATCTTCACATGTCTTGCATTGTACATACTTAAATCGAAAATACCATAAAAATCAGAAAATTTAAAAAAATTTTGTGCTTTCTAGGCTTGGATATGATCCTAATGATGAATCTTGTCTTGTGAATTGGCTATGGATGGCCTCATGTGTTATGATTGATGAACGCATATGTGGACTTGAAGTACTTCTCTTGAAATTCTATAAATGATTTGTGATCATGATGTTTGCCTAGAAATGATTGAGTATTGAAGATCGAAATTACATGATAGTTCTTGCATACCATCTAGGAGTGAATGAGGCAATTCATCTTTCTCTACTTCTCATCCTAATCATGATTGCTTGAGCACCTCAATTGAGATAAATTTGACCTCTTTTAACCCATCCGGAAATAGGAGCATGCTAGTGTGTTGATGTGTGTGAAAAGCAAGTGCGGGGTGAAGTTGTTAATGAAAAGAATTTCATGAATAAATGCTGAAATTCTTGTGAAAGTGTAGCTAAAAATATAGGTTTGGGGGCATTGGTTTAAATGACAAGTAACTTGGTACACTTCACATAATCGGGTGTTGGTGCCTTGCCAAAGTCAAATGAACCAATAGCCCTAACGAGCTTTGGTATGTGTGCCCGGTGTGGATGCACCTCGAAAAAATAGAAAAAGCCCGAGGATGGCTAATCACCAAGGTTTCGGCTTTTGTACACCAATGCCATTGTCTCAAAAATAAGTCAAAGAAAAAGAAAGAAAAGATAGAGGAGAATATACACTTGAGGGAAGTTGATCGAGGACAAGATTGTGGAGTTAGTTCCGTTCCCGGATTAGCATCACATAACCTAGAAATCCCCACCCAATCACTACATTTCTTGCCCCTTTTATTTCACAAGACCTTATGACCTATTTGCATGTTTGTAAGACTTAGTAATTTAGATTGGATGTACCCTTGATCTTCTTGACTTCTTCATCTTTACATTTCATGCATACTTTTGAGTTAAGTACAATTGTCTTTCCATGTCTTCATTTGTTTGATGCATGATTGCTTATCTTTTGCCATGAAACATGACTTTGAAGGTGATCCAATAATAGAAGCACAAACCCTAAAAGTTTTTGCCATTTTTCTGCATACATAAATCATGTCATCTCTTAGTCTATAGTTGGGAATTTGCTCGGGGACGAGCAAACCTTAAGTATGGGGTATTTTGATAACATGATTTATTGCTTAGTTTTAGGTAATCATTTAGATAGATTTCTCACTCATTCATGCATGGTTTAGCACTAGTTCACGACGTTTGCACTCAATACACGTACTTTGTCGAGATAGACGTCTACACGGACTTGTGCGTTGCTTTGTAGGTATTTCGGGAGATTTAGGAGCTAAAACGATACGTTTGAGGATCGTTCATCTAGATGACACACCCTCGGACTCATTAGGACACAAGCTAAAGGCTAAGGAGGACTCATGGAACCTTGCCAACACAAGCCATGCACCAAATCGAAGCTTAATGATCAAAGGCAATGCTGAAGCACAGAATCACGGTTCTCTGACACTCCACGGCCGTGGAATCACCCGTGGATTTTGCCAAATTCTTGTGACAGCTGTGTCACGACTCTCATGGCCAGCTCATGCAAAATTTGTTATAAAAGTGGTCCTTCATTGGGTGGGAAAAGACATCTTGGAGCAACTCTCCATTATCCATTATCCTCTAACAAAAATATTCTCTCAACAAGAAGTTTTTCTAGGAAGGAAAGTGTCAAGAAGGAAGAAGAAGAGCTCCATTGAAGAGGAGAAGAAGAACACACACCATTGCCACACCTTGATAGTTTTTGTAGTGAAGAATTCCGGATTCTATTTCTAGAGTTGTATGAACCATTTGAACCTTCTTTTGGAAGGATTGTGAGTTGCTCTAATTCTATTTTCAGCTTGGTTTGTTTTAGTTCACTTGCTCATCTCTTTTCCTTCATCATCTTGCAAATGGATGTCATGATTTTGTGTTTGCTTGTTTCGATTTCTATTATGAATGTTGTAGGCTAAATAGATCTGATTCTAGGGTAAGGAAAGGATGGTTATTGCTAGGGCTATGATAGGAATGTTGAAATCCTAAGTGTTTGTTGAGTTAAATCTACCCTAGGGTGACCTAGTGTTAGCAACTAAGTGTTAGGAGAGACTTACCCGGTAATCCTTACTCTTAGAGTCCAAAGATAACAAACCTTAGGTAGTGGTGAGCCTAATAAGCCGCCATTGGATTAAGTGTGCTGGATGGTAGCTTAGGACTAGCCCTTCCGAGACTTACCCGGTGAGGATAGGTTGGATCTCTAGATAACAATCCGGTTTGAGTAGAATTCCGTCCTTAGGTTCTTAGAGACTTACCCGGTGATGAGACCTAGGGAATGGACTAGTGGATCATGTGACCTACCCGGTGATTGATCCCAATCTAGAAACACTTAACCCCAACATAGTTAATCCAAGGAATGAATAGATAACTTGAGTCCTATTCCATAACCGGAACTTCCAACCCCTAGAATCCGTCTTTTCTTTCTTTGATCTATATCTTGTTTAGCTTGATTATTTGTGTTGATTCATAGTTTAGTTGATTGTTTACTTTGCAGGAATTGTGATCTTAGATTGATCACCAAAAACCAACCAAAAACATTTGAGATTTTCATTTCTTTCGTTCTTTCTTTTCTTTCACCCTAGGTCTTTACTAAACTCAATCACAAATCGAATCAATTTCACCTTAGTCTTTGTGTTCGACCTCGGAATACTATCCCTACTACAAACGTCCCGTACACTGCGGGTTTCGCTAGGAGTTAGGATAAATATAACGAGAATATAAATTTAAAACCCATTTGCGCATCACGATCTTAGCGTAACAAGTACTTATTCGGTCTTTCAGAAGATTTCAAGTGTCATTGTTGTCAACCTAAAGCTCTGATACCATGTTGTAACACCCCGGATTCTCGGAACCCGGGATATTAGTGGTTAGGACCTTACAATGGGTCCCGACCTTAGTTTGACAACAATATTACTAGGATCGTACAACAAGACACAAATAAGAAAAACCGAAATTTCAAAAAAACGTATTTTTATAAGGATGAATGCAACAAAGTCTAACAACCTATAATACTTAAACAACGGAAAAGACTATATGTCTTAACAAGAGTGAAGGACAACAAAGCAACAACCCAAACCCCCACTCTAAGGAGTACGGAGACCTGGCTGACCACTACTTCCGGATCACTCAGCTGCTGTTCTAACCTGCTGTAAATCTAAAAACACAACAAAACAACCATTAGCTAGTTATCTAAACATTAGGAGAATAATAATAGCACACACACACACATAAAATAATAAACACTCATCATGGTTTCAAACAAACCATTTATTATCTTCATTTAAGTCATTCACTCTTACTAATGATACTTATTTTGTGACATGAGGGATTCCCAAACCTCGCCTCCGCCCCCGTGTACCCATCAGGAGTAGATCTGATGCATCTCACCGTGTACCTGTATGGTCTGGGTATAGAGAACTTCCCAGTCTCCTGGCAGAGCTGGGCAGTGATGTCACGGCCCGTTATACATACACTTGGGCCTTAACACATAATGACGACGGTCGTCCTAATAAGTTGTTATTATAACATACATGGTACACACACCACTATTATCACTCAACTAATATCCAGAAACCAGCTAAGTAAGTCGCAAGGACTTACCTGAGTCAAGTCATACTCTAACAAGTCTGAACTCGGTCCGTACTCGTGGTAACTCCAACGCCTGTTAATTAAGGCATGGGAATCAAAATAACATCTCATACTCTTAGAAGTTATAAACTTCTAAGAGGTTCGGTCTCATGAGAAGAATTTATACAACTACAGATTCTTAAGGTAAAAGATTATTTTACTCCTGATCTCGGAAATTCTCAAGGTCTATCATTACGATCTCATATTCACTTTTAGAACTTGTTTCCAAAATTTGTTTCTCCCGGATAGCTTACTAAAGGTCATAAGGTTGAATTCCAAATAACTCATCAAAGAGAACAACGCCACTCCCTTCCTGGTTACCACTTTACTCTCATACATATCTATACATATATGTGTACTCTGTACCGCTCCATATATATATTTATTTACCTCTTCCATTATATACATCCTACACATATACCTATATCTATATATACTTACATATACATATATATACTATACTTATACTTACCGAAATATTTTTATATATATACTTACATGTGCATTCCCTTCTTATACATTTGTATATCTACATTTACGTCCACTGCACCTATTCTTATATATATATATATATATATATATATATACTCATCTATTCCAACTCGTAAAACTATGAATACGTATATATGTACACTTCTAATACGTTTATGTTTGTATACTTATCTCTTTCAAATCCTACTTCTATATATATACATATATATATTTACGTACACTACACTACTACAATTATCCATTAATCTAGCCCTTCTCCATCTATATATATACTTATGTATATATACTACACTTATTTTAATATATATATATATACTCTTTGTTACGCTAAAAAGTGTGCACGCAATAAGCCTTAAATTTATACTCGTTATATTTATCCTAACTTCTAGCGCACCCGCAGTGTACGGGACGTTTGTAGTATGGATAGTATTCCGAGGTCGAACACAAAGACTAAGGTGAAATTGATTCGGTTTTGTGATTAAGTTTAGTGAAGGTCCAAAATTAGAAAAAAAAGGGGAAAACAAAGAAATGAAAATCACAATTTGTTTTTGGTCGTTTTTTTTTTGGTGATCAATCAAAGATCACAATTCATGCAAAGTAGCCAATCAAACTAAACTAAAAATCAGCACAAATGAACAAATGAAACAAGATAATGATCAAGGAAATAAAAGACGGATTCTAGAGGTCGGAAGTTCCGGTTATGGCATAGAACTCAAGTTATCTAATCGTTCTTTGGATTAACTATGATATGTTGGGATTAAGTGTATCTAATTTGAGGACCAATTACCGGGTAGGTCTCATGGTCCAAATAGTCCACACCTAAGGTCTCATTACCGGGTAAGTCTCTAAGAACCTAAGGATAGGAATTCTACACAAACCGGATTGTTGATTAGGGATCTAACCTATCCTTACCGGGTAAGTCTTGGAAGGGGAAGTCCTAAATAACTATCCTAGCACATCTAATCCAATGGCGGCTTATTAGGCTCACCACTACCTAAGGGTTGCTATTTTAGATTCTAAGGGCAAGGATTACCGGGTAAGTCTCTCCTAACACTTAGTCACTACACTAGGTCACCCTAGGATAGGTTAAACTCAGCAAACACTTAGGGTTTCAACAATTCATAGGTCTAAGGCAAGGTCCTTTGAACCAGGGAAAATCACGGTCTGTTCTACCGAAACCACGGCCGTGGTTCTTCAAGAACTACCCGTGATTTCTAACAGGAACTACGTTCATAAGCAAAAGTCATCCAAAGGTAAATCTAAGTCCGTCCTATCATAGTTCTAGCCATAACCATCCTTTCCTTACCCTAGAACCACATCAATTTAGCCTACAACATTCATAATGGAAATCGAGACAAACAAACATAAAATCAAAACATCCATTGCAAGATGATGAAAGAAAAGGGATGAACAAGTGAACTTAATTCAAAACTAAGCTGAAGATTAGAATTAGAACCACTTACAACCCTTCCAAAAGAAGGTTCAAAGACTCAAACAATCTCTAGAAAACGAAATCCGAAATACAAGAAAGCTATGGTGTGTTCTTCTCCTCCTCTTCAATGGAGTTCTTCCCGTTCTCTTTGGCACTTTCCTTCCTAGAAAAACTCTTGATTTTTGAGAATATATTTGTTAGAGAAATGGATAATGGATGAGCTGCTCCCAAACTACCCCCAGCTGCCTCAAACAACCCATGAAGGACCACTTTTATAACAAATCTTGCATGAGTTGGCCATGAGAGTCGTGGCACAGCTGTCACGAAAATCTGGCAAAATCCACGGTCTGTTTCCACGGCCGTGGTTCTTCAGAGAACCGTGATTTTATGCAGAAACTTCGCCTTGGCTCATTAAGCTGTGATTTGGTGCATGGCTAGTGTTGGTAAAGCTCCATGAGTTCTCCTTAGCCCGTGGCTTGTATCCTAGTGTGTCCGAGGGTGTGCCATCTAAATGAACGATCCTCAAACGCTTCGTTTAAGCTCCTAAACTTCCCGAAATACCTACAAAACGCGCACAAGTCCGTATAGACGTCTATCTCGACAAAATACGTGATTTGGGTGCAAAACGTCTTGAACTAATGCTAGATCATGCATGAATGAGCGAGAATTCTATCTAAATGTACACCTAAAACTATGTTATAAATCGTGTTATCAAAATACCCCATACTTAAGGTTTGCTCGTCCCCGAGCAAATTCCCAACTATAGACTAAGAGATGACATGATTTATGTATGCAGAAAAATGGCAAAATCTTTTTGGGTTTTGCCTTCTACTATTGGATCACCTTCATAGTCATGATCAATGGCAATTGGATAAGCAATTATGTATCAAACAATAAGGGCATGGAGAGACAATTGTACTTAACTCAAAAGCATGCATGAAATGGGAGGATGAAGATGTCAAGAAGATCAAGAGTCTATCCAATCTAGATTACTAAGTCTTACAAACATGCAAGTAGGTCATAAGGGCTTGTGACATAAAAGGCCAAGAAACGTTGCAGTTGGGCGGGGGATTCTTTAGGTTATGTGATGCTAATCCGGGAATGGAACTAACTCCACATCCTTGTCCTCGATCAACTTCCCCCAAGTGTATATTTTTCCCTATCTTGCTTTCTTTTCTTTTTTTTTCTTCTTTTTTTCTTTTGAGACAATGGCATTGGTGTACAAAAGCCGAAACCTTGGTGATTAGCCGTCCTCGGGTTTTTTCTTAGTTTTCGAGTTGCATCCACACCGGGCACACATACCAAAGCTCGTTAGGGCTATTGGTTCATTTGACTTTGGCAAGGTACCAACACCCGATTATGTGAAGTGTACCGAGTTACTTGTCATTTACACCAACGCCCCCAAACCTATATTTTGGCTACACTTCCTCAATAATTTCAGCATTTTATTCACGACATTCTTTTCATTACATCTTCACCCCGCACTTGCTTTTCACACATTTCAACACACTAGCATGCTCCTATTCCCGGATGGGTTTAAAGGAGGTCGTTTTTATATCAATTGAGGTGCTCAAGCAATCATGATCAAGATGAGAAGTAGAGAAAGATGAAATGCCTCATTCATTCCTAGATGGTATGCAAGAACTGTCATGTAATTTCGACTTTCAATACTCAATCCGTTCTAGGCAATCATCATGATCACAAGTCATTCATAGAATTTAAGAAAAGTAGTTCAAGTCTACATATGCATTTATCAATTCAACACATAAGGCCATCCATAGCCAATCACAAGACAAGTTTCATCATTAGGATCATATCCAAGCGTAGAAAGCACAAAAATTTTTAAATTTTCTGATTTTTATGGGATTTTCGTTTTAAGTATGTACAATGCAAGACATGTGCAAAATATTAGCCTATCCTAGATGCTCATCATGCAAAGGATCATGCAAACCCCACCCCATACTTAGAAACACATTGTCCCCAATGTGGTATTCAAGTAAAGAGAGTGAAAGAAGGTTCTCACAATGTAAAATTGTTTGCTATGGTATTTTGGAATTCTCAAGTGAATTGATGTTGGATGATCCTTTCAACTATGGTAGAGAGCTCTAAGCATCCTTCAAAGCTTCGGAACCCGCGCTAGGCACCGCTAGCCGTCCAAGTTCCGCGTCCGCTCCACCCATAATTGGTGAGGGTGTCATCATCATCATTTTCATTGCCAAGAAAGTCTTCCAATGCCACTAATGCTCTAGCACACACACGAAAGTAGACAAAACACACACAAAGCACACAAAAACAGAAAAATCTAAGCAAAAATGAAAAGGGAAAAATGTTACCAATGGGTTGCCTCCCACCAAGCGCTTCTTTAAGGTCATTAGCTTGACCAAACTTGGGAGCGTCTATTCTAGGTGAAGCGGGGCAATCATGTCTACCGGGGCTCCCGGAATATACTTCTTCAAGCGATGCCCATTCACTTTGAAATTTCCACAATGCTCCCCTCCTATTTCAATAGCTCCGTGGGGAAAGATTTTCTTCACCACATATGGCCCGGTCCTTCTTGATTTGAGCTTTCCGGGAAAGAGCCTTAGCCTCGAGTTGAAGAGAAGGACAAGATCTCCTTCACTCAACTCCTTTGGAATGATCCTCTTGTCATGCCACCTTTTGGTTCCCTCCTTGTAGATCCGGGCATTCTCATAAGCTTCCAACCGGAGCTCCTCAAGGGCATTGATATCAAGCAATCTCTTTTCTCCCGCTTCCTTGAGGTCAAAATTTAGCCACTTAATGGCCCAATAAGCTCTATGCTCCATTTCCACCGGAAGATGGCAACACTTGCCATAGACCAACTTGTAGGGGGTGGTTCCAATTGGTGTCTTGAAGGCGGTTCTATATGCCCATAGTGCGTTGATAGCATGAATTATAGTCTATATTTTGGGGTTTGTTTGGACGTTTTATCTTCAATAATCTGCATGTTTGTATGTATAATATGTGATTCTACTACCATTTCATCTACCTTTGCGAGAATCGAGGTCTACACCTAGTTTCGTTGTAATTGCAGGTAATATGGTACGTTTTGCATCAAAAAGGAGCAAAAGGAGTCATGAGTCATTTGGAGCTACATCCAGGGAGCATAGCCATGGATTAAAGATTTACTTTGGACCAGTTTTGAGAGATTTCACATTCAGTTGTGAGTCACCTCGGTTGACCACAGATTCACCTCGACCGAGGTGATCCAGAGACGCCGACTCGACCGAGGCGAACACCTAGGACGCGGCGAGAATATTTTATTCTTGGAAGAGATCTTTTAAAATTGGAAAGTGATCTTATATTTTTGGGCTGGGCTCCTGGAAGGAAGGAGATATGCAGAATCATATATTTTACCTATATTTATGGCAGAATATCTTTCTAAGATTTATTATCTTTGGAGGGTTATTTTCCTATAAAAAGGGTTGGATTTTCCACAAATCCGATCATGCTTAGATCCCGCTTACAATCGGAAATCACGCAGCAGCAGCAGCCTTCCCCAAGTTGGAATATTTGAAGAACCTTTTTGAAGGTTGAAGGAAGATTGAAGTCCATAGCTTTCATAGCTTTATTGAAGGGTTTTGTAAGATTGTCTTCAATTCCCTCAATTGTTGTCTTGTCTTTTTGGATTATTATCCAAGGAACGCTTTGTTGTGATATTTGATTCAGTTATTGAAGTCTTTTCATTAAATTCTTCTTTGTTCAAATATTCACCTTCTTCCCATATATTTTAATACTTTCATTATGATGATGAGTGGCTAAATTCCTTGTGCGATTCTAGGGTGATTAGCTGAAGGTTGTGGGAAAAACAATGATAGAATAATCTTAGATTCCAGTAGGATCCTGAAAGTTCGAGTCTTTAACCTTAACCCTAAGCATCTCGTTCAGTCGATGAACACCTCGGCCGGGGTGGAAACTGGCTGACCGAGGTGACTTATCTGATCCATAACTGAGAGTTAAGCGTTAGAGTTTGCCAAATCCTATTCTTATTACACCTTCCTGGTTCAATGCAAGCCTAGGATGAGACTTACCCGGTAATTCCTTAGTTTGTGTATTAACGATCATAAGTGTAGGTAATAAAGGTTTATCCTTTATTGGGGTTTGAGTTTGCTTCCATCCCATCTTTGTGAGTTAGCCTGAGACTTACCCGGTAAAGGTTGATTCTATTCCCTTAGATGGTGTGTTAGTTTGAGGTTATAGTTCTTTATCTTGATTCCTTGAGACTTACCCGGTAATAGGAGTTACGGTTTAGGATTAGTGTGTAGTGAGACTTACCCGGTGATCTACTCCACTTTAGTAACACCTTCCCCACGCAAAAATCTCAGCTTTGTCCGCTTATCTATAGATCTTGAGTTGGAACCACAACTAGATGCTTAAATCCCTAGAATTGCATGTTTGCTTTATTGACTTCTTATTCATCTTTGATTGTGTTAATTGCTCTTGTGGTTAGAATTGATATAGTACATCGTATTGACTTTGTTTCACCGAGTCCCTGTGATCGACCCCTGGAATTTTCTTGCTTTTACTACGATTGACCCGTACACTGCGGGTTCGCATCCTTGTTTTAAGCTTAAGTCTAGGGTTATAAATTTAAAGCTTGCACACACCGTTTGGAGCGAACAAGTTTTTGGCGCCGTTGCCGGGGACTTGGTCTAGACCGAGCCGGTACGGTTTGCTCTTGGGGCATTTGCCCCGTTTTGTCTAACCACTCTACTTGAGTGACTTTTGTAGGTTCTTTCTTAGGTACATGCGAAGAACCCGCACTGGGAAGGAAATCGTTCCTTACGATCCCGAACCAGAAAAGACATACAAGCGACGCTTAAGAGAAGCGAAGATGGCCCAACAAGACGATCGCGATCTTGCGGCCCAATTGAGAGAGACGCAAGAGCTGCTGCGCCTCAGCAAGGAAGAACTCATGCAAGAGAAAGAGGAGAATCGAACCAGGACTGCAGCAATCGAAGCTGAGATTACGGTCATCCGGAACCAGATTCTACTTCGACCGAGGGAGGATCCTCCTGTTGATCCTCGACCGATGCAGGACCCAGTAGTTGATCCTCGACCGAGGCAGATTCCAGTACCCAACGCCCCGGCCGAGGTACTTCCACCTCGGATACCAGTCCGAGATGTTCTTCTTGCAGGAATTCCGCAAACCCTAGGTCAAAGGATGGACCCTAATCAACAACTGAGGCGTCCAGGAGTGAACCTAGGAGATCCAGCAGATCATGACTACGAACTTCGACCGCAAGTTTTAGCCATGATCCGCCAATGCCAATTCGGAGGGCTAGAGAAAGAGTCGCCGCATCAACATCTTCAAAACTACGAGATCTTGATGGAAACCTTGCGACCTCCCAGAATTGAGAATAACAACTACAAGCTAAGACCTTTTTACTTTTCTTTAAAAGATAGAGCTCTTACTTGGTATCAATCTCTTCCTCCAGGAAAAATCAGCACATGGGAGGAGATGACCACGGAATTCTTGACCAAATTCTTTCCCCCCTCAAAGACCGCTGAAATGAGAGGGAAGATCAATGCTTTCATCATGAAGGATAAGGAGAGCTTGTCCAAATCTTGGGAGCGGTTCAAGGATATCCTTTTGGATTGCCCACATCATGGGATTCCAAAGATCGAGTTGTTGGAGATCTACTTCAAAGGGCTGGACGGAAGCACCCAGTTCAATCTCCAACTACTCTCCGCCGGTACCTTCATGGACATGGCGATTGATGAGGCTTGGGACTTCATTGAGAAGCAAGCCTTGCACATGGAGAAGTATACCCACCAAGGAGCTGAAGGTGGAATTAAAAGAGTCAACTTTCAAGAGACTCAACCCAACAACAATCAACTCACGTCTTTGAAGAACGACGTGAAGCAATTGAAGGAGCTCTTGATGGCTCAAACTAAGAAGGAAGAGCAAGGGCAAAGGAACAACAACAATAACGGGTACCGTAACAACAACAACAACGGTTCCCGAAACAACAACAATAGAGGATCCAATAGCAACAACTGGAGGGCGAATAACCAAAATCACGGTAACAATCATTCAAACTCAAATTCTAATGACTCCTCTAACCCTTTCCTCTCTCCCCTTCTTCTTCTTCTTCTACTCCATTGAAAAGCCAAGGGCAAGGATCAAGTTCGTCTCATCCAGAAAAGAAGGACGCAGTTCTGGAGGCAATCTTGATCAAGCTTAACGCTATGGAGAATTCTATGACTTCATTTTCGAGGGCCCAAAAGTCCTTCGAACAACAACTTGCTAATAGGGCGAATGAAGCGCCAAGAGATCCAGGGAAGCTTCCAACGAAGACGGAAGCTAACCCTAAGGGCCAGTGCATGGCCATAACGACGAGGAGTGGACTCAAAACTGCAGATCCAGTACCTCGCTCGACGCAGACCACCTCGGTCCAGATCCAGTCGAAGAACACCTCGACCGAGATGCCAACCGAGGCGGAGCAACAGAAAGCAGGAGGAACGACAGAAACTTATATTCCACCTCCTGCATATAGACCACCACTTCCATTCCCTCAGTCCAGAGCCAGAGCACATCTTGACAAGCACTTTGGTAAGTTTCTTGACTTGATGAATAAGCTACATATTAATATCCCTTTCCTTGATGCTATTTTAGGTATGCCCGCCTATGGGAAGTTCTTAAAAGAAATCTTATCAAGGAAGAGGAAGCTGGAGGATGTTGGTGAAGTTAGGATGACATCTAAATCTTCGGAGCTTATCAAGATCATGAAGGAAAAGATGCCGCCTAAGTTGAGAGATCCCGGCTCATTTTGCATTCCCATTCAAGTTGGGGAAGTCACTTGTGAAGCCCTTTGCGATCTAGGAGCCAGCGTGAGCATCATCCCGCTGGAGTTGTGCACTAAGATCGGTCTTGGAGAGCCCAAACCGGTCAAGATTCGACTTTACATGGCGGATCGCTCCATTACCCATCCCGTGGGCATCTTGGAAGACGTTCCGGTCAAGTTAGGTAACTTCTATCTACCCATAGATTTTGTCGTACTTGACATTCCCGCAGATTATCCTGTTCCTATTATTCTCGGGAGGCCATTTCTAGCAACTTCGGGTTGCAACATGGATTGCAAGAACGCCAAGTTGAAATTCAACGTTGGTGGCGATGAGGTGGAGTTTGCACTACTTGCAGCCATGAAAGGGGAGCAACTAACTGATGATATCTTCAACATCTACGATGAAGAAGAATCAAGAGAATTGGTGAGCTCTATCCTTATTAACGATCCACTCGAAAGAGTTATAAGTTTCAGTTTAATGGAGGAAGGTATAGATGCTTCTTGTGATGCAGATATACGGAGCTTAAAAGCACTGGAAGAAGATCCAGGAGCTAAAACTGAGAAGCTAATTCAGGAGACGAAGATCTCCAGTCTCGGATTCAGTAGCAGTACCTCGACCGAGGCACTTTCTGGACTGAGCGAGGTGACCGAAGAACATCTCGGTCAACACCTATGCGCCTCGACCGAGGTCGAAGGCGAGATGATTCAAACTGAGACTTCATCAAGTCCAATTTCTGATACCACTTCACTGGAAAGAGGAAGCATGGATTCCCCCCAGAAAGCACCCCCAGTCGTGGAGCTTAAGCAACTCCCCAGTCACTTGAGGTATATCTTTCTTGGACCGGATTCTACTTATCCCGTTATTGTTAGTGCTTCCCTTTCCGAATCTGAATTGTCTAAGTTAATGCATGTCCTGAGAAAGCATCGAACGGCTATAGGTTACACTACGGATGATCTTATTGGCATTAAACCTTCTTTCTGCATGCATAGAATTCTAATGGAAGATAATCATAAGACTTCACGAGAACCTCAAAGACGGTTAAATCCGATCATGAAAGAGGTTGTGAAGAAGGAAGTTCTTAAGTTGTTGGATGCAGGTATTATTTATCCTATCTCGGACAGCAAGTGGGTTAGCCCGGTGCATGTCGTTCCGAAGAAAGGAGGGATGACCGTTGTGACGAATAAGAACAACGAGTTGATCCCAACAAGGACCGTTACGGGTTGGAGAGTTTGCATCGATTACAGGAAGCTGAACACGGCAACTCGGAAGGATCATTTCCCGCTTCCTTTCATCGATCAAATGCTCGAACGGTTGGCCCAGCATTCACACTTTTGCTACTTGGATGGCTATAGTGGATTCTTCCAGATTCCTATCCATCCGGATGATCAGGAGAAGACCACTTTCACTTGTCCTTGGGGGACGTTTGCCTATCGGAGGATGCCATTTGGATTATGCAATGCACCCGCTACCTTCCAGCGATGCATGATGGCTATCTTTTCCGAGTACATAGAGGAGATCATGGAGGTATTTATGGATGATTTTTCTGTATATGGTTCCTCTTTTGATGATTGCCTATCTAACCTTTCTCTAGTACTTAAAAGATGTGAAGACACTAACCTTGTTTTAAATTGGGAGAAGTGTCATTTTATGGTTAATGAAGGCATTGTGCTAGGACACCTCGTTTCTAATCGAGGTATTGAGGTTGATCGAGCTAAGATCGAGACTATTGAGAAACTCCCTCCTCCTTGTTCTGTTAAAGGTGTGAGGAGTTTTCTCGGGCATGCAGGTTTCTACAGGAGATTCATCAAGGACTTCTCCAAGATTTCTAAACCTCTAACTAACCTCTTGAATAAAGATGTTGTTTTTGAGTTTTCGCAGGAGTGTCTTGATGATTTTTACAGGATTAAGGAAGCGTTGATCTCCGCTCCCATTATCCAGCCTCCTGATTGGACTTTGCCCTTTGAGGTCATGTGTGACGCTAGTGATGTAGCCGTAGGAGCAGTGCTTGGACAGAAGAAAGATGGACGGACCACCGCCATTTATTATGCTAGCAAGACGCTAGATGAAGCACAACGCAACTACGCTACCACCGAGAAAGAGTTATTGGCGGTTGTATATGCTTTCGAGAAGTTTCGTTCCTATCTAGTAGGGGCGAAAGTCATTGTCTACACCGACCATGCAGCCATTCGTTACTTGTTGGCTAAGAAAGATGCAAAGCCGCGCCTTATTCGATGGATTCTCTTACTTCAAGAGTTTGATCTAGAGATCCGCGATAAGAAGGGATCCGAAAACTCCGTTGCGGACCACCTCAGTCGGCTACCGGAATCCTCCCGCGAGGCGGATAACCCACCCATAGACGATTCATTCCCCGATGAGCACTTGCACGTCTTGGAGCGTTTGATGGATCTACTTACTTCACCCCACGAAGGAGGTGAAGTATGGGGTGAGGGAACCTCCTACCTCCTTTGAAACGCATCATGGTCCAGCTAGCGACCTTAAATCAAGCGCTTCTTGGGAGGCAACCCAAGGTATTGCTTTCTTTTCCCGTTTTCTAGTCTAGATTAGATAGTTCTTGTTTTTGCTTTGCTTTGCTTTGTTTTTGGCGTTCTGGACAGACAACAGGGAATATCTAAGGAGGAGCACAACTGGAAGGACAGAAGTTCGAGATTCTGAGAAGACAGAAGGACCTCGGTTACTGTCAGAGCACCTCGACCGAGTTGATTCTTGATCAACCGAGGCGACTAGGGTTTCTGCAGAACCACCTCGGTCCGTACCACCTCGGTCCAGTCGAGACCATCTCGACCGAGGTGACAGCAGATCCAGGAACGGTATAAATTGGAAAAAAATTTATTTTTAGCTTTTTATCTTCTTCACCTCGACCGCGGCGACAGTCCACTTCGCTCTCTCTCGTTCCTTGCTCGTTTTCGAAGATTTCTGCTTCTAAACCGTGATTGAAGGGTAGAGGAATCGATTGCAACAACAGATCTGCAAAGAAATCAAGCGAATCGACCGAAACGAGGTAAAACAAGTCGAAACCCTAACTCGTTCGTTCGTTTTGATTTGGGCTTTGGTTGCCCCTGATTTTGCTGAGAAAGGATTTAAGTACCCCTTAGGAAGCATCTGTAGTGATTTTAGGGGGAAAAGAACTGAATTTCTGAGAGTGGAATCGCGACTGTCTTCGCCTCAGTCCAGTCGACCTGCACCTCGGTCGAGGTGATTCTTGGAGCTTGTTAGTCGACCGAGGTAGTCTGACAGTATTGATTGAAGATGAGTTCTGACAGGTTGTTAGCCCTTAGAGATAGATCCTCTCCTTCCCCTTCCTCTTCCTCATCCCGACCTTCTATCCCGGTGATCCATGAGAGACACCGGGTAGATTATGAGCGCATTGCTAGCCGTCCAGTGATCGCACCTAGATTTCTGGACATTTCTGCTTTTGACTGTCTCCACGTAGATGGAGAGCTTAGGAGGATGATCACCACCGTCGGGCTGGATCAGTTTACTGAGATCCGAGCCCCAGCTTACTTAGAGCCGACCCTCGAGTTTGTCAGCTCCTTCACTTACCTCCCCACAGAGAGGGCCGTGAAGTACCGGTTGATGAACCGGAACTACATAGTACCTCTAGACCATTGGAGAGACATCTTTGGCTTCCCTGCCCCCACTGCCGTAGACTTCCCGACCCGAGCTGTAGCTAGAGAGTTCTGGGGTCAGATCGCCCACATTACAGAGCATGCAGATAGGTGGTGCCCTGGTGATTCCAGGGAGAAGCTTATCTTCCATCTTGCTTTTCGTTCAGCTCACAGGATCTTCAGCGAGACGCTTCTGGCGCGTACTGAGACGCCCCAGAAGGTCCGACAGGGGGAGCTCTTTGCTTTATACTGCATGGTCACAGGTGGATACCCTGACTTTGGATTGATGCTGGCAGAGGATCTGCACAGGATCAAGGCCAAAGGGAAGGGAGATATATGCTGTGGAGGGATAGTGACCCATATCGCTACTTATCAGGATATGGATCTGAGTAGGTGTACTATGGTGGCGGCTGCCAAGCCGCTCGGACTTCAGGAGATGATCACACGGAGGATTCTAGTTCCCCGTGGTTTGACTACACCTTACGTCGCTATGCCATGGGAGCTGACTGCACCTCAGGGCATCAGATGGTCTGCACAGTTCTCTGTCTTTGATCCACATTTTTGGCAGACCGCTTGGGGTCCACTTATGGAGGATTACAGAGAGGGAGCAGCTTCCCCTGCTGCAGTTGAGGAGGAGGCTGAGGATGAGGACGACGATGATGACACAGTAGATGAGAGAGGAGGTGGCGTCCCGATGGACACAGGGACAGATACAGCTGGGACGAGCGTGCCACCTATTATAGATCTGGACGACGAGGAGGACACTGAGCCGGCGCCAGCTGAGACTTCTCCAGTCAGACCTGCTAGACGCAGGAGGCATGGAGTGAGGGATAGAGCTGCTCACCGACGGATTGATGACCTGACGGATCAGGTTATCGACACATATGCTGCACTTTCGCTGGATATCCGCGAGATGCAGGAGCGGCAGCATCATCAGCACATCATGGCTCAGCTGCAGTTCGAGCGCATCATGGGCCATCCTTACGATCCTACTCAGTATCCCTACATACCACCACCACCACCGGATCGAGACTATTGAGGAGCTGCAGGATTTTATTATTATATTTTTTATGCAGTTCGGCTTTTATCCGGTGAGTTCTCTCTTGTTTAGACTTTTATTATACCCACTGGGACAGTGTGTCTCAAGTATGGGGTGTTTGTTATTTGACTACGTGACTACGTGATGTATTTGACACCTTTGATGTATTTTATTTATCGGATATTTTCGTATTTATGCTTCATTGCCTTTATATGATTATCTGATATTACATGCATACCTACAGGTTATTTGATTGAGAAAAACGTCGAAACTGGAAAAAAAAATTGGTTTTTTAAAAAAAAAAAATTTTCGACCTCGACCGAGTCAGTATTGGCCAAACGAGGCGTTTCACCTCGGTTGAACCAAGAACACCTCGACCGAGGTGTGTTAACTGAGAGTTTTCGAAAACGAATTTTTGTTACTTATCTGGATATGACCTCAGTGAAGATCTTGTTTACTGACAGGTTCTAAATTCTTTATGTGTTTGAAAGGTTTTATAATATGTTTAAGTTGCTAAATGCTTTGTTTGAAATTATTGGCATGTTTAATACTTTGTTTTTTATCCAAATTATGTTGAATTTGAAGGTTGACACCGCAGGTTAAGTTCTCTCACTTTCTTCTTGGAAAGACCAAGGCAATTCATTCTCTTCTCTCTTCTTCTTCTTGATCATGCTTAGCCCCTCATATACATTTTGCCTCCCTTACCTATCCGGGAATTTGGAAGCAAGCAAAGTGGTGAAAGTGGAGTTAAAGTTGAGAAGTGGCTGGAAGTGAAGTGCTAGAAAGTAATAATAGGTTTGGGGAAGTCAATCATGAAGATGAGTAACTCGGCACCATTCACATAGCCGGGTGTTTGTGTCTTGCCAAAGTCGGATTGAGCGATATTCCTATCGGGTCATGGTATGTGCATCAAGGGTTTGATGCATCTCGAGAAATTGATGATTGCTAATCTCCCAGGCTTCGGTTATTGTGCACCTCTGTCAATGCATCCCAAAAAGTAAAGTAAAAAGAAAAAGTGTGAGATAAGCAAAGCTTATTGGTGGAAGATGTTGAAAGTCAAAGTGAAGGTGAAGTTCATCCTTTTCCCGGATCCTAGCACCACATTACCTTACATACATCCCTACCCTACACGTTTCTTGACCTTTTCTTTTGGGAAGCCCTTGAGACCTTGAGCTTGTTGATTGACTTAGCGGTTTAAACTGGATTATACATGATTAATTTTGATAATTATGATTTATTATGCATTCTATGATTTTATGCAAAGATGAACAACTTTTCTATATTTATAAAATGTTTTGAGCATATTGAGTTTTTAATTTCCAGGAAGTATTCTCTTAGAGTGATCTATGATAGTTGCACACCATAAAATGTTTTTGAAAGACTTTTTCATTGATTTTATTGACTTATAATCCATTCTATCTTGTCTTCTATATGCGGAACTTGCTTGGGGACAAGCAAGGGCTAAGTATGGGGTATTTTGATAGCATGAATTATAGTCTATATTTTGGGGTTTGTTTGGACGTTTTATCTTCAATAATCTGCATGTTTGTATGTATAATATGTGATTCTACTACCATTTCATCTACCTTTGCGAGAATCGAGGTCTACACCTAGTTTCGTTGTAATTGCAGGTAATATGGTACGTTTTGCATCAAAAAGGAGCAAAAGGAGTCATGAGTCATTTGGAGCTACATCCAGGGAGCATAGCCATGGATTAAAGATTTACTTTGGACCAGTTTTGAGAGATTTCACATTCAGTTGTGAGTCACCTCGGTTGACCACAGATTCACCTCGACCGAGGTGATCCAGAGACGCCGACTCGACCGAGGCGAACACCTAGGACGCGGCGAGAATATTTTATTCTTGGAAGAGATCTTTTAAAATTGGAAAGTGATCTTATATTTTTGGGCTGGGCTCCTGGAAGGAAGGAGATATGCAGAATCATATATTTTACCTATATTTATGGGAGAATATCTTTCTAAGATTTATTATCTTTGGAGGGTTATTTTCCTATAAAAAGGGTTGGATTTTCCACAAATCCGATCATGCTTAGATCCCGCTTACAATCGGAAATCACGCAGCAGCAGCAGCCTTCCCCAAGTTGGAAGATTTGAAGAACCTTTTTGAAGGTTGAAGGAAGATTGAAGTCCATAGCTTTCATAGCTTTATTGAAGGGTTTTGTAAGATTGTCTTCAATTCCCTCAATTGTTGTCTTGTCTTTTTGGATTATTATCCAAGGAACGCTTTGTTGTGATATTTGATTCAGTTATTGAAGTCTTTTCATTAAATTCTTCTTTGTTCAAATATTCACCTTCTTCCCATATATTTTAATACTTTCATTATGATGATGAGTGGCTAAATTCCTTGTGCGATTCTAGGGTGATTAGCTGAAGGTTGTGGGAAAAACAATGATAGAATAATCTTAGATTCCAGTAGGATCCTGAAAGTTCGAGTCTTTAACCTTAACCCTAAGCATCTCGTTCAGTCGATGAACACCTCGGCCGGGGTGGAAACTGGCTGACCGAGGTGACTTATCTGATCCATAACTGAGAGTTAAGCGTTAGAGTTTGCCAAATCCTATTCTTATTACACCTTCCTGGTTCAATGCAAGCCTAGGATGAGACTTACCCGGTAATTCCTTAGTTTGTGTATTAACGATCATAAGTGTAGGTAATAAAGGTTTATCCTTTATTGGGGTTTGAGTGTGCTTCCATCCCATCTTTGTGAGTTAGCCTGAGACTTACCCGGTAAAGGTTGATTCTATTCCCTTAGATGGCGTGTTAGTTTGAGGTTATAGTTCTTTATCTTGATTCCTTGAGACTTACCCGGTAATAGGAGTTACGGTTTAGGATTAGTGTGTAGTGAGACTTACCCGGTGATCTACTCCACTTTAGTAACACCTTCCCCACGCAAAAATCTCAGCTTTGTCCGCTTATCTATAGATCTTGAGTTGGAACCACAACTAGATGCTTAAATCCCTAGAATTGCATGTTTGCTTTATTGACTTCTTATTCATCTTTGATTGTGTTAATTGCTCTTGTGGTTAGAATTGATATAGTACATCGTATTGACTTTGTTTCACCGAGTCCCTGTGATCGACCCCTGGAATTTTCTTGCTTTTACTACGATTGACCCGTACACTGCGGGTTCGCATCCTTGTTTTAAGCTTAAGTCTAGGGTTATAAATTTAAAGCTTGCACACACCGTTTGGAGCGAACATGCGTCATCGAGCTTCATAGCCCAATCCTTCCTTGTCCTAGACACCGTCTTCTCGAGGATGGCCTTGATGTCTCGGTTGGAGATCTCCACTTGACCACTAGTTTGGGGATGGTAGGGTGTTGCCACCTTATGAGTCACCCCATACTTGGCCAAAAGTGCTCCAAAGTTCCTATTTGTGAAGTGCTTCCCTCCATCACTAATGATTACCCTTGGTGTTCCAAACCTAGGGAAGATCACCCGGTTGAAGAATCGCACTACCACCTTGGCATCATTCGTAGGAGAGGCGATTGCCTCTACCCATCTTGACACATAGTCCACCGCCAATAGGATGTAGAGATTGCCACATGAAGAAGGGAATGGTCCCATGAAGTCTACACCCCACACATAAAAAATCTCAACTTCTTGGATGTTATTCAAGGGCATTTCATTCCTCCTTGAGATGTTGCCCGTCCTTTGGCAAGCATCACATGCCGCTACAAAACCTTGCACATCTCTAAACAAGTTAGGCCAATAAAAACCGGATTGCAATACCTTTTCACATGTTTTGTGTGAGCTAGCATGGCCTCCGCATGGTAAGGAGTGGCAATGCCGAATCACACTCTCCACTTCATCCTCCGGTATGCATCTTCTAAGCACCCCATCCGGGCCTCTCTTGAATAGAAATGGCTCACTCCAATAGTAATGCCTTACATCGTTGAAGAACTTCTTCCTTTGTGCATATGTAAGTCCGGGAGGCACTTCCTCACACACTAAGTAGTTCACAATGTCGGCGTACCACGGCTCACTTCCTCTAGCCACTTGGAACAAACATTCCTCCACCATTTGCAATTGTTCATCCCAGAATGAATCATCTATCGGGATGTTGTCTTTCCCAAGCTCCAATGGTGGGAGTCTACTAAGGTGATCCGCCACGGAGTTCTCGGATCCCTTCTTATCTCGTATCTCCAAATCAAACTCTTGAAGAAGAAGGATCCACCGAATCAACCTTGGTTTGGCATCCTTCTTTGTAAGTAGATAACGGATCGCTGCATGATCCGTATAAACTATGACCTTCGCTCCAATAAGGTATGAGCGGAATTTCTCAAATGCATACACCACCGCCAACAACTCCTTCTCGGTGGTAGCATAGTTGAGTTGGGCATCATCTAGCGTCTTGCTAGCATAGTAAATAGCATGAGTGCGCCCTTCTTTCCTTTGCCCTAAAACGGCCCCAACGGCCACGTCACTTGCATCGCACATGATCTCAAATGGTAGACTCCAATCCGGAGGTTGCATGATAGGTGCGGAGATCAAGGCGTTCTTCAACCTACAAAAAGCTTCAAGACAATCCTTGGAAAAGACAAAATCAACATCCTTCATTAGTAGGTTAGTGAGAGGCTTAGAAATTTTAGAGAAGTCTTGAATAAACCTCCGGTAAAAACCGGCATGCCCTAAGAAACTCCTTACCCCCTTCACCTAGGTAGGTGGTGGCAACTTCTCTATCGTTTCAATCTTAGCCCTATCAACCTCAATGCCACGGTTAGACACCAAGTGTCCTAACACAATCCCTTCACTTACCATGAAGTGGCATTTTTCCCAATTTAAGACAAGATTTGTCTCCTCACATCTTTGCAACACTAATGACAAGTTAGCCAAGCAATCATCGAAAGAAGAACCATAAACAGAGAAATCATCCATGAACACTTCCATGATATTTTCTATATATTCCGAAAAGATAGCCATCATACACCTTTGGAAGGTGGCGGGTGCATTACACAACCCAAATGGCATTCTCCTATATGCAAAGGTACCCCATGGACATGTAAAAGTCGTTTTCTCTTGGTCATCGGGGTGGATAGGGATTTGGAAGAATCCACTATACCCATCTAAATAGCAAAAATGAGAGTGTTGAGCTAACCTTTCTAGCATTTGGTCAATGAAGGGGAGGGGGAAATGATCTTTCCTAGAGGCCATGTTCAATTTCCTATAATCAATGCACATCCTCCACCCCGTAACCGTCCTAGTCGGTATTAGTTCATTATTCTCATTAGTTACTACCGTCATTCCACCCTTCTTAGGCACTACATGAACGGGGCTAACCCAC
Source organism: Fagopyrum homotropicum (assembly GCA_033239125.1). Lineage (NCBI taxonomy): Eukaryota > Viridiplantae > Streptophyta > Magnoliopsida > Caryophyllales > Polygonaceae > Fagopyrum > Fagopyrum homotropicum. The sequence continues at coordinate 145,072,020 of BSWB01000002.1, forward strand.
TAACTATCCGAGATAGGGTAGATAATTCCCGCAACTAGCAACTTAATGATTTCCTTTTTGACCACCTCTTTCATTATAGGGTTCAATCTCCTTTGATGTTCAATAGAGGGTTTGTGGTTATCTTCCATCATTATCTTATGCATGCACAAAGATGGCTTAATGCCAACCAAATCATCAATAGTATAACCAATGGCCTTCCTATGCAATCTTAGCTCATGCAGCAATTTTGCAAGTTCATCATCACTCAAGCATGCATTAACAATCACAGGGTATATAGAATTATCACCAAGAAATGCATACTTTAAATGAGAGGGAAGGGGTTTAAGTTCAAGTGAGGGAGGACCTTTTTCGGTTGAAGACGATCCAAATAAGATTGGATGAGATGAATCCAAAGCAAGGGAAGACTCCCCATGGCTCCTAAAAGCTTGATCATTATCAAGAGCTGATTCAGGGTAAACCACGGTTGGAAACACGGGTTGCTCATCTTCCACGGCCGTGGTTCTTTGCAAGCTTACTTCTCGGAGTTGTCCAGAAAGTTTGACGGCCGTGGTTTGTAAATCTCGACCGTGGAACTTGCAGCTGTTCACCACCTCTTCGTGGCTTTCAAATCCAACTCTTGGCTCCTCTTCCAAAGCTTCCAAAGCTTTGATCTCTTCATTGCAGGCCTTTTCAACACCTTCCTTCATCATACTTAAGGCGAGAACCTTTTCCAAAGGGTCCTTGATCAAGATCGAGCTCACAATTTCTCTAGATTCTTCTTGCTCGACTATGTTGAAGATATCTTCATCAAGGGTTGGCCCTTTCATCATTGTGGATAGCTTGAACTTGATGTTCTTTTCCCCGATGTTGAAGGAGAGAGTCCCGTTCTTGCAATCCACTAAGCATCCGGAAGTGGCTAGGAAAGGTCTTCCTAAGATGATAGGAACCGGATAATCCGCTGGGATGTCCAAAACTACAAAATCAATAGGCACGTAGAATCCTCCTAGCTGCACCGGAATGTCCTCTAGAATCCCAACCGGATGAGTGATAGAACGGTCCGCCATATAGAGGGTCATCTTGACCGGCTTTGGCTCTCCTAGCCCGACCTTGTTGCTAAGTGCAAGCGGTATGATGCTTACACTCGCCCCAAGATCACAAAGGGCCTCATACTTCACATCTCCTACTCCTATTGGGACGCAAAAAGAGCCCGGATCCCTCAACTTGGGAGGCATCTCTTCCTTCATGGTTTGGATCAACTCCGAGGATCTCTTGGTCATCCTTATTTCCCCATACTCCTCCAACTTCCTTTTGTTGGAGAGTATTTCTTTCAAAAACTTCCCATATGCCGGCATTCCTAAGATGGCATCCATGAACGGAATGTTAATATGTAACTTGGACATTAGTTCAAGGAACTTACCAAAGTGATTGTCCAAACGAGCTCTTGCTCTTGATTGTGGGAACGGTAGTGGTGGCTTGTATGGAGGTGGCGCCACATAGGTTGGCTCTACATCCTTGTTCTTGCCTCCATCTTCTTGCTTTCTTCCCTCTTCTACCACTACTTGCTTCCCCTTAGCTTGATCCTTGGGCAAAGGATCCTTCATACTCAACCCACTCCTTGTTGTGATAGCCAACACTTGGCCTCTTGGGTTGTCTTCGGTTCTTCCGGGGAGCTTCCCCGGATCTCTATGTGCTTCACCCGCCTTTTGAAAGACTTGTGCTTCCAAGACCTTTTGAGCCTTAGAAATTGAAGTCACGGTGCTCTCAAGTCCACTCAATATTCCTAGCAATTGTTCAAACATGACTTCGGTCCTATCTTTTGGAGGTTGAGAAAAACCGGGTGGAGGTTCTTGTGAAGCTCTTTGTGGTGGAGTTGTGCTCGTGGAGGCGGGAGGGTTCAAGGCTCCATCCGGGTTAGAGTAAGAAAATCCGGGATGGTTGTGGTTGGGCCGGTAATTGTTGAATTGCCGGTTGTTGTTGAAATTTCTTGAGCCTTGGTAATTGTTGAAGTTGCCCCTTCCCATATAATTCACATCTTCCTCCTTGGAAGATAGGTTGGCTTGTGGAAGCACTTGAGGAGTTGTTTGGCTCTTCAAGGTTGTTGTACACAACTCTCTCAAGGATTTCAACTCGTTGTTGATGGCGTCAAGCTTGAAATTGCTCATGGTGACTTCGCTCACCTCATATGCTCCCGGCTTTCTTCCTTCACTCTTCCTATGAGAGTACTTCTCAATCACTAGAGCTTGCTTCTCCACAAACTCCCAAGCATCATCTACATGTTTCTCCATAAATGTCCCACCGGAAAGAGATTGAAGCTTGAATTGACTATCTTCATCAAGTCCCTTAAAATAGATCTCCAATAGCTCAATTTTAGGTATGCCATGGTGTGGACAATCTAGGAGGAGGTCTTTGAATCTCTCCCAAGACTTGAACAAACTTTCTCTATCCCTCATCACGAAGGCATTGATCTTCCCTCTTAATTCGGTGGTCTTGGAAGGTGGGAAGAACTTGGTCAAGAACTCGGTTGTCATCTCCTCCCAAGTACCAACTCGCCCTTGTGGAATAGATTGATACCAAGCCAAGGTTTTATCCTTAAGAGAGAAGGAAAAAGCCCTAAGCTTATGGTTGTTGCTCTCCAATCTTGGCGGCCTAAGAGTTTCCATCAAAATCTCGTAGTTCATCAAATGTTGGTGAGGAGACTCTCCAACCATCCCTCCAAATTGATTGTGCCGGATCATTTGTAGAACTTGAGGGCGGAGCTCATAGTTGTGGGTTGCGGGATCTCCTAGATTCACACCCGGACGGTGTGCTCTTTGTGCCGGATCCATACGTCTCCCTAGGGTTTGTGGCTCCTCAATAGCAATGGGAACAATCCTAACATTGGCCGCCGGCTGCGGTTATGGTGGAGGAGGTGGAGGTTGTCGGCGATTAAGCTCTCCTTGAACAAGGGCTTGCCTAATCTCCTCAATCTCCCTCCTAGTTTCCTCTTGCCTCTCATTGGCAAGTCTCCTTTCTTCCTCCAAGAGCTCATCTCTTAGCCTTATCTGCTCTAAGGCTTCATCCAACTCAGCTTGAAGATTTCTACCGGCCATCTCTTTCTCTTTTCGGATGTTCTTGGATCTAGATCGAAGGGTTTTCTCCGGTTCGGGATCGAATGGAGCTAAATCCTTGCCACGAGACCTTCGCATACACCTAAAGAGTAATAGATGTCCTGAAAAGCAAAGACACCAACCAAAGAGAGATCAAAAGCAACAAGAAAGATCTACACTAGAAACAATCACAAAATAGACTCAATCTAGACCTAGTCCCCGGCAACGGCGCCAAAAACTTGTTACGCTAAAAAGTGTGCACGCAATAAGCCTTAAATTTATTCTCGTTATATTTATCCTAACTTCTAGCGCACCCGCAGTGTACGGGATGTTTGTAGTATGGATAGTATTCCGAGGTCGAACACAAAGAATAAGGTGAAATTGATTCGGTTTTGTGATTAAGTTTAGTGAAGGTCCAAAATTAGAAAAAAAAGGGGAAAACAAAGAAATGAAAATCACAATTTGTTTTTGGTCGTTTTTTTTTGGTGATCAATCAAAGATCACAATTCATGCAAAGTAGCCAATCAAACTAAACTAAAAATCAGCACAAATGAACAAATGAAACAAGATAATGATCAAGGAAATAAAAGACGGATTCTAGAGGTCGGAAGTTCCGGTTATGGCATAGAACTCAAGTTATCTAATCGTTCTTTGGATTAACTATGATATGTTGGGATTAAGTGTATCTAATTTGAGGACCAATTACCGGGTAGGTCTCATGGTCCAAATAGTCCACACCTAAGGTCTCATTACCGGGTAAGTCTCTAAGAACCTAAGGATAGGAATTCTACACAAACCGGATTGTTGATTAGGGATCTAACCTATCCTTACCGGGTAAGTCTTGGAAGGGGAAGTCCTAAATAACTATCCTAGCACATCTAATCCAATGGCGGCTTATTAGGCTCACCACTACCTAAGGGTTGCTATTTTAGATTCTAAGGGCAAGGATTACCGGGTAAGTCTCTCCTAACACTTAGTCACTACACTAGGTCACCCTAGGATAGGTTAAACTCAGCAAACACTTAGGGTTTCAACAATTCATAGGTCTAAGGCAAGGTCCTTTGAACCAGGGAAAATCACGGTCTGTTCTACCGAAACCACGGCCGTGGTTCTTCAAGAACTACCCGTGATTTCTAACAGGAACTACGTTCATAAGCAAAAGTCATCCAAAGGTAAATCTAAGTCCGTCCTATCATAGTTCTAGCCATAACCATCCTTTCCTTACCCTAGAACCACATCAATTTAGCCTACAACATTCATAATGGAAATCGAGACAAACAAACATAAAATCAAAACATCCATTGCAAGATGATGAAAGAAAAGGGATGAACAAGTGAACTTAATTCAAAACTAAGCTGAAGATTAGAATTAGAACCACTTACAACCCTTCCAAAAGAAGGTTCAAAGACTCAAACAATCTCTAGAAAACGAAATCCGAAATACAAGAAAGCTATGGTGTGTTCTTCTCCTTCTCTTTGGCACTTTCCTTCCTAGAAAAACCTCTTGATTTTTGAGAATATATTTGTTAGAGAAATGGATAATGGATGAGCTGCTCCCAAACTACCCCCAGCTGCTGTCACGCTAGGAAATAGCACAAAAAGCTTTACATTTATAAACTCGAACTAAAATCCTAATCTACCTAGCGAAACCCGCAGTGTACGGATCGTTTTGTAGAAAGGAAAGTATTCCGAGGTCGAACACAAGGACTGAGGCGAAATCAAGTCATTCAATGATCAAAGATAGTGCAAATCTAGTCTAAGAAAAGAGAAAGAAATAAAGAAATGAAAATCTAATTTTTTTGGTGGGTTTTTAGGTGATCAATCAAGGATCACAATTCATGCAAAATGAACAATCAACTATGCTAACAAATCAACGAAAACAAACAAGTAACGCAAGCACAAACTATGTGATAAAAGAGAGAGAAATGGATTCTAGAGGTCAAGATTTCCAGTTATGGCGTTGGACTCAAGGTTCTAAAGATTCTAGGACAAGGCTGCGGTGTTGGGAAAGGGTGTTTCTCTAATGGAAGCAATTACCGGGTAAGTCTCATGCTTCACTAATCCCGCACCAAACTCCTATCACCGGGTAAGTCTCAAGGAGGTAAAGTTGGGAATTCTACACAAACCGGACACTACTAAAGGGGCAAACCTCTCCTTACCGGGTAAGTCTCGGAAAAGATAAGTCTCAAGCAATAATCCTAGCACACTCAATCCAATAGCGGCTTGTGAGGCTCACTACTACCTAGAATTCATCATCTTAGGTATCTAAGATCGGAAATCATCGGGTAGATCTCTTCCCTCACTTAGGTTGATAGCATTAGGTGATCCTAAGCTAAATTAAGCTCAACAAACACTAGGATTTCAACAATCTAACATCCTAACATACAGATTCATCAATTAAAGAGCAACAGAAGGAAAAATCGGGTGGATCATAGTAAAAATCGGCCGATTTACTATGAAGAACAGGTCGATTTTTATGTCTGAGTTAGGTTTTATGCATACGAATCATCCTAAACTAACATATAAGTCCATTCTATCATCACCCAAGCCTTAACCATCAATCCATCACTCCAGAATCACAATAAACTAGCCAATAACATGCATTTCAAGATCTAAAATCATCATACAAGCATACATGGAATCCATAGCAAGAAGATGAAGTAAGGAGATGAAAGCAATGAAACTTAGCTAGGTTTGAGCTCAAAACAAGTCTTTCAACACACCAAATGTAGCTCCAAGTCGGATCTTACAACCTTCAACAAGCTTCTTCACAAAAATCACTCAAATCTCACTATGAAATTGAAATCTACACTAATCTCTCTCAAGAACACCCACAAGGGTGTCTTGAAGAGAGCTCCAAATTGGAAGATTCTTTTGGGAAGATGCTAGAGGATGTGGGAGAGGAGGAGAATGGGAGAGAGCCAGCAACAGCTTTGAAGGACCACTTATATTCTCCACCAAGAGCAAGGCCGGACAAGAGATCGTGGGACACGTGGCTTAAGCTGTCAAAGGCCCAAAAATCGACCCAGAGGAAAAAATCGGCCGATTTTCCTGGGTGTAGGTCGATTTTCTTCAACAGAAGCATGCTATGATCGTCTAGCCATGAGTTGCTCCATTGCTTGCACCAATAGTGGTCTTTGTGTCCTTTGTTGCTCCAATAATGTTCCTTTAAGGTCTTGGATATGTACCACCGTGAGGCTTGATCCTCGAATGAATCGATTAATGTCCAAAAGATCCCCGAAATACCTACAAAACCGACAAAAGCTCGTGTAGACGTCTTTTCTAGAAATATGCATGAAATGAGTGTAAACGTCGTGAACTAATGTCAAACCGTGCATGAATAACGGGAAAAACTATCTAAATGTATGCCTATACTAACGTCATAAATCACGTTATCAAAATACCCCATACTTAAGATTTGCTCGTCCCCGAGCAAGACCCAACTATAGACTAGGAGATGACGTGATTTATGCATGCAGAAAAACAACAAAATCTTTTTGGAATTGTGCTTCTAACATTGGATCACCTTCATAGTCATGTTTCATAGCAATGGACAAGCAATATGCATAAAATGAATGAAGGGATGGAAAGACAATTACACTTAACTAGAAAGCATGCATGAGAGGTGAAAATGAAGAAGTCAAGATGATCATGAGTATCTCCAATCTAGATCACTAAGTCTTATACATGTGCATTTAGGTCACAAGGACTTAGGAAAGAAAAGGCTAAGAAACGTTGTGATTAGGTGGGAATTTCTAGGTCATGTGATGCTAATCCGGGAAAGGAACTAACTCCACAATCTCGTTTTTGCTCAACTTCCCAACAAGTGTATAATTTTCTCCATCTTTTCTTTCTTTTCTTTTATTTTTGAGACAATGGCATTGGTGTACAAAAGCCGAAACCTTGGTGATTAGCCATTCTCGGGCTTTTTCTATTTTTCGAGATGCATCCACACCGGGCACACATACCAAAGCTCGTTAGGACTATCAGTTTATTTGACTTTGGCAAGGCACCAACACCCGATCATGTGAAGTGTACCGAGTTACTTGTCATTTAAACCAACGTCCCCAAACCTATATTTTTGGCTACACTTTCACAACAATTTCAGCATTTCATTCACAACATTCTTTCATCAACAACTTCACCCCACACTTGCCTTTCGCACACATCAACACACTAGCATGCTCCTAGTCCCGGATGGGTCAAAAGAGGTAAAATTTTTCATCAATTGAGGTGCTCAAACAACATGATCAAGATGAGAAGTAGAGGAAAATGAATTGCCTTAATCACTCCTAAATGATGTGCAAGAACTATCATGTAATTTCGACTTTCAATACTCAATTCAATCAAGGCAAACATTCATGATCACAAATCATTCATGGTTTCAAGAGAAGTACTTCAAGTCCACATATGCATTCATCTATTCAACACATAAGGCCATCCATAGCCAATTCACAAGACAATCTCATCATAAGGGTCATTTCCAAGCTTAGAAGCACTAAAATTTTTAAAATTTTCTGATTTTTTTTTTTTTTGGATTTTACGAAATATGTATGTACAATGCAAGACATAATGAAACATGTGACCATATTAAACTATCCTAGATGCTAATCATGCAAGTGATCATGACAACCCCACCCCATATTTAGAAACACATTGTCCCCAATGTGGAAACTAAATAAAGAAGTGGAAGAGAGTTCTCACAATGTAAAATTGGTGATGCTTTGGTATTTCGGTTCTCATCGAATGATGATGGTGGATGATCGATCAAGGATGGTAGAGAGCTCTTGATGTTCATTATGATGTCGGAACCCGCGCTTGGCACCGCAAGCCGTCCAAGTTCCACGTCCGCTCCACCCATGCTTGATTGGAGATCATCACTTTTCTTGACAGAAGGAAAAATCGGACCAACAGCCCAGGAAATCGGCCGATTTCTGTAAAGAACAGTCCAATTTTCCTGGGTAGTTTCTTCCTCGTCCATGTGCTTGGATCTTGTACCTTCTTCTCAACAGTTCCATGAGGTTTTCACATGACCTCCAGCATCTCATCACACATGACAACAACAAGATCTAGCACCCAAAAACACAAAAGAAAAACAAAGCACACCAAAAGCAAAATCAAACAAAAACAAGAAAAATAAAAGGGAAAGACATGTACCAATGGGTTGCCTCCCATTAAGCGCTTCTTTAAGGTCATTAGCTTGACCAAACTCCGAGGATGTGTCAATCCACCTCGAATACCATGGTTTGCTTGAGGAGTCCAAGCAACCATCGCTTTCCGGCATCCATGATGACAAGCAAGGGCCACTTGATGCCCAAATAAGCTTTAAGTTCTCTCTTCACCGGTGAGTAGTAGACTCCTTCATCACCGCTTCTTTGATGATAGTATGGAGTTGCAACCATAGGTGCCACCCCATACTTAGACAATTGGTACTCCGCGGTCATACCGGTGAGATGCTTGTCATCCTCATCCTCTATGATCCAAAGAAGGCTGGTTTTTGGAAAGAATTCTTCATTAAGGTGCTCCATAACCGTCATGGATCCATCATGCTTGCCTCCATCATTCAACATGGGAAACTCCTTAGGAAAGGGGCTCCAATCTTCGTGTGTACTCCGGGCAAGCAAGGAGGGATTGGAAGGAGTTGAGGTTAGCTTAGGGCTCTCCCTCGTGAGCTCTTCAAGTGTGGTTCCGGGGTTGATGGCAAGGATGACCGGGGGTGAGAATACTTCATTGCACTCCTCCAAAGGTGAAGGAGGTGGAGGTAAGCCTTGAAGGGTGGTAGGATCTCCTAGCATAAGAGCATTCCTAATCTCCTCAATCTCCCTCCTCATTTGTTCTTCTCTCTCGGTATTCAATCTCCTTTCTTCCTTCAGGGCCAAATCCCTTAGCCACAATTGCTCTCGAGCTTCATTCAACTCTTCCTCAAGGCTTCTATTGGTTATGGTTGAATCGGGCAATTCTTGGATCTCCTCATAGTGAACCTCCTCTTGATGACATACTTCCGCTTCAAGCTCCATGTGGGAACTGGAAATGGAAGCAAGGTTGCTTTCTAGATCATCCATCTTCCTCAACATTTCCTCTAGCATTGATTCCAATCGATCTTCATGAAGTTGATGGTGAGGTTCCTCATGAGGTAATGTAATCATGTGAGCTTGATCATGGGACTCATGATAGGCATTGAACTCCTCCCAATACTCAAACTCATCATGGAGAGGTCCTAGATCTTGGCCTTCCATCCACTCCTCATACTCCATGTTGTCAAGGTCGTCTTGGAGGTACAATCCGTCCATGGCAAACATGAAAAGGCAAAGACAAAAACAACACAAGATCAAAAGTAACAAGAAAGATAAACACTAAAAGCAATCAAAATCAAATGACTCAATCTAGACCTAGTCCCCGGCAACGGCGCCAAAAACTTGTCACGCTAGGAAATAGCACAAAAAGCTTTACATTTATAAACTCGAACTAAAATCCTAATCTACCTAGCGAAACCCGCAGTGTACGGGTCGTTTTGTAGAAAGGAAAGTATTCCGAGGTCGAACACAAGGACTGAGGCGAAATCAAGTCATTCAATGATCAAAGATAGTGCAAATCTAGTCTAAGAAAAGAGAAAGAAATAAAGAAATGAAAATCTAAATGTTTTTGGTGGGTTTTTAGGTGATCAATCAAGGATCACAATTCATGCAAAATGAACAATCAACTATGCTAACAAATCAACGAAAACAAACAAGTAACGCAAGCACAAACTATGTGATAAAAGAGAGAGAAATGGATTCTAGAGGTCAAGATTTCCGGTTATGGCGTTGGACTCAAGGTTCTAAAGATTCTAGGACAAGGCTGCGGTGTTGGGAAAGGGTGTTTCTCTAATGGAAGCAATTACCGGGTAAGTCTCACGCTTCACTAATCCCGCACCAAACTCCTATCACCGGGTAAGTCTCAAGGAGGTAAAGTTGGGAATTCTACACAAACCGGACACTACTAAAGGGGCAAACCTCTCCTTACTGGGTAAGTCTCGGAAAAGATAAGTCTCAAGCAATAATCCTAGCACACTCAATCCAATAGCGGCTTGTGAGGCTCACTACTACCTAGAATTCATCATCTTAGGTATCTAAGATCGGAAATCATCGGGTAGATCTCTTCCCTCACTTAGGTTGATAGCATTAGGTGATCCTAAGCTAAATTAAGCTCAACAAACACTAGGATTTCAACAATCTAACATCCTAACATATAGATTTATCAATTAAAGAGCAACAAAAGGAAAAATCGGGTGGATCATAGTAAAAATCGGCCGATTTACTATGAAGAACAGGTCGATTTTTATGTCTGAGTTAGGTTTTATGCATACGAATCATCCTAAACTAACATATAAGTCCATTCTATCATCACCCAAGCCTTAACCATCAATCCATCACTCCAGAATCACAATAAACTAGCCAATAACATGCATTTCAAGATCTAAAATCATCATACAAGCATACATGGAATCCATAGCAAGAAGATGAAGTAAGGAGATGAAAGCAATGAAACTTAGCTAGGTTTGAGCTCAAAACAAGTCTTTCAACACACCAAATGTAGCTCCAAGTCGGATCTTACAACCTTCAACAAGCTTCTTCACAAAAATCACTCAAATCTCACTATGAAATTGAAATCTACACTAATCTCTCTCAAGAACACCCACAAGGGTGTCTTGAAGAGAGCTCCAAATTGGAAGATTCTTTTGGGAAGATGCTAGAGGATGTGGGAGAGGAGGAGAATGGGAGAGAGCCAGCAACAGCTTTGAAGGACCACTTATATTCTCCACCAAGAGCAAGGCCGGACAAGAGATCGTGGGACACGTGGCTTAAGCTGTCAAAGGCCCAAAAATCGACCCAGAGGAAAAAATCGGCCGATTTTCCTGGGTGTAGGTCGATTTTCTTCAACAGAAGCATGCTATGATCGTCTAGCCATGAGTTGCTCCATTGCTTGCACCAATAGTGGTCTTTGTGTCCTTTGTTGCTCCAATAATGTTCCTTTAAGGTCTTGGATATGTACCACCGTGAGGCTTGATCCTCGAATGAATCGATTAATGTCCAAAAGATCCCCGAAATACCTACAAAACCGACAAAAGCTCGTGTAGACGTCTTTTCTAGAAATATGCATGAAATGAGTGTAAACGTCGTGAACTAATGTCAAACCGTGCATGAATAACGGGAAAAACTATCTAAATGTATGCCTATACTAACGTCATAAATCACGTTATCAGCTGCCTCAAACAACCCATGAAGGACCACTTTTATAACAAATCTTGCATGAGTTGGCCATGAGAGTCGTGGCACAGCTGTCACGAAAATCTGGCAAAATCCACGGTCTGTTTCCACGGCCGTGGTTCTTCAGAGAACCGTGATTTTATGCAGAAACTTCGCCTTGGGTCATTAAGCTGTGATTTGGTGCATGGCTAGTGTTGGTAAAGCTCCATGAGTTCTCCTTAGCCCGTGGCTTGTATCCTAGTGTGTCCGAGGGTGTGCCATCTAAATGAACGATCCTCAAACGCTTCGTTTAAGCTCCTAAACTTCCCGAAATACCTACAAAACGCGCACAAGTCCGTGTGGACGTCTATCTCGACAAAATACGTGATTTGGGTGCAAAACGTCTTGAACTAATGCTAGATCATGCATGAATGAGCGAGAATTCTATCTAAATGTACACCTAAAACTATGTTATAAATCGTGTTATCACTCTCCATCATATATCTATATAAAATATATAGATATAAACTGTATTACCACATATATATATATACACGTACTTATATATCTTATTCCTATGTCTATATAAACGGATACAGATGCATGAAAAGAAACACAACTCACCAGTCAGCACCTCCATTGCGCCTTTGCAGAGGGTAAACCGAGGCTGGAGTCGATCGAAGCAGCCCCAAGGAGAGTCCTGTAAAGCCTGCATCGCGCCAGCCAAACGGAGAGTCGACAATCCCGTTCAACAACAGGTTAAACACGTGTAGAAGGTTAGGGACAAAATAGAAAAAGGGGCAGTCGGGTCGGAGCTTACCGGAGGCGCCGTCTGCAACAGGCCGAGTAACCGTCTCCCTCCGATCTGGTGCAGCGTCTGGAGCGCCGAGGTGGAGGTCCAAAGTCGCGAGCAGAGGTACGGCCAGCAGTGTCCGGTGGGATGTATGGTCTTGTCCGGAAATCGATCGACAAGCAAGGCGCAGGTGAGGTGTAACTTGCCCTTCGGTCTCGTTACCTTTCGCAGGAACTCCGTGTAACACCCCGAATTCTAAGAACTCGGAGGATTACTGGTTAGGACCTCACAATGGGTCCCGACCTCAGTTTGACAACAACATTACTAGGATCTTGCAACAAGACACAAATAAAGAAACCGAAATTCATAAAAACCATGTTTTTAGAGTAATGAATGCAACACTGTCTAGCAGCCTACAGTACTTAAACAAAAGAAAAGAACAACTGTCTTAACCAAAAGAAAGGAAAGACAAAACAACCCCAACCCCGCTCTAAGGACTACGGAGACCCGGCTGACCACTACTTCCGGATCACTCAGCTGCTGATCTAACCTGCGGTAGATCTAAAACAACAACAAGAAGAACCGTTAGCTAGTTATCTAAATATTAGTAGAATAATAGCAGCACAAACACACTCAGATAAACATAAACACTCAGCATGCTTCAAACAAGTCCGTTTTATTATCTTGCTTTAATTTACTCGTTCACTCTAGTGATACTTATTTTGTGACACGAGGGATTCCCAAACCTCGCCTCCGCCCCCGTGTAACCATCAGGAATGGATCCGATGCATCTCACCTTGTACCTGCATGGTCTGGGTATAGAGAACCTCCCAGTCTCCTGTTAGAGCTGGGCAGTGATGTCACGGCCCGTTATACATACACTTGGGCCTTAAACGTAATAATAACAGTCGTCATAGCAAGTTATTATTATTAACCACGCAAATAGCACACACAACTACTATCACTCAACTAACACTCAGAAACTGGCTAAGTAAGTCGCGAGGACTTACCTGAGTCAAAAATACACTCTAACACGTCTCAAACAGCCCGTACTCGTGGTAACTCAAACGCCTGTCAAATAAGGCATGTGTATCAAAATCACATCCAGATGTCCAACCTCATGCTAAGGAATTACGGAACAAGTTTCTTACGGTAAAAGACCATTTTACCCTCAGCCGAAGGCTTCTCAAATTTATTCTTAAACTTTCTTATTCCTTTTAAAACTTGTTTCCAACTTTGTGTCTCTCGGTTAGCTACTTATAGGTCACCAGTTCAAACTTGAATCCACTCGAAAAAGAATAACACTCTTCCTCCTTCCCGGTTACCATTTATTACATATATTATCCGTATTATATACTTTAACCTTTCTCCTCAACTCACTTAATTAATTGTGTAATTATTCGGTACTCATATATATATATCTACATATTTTATTTCCCATCTTGTACGGATATAGGTACACTTACGTCATGAGTATATATATATTCTTATGTTTCTTTATATATATAAATCCTGAAATCCCAACTTATTTATATATATATTTATATCTCTTTTACATAAATTCATAACTTCCAACTCGTACTTATATATATATATATACCCATATATATATACATACCAAAATCTCTAGTCTATTCGTATATATATTTATATACACTAACGTTGAGAACACTGCAGTACATATATATTATTATATCTTCCAAAACCATATTTAATCTTATATATTTATATATATCATGAAACTCCTACATCCATATATACATACACATATACTCTACACTCTCACATACCCATACCTATATCTTATACTCGTACATGTATATACCTATAAACAGTCATACTCCTCATATACACTATACTAACCGATACTTATTTTTATAACATTCCTCTTCTACTTCTTATCATATATACATGTATACATTGTATTGCATTCATATTTATATATATTTTGTTTACCTTATCATATCTAATATTTACATATATATCTATAATAATGATGTATTATAGATAAACACTCAGCATACCTTACCCTTACATCACCCTGCTTAACCTTGTATAAATCTATATACCAACAGCACTCCCTTACGTATATACTTATATATATATGCAACAGCAGTGCAGTGCAAAAAGTCTTATATACTTATATATACATTGCACTGCTTAACCTTACTTATATATATATATATATATATATATATATATATATATATATATATATATATATATATATATATATAAATCTATACTTATATATATATACTCTGTACACTTTCATTTCAAAAAGTCTTATATATGCAACAGTAGTGCAAAGACACTTGACTCACATATAGCACTGCAGCCTTCGGTTGTCGAGATGTAGCGGGGTAGCGGGCGTCTTGGGTCGGCTCGTATATCGACTCACCACCGTGTATTGTAAAGCTTTGCTAAACACTGCAGAGGTTAGGGAAGATGAGACTGCTGCCCATCAGCACACGTAACAGCAAGAAGGGAGGGGAAGTTATATACTGTTGTTTACCTTAGTTACAAAGGTAAAGACAGGAGCCAAGTTCCGGCGAGGTGTGCAGCGGTGGTTCGTCACCCAGTTCCGATTAGAGAGGCACTCCTACAGTCTATAGTTCGAGGTGAGGGTCGGCACAGGGAAAGAGAGTAGCAGAGGGGCGACGAGGACTCACCGGCGTAACGGAAGAGACCTTGCTGTTGCGTTTGTCGACTCACTGCTGCAAGGGAGGAAGGCGTTGCTTCGACTGTTCCGTCTGGCTCGAGGCGGCGGCACCAGTGGTCTTCTGCTCCGTCGTCCTCAGCGAGGTGAGTGGGTACGCTGTTCGTCGGCAGCGGCAGCAAGGCGAGGGGAGGCGTTGTTCGTTGTAGCGGCAGAGAGAATTTACGCAAGGCTGAGGTTTAGATTAGACTAAACATCATTAGGGAAGGATTAGGGCAAATTAGAGATTTGGGCCGGTGGGTTGAGGTTAAATGGGCCAGTTAGATTGGGTATGCTCATCCATAAAAAAAAAAAGGCTGAAGTGAAACATAAAAACTCGTACGGAAACATAAAAATGTACGGGGATTAAATGACGGGATTATTTACGGAATAACTTTAGTTATCATTTTATGTGAATCAAGGTCACATAAAATAATAGAATTTAATATTGTGTTCTTTTATTTAAAGAATTAAGTATGGCGGATCGGAATCTAGTTTGGTCCGGTATTCAACGGAGTTTGAATTTTTACGGGTATTACATCAGTGCCCCCTTACAATAAGTTTCGTCCTGAAACTTAGAATAAGGTAACTAAACATTCGACTTTCTTTGTAAATCTTAATTTCATAAAATTTCTGTTTTCTACCATGCAACTACTCAATCATCATACTTAGACACACATCACATAAAACATAATCACACAATCCAATATATAAAAAAAAAAAAAACAAGACAGGTCAAACAACACAACATCCGAGTACTAACTCGCTGATACAAAAGTAACATCTAACCCCGCAGAGAACTCGGGATAATTATGTCTAATACTCTCCTCTGTCTCCCAAGTGGCCTCATCAGCTCCTCGTCTAGACCACTGGATCCTTAACATAGGTATCTCTTTAGACCGTAGACGTCTAGTACTGCGCTCCAAGACAGCTACTGGGTACTCTACAAATGTATGATCGGGCTCAACTATCGGATCCTCGTGACTGATAACGTGTCTCGGATCCGGAATGTACTCTCTCAACGGTTTGGTTTTCTAAACTTACTTCTAGCTCTTTTAACCCTACCAAACTTTTCTGTCCATTGGGCCCGAAAGTTTCCGACTATCGATTCTGAAATAATGATCTTAAACTTCTGTCGGCACTTTACTAAGTGTCTAATGTTCGTTGTAATACGAACCGCTTGGCCCGGTTTCCTCAACTTGACCTAGTCGGATCGTTCCTTAATTAATGGGTTTTCACCTACTTCTCGTCAAGCTTTCAAATTTATATAACTCAAAATAAATCACACATTCAAGTGGACCTTGTCATATAGATCTCTAATCCCTTAACTTGAAATCATAGTTAACATAACATTGATTTTCTTTCTTTGTAGGTTATATGCTTACCACGCTTCTATTGTAACACCGTTTAGGCACAATGACGTCTTTCTGAGGGTCAACATGATGTACCCAATTCCCGCCGATTCTTCCCTTCTAATACTAGCAAGATCCTCCTCAAATAGACCCTTCCTCTCTTACTCAACCGTAATCTGTTCTTAACCAAAAAGTAAGCAACCTCTAACCCGATTCTCCCTATATCTTTAGATAATCCCAGAAGGTTCTCGTTGCCTACTTGGGGAATCCTCCAAAGCATCGGTAAAGTTACTTATTAAATCTGTAGTCACTAATGTCTCTTCTCAACGGTACCTGCTCGTCAATACCAATCAACACTTGTAAAGTCTACATTTGCATCTACCCTCTATTGTAGGTATCCCTTCCATGCACCTTAGACCCTCATATCCTGGTCGACATTTTATCTCTTTTGGCCTTACAAGCTTGTCTTGTGAACTCTTCTACTAGGTGACTCGTCTTATACATTTTTCTTCTCTGCATCGGTCTCTAACTGTCTGTTGATCATTACTACCCATTCTGTGTTGGAACTTCAGTTGTTTTGTACTCTTGCCTAGATTTCCTAAGGACTTCCTCATTTCAAAACTTTATTTAAAATTTATCATAACTCGCAATTTTGATACCTAACTTTCCTTCTAACTGGATAAGTTATACACTTGGTTTACACTAAATCCATCATAGTGTCATCAGTTCGTTGGTATGATTGTTATTAAACATCCAATGGTACCATTTGTATACAACACATTAGGTGCATATGATTTTCCCACCAATCAAATTTCTCGCATCGCATTTATTATGTCTTCCTTATACTCATGTCGCTTTACCTTCTTTGATATTTACACCCCGTAAGATAGTTAAATCCCTTTGAGTTTTTTTCGTACACACTTTACAACCGCGTTGGTTGGTATTATTACTTTCATCAACTCTTAGGTCATCAGTCCAGCTGAATTTTCCATGGAGTACCTCCAATTCTCCTTAAATAACAGTCTTTAGTCCTTTCGGTAACCATCTTATTGGTGTGATACCGGATCCATATAACAACCTTTAGTCTTTCACTTTTACTCCTTCTCATGTCTGTTTTAGTCGACCTATAGATTCTATCTACAATCACCTCACAACTCGACCACACATTTCACCAAGGCTTTACATCATACTCCTTATGTTTGTGCCGCCTCGGAATTTCCAATTATTCTGTGTCACATCTTAAATCACAAGGGTTTTCCCTGTTAATCTAGACAGCCTGACCCTACTTTTTCTCGAAGGAGCACCATCAGTCTTACTGGTGTGGGATGCTAAGACATAGGACATGTTTCCAATCATCTACTCCCTCTTAGTCTTCTAGTTCTTCTTACAGGGATCCCTTCATTCTAACTCTGATATGTATCTTTCATAGTCAGTAGTAAGTAACTACTCCCAACAATTCCCTTTTCACCATTACTATCTTCAAGGGTCATTACCGACCGTCAAGAGCTGCTCTTAAATTTCTTTATTAGAGTTATCATATTGAACTCATTTAACGTTACCATCCAGGCTACTAGTACTTGTATTGATTTAACTTCACCATTTTCGTCGTGGATCTCCGAAAGAAATTCACTAGATGTCGATAAAATTCTTTTATAACCCTGTGGTTATTCTTCGTATCGGTTAACTAACCATCACTAGTTAACCCGCACATGTAACTTTTAAGTTGTCCAAGTAGGATGTAGTTGACCTTCTATAACATCCTAGACTTACTTTTCTTCCATCTCTTTTGAGGCTTGATATACTTGGTGGAATATATCTCCTTCAGTCTCTCTGTTTATTCTTCTTTAGCTCCTCCTACAATCTACACTTTTGTAAGATTGTTATACTCTTACGAGTCCAGTTGTATCATTCTTCTTCCATCAATAGACTTTTCAATCCTTCTAGGGTCGCTTGCAGGTACATCTTCGCGATTCTTTTACCTGAGTTATCGTCTATTTTTGATTCTCTATTATGAACTTGTAGTGTTGTTAGCTTAAATTCCTTTTGAATGAGAAGTTATTGGGGTCCCTCGGGTTCACCAATACTCTTCTCACACACTCCTTTTCCTTAGGTGCTGCTTGTAATGCTGCCTTTACAGAAGCTGGTTGTTGTTGTATCCCGGTCTATGTCAGAATTCTCCTGTGTTCTACGAGATCACTCTACTTCTACGTTGGTGAAATCCACCTTTCCCTTTCTGGCAATGCGTAAGCTTCCAAGTTGCAGCTCTTTAATTCTTTCTATTTGGATGGATAATGTATCTCGTGTTGACTTCCATACTTTTGACTGTATCGGTTATCAATCTGGATTGTGGTGGCAATTAGCTTGTTGAGAGTGATCATATTTCGCCTTGCTTTTGACATCAACTTTCACTTCCTAGTCTGTCAGTGAGTTTAAATTTTATGTCCCTTTTCTTAATCGCTACTATATCTCCCTTTTGACTTTCATGTCTATGGCAAATTTTCGACGTCATCCTCTTTGTTTGTGAAGTCACTTTACACAACTTGAAAGAGCCTCTCCGTTGTCTTTCTCAATTCCCTAGTTGGCGATCATCACTTGATTCTCCGGAACTACTCTCTTGTATATCCTTCATTTGATCCCGTTGAGTTGATTCGGGATTCTCTTCTTGTCCTCGTAATTGGTGTTGTCTTTGAGTCTTCACCTTTCCGTCTCGACGTTCCTCAACAAACTCGAAGGAGTTGTCCGACGTTCGTCTACCCTAATGCACATAAGATGTACATACTAATCCTCACGTTGACACCCTTCAAAATCTACTTAGATGTGTCCAAGGGGTGAGAAACTCATTATGTTATCTCCGTTAAGGACATAACATAACTACAATTTCTACTAATCTTCGGCATATACCTATCTATATAACATATCTTTATAAACAAGCTAAAAGTCCAACTACAGTAAAACCTAAAGTCCATACTAAGCAAACTGAGATCCGCGGTAGTAGTGGTGGTCAGCCGTACTTTTCTATTCCCAACCAGACTATGCATGCATTTAAAACCAAAAATTTTCTTTTTAAAACTCAGACCCCTTTTCGGGTTCTGCTTAAAACTTATTCGGTCTTTCAGAAGATTTCAAGTGCCATTGTTGCCAACCTAGAGCTCTGATACCATGTTGTAACACCCCGAATTCTAAGAACTCAGAGGATTACTGTTTAGGACCTCACAATGGGTCTCGACCTCAGTTTGACAACAACATTACTAGGATCTTGCAACAAGACACAAATAAAGAAACCGAAATTCATAAAAACCATGTTTTTAGAGTAATGAATGCAACACTGTCTAGCAGCCTACAGTACTTAAACAAAAGAAAAGAACAACTGTCTTAACCAAAAGAAAGGAAAGACAAAACAACCCCAACCCCGCTCTAAGGAGTACGGAGACCCGGCTGACCACTACTTCCGGATCACTCAGCTGCTGATCTAACCTGTGGTAGATCTAAAACAACAACAAGAAGAACCGTTAGCTAGTTATCTAAATATTAGCAGAATAATAGCAGCACAAACACACTCAGATAAACATAAACACTCAGCATGCTTCAAACAAGTCCGTTTTATTATCTTGCTTTAATTTACTTGTTCACTCTAGTGATACTTATTTTGTGACACGAGGGATTCCCAAACCTCGCCTCTGCCCCCGTGTAACCATCAGGAATGGATCCGATGCATCTCACCTTGTACCTGCATGGTCTGGGTATAGAGAACCTCCCAGTCTCCTGTCAGAGCTGGGCAGTGATGTCACGGCCCGTTATACATACACTTGGGCCTTAAACGTAATAATAACAGTCGTCCTAGCAAGTTATTATTATTAACCACGCAAATAGCACACACAACTACTATCACTCAACTAACACTCAGAAACTGGCTAAGTAAGTCGCGAGGACTTACCTGAGTCAAAAATACACTCTAACACGTCTCAAACAGCCAGTACTCGTGGTAACTCAAACGCCTGTCAAATAAGGCATGTGTATCAAAATCACATCCAGATGTCCAACCTCATGCTAAGGAATTACGGAACAAGTTTCTTACGGTAAAAGACCATTTTACCCTCAGCCGAAGGCTTCTCAAATTTATTCTTAAACTTTCTTATTCCTTTTAAAACTTGTTTCCAACTTTGTGTCTCTCGGTTAGCTACTTATAGGTCACCAGTTCAAACTTGAATCCACTCGAAAAAGAATAACACTCTTCCTCCTTCCCGGTTACCATTTATTACATATATTATCCGTATTATATACTTTAACCTTTCTCATCAACTCACTTAATTAATTGTATAATTATTCGGTACTCATATATATATATCTACATATTTTATTTCCCATCTTGTACGGATATAGGTACACTTACGTCATGAGTATATATATATTCTTATGTTTCTTTATATATATAAATCCTGAAATCCCAACTTATTTATATATATATTTATATCTCTTTTACATAAATTCATAACTCCCAACTCGTACTTATTTATATATATATATATATATATATATATATATATATACCCATATATATATACATACCAAAATCTCTAGTCTATTCGTATATATATTTATATACACTAACGTTGAGAACACTGCAGTACATATATATTATTATATCTTCCAAAACCATATTTAATCTTATATATTTATATATATCATGAAACTCCTACATCCATATATACATACACATATACTCTACACTCTCACATACCCATACCTATATCTTATACTCGTACATGTATATACCTATAAACAGTCATACTCCTCATATACACTATACTAACCGATACTTATTTTTATAACATTCCGCTTCTACTTCTTATCATATATACATGTATACATTGTACTGCATTCATATTTATATATATTTTGTTTACCTTATCATATCTAATATTTACATATATATCTATAATAATGATGTATTATAGATAAACACTCAGCATACCTTACCCTTACATCACCCTGCTTAACCTTGTATAAATCTATATACCAACAGCACTCCCTTACGTATATACTTATATATATATGCAACAGTAGTGCAGTGCAAAAAGTCTTATATACTTATATATACATTGCACTGCTTAACCTTACTTATATATATATATATATATATAAATCTATACTTATATATATATATATATACTCCGTACACTTTCATTTCAAAAAGTCTTATATATGCAACAGCAGTGCAAAGACACTTGACTCACATATAGCACTGCAGCCTTCGGTTGTCGAGATGTAGCGGGGTAGCGGGCGTCTTGGGTCGGCTCGTATATCAACTCACCACCGTGTATTGTAAAGCTTTGCTAAACACTGCAGAGGTCAGGGAAGATGAGACTGCTGCCCATCAGCACACGTAACAGCAAGAAGGGAGGGGAAGTTATATACTGTTGTTTACCTTAGTTACAAAGGTAAAGACAGGAGCCAAGTTCCGGCGAGGTGTGCAGCGGTGGTTCGTCACCCAGTTCCGATTAGAGAGGCACTCCTACAGTCTATAGTTCGAGGTGAGGGTCGGCACAGGGAAAGAGAGTAGCAGAGGGGCGACGAGGACTCACCGGCGTAACGGAAGAGACCTTGCTGTTGTGTTTGTCGACTCACTGCTGCAAGGGAGGAAGGCGTTGCTTCGACTGTTCCGTCTGGCTCGAGGCGGCGGCACCAGTGGTCTTCTGCTCCGTCGTCCTCAGCGAGGTGAGTGGGTACGCTGTTCGTCGGCAGCGGCAGCAAGGCGAGGGGAGGCGTTGTTCGTTGTAGCGGCGGAGAGAATTTACGCAAGGCTGAGGTTTAGATTAGACTAAACATCATTAGGGAAGGATTAGGGCAAATTAGAGATTTGGGCCGGTGGGTTGAGGTTAAATGGGCCAGTTAGATTGGGTATGCTCATCCATAAAAAAAAAAGGCTGAAGTGAAACATAAAAACTCGTACGGAAACATAAAAATGTACGGGGATTAAATGACGGGATTATTTACGGAATAACTTTAGTTATCATTTTATGTGAATCAAGGTCACATAAAATAATAGAATTTAATATTGTGTTCTTTTATTTAAAGAATTAAGTATGGCGGATCGGAATCTAGTTTGGTCCGGTATTCAACGGAGTTTGAATTTTTACGGGTATTACACTCCGACGGCGCTGGATGTGCAGAGGTCGATAGGGAAGCAGTGGTGCGCGTCGCCGGCTGACCGTGAAGACGACACAGATCCGAGCGTTACTCGTACGGTTTCGGCGCCGAAAGTTTGCTGTTGCTATGGATGTCAATTGTGAAGAGATGCGTATGAGGTAGAATGTAGATAGGTGGTTGCTGAGTAGATTAGGGTTAATTAGATTAGGTTAAAATAAATTAGTGGAGGGTTAAGCAAGGTTAAGAAAGTGGGCCGGCAGAATGTTATTGGGCCAATTATTGGGTCTGCTCTTCAAATTAAAAGGTGGGCTGACTGAATGTATCGTTACTCATACGATACCGCTCTTCGAGTTTTAAAAAATACGAAAACTATTCGGGTTACAATTTTATCATTTAATGTGAATTAAGGTCATATAAAATGATGGAATCTGATATTATTTTATTTAATTTAAAACGAAAAAGGTTGACGGATCGGAATCCGTTTTGATCGGGTATTAAACGGAAAATAAAATTTTTCGGGTATTACAAGAATGCAACAAGGAATGTTTAAATTTCATATGACAGTTATCCACAAACTATGAGAATTTGGTTAAGTACATTGTTATTTGGTTAAGTCCATTGTAATTTTACTTTCCAATGTTATCCAAACTTTTCCTATGACATTTGAGTATTATGAGAATTTGGTTAAGAACTTTTAATTTCAGATGAGGGTTTCAGTTTTGGGTGTTGTATATCTATTTGTCTCACCACAAGATCATTTATAATAACCAAAGGATCATTTATAAATATAGCAAACAAAGACACTGATGCTTCATAAAATAGATTCATAATAGTACATAACATAGAAAATAAGTACATTGTTATTTCATAAAATAGCCCTAATAGTACATAATTAATAGTACATAACATAGAAAACAAGTACATTGTTATTTCATAAAATAGCCTCAAAATAAACGCCCTTACACAAATTTCCCTTTTATCATCTTGTTCATTTCTTTATGTTGAGTAATATCCAATTTCAATGACTCATTACAACCATCACACTCTCGTTCCCTCCTGCGTACATTCATAATTCAATCTTCTCTTTTCTTCACGTAGCCCTTGCACGAAGTCCCTTAAACTTGCACATGCCCCACAATCATCAAAGGCGTATGACAACATCTCATCTGTAATAACCGAAAATTTTAAGTTCCGGTAAATTGAAATTAACCAAAGTCGATGAGATAATCGTAAATAAACAAATAAGTAAATAAAACGAGTTAGTTCTATCATTTTATGTGACCCAGGTTCACATAAAATGATAAACTAAATGACCGGAAATAATTTACGTTTTTAAGATAAAAAAATAATAATAATTTATAAATAAGGAATTTAATTCCGTATTATATAAACTCCCGCACAAAATTTACGAGTTACGAGTTCCGCAAATTTTTTTTATGAGCTAACCGCTCAATTGTCCCACTTGGGCCCAAGCAGCCAGCCCATTATCCTAAGCCCAATAACTTAACCTAATCTAATTACCCTAATAACCTAATCCTACGCTAATGACATGCCGCTTCTCCGCCTTGCTTCTGGACCAAAGCCGATACTGCCTCTCTCTCTCTCGCAAACCTACTGCACAAAACAACATCACGTCGGACTCCTGCAATCGCCGCCGAGCCGCTGCTGTCGACACCAAGACACCACCGAGCCACGCCGCTTCCGCCATCCGCCGCAGTGACGCCAGTAAGCTGCGCCTCCTTCTTCCTTCCGCCTTCCTTTCCCTCTTTCATTTTTTTTTACTCACCTTCAATTCGGTCCTCGAAGACGACGCTGCCACCGTCTTGGCCGCCTTCCCTCGTCCGCCGGCGACCGCAACCGCCGAGCCAGTCGTTGTCCCGCAGCAGCCGCCACCGAGCCTTCGAGTCCAGTAAGTGCACCTCTTCTTCACTGTTAATACTTCCCCGCCTCTGTTGATCGGAACTCACCCACCACCTCTCGGCCTTCCGCAGCGGTAACAAATCGACCACCAGTGCTGCCGCCGGAACGCCAGTGCACCGCCCTGCCGGACTGCAACCCCGGTAAGCCGACCCCTCCGATCCTTCTCCCCACCTGTAGTACATATATATGTATATAGTTTAGATGTGTGTCTTACCCGTATATATATATGGATTGATAGGTATAAGAGACGTAAGTGTGTATATATATACGAGTACGGTGTTAATATAGGGTAAGAAAACGGGAATGGAGATACAAGATGTGTATGATTTATTTGGCTCGGAAAATATATATATATAAGATACATATAAGTACATATGTACATTCAGTTCGGAAGAATAATAAGAACAGGTGTGAGTTTATATAGGAGAGGGTATGTCGAGTACAAAATATACGTATTTATAATATATGAAATAAAAATATACTTATGAGTTGAGTTGGAGGAATTATAAGTATGTGAATTGATATATATATATCTAAATACCTAAGAGTTACGGATGTTATATAATTGGAAGGAAGGTTAGTATGCATGGACGTATATATATATATATATATATATATATATATATATATATATATATATATATTATATATATATATATATATATATAGATATGTATATAAGACTAGTTAATACCCGAAAATGAAGTAATGTAATTTCAGATGACGAGTGGACGAGATTAATTTTTATAACCTTAGTAAACTATTTTGGAAGTAATCTTAGATTAGAAAAGTGTTCCAAAAGAAATATTAGAGGTCAAGATGTGACCCGGAGAATTATCTACACTAAGGGTAAAACGGTCTTTTACCGTATGAGAATCGTTCTTTCCGTAATTCCTTCGCATGAGGTTGGACATAGAGATGAGATTTTGATACACATGCCTTCATTGACAGGCACTTGAGTTACCACGAGTACGGACTTTTGAGGAGTGTAGAGTGTTTTGATTCAGGTAAGTCCTTGCGACTTACTTAGCCAGTTTCTGAGTGTTAGTTGAGTGATAGTAGTGGTGTGTGCTATTGCTTGATTTAATAATAATAACTTGCTAGGACAACTGTTATTATTTACGTTTAAGGCCCAAGTGTATGTATAACGGGCCGTGACATCACTGCCCAGCTCTGACAGGAGACTGGGAGGTTCTTTATACCCAGACCATGCAGGTACAAGGTGAGATGCATCGGATCCATTCCTGATGGTTACACGGGGGTGTAGGCGAGGTTTGGGAATCCCTCGTGTCACAAAATAAGTATCACTAGAGTGAACGAGTAAATTAAAGCAAGATAATAAAACGGACTTGTTTGAAGCATGCTGAGTGTTTATGTCTATCTGAGTGTGTATGTGCTGCTATTATTCTGCTAATATTTAGATAACTAGCTAACGATTCTTCTTGTTGTTGTTTTAGATCTACCGCAGGTTAGATCAGCAGCTGAGTGATCTGGAAGTAGTGGTCAGCCGGGTCTCCGTACTCCTTAGAGCGGGGTTGGGGTTGTTTTGTCTTTCCTTTCTTTTGGTTAAGACAATTGTTCTTTTCTTTTGTCTAAGTACTGTAGGCTGCTAGACAGTGTTGCATTCATTACTCTAAAAACATGGCTTTTATGAATTTCGGTTTCTTTATTTGTGTCTTGTTGCAAGATCCTAGTAATGTCGTTGTCAAACTGAGGTCGGGACCCATTGTGAGGTCCTAACCAGTAATACTCCGAGTTTTGAGAATTCGGGGTGTTACATCATCTTTGATGGGATCATTGTCTTCCATCCATATCCCCTCTCCCCAATTGTAGTATTCAGGATCACCGCTGTCATAACTGGAGTCGTTGTCCATTGTACCCTATCACACAACAAAAACTTAACATCAGAAGCAATTTGGAATTCTAGACAAATGAACAATTTATGATAGTGTGCAATCCAAACAGAACAGTTTAAGAAATATGTTAGTTTGCAAATCAAGAAAATGAACAATTTATGACAGTGTGCAATCCAAACAGAACAGTTCAAGAAATATGACAACTCATTCAAGAAAAAATGATCAGTTTGCAATTCAAGAAATATGAACTACACAAAATAAAATGACCAGTTCTCAAGCACAGAACAATTCATATGAATGTTAACTTAAACAGTCTTAAAGTTAACTTCTCTTTGATACACCATCTGAACGCAATCCAAACAGCAAGCTAGACAGTATGCAATTCTAGAACAAAAAAATACTGTGAATGTGCAATGACAGTTCGTACGAATGACTTGAAAAAAAAATGGCAGTTTGCAATTTTAGAATAAAAGGATCAGTTCAACCAAACACTTCTGTTAGCACATTAAAAAAGTGTGAATTTCATTTAATCATAAAAACCTTTAAAAAAATTGTGAATTTCAATCATAGAATCCTTAAAAAATAGCTAGAGTACTAAAATTCACATGATCAGTTCAACCAAACACTTTTGCAAGATCGATGAATCATTCAATCATAGAAACCTTAAAAAACTAAGAATTTCATGAACATATAACTAGCTAGATTACATGACAGTTCATAACACTTCTATTAGCACATTTGGAGAAACCAAACACTTCTATAATAGAAAAGTAGCACCAACAAGATCAATGAATCATTCAATCATATCTCTGGTTGTATTTATTAACTTTCCTTGCTTAGAATTTTATTATATATAGGTGTAACATCCGGTTTCAACATTTCCCCTCTCGTGTACTTCTATCGATATTTTTATTATAAATTATATTTATATCTCTTTTTAAAGTGTTTTGAGACAAAAATAAATAAATGAATTTCCGAGTATAATTATATTTTGGTTTACTTGCGGAAAGGTTCGAAAAATCTTTCTGATTCGGAAATTCCGTTCCGATCGTTTAATCGGGTTAAATAGCTATATTTCCTTTTTACCCCTTTTCTTTTATTTCTTTCCCCTTTAATCAATTTCCTTTTCCCTTTTCTTTTGACTTTCCTCTATCGCTGGCTGATGAGCAGCCCAGCCAGCCCTACGTCGTGCTACACATATTCCCTCCCGACCTTTGACCTTCCGACCTCTCGTTTCTGCAACCCCTGAATAGCTTCTGCACAAGGCCCTCTGTAGTGCCCTATCTCCCTCTTCCTCACCCTTCACACAACCTTGCTCCCACCTCCCCATTTCCTCTCTCTATGGCAGCCCCTGGAAAGCAATTGAGAAGCTGCACCACCAGTTTGAAGAGTCTGCGCCACCAGGGACCCCGCCACCGACACTGACGGAGAAGCTAGCCTAGCTGCCCTGCCCTCGCCGCCGCCGTCTAGCTCTCCCTCTTCTCACACCTCGTCCTCTCTGTTCTCGCATCACAACAGGAGCAAACACACTCCCTCTTCTTTTCTGTCGAGCCACGCCAGGGACAACACCAGGAGCCTCTGCCGCCAAGGAGAAGTGCCGCCTATACTCCCCTGCCTCCACCGGAGAGGTCCTCACTGTAGGAGCCCTGTGCAACCAACGCTTCCTTGCTGCCACTCCTTCTTTGCAACCACCGGACTGAGGGAGTCGTTCCCTTCCATACACCGGAGCAACGCCTGACCTGCCGGAGCCATGCCTGCCCTGTCGGAGCTCCCACAGCCGCCGTCTCCGTCTTCCCTGCCAAGTCGGATTGTTGAAGCCCCGCCGGCCGGCCCTCTTTCTTTTCCCTTCTCTGCAGCGTGGAATTAGGTTGAAGGGTCATTTTAATTTCAGCCCTCTATTTGCTGTTTATTACACTTTGTGCCCAATTGCTAGATATTTGCAGTGGTGAACCCAGATTTTTAGAAACGAACTTTTATACCCTCATGCAGATTTATTTACATAAATTGACCCATATATTATATTGCAGTTTTGGTCCAATGTTTTGTAATGTGCAGTTTTTTGTCCTTGTGAATAAATCTTAGTTTTGATCCAAAGCGTATTTCGGATATATGCCCCGAGTTTTGTGAGTTTCATAGTTGCCCGGAAAAGTCGATTTCGGATTTTTACCCATATTTATAGAATGATATAAATCATCCCGGAGAAAAATGTTTTGCGGGTTTTTAACCTCGTTTTCAAAAGCGGGATTTTTCTTATAATATTACACGTTATATTCCGTTCAAATTTAGCATACAAGCTAAATTTCCTTAACTTTGGTTTTAGGTCCGGAAGTGGCCGTTATAGACAAACGAATCCAATCTCGACGTCCGTAGATCATCTTCACCCTTGGATCGTGTGTGAGTACCTCCTTCCTCGATTTAGTTATGTTTAGTGGTAGAATCATGCTAGGTTAGATCTAGCATAACTTAGGGAAAATGCCAAGTAGTGGCTTGGAACCTTAGGTGCGTATTTGAGGATGATTTGAACGTTCTAAGGATTGAGGGGTATATGTTATCATGTGAGCTTTGTTGAGGTTGTGAGTATGTGTTTGTTGAGATTGTGGAGTTAGGATGGAAGTATCCTTGCATGTGGTTAGTTGAGATCTTGTGAGTTTATGAGGGCTAGGAGTGTATTCTAGATTATGAGAGTGTATGACCTTGTAAATGATGTAGGACTAGAAGTCTTAGGACTTGTAGCTTGTGAGTAGTTGTTGATAATCGTGCCTTGTCTTGAACAGGATTTGGTTATATTCCTTCGAAGAGTGTTATCGGTTTCGTTTAGCTTTAAGACCAGGTAAGTCCTCGGACTTACTTATCCGCTTTTATGCCTTATTTGGATATATATGGTGGTGTGTGTTTACCGCTTTTAAGCATGAAAATGGATTAGGATTTACTTGATCTTATTTATTGGCCCATCGTTACTACTATTATTATTATCGGGCGGTGACATCACCGCTCAGTTTCCCGAGGGAGACTGGGGGGATCTCTGCGACCAGTCCATACACGGTATACGGGCGGGCTTCTTCATCACTCCCTCAGGGTATACGGCTTGGGCGCCGCCACACTCCTGTTGGTTACACGGGGACAGAAGCAAGAGT
Organism: Fagopyrum homotropicum; assembly: GCA_033239125.1. Lineage (NCBI taxonomy): Eukaryota > Viridiplantae > Streptophyta > Magnoliopsida > Caryophyllales > Polygonaceae > Fagopyrum > Fagopyrum homotropicum. Next base: position 145,101,209 of record BSWB01000002.1, read on the forward strand.
TATAAGACTCTTGTGTCACACTTGAAACAAATGAATTAGATATGGAACGACCTAAAAAGATATTATGGAATGAATGTTCATGTTGTGTGCCTTGTGTTTTCCTGTGTGTGTTTGTGCCATATTATCTTTATAATGCATAGAATGTGAGCTAACGGTGTTATACCGATTGTTGTAGTTGATGTGCAAGTTAGGATGTGGCTGAGTGATCCGGAGGAGTGGGCAGCCGGGGTTTCGTACATCTTAGGTTGATTTGGGTTTTGGAGTCCTTGTGTTGTTGTTATTGTATATTATGTTGATGTTGTTGTAAGGACGGCTGAAGTCTTTCCTTTCTTTTATTTTCGGGTTTCATAACATTGCATAAAAATGTATTTCGGTTTTGGCCTTTATTTGTGCCTTGTTGCAAGATCCGGTGAAATTGTTGTCAGGCTAAGGGTCGGGACCCATTGTGAGGCCCCAACCCGTAGCGCCCCGAGTCCCGTGGATTCGGGGTGTTACAAAAGTGGTATCAGAGCCCTAGGTTGACAACAATGGCACTCGCAATCTTCTAAAGGCCGAATAAAAAGAAAAAGAACCCTCAAGGGTTCTGAGTTTTAAAGAAATGAATTTTGTTTTCAAATCATGTGCATGAGTCAATTGTGTTAGAATGTACGGGACCACCACTTCCTCCGCGGATCTCGGCGACGTAGTTATTGATTATTATATTATGGATATATGTGTATATATGTAGGTATGTATATGTGGACTTAAGATGTTTTGGACTATACTTGTATATTGAATTGTAAATTGTTTATGGACTAGTTATGTTTATAGTAGTAGCATGACGTTTATATCTGTATATATTTATATATAAACATATGGTATGTTAATATCATATTAGTGATAGAGAACCTTATAGCTAAGATGATAGAAAGCTATCATCGCCCCCTTGGACAACGCCTTTTGGCTTAGGATAGTATACATACGAAGATAAGTATGCTCAAGTTATGAAGTTGAGCATCAAGTTTTCGCAAGCATCGCCACCCCGGTGATTTTCCCGGACTCCTTTAAGAGGAAGTCGAAGAAGAAGATTAGAGATGATGTAACCAAAGGACAAACAAATAAAAGAGAACCTCGTGCCGACTTAAGCGAAACCAAGATGGAGACTATACCAATATAAAAGTAACATGAAGGTATGGAGTGATATGAACTTATGAAGAAGCCATGATGGAGCATCAATGAAGCAACTAGAGACAACGAACTTAAAAGTTTTTCCAAGTGCGGTGTCAATGAACTAAAGATGCGAATCAAGTAAAGAGGACTACATTCTCGCTCGAGAATAAAAGTGGCGTTTTAAGTAAGACGAGTTTTTCATAAGCGCTCCTAAGTATGGGAGTCAAGATGAAAAGAGTGTTCTAAGAATTTTGAAAGATTGACGAGAACTGGAAGTTAAGCTTACGAAGTTACCGGAGGGTGTAGTCACGATCTTTGCGAGATTCTAAGCGGGTGACTTATTCAGATGTTTGAGAGTTACGAGGAGGATCACATGGTGAAAATTTACATAGTGGAATTTATATGGGAGTCAATCGATTTCCGTCATTGTGATGAGACTAATCAATGCTAAGAAGTAGGAAGTGTGTAAGGATGATGATCTTCAGAAGATGAAAGAGGAAACAATGAGCTGGATAGAAGAACTTAAGTTATCAACCAAGAAGGATGCGAGTGGAGGCTAATTAATGTCAAAATATTTGAGGAGTGCATTTACTAAACATTATGAAGAGCGGTTAAGCCTATAAAGGTGGGACATATGAGACGAGAGTGTTGGGTAGGTACGGTTATCTTACAGAAGCGGAAGAAAGAGAGGAGCGTAGAAAGAGCTAACGGAGTTGAAGCAAAGTAAAATGAGCTAGTGGAGTTAAGACAAAGTACCCCGAGAGGGTATCCTTCAGGAGTGAGGTAATGTGGAATTATGGTAGGAGGGTAAGTCCTTAACTACGAAGAAGGTCAGATACAAGTTAATCGGTGACAACTGAGAACGCACAAGTGCAGGTTGTCTATTGATGTGTGTAGATGGGAAGAGTAAACAAGACTATGGGAACATATAGGATCGGGAACAAGAGCTTGGAGTATTCGCGGTGGATCAACATCAATAGTAAGGAGGTACATCAACGGAGCGCATTTGTTTTAAATCAAATAATGTGGAAAGAGTTCAAGCAAGTACTTATAACAAGACTTCCGAGGAGGAGATTGTAACGATCTTACGCAACCTTCTTAGGTCATGGGATTGACATATGGAGGAACGATGTACAAGTAATAGCATACGTGTCTCTTGAGTAGAAGCAGTGTGAAGTAAAGTACTACCTTCATTACTTGGAACTCGCGGCAAGAAATGAGAAAGCGTAACAACAAAGTTTGGTTTAACAAGAACCAAAGCCAACGGTGTATATTGAAAATCCGGTCTTCTTTGTTAAAGACAATAAAAGAGACACATAATGAAAATACTATATTGAGAAAGACCCCAGAAAGAAGTTGAGTTTCCAATGTATCGGACCTTTTTGAAATCTTAGAGCGAGTGGGGGAAGTAGTTTTACCGATTGGCGTGACCAGAGAGAGTAGAGGGTGTTCACCCGGGGTTCACGTGTATCAGTCGAGGGAGTGCATACATGACTCGAGACGGATGGACCGTCATGATGATCTAGTGGCAGACGAGGAACCGATGAAGCTAACTGGAAGACGTAGGATAGTATTTTGGTCATTTTTTTTACGCAGATTTAGCGACATCTATAGGACCATCGGGTTAGTCCCAAGATCTTTCCTTGTTTATGCTTATCTGATTTGTGAAGTGATGTGCTTATATGTGCTCCGTATGTGTATATCTTGCGAGTCTTGGTGTGTCTAGGCGAGTAGACTTTGGATTGGAGGGTCTTCGTTGCCACATTATAGTATTCCATGAGATTATCGAGACAAGGTCGGTTGAGAGTTTCACGTTTAGCAAGTTTCGGGACGAAACTTGTTTTAAGGGGGACCTAATGTAACGCCCGGTTTTGACATTTCCCCTCTCGTGTACTTCTATCGATATTTTTATTATAAATTATATTTATATCTCTTTTTAAAGTGTTTTGAGACAAAATCAAATAAATGAATAAATGAATTTCCGAGTATAATTATATTTTGGTTTACTTGCGGAAAGGTTCGAAAAATCTTTCTGATTCGGAAATCCCGTTCCGATCGTTTAATCGAGTTAAATAGTTATATTTCCTTTTTACCCCTTTTCTTTTATTTCTTTCCCCTTTAATCAATTTCCTTTTCCCTTTTCTTTTGACTTTCCTCTATCGCTGGCTGATGAGCAGCCCAGCCAACCCTACGTCGTGCTACGCATATTCCCTCCCGACCCTTGACCTTCCGACCTCTCATTTCTGCAGCCCCTGAATAGCTTCTGCACAAGGCCCTCTGTTGTGCCCTATCTCCCTCTTCCTTACCCTTCACACAACCTTGCTCCCACCTCCCCATTTCCTCTCGCTATGGCAGCCCCTGGAAAGCAATTGAGAAGCTGCACCACCAGTTTGAAGAGTCTGCGCCACCAGGGATCCCGCCACCGACACAGACGGAGAAGCTAGCCTAGCTGCCCTGCCCTCGCCGCCGTCGTCTAGCTCTCCCTCTTCTCACACCTCGTCCCCTCTGATCTCGCATCACAATAGGAGCAAACACACTCTCTCTTCTCTTTTGTCGAGCCACGCCAGGGACAACACCAGGAGCCTCTGCCGCCAAGGAGAAGGGCCGCCTATGCTCCCCTGCCTCCACCGGAGAGGTCCTCGTTGTAGGAGCCTTGTGCAGCCAACGCTTCCCTGCTGCTGCTCCTTCTTTGCAACCACCGGACTGAGGGAGTCGTTCCCTTCCACACACCGGAGCAACGCCTGACCTGCCAGAGCCACGCCTGCCTTGTCGGAGCTCCCACAGCCGCCGTCTCCGTCTTCCCTGCCAAGTCGGATTGTAGAAGCGCCGCCGGCCGGCCCTCTTTCTTTTCCCTTCTCTCCAGCGTGGAATTAGGTTGAAGGGTCATTTTAATTTCAGCCCTCTATTTGCTGTTTATTACACTTTGTGCCCAATTGCTAGATATTTGCAGTGGTGAACCCAGATTTTTAGAAACGAACTTTTATACCCTCATGCAGATTTATTTACATAAATTGACCCATATATTATATTGCAATTTTGGTCCAATGTTTTGTAATGTGCAGTTTTTGTCCTTGTGAATAAATCTTAGTTTTGATCCAAAGCGTATTTCGGATATATGCCCCGAGTTTTGTGAGTTTCATAGTTGCCCGGAAAAGTCGATTTCGGATTTTTACCCATATTTATAGAATGATATAAATCATCCCGGAGAAAAATGTTTTGCGGGTTTTTAACCTCATTTTCAAAAGCGGGATTTTTCTTATAATATTACACGTTATATTCCGTTCAAATTTAGCATACAAGCTAAATTTCCTTAACTTTCGTTTTAGGTCCGGAAGTGGCCGTTATAGACAAACGAATCCAATCTCGACGTCCGTAGATCTTCTTCACCCTTGGATCTTGTGTGAGTACCTCCTTCCTCAATTTAGTTATGTTTAGTGGTAGAATCATGCTAGGTTGGATCTAGCATAACTTAGGGAAAATGCCAAGTAGTGGCTTGGAACCTTAGGTACGTATTTGAGGATGATTTGAACGTTCTAAGGATTGAGGGGTGTATGTTATCATGTGAGCTTTGTTGAGGTTGTGAGTATGTGTTTGTTGAGATTGTGGAGTTAGGATGGATGTAACACCCTGAATCCGCGGGACTCGGGATGCTACGGGTTGGGACCTCACTATGGGTCCCGACCCTTAGCTTGAAAACAATTTCACCGGATCTTGCAACAAGGAACAAATAAAGGCCAAAACCGAAATACATTTTTATGCAATGAAAATAAAAACCCAAAAGAATACGACAAAGGACTTCAGCCGAAAATACAACCCCAAAGGCTAATGCCATACAACATACAATAATTACAATACTCAAACTCGACTCCACCCAAAACCCAATCCTAAAATGTACGGAACCCCGGCTGCCCACTCTTCTGGATCTCTCGGCCGCAATCCTAACCTGCAATGCAATCTACAACAGTCGGTATAAAACCGTTAGCTCATATTCGAAGCATTAGAATCAATGGGAAAGGCACAAACACAAGTAAATCATCATAAACACACAACATTCTCAAATCACACAATTCCGGTTTATTATCTTTTTATTATTAAGTCATATCCCGTTCTAATTCAACTTAGTTTTGTGACACGAGACCACCGTGGTCCCGCCTCGGTCCCTACTTACCGGCATGGAACGGTGCGGATGCCTCCGGCCGTCTAACCAGCACGGGCTAGTCGCCAAGAACCTCCTAGACTCTCGCAAGAGCTAGGCAGATGATGTCACCGCCCGTTATCTTACACTTGGGCCAAAATAATATAAGGTCGGTGGTCCTATTACCGGTTTAGTTGTTATAAACGATAAGGAATAAACACACACCACCCAACACACATAGATGCTAATACAAGGAATACGAGCTAAGTAAGTCCGAAGACTTACCTTATCGCCACACTCAACTCACAAAACTCTCGCTTCCCTTGGGAAGGAGCCCACAACCTGCTCACAAGAAGATAACTATATCAGCAACTCGCTCAACTCAAGAAGTCTAAGACTTCTACACAAATGATCAACGCTAGATCATTTGACTCACATTCTAGGACCGCATCCTAGAATCTCTCATGCTCACATCAAACTCAACACAAGCTAGAAGTCCTTAGACTTCTAGACCCTATGATCTTGCAGGATCATAACCCATAACACATACTAGGATATACATGTCTAGTGTCAACAATCTCAACGGTATCAACACTATGCTAGGATACGCATATTCTAGGCTATAATCTCAACAACTATATACTCCAATTCTCAAACCTCACAAGCCTCACAAGATAACTTCAACACCTCAAGCTTAGAATCAACATCAATCCATCAAACAATATCAAATCCTCAAAACTCACCTAAGGTTCAAAGCCACTACTTGGCATTTACTCTAAGTTATGCTAGATCCATACTAGCATGATACAACTACTAAACATAACAAGATCAAGGAAGGAGGTACTCACACGACGTCAAAAGACGGAAGTCGAATCTTGGACTCGTTAGGCCTTTATCGGGGCGCTTCCGGACCTAAAACCAAAAGCTACACAAATTTAGCTAATACGCTAAATTTGATTGTAATATATATAAGATATATTATTATAAGGTAAACTCATTTTCAAAAGCAAACGCTAAAACCCGCAATTAAACCCTTCCGGGGAATATATAATATATATAACTCGAAATTAACTCAACGAGTGCGTAATATATAATATATATAAATCTAAGGTAATTCGTTTTCAAGACCAAGGTTAAAAATCACTAAAACATTTATCGGGGAAATTCATACAATTTATAAACATAGGTCAAAACCCGTCAATAAATCCTTGGGCCATATTCAGAAAATAATCCAACAAAGGGCATAATAGTTAAATCTCAGAATTTGGGTCATAAAATATAAATAAGAAAATCTGGCAAAATCTGTAATTATATAGAAGCAAGGGCATTATGCAACTTCCAAAAATTAGGGCCAAATCTGCAAATACAAAATAATGGGTTCATTCTGTAATTAACCATAAATAGAGGGGCTGAAAGAATAAACCCTAAAAAGACTCCTTCCCCATCGATTTAGAGCGTGCGTGGAATAGAAAAGAAAAGGGGGAAGCAGGGCGGCGGCCCGGTGAGCTCCGGCAGACGGCGAGGGAAGAAGCAGGCGGCGGCTAGGCGGAGCAGGGGACGAGGCGGAAACCGGAGGCTCTCCGGTGGGCCTGGATGTCCGACGAGAAGGCAGGAGGGAGGATTGCAGCGGTGGTCTTGATTCGGCAGGAGAGGAGGCTCCAATGGGCCCTTTTCTAGCATCGGTGGGCTGAGGCGAGGTGGGGCTCCAGTCCGGCGGTTGCAGAGAAGGACGAAGGGCTGGAAGAGAGGGGTGGTGGCGCTGCTACAAAGGCAAGGCAAGGCTCCGAAGACAAGGAGCAGCACAGGAGACTCCAGCAGGCTGGCGAGGTTTCCTCCGGTTTTGACAGCAGCAGCACTTCGTCTTTTTGTTGTTTCCAGGCTAGAAAAGCTGATGAAGGGAAGAGAGGGATGTAGGGTTAAGGGCCTGTAAAGCAGAGGGAGAAGAGATGAGTGAGGATGGAGGGAGAGATGGAGTGTTGTTGTGAGGTGAGGTTGAGTGAAGGGTTGAGAGGGTTAGCTTGCACAGAGGGGTTGTAGAGCATCAGATAGGGAGGCTTGCAGAGTAGCGATAGGTAGCCTGGGCGGGATGGCCAAATGCAGCAGGAAGAGGGAGACCAATCGGGAGAAAGAACAGTGAGAGAAAAAAAGAAATAAATAAAATGAACTCAATTAAACACTCGATCGGGATTTTCGAATCGGGAATTTTTCCTATCTTTTCGATAATAATAATAATACGGAGATACGTGCACATCTCCAAAATAATAAATAAAACAAATACTCGGAAAATATATTTTACGTCATAATATACTATAATAAATGTTTAATCTAATAAAATATCGATAGAAGTCGGAACAAAATAAAAGTCAAAAACGCGCCAAAAATTTGGGGCGTTACAATGGAAGTATCCTAGCATGTGGTTAGTTGAGATCTTGTGAGTTTATGAGGGCTAGGAGTGTATTCTAGATTATGAGAGTGTATGACCTTGTAAATGATGTAGGACTAGAAGTCTTAGGACTTGTAGCTTGTGAGTAGTTGTTGATAATCGTTCCTTGTCTTGAACAAGATTTGATTATATTCCTTCAGAGAGTGTTATCGGTTTCGTTTAGCTTTAAGACGAGGTAAGTCCTCGGACTTACTTAGCCGCTTTTATACCTTATTTGGATATATATGGTGGTGTGTGTTTACCGCTTTAAAGCATGAAAATGGATTAGGATTTACTTGACCTTATTTATTGGCCCATCGTTACTACTATTATTATTATCGGGCGGTAACATCACCGCTCAGTTTCCCGAGGGAGACTGGGGGGATCTCTGCGACCAGGCCATACACGGTATACGGGCGGGCTTCTTCATCACTCCCTCAGGGTATACGGGTCGGGCGCCGCCACACTCCTATTGGTTACACGGGGGCAGAGGCAATAGTTATAAGACTCTTGTGTCACACTTGAAACAAATGAATTAGATATGGAACGACCTAAAAAGATATTATGGAATGAATGTTCATGTTGTGTGCCTTGTGTTTTCCTGTGTGTGTTTGTGTCATATTATCTTTATAATGCATAGAATGTGAGCTAACGGTGTTATACCGATTGTTGTAGTTGATGTGCAGGTTAGGATGTGGCCGAGTGATCCGGAGGAGTGGGTAGCCGGGGTTTTGTACATCTTAGGTTGATTTGGGTTTTGGAGTCCTTGTGTTGTTGTTATTGTATATTATGTTGATGTTGTTGTAGGGACGGCTGAAGTCTTTCCTTTCTTTAATTTTCGGGTTTCATAACATTGCATAAAAATGTATTTCGGTTTTGGCCTTTATTTGTGCCTTGTGGCAAGATCCGGTGAAATTGTTGTCAGGCTAAGGGTCGGGACCCATTGTGAGGCCCTAACCCGTAGCGCCCCGAGTCCCGCGGATTCGGGGTGTTATAATAGGATTACTTTAATTATTATGAAGAAGCCTTTTCAAGATTCCATGGGAAACGCTCTCTCTATCAACACCGTTGCTTCTGATGTTGCGCTCGACATGGACGAGGCCAGCTCCTTCACCAAGCCCGCCTCTCTTTTATTTCTTTTGGAGTTGTTCAGAGGCAGGGGCGAGAAGGAGAAGGAAGACGGAGATAGATACGAGCTTGACTGGAGTCCTGCTGATCACGAGTGTTCACTTTGTATGGACGAGATAGAGAAGCCGTGGGAGTCTCTCACCTTGCCTTGCTCGCACATCTTCCACGGTGGCGGCTCCAGGCCCTAGCTCGCAAATTTTCTTCACGCAGGACAGCATTGAAGTGTTGGGAAGGGGAGGCATGTGGCGTTGGTCGCTGTCCATGGTGGAGGCTCCAGGCCCTAGCTCTAGGGCAGGCGAGGCAATCTTCTCCGGCATCGCTCCTGGCGGCAGAGAGTGGAGGCAGAGGTTCAGTTCCGCGGATCCTACTCCAACTAGGGTTAAGCAGAGGAGCTCGACAGATTCCTTGGCGGCGGTTCCAGGCTCTGGCGACGCTCGATTCAGGCAGCAGTGGCTCCTTCATTCCGGCAACAGACGACATCAACTGCGAATTCCTACTCTGGCGGTTTGGGCGCCATTTCCTGGCGAGGCACTCCGAGATGACAACGGCACAACTTTGGCTTTCCTTCGTTTTCTCCGGCGATCGATCCAGGCAACAAAGGCACAACGAGGTTCCCGGATATCGGCGGTGTAGATTTGGGCTTGCAGTTCTCGATTAGGGACGAGTTCGCAGATCTGGTTTCTGATTCCCGTTGAAGACGAAGGGGAGGTATAACACCCCGAATCCGCGGGACTCGAAATGCTACATTGGGCTAGGATCTCACAATGGATCCTGACCCTAGCATGACAACAAGTTCACTGGATCTTACAACAAGGCACAATTAGAGTAAAAATAAATACATAAAAGCTGTATGATACAACAAAAGAGTTTACAAACTCAAACCCGAGTACAAAACCATAACAACAACATCAACTAGTACAAAAGATCCCCAACCCACGCATCCTAATGTACAGAAGTCCTCGGCCGGTCACACCATCTGGCTCACTCTGCAGTCTTCCTAACCTGCAGATCATCTACAACACGGTATACACCGTTAGCTACAGCAATAGATAAGCATGATAGTAATAGCACAAACACACCACAACATCTCATACATGTAATGTCACACACATTCATTTATTATCTTTAATTACGTTATACCATTACTAATTCAACTTCTTTTGTAACACGAGGAGCCTCAAGAACCCCGCCCAATCCAACGTAACACAGGAGTTTTGCATGGGGGTGACCGTCACTCGTCCCCTCCTGTGAGATCATCTTCAGGGCACCTCTTCCTAACCCGCATGCGGAGACCGGTGGTTACCGGCCGTTACAATACACTTGGGCCATATAAATGTAATGAATGGTCGTCCTAGTCCGGTTTAAGTTATAAATGCACAACCATATGAACACACACAACCATTACAAGCATACACTCTACAACCATATGCTAAGTAAGTCCTATGGACTTACCTGATACACTTGTATCCTCTACCACGTCACAGCTTCCCCTCGAGGAAGAAACCAACGCCTGCAAGAGCAAGGCACACCACATCACAACTTGAAAGGGTTAGGAGACTCGTCTCCATAACCAAAACCAACCTACAACCTAAACATCAACACAAACTCACATATGCCTATAACATACTCTCAACATCAACACAAGTGCGTAAGGCACATCTCTAGCATACCACTCATCCTAACCATCCTAACCTAGCGAGCAACTAAGCCAAAGCTAAAGGAAAGGAAGGAAGGAAGACATACCAACAAGGTATGCACCAACAGAAGCAAGAACACACCAGCCAGCCCAGTGATGCACAGCGGCGTCTCACCAAAGGCACAGGGGCGGTCCAAAGCAGGCGCAGGTGCGGCTCAGGACAGGCGCAGGGGCGGCCAACTGTGCAGAGAGTTGGTCCCAACTTCTCTTCGATCCCTTTCTCGATTCCCTTTACGTCTTCAACATATCACATCAACATATATGCACACATACACATATATGATCATCAAAACACCCAAGAAGACCCAACAGAAGTCCAAACTTGTGATTCCTAAGCTAAAGAGGAAGATAAGAAGTAAAGGAAAAGGAAGAAAGGAAGATGGAGAGGAAAGCTTACCACACAAGCCCTAGGCTATACCAAGGAGCATCAACACCACTCTCAGCCTCAACACAACATCAACAACTCTCAACAACAGCTCCAAGAGCATCCAAAGCCAAGAACACACTTAAACTCTTAAGAACTCACTCACACAAACAAGAAGAGATCAAAGAAGATCCAAGAAGAAGGAGAAGGAGATGAAGGACGTGAGGAGGAAGAGAGAGGCTGAAGAGATGAAAAAACCCTTCATCTGAAGGTAAGGGGAAGACTTATAAGAGAACCCAACCCAAAAGCAAGTCAAGAGGTCAACAAAAGTGGCTGCAGCCGCACAAAACCGCAGGGGCAGATCAACCATGCGCAGGGGCGGCTCACCTGGGGCGCAGGTGCGGCTGGAAGGATCCGCTGGGGCGGCTGACAGGTCAAGGCTAGGAACACACTAGCTCATCTAGGCTCCAAAGACTAAGGCTCTTACATCTCACCCCCCTAAAAACAAGTTTCATCCCGAAACTTGCAGAATCCCAAAACCTCTCGGACCTGTAAGCCAAGGTAACACACTCTTCTCAAAACATCAGGTCAAAACCTATAACATTCTATATCCTCAACACAGCATGGAGGCATCACAACTCCAGCATCACAACTCTACACAAGGCCTAGAGGAAAATCATCTCTAGCCAAACACTAACCACAACACTCATGCATGGAGGAAAACCGTCTCCAGCCACCACGTACACGTAACACTACTATATGGAGGAAAACTATTTCCATTCACACTATGTCCATCAAAGATAGCATGGAGGAAAGAACCATCTCCTGCTAATCCTAACACATACACCATAGCATGGAGGAAGAGCCATCTCCAACTATACCTATCTCGTGCTAGCAAACAGGATTTAACAGATCATATGCACACACATCTAGCACGGAACACAACATATCACATAAGCACATAACATACAAGTAATCACCAAAAAGGCGCTAAGATCTACTCTAGACCCTACTGGTGCCTCTAACTCCGCATAAAACTCTGGATAATTCCTCTGGATACTATCCTCTGTCTCCCAGGTAGCCTCATCTGGTCCTCGTCTCGACCATTGTATCCTCAACATAGGAATGTCCTTCGAACGCAAGTGTCTCACACCTCGCTCTAGGACTGCAATAGGGTGCTCTACAAACGTGTGGTCCGGCTCAACCACCAGATCATCATAACTCACGATGTGCCTCGGATCTGGTATGTATTCCCTCAATTGAGACACATGAAACACGGGGTGAACACCCTCTAACCTCGGAGGTAAAGCTAATCTGTAAGCTGCTCGTCCAACTCTATCTAGTATCTTAAAAGGGCCTACATATCGGGGACTCAACTTCCCCTTTATGCCAAAATGTCTGACGCCTCGCGTCGGAGATACTCTCAACCAGACATGAGCTTCTACCCTGAACTCTAGAGGTCGACGCCTCTTGTCTGCATACGACTTCTGGCGACTCTGTGCAGCCAGCATCCTCTCTTTGATCATCGCTACTCGAGCCATATCATCCTGAATCTTCTCTGGCGCTATCCCACTGATACTGTTAGGCTCGTCCCAGCATAACAGTGTACGGCATCTATGTCCATACAATGCCTCATAAGGAGCCATCCCTATAGATGCATGCCAGCTGTTGTTGTATGAGAACTCAACGAGTGGGAGGTAATCAGACCATCCTTGACCCCAATCCAACACACAGGCTCGCAACATATCCTCTTAGGTCTGGATGGTCCTCTCTGACTGACCATCTGTCTGGGGGTGCAACGCAGTCGTGAAGTGTAGACTTGTTCCCAAAGCAGTTTGAATCTGCTGCCAGAATCTCGATGTGAATCGTCCATCACGATCAGAAACGATCGTCCTCCGTACTCCATGGAGTCTCACTATCTGTCTAGTGTACTCCTCAGCTAATCTGCTCACTGGCCACGTCTCTCTGATAGGGATGAAATGTGCCGTCTTCGTCAGTCTATCAACAATCACCCAGATGGCATCAAATCTCCTACTGGTCTTCAATCCGGTCACAAAATCCATGGAGACGTCCTCCCACTTCCATTGCGGTACTGGCAGTGGATGGAGCTCACCTCCAGGCCTAAAATGCTCTATCTTGACCTGCTGACAAGTAGCACACTGAGCCACAAATCTGGCTACATCGGGCTTCAACCCTCCCTACCAAAATGAATGTCTCACATCATGGTACATCTTACTCGTACCAGGGTGTACTGAGTAAGGTGTACATTGAGCCTCTTGTAATATCCGTTGTCTCAGCTTTGTATCTGCAGGAACACAGATACGATCATGTCGCCTCATAACTCCATCCGCCCCAGTAGTAAACTAGGGTGTTGTTACGCTAAGGATGTGTGACACGCAAAAAGCCTTAAATCTATACTCGTTATATTTCTCCTAACTCCTAGCAAACCCGCAGTATACGGGACGTTTTGTACTAGGGATAGTATTCCGAGGTCGAACACAAAGACTGAGGTGAGATTGAATCGATTAGTGACTAAGTATAGTGAAGATCTAGGCTAAGAAAAGAGAAAGGAATAAAGAAATGAAAATCTCAATGTTTTTGGTTTGGTTTTTAGGTGATCAATCAAAGATTACAAATCATGCAAAATAAACAATCAACCAAGCTAACACCGCAAACAAACAAGCAAATACGAAATATGTAATCAAAGGGAGAAAAGCGGATTCTAGGGGGTCGGAAATTCTGGTTATGGCATAGGACTCAACCTATCTAATCATTCCTTGGATTAACTATAGTATGTTGGGAGTGAGTGTTTCTAGATTGGGATCAATCACCGGGTAGGTCTCATGGTCCACTAGTCCGTTCCTAAGGTCTCATCACCAGGTAATTCTCAAAGAGCCTAAGGATAGGAATTCTACACAAACCGGATGGTATTCTAGGGATCTAACCTCTCTTTACCGGGTAAGTCTCGGAAAGGCAAGTCCTAAACACCTATCCTAGCACACTCAATCCAATAGCGGCTTGTGAGGCTCACTGCTACCTAGAGTTTGTCATCTTCGGTATCTAAGAGCAAGAATCGCCAGGTAGGTCTCTTCTAACACTTAGTTGCTAACACTAGGTCACCCTAGGAAAGATTTAACTCAACAAACACTATGATTTCAACAATCTAACAACCTAATACTTGGATTTATCATTACAAGCAAGTTAATCAAAATCACGGGGTGTTCATCAAGGTCCACGGCCGAGGTTTGTCTAGAACAAACCGTGGTTTCTAACAGTGACTAGGTTCAATCAAACGAATCATCCAAGCATACATTTAAGCCTATTCTATCATAGTCCAAGCCATAACCATCTTTTCCTTACCCTAGAATCGCATCTATTTAGCCAACAACATACATCATCACAATCAAAATCATCAAGCATAAAATCATGGCATCCATTTGCAAGAAAATGAAGAGAAAGAGATGAGCAAGTAGAACAAGGAAAACCAAGCTGAATATGAGACTTAGAAAGAGGGAAGTGACCTTTGAAAGGTGGCAGGTGCATTACACAACCCAAATGGCATTCTCCTATATGCAAATGTACCCTATGGACATGTGAATGTAGTTTTCTCTTGGTCATCGGGGTGGATAGGGATTTGGAAGAATCAACTATAGCCATCTAGGTAGAAAAAATGGGAATGTTGAGCTAATCTCTCTAGCATTTGGTCAATGAAAGGAAGAGGGAAGTGATCTTTCCTAGAGGCCACGTTTAGTTTCCTATAGTCAATACACATCCTCCATCCCGTAACCGTTCTAGTCGGAATTAGTTCATTATTCTCATTGGTTACTACGGTCATCCCACCCTTCTTAGGAACTACATGCACGGGACTAACCCACTTACTATCCGAAATCGGGAAAATGATTTCCGCATCTAGCAATTTAAGAATCTCCTTCTTCACTACTTCTTTCATGATTGGGTTTAGTCTTCTTTGAGGTTCAATTGAAGGTTCATGGTTGTCTTCCATTAAGATCTTATGCATGCACAAAGAAGGTTTAATGTCAACTAAATCATCAATGGTATAGCCAATAGCCTTCCTATGTAATCTTAGCTCATGCAACAATCTATTCAACTCATCATCATTCAAGCATGCATTCACAATAACCGGATATGTAGAATTCTCACCAAGAAAAGCATACTTCAAATGAGAGGGGAGGGGTTTAAGTTCAAGTTTAGGAGGACCTTTATCGAGTGGAGATGATCCGTATAACGTTGGTTGAGATGAATCCAAAGCCATGGAAGACTCCTCAAGGTTCCTTGAAGCTTGATCATCAACTAAGGCAGTTTCTGGAGAAACCATGGGCAGAATCACGGCCTCTGGCACAACCACGGCCGTGGTTCTTGCAAAGCTTGCACTTTAGAGCATTCCAGAGAGTTCCACGGGTCTTTCCACGGCCGTGGTTCTTGGTCCCTGGCCGTGGTTCCTACAGGAATTCAGCACACTCTCGTGGACTTCAAATTCAGCTCTTGTCTCCTTTTCTAATGCTTCCAAAGCCTTGATTTCTTCATTGCAAGCCTCCTCAACACCTTCCTCCATCAAACTCAAGCTAAGAACCTTCTCCAAGGGGTACTTGATCAAGATCAAGCTCACAACTTCTCTAGACTCCTCTTGCTCGACAATGTTGAACACATATTCACCAAGGGTTGGCCCTTTCATCATTGTGGTTAGTTTGAACTTGATATTCTCTTCTCCAATGTTGAAGGAGAGAATTCCATTTTTACAATCCACCAAGCATCCGGATGTAGCTAGGAAAGGTCTTCCCAAAATGATGGGAACGGGATAGTCCGCCGGGATGTCCAAAACAATGAAGTCTATGGGCACATAAAACTTCCCTAGTTGCACCGGTATGTCTTCCAAGATCCCAACCGGGTGAGTGATTGAACGGTCCGCCATGTAAAGGGTCATCTTGACCGGTTTTGGCTCTCCTAGCCCCACCTTGTTGCAAAGTGCAAGCGGTATGATGCTTACACTTGCCCCAAGATCACATAGGGCTTCATACTTCACTTCTCCCACTCCAATTGGCACACAAAAAGATCCCGGATCTTTTAGCTTAGGAGGCATCTCCTCCTTCATAGTTTGAATCAACTCCGAGGACCTCTTTGTCATCCTCACTTCCCCATACTCCTCCAACTTCCTTTTGTTGAAGAGTATTTCCTTCAAGAACTTGCCATATGCCGGCATACCTAAGATAGCATCCATGAACGGAATGTTAATATGCAATTTAGACATAAGTTCAAGGAATTTACCAAAGTGTTTGTCCAAGCGAGCTCTTGCTCGTGATTGAGGGAATGGTAGTGGTGGCTTGTATGAAGGTGGTGCCACATACGTTGGCCCATCATCCTTGCTCTTGCCTCCATCTTCGTGCAATGTTTCCTCTTCTATCACCACTTGCTTCCCTTTATCATTTCCCTTAGGCAAGGGATCCTTCATGCTCAACCCGCTCCTTGTTGTGATGGCCAACACTTGGCCTCTTGGGTTATCTTCGGTTCTTCCGGGAAGCTTTCCCGGATCTCTATGAGCTTCACCCGCCTTTTGGAACACTTGTGCTTCCAACACCTTTTGAGCCTTAGAAATAGAAGTCACCGTGCTCTCAAGACCGCTCAACCTTCCAAGCAATTTCTCAAACATCATTTCGGTTCTATCCTTTGGAGGTTGAGTGAATCCGGGTGGAGGTTTTTGTGAAGCCTTTGGTGCAGGAGTTGCGCTTGTGGAAGCGGGAGGGTTCAAGGCTCCATCCGGGTTAGAATAGGAAAACCCGGGATGGTTGTGGTTAGGCCGGTAATTGTTAAATTGCCGGTTGTTGTTGAAGTTCCTTGGGCCTTGATAGTTGTTGTAATTGCCCCTTCCCATGTAGTTCACATCTTCCTCCTTGGAAGACAAGTTTGCTTGCACTTGCACTTGAGAGGTTGCTTGATTCTTCAAAGTTGTAGCACACAACTCCCTCAAAGATTTCAACTCATTGTTAATTGCATCAAGCTTGAAGTTACTCATAGTTACTTCACTCACCTCATACGCTCCCGCTTTCCTCCCATCACTCTTCCTATGGGAGTACTTCTCAATCACTAAAGCTTGTTTCTCTACAAACTCCCAAGCTTCATCCACGTTCTTTTCCATGAAAGTCCCACCGGAAAGAGATTGAAGCTTGAATTGGCTATCTTCATCAAGTCCTTTGAAGTAGATCTCCAATAGCTCAATTTTCGGTATACCATGGTGCGGACAATCTAGGAGAAGGTTTTGAACCTCTCCCAAGACTTGAATAAGCTTTCTCTATCCTTCATCACGAAGGCATTGATCTTCCCTCTTAACTCGGTAGTTTTGGAAGGTGGGAAGAACTTTGTCAAAAACTCGGTTGTCATCTCCTCCCAAGTACTCACTCGCCCTTGCGGAATAGATTGATACCAAGCCAAGGCTTTATCCTTAAGTGAGAAGGAGAAATCCCTAAGCTTATGGTTGTTGCTCTCCAATCTAGGCGGTCTTAGAGTCTCCATCAAGATCTCATAGTTCATCAAGTGTTGATGAGGAGACTCTCCTTCCATCCCTCCAAATTGATTATGCCGGATCATTTGTAGAACTTGAGGGCGGAGCTAGTAATTATGGGTTACGGGATCTCCTAAGTTCACACCCGGACGGTGTGCTCTTTGAGCCGGATCCATACGTCTCCCTAACGTTTGTGGCTCTTCAATAGCAATGGGCACAACCCGAATTTCAACCGCCGGCTGCGGTTGAGGTGGAGGTGGAGGAGGTTGTTGACGATTAAGTTCTCTTTGCACAAGAGCTTGCCTAATCTCTTCAATCTCCCTCCTAGTTGCTTCTTGCCTCTAATTGGCAAGTCTCCTTTCATTCTCCAAGGCTTCATCCCTTATCCTAATTTCCTCTAAAGCTTCATCCAACTCAGCTTGGAGATCTCTTCCGGCCATCTCTTTTCCCTTTCTAATGCTCTTGGATCTAGATCTAAGGGTTTTCTCCGGTTTGGGATCGGATGGAGCTAAATCCTTGCCACGAGATCTTCGCATACACCTAAAGAGAGAGATGTCCTGAAAAGCAAAGACACAAACCAAACGAGATCAAAAGCAACAAGAAAGACCTACACAATAAACAATCACGAACAATGACTCAATCTTAACCTAGTCCCCGGCAACGGCGCCAAAAACTTGTTACGCTAAGGATGTGTGACATGCAAAAAGCCTTAAATTTATACTCGTTATATTTCTCCTAACTCCTAGCGAACCCGCAGTGTACGGGACATTTTGTAGTAGGGATAGTATTCCGAGGTCGAACACAAAGACTGAGGTGAGATTGAATCGGTTAGTGACTAAGTATAGTGAAGATCTAGGCTAAGAAAAGAGAAAGGAATAAAGAAATGAAAATCTCAATGTTTTTGGTTTGGCTTTTAGGTGATCAATCAAAGATCACAAATCATGCAAAATAAACAATCAACCAAGCTAACACCGCAAACAAACAAGCAAATACGAAATATGTAATCAAAGGGAGAAAAGTGGATTCTAGGGGTCGGAAATTCCGGTTATGGCATAGGACTCAAGCTATCTAATCATTCCTTGGATTAACTATAGTATGTTGGGAGTGAGTGTTTCTAGATTGGGATCAATCACCGGGTAGGTCTCATGGTCCACTAGTCCGTTCCTAAGGTCTCATCACCGGGTAAGTCTCAAAGAGCCTAAGGATAGGAATTCTACACAAACCGGATGGTATTCTAGGGATCTAACCTCTCTTTACCGGGTAAGTCTCGGAAAGGTAAGTCCTAAACACCTATCCTAGCACACTCAGTCCAATAGCGGCTTGTGAGGCTCACTACTACCTAGAGTTTGTCATCTTCGGTATCTAAGAGCAAGAATCGCCGGGTAGGTCTCTTCTAACACTTAGTTGCTAACACTAGGTCACCCTAGGATAGATTTAACTCAACAAACACTAGGATTTCAACAATCTAACAACCTAACACTTGGATTTATCATTACAAGCAAGTTAATCAAAATCACGGGGTGTTCATCAAGGTCCACGGCCGTGGTTTGTCTAGAACAAACCGTGGTTTCTAACAGTGACTAGGTTCAATCAAACGAATCATCCAAGCATACATTTAAGCCTATTCTATCATAGTCCAAGCCATAACCATCTTTTCCTTACCCTAGAATCGCATCTATTTAGCCAACAACATACATCATCACAATCAAAATCATCAAGCATAAAATCATGGCTTCCATTTGCAAGAAAATGAAGAGAAAGAGATGAGCAAGTAGAACAAGGAAAACCAAGCTGAATATGAGATTTAGAAAGACTCACAACCCTTCAAAAGAAGATTCAATCGATTCTTACAACTCTAGAAAACGATACCGATAGTCTTCACTCTAAAATCTATCAAAGACTAATAATGGTGTGTTCTTCTCTTCTTCTCCAATGGAACTTATCTTCTCCTCCAAGAGTAGCTCATATCCAAGCCTTCAATTAGAGAATATTGTTGTTGAGAGTGTGGGAGAGAATGGGAGTGAGAGTGGATGTCCTTTTCAGCCTTGAAGGACCACCTTTTATCCTACAAATTTGCAAGAGTCGGCCATGAAGATTGTGGCACAGCTGTCACAACCGTCTGGCAAAAACCACGGCCCATTTCCACAGGCGTGGTTCTTCCAGTGACCGTGGTTTTGGTGTTCCTGCACTATATGGATCATCAAGCCACGATTTGGTGAATGGCATGCACCAACAAGGTCCCAAGTGTCCTCCTTAGCCCCTAGCTTGCATCCTAATGAGTCCGAAGGTGTGTCATCTCGAGGAACGATCCTCGAATGTATCGAATAAGCTCCTAAATCTCCAAAAATACCTACAAAGCATGCAAAAGTCCGTGTAGACGTCTATCTCGAGAAAATACATGAATTGAGTGCAAACGTCGTGAACTAGTGCTAAACCATGCATGAATGAGCGGAAAAACTATCTAAATGAGTGTCTAAACCTAAGTCATAAATTGTGTTATCAGGTGCCTCTCCACGAGACATCCTATCTCTGATCCTCGCCAAGGTCGGGCAGGTCCCCTGCTTCTGTTGGATCTCATCCAACAAACCAGGTAGAACCTCTAAGGTAAACAACTGGGCATCCACATCCGGAAACTGGATGTCCATCTCTAGCCAAGCTACATCCCTTTGAAGTCGGGGTTGTACAGTAAGTCTGGCAATCGCCTTCTCTCGAGGCGTCTTCCTACTCAAGGCGTCAGCTACCACATTCGCCTTGCCAGGATGATACAAAATCTCAAGATCAAAGTCCTTGATCAACTCAAGCCATCTACGTTGGCGGTTATTCAATTCCCGCTGCGTGAAAATATACTTCAGACTCTTATGGTCTGTGAAGATCTGACATGTAGCACCATACAGGTAATGTCTCCAGATCTTCAGAGCATGAACTACCGCTGCTAACTCCAAATCATGAGTCGGGTAGTTCTCCTTGTACGTCTTCAACTGCCTAGATACATATGCAATCACTCTGCCCCTCTACATCAACACACATCCCAAGCCTAGCTTGGATGCATCACTGTAGACCACAAAATCCTCAGAACCCTCCGGTTGTGCTAAGACAGGAGCAGAAGTCAAACGCCTCTTCAATTCTTCAAAACTCTGAGCACACTGGTCGGTCCATACAAATCTAGTAGTCTTCCTCAAAAGACTAGTCAGTGGACGGGCAATCACAGAAAATCCCTCCACAAAGCGTCTATAATAACCGGCTAAGCCAAGAAAGCTACGCACTTCCTTGACGTTCGTCGGTGTCGTCCATGCAGCAACAGACTCGATCTTCGCCGGGTCAACCATGATCCCATCAGCGGAGACAATATGTCCAAGGAAAGCAACCTCAGACATCCAAAACTCGCACTTAGAGAGCTTGGCGTACAGCTCTCTATCCCTCAAAATCTGCAATACCGTCCTCAAGTGTCCCGCATGCTCCTCTATGCTACGAGAGTATACCATAATATCATCAATGAAAACCACCACAAACTGATCCAAGAAGTCGATGAAGATGCTATTCATCAACTCCATAAATATTGTTGGGGCATTCGTAAGCCCAAATGGCATCACTACAAACTCGTAGTGTCCATAACGGTTACGAAATGTCGTCTTGTGCACATCCTCTTCTCTCACCCTCAACTGGTGATATCCTGAGCGCAAGTCAATCTTGGAGAAAACTGTCGCTCCCTGCAGCTGATCCAGTAGATCATCAATACGAGGTAGTGGATACTTCTTCTTGATGGTCACCTTATTCAGCTCTCTATAATCTATACACAATCTCAACGATCCGTCCTTCTTCAGTACGAAGAAGACCGGTGCACCCCATGGTGAAACGCTAGGGCGTATGAAGCCCTTATCAGCCAACTTCTCGAGTTGCTTCTTCAGCTCCAACATCTCGACAGGTGCCATACGATATGGGGCCTTCGAGATGGGTCTCGTGCTAGACTCTAAATCAATGCCGAAATCTACGCTCCTTTGAGGTGGCAAGCTAGACGGCTCTGCAAATACGTCTGTGAACTCACATACCGGTATGTCCTCCAAAGTTCGACTCTCTCCATCCTTCATGGCGTAGCACCAGAAGGCATCACATCCCTGGGAAATCAGTCTAGCTGCTCGTACAGCACTGATGACAGATCCAGTCTTCCTAAGGTCCCAACCCCGGAAGACCTCTATCGGACCTAAATCGGTAGAGACTATAACAGTCCTCTTACCCACATCTAACACCGCACGGTGTCTACGCATCCAGTCCATACCTAATATGACTTCTTCATGCATCAAGGGCATGACTAAGAAGTCAACAAGTAATACACGAGTCCCTAAGCGTAGGGGACAACTACGTATGTATCTTTTGGGTACCTCTGACCCTACTACCATCAGGTAACCCTATAGTAAAGGGTGTCCCCTCTATGGTAGACAAACTCAAACGCTCAACACAAGAAGCAGAAATAAATGAATGTGTAGCACCAGTATCAAACAAAACTCTAACAGGTAAACCATGTAACATAATGGTACCTGTAGCAGCTGGTGCTGGCGGCTCCTCAACACTCCTCAACTCAAAAGCACGGTCTCGAACTCCTCAAGCATCACTAGTGCTAGCCTCTCTACCTCTACCCCTACTCGGTCCAGGAGCTGATCCCTGAGTAGCGGGTGTCCTTGGAACCCTCTACTGTCCCTGAGGCTGAGGCGGTCTCTGCCCACCTCCTGCTGCACCTGCAGGGGAAGAACCCTGTTGTGATGACGCCTTGCCCTGACGGCAAAACGTGGCTATATGTCCCGGCTTCCTGCACGAGAAGCAAGTCAGCGGTATTCTAGTGTAATCAACCCTCATATGTCCATAGGCCCCGCAGTTATAAAACTGCCGGCCTCTGTCAGTAGTCTGTGCAAACACTGGAATACTCGAGTGGCCTTGAGTCTGACCTCGCCCGAATCCAGATGCTCCTGCACCAATTGGTGTTGTACGCTGTCTCTTCTCAGATCGTCCGGTCTGAGAAGCCCTCCTCTGGCTAGCCCTCTCTCTCTCATAAGCATAAGCCCGATCCTGGTAGTCTACCAATGAGTCACAATGAAATCCCGCCATATATGAACGCGTACTCTCCCTCAGACGTCGGGAGAATAGGTATACGTGCTGGTCCTCAGAAAGTGCAGCTGGACCCAGCAAAGCTAACTCAGTCCGGAAGCGGCGAATGGCATCTGTAATGGGTACGTCCTCAAAGCCTGCTTCCACAAAATCCTATAGCTTCTCCCTCCTCAGTGAGGCAGGGCAGAACTGCTCTCTCAGCAAAGTCCTCATCTGCTCATAGGTGGTGACTCGTGCTCTAACTGTCCTCCACCACTGATGTGCCAGGTCACGGAATAGAGACTGTACTAGCTCTATCCGTCTGTACTCTTGGCAACGAATAGACTCTAAAGCTGAGTCTACATGCCCAATCCACACCTCAATCTCTAGGCCTATCTCCCCATAGAAGTGTGGTACTCCCTACTGGTGGAATGCCTTCAACCAGGTATCTAGTCGAGGCCCTCTAGTCTCCTCCACAACTCGAGCTGGCTCAGCTACACGAGCTGGTGCAGTTGGAACCTGAGTAGCTTCATGGGACTCCTCAGATAACCCCTCCTGCCCTGGTAAGTTTGGGGCTCGTCGGCCCGCTCTGATGGCCTCCTCAAACTGCTTGAGATACTCTCTAAACTCAGATCCGCCCATGGAGACACGGTCTGAACTATCAGACGGGCCTAGATGGGTCTGCTGTCTCCTGGACCCACCACTCCTCGTAGTTGGAACAAAGCTCTCAACAACCTCCTCATGAGTCTCCTCCACCACTGGTGGATCTGCAGCGGGAGCTGGTCCCTGTCTCCTCTCCCTTGGAGGAAGAGGTGGTCTACCTCTACCTCTACCTGTAGCAGTAGCTCTAGTCCGAGCCATCTGCGGGGTATGCACACCTAACATATAAGGCTCTATATAGGCCATATGTATAGATATATATATATATATATATATATATATATATATATATATATATATCTATCTATACATATATCTATATATATATATATATATATGTATAGATATATATATATATATATATATATATATATATATATATAATACTTAATAATACATGCACACATATCAACACATAAAAGGTATCTATATATATATCTATACTGTCGAGATCCTTAGATGGGTGACGACTTCTGTACACACTATACCAAAACATTTGTACTCGCTTTAAAACCAAAACTCTTTAAAACGTCAGACCCCATGTGGGTTCTGTTTATTTATCCACTCTACCTTTATTGCAGATAGCAAGTGCCATTGTTGTCAACCTAAGGCTCTGATACCAACTCTGTAACACCCCAAATCCGCGGGACTCGGAATGCTACATTAGGCTAGGATCTCACAATGGATCCTGACCCTAGCCTGACAACAAGTTCACTGGATCGTACAACAAGGCACAAGTAGAGTAAACACAAATACATAAAAGCTGTATGATACAACAAAAGAGTTTACAAACTCAAAGCCGAGTACAAAACCATAACAACAACATCAACTAGTACAAAAGATCCCCAACCCACGCATCCTAATGTACAGAAGTCCTCGGCTAGTCACACCATCTGGCTCACTCTGCAGTCTTCCTAACCTGCAGATCATCTACAATACGGTATACACCGTTAGCTACAGCAATAGATAAGCATGATAGTAATAGCACAAACACACCACAATATCTCATACATGTAATGCCACACATATTCATTTATTATCTTTAATTAAGTTATACCATTACTAATTCAACTTCTTTTGTAACACGAGGAGCCTCAAGAACCCCGCCCCATCCAACGTAACACATGAGTTTTGCATGGGGTGACCGTCACTCGTCCCCTCCTGTGAGATCATCTTCAAGGCACCTCCTCCTAACCCGCAGGCGAAGACCGGTGGTTACCGCCGTTATAATACACTTGGGCCATATAAATGTAATGAATGGTCGTCCTAGTCCGGTTTAAGTTATAAATGCACAACCATATGAACACACACAACCGTTACAATCATACACTCCACAATCGTACGCTAAGTAAGTCCTATGGACTTACCTGATACACTCATATCCTCTACCACGTCACAGCTTCCCCTCGAGGAAGAAACCAACGCCTGCAAGAGCAAGGCACACCACATCACAACCTGAAAGGGTTAGGAGACTCGTCTCCATAAACAAAACCAACCTACAACCTAAACATCAACACAAACTCACATATGCCTATAGCATACTCTCAACATCAACACAAGTGCCGAAGCCACATCTCTAGCATACCACTCATCCTAACCATCCTAACCTAGCCAGCAACTAAGCCAAAGCTAAAGGAAAGGAAGGAAGGAAGACATACCAATAAGGTATGCACCAACAGAAGCAAGAACACACCAGCCAGCCCAGTGAGGCGCAGCGGCGGCTCACCAAAGGCACAGGGGCGGTCCAAAGCAGGCGCAGGTGCGGCTCAGGACAGGCGCAGAGGCGGCCAACTGTGCAGAGAGTTGGTCTCGACTTCTCTTCGATCCCTTTCTCGATTCCCTTTACGTCTTCAACATATCACATCAACATATATGCACACATACACATATATGATCATCAAAACATCCAGGAAGACCCAACACAAGTCCAAACTTGTGATTCCTAAGCTAAAGAGGAAGATAAGAAGTAAAGGAGAAGGAAGAAATGAAGATGGAGAGGCAAGCTTACCACACAAGCCCTAGGCTGTACCAAGGAGCATCAACACCACTCTCAACCTCAACACAACATCAACAACTCTCAACAACAGCTCCAAGAGCATCCAAAGCCAAGAACACACTCAAACTCTCAAGAACTCACTCAAACAATAAGAGATCAAAGAAGATCCAAGGAGAAGGAGAAGGAGATGAAGGATGTGAGGAGGAAGAGAGAGGCTGGAGAGATGAATAAACCCTTCATTTGAAGATAAGGGGGAGGCTTATAAGAGAATCCAACCCAAAAGTAAGTCAAGAGGTCAACAAAAGTGGCTGCAGCCGCACAAAACCGCAGGGGCGGATCAACCATGCACAGGGGCGGCTCACCTGGGGTGCAGGTGCGGCTGGCAGGTTCCGCTGGGGCGGCTGACAGGTCAAGGCTAGGCACACACTAGCTCATCTAGGCTACAAAGATTAAGGCTCTTACAAGAGGCTCGTTGTTGCGTTTCTGGCGAGTAGGTGGCGAGGGAGGCGAGTCCGGCACGAGGTCGGCAACGAAGACGGGTTGCTTGGTAGATTGGGACTCGAGATGATGCTTCTTGGTTGGGTACATTTACTTGCTGTGTAGAGAGAGTTGAGGGAGAAGGAGGATGCAGAAGACAAACCAGAGGGCTGCACAGAGAGTGTGGCTACAAGGGTGACTAGAAGGAGGGAGATAATTGCTTGCTGTGTAGAGAGAGCTGAGGGAGAAGGAGGATACAGAAGACAAACCAGAGGGAGATAATTGCTTGTTGTGTAGAGAGGGTTGAGGGAGAAGGAGGATGCAGAAGACAAACCAGAGAGCTGCACAAAGAGTGTGGCTGCAAGGGTGAGTAGAAGGAGGTAATGCCAGGGGTTCATCTGGATAGGTGCAGGGAGTTGCATGTTTAGGCCGGTGTGTAGAATGACGAGGGGTCGGAAGTGCATCATCACTCTTGAAGGAGAGGTGTAGAGTTTGAAAATAAATAAAAAGGTTGGGAAAGAAAAAATAATAATAAAACAAAAATAAAAAATGAAACAATTTGGTTTACTAGGCTTTTTCTAATTTTGTGTTTAGTAAATGTACCCCTTGAGATAAGAGTGTGTAGAGTTTATAAATAAATATAAAAGGTTGGGTACATTTACTTAATTGAAACATTAAAAAACCTAGTTAATACTCTAGTTGTTCAAAAAGGCCTAATTACCAAAATTGCCCAATAAAAATTAAAACCATGACATCGGGAATAAAATTAAACTCGCTCAAATTAATCGGGATTTTCGGTTTGGAAAACTCCCGCACTTTCCGCAAAATAAATTATGGAATATATATAAATGTAAAATATATAAACTCATAGAACTTAATTTCCAATGTGAAAATACCCGTAAAAATAAAATAAAATAAAATTATTAAGCTAATAAAATATCGAGAAAAACCGTAAAAATAAATATTGCAAACGCACCTAAAATTCGGGGCATTACAATTAGCAATCAAAAAGGCTATTAAGAACAAGATTAAGTAAAAAATCTGTTAGTAGGTGATTGTGTATAATTATATCTAGCCGTCTGCAATATATAACTAGGACAGTGAATTGTCCGGTTCAATTTTTGGACCGGACTTGAACCGAAACCAACAGGTCCGGTCTTCGGTCCGGTTCGGTCCATAATCGGCCCGGTCCGGTCCGGACCTATTTATAAAAAAAAACAAGGCAAACGCTAAGTTTAGGCTAGTTAGCTTACTCCATACTCCAGAGTGTTAGCCCTTACGCAATTACGCTCCCAAATCCCGATTCGACTCTCGACAATCTCTCAGTCCACCCAAATATTGGCAGCCGACAACGACTGTAAGCAGCAAGTGGTGGCTGGCGAGAATGATTCCTAGTGCTACGAAACGAGACCTAATGTCACATGTTTAAGAAAACCTTGGTGAAGACCGAAGATAACTAGAAAGCAAGATATTTCTGCATTCACAAGCTTGACACTCTCTAGTTCACAAATTCATGAAAGCATCTAATTATGAGTATGTTTATCTTTTAAAAAAAAAGTAAGTGTTTTTTTCCCCTTGGGATGTAGTTCTTTATTTTTCAGAAAATACTATTTTAGATTAAATAAAATAAATTATCCATGATGTAGTCATTTAGATGTTTTCAAATATTATAAGTTGTGATATAGTTTTACATGTTTTTTTCGAATATTAGAGGTTGTGGTATAGTTTTACAAGTTGTGATATAGGTTTTCCACCAGTATTAAATTTTGCGACTGCTCCTTACTGTCGTCAAAATTTCAAAAGTTTCCCACCAAATATACAATTTGTGACGGATCCTTGACGTTGCCAAAAATACAAAATTTCCCACAAAATTTTACATTTTTGCGACGGCTATTGCTGACGCCAAATTTAAATTTCGCACCAACTTTTAAATTTGCGACACACTGGACGGCGACGGCTTTAGCCGACGCGGAAAATTGGCAATGGATCACATCCGTTGCGTACCGTCGCAAAAATATTGCGACGGCTATTGCGTCGCCTGTGTTTTATCGCCCTTTGTTTGAATTTATTTTATAATTATTTGTAATATTTTGTGTTATTATGTTAGCCAATAATGATGATATGTTCATAGCGTGTCTTTGTAAATATCGCCCTTTGTTTTATCGAAAGTAGACTTTACTTGGTTATCCCTGCAATTTTCCTTGCTGTAAAATCTTCATCTCTAACAATCACAAACAATTCTACCGTCATCTAGCCTTCCTCGAGTAGAAAAATATCCTCAACATTTCCTGAAGTTGTATCATCAATCATCGAAATAGTGAGTGATACGATTAGGGATAAAGACCGCTTCTTTTCATTCTACCTTCACATTGTTTCGTCTTCCGCTACTCTAAAATCATATTGTCATATAATATTTAGTAGGACATTTTTTCTTCTTTTTATCATTAGCTATATATTAAAAAAAACTAAAAAACTAAATTTAGAAAAGAAAAAATTAAAATAAAAATTATGAGATCTCAAAAAAGGTTATCAACCACTTACCGTTATCAAGTATCTTGATAAGTTCATTTTTTTACTATTTAGTTATGAACAAACTAGTATATTGCCCGTGCCTTGCACGGGATTTGTTACAATACATTTTTAATTTCTTCAACTTCTTGCACGGGATTTGTTACAATACATTTTTAATTTCTTCAACTTCTTCTATCATTCTTATTT
The DNA here is from genome assembly GCA_033239125.1 of Fagopyrum homotropicum. NCBI lineage: Eukaryota > Viridiplantae > Streptophyta > Magnoliopsida > Caryophyllales > Polygonaceae > Fagopyrum > Fagopyrum homotropicum. Next base: position 145,129,544 of record BSWB01000002.1, read on the forward strand.
AGATGATGCATATTTTATCCAAATATAATATTCATATATATCTACAAACATATCTATAAATTCACCAAATATTTGATTATAAGTTTTAAATTTATCAAGAAAAGTTGTTGTAAATTACTAGTTTAAATAAACTTTTTTTAAAAATATGTTATTAAATTGACTATTTAAAAAAGAATTGTAAATATCAACTTAAAAACAAATAAAAATATTTGAACAAAAGAATTGTAAAATTTGAATTCATTTAAATAAAAAATTCAATTTCACTTATCAAATTCTTTAATATGTATAATAAGTTTTTTTTAAAAATTGTTTTGAGTTGTTGCCTAAACTCTTTAATATAACAACTAAGCATAAAACTTTCAAAATTTAATTAATTTAACTTTTAGGTAGAATCAAAAACTAATTTATGAAAGGAGATTTGAATATATAATATAATATAATTATTAATTAATTAGATTGTAGTATTTATATTTGACTAAAAATCAATCAGATTTATAGCATTAGGCGGAATCAAATTATAAAAAGATTAATTATGATTTAACAAAAAATTAAATTGAAATTTCGTGGAGTAAAAATGGTTGTTTGCTGCTTTTATTATTATATAATAATAAATAGTTATTTTTTATTAATTATCGGTGAATTTTTTTGATGAAATAATACCGACAAAGTTAGTTGAAATGGATAGGAGATTTAAACTTATCTGCAATGACATCTTTGATGGAAAAATATTTAGACAAAAATTATATCAGATGTGTTGTTTTAAATGATATTTTTTTTAATTTTAATTGACTTAAACTTTTAGTTTTAAAATTAAAATGAAAACAGTTTAAAAAGTATTGTACAGTTTTCCAACTTTATCTTATATCTAACACACAATTTATAATTTTGTTCATAATTGCAAGCTTTGTTCAATATCTAAAAAAATAATTTTTTTCAACTATATTGTATATAGCAGTGACAATTCAGTTGATACTTTTTAAAGTATATGAATATCGGCAAAATCTCCCATAAAATGGATTATTTTGCATCCGACTTGCCCTTTTTTTGCCCTTGCAAACGCCATCAAACTCAGAAAACTCAAATATCTCATTCTCTTTCAAACACTAATTTTCAAAGTTACATGAACATATAATTTAATTTATTATCGATGATATGCACATACCTTACATAATTTTCAATAAATAACAATAGAATAAAAATAAGTTACCTAACCTCAAACTCTTTCTATTATAGTCAAATGCTACAATTTACTGTGAGTTTGAAACAAAGCTTATTCTGCAACCTATCAAATCATTTTAACAGTTTTCTTGTGCCCTTGGGTTGCAAGCAATCGCAAACCTTTGAAAACCCTCCAATCCAATTGTGCCTGCTCTTCCTGAAATTCACCGAAATCCCTACTTCAACACCATACCTCCACATGAGGTCTTCAATGGAAACTATTCCGCCAACTACCTCTCTTCTGGCAATCCTTGTCTCGATTTATTCTTCCAAGTCGCCCCAAACACGCCTCCCGGAACCCTAACCTCTTACCTCAATCAAACATGGCCTCAACACACCTTGACCACGCTCAATCTCATCTGCAATCTAGGAGGAGTTCACGGAACCGGTGAATGTGATAATGAAGCATTTGATTCCACATAACATAACAAATTCAAATCCGCAAGTTTATTTACAATAGAAAAAAACTAAATATATTAAAACTAATAATACATTTGATTACCTTGTTCACCGAACATGTATAGCTTTGTTAATGGAAGTTCATTCAAGTTGAGGCATATATCTCTTTTATCTCTTCTTTTTGATTCGTTCATCCTGCAACAAAGTAAAATACAGATGAGTATGGTTTTCAGTAGATCCTGCAAATCATTTAAGAATGAGAATAGATGTGACAATAACAATAGAGTTTAAGAAACGAAAATAAGCATAGAAAAGACGGAATGAAAACGATGATGAATAAACCTTTCCGACGATTCTTTATATAGACCTGATTATTAATTAATAAAATTTAAAATTAATTCAGATTTCACTAAATTAAACTTGTATTGAAAGATTGACAGTTAAGATGAAAATTAGAGATTTTATATTTTTCAAATTGGTAGATAAGATTGGAATTAGAAACTACTTTTTTTAAAATTCAATTACAAAATATCAATTTAAATAAATTACGTAATTAAAAGATTGGTGGCATGAGAAACCGAAAGGATACTTGACAGAAATTTTCTAAAAAGATTATATCTATATTTTACAGAAAATTCTTAAAAATATATCTAGATATATATATAGATTTAAGTTGTTTTTAAAAATAATTTTTAAAACTTACAAAAAATATTGTTTTAGATATCGAATAAGATTTGCAAGGAGATTTTGGTTGAAAATTGCTTGAGAAGATTTTTACGATTTTTTTTTTAATTTTCATGAAAACCTTTTTAATTCTTTTATTTGAAAGTATATATTTAAATCTAATTGATTTTCTAAAGCACTTGCTGATTTAATTTTTTTTGTACGAATACATATCATCTATATTAATTTTTATTTGTATATGCTTTTTCAAAATTTTCAACTTATATTAACATTTAGAAATTATTTTCAAAATAAAATTTCAAGGCTTCGAGAAACATGACGTTGACACGTGGGAAAAGAGGATTCTGTTTTAATATATATATATATATATATATATATATATATATATATATATATATAGATAGATTTGTAGTTAAATAAATATAATTAGTTACAAATAGTATAAATAACAGGAAAAATATATTTTTAAGAAATTATTTCGAAATTTATAGATCTAAAAATTGTTGGTTAACAAAATCTTTTTTTTGGATTTTAATAAAAAGAAATTTAATGAATTTTAAACTTTTTAATATAAATTCTGATGGTTAGGATCTATTATAAAAATTATAATCAAAATAATTAATAATAATAATAATAATTTATTAATTACTTTAGAGATTAATTAAAATGGCAATTAGTTAGTTAAAAGTTATAAAATTATTAATTTAGCAGCTAGTTGGTTATCATATATTTTTTTTATTTGAAAATTTACTTAGAATTTACGAAAAATATTTTAAAAGTATTTTTAAATTTATGAATTTAGCTAGTTAGTTAACAAAATCTTTTTATTTTAATTAATAAGATGAATAACACAAAATTTAAATAGAATGGCATTTTAGTAAATATTTTAGAAAAAATCCTATGTGGCATACCTAGTTGATTGACATGTGGACTTAGTGTCCTTTGTTTTAGTAAGTAATATAGATATAGATTAACAACTAACTTTTGTGTATTTTCATATTTATTTCTACAATTAACTAATTTTTACGTAGTATCTTTATTTTTTTTACTATTTAGTTCTACAA